>OY540829.1:11297500-13797500 GCA_961205895.1 Mythimna pallens
TCCGATATTTGTCACGCGCATAATCCTTGAAGCGCGTCAGATGATATGACAAGCTCACTTTTCTATCCATATTATATGCTGGGGTGCCTTTCCGCCAACTAGTGGCAACCTATAACTCACATTTTACAGATTTAGATATTTTCGAGCTTTCTCAATCTAAATTTAGAAAAATGCCTTGTCATTTGCTGGCTCATCGCCCTTAATATAGACTCATATTTGATTCTCTTTTATAATAATTGTAAGAGTATTTATACCTATATATTACTGTTATTTAACGCGCGTCCGTTATCATATTTCACGTGTAATTTCGTGGACAATGGTGTGGGTTATACTTTTTTTTTACTTTTCTGGTAAAACTACTGTATATTGATTCTTTATTGTCTAACTGTTTTTTGTCCCAAATAAATAAAATAAAATTAGTTTACGGCCGTGTACTGTATATTCTTACTGAGACTTGTGTTTATTTCGGTTTTCCCAGCACCTACAACTGAACCGGATCGCCAGGGCCAATGGTTGCGGCGCCGACGACTCGATGGAGCCCTCAATCGAGTGCCAAGAGATTTCTATCCGCGCGTGTGGGGCGTCTTAGAAAGGGTATGTATAGAATGAGATAACTAGTTTCCTACACATATGGAGACGTTATTCTATAGAAAATGATGCATTTTGAATGTGTACGGTTATTTGCGAGCGGACTTTTTCGCGCGTCGAATGACGCCTCTATGTGACAGAAAGAGATATATAATATGTATCGCCGTTTTTCAGTATAGGTACTATACTGAAATATTACGGGCCGTACGTGTAAGTGTGATCACACACATAAGCAGGCACATAGCTTTCGTCTTATTTCTCTTCTCTGCGCCAGGAATCAAAACTAAAATAATAAAAGGAGTGAAATTGTTTGTTTTTTTTTTTTGTGATTACACAACTTATCTTAATATCAAAAAGTTAATTTTCCTGTAGGATAGGTATTGGAGCGAAGCCGCGGGAAAAGCTAGTCATAATTAATACTGATATTATATATAAAAGTTATCGCAAATCGAATCAACAAACTAATTTAAAAACAACAAACAAAATATTTTATATATTTAAAAATATACAACACAGAAACACACCACACCACCACTCCTCACAAATATACACCGCAGACTTCCCTCTTTTTTTATTTTAAATTTTTGTAGTCCATCCTAAAGTTGTCTGGTAGATATCGCTATGAACGATAAGACCGCCATTGTACTCATAGATTAACCTTTCGTATGCCGTAATTAGAGATACAACTAAAACGCCATTGTGTTGTATGGTTGTATCTCGCATGGATCTGCGCACCGGCGTTCAACGAGTTAAGGGGTGACCAGACGGTTGCAAACTAGCGTTCTAAACAAGGTGACCTTGGTTTATGTGTTTGATTTGTGTTGCGGCTACATGGATGTAAACAACGCGCCAACACGTTCGGTGGTTGGGAAAACGCGCCTCCCGACCAAGGGCGTTGAAGGTCATGGATTACAACTGCTGTCTACACAGGTTGAAACTAGCAAAGTCACCTTGGTTGATCAACTGTCTGGTTACCCCTTTAGTTCCCACAAAAAAAAAACCCATAGTTATAAGTTTTTGTAATATTGTGTTATTATTTTGGTGAACAATAAAAAAATTCTAATCTAACCAATTTTATTTTATAACAGTGCCAAGGCCTAATCATTCAAGGCAAAATCCTACAACCGAACCTTACCCAAGAGATGACATCCGGAGAGCTAAAATTCGCGCTCGCCGTAGAAACAGTGCTGAACTCGATCCCGCAGCCGGAATACCGGCAACTGGTAGTCGAAGCTCTCATGGTATTGACCCTGGTTGTGGAGTATAAGGCTGTAGCACATCTGGGAGGGACGATTGAAGTTGAGAGTCTGGTTCACAGAGCCAATCAAATATTCTTGGATGATCAGGTGAGGTGTTATTTTTTGCGTTAATTATTTACAGTTTTATTTTATAAATCGTATCATTTACTTCCCCATTCACAACTACAATCATCAACTGTCTTACCCTTTTACCCCGCGTTTGAAGTCATGATAATATCACTGTTATCGCATCTATAAATCGCTGATGGATGCGCTTACGGTCATTCTGAACGACTGTTGGTGTGTGAACATCGATATTATCGTGGGTTAGACCATTGTGACCCAACGATTATCTTATCAGTTGATAAATATTAGTTCTTGCAAATTTTATTTGTTGAAATAATTTTACGGAATCCTAAACAAAATAAAGTTAACTCTGCATTACCTGAATGAAATTCTTCATGTATTTGACTATTTTGAAGTATTCTTCATAAGCATCGATGGTTCAGTGGTAGAATGCTCGCCTGCCACGCGGGCGGCCCGGGTTCGATTCCCGGTCGATGCAGTTTTCTTTTTTGATGTTCAAATTTTACGTGGCAATGCTGCCAGTCTTTTGGGCACCCTTTCAGTCGATAGCGACAAAGAATTTTAATCTAATCTTTTTTTTTTGTTTTTTAACTCGGTTTTTGTGTTTTAGTATATCGTATCGTTTAGTTTTAGTACTCGTATTGTTAGTTAAAAAACAAACTCTATTTTTTTAGATAATTTGATCCTTCCCCACTTATCCAACTTGCGTGTACAATTGCAATGGAATTTGAACTGTCTCTTACTCTCCTTCTCGTGTATCTGCTGAATTTATATGCACCTACTTTACTCGTAGTAAAGTTATTATCGATTGCTCCTGCCCGCCAGCCAAGTTACAACAGTTTCTTCTCGTTGATCGCCTCGAGTCGGCCACGCCTACTATTCGTTTGTTCTGACCACGTGACTGAGCGTTGAGATAATGTCAGAATAAAAGAATCGGAGGCGTGGCCTACTCGAGGCGATTGACGAAAAGAGAATCGAAACGAAACGGTTGTAACTTGGCTAGGGGGCTGTTGTGTTAATATTGACAGCAGGTGTATTCGCTATTAATATAACACTGTGTTGTCCTCAGATGCGCTGTAACGGCGACGCCACGCTGTGCTGCGCTAAGGACAGCTTGCGCGGCAGCTCGGGCGCGCTGGTGTGCGGCGGCGCGGCCGGCGTGTGCCAGCACCTGTACGACAGCGCGCCCAGCGGCTCCTACGGCACCATGACGTACCTGGCGCGCGCCGTGGCCGCCTTGCTGGCCGACACCATGCCGCTCGACTCGCCTGTAGAGTGCACCATCACCTAGAGCGTGCATACTCCTAAGACAGTGGAACTTGTCTGCTAGCACATACGTTTATGTAGTCCGAGTATGTCATCCGAGACTATCGAACGATTCGATTGAAAAGCTATGTGCGATAAATAATGATTTATGGTTATCGAAAACAGTTATTACGATTTCAACGTATTTTCCTGCTAGGTATGTGACTTTTCTTTTGGTAATAATACCTAACAAGACAATGGATCAGTTCTTTCTGCTTGTTATGGTTTATACCTAATCCTATTCCCAATTTTTTGCATATTTAAAAACCCACTAGCAGCACATTATAATGTACCTATATCCTAATGTCTTCCTTCTTGCCAATTCTCAATCTAGAACTCATAACAGCATAGTGAAATATATTTTTGACTAATAGTTTCATACTTTCTACTCCTCATTATCATAGCTCTAATCCAAATACTAATTTTGATATACTTAGAACTTGACAACTGTTTATATTACAAATTCTGTTAAACGCAATAATGTCTACTATGGCTGTGCCTATGCTTGAGTTAAATTGTGTTTAGATAGATTATATTTATGCAACAAAGTAGTAACTGACTAAAATCTAATAAATGAAATACATGTGTGCGCAACTTCTAATAATATCCCCATTCAAATGTGTAGTATAGGTTGTGTGGCATTATGCCATTTTTTTTTTTAGTAATATTGCGACCCAATCTCATTCATATAGTCTTAATAAACATATAAAAACAATGTAACCCCTATTTTATTGAGCTAAGAACAGTTTTTAAAATAGATTCTATTTTATATAAGAAGCAGCAATATGTTTTTGCATTGTATTTTTGTTTGATATTTATATTTTCTCTACCTAAATAATTGTTACTGTATTCTGTCACTCACTTGTTGTGACCATATTATATTGTATTTTAGGCATATTTTACTGTGTCATTTACAAATATATTATATGAGTTCATCTATTATGAAATGTTGATTATTTTCTGATATTAAAATTATTTGAACTGCCACTTGACTTTAATTTTAAAATTAGCAAGAAAACTGTCCTGTGGATCTCAATAGTAGTTAGTATACTTTAGTTATTTACATTTTCGGGGTGTATTTTTGGAGGTAAGTTTAATTCCAATAGACAAACTTCATCATGATCACACTATGGGGAATTCCTTACACACAGTTGGCTGCACATATCATAAGCAAAATTGGCAGCAATAAGTTCTATCTAGTCACAACAACATTAATAATTAAATTCATAATAACAACAAATTATTTTGTAACACCTATTTATTCTAAATTATAGACTATCTCTGGCATAAACACATCTACTTGAAATGTTACAATTTGCTAAAAACACAACAATTTTATTATCATCATTCAAGATGTCTTTACAATATTAAGCTTCATCTTTTTTACCAAAGGGATTCATCTTTGAAAGCCAGGATGTGGTGTTCCTGAAAAGAAAAAAAGTATGTGACTGAAATAAACAAACATTGCTGTTATTTTTTTTATCTTAATAAGAATAATATTATTATGATGTTTCAAAATGGTTAGTTCATATTAGGGTAAACAAAAACTAATATTGTATTTTTGTTTTGCTAAATGTAATAATAGTCACTCTGATTACCTTTAAAACAAATTATATAACTAATAAATGTATGTGTATAGGAAAAAGTGGTAAAATATAATGCACAGGAAAATTTATTTTCATTTATGGAACATACAACAAATACTGGGGCCATGGGTAGTGTGAAAACGAAACCCGGGGCCCTTGGACGAAGGCAACGAAGGAACAGGAGTGGGTTTTTAGTCAGTAAAAGTCTGACACTATCTCTCGCTCCGCCCAAGAGCGAGATTTGTCATGAAATGATTTTCCCACCCAATAAAAAAAAAAAACGTACAAGGAAGAAAAAAAGTTTGTTAAATGGCTTTTTATGTACCCTACCATTATGAAAGGGAAGAAAGTCATTTATTACAATCACCTATTGAGTAGCGTAATTAGAGACAATAGAAAGACGATGACCGAGCGAACGCCGGCGTTCGCGGCGGTCGCTCGGGGTTTAATGAATTAAACAATAATTGGAGTGCAAGAATGATCTAATTCAATGCTAAAGACTCGAGAATGTAGGTGTATGTTGTCTAATGACTACACAACATGTTGTGTCAACACATATCATGATGTGTTTACCTGGGATTGGTTGTACAGTAATATGAAAAACAAATACTATACACCACTAATACAGCTGTTGGTAGACCTTAAATAAATACATAAAAATAAATAATAGTTTTATAAAGAGTCATAAACATTATGCATCTTAATTATTTTAGAATAGACAAGTATTTATACCTTACATTTTGACCAATGTTTACTTCTTGACCTAATCTAACCATCTGAACTGTAAGGCAGAACTCGAGAGTGGCAAATGTTAAAAGGCCTACCTATGCCAAGAAGTACTCTGAACTATGAGATATTATATAATACAATCAGAACCATATATCGTCGTATCCTACGAATAGGGGCGTAACTGCTTAATAGCATCTTTTCAGGAGACACAATTAAATATTATCAAATATATATTAGTGATTTCATATGTGTATTGATATGTTAAGATTCGGCTAGGATTATTTTCAATAAATTATCTTTATATTTTAAACGCATTTTGTCCCATAGATCCTTATTCTCTGTTGTGTTAATAAATTTTCAATATTGGGTACATAGAAAAAAAACCATAATGGTGATTGTGGCCGTGTTCTATGGAATGGTTGTATTGTGAGACGAAGCTCTAATTACGTTTGTGTCTTTCTTCTATGTTTCAAATTGTTTTTGTCTTTTATTCTTCCGCAGATAAAAGGCATAATGTAAGTTATTGCTCAAGTCCAGCACTACTTCGCATTATATAATTAGAATGACTTAATTAAGTAAATAATATCATAACATCAATGAGTTTGTCATTGATGTTATGATATTTGAACTTATTCAATACTATAATTTAACAAAACGCGTTCCACCGAATAGTGGCCGAGCGGCACAAGTATGCTCTCTCCGCGCCCGCACACCCCCACTACTCGCGAAGAACGAGGGAGCGACGGCGATTGTACCTTGAAAATGTAGTGCTTAAAATTGTGGCTTTTTAGAAAACCTAATTATTTGATAACCTGTACTGTTTTTAATTGTTTTGTTGACTTGGTTATATGGCAGAATTGGTTTATGCAATAAAAAAAACCCCCTATGTTGGTTTGGGCACTATTCATAGAATATGACGATATTAACTCTATAACTATGTCACTTAGTTCAGATAGATTATTATTTATCTTAACTCCAACAAAATTCTATAAAAAAACATTACTTACGATATTTCATCAGGTGAAGTCTTGGCTGACTCAATCCCTGCAGCTTTCAATTTTTCAACTAGATTTTTTCTATACATATTTTTTAAAGGGACAGGTCTATTGGCTGCCTCTTTCAGCTTGGCTAGCTTGCATAGAGCCTCATACCATGTGAGGCCATACCATTCTATTTCTTCAGGAGTATACTGAAAACAATACAATGAATTAATCAATTGTTATCCATTTTTCATCTTTGGGTAGGAATGAATGTATGGCATAGGATGGTTATTCTGCTAAATGTCAAAGTATGACTCACCGACGATAAATAAGTTTTGTACTCCTCATACACTGCTTTCTGTTTCAGCGGATCATATGCATATCGGGGGCACCCATTCATCAACTCAATTAGTATTTGTTTCTTCAATTTCAATGCTAACATGGACACTAAGTCACATGCAGGTGTCTTAAGTAAATAGTGATCAAAACCGTAATGGTCATTAATCAAATTGATTGTACGGTCAGTCACAGTTACTGATAGATGGGTGTTCAGGATCTCCGATTTCACAACAGTCCTCTTCAATACAGGTACCCAATAATGTGGTACCCTTCTTCGTTGGGGATCACGTTTTTGGAAGCCTGGAGATAGTTAACATAATCAATGACATAACCTATACACTATTATTTACACACAAAAGTACACTAAATCTACCTTTCACTACAGCTTCACCACCCCACAGGCCCTCATTTATCTCCGTCGGGTATTTCAATGGAATAGGGATGTTCTGTATGGGCAGTATTTCCCCAGTAAGGTCGTCGCGCTTCCATTTGCCTTCCTGAGGTATGTAGTGAACAGCAGCAGGCTTCAATACTTTCCATTCGCGCCAGAATTTCTTGTATGCGACAGGTAATTCAGAAGCAATGCCTATTTCAAACCTACTCTTTTTCTTAAAAGTTTTGGATAGTTGACGAGCTGTAGCCTGAAACAATCTACGCGTCAATTTGCAGCAAGGTAATCTCTACAAGGTAAACATTAAATGATGAAATATGTGTATTTCCGAACATAAGACTTAGAATTTACCTGGATTCTAGATGCCATTGAAATAATTTGTTATTTGAACCATAAAACTATGAAACAGTAGTAACTAAAAAAACAAAATTTCACTTCTAAGTCCAATAGTCTTCTTCATTGACAAATTTAGCAAATTGTTAATTGACATGACAGTGCAAAGATGACATTGAAGTAATTTTTTTATTGTCAAAGCATAGAGAAGAGACTTAACCAGTGTACACACTAACGCGCCGCGCAGATGCCGAAGAACTTAAATAATTTGCTGATTGGATCGAGAATCTAATCTCGTGAGAATAGAAGAACGAGCGTACGATGACATTGTCAATCGTAACTTCAGTCATTTTTAGTACCACACTGCTGACGTGGAAAAAAAATGCAATGGCAAGCTCTATTGGCAATTAGTGTTCAGTGGTGGTGGCTAAATATTTTGATAATTAGATAGTTACTTTTAATATTTCTATTATTTTGTTGTACTTGTTTCTGAATTGTGTTTTGAGTAGTGATTGTGCATCGTGAACTACGTCTATTATTCATGTTGGCAGTGAGAAATAAGCCATGTCGGACAATAAAAACAATAATCCTCCCGAAAGGGAACAACTGGATCCTGCTAACAGCTATATACCATCACCTAGCGAAGTGTCCAGTGTCGTAGGAAGTGTAAAAACTTCTAAGGTAAATACGGATGTACAACGATACGAAGTTCAGTATGAATCTAACATAATATTCGCATGACACGAGCTATGCAAGGACGTTTGTGTTTCGATTTGCTATTGACTATTAAAATACTACGTAATTCAACAAGACGTCTGTAGTCATAACTATTTTCGTCACAAATAATTGTATGGAAGATGAGTTATTTAAAGTAACCTATAAAATAAACATTCTTACATAAACATGCATTAGATTATCGAATCAATTCCCATCAGCTGGCTTTGAAAACATCAGCCATTATTTACACTACCAAACAAATCTGGTTTTATACAATTGTATTAAATATTTGTAGTTAAACTAATGTTTATAAACAATTTGTAGACATCCCTGCGCATGTCATCATCTTCTGAAAGGCAAATCAAGTTTGAACGTGCACAAAAGTGTCTTGAAAATGCAGCACTTGTGTCAAAGCGAATTAAAGAACACCGTAAAGCAACTGCAGAGCTGCTGGGAAGGCCTTTTGGTAAGATTGTGTTCTTTTCTTACTAAAATATGTTTTGCATTATGAATTAATGCAAAACATATTTATATTGGCCCCTTTTAATTATATATAATGTTAAGTATAATACTTATTACCACATCAAAAAAAAGTGCTGGAATTCAGTTTATGTAGTAGTTTTGTATAATATTTTCTTATAATCTCACTCTTTCTCATCTCAATACTTTAAAGACTCAGCAAAATATTAATAAAACCAAAATATTGCACTTCAAATGATTTATAGTTCGAGTTGGTTGGACATGTTCCAAATATAACTAAAGCAAAAATGAGATACCATGTATTCAAAATAAGAAGACTGCCCTTGAATTTGGTTATACTTACTTAAACTCATAAACTTTTAACTGTCCTGTTGGTCTAGTAGTTAGTGACCCTGACTGCTATGCTGGAGGTTGTGGGTTTGATTTCCACCCAGGAGTAGGACAAATGTTTGTGTGATTGATTAGCATAATCATTTGTTCTGTGTCTGGGGGTAATTTAGTTGTGGAATATTATTATTATTATTTACAAAAAGTCAATTTTTTTTACTAATAATGATATTTTATTATTATTTCTTTTTGTTAATCCTAACCTTTTCAATTTCAGAAGATGATGATGTCTGTGACACGGCTTCCGAAATGGCATCCACCATGAGTGAAAGAACTGGCTACTCTGCAGCTACAGATACCTCCACTACCATGTCTGTCCAGGATGCTTTGAACAGTAAGATTGCCTTTAAACTTTTTTTATTTATATAGCACATAGTTAGATAATTTTTGATTTGTTACTCAATTAGCATTAAGCCACACACCAAAAATTTAATGGGCAGTAACTTGTCATACATAATGGGACTATATTAGAGATAATGGGATGACCCTGATGCAAGCGGACTTCTTTTGTTCTCTGCACACATTAATTGTAAATAAATGCACACCTTGTCTGCCACTTCACTGTTCTCAAAACTTTTTTTTTTATATAGTTCCTGGCATAAGTGAGAGCTTAGCAAATACCTTAAAACAAAAAGAACAAATCATGGAAAGGATAAGACAGTATAAGGAAATTAGTAAAAAACCCATGACAAAACCAACAACTATCAGGAGGGAATCTACTGTGGACACCAAAGTAGAAGTAAAAAAGGTATATGTACAAATAATTATTTTTGAGAATGCTATTTTTATTTGTTCAATAAGTATGGTATCACTAGAGATGAATCAGCTAGTTGAGTAAGCCGACTTTTGGTCATATTTTATAGTTGGTGACAAGTTGACAATAAGTCGAAATTTAATTAATTAAACTCCAAGCGAATGCTGGTGTTCCCTCCTTCTTATCTGTCTATTATGTCTCTAATTACGGTACTCAAAAGGTTAAGAGTTACAGGAAATAAATCACCAGCACTTTCTTAAATCAGTCTTGCAAGAATGAACCATACTGTCAAACCTCAAGTTGTTCATTTGTTGGCCTAATAGGTAGCTCATCTCTAAAATGTTATATTTTATAACTGGGCTATTTTTAATTAAGTCATTTAGAATTTATGAGAATTGTAATGGAGGTTGATGCCTTTATTGAAGATACTGAGTTCTTATAAAACTAGTTCAAAATTGACACAATAAGGACTTGACATACCAGTTTACGGTTATATCGGAGAATAACTTGCAATGATTAATAGAATATTAATTTTTTCAAAAACTTTTAAGGTTTTAAAAATAAAACGTATTTCCTAAAACAAGTTTCTAGTAAATCACGGAATTACCGAATGCTAACATTGTTTTCAGGCCTTATCTCTCTTTTTTCGCGTTGCCTTTTCGTTAAACATAGTGTTAGATGAAGTAACAAGCATTTAAACCATGCTCGATGTTGACGAGAGCTGAGTGAAAAAGGATCCTCTTAACATTTTTTTTTTAATTCAGATGGTAGATAATAGTGATGTTACTCAACTCATAAACACAATTAAAGATAAAGAAAACTCATTGAGTGTGATGCAAGTAAAAATGAGAGCAATGGAAACAACTATTTTAGACCTACAAGAGAAGATTAATGAAAAGGACCAAATTATTGAAGCTAAAAATAAAGCAACTTCACTCATGTCAGATAGCTTGAGTAAAAAAGGTAAGCAATAAAGTTTTATTGTATTGTATTAATTTTTTTTTTCGATTCCCTTAATTTATTTCTAAGATTCATAAATACTATATGTGTTTATAGCTCTAATATAATCTATTTCAACAAGATCTTAAATCTAAGTACTAACTTAGAGTTGCATTAAATAATACCCAATCAAATATATATTAAATCTCATAATGTATTTTAGAAAAAGATTCCATGATTCTTCTGGAAGATACAAGACAACAAATGACAAAAATGCAAGAAAACTTTATTGCTATGGAAACAGAATGGAAGGAAGAAAAGCAGAATTTATTAAAAGAAATTGGAATAAAAGAAGAAAAAATCCAACACCTAGAAGAGGCTAATACTATTTTAGAAACATCAAGATTTGAAATAAGTGTTTCTCACTCGAAACTAGCTGAAGAATTAGAAGCTAAAAAACAAGAAATATTTACATTACAACAGAAGCTTGATGAGCTATCTCAAATACCTACTGATGAACCATCCCCAAAAGAAAAAGACGATGTTGAAGAAGAGAAGGGGTCTCTAGAAATAGCTGGTATGGTTGAGTTAACTAAGAAAATTGAATTACTGGAACAATTGAACTGCCAAATTAGGCAAACTAATAAGGAGCTCGAAAATAAACTCGCAACTGTTAATACAGAACCTAAATCGCCAAGCAGCAGTGCTGCTGCTGGCAAAAAGGGAAGCCCCCTCCCAATTCGCAAGGGTGGCAGACATACAGCAGCCAAATCAAAATCTCCTTGGAGTCAACTATCTTCTGAGTCATTACCACAAGAAACTGATAAAAAGGCAGCTAAAAGTGAAATCACGAGATTAGAAATGTTAGTGCAATCCCTTAATAAAGATATCTTAGAAAAGGAATATACAATTTCTCAAAAAGATGCATTGATAACTGAACTTCAATCCATGCCTGTAGTAGAACAGAAGAAATCTGTTGACATGGTAGAAGTTGGAGTTAGCACTGACATCCTTGATGATAATAAACAAACAGCAGAGACTGATAAAGAGCCTAAAAAACAAGAATCCACTCTTGAATCAAAACCTGACAATGATAAAAATGCATTGATAGCAATAGCAGAACTAGAAGAAAAATTAAGAGCTGCTGAAGAGCAAATATTTATCCTCAACAATGATATAGATGCGGCTAATAAAAATATGATCAAAGTGAAGTCTAACAATAAATTGAAATTAAAGCAGCTGCAGAAAACTATAGATAACTTCAGCAAAGTATCTGATGCAAATGCTCAGATAGTCAAGCTGAATGAAGAATTGCATCAACTTTCTCAGAAAGTCGCCGAACTAGAAGAGGAAAAGGGCAACCTACAATTACATCTGGTTGATTATGATAGTGGCAGACGTAAGCATCATACAGTTCTTATGCATAGTCCATTTGTATGTACAAATTAGTACTACATGTTCCATAATTTATGTTTACAGTGACGGATTCCGACATTTACAAGAAGATGATAGAAATGGAGAATTTAGCAGAGACAAGGCTCAAGGCGATAAGTGTTTTGGAAACACAGAAATTTGATCTAGTCCAAGGTAAATATTTTTAGTCATTAATCACTATCAACAAATCTCAAGGCTAATCAAACAAAAATGACCTGGTTATGGACTTCTGGGATTAGCGTTGTGCAACTTTTATCCTATAATAAAATATCATAAAATGCCTAATTAATATTTTATATATCTTTTGATCCACTTCCCAATGGTCCATAGCACTGACTTTGCGTTTTAAGGCACATTCAGTTTGGATACTAAAACATGTTTCCTATCTTAGATTTGGTTCTGAATCAAGTTTGAACTTTGTACAAGGGCATTCTTCAATGGTTGGTACTTTGGTAGCATTAACTCGGGATTTTGTATACTGGTTTATTTTTAATGGTGAAATAAAATTTTGCAACTTAGAAGGAATAAAAAAGTAAATACTGAACAAAATAGTATCCTTTATTACATTAGCTTTCTTACCAGTAATTACTGGGCTCCCGAAACAGCTCTAACTTTTTATTCAATTAGAGTCTTGTTGCTGTACAATAAAACACTGGATTTTTTTCATTTTTGATCAGAATCAATTTGGTAGGTCTGAAATTTTTGGTTCCATTCTGTAGGTACCATCTTATTTATAGGACTTGAATTTAGTGGAGCAATATTAATTCCTCGCAATCAACTCACATTTGCTAGTTAAAAATATAATTTTGGTCAAAGAAAAATATTTTAATATCTTTTATTTCGTTTCAGAACTACATGTACTGCAACAGAAAAATATGGAGATGGAAGATAAATTAGCAGATATATCTCAAATACAAAATGAACATGTTTGCACTGAAATGAAATCTGTCCAATTGGAAGAACAGATAGATGAACTGACAGCAAATAGAAAAGAACTAGAACTTGTTATAGAAAACTTGAAACTAGACAAAGAATATCTCAATGGAACTATCAAAATACTTCAAGAAGAAAAAGAGGAGATGACACATAAATTGGAAAATTACATTCAAGAAAACATGGAACTAACTGATAAACTTGAAAAACTGAGTGCTGAAAAAGTAAGTTCTGCTGAATCAATAGAAATTGTTGAATCTTTGACGACGCAAGAAAAGCTTGAACTCGAAGAATACAACAAAGGTATTAGTGAAGATAAAACTGACGACCATCATGAAGAAACTATAGAATCCCAACATGATAAAAACATAGACAGTTTAATTGAACAAAGGGAAGAGTTAAACACAAAAATTGAATTATTTACACAAGAAAGACAAGAAGTTATGGAAAAAATGAATAAAATCGGAACAGAAAATGAATCTTTATTAGTCAAAATAACAGGGTTGACTGATCAGTGTTCTGTTTTGCAAAACAGTATAGATATGCTGAACAATGAAAAACATGAACTACAAGATCTGAACCAAGATCTTGCGCGTCAAATCGAAGACCTGAAACGTGAAAGAATAGAAATCATGAAAGAAACAGCTGATATTACAAAGCCAGCTCCTGAAGATGTAACTGATGGAGTTGCTGTGGAAGCACACCACGACGATAAATCAGCTGGCGATAAAGGAAATAAAGGTGCTAAGACAGTAAAACAATTAACAAAGGAAATACTCAAGCTTAAAAACACTATTAAAGAAAGAGAAGATGAGATAGCCGATTGTCAGATGAAAATACTGGCCATGGAAGAGCAACAGCAGAAACAAAACGAACTATTGCAAACAAACGCATTTTACGAGAATAATATAAGATCTTTGAAAGATGAAAACAAACATTTGAAAGAAGAATTGGAGGTGACAAAGAAATATAAAGAATCTGAACAACAATTAATCCAACTCAAACAGTCCAACGAAGTATTACAACAAGAACTACAGAAAATGCACCAAGAATATGCTAATACCGTGGGAGCTCGCGACGCTAAATTAAACGAGCTAGAAAAGGTCTTACTTGAGTACGAGAAACAAATGTTTAACTACGGCAATAGCTTACAACAGAAAGACAAAGAAATGGCCGAGTACATCAATCAAATCACAAAGTTAAATGATGTTTCGCAGAAACTTAAATCTACTATTGAATTACTTGAGGAAGAGAAGGCGAAAGATCAGAATGCAGAACTGGTCAAATCCCTAAACAAACAAGTATCGGCCTGCCAAAAGAAAATAGCAGACAACGAGGAAAAAATAAAAATCTTAGAAGAAGAGAAAATGCAACTGCATTGTGTTAAAGGTGAATTGGTAAATAAAAATGCAACTCTTGAATCAGAACTGAAAAAGTTAAAAGAAGCTTTCACTGAGAAGCAAAGTCTTATCAAAGAGTTGCAAACTCAACAGCAAAAGCATTCAGATGAAATGTCGGCCATAATGCTTCAAACTAAAGAACGTGATGAAGAAATTCACGAAATTAAGTTACAACTTCGTAAAGAATCTATAGAGAACGAAAAACTGCGAAATACCATATCAGAAAAAGAAAATCATTTAGATGAATTAACACAACAAATAGAAGAAACCAATGCAAAGCTGAATCACTTGTCTTCGGAGAAAAATAACTCATCTGAACAATTTGTTGTTTTGGAGACCAAAAACAAAGAGTTAATGGAGAAACTCAAAAAGTTTGCTATAACTATTAAAAAGAAGTCTTCAATGTACACCGAACTTGAAAACCACTATGAGGAAAGTCAGAAACAGCTACATGCTAAAAACGAGCAACTGGAGCAGCTCTTGATACAAGTAGAAACACTCCCAGCCTTGCAAGAGAAACTTAAGCATGCTGAAGAAGAAATCAACCGATTGCAGTCACATAAAATGTCTCTAGAGCAACAGAAATCTCAAGACATTAACCAGCTACAATCAGAAATCAAATCATTGCAGGAAAGGCTTGTGTCATCATCACAAGAAATATCTCACCTAAATGATTCAGTGAATGTATTACACAAAGACTTGCACTTCGCACGCGAGGAAAATTTGCATCTCAAAACACAGATTGATGTGTTAAACAATAAGTTAGTGGAGCATGAAATAGAGCAGAGAAATAATACTAATTTAACAACAAAAATAGCAAGCTTAGAGGCTGACATTAGTCAAAAACAAATCCAAATCGCCGAGTTGTTAAACAAAGTAGAACATCACGAACAACAACAAACACAAGTGCAATTTGGTTATGACGCTAAAGTTCAAGAACGAGATTTGTATATTGAGAACTTGGAAACCGAAATAAACAAATACAAGAATCGTATCTGCCGTCTCGAAGAAAGCATCTCTGTCATGGAAGATAGACGACATTCATTAGAAAGAAAAGCTGACCAATTAGGTAGTCAACTTCAAGAAAAACAAAAAGCTTACACAGAATACACGAGTCAGGAAGATGAGTTAGTTGGCCGATTAGCTGTTCTAATGGACCATGACAGGGTTCTTGAGAAACAGCTTTTTGAGATTGATAATGAAAATAAAGAATTACAATTCAAGGTTCAGCATTTGAATGAAGATAATCAAAAATTAAGAAAAGCTCTTTCTGAAATACAAGAGCACTATAGCGTAATACTCGAAAAAGCTAATAAAATGGATGCAGTGGAGTCTGAAGTATCGAAGTATCAAACTCAGCTTCGTGATCTCGAAGCGAACTTAAAAAGAATAACTCATGACCACCAATCATTAATAATGCAAAAGAAACAAGAAATCGAAGAACTTGAATCTGAATTCAATACTCAAATTGAGGATGCTATTAGAGAAAAGAAGATCTTAAGTGAAAAGTATGAGAAAGTGAATGAGTATGTGTCCCAATTAGAGGTTAAACTACGTGAGTATAAAACAAATATTGAAAATCTGAATATAGATATAGAAGAACTTCATAGAATAAACCAAGAATTAGAAGAAAAGTATTCTAAGAAAGAAGAGATCACAACTCCAGATTATACTGAACAGTATATAGCTGAGATAAATAAACTAAATGCTATTGTTAACAGTAAGAGCCAAGAAAATGTAGATTTAAACAACAAGCTACAAATCCAACATTCAAACAATGTCTCATTATCCTCAAATATGGAGAGTAAAATATCAGAATTGAATTCAAAATTATATGAATCTGCTTCTACCATTGAACAATTAACTTCTGAAGTTCATTCTTTAAAAGAGGCAAATGAACAATTGCAAACAAAACTTTTACAGAAAGATGAGCAGATTAAAGACTTAAAAGAAAATCAGAAACTGACATTTGAAATGAACATACCTAAGACTGAAGGTATGATTATATCATCTACTATTGAACAACTGAGTAGTGACGCAAAGAACCTTGATATGTCAGCTCTTGAATCACAAATTGTTTCTGGAATGGATGAACCTCTCGTCGAAAGTAAACATGTTGCCAAAAAAGTTTCAGAAAAAATACAAAAGCAACCTACGGGGGAAATCGGAATTGAAGAACCAATTATGGTAGCAAAAAAAGCATATGATTGCTACAAGAAAGATGAAGATGAAGCTCCAGAGGTAGATCCTTTTAATTCAGACGAAGGTTGGGGATTAGGTGAGTGCGAAGAGGTTGGCGAAGTAACACCTGGTTTGTCAAATTTAAAAGACCAAATAAATGAACTCAAAAAAGATAACGACGCCTTGAAAGCTGAACTCGAAGTAAGCAATAGTAAATTACAAAAAGCATTGAAAATATTAAAAGAACTTAAAACAAGTAATGCTTTGCTCAGCAATGAACTTAAAGTAGCCAAACAAATGTCTCAGACTTCCTTCTTCGATAATGCTATGGAAGATGAATTACGACTGAATATTCAAGAATTAGAAAAGAAAATGGAAGAACTTAATACAGATATTCTTAAAGAAAAACGAGACAAAGAATCCTTGAGAAAACAAAACGAAATCTTCCAAAACGCTAATGATAGATTAACTGAGATGAAAGAGAAATTAGAGAACGAAATAGAATTATGGAAATTTAAATTTAAAGAAGCCAATGATAAGCTTTCAACGATCCAGCTGGGAGGAGACGCGAACGTGTCACATCCACAACAACGAGAATCTTCTGTATTGAGTGTTGATGAAAGTAAATTCAAAGAAGAAATCATGAAAATTGAGAAAGAGAATGATGAATTACAATCAATAGTAGATCAATTAAATTGTCAAAACAATGAATACCAGATACAACAAACATCGCTTAAAAATGAAATTGCCAATCTTAATAATCAATTGCAGCATTACCAAAAAGATATTCAAAACTGTGAACTGCTTAAAAATCAACTTGATGAGTTGCATAAAACAAATAATGAACTAGTTAAAACTGATGAATTATTAACAGAAAAGTTACAACATATTGAAATCCAATATAAAGATTTGTCACAGTCTTATGACAAATTAAATATTATTTATGAAGAACTGAAAACAGAGTATGACAATGAAAAGACTACATTATCAGAAAGGCATGCAAGCTTAGAAGACGAGATATTAAAATGGAAACAGTTGGATTCTGAATCTAGGGTCCAAATAGCTTCTCTAGTTTCTGAACTAGAAAATGCTAAATCATCATTATTGTGGCATGAAGAGCAACAAGAATTGAATAAATCACAAAGTGTAGACAGCTTAACTCTTGCTGAAAAATGTAGTGCTTTGGAACAGCATTGTGTACAATTGAAACAAGGATTAGATGATGCAAATACAAAAATATTGCAACTAGACTCAGAAAATCAAGATGTAAAATCCAAATTACTTTGGCACGAAGAGCAACAACTTTTGAATAAATCCCAAAGTGAAGATTATTTGGCGCTTGCTAAGAAACATAGTGATATAGAGCAGGATTGTGTACAATTGAAACAAGGATTGGAAGATGCAAACATAAAAATACTCCAATTAGAATCAGAAAACCGAGATGTGAAATCAAAATTACTTTGGCATGAAGAACAACATGGTATGGATAAATTACAAAGTGTTGACAGTCTGGCTCTTGCTGAAAAATGTAGCGCTATGAAGCAGCATTGTGTACAATTGAAACAAGGATTGGAAGACGCAAACACAAAAATACTGCAATTAGAATCTGAAAATCAGGAATTAGTACAAAAGTCTAAGGAATATCAAGAAGAAATAAACAATTTGAATCTCAAGTTGCAAAATCTAAATGGTGAAAATGATAATTTATTGTCTACTGTTGCCGAGTTGCGTTCTTCAGTATCAAGTGCCATCGATCAACGTGGCTTTGAAATAGCAGAACTGTGGAAGCAACATCTGGCTCAAAGAGAAGCAGACTTCCAAAAGATAGAATCAGATTTGAGAATGCAATTAAGCGCCTCTGACGCAAAATATGAACAGTTACTTGAAAATGTACAGTCCTCTAATCAAGAAGAAACTAGTAAGTTGATTGTTATTGAACAAGTAACATCGTTACAAAATAAATTAGAAGACAAAGAAGAGCATGTTCGCAACTTACAAACTAAATACGCTGAAGTGATGAATCAGTTAGATATGTTGCGTTCAGAAATGGAAGATGAAAAAGTAGGCAATGAAAACAAACTATTAGAACAACAAGAAGAATATGAGAAAATGATTCAAGAACTTACTGTGAACAATCATAAACATAAAGAATCATATGAAGAAACTTTTAAAAATATACAAAATGAGTTAATTACGTTCAAAAGTAATAATGATGAGTTAAATCAAGTCATTGGAGATTTACACGCTAAAATAAAAGAAGCTGAAGAGAAAGTCGTAGAAGTGACCAATCAACTTCGAATGAAAGAGAGTGAAATTTATCAGAAGACACATGAATACACCCTAACATTAACACAAAGAAACGAGGAGTTTGAGAATGTTAGAAAGCAGCTGATTGAATATGAAAAAAGAGTAGAAGATTTGAGCTTTGAAAAAGAATCCGAATTAGCTGTCCTTAGGTTAAAGATGCATGAAAATGATAGTCGTCACGAGCAAATAAGGAATGAAGCAGATGCAGAAAAAGAAAGATTATTAGAAGCATTAAACGCCAAGATAATTGAATGTACAAATCTCAATAAACAAATAGTTGACTTAAATAATGAGTTGGAAAGTCATTCGACAAAGGCTGCGGAAATGCAAGCGGCATTGGAAAACCAAGAGATTGAAATAGTGGGGCTAAATGATGAAATTACGAATTTACAGAATATGATGCGAGCATCCAGTGCTAAGATACAAAAACACGTGTCGTTCGCGTCCGATACTAAACCTGGTGCTGAAGGAGAACAGACTGAAAATGTTATGAATAAGGACCTGTTGGACGCTGTGCCCAGAGCTGAGCTGGACTTGGCATTGTACATGTTACATCAGAGAGATGTTAGGTGCGAGGAACTCACGATGGAGCTAGGAAATTTGTTGGAAGAGAGAGATACGTTACAGTTGCGCTTGTCAGACTGCTTACGATCAAATGAAGATATGAAGAATAAGTTCAGAATGGCAGGTTTTGATGAATCGATGAACTCGAGCCAAGAAACGATATCGGAACTGCCTAGCTTTACTGTTGAGAGAGAGTTTGTTGACATCCACCGCGGACAGACGTCGCGGAGTAGCAGTATAAGTGATCCTGAAGGAGAGAAGCCAAAGTTGCAGGCCAAGTGAGTATAGATTTTATCTGTTTACGTAGAAATTACTGTTTTTAATTTACCTGCAATTACTGTTGATTTTTGTTTTTTGGAGATTGAAATCTGCTTTTCTTCTATTTTTAATCCTTATCAAACAACAATACAGCTGATCTATTTGCTGCAGATTGACGGAACTGCGCACGGTACGTCACAGTCGCGATGTGCGGCTGCGGCAGGAAAGCGAACAGAGACAACTGGACCTGCGGCTCTTACAGCGAGACGTCGCCAATCTGCCGCCCGAAGCCGTCGACCAGCTGGCACAAGCGCATCACACGCTCTGTAAGTTATACATTATTACTAAATATATACCGACTAGTTGGAAAAGTCAGTCGCATTCATAGTCGGCTACTAATTCTTGAACTACGATTAGTCGGGCCTTAGCTCGTAAAATCGTCGGTCCTGCGCTCGATCTCCCCTTGCGTGTTTGCGCACACACTATAATAATAATAGCTCCTGCAATACCTTACTAGTCTCCGTCGAGATTAGCTGCCGTGAACAATATTCGGTCGAAAGGATATTATCATTTTAACTACCAACACAAGCGGAGAGGATAGATAGGATGGAGGATTGGTACTAGTCTTTTAACTAGTTAAGCCCCGCGGTTTTCTTCCACTTGGACCCCACGTTTTTATGTTGCTAGGTAAGAGTAGTTTTTGTGATCGTAAGTATTAGTATTGTTTAAGTAGTCCATTAATAATAAAAAAAATGCAAACCACTTAATTGCTTCTCTGCATTTAACGTGTAATACCGATATTCTCGTGTTTGTGAAGCAGGTAATCTGGGGCCATCAAAACATCATGTTTTTAATAAATGTGTAAATTTGAAGCTGACAATGATTTCAGAAAAGTAGCTAAGTGAAAGTACTACGCTCAAGTAGTAAGCTACTATTATTTTCTTAAGTCTTGTAAAATTCACTCGCGGCAAATTGCATCTTTGTATGCTTTATTTAAACAATATAATGAAATAACGTGAAATATTATTATTGCGCTTAATTAACCATAATATGAGTAGTAGCTAGTTTTTTTTAGTAAGTCAATTTAGGTGTATTATGATTGGTAAATCAAACGTTAAACAGCTCTTTCGTGCCCAACGTGATTTCGAGTTATGTTTGTGCGCTTCGTTTATGGCAATAAAGAATGAATTTACAAATCTGTTCAACACTTAATTAGCTCAAAATTTACTATCTTTAAAAAATGCTAATTTGTTTTTTCTAATTATCTTTCATTTTCTTAATTTTGAAGTCACAATTTCATCAAAATTCTCTATTTTTGTCTCTTAGTAAACGGTTTTTTTTTTCACAATAACTAAGTATCATTGATATGTCATAAAATTATATTATTTTGATGCCAAAAGTTCAATAAAGTAAAAACTAAAAAAGTTAACACCTAACTAAATCACCATACTTTAACAAAAATAATAATTTAATAAGACGTCCAAAAAATGAACATGAGAATGAAATAAACTAGATCTGCAAGAGAAATTCCTCAATGGCCGTGGCGTTCAGACGTGTGGTCCAAGCCGAATTTACGATGTCCTCCTCGCTCTAACGTTGCTTAGTCTAACATTGATTCCTCAGTCTTGTATAACCTGCCGCAGTGTATGGATGTTGTCCACGGTGCTAAAGCCTTTTCGGAATCTGTTCAGGAGACTGGAAGTTGTCGAACCTGCTCGCGAGACGGTTCATGATGACTCTGGAAAACAGCTTGTAGACATAACTCAGAAGTGAGATGGGCCTGTAATTCTAAAGCAAGGCATTGTCGCTCTTCTTAAAAAGATTGCCTCGGCTCCATGCTCGTGGCGTTTTTCCTTCGAGTATGTCGGAATCAAATAGCTTCTGAAGGGCCTTAAGGGCCGGTTTTCCACTCGCCTTCAGGAGTTCGGCCGTAATTCCATCCTCACCCGAAGCCTTGTTGTTCTTTAGCTGCTTCAGAGCCATTCTAATCTCGTACAGGCTGACGTCCGGGATATCTTCGGTATAGTGTCGAGTCAATCTAGTTCTTGCGTCATTTGCTAAATTTGCTGCGGGTTTATTATGTTCTGTTCATAAAATGCCTCAATCTCTCCCAAAAGTTCCGGTTTGACTGATATGACTCTGCCATCATCGATCTTCAGTCTCGTGAGTTGGCTCTGCCTAATAGACAGATCTCGTGTAAATACTTTAGACGAAAAGCATCACGTTCGACACACTCAAACGGGACAGGCTAGTTGTTTCTTCATGAAAGCGGTATTAGGGGTAAATTGCTAGACTGGTGTAAATATTAAATTAAAGTAAACATTTAAATATCTACTTTCGCAGAACGCCTCGTAAAATTATAGATAATTATGAGTCCAAGACAATAAATGAATTGGATTAGGTACATACTGTTTTGACATAATGTCGAGGGAGGGGAAAGAGTTTCATCGTATAATCAAATTTGCTTGGTTAGTAATTTTTTTATCAGGAGTGACAAGTCTTGAATAACATATAGGCGTAATGAGCGTAACGTAAGTAATAATCAAATAATACCTACGCAAAACTTACTTTCCTAAGTACAGCAACTTACATGGCAAGAGAACACTAAAATATATGATATGCCTTATAAATAATTTACCGACAACATGAATGGATATAATCTATGTTACCTGCAACCTGTATAATTCGTGTAATCTATACAATAACAAGGCAATGTATAGAATACCTGAGGCATTCAGGCAATGTATGAAATATTATGAATATTATTGTCCATACTTTACCTAGGTAATGTATACCGTTCCTAGGGATTGTATAGAGCCTTTGTACCTGCTGGTCCACTGGTAATATGTAAAATAAATAGATTTTGGTCCATATTTATCAATATTAACCAACCTACCTATTAAAGTACAGGCAAATGAAACATTTTCTATTACTTAAAATCAATGGGTGTAAAAGACGAGAGCAGAGAAGGAATTGACTTAATTTTAGAGCTTCTCGACATGGACAGGTTAGGTTAGAAGCTTCTGCCTAGCCTTCATGGTTATTTTTTATAACCACCTGAAAACTCTTAAAAGAGCCGACAACTTGCACTTATTCATACTTTGAATTTAGTACGCGATGTTTTCCTGATAAACTAAACTTGTTGAGTTACTCGGATACTACGCTTCACAAATATCAAGTCTTTTTGTTTTTATAAAACCATCCAATTTGCAATTTTACACTAGAACAAAGATATACATTTTATAGTACGATTAATCAACTGTAGCCATAAGATGAATTCAGCATAATTAAACAATTTAAACGAAACTCTTGTGCTTCCTCCGCCATGTCATTAACATGTTTAGCTAGGTTACAATATGTTACGTCACGACTACTGAAAAATGTAACGTATTAAATAAACTTCATTTTATTTCCAGCTCGAGATTCCCAGAGCACGTCAACTGTCCTACTAAACTGGCTGCGAGGGAAAAGTACGCCAAAAGTAGTCCATATGTGAGTCGCGCATTTATTGTATAGACTATAGGTTATATTATAATGAGGTGAAACCAGCCGTCCTCGAGTTCCGACGAAGTTACGTAGGATAGGTACATCATACACAGACACACTCCCCTATGGGTGCGAGATTAGGTCACCCTGTTGAGAATAGTCCTCTCTGCTTTTACTTGCATTTATCAAATGAGCCACCACTACACATAACAATTTTCAAATGTTTCGCTAAACATTTAGCCGAAATTGTGCCCTTAGAAACTTGCCAACGAGACAATCAAACAGTGTTACCAGATCGTTTTATTCTTTCGACAGTTTTCTTTACACTAATCTCTTCCATCTGTAACCTAGTACAATAAATTAGATAGTTACCTTTAAATGAATGGTCTGGTATGCGAGATTTGATTAAATACGATTCTTATGTTATGCAATTGGGTTCGTTAAAAATGACCTGTAGAGCACAATTCTTATAGATTAATGCGTGAAAGGTCTAAATACATGAGGGCCTCTTAACGGACATAAGAAAATTAGATTGGCGAGTACGAACGAACGACGAAATTCTTCATTAACTATTGAGCTTATTGCATTCCTTCATCAACCTTTCCTATTTTCTTTGTCTTACTTACCCATTTCTGTTGTAGACAAATAATGTATTAATTAGTGATGCTAGACGGAGAGCTGTTCCATACCCTATTTATGAATTAAAAAATTTCTTTTCTTGTTATATTATTATTAATTTTAAATTAAAATTGAGGTGTCATTGATACCCACGATTGGTGACATCATTTGTTAATTTATGATATTGATATTTTCCCAAGGATTAAATCGTGCCTTTTCATTCATAGTTGATAATGTAAATGTTATCGTTGTTCACGTTAGCTGTTCACACTTGTAACATGTATTATTAAAATTCGGAACCTGTATAATTTATGTATATAATCAACGGATTCTATGTGAATGAGGATCCTTGTATATTGAAATTGTAAATTTGTTTCTTGAATAAACAGAGTTCATTTGATATTTTGTTTCTTTGATAACCTTCAGTAACTTATAAGATTGACGATTCCTGCTTCGTACGTTTGGTTGTCTTCTCTCGGGCATGAGCTATACAACAACAAAGAATTACTTCATCCTAGCCAGTCACCGAGTATGAAAGTGAGACAAACTTCTGTCAGCTCTGAATTTTTTGGGCGCTATGTGTATGTCGTTTGAGGTTTTATAAAATGATTAGCGTGGAAATGATAACATAGTTGTATATTTTGAATTTTTTATTACTTTTTCTTTAGATATTTACACTCTCAACAACTTAATTTCTACTATAATCCAATGTCACTTAAATATAGAAAATCACAATATAAAATCAAAGTAATGAAAATGTTCTTGTCATAATTACTTTTAGAATTTTGGTCCTTATGATATTATTAAAGTATATTCATATAAATCGCTCAAAGCCTTCCTCTGTTTGAGCCGAGTAGCTCTCTCGCATTATCTCCTTTGTTATAAATCGCATTATAGGAAAATACAATTTTCCTTAACATTTTAATAATCTAAGTTCATAATAAACATACTAAATTTCTTATATACTATTTCGAAAAAGCCAGTCCACAAGCCAAATAGCATTTAATAAGACTAACTTCGTAATGCGTATGTTTTCCCACATAATTTTATATACAAGCTATAATATATTAAGCATATATTTCTATTAGGCAATATGTTCATGTCTCACACTGTATTTACTATTGAGATACCTAAACATTAGGTATGATACTACTCCACAACCAAGTTTGTGCAAATAAAATATATATTTTTTTACATTGAAGGGTATTGCTTATCAAATGCAGTTATTTAAATATTTGAAGGTATTGTATCAAGTCTCTGAGATACTAAATCAATATGAATATAATATGTGTTCTTTAATAAAAATACTCGTTTAGTAGTGTAACTTATGGCACCACATGCTTATAGCATATCTATGTAGTTACTATATTTACATGTAAATCTAAAATATGTACATCAACACCAGATCCTAAATAGTTTAAACTTATATTCTGTACGAACAATCAGGCGTATGTGATATAACAAGAAGTATGAAAACTATAAAAATATAAACGCAATACCTTAAACATATTCACGAGACACTTCAACACTGCCCGGCTGTCACGTACTCATGGAAGACATTGGAGTGATTTCTTGTTCACTTTATATATATGTAACTATTAAAAACTTAATGTGCACGTAACTATCAGGGTGCAGATAACTAACTTACATATCATTACTATAAACTTATTTAAATGTTAACCAGCACTCACAGTTTACTCCTGCCTACGCCACCCGTACTTAAATAATTAACACATACGAATATAACTAAATATGAAGATATTGTATCACAATTTTAATTAAAGTTACGAGCGCTTCGATAATTACATAATTAGTCTAGTCGAAATATTAAGTACAAATAGTGGAACTTGATGACTATTGCAGTATGTTTAGTTCTGATGGTTCAAACATAGGAACGATCGAGTGATTTAATAACTAAATGCTAACCTAAACATCTTAAGAATGGATCACATTGTTTTTTGATTTTAGTTTAGCAATAATCCGAAATGGTCTCGCATAGTACTTCTAAGTTAACATATTATGACTGGAAGTGACTATGATACGAAGTTAAATTATAATTTATAACACTTATCACAATATATTTATGAACTAATATGTAAGGAACAAAGGTAATAAATCAATTTGCTTACATACATAAGTTTAAAGTGCAATATCAAAACAAAAATATACAGCCCCTTGCCTACATTATTACCTATTTTTATAATCGTGTAAATATTATTTGCAGTTGCACGGCTAATTTTATACATAGTTCTGACTCCGTAGTGTGTTATAAATATAATACGTAAATGAACGTAATATTAGTTTTTACAATACACAAGCGTAATTTATTGCCTTCCCCCGATACAATAACATAAATCTGGTGTCAGTTGTTATTCGCGCAAGAATTTCGCTAATCAAAAGGTGGATATTTATAAAAACAAAATTATTTATTTTGAACTTCTGAATAATTGATTGATTAAAGAAAGTTGACGTTTAAGGTATTGTACCTTGGCTTACTCACAGTGATTGAATCAGCTGAAAAATATGTCCTACTAGCATACGCTAAATACGTGCATAAAACTACTTTATTTAATTACAAAATAACTGAAGGATTGAGTCAGTTCATGTTATAAAATAAGAAAAATTGTGAAGCTAACTTTGGTCCCATACGAACATGTAACAAGGTAATGACTATTTGTAACAGCTATTTTATTGGCAAACTATTATAGATTTATAAGAGCTCTCGGCAGGTGAAATTGAAGCTTAAATTATTAAGAGGTAGATTGTAATTTCAAGAACCGTATAAACTAGAACTGAAAGTTTTATCTAAAGTAAACTCGTTCAATGCAAAACAGTTTTAGTGAACGCACAGACTAGAGGCAAATTACAGTAGCACGCAGGGCTTACACTTATTTATTATGTATGCGCAAGTTGCGATTAGTAAGATACGTACAAAATTACCTACGTTAGAGACATATGATTGTCAGTCTTGGGTTCAGTCCTTGATCACGGGCATCTTGAACATGTTAGTTTAAAGTATTTTCGTACTAATGCACCGTAATTAAAGCAAAGGTCGGCGCTTGGGCGCCGGCCGCGGCGGTGGACGTCGGGCGACGTCAGGTGGTTCAGAAGTGCACGTCACGCACGTCAGTGGGCGTGGCGGCGTTGCTGTGCGTCTTGTCCTGCGTCGGCGGTGGCGTCCAGCCCGCGGCCTCGCGCGCCTGCCCGTTTGGGACAGTCCCGCTGCGCTCCTCGATCATGTTCTGGACCATCTCTTCGATCTGTTCAAGACATGTCTGAAGGCAGTCCTATAACAACAATTCAACATTAGCACATTGCAGCCTACAAGGTTTTAAGCTCAGCTTAAATCTTTAAATGATAAGACTGAACTAAACGCGAATGACAGCGAATGGAAGTGTTTTTTTAATGCTAAACATTATAAATATGCGTTTATTTTGACGTGACGATTACCTACAATCAATTCACAGTCTAATGTGTAAACTAATAATTTCTAAACATAGACCCGCTAACTACGGCAGTAAGTGATAAATAGAAACTTACCAAATCGATGCGCGTGAGTTCGTGCAAGCGCGCCAGATGACCGTCAAGGCCGAGCCCGCGCAGCGCCGCTGCGATGCTGCAGGACGCCAGCGTGCTCGCCGAGTACAACGTAAACTCGTAATCTGCAACAAACAAACAACACTTCGTAAAGATACAGACCAAGTAAAAATAAGTCTTAACCTAATTCATTAATCCGTCATCAATCCACCAAGTTCTATTGTTACATTAATTAAAACTTCCGTTATTTCAGCGCTCTGATTATTTAATTAAAACAAGAGACCGTTTGTTTATTAAAACCGCAATAGGATGTGGATCAACTCAGCCAATTTAAAATAAATTTTCCTGCAGTGCTTCCTCATTGCATTCACAACTGAACGTTAAAATAGGAGGTACATATAGTGTAGCGAAGCGCATTAGCTTTTCATGTAGGCGAAGACGTCCGTAGACGGCGCGAATACGGCGATCGTCGGCCGTAGAGGCTAGAGGAGTGGCGCATATCCGGCAAAAGAAATGTTCCTTTCTCTCTCACGCAGGTTGTCAGTCTCCTGCGCAGAGTGCAGCCTCAAAGGAGCCGGCACCCGCCCTCGCGGCCGCATTCCACAGGCTCGCTCCTTCGCCTCACTTGAATATTTCTCACGGGCTTACTTTGGCAAAACCATTATACCAACATACATCATATATGTGCACGTATGTAAGTTGATATTGAGCGAACACTGGCTGTGTTTTGTATGAAATACCTACACGAACAAGAATATCAGACAGGAAAAAGACAGAAATTGTAATTATCATGGAAACCGACAAGGTACAAGCTTATTAGATTGGTATTTGTGCTAGTATATTTCATAGGCTCTCATTACATTACCTACACTACATGTAGCATGCAGTATGTTCTCTAATGAGAGCAATTTAATGCATTGCGTGTGATATTTTATTGAAATGATTGCGCATTGTCTGATTATAGTAAGTACCCATCTCGAACCGTGTCGTGACTGTTAACGGTGATCTGATTGATAAACCTACCAACGTTGATTTCCGCGTCATCATCATTAATTTAAACAATCAACTGTAGATTTAGGTGCAGGTAACGCTTTCCAATAATAAAAATAGCTGGACCCTGCTGGACGCAAATAGCCCAAATAAAATTCTTTAGAGGAGGCCTTCAACCTTAGCCTGAGGAGGGGTTCTTGCACATGAATAGGATTCAATTTTGATTTATTCAACAATATTGTAAATAATAATAATAATTGTTTATTGTTCAAGAAGGTACAGATGGTGCGAAAAAGAACTTAAACTAGTAACAGCAAGATAGTTTACAAGTTTATGAACTATATTATATGATAGAGCAATATGAAATACATGGTACATCTGTTGACAATATACGTTTCCCTGTCTCTTAAACTAGGGTATACCTGTATCTTAAGAGACAGTTGACGGCCAAAAGGCTAAGTTCTTATATTACATATTTTATAAGTGAGGACACTGTCGATCTATCCATCCACAATTAAACAATTATCAGAAAATGATAAAAAAGAATAAAATTAAATAGTTAAATTGTTGATAGTCTTAAATTAAATAATACTATAACTTTTTCTTTTTTCCTACATAATAAAAAAATTACGCAAGAAATAAAAGGTTTATTTTAATTTAACGGTAATGGATACATACTGATGTCTACCAATAATATAAGCTGCCATTAACTAGCCTGGTTAACAAAGTTTTCGTGACCGACCTCGAAGTTTTCAGAGTTAGTGAGTACCTACATTGCTATTTCTAAGCACGTTATCAGCAGTTATTGAGTTCACCACACATAGCTTCACTTGATAATGAAGCAGGAAAATCAGCTGGTCGGCAGGGCGACTTATGTACTAAACCACTTATTAAACTTTAGCTATAATTCGATAATTATGGCAAAGGTAAACTTTTACTGATGGTCGATGCGAGTAAAGTTTATTCCCACGCTATATATACAAGAGTGAGATAAGCAGCTCAGTGTGGACCCACAAATGCCCACTACCTCGAAGACGCAAACAATACGAGTGAAGCCTACAAGGACCCTCCATTCATCATTAAGAGACTATTATACCGACCAATGTATGGATATCGAACACTCTTTCAGCTCATTTAAAAGATTTGTTTTATTTTTTTTTTTAATTTGCATGTCGGCATACCCGAGATAAAGGGAACGGGCAGAGGGAACGAATAAAAAGAGAGAGATGAAACAACGAAAGCGGCCGCTCACTCGGGGTATTTGCATAATCTGATGTTAATCAAACAGCGCAGTACTCGGTGCGCGTCCGAGGCGAGCGCTGCCGAGTGCCTGCGACGAGCAGCCCCTTTGTCACGAGCGCATCAAGATCTGCAGCGAGGTGATTACAGAGTGTGATGACGACACAGCTCAGCACTGACAGTACCTAGGCGTGCTAGCACAGCAACAGTGCTGCAGCTCAGCACAGGACACACACGTAGCGGAAGCGAGGCCGTCCTTATTAGTCGTGACGCGACCGCTGCCTCACGAGCTAATATCAGTAATGTACACTTTCTAGAGGAAGTGGCGCAGCGACGGTCCCACCGCACTTTGGTGTGTATGTAAATTAAAATAAAATTGTGTTCAGTGTCGCCCCCTCGTAGACAGCCCGTGGCCAAGTATGGCCTGTCTACGCACGGTGTTACTTCCGTTTCTCGATTCTGTATCACTTTAAAAGTTCGTTTCTCGAAAGTGATGTTAATTAGATATTCCTAAATTAATAAAAGGCTGAAACGAGAGCTGTTAAAACTTGACACCTACATAAAGTGCTCAGACAATCCAAGTTTTGTGATTAATGTCGAGGGCAGTGACATAATGATCATTAATATTGCCCTTGAAAATGAAGTACCTACATGTAATAGGTGTCGTCGGCAGTCGACACAGGTACTCGTCGCACGCGCAATAGTCGATTCGCGAGGTGAACGCTCCCACAAGGCCGGACTACTCGTAGGTACCTATTCATCGTTTGGAAGTGGACTGGAATGGCTCAAAATTATTACATAATCGACAACTATTCGGACGGACTGGCGTGTTCCTTAATTGTTGAAAATCAATTAAAATGCAATGCCATAACGCACAAAAAGACTGAATCGTAGTCATGTGAACAACTGGTTATTTATTTGGAGATTTAATCGATTTATCTGTAATCGGGCATCGCTAGTGCGGAGATACTACACGCGGCATTCATTGCCCACCGGAACAAATAGCGCGCAGCCCCCGCGACGTCGTCGGCGACGATTGCTATCCGATGCGAAGCGCTCACATGTGAAAGAACGTCCGACGCAGATAAGATACCTGTCTCACGCAATATAGACCGGAGTCACACCTCGCATTGTGCCTGTCAGAAGTACTTCACTATACCCTGACACCATTCTATAGGTACATTTCTGTACAGACTTGCAAAAAATAATCCTGAACGAAGAGACAATAGTTTATTTTTTTAACAAAATGGTATAACTTATCATCATCGGGAGAGCTCGGCGAGAGTTGTCAGCATTAAAATAACCCATTACAAATTTAATATCCCGACGAGTTATGATTCCAGAGTAAATTGTGCCATTCAAATAATGATACATAATGCGGGCTCGCTCGATACCGCGGAACGTCAGGTCTACGCGGTGTCAGCGCTGGAGGGTAGTCCACTACACACTACACATACATCTTCATATAAAAATAAGCCCGCGAATTATTCACAATCCATCAAAGATAATGGCCATTTTGTATTTTTCATTTTATGGTGACATGAGTACTGCGGTATTCCTGAATTAACTCCAAGTTTCAAGATCATCAATATTTCATAAATGGAAATGTGTAATGGCGCGCACTGTCGTTCGGCTACATTAGCGGAGGATATTCCATTCGCCTCGGACTCAGTAAGAGATGATATCCGAGAACCAAGTGAAATAAAAGAGCTGGAGCGTGAACTTCTTGAACAAAAAACAATACGACAGCGGCGGCGAACAACAAAAACCGTTGCACAAAAACATATGATCCCATGAGGGTAGCGGGGTGCTAGCGGTGCGGGGGCGGGAGTCCCGAGGCGTGCTGGAATGTGCTCGGGCGAGCGGCGTGGGAGGCGCCGGCGCGGCCGCTGCCAGGACACACACGAGCCGCCGAGGCCGACCGAGCGCTCGGGCCACATAGCCCTCACTGTAAACAAACCTATTCACATCTCGCTATGCTCCACGCTCTCTGCTAGCCGCCGGCGGCGAACGATAACATCTCCTCCACTAATAAATTGACCCACACCATAACCTAAACATTCTACACCTAATAAATAGGGACTAGATATCCACTTACCCAATAAATAAGTTTAGGCTATGCTTTCACGCGTTTTTGTTCTTTTTCATTTAGCTTTTTCAGCGAGCTCAAAGGTGTCTCTGTGTACATTTGTATTATTGTGGTCCTAAATATCATTGCTACTAAAACTCTTTTAAAATGTCCTTAGTTTTTATTTTAGTCGGTATCGACATAAAGTAGCAAAGAGGCCATGAAAAACAACAGTCATATGTAATTTATCTACAGTAGTGATAAAACTGTAAAACAGTTGATACCAATGGAAAAGAAATTAATAACAAAACACGTGACTATGGAATTCTTTGGTTACGCAAAGTTGGGTAACACCAAATAAAAAAATGAATAGAAAATAGCTTTCAAGGAAAGTGGAGTATTGTGTAAAGGTCAGTGACATGTGTCGTAGACCAACGCGGCCCGCGGCGCAAGACGACATTGTCGTGACATGACGTGGTATCTAGATGCTAATTACCGTCTGCCGTTGCAAACAAAACGTTACATTCTCATTCAAGACAAGTGAACTACCTATGGATGACATGAAACTGCGACAGCCTGACATTGTAACAAGTAGGTAAGCACGCAATAACCATATACATATATTGCTCACTACTTGAATTCGTCTGAGGCTTTTATCTTAAGTGGTAATTTTAATAACGAGGATTAAGTGACCCTTCAGACTGCGAATTTGACGCAGACGGGTTTTGACGGGCGAGTATCAGCTGACATCATCCCTATAGTTATATTTAGATGCAGGAAGAGTGAGGAATGCGTACCTCTGGCGGCGAGCGAGATGAAGGTCTGTGCGTGTCTGTGCACCATCTCGGTGTTGACGAGGGGGCGCAGTGGTAGGCGCGACAGCAGCAAGGGTAGGAAGTCGTGCGCCGTCACTCCTGCCACGTCCCACTTTAGCTTCGACAGCACCAGCAGCTCCCAACTCTGTTGACAACGAAACAACACATTTATTAAGTGCCTTATAAATAGAAGATTTGTCATTATCAGCCATAATGACATCAGTAAAGTCAATATCGGTGCGCTTGGATAATAAAATAGCATTCCTGTCGCCACATCCGCCGCTATAATCACTAACTCGCCGAGTTTCGCTCGACTTCCCGGAACGGAGCGTAGGTAGTCCCCGGTGCTGTGTTGTGCAATCAAATGAACAATGTTACTGTTTTAGTTCATGTTTTGTTTAGTCTCATTCGGATACAAAGTTACTAAGTGCCAACCGCCTTAGTATCGACAAGACGCTTTGTGAGAAAGACTACACTTGCTTGTTTAGTTTACTTATTTTAAACAAAAAGCTCTTCTTTATTGCTATGATAATTTCAAACAGATCGATATGTATTATTTTGGCTAGACGTGTCGCACTCTACTGTTATATTGCTATACTCTTGATATTGCTGTATTATTGAAATGTAGACAATTATTATACCTCCAAAAATGAGCTCTTGTCGTAGGTAGGTACGAAGTCTTCTATAAAACAAATGGCAAATCAAAGACGACAAACCTGTTCAACTATATCAAGTTGTTATCTTTCGAGAACCAAGCCACAGTTGACCTAGATTAAAAACAACTTTGTTGTATCGAGCTTGGCGTATGATGTATTAAATTCGTTCTGAATATAAGAATGTAGTAACGAGTCTGAATATCCCTAATATTTGAACGGTCGTTTTATGAATAAGCTGATTATTTTGTGTAAGTACACACTCGTACATGTACGCGTTGCATGTCCGTTGACAGATAATACTCGATGTTTACTTAACTCAATCGGCGGGGTCGACCACGGCAGAACGGCTGTTACTTTTTACTCGAACGACTATACTTCTCACTACGTTGAACTTAGAGTCGGCATTTGTTCAGCAAGGGATGGCAGTTAGGACATATTGGATCTCAGCGTATCATGTTTATGAATGAATGAAGTATCATCACTGGAAGTCGAATTAAATCGGTGCTGTGTATGTGTGAGTGTGCAACACTATGTTACAATGACGCTATCAGATTTATTAAATAAGTATGAATAGGAGCATTCGCCAATGAAGAACAATATTTATAACACGTTGACACAGAAGCTAAAAAGTGTAGGTGAGTAAAAGCGGTTAGCAACGCCAGTATGCGGGTCGACCGCGAAATTAAAATATACGCTCTATCGTTTAACTTGCAACTGGTTAAAAGCTCTTCGAAAACAATGCACACATAAAATCTTCACCACAAATGTAGGTGGTGGAGACGTAGGTATACGCGGATCCGTTGCATCAGACGTTATTTTGAAAACAATAGTTATGATTTTTATTAGTGTCTATGTTGTGAGCCCCTATCAGCTGATCTCATAAATTAGCCGAGCGATATGTGTGTACTGGCGTGGTAGGGTGCGGTGCACAACACACGCGCGAGTCGGTCCACCCGAGACGGATGGAATGCAGCTCGTAAACTTGCAGGCGAGTGTTCATTAGAGTGGCGGAGGCCGGACGGCGACGGCCGGGTGCGGCGGCCGCAGCAGTTATCGAACCACGTTACAGCCAATAAAGCGAGCTATGCAAACAGCCCTCGTTGCCCGCAACACACTCGCTGAATTCCACACTCGGTTCCCATGCTTTATCCAATTTCATCGAACGGTGTGACTGCGCCGCTATTAGAATCAAACAATGAGTGCGGTGTCGCGTGGCCACTGCCCACTAAGCTCATGAGACTAAACAACTTCGGAAATTTCCAGATGCGGATGGGAACACGCAGACTTACCGGAGGTTATTAAAAAGTAATGATTAATTGAAACATATATCTATGCGTTATAAACGTGAACAATTTCTGACTTGAGCGTTAGAACCTATGGAATACCCCAGCCTGGATAGGAATCGTTAGATTTTATTACTTATGCTTAATTGGAGATAGTCATCGATGAAAACCTCAAGAGTGCAAGTGTATTGAATACAAAATTTGCTGTGAGCGTACAAAACGTGTTAGGCATGTACGATATCGCAATTCTTACGTAAGACTTATAACCATCAGCGCATTCCTGTAAAATGATTATATTGACAGTTACAAGTCCTGTGCATGTACTATGCGATAAGGTGACAATATGCAATACATTACACGATGTTAAGATAATTGAAATAAGCTCATAAATGCTTCTTTTAAAAATAGGTAATAAAACGTATTATGTAGTGTCTTTAGCAAGACGGGCGTTGACGTGGCTAAGTCGCGACAGCCTGAGGCAGCACAATGGGCACGGCTCGGCTCCCAGGCCGCCAGGCTGCTCTCCACGTCGCGATGCTGCTAACCACAAAATTTTCATTTTTTCTTTCCTCACGGCCACCGCCCGCATAGGACGACTTGTTTAACAAGTACCCATTGGAATTTTATTACCGTTGAAGGTACCTTTTAGTGGCGAATTGTACATGTAATTGCTGCTCAACCTATAGTAGTAGTGTTGCCCAAATTCAGTCTTGGTCTTGCAGTCTTGGTCTTGTTCTTGCGTTTTTGCAAGACCAAGACCAAGAACAAGACCGCGTATTTTTAGCAAGACCAAGACCAAGACTGACCGTGCAAGACTTGAGCAAGAACAAGACATAGCCTGCAAGACTCTTGCGTCTTGCAGCTAGGACTTAGCGCTATTTCACTGAGTAGTTAGGTGTAACAGTTCGGTGTATAGGTAGGTACGCTTAGGAATTCTATGAGACGCAAAAAACTGTATCAAAGAATATGAAAAACTGGACCTATGCGCATTACGACTAATACCATAAACATAGCGAATAAAAAAATATCTATTAAAATCAAACTGAGTGCATGCATAGTTATGTTTTAACCATCGGCACTTTGATAATGCGGCATCAAAGGTTTTGTACTTACTTCTCAAAGAAATTTGCCGCTTTTCGGAAGTACATGGTTATGATACACGCGCCGGCAGCTTCTTTTGAAATCTAAAACAATCGTTGCCGCCACGCCGAAATCATAACATTTGACACTATTTGATTGCCGCCATAGGGCGTAGGTATACTCATGCAAAATAATTTCCTAGTAGAGTACCTACATGTGTTCCAAAGAATAAATAAGTTTCAGAGTGCTTAGAATGAAAATGAATACATTATACTGATCACGCAAGTAGTATTATGATTAGGATAAAATGGTAAGGATAGGTAGTAGATGTCATATTAATTCATTCTAGTAAGTATATATTATAATATTGATTACTTATATGGTTTTAAACTAATTACTTAGGTACTATTATTGTACATTTAGTCATTATATTTCTTAAGTTTTTACAAGAAAAAATAGCAAAAAAGTGTTCAAATATCACCCGTTTAATAAATATTGTAGCCACTTTTAAATATACTTGAAACGTGTAAAAAAATTCTACAAAACTAATAAAATAATATAAAAAGCGTAGGTACTTACCTACTAATAAAATAAAAAGCCTGCGATAAGAGTTTTGTATTACTTACCAGCCCGAATATCTCTGAGAGAGATGATGAGAGTAAGTATTTACTAGCTGTGCCCGCGACTTCGTCCACGAGGAATAGTAACTTTGGAGGTATAGTGACGTTCAGGACTTATTTATTTATTTTAAAACTTCTGTCATCAAACATACAAACGAACTCTTCAGCTTTATAATATTAGTATAGATGTACGCCAAAACATTCACTTATATGTAAAGAATAGTGATTGGCACTAATTCTATTTTATTCACGCGTCGCGTCTGTACAAGTAGGTAATATTTAGTGTGTGTTTGTACGCCGCACGCGGCATTGTTTGATTTGCGGCGGCATCCTTTTCATAGAGCCGGCACGTGGCGAGGCGGCGCGGTAAAAAGCAAGGAAACGTACTATAAATAAAAGAATTATTTTAATTCCAGTCATTTCCAATTGAGCTGTGCTTCGAGTCTAACTTAATAATTGTTTTTACTAATTCTCGTTGTTTTCTAAAAACGTATCACGTGTACAATTTAATATGAGTGACGAAGATTCAAATTATTCTAGTCCGAGTAACGAGAGTTTGAGTCACAGATCTAAAAGACCCAAAAGCAAATTTGAGGAGTTTTTCGAAATAATTCATGCATCCCAAACTGCCTTCTGTAAATTGTGCCAACATAAAAAGATTGAAATAAAAATGAAAAACAGAAACACTTCAGGCTTAAGGAAACATCTAATATCTTTCCACAAAAAGGAATCAGAAATATTTCTTCCTGTTAAACCAAAATTAAGTGGAGATATCACAAGCTTTTTAGTAACCGCTGGAAGAAGTGGACAGGTAAGAATATTTTTTTAACAGTTAAAAGAATTTTAACTCCGCGTAGCTATTCATGCGATACTTTCAAAAACGCCATTAACTTACGTAAGTATTTTTGAGTTAGTGGTGTTTTCACAGTTTTCATCTAGGGGTGCGACATATTAAGTATGTAATTATCGTCTTAAATATTTTTTATAAACACCCATATTTTCATTTAATCGGCCAGTAACAACTAAGTACTTTATTTTGGTAAATTACAGTACAGTGCAACCTTAATATAACAAATATCAATTTAACGATTTTCTCGATTTAACAACAACAAACCTCCTCCTCTTATACGCTCAAACCTAGTATATTTTAAATAATAACACAAGATTTATTGTTTTGTTTCAGTCGGAAAACAGCAGTGACAACATCACGACAGCTACAGTTGATTGGGTGGTGAAAAAATATCTTCCCTTCTCATTTTTCGATGACGAAGCTACACAAGTATATTTTCGACGTATTTGCCCTAATATGGTGTTTCCTAAAAGGTCTACACTTAGAAGGAAAGTCAAAGAGCGATTTGAAGAGCTCCAATTGAATCTCAAGGAACGACTTCAACAATTATCATCTAAAATGTCTTTTACCATTGATGGGTGGACGTCAATTGCTGGTAGGAGTTACTACGGGGTTACTATTCATTATATAGACAACGAATGGAAGTATCAATCTGTAGTTCTTGATTTTATACCATCACGCGGTCGACATACTGGGGAAGATATTGCAACGATTTTCCATGAATGTTTATTGGAATATGGCATAATTGATAAAATACAAGGTATCACGGTCGACAACGCAACTGCAAATACCAAATTTATGTATGAACTGGGCAAACAGCTGCCGCCACACTTTGATTCAGACAATCAACATTTCCGGTGCTTTGCTCACATTTTAAACCTTGGTGTACAAGATTTATTAAAGACCTTAGCATTACACTGTGAGTCTGACACTAACGCGCAAGATCAGCAGTACGAAGACTATGCAGACGAAACTGAGGATGAGGAAGATGAAGAATCTGCACCAAATATTGCTGACTCGCGTACATCTGTAACAAAGTTACGCAGTATTTCCAGTAAAATAAAAAGAAGTGAGATAGTGAAGAAGAAGTTTCAGTCTGCTTGTGAAGCAGCTGGCGTGCCATCAAATCTAAATGCCATTCTTGACTGTCCAACGAGATGGAATTCCACACATGATATGATTGGATTTGGTTTAAAAGTGAGAGTGGGCATTGACATATTGTGCAATTCTGTCACCGAATTAAATGATTTTCAAATCACAGCTAATGAATGGCAGGTACTCGAAAAATTACATAAATTTCTAATAAACTTTAAACTTTTAAGTACAAAACTTGGTGGAGACAAATATGTTACATTACCGCTAGTCATTGTATCATTCAATCTCTTGCTAGATAAAATTGAATCCATGGTAAAACAGTTAGATGAGAAACCTAATCGATCTGAAGTGGATGAAAGGCTCATTCTAGCTTTCCAAGCAGCTCGAGACAAAATGCTTAAACATTACAAGAAGAGCAACTGGATTTATTGTACTTCTTTAATTTTAGACCCAAGGCATAAGGCTCAGACTTTTGACCTGACAATGTGGGGGAAGCAACTTAAAACAGAAAGTCTGCGCAAGTTCAATGAACTTTATGAAGAATATAAAAGTCTACACTCACTGAACAAATCTCTGGAATTACCAGAAAAAGAAAATAAAGTATGTAACGAAGATGAAGACGTAATAGACTTTGATAAACTCTATGAATGTCCCTCGACGTCATCTGGATCTTGTCTTCAAGGCTTAGTGATAGACGAGTTGGAGGAGTACCTGAGAAAACCAAGAACTGCCAGCTCGGAAGACATTTTAGATTGGTGGAGGACGCATGAGACAGAGTATCCGATTTTATCGAAAATGGCCCGTGATTTTCTCTCAATACCTGCAACTTCAGTACCTGCTGAGAGGTTATTTTCTAAAGCATCATTAGTAATTAGAAAACATAGAAATAGGTTAAGTGATGAGTCAGCCAGATGGTTACTTTGTATTAATTCTTGGTCAAAAAAAAATATATAAAGTATCATAACCTAATGATAAAGCTGTTGATTTGTGTTGTATTTTATTTTTTATTCAAATAAATGATAAATCGTAAAACTCTTTTATTAAATTTCTTATAAGTTGAGGGTTCAATCTCTTTCTAGACAGATAAGTATTGTTCTTTAAAATACAGTCAAGTTATTGTAATTAATTTGTTTTTTTACATGTTTTAGCAAATGTAAGCTTATAAATCATAAATGTTTATTAAGAAACAGTTACTTCCATGGAAAACGACATATAGGTCAGTTGATTTTTCGAATTTCTTATCAAATCTTCAGTTATTTAGTAATCTGCTTGATCTTTACTATGGCTATGTTAATTCAAGCTCACAATGTTCCAATTCTAATACGTTTTTCTAAGATTTAAAGTAAACTTTAATAAATAGTAATAGACTAATAGGTAATTGCAAGACTTGCAAGACTCTTGCTGCAAGACCAAGACCAAGACCAAGACTGGGAGCGCAAGACCAAGACCAAGACCAAGACCAGGTGTATTGGCGCAAGACCAAGACCAAGACTGGCTAAGTCTCGTCTTGTTCTTGCATTTGGGCAACACTATATAGTAGTTGTCTTTATGAGTCAAGAGCGCAGTGGGTTGATTGTACAAACAGATTGGCGTTATTAGAGCAAATAGACGGGAAACTTGTCTCTGCAGTAGAATAGTAATAGATTGAAATAAGCGACGTATGGGCGTGATGTTATTAAGCTAGCTAAGTGACACAATTTTCTAACGAGGCGACATCGTCAGCGTGGCTGCGCCTGCGCGGCACCTTCACTCGTGTGCACTGAGGTTATCTGCGCACGCGCTCGTTAACACAATTTCTGTTCTAGCACTGCTAGCCTAGGTGTCATACCACACATGCAGTTGTCTGAGTGACTGATCGTTTTCTGATCACAGTCGCGGACTCCGGGTAAAAGGAATAAAGTAAAGCCGATCGCAGGCCTCATGTAGGTTCTGTGCCGGCCGGAATGCGACTGGTTCTCACCTTTCAATGGCTGGGTAAATCAACTTTTTGGCCACAAACGATGATGCTAGCTATTTTACCAATCGACACACAGAGATTGTTTCTCCTATTTTGCGTGGGAAAGTTACTGGTTTTATCTTAAAGTAGGATATTAAAAAGTGTATAAAATTATAGTTAGACGTTCGAAATTCACGATGATAAAAGCACTAGAAGCAGAGTTTTAATAATGGTTGATTCTTGAACGTTAGTTCTACCTACATACATTAAATTCTTTGGATACCAATAACTACAATATTAATCACCAGTTGTAACTTAGTAACATAAAAACTGTAATAGATAATGATTATGACATAATAGTTGACTTGTATGTACTAGAGTCGTTCAGCCAATACCCAGTAAAGACTGCTTACAATAATGCTGCTTAGAAAGTTCATACACAGGCTGAGGCAGTGCACACAAGTAGTCGTTTTGTTGTGTCGCATTAGTTCTGAGTTCGCGGGGGAAGTTTCATTTGCACCGGAAACAAGCAGCGCCGCGCCGTGAGATCGGCAAACAACGCGCGTTCGTGCTAATATGCCCATTCCTCATATTCTAAACAATAATTTCCTTTAACAGATTATAGCATTCCACCATTTATTATTAGAACTTAAATAGGGTAGCCCCTTATACCTAGCTAACTCGTAAATTCCCTTTCTAAAATTGTACGTTCCGCACCACGATCACACAATGATATCGAACTTGATTAAGGCTGTAATAGTTCTCATTAAAGTTAAATTTTAACCGTAAACGCAATATTGAATAGTCTTTTGACAAACTGGCACCGCGGTCGTAAACTTATGCTTCAATTATAATAAACGTTTACAGTGGTAGTGTGGATGTGAGAACGCGCAGGTTTTATGGGCGCGCGCTGAACGGCGGCGGCGGCGAGCGCTCGCATCGCTCCGCTCGCTCGGTTCTGAGGACCCCGCATTAAAGCCGCTCAGATGCCAGGACGTGCTCTTTTTGCTCCAGCCGTGCGCCCGCGTCGGCCAACCGCCAACAACCTCAACAATCAAATCTAACCGATTGTTCACTCACACAGTCTCACTGCTCAACACACAGCTCTCCACACTCGACAGATCTCTCCGACACAATCGTAGACGTAGAAAAACATCTACAGGTTAATACACTAGCTTTCATAGAGTAGACTTAGATTTAAATAAAAACTTAATTAATCAGACTTCTATTAGCTACACTTGGATGAGTGGTTCTAACGATGAGTATATTTTTAGTACTCCACGCATGTATTATGTACAGGCTCCGTTATTGTGATAATATGCGAAAGATTTCATAGAATTGATAAAATGATGATTATAATGACCTGCAATCGGTCGTAAATTCTTTATCGACACCAAAATTATCACAAAAATGTTGATGATTGGCCAAATTGAAGCGTCTACGATATTTCGTAGCGGGTCTACGAAAGTGCTACGAAACCGATTTTACTTGCGCTACTACGATTTTGCTTGAATAAAATTTAAAAAAATCAACTTATCTACTACATTTCGTTTGAACAATGTATATTTGCCATTGACATTTTTTGGTACCTACGTTATTGAATTTAGAGGTAGGTCATGCAAGTGTCGCTCATTATGTACAAAGAATGTGTGTAAATTATCATTTTAATTTATGTTTACCAAGTATTTTATGGTTGAATATCGTATGTAGGTATCATGAAAATGAACAATTTATTTATTATTGATACTAAGACGCGATATATTTAACTGGTATTGACATCATGAACGGCATGACTCAGTGAATTAACATAACGCGTATAATGCAGAAGAACATTTGCGGAGTCTCACTCACGACTGACGAATAAAAAAAAAATCAATCGTGAAAAATTAAAAATACCTAGTCAGTCAATTTGAATGTGCGATCCATTTACGAGCGTGGTGTGTCGATCGGCGAGTTTCGTGAGATGAGATTAGGAGTTGCGGCGCGTGAGAAAAAATAAGCCGCGTGCTTCGACTGTAATTGGTCTGATTGAAACGCGAGCTTCGTTCGGCGGGTCTTCCGAGAAGCCGGCGGCTCGTTAGGGGACACTGTCCGAGGGCAGCCCTCTCCCAGACCTGTCGCATTCCACGACCACCGCGCCACCGCACGCCATACGCACCTACGGTATTTCGTATAATTACAATCGTTTCGTATGGACGTTTACCAGCGCACTAATTTAGAGCAAGCCAACAGAACATTATGTTAAGTAGGTACCTACTCGCTACGAATAAATCAATAACTTATTAATGTCCAATAGTGAAATTTCCGTTAGTAAATGCTGGTACAACTACAAACTACAAGGAGTGCACTTGCATCGCAGGCAGAACGAGTCGTGTACCTATATTATGACGCGCGAAAATGTGGCGTGCACATTATCTACGGGACAAGCGACGAACGGGGCCCCGATGGGTGGCCGCCAGCGCGCGCCCGAAATGCAGCAGACACGTAATACGTTATATTAAATGCAAATACCTAACACATGAAGTAATAACGTTCACCTCCAATCTGCCTACACCTTTCTGTTCGTAACGGTACTGAATTATTGAAATAGATAAGCCTAACAAAACTAAATGCCAATGCCCTTTATTAAGATTAGGACAGTTGTCCACGTGAGTTGCTAGGAGCTAGGCACTGCACAAGACCACTATGAATAATGGTTTGCGACTACAACGGTACTGTGTCATTGTTGCACGTCAGTTCTATGTCAGCTGGACAATTAAAACGTTATATTGTTAAAAAGTTATTTATATCTTGCATATTAATCCTTACGATAGGCGAACTTTCGGTCTGTTAATGTCTACGTCTAAAATCGAAGCCAAACTCAATAACCAATAACCTGTTACATAATACATAACGTATTCGATCTGTTAATACGGATGAACGGTTCGTATTTTGCGGTTTGCTATTATTTTTACAAAATAAGTGCCGAGGTGACGATAAAAGCAGGACAGGGAAAAATAAGTATAATTAAGTTAATGATGGAATCAGTAGACAACGGCGCTGGTATCCCACACGAACACGAATGGTACTTGACCTTTTAATTTATTTTAGATTTAAGAGTGTGGTTATTAATAGGAGACTAGTTATTTATAATCTGTAGTGTTACGTTTAGTCACAGATGTAGTCTATGAATGTTACAAACTCAAATCTTGTATTTTTAATTCCATTAGTCACCTTACGCAGAGAATAGCTAATTTGTTCACGTAGACATGACAAGTAGTACACGTGCTGAGATAAATCACATCATAAGTCGGCGTAGCGCCTACAGTCGATCACTCCATAGTTATAATGAATGTTCCAACATACAACTGGAATTCCAATCTCTCGCGGATGTTCACGGCGCGAATGATTTAGAAATCAGCGGAGTGAACGACACGAAAGCACCTAGAAGAGCTAACTGCAAAATTAGTGCATGCGCGTGCGTGATGCAAAAACCCAGCCACACGAAACTGCATGATTAATGAGATCAGCTGTTTCCCGAGACGAAGAAAGTTAATTAAATTTTCATATTACTTCATATGGCAGTGCTTGAAACGCTGGCCGCATATTCTGTGTTATTGATGTAATTAGCGGTAAGTAACGAATCGATTGATTGAAATGTCGCTGAGTTTAGCATGCGGCACGCTGTTTTATCTTGCGCTTGCGTGATAGCTGCTGTACCTATTAGATTAAAGGCTAAAATTACAAATAATCATGTACTCACACAAAGGTCGGTGAGCGTGATACTGTTGGCGGTGTAGAAGACCAGCAGGTCAGCGGGTAGCGCGCGCGCACCGGGCTCGCGCAGCTTAGACGCCAGCAGCAAGCACGCCGTGCCCAGGAGCTGTACCTGGCTCTTGCTGACGGCGCACGTGCTTAGGAACCGGTCCAGGTACGAGATCGCTAGTGGGAACACTTCCTCCTGGCACCCCTGATCTTCACATACCTGCAAAACGATACAACTGTTAATAAACTTTGAAAGTCGATCAGCCCAACTGTTTTGTTTCTTGGAACCTAGGTACGCACTAGTACCGCACCCAGGCCATTGCTTACTTTATCATCCGGAATTCCTGATAACCCATATATAAAATGGAAATACACACTTATTGCGATAATACGCGCGTTACTTTCCTGCGGTTTACGTTCCTTATCAACGTTAATGGTTCCTGAACGTACTGGACCAGCGCCGGAACTGTTCGTTTTTAAACCAATTACACTTTAACATTACTACTGAAGTTTGGGATACAATCATACGATATAGTTCTGTAGTATTGTTAATCGAATGATGCTGTGTCTATGGACCCGGAAAAAACAACTGTGGACCACGTAGCAATAATCGCTACGAACACAAAAGTGGTGTCTTTTCCTTGTTGAACATTTGTAATGTATGTACTAATGATTAAAATATCTCGACCTACCTAAACTGTTGAGCAGATAACGTTTGCAATTGCCACTTAACTTATTTAATACCCATGAATACTCGTATGTTACATGGAGCTGGATATAATGTGAGAGGTCATAGTTAAATGAAATCGTTTCTGTAAATGTACTGCAAAATGGAAAGCCGGGAAAAGCGAAAGGAGATGGTTCTAAAGTAGTCATAAAGTAAGTAGGTACCTAGCTAGTTAGAGAGTGTCATGAGAGACGGAACGTAGCAGATGGTTCCCGGCATAGTTTCGCACGGTAACGCGACTCGCGAACCGGCACGGATCCAATCGTATCAGCGTGAAAACAAAACATGTACCTACTATGAGAGTATAACGTATAACCCGCTGCATACCGCTCAGACTCTCACGCTCTACCTCGCCCATAATTAACTATCTCAACCGACTATGTCCTGATTCTTATGTGTTATTTAGCTATCGTTCTCTATGCATTCTATGAGGACACCAAAATAAGCCCAATTAAACGATAGAATGATTACAGAATAAGACAAATAATTAAGTCTATATGTAAGTAAGCTCTTTACTTAAGTAATAATAGTCGAAGCATAACGAGCGAGGATCTAATGAATGGCACAGGCGGCCATAAAAAAAAGCGATTTTCGTAATAACTATTCTGGTTATATCAGTAAGTAGCATTCACGCCCGACATTCGCCGGTTCGTGGTCACCCTACGTCGATTCAACACGGGTTATAAAATAACACATCTCCAGCGGACTAAAAAATCGCGATCGCGATTTAGATACTGGGCTTTACAAAATGTAATAATACGGATTCCGTGAAAAATCCTTGGATCGTCATAATAATGCTTTTTGGGTGCGCTTGATGATTAAACATAAAAGTTAATGCGTGCACGTTGGGAATGTCATTGACCCGGCAGACTGAGGATCGTTTCGGTCTGCTTGTGCTGAAACGTCGGTAAGTCGGTGTGAGGCTATGCGACTAGTTTGAGTGCAAGCACGAGGTGAGCCGAGGAGGCGACTACTCCGGTGTGCCGGCTGCCGAGCGCATGTGCCGTGCGGCGCAGCGAGCGTGACGTCAGCCGCCGGCCGGCTCCACGTGGCGCCGCACCTACAACACCGACACTCACTGCTCAATCATCTAAGCACTACTTAGATAACTCGCCCTACTGTCAGATACCAACTACTACTACGACGACTGACTACTCTACAGAAGATTCAATTACGACATCCGGAACTTTAAGCGAGTCAACTTTACGATTTGTTAAGAGTAAAATCCTACTAACTAAATAAGCAAAGACCATAAAAAATTACACGTCATGTAGGCCACTGAGTACGAACAATGACGTTGTGTGCGCTAGTAATTATTTATATGTACATATACAAGCAAAGATAAGTGCGCAGCGGAGCGTCAGCTGTATGCGTGTCAAAATCAGCTGATTATTCAAATAGAACGAGCGGAGTCGCATCGGTCGGCGACCGCGCCCGCGCCGCCGCCGGGGCCTCTCGCGCACTGCGCACGCTCACTTACTAACTACCTACCACTTCATGCTTACTACTTACACCAAATAACTATCTTCAACATTTGACAAACACTGATCTTCTATTGATGATATATTCAAAGCGAACTAGAAGCTAGATAGCTATTGTTATTCGTAGCAGATTCTAACATGTGGAACGAAACAGAGATCAGCTGATCGTGTAAACAAAGTCGTAACATCCAGCTTAGAAATAGGTGCGTAATCGCTTGAGCTTTCTCATAAACACCATCCTGCAACAACACAAATACACCACTCTTCCACTACTCAGGCGCGCAGGAACAGCCTTCTCGGAGCCGAGAGTCACAGAGCGGCGAGAGGTCGGGGGGCCCGTCAGCAGACAGTGGCAAGAGCATACGAGGGCCACTGGTGCCGCCGGCGACGGCAGGGTGTTCCTACACGTGGCCGGAAAACGAGACAAAATGGCGATCGTTCGGGTTGCGCGATCCGCGGATGGAGCGGTGTGGGTGCGGCATGCGGCGCGGGTGCGCTCACCTCTAGCATCCACTCGGCGACGAGACGGCGCATGTGTGGCGTGACCTCGGCCTGCACGGTGCCGAAGTAGTTGGCGGTGACGGCGTAGCGCTCCTCGGTGCGCAGCAGGTTGTCGAGCACGCGGCGCCGCAGCAGCACCGGGTCGGGCGCGGCGGCTCGGTGCGAGCGCACGGCGGGCGCGCCGGCTCGCGCGCTGTCGCCGCTCTCGGGGCTCACGCGCTCCGCGCACAGCAGCTCCATGGTACACCGCACTGCGGCTTATTGACAGCTTGCGTCGCGGCCGGTGTCGGACTGTCGGCGTATTGTGGCGGACAGCTGATCGTGCGCGAGCGGCCGGCGTGGAGCGATGCGCGGGTGTTGCGAGCACGGCGAGTGCGCGAGTCGCAGTGAGCAGCCGGTAAGCGCCGCGCCGCCGACCATATGATCGGAGCGGCGGGGGGTACGGGCGCGCGCGGGCGGGGCGAGTCGTGAGGCCCGCACGCAGGTTTCTCCTATTCGACGTTCAAATAATAATACATAACATGTTTTCTTGCTCGCTCGCGCTTTGAAGTCCTTCTCACTCGGTCTCGATTCTTGCTTCTCATTCTATTGGGTAGGTACCTACTTACTTACAGTACAAGATGAATTCCACAGATTGAATACATACTTACATAAATATAACATAAGTATACAGAATAGCTTAGTCTAATAAATAGCTAAGAACCCTTTGTGAAAATTGTTGAAAGATGAGATGAGTAAGATGTTGTCTTGTTTACTTACTTCGTATCATAAAAGTACTTCCTATGCACTTGCTTGTGTTTACAACAGTGCAGCAATGTAAGAATCTCGATTCTCGGCATAACGTTGGCCAGTGGGGCGGCGCGGGCGCAGGCGGCGGCCAGTGAACTTTTTACAACGCCTAGGTTAGGGCGGCTGACAGTCTGTCACTCACGGCGGCACTGCGTTAGGCCTAGGCACTGAAGCACTGTACTGCACACAGCCAGCTTTGTTCAGCTAGACTTTATCTCCATATCCCTTATGTGCTACTTATTTGTTACAAGTTCAAAATAGATACCTACCTAATCTCAAAGGTCAAAGGACGACCTCGACCTTTTGCTAGGAAAGATTAATCGGGTTGTTCCCAAAGGTCCACGAGTCTATTATTGTTCTCGAAAAATGAAAGTTCCAACATTACTTAGTTCCCAATGAGTCCACGTCATTTTAAAATATTCTCTTTCCCTACGAGTCCATGAGAATGTTTGGTACGTACAGTCAGCAGTAAAAGCTTTGATAAGGGATAAATGTTTATTTAGTATAATAATATTTTGTTTATTATTTCTATTTCTATACAATGAATACTTTTATTTCATATAGGTACGCAATACCTTCTTATGAAACGGTAAACATTACTTACATGCATGTCTCCAAAGAGGTGAATGGTCATAAATAAGAAAACCGATTAATCAATTACGTAAATCTTACTTACCTAGGTACCTACTTTCCTTAAAAAAATTAATCAAAATCCTTTTATTTGTTCACAACTTCTTTAGGTTCTCATCATTGTAAATACCGTTTTCAAGCGAGCATATTATTTTTGAACAATAAATCACAGTGTAGGCAAGACAGATTAGAATTTGTTTATCATTTAATTTCTGACAAACGTAAGAAGGTAGATACTATTTCTGTGATTACCTACCAACACTATGGTGCCTGTCAATGTTATTAGGGGGTGTTAAAGTATTAGGTACCTACTTGATTGCACTGTGCTTAAAAGCCGAGTTGCGCTGTGAGGCTGTGCAGTTGTTTATCTGAAACGAGTTCGTAGATTAACTTATTAATTTATTTCATCTGCTACCTGAAAAGATTAGCCTGTGACCATCCAGCCAGTGATGTTTCTTGTTTATGTACCTCTAAGTAAACCGTCATTGTTGCATCTGATAGACATAGAAAGTAGACCTACCTACTTGACCCCATTGTGTCCATCATACTTCCACAGTTAGATATATGTGATACTTCTTTGTTCTTGTTGCATACCGATTTCAGGGTGGTTCTCATAATTTGTTTAAAATAAAAAAATAAGATAAGTACCTACATATACCTACACTACTACACTGAACTGTTTATGTTTATGTTTTCACTATCTCTGTTACTTATTATATTTGGAGCCATAGGTTGACTTTCGAAAGTGAAACCCATGGTCCTGGAACATAGGTGTGGTTTAAGTCAATAAAACTCTGACACGCCCTCCTGCTCCGCCTTAGAGCAGAAAAGTCATTAGATGATTTCCCACCTTAAAAAAAAGTTAGTTACTCACTAGGTACCATATCTCTTTTCTTAACAGCAGGTTACCTACTGGAATTAACCACACATTTATTCGTTTGTTTTTACATGAGATGACATCTGTTTGGTTCGTATTATTTCGTTAGGTATGACCACGGATATTGGTATGACAGTAAGTGTCGCCGCACATGAGCATGTAGCCACTAATGCCACAGCCACTAATGCCGCCACGAGAAGCTAGAAGCGGCCACAAAGGAAGCAGAAGCGCGCGGCAGCCACTTGTAGCCGGTGGCTGCTACTTATTTAAACCCATACGCGAAGTATCATAATGGACTCTGACGAAGAAGGTTTAAATGCGCGAGTGGCATGTGACTGCGTTTTGTATCGGCATTTTATGTCCAGTTTGGGCCACAAGAAGCGAGCAGCGGCGATTTTAGCGTGTGACGGTTACCGGCGTCAACCGTGTGCGGCTAATCCATATAAAATGTATGAAGCCTACAGGAAATTTGCCGGTGGCGGCGTTTTGTGGTTGTGGCTGTTGGAACGTGTGCAGCGACCCTAAAACATTCGAATAACTGTCGTGCTTTGACGGTCAGTATTCAAAACTGGCGGTTGAAAGTTGAGAAAATTAGTTTTTGCTGTTTTGCAAGTGTTTTATTTCATTGGTAAGTTATTTTATATAAATATGCAAATATTTTATGCTGAATTTATTGGAATATGACTAGCAAAATTTCGGTAGATTCTTTACAATAACATCAAATTCAATGTGGTTAGCAGCGATAGCCATCGTGCAGTAGGGGTATTTTAGTTACAAATATAATTTGTAATTTTGTTTTTTATTTCTGTGGGTGATGGAGAAAAGACCGTTATTAAACCAGCAAATTGAGAACGCTTTGTTGAAATATGTTGATATACCTTCTGATAACGACAGATACGCCGATGATGACGGTTCGGATACCGAAGAAGATGTTCAAGAAGAAGTTCTTCTAGAAAGGAAAAGATTTCCGAGCTACATCTGACGGTGAGCTTGACTTCGAAGATGATGTACCCTTGGCCAGATTACGTGATTTATTGTTACTACCACTAGTGCCACAACCAGGACCGTCTACTGCTCGTGCTGAAGTACAAAGTCCGAAATGGAAAAAAAAACTTACTCTATGTACCAACGTGCCACATACCAACGGATTTGTAATCGCTGGCTGCTCATAACGAGCTGAGACGTTGTCCAACATATTACATTTGAAATGAACTTATACGCAGAACAAAAAGGTGGATTCACAGAGGAAGAAATGTAAGTATTTATTGGTCTCAATCTGGTGATGGGAATGAAGAAGAGCCCAAGTTACCGAGACTACTGGTCTTCTGCATCTAATTTACGGGATGATTTTATATCATCTTTCATACCTTTGACAAGTTTCTCCTGGTATATATTATCAAACACATGTCTCAATAAATATTACCCAAAAGATTTTAGACGTAGTGTTTACCAAGACATGTTAGCTCCTGCTTAGTTAGCAATAAAATGACAATAAAACGGATATCTCGAAGCAATTCTTCATCGCTAAGTTTAGTTTTCATGAAGAAACATAAACCTGAAGTTCCCCAATCTGTTCGGCTAGCTGTCGCTAAACATCAGGCAAAAAGGGGGACTTCGAGGCGTTGCAGCAGATGTAAGCCAAGAAATGAACCTGTAGTTCTTATGTAAAATATGTAAAGTACCTTAATGTTACCGCGAGGGAAAATCTTGCTTTGAAGATCACCACAAACCATAATATTGTCTTCGTAATTATGCTTGAAAATAGCACCTATAAGTAAGAAATTGTATCACTATAAACCTTTTTCTGTTCCTTACATTTGTCAAATTTCAATTGTGCCAAAAAACCAATAATACTGAAAAAGAAATAAATATTGTTTTGAAGTACTTTTTCTTCACTTTGGTTATCTATAGTAACCACATCGTATCAGATCCCCCTGACCCCAAAAATTATAAAATATAAAATTACTAATAACTATAATTAACATAAACTACCCATAAAAATTATTTATTTCTCATCAAAATAAAATATACGCCGCAAAGAGATTTAGGTATTGTTTTATACTCAGATAGGTTACCCTACAAACTTGGATTTCACTGGAAGTTGTAACGGTTAGTTATTCATCCTACCTTCCTACTCGAACAATAGTCTGTCTGTAAGTGTAGTCTGAGAAAGTTGTAACTGTTTCCTTATAAATTCATTATAAAATAAAAGGCCCGTTTTGACATTTGAGAAATACCTTAGAATGTAATTTGGAACGAAACTGAAAGAAACAATTAAATAATAATAATAGTGTTTTAAAAAAATACACATTTTTTTAGCGCGTTAAATAATATTATGGAATATATTGCGAGTATTCTTTTTGCGTATTTAAGTAGGTATTATTTTTGACAGATGTCAAAACGGGCCTTTTATTTTTTAACAACTTTAATTATTTTGTACATATAATTAAATTATAAAGTTTTTATCTCACTGCACTATATACTGTTACCTACGATACTGACAACTCTAAAGTGTTGTTACTTATGTTTGGTACCTTTAATTATTCTAGATTTTCATGTGTGTGATCAGCAATCAAAACATGCCCCTCTAGGTATTTATTTATAGGCTCCACCGAACTATTCCCAGAATATTATTTGGGGAAGTCCCACCACTCCTGCAAATTCCCTTCACGTCAACATACGACTTTGCGATAATAATGTAGGTATACATTAGTAAGCTGATAGAATGAGGATAATGATATGTAATTAACCAAATGATTGTAACAAAACAACTCGTTATGAGCACAGAAAATAAGCAATAAATAGGAAATGTTTGCACGAACTTGGAAATATTGTTAATAGTGTTTAGGATAAATAAATAAGAAAGAAGATAGCTTTTTTGAGATAGGGTGTTATTAAATGACTTTCGTGCTCTGTGATGGAGCGAAATGTCAGACTTTAACTGACTAAAACCCACCTGTGCCCTTCAGTTGCGTTTTGCGTTCCAGGGCCATGAACGTTCCCGAAGCCACAGAATAAGAAATTGCCGAAGCCTAGATTATACATTCCACCATAGAAATATAAAAAAATCAATATCTATGCATTACACTTTTCATGTAGGAGGTGAATGTTGGTGCGTTTGCAATCTTTTAAATATTTTCTTCAACATGAAGTTTATTTATTTTATTTTTATTTATTAATTAAATTAGGTTCGCCAAAGATTGTACACACTGAATACAGCAACATATAACACATTATGTAAAATTAAACTTCAGCGCAACGAACACTTACAGGTAAATATCACACGCATGAAACAATAAATTAGAGAAATAAGCTAACAAAAAAAACATCCAAAATTTCATTCTTTCATTGAAATTCTTAAAGAATAAATTTAAAAAAATCATAAAAAGGTTGCGGGTAACTGCAACTACTAGCTATTGCAGAGAAATACAATAGTTTGACTAAAATAAATTTAAAATGTTAAACGTTTCTTACGTGGGCGTGGATCAAATTAAGTATGTAGATATCTACATAATTAAAAATATAATACTTGTGTTAAGACTTTTTGTTTTTTTATCACTATTTTCACCATACCCATAATTCTAAGACACCTAAATCCTAAAAAAATCACGTTGAACTGTGAACGCAATAAAAAATTAAATTCCTTTACATATTTTGTTGAGCTTTTAGCGAGAATTTATTTTAAATGTAATACATAGACGATTTATACGGAAACTATTTATATAAAAGTGAGCGTTTCATGTTTCGTTTAAATGAGTTTAGGTTTCCGACCCGAAAATCGTTAAATGTACCACAAAAAATGTAATCGATTTTGCCTGTCTGCTGTGCATAGGGGAGATTGAGTAACAGTGGATCACTTTTTTTCTCTGCAGTTCCAAAGTAAGTGGCTAAATGATTAATCTGTGGGCTTAAAACATAATATGAGTATTTAGTCTTCAAGAAAAAAGGTATTTATTATCGAGTATTACATAAACTTACAAGATATAGATTTTTAAAAAAAAATGGGTTCGGATCCACTATGACCCGGGAATGAATGGGACACTGTAGATAAATCGTCGGTAACTATTAATTGAGACGTGAAATGTCTCTTGAGTCTCCCACGCCGTGATGCAAGCAGAAACTGAACTCAAAATAAACATCTAGATGACACAAGAGTTGAGGACTGGTGTGGAGAATTCCTCGCCGTTGACGTTAAACTCAGAGGTAGTAGAACGCGTCCACAAATTTACCTACCTTCGGAAGCGTCTGTCCGAAAATGGAGGTACTGAAGAGAACATCGCTTCACAGATCGCTAAAGCCCGAGCTACCTTCGCGCAACTGAGACTTGTTAGGCAGTCGTCGAAACTGACCCGAAGGATACAACTCAAAATCTTCGGGTCCAATGTCAAATCCGTGCTGCTCTGCTGATGCGAAACGTGGCGATGCATCGTATTTGAGGACTACTGTGGACGCCCTCTACTCCATCTAGGAGATATCAGATAGTTCGTCAAATAAGTCATTAGCTTATATTTTATTATAATCAAAGTTGTCTTATATAAATTTCACAAATATCTCAGTTAATGGAGCTGGAAAAAGAATTTTTATAAATTTAGGTCAGTACTAAGCTTTGTTACTTACTACTAAACGTTGTGTATGTTCGGTTTTTCTCGCTTTGATACCCCGTCGATGGCAATCACTCGTTTGTTTGTGTGGATAAGCGTCAAACATACTGCGTAAAATTGAATAATCTACTGTATGTACCCCGTGATCAACTGTTACCCAATCTCCCCTAAATAAAATTCTTAGGATTTTAATTATTATCAATTTATCATACAAGAAGATTTAGATAATGCCCTATACTAGCATACTATTTATTTTCTTGAATGTGTATGAATTTGTTATTAGGTTGTATTGTTTTGTTACATGAATTTTTAGTTTGTAAGTTTCCATTGTACAACGCCTTGGATATCCTCTGTAACGTTGAACGTAAGTAAATAAATACTCCGGTTAACTATCATGCACAATTGTTTTTAAGTATAAAAGAAAAAAAAAGTTGTGTGCACTTACGCAACCCACACCTAGGTAGGTAGATGAAAACTTACAAGTGACCTGGATTCCTGCATAAAGTGGAAATGGAGCGGAAAATGCGTATACCTACGTATCAGTCGTTAGCTGGTACTCGTCATATCATGCGAAGGAATGCAACAAAGAAAATTAAATTGTTCACCGTGCAGGCTTTTCTTACGACACTCAAAATCTTAGATCGTGGATCATCCGAAATTATAAAAACCGAATGAAATCCGAAATTGTAAGCGTCACGGTTTTTTTGAAGCAACGACTTACTGTAGCCGTGATGTAACCTTTGAGCAAGTACACTACAATTATAGCTATGAGGTTAAGTCTCAGAATGTTAATTATTACTCCTTAACACATCAACCCGTGTTTGCATTACTGGCCCCAGTCGTTATCGTCCATTTCTCTGAGAACGTGTCTAATATCTGGCGGCTAATTATTACTGAAGAACGTTAGTGATTGATTGGCGATTTGTTCTCATTCTTGTAGAATGTCAACGCCCATATAAAAGCACTTGCTTATGGCAATAGCAGCGGGTCGATCAACTCCTTCGCGGGTTTTTTGCTAATTCAAATCCGAGGTGTGCGCCTGCGCCGGCAGGTCAGGGCTTGGTGCGCGGGCGCAGGAAGTGCGCTATAAGCGCGCGACATTAATCACCGACTAGCCGGCTTCCTTCACTCAGTCGGGCAATATGAGGGCGACACTTTTATTGTTTCGCGTATTTTTATTTTTTATTGCATACCTACGCTTCACGTTACTTTCTTTCTGCGGGCGACACTCTACAAATGCAGCACTTAGATAAGACGTTCATAAAAAGCTACTCTACTTTATGTGAAATTGTCAATCGTAACAATGCAGACACAGTTCATGAAGCGACAAGCCACCATCAGTGGCCAGCCATTCCTCCAGACCTTTGACCGGATACGCGCTTAGTTTCCTTACTTGTATTGAAATGAGCTTGAGCGCAAACAATGAACAGAATTCCAAAACACGGCAATAATATGGACTGCTTAGTGCGAGCGGGACATCACTGTTTCTTGGAAGCACGACACTGCGTAATGGAACGCGGCAAAATGGAATGCAACCGGCACCGTTGATCCGACGAACCGACCACTCTTTACTAAAAGTAATAAGTAGCTAAGGAATATCTTCTTCAAATTACACATACATAATGATAAGGAAATAATTATTTACTTGCATTGATCACTTAATCTCTTATTATATCTTATTCATTTATTTTCACCGTGTCATATAGAGAAGATATAAGTTGTTTCTGTATGAAATTGCAAGAAAATTAATGTTTAATACATACAGTACCTACTAATAAACTTTATAGGTAGCGAGTTGAATAGAAATCAGTATGCCGTGGATCATTTTAAGGAAAGTCGATGATATTTGTTTTTAAAAACACATATCTAAACTCCTAATTTTTCAAATGATTAATCGTTATTTAAGTACCGTATTTGTCCTAAGATTTTTGAACCAATGATATATAAAGTATTCGTCATTGTTTTGATTAGCTCACGGAACTAGTCTACCTACTCAACTAGTCAACTCAAAAGTATACGTTGCATAACAGTTATTAAAATATCAATCACTTTGTTCCTAATAATGTTAGTTTAGATCTTGTTTTCATCCATTTCAATTCGCAAAACTGCTCAGTTACTCTATTATTAACACGTACCACTGGCCGTATCTACCTGGAGTTTTGTCTAATAAATTACCTACTTAGATACATAGATGTTGCTACATTTGCTACAAAAGTGGGTTCCATAATACCTAATTGATGAAAAGCTTGCCTGCCCAAAATTTTCAATAGAGAATGATAAATTGAGAAGAAAATTTGAAATTGATGTTAAAAAGCTTTACCGGAAGAAATATCTTGAATCTCGGTTCTATCGCAACACAGTTAGAAGCATAATATTCTCTAACGGATTCTTTTTACAACATCCGTAGTCATTAATTTCATTGTTGTTAACACATTGTGTCTTGTAATTAAATTATTAACACATACAGTTGAGATCTATTTATTATTGCTGCACACGGTTTGTAGAAATAATAGATAGGAACTCGATCATGGTCACCACAACTTTAGCTTCATTCAAGCCAAGTTAAATATCAAAATCATTAGTTTGAAGCCAACCAAGGCTGGGAAATAAGTACCAAAAATAATTGAGAAGAAAGTTTGGGAACGTAAGAAGCGTGGAGGCAGTCTCTGGAGACATCATTTCCGTCGAGTCGTTCCGCTCAGATGTCCACGGCTCCTCGCTCCACGGTAGGATCATGGACCTCACAATCACAATAAAACACGTCTGTACCAACAATGTTTTTCTTAGTAACCGTTTGACAAGTACACAAGTTTTTCTGATCTCAATCGAAGTTCCGTCATTGGCTTTAGAATTCTCGTTTTCCTGAATTCTTTTTCATTGTACGCCAGAGTCTCGCGTTTTCGAAGTCATTCTGTATCCGATTTGTTGCTTAGCATGGAGACGGTTTTTTGTATTGTACAAAATTGATTACACTTTTAGAAGTCTATTGAATAGATACTGAACCTAACATCATTCATATCTAAGTATCGAGGTAATAAATAGAATTTTATGTAGAAATTCCAGACACACTATGAATAAAGTAAATAAAAAGTAGGTATCTAACTTTTGATCGGTAGAAAGGGAGATGAAGGTCAAAAAAAATATGGGTGTATTGTATAAGAAATCAGACATCATCGGTAGACAGGGGAGAATGGGATATCCTATGAGATAGCACGTGGGGCAAGGCCAGAAAGATGAAGATGTGGAACTTTATTAACTACTCAATTTTTTGAATCAAAAGGCTTGATATCAAGGCTGATGTGGTGTACCTATGTTAACATATTGCTTGAACCATACCTCGTAGCCGCTCATAGCCCACCTAAATAGTCAGAAAAACTACGTCAAATAGACATGCACACGAAATAATGTACAAACTCGTTGATTATGCACATTAACGTTTTTATTCCATTAGCATATACCTACGTTTATCAATAAAGTAGATTAGATAACCACAACACTACACAACCTAAAAAAGCTAAAAGGCTACAGGCAGAAATGTAACGTGCAATTTAAACGTGTCCAGAGGCCAGCCATCAACGCGTTTGTTTCGCTAAGATTGTTGAACGTATTGATCAAAGGCCCGAAACATTGTGACAGGTTTAGCAGCCTTTCGCATGCAAACCGCCGCACGCACGCAAACAAATTATTTTGAACCGCGCCGAGAGTTATCCAAAGATTGACAACTCTGATTAATAAATAACTTGTGCCAAAAGGCCATTTCTAATACTTCTCTGCTTGGATCTTGTCCAGTACAGTCGGCCAGACCGCAAGACTGTCGCTAGTCGGTCAGCGTAGCGAGTAATTTATTTTCCCATCGGAAACTGTGGATCCACCACGAAAGTAAAACATAACCACTTTTTTTAACGTTATGGATTTAGATAGAGTTTTTATAAAGATCGTTTCTATAATTACATCCATAATGAATCAAGAAACATCTTGTAAACGTGTCTCTGAATTCCCAGGCAATTAAATATTGGCAATCGAACCTTTTTTGTGTGAAGAATTCTTTTGTGGTTTAGCAGTTCTTTCGTTTATCTTTCAGTGTTTATTTCAGATCGGCACTGTACTCGCCAATCGTTAGCTAAACCACTGGCTAAACGGCCTTTATTATTTACTTCCGGGTGAAAATGGACATTAATTATCAAGAATGTGGTACTTAGATGGGTTCTGTAATGGGTAACCATTAGTGGGCCTCTTTGGGAACGTTTCTTCACGGCTGTTGGTAGGGCAGTCATGGCCGAATTGAAAAAAAGCGACTAGAGACACGGGCGTGCGTTGACCTGGTAATGTTTACTGTCCTTGATCGGCGCGGACGGCGCGTCCGGAGTGACGTCACCGCGGAGGTGCTGATGGGTTTCAGCTACGACTCGCGGCGAGCCGGGCCGCCGGGCGGAGCGAGTGCGAGGCGCGAGGCCCGGCGCCCCCCCATCTTCACTTAGGCTCTGCTCATATTGCTCACTCACTCACTGCCTTCAATCTCTTAGCATTCCTAAGTATATTTAACCACCTAATTTAAAAGTCAATTAAATCAATATTTACTGCCGACTTAAGTATACATTTTATGAACGCAAACTACCGAATATAATTTTTGCAGAATATGCATAAATAAAACAAATGCTAATAATAGAAGTTTGGTGGGGTTGTTGACCCCAACATAGTCGAGCGTAGCTAGTGAACAATTCCATGAAATACCTAAATCATTATTTTGTTATCGAAAATCACCTAACTGAAGCCGATCTTTTGTAAATTATTTTAATTTTACATTCCTACTTCATTTTGTACATTCATTTATTTACGATGAAAGAAGTAGGTACTAACTAACCTACCTAACTTTTTTATTTTATTTTTAGGTGGATTCCTCTCGCTCTAGGTGGAGCGAGAGGAACTGTCAGACTTTTACTGACTAAATCCCACCTCCATGTAACCCTTTTGAACAATCCCGCAAACATAGAAGGATGAAAAGAAGGTACCAAATACATTTAAAGTTGCTGTTAAAAAAAAAAGATTAATGTTCCTGAACAATTAATATTTCGTTTCAGAAAAGTACGTTAAAAACGTTAAATAATATTGTCAGCTTTTCTCTCACGAGTTACATAATCTAAGTAGTTCAGTTAGTTTGGACTGCCTATCTTATCTAAGCTAAGGAGTTTCGGCAGCCGGCCGGCAGTGACGCAGTGTTCCAGGGCCGCCACTCTCCACCACTGACTTAGAACATGATGTCATGCTCGTCCTTAACAAATGACAGCCATTCATTGGCGTGAGTTGTCGTTATGTTACTAAACTTGTGAGCAATTTAATCTCGACGTATATCTGAGCTCGCTTCTCGGAATGCTTCATTTAGGTAATTCTTAATCTTACTGATCCGTGCCGAAACTGCGGAAACTGGAACACTCAAGTAGTTTAATTATAAGAGGAGAATAACACTTAAGTTGTAGCTAGGACTGAAATTGCTGTTTTGAGTATATCGTGTAATTATATTCTAAGGTTTTATTACCTAATTATTTATTAGTTTCTGTCCTATAGATAACTGCATTGAGTTGGCTAGAATTTACAATACCCTATTATGTGAACATCGCTTACTAATTATTAATACTAATACATTTTACTTTTCTGTGAACTATTCGACCGATCAAGTATGTACGTAATAAAGCTCTTTGTTTGGACGTGGCTGGGCAAGCTAACGGGAGAGTAACGTCCTATGGGAGGCACGGTATGGCATGGCGCAGGTAAGGCACTGGACACTGGTACATCCACATAGTTGCGGACTGGCGGCCAGATCACGGTGGATCACACACTTTTTGCCGGGCGGCCGGCGACGAAGGTCGGCCGAGGCGCGCCACGAGCGATCTAGCATTCCAACCGCTATGAATGAATAGTCGCTCGACTGGTCCCCTGGCGCATACTAAGTAACTTCAGATTAATTTGACAACAAACATTTAAGTTGGCAAAAACCGGAATGGTTGCCGGCAAGGCACCCGCCCCGTGGGAACCGCAGACGAGCCCAAACGTTTGTCTCCGAAGATTGTCCGATTAATAAGTACCTGCCCATTTAACGTTCCGTTTATTTCTCGCTTTTCATAGCGTGATGTGAGGCCAATTTACCTTACGATTTTCTGACACGACAACTTATTCGGACACGCAGCTTCACCTGTCTTATAAGGATGTGTCTGTACTTCTGCCTAGCTATATCCGTTGTAGTATTCAAACTATTTTGGAAGTTATTGACATTTGATAGAGCGGAATAGTTTTTTAGCTCGATACAGCAAAAAATTACTGCGCTCAACTTACATTCAGGTATTCAAGAATTATCTGCGGTTTGTTGTTCATCGTTTACCGACCAAGTCAAGGAGCGCGATGTTTTTTTGTACAGTAAGGCATCAATCTATGTTCTCGTAGACTTCGGTAGCAGGCAAACGTTAACGGAGCGAACAGACAGGAGACTAAGGGGGTGATAAGATAGAATATCTTCCGAAATTGAGGTAACAAAAAGGATATATCGCAACAACTGGTTTAGAGTGATTGTCGGAGTTATGGCAACAATCAACTGTGAGAATGTATCCGCTTGTCCTGGCACGTCGCAGGCGCAGCGAGGCAACTGCAGTGACGCCCGCCCACGTCTCTCTCACATCGCTGATGAGTTTTATTGCCAGTCCTGAATAATTGATGCTCTCCAAAGTAGGATTTCCGTAGAAGTGTATAAATATTAATCAGAGAAATAGTCTTCCGCCTGTTTAGATAACAGAATCTGATAAAATGGTTGCTAATGTCACTGAACTGACAGTAGATAATGTTGTAAGGCATATATTGGTTGAATCAGGAATAACTGTGAAATTTAAAGTAAACTGGTTGTGCAAATCTTAGGATGAAAGAACGTTCGCTTAATACTTAGTATTTAGAATGTATTCCTGAAGGATAAGGAAGTTTTCCTAGTCCTGACGATGCTGATCAAAAGATTATTACGTGAGTTACTATTGCGTGTTCTAGAACATAAAAGTAACTCATTATTATGATGGTGGTGATCAAAATGGACAAAGTTAACGATTCAGCCAAGGACAAGGACACGTTAAGCAAAAGAAAAAACGATCTGTACTTCCTTATAAACTATAAAATAAAACCTATGGTAGGCTAAACAAAAAGTAACTACTTAAATAAATATCGTGTTTAATTAAAACTGTTAAAGATTTGTTCACTACAGACTGTTGGTGTAATGTCGCTAATACTCACCAAGAATTACCATTATGTCTTGTCTTTGTATCAACTTGTCTAGATTTGTATCAAATTATTCGTCCACAGTGGCAGATTTAGAATCATTATCATGTACACCTCTATAAACGAATAAAAGCTGTTCTAAATTCTTAATTTATCAAGAAATCATTCTACGATAGTAAATATCTACAATTCTACACGAACAAACAAACTAGTATTACTATCCAACTTGTCAAATGCCTATCTTGAGATCATCTTAGTATATTTAAGTCATGATCGGATACCAGTTCGCCGGAAGCGTATATGGCTATAAACTTATAAATTCCCCATGGCTGGTATGTTGGTACCTACAGCTTTAATATCTATGGTGATTATGTCACGAGCACCACGACTTATTCCGAAGCCGTACCGCCATAAAAATGTGATGGAACCTTGGCAGATTGTGTATTCATAGGTACAGGTGAGATGAGCTACGAGTATCTTAAGGATGCAATACAAATGTTTGAGCTTACCGTGGAGAACGGCCTTGTAACTTATGTACTCGTTTGTGTAAATTGGGTTAACATTTTTTAAATTGTTCTTTAATTTTAGGTAAAATAAAATCCATAGATAATTAATGGATATGTATGTTTGAATAGCTTTCCGACCAAAATAACTATTAATAATTGTTTAGTTACAGATTGGATAGGAACTTGAGAAGAACATTTCAGAACAGAGTCCAAAAGGCTTGGTAACAGGTGCTAAAGATGGAGTTCGTAAGTTTTATTTGGCCTGCTTGAAAGCCTTTCTCAATCCAAACGTACAGGAATATATTGATGGTTAATTAATTTATGGTAATATAGTATTAGGTTTATGTATTTACATTATTATGACTTCATGAAATTATAAGCTTTTGTCTAGTACCTCACCTGTATAGGTTAGCTACTAAGCGCTTGCTAATGCTGGTACCTACATACATGGTAGGATGAAACAGTCTAGGGCTTTTTTTAGGTAGAAGACAAAAGCTCTAGACTAACTGTCATCCTACCATATAAAATCAATAGCGAGCGATTATTAGGTTTATTTTAAAATTAACAAAATGTAAGCGGAAATATTCGAAAGAGTGACTCTGGTACGCAAAGGGCAACTGAAGGAACACGGGTAGGTTTTCGTCACTGAAAGTCTCACACCTCTCGCTCCACCCAGAGCGAGCGAGAATTGAATTGATGATTTCCTACCTCAAAAAACGCATGATCGATTGACGTAACATTTCATAAGTATTTGTCCATTCCATACATTTTTGACATTTCGACAATCACTATGTCTGCTAGAATGTCACTTTTGTCTAGAGTCTCTTCCATTTACTTGAAGATGAACAATGTCAGACTGTCGCTATACAACCTGCCGTACGCACACAGTCGTTATAACGCTGTAGAAGGCTCTGCTGTGACGTCACTCGCCGTTGGCCGTTAGGGCAGGTTCGAAGTTTGAAACTCGCATAACGACTGCCTGCATATCTTCGCTCGCTCGGTGAGAGCTTTTAACTATCCTATCAAGTGTGAGTCGGATTTTGGAATTTGTTTCTTTTCAATGCAACAATCATAGTTATGAGAAGTTTTAAGTGAGGATATCAGTAAAAGATAAACCCATATAATTGAATTGAAACAGAATCTTTTTATCTGTAGTTGCATTGATGAAGATCGCAAATCTTGTTTGCAGGAACTTAACTAATGAAATGCAAACAAATGTTTAGATTTAGTACAGTTTAAAAACATATTTAGTGCACTCGAAATATATTTCTAGAAGAATACATTGAGCCATTGCATTTCGGCGACAGTATTTTCAATAATCGATAGCAATATCACTTAAAATTTACATTTACTCACACCCGTATCTTGATTAGATAGCATTTCAAATGTTTATACCGCATTATCTGGTACCTATCTACTATATTTACGATGAGCCGCACCTTTTTCGTTGCAATTGCATATTGGGCTTAATTCCATTGGTTGTTATTTCCTTGTCGATATGAAAACGTGATAAAAACATAGGGGGCTGACGTAATTCCGCGAAATTTTCAAGTAGGTGCAGCCTGAAAGAATGGATAGGCGCCGTCGCCGACGACTTGGCGCGAAGTAGACGAGACTAGCAACTGTTCGCTGTTCAGTAGTATTCCTACTTTACATAATTCGTTATTGTCCCGTTACTCTACAAGTGTTTTAGGCATTAGGTTTATTTGTGGACAATCTCGTATATATTATTATATGTTACTTTTAGGTATTATAACTTCTAAAAACATTCTAGTTATGAACTTATAATTAAAAGTCAACAAGCTAAGCTAATTGTATTTAATTTGGCATTTTTAACTCCACAAACAACGGATTAGTACAAGATTTGAGAATCATTTATAATTAAATTCATAAATTTTATCCATCTAGTTATTTCCAGAAGATTCGTATTATTAGCAGTTAAAACCGGAAACTCGAAACGTTGCTACGGGACGTCACGTAAGCGATTACATTCAACCGAGCTTTTGCATCGTCGCTGTTATCAGGCTCTTTATATCATTGATAATTGCCATCACAATCACTACAAGGAATGGCTCCAATACTTTAAAAACGGAGGAGTGCCGCAAGGCCACACACTATGTTTTTATTCATATTATTATACATTAAACATTATGCCTTTAAAAGGAGTTCTGTATCGTTGGAATCTACCAGTTTCTATATACATATCCTTAGTATACGACCTTCTAACATAAAATCGGTTAGTGAAAGCAAATCAAAAGATACATAGATACTAATATTGAATCAGGATTCAAATCTGTTGTGTTCTCTCATTACAGTTGCTCCTAAGATTACAGATCTCCAGTAACAATTTGCCAAGCACGTCAGTTATCATCTTCCCGCGGTAATGTTAGTGGTGAATAGTAAAATAAAAGCTCCCAACAGCTTTGTTAAACGAAGGATTAGTGTGGATTCAGTTCCTTTGAGGATTGTATGAAACAAAGACATTAATTTGGCTGTCTGAGCTTCAAGTAGTGGGTGATTATGCCGCATGACGGCATCAAACAAATATGTCATTGTATGGGCTGCATGGTTGTTGTTATGGTGGCCTACAGATAATTCGACGGTAGTACGCAGTCATTTATACGGAAAATCGTATCTATTTTACAAATAGATGTTACTGTTTACTTTCTTATATTAGGCGAATCAGTGTATGACGGCATATAAAACATTTTTGCGTCTCTTACGTTTAGCAGCACGCGAGTCCAGAGAAAGCGCTGATTCTACTATTCTGTTGTAATCTGATATCCATGTATCCAACGCATCGGTTCATGTAATTAGTCATATAAATTACATCTCCGATAACGCAGCGTGTAATAGTCCAACGAAACTATTTTAGATTATATTCTGAGTTATGGCAACTGGCAAGCACATGCCTAAATGTTGAACATGTGACGAGGTTCAATGTATGCTGTGATGTGTAATAAAAAGTGTGCTTTTTATACTAAAACTTGTTATAAAGAGTCCATATGTTACGAACAAGAGAACATTTACGCAGGATGATTGCTTTACAAAGTGCCTGCCCCCGCGGTGTGGTGCGGCGCGACCCTGAACCCGCAGGATCGCGTTTATCTGGCCGCTGGTATCGAGGCTCACAGTTTCGGCAGATGCTTGCTAAAACTCCGCTGATAACTTTATGGGAGTAGGTACAACATTGCTCGTTATGTTAAATGTTGCGATATATGTGTGCTACCTAATCTGAATAGTAAATGAGTGTGCTCCCTGTCGCATTCATGTTTCGCTTGCTGTATAATAAGCCTTTTTATATTTTCCGAGAAATATGTCAGGTCCCTCTAGATAACAATGTCTGGAATAGTCTTGTAGTAGGGAACTACCTGCCTGCTATTATACCATTGAACAAAAAGAAAAGAAGCTGTTGAATGTTTCAGCAATTTCTGAAAACAATAAACACTTCGAATTTATGGCACACAATGGGATGTGGAGTCGCGTTCCAGGAGAAATTCGGCGGTTTATTCCAGATTAGACGCCCCGCACCCATCAAACCAGTTCCAATCGGTTCGTTGAATAATAAAAATGGCCTCTATTTTGGGAACGCCGCGCCTTATCGGGCCTCTCTCAAGTTCGCTTCATAGAGAGCGCCGACCCTCGGCGTCTGGATACCAAGTACTCACATAGCTACGTGAGTATACGACTTCCTTACCAAATCTAATTAAAATAATCGTCACGGAAACGGAATTATGACCTTAGAAAAATGAACACGATATTTGTTAATTTGCAAGTTCGATACGCACCAAGTGTTTACCTACCTTTTCGAGTCCCTTTTTCTGGATTTTGGTCTGAAAACAACCTACGCTAAATTGCTTAGTGTGTGGGTGTGTTTTTTAATGATTTCTAAAGCAGGTTTATCAATAAATATTTTACTTGAAGATTTGTGTAAAAGATTACATCAACAATTAGGAAGTTGTACTGTTTAAAGTTTGATAGATCAAGGGGTGTTTACTTTTGAAAGTTGAGAATAGATGGCTTCTTATAACGAAGACTTTCGCTGTGTGTTAATTCGTTCGATGATACACAAATAGCATTCATGAAATACAGATTTGAAGTTTTATTATTCTTGAGTTCATGCTCTATGCGCACAGTCTACTAAAAACTAAACAAAAAAAGTATAGCTTAGTTCTGTCTTTATTTGTACCGGTGATATAACACGAGCTCTTGTTGTGTTGGACTATTTATAGTTTGAATTATTCACTGAATACCTACGTACCTAAGTATTTAAATATATAAGAGTAGGTTTGGTGGCGTTTAATTGTATCGTGAGATCCCTAAAGCATGTCATTTGGTGGTGGAGGCGCGAGGACACGAAGCCGGCCGAGAGGAGCCGAGTCGCCTCGCGGAGGCAATGACTCGCGGGCCTTGAGAGCATGGCAGACAACTACGGGCCCCCGGGCCCCATGGTCTCGCCCGTACTCTCGTCAACGAAGACGTAATAACGATGTAAATGGCGTAAGCTTACGAAATCCGGTTTATCTAATCGTGAAAAGCTGGGTCACATTTTACTTACTTAATTAACGCAGATACACAGATTTATGGGTGACAGTTTTTCCAGTGTTACAATTGATTAGTCTTTGAATTCAGATTGTGGCGTTAGTTTTGTCACTTTTCAATGAACGCGGCGAAAAATGTATGCATAATGTTATGCAGGTTGCTACGAAATCTTGCAGCATCCCCAATCTGTAGTTAGACAAAATACTATTATGATTAACTACTTATATTAATTTAAATTTTGATGTGATAAAGACAGCTGTTAAGACTGTTACTATACTTAGTAAAATACCTCCTACGTATATAGTTATAAAAAATGCGCATGTCCTTGACTCTGTAATACGAATGGGTAATATATATCTCATATACGTATTTATGGAAGTTTGAGAAGAATTTATCATCACCATATATTATCATAATAATTCAGTATTAATGAATTCTGCATTAATATGACAACATGACTCATATTCATTCACGAGATTATAAGCCTATGTTTTATAAAAGAGCTTTTCGTTTTACGCAACAGTATCAAGTGTTATTAAAATTAAATTAACTTCTGCGGTTGTGAGATGAAAGGAAAGCCGATTAAATGAGATTTGTCGCCACTAGAGTGCCAACAAACTGCTCATTGTAATGTGTCGGCAAAATTCAACACTGAAATACGGCGAACGCTTATCAATGCTGGCAATGTCGGTCAAATACTCGACCGAGCAATATAGGGGCGTTATCGTGAGCATAAATTCGTACTTATGTGAGCTATCTATACATATCCATTCTAATTATTAAATTTTGTTATATTTAAACAATATTTACACTCAAAATAAACATTTAGGTACTCGATTTGAATCTACAAATGTTAACGTTGCGCTAAAAATATCACAGACAGTCACTCAGATGTGCTTGAGCTACGGAATTTGGAGCCTCTTTGATGGGCAAACCCACCATGAAAACGAGGCTTGATTGTCATCTCATGATATTTATCAGTCTCTGTCAGAACTTAAAAGTTAAAACGATGACTTCACTTCGCGCAGGGGGTTCACTTAATATAAACTATCCACCCCAATATTTAGAATCCACACGGTCGGCCTTGCCCTTCTCAGAAGAACCACACAAAAACTTGCTTTACTGATGTTTCAGATCAATAAACTTTTAGAATATTGCGCTAGATAAATATAACAAGAATTTACTAAGAAATTGTGAAGTTTTTAATGTCATTTTATGAAAACAATGCACGTTTAAATTGGGTAACTGACCGAGATGCAGTTAGCCGTGGCATTTTCATATTATGAAGTGTGGTATATTGTCTACCTACATCCAATATCGGTAATTATTTGTAGAGGAATGTAAATGTTGCTGTATTTGAGCATGTTTTCATCTGCCTTGTGCTGCAATACCTCGCAAAAAATTAAGCCTCCATAAGATAAATCGTGTTTGGTGCAAGGTAATTAATTAAGAACTATTAATTGTTGATTCTCCTTAAACAAACTGCCAACTGGACTATGTGGCGACGCACACTGGTCCGGTTTTAAAAATAGTAGACATTCGATAAAATATGACATTTTGGCGGTGGAAAAAATTCATTCGATAGGTTTTTGTATGAGTAACAACAATTGTTTTACGACTTTTCTTAAAAATTGGTATTTTACGACGAAAAAAATATTTCTGAAAAAAAAATATGTATGAAAGTAGGTATACCCGAAGCTGTTCTGGGCGCTTGGACAAGAAATTGCGCCGAAATGGTAGTACAAGCAAGAATGGAACCTTGGCGGAACTCTGACCGAGCCAGGCTACGGAGGGAACTTAGCACGAATGAAGGCGGCCCCTTCATTCGTGCTAAGGCTCTCAAGAACTTTGAGATGTATGCTAAAAAGTTAACAGATTTTAACAAGGCCGTACGCAGACCCAAAAGCCAGGTCTGGAGGAACCACTGCGACAGCATTGGCAGCATTCCAGACAGCATGAGACTGTCGAAGGCAATGGCCACTGCAAGGGTAAATACCACTAACATCCATCAGGGATGAAAATGGCAAACCGACGGAGTCTGGGGGAAATACCCGCGAGATAATGTTCAGAACGCACTTTCCCGGCTCATTTGCAGCCAACGACATAGCGAACTCAATAAGCTTAGACGACATTAAGTCAAAAACAACAAAAATAGACTGGGACGCCGCGAAAAGGGTAGTAGGGCCGAATAGAATCATGTGGGCCCTGGAAAGCTTCGAGCCATTCAAAGCCCCGGGACCAGACGGAGTGTACCCAGCCCTACTACAAAGAGCGGGGAACATGCTAGACCCGCACCTTGGTAGACTATACAGAGCGTGCATCGCCTTTAGCTACATACCAAAGGCGTGGAGACAGGCGAAGATAATCTTTCTTCGGACTATGAGGACGCTAAGTCATACAGACCTATAAGCCTGACATCATTCTTCCTAAAAACTCAGGAAAAACTTGTAGACAAGTATGTCGGGAAGGGAGCGCTGAAGAAACAACCGCTTCACAAGATGTAAAACGCATATCAACCTGGCAAGTCGACAGAAACGGCGCTACAGGTAGTAAGCCGTGTCTAAAAGGCGCTAGAATACAAAGAGATCTGTCTAGCAGCTTTTCTCAACGTAGAAGGAGCGTTCGATTCTCTTTGCAGGAAAACCGCACGTGTCTGGTTCTTTACAATTTTTGAGGTTAGATGTTTAACTCAGCGCGGTTTTCCGTGAAAAAAAAATTAAAGGTTTATTTTCATACTTAAACATCATTTTTTTTCGTCTAATAATTAATTTAAATAAAACGAATTAAAATAAGATGAAAGTGCAATCTATGCACTTTCATCAGCGGCTTGAGAAACCACTTATTAGTGTTGCTTATGAAGTTAGTTCTTGGGTATAACTATAGATGAAAAGATACTTGGAAACCTCATTTGGATGAAATTTGCAAGCGATTGAGTAAATCAGCATATTTGTTATTCCAACATTCCAAAAAAGTAAATATTGTTACACTGTTGATGGCATATCATGGACTTCATCTCAGTTTTTGCGATACGGTGTTATTTTTTGGAGATAGTCAACAAATAGTTAAATTGTTTCCAGGATGCAGAAAAGATGTCTACGGTGTATCTGCGGTTAAAAACAACAGATTGTTGCATTGCTTATTTTAAAAAGTTAAAAATATTACCTCTACCGGTTTTATACATCCTAGAAATTGCATTATTTGTAAAAATTTATCCACATTTATTCAAAAAACTATGCACAGTAAAGAAAACTTGTGAAATGTAAAACTTCTCTCATGAGGAAAAGCTTCTTTGGAGCACCGCAAATATATAATAAAATACCCGATGAAATAAAATGTATGTGTGTTATTGCAGAAGTTTAAAAAAAACACTTAACGGGTTACTACTTAAAATTTTTACAATACTCTAGGTGAATTTCTTAATCTCTGTAACTTTATATGTAATACTGACATTTTAATATATTTATTTACTTATTTTATTTTCAAATAAATCTTCTGAATTGACTATAAATTTTAACATGAAATGAAATTGATTATGGATATTAAAATTTTACTTGCCTGCATAATAATATTGTAACGAATTTATATTTTAATTTAATAGTATAATATTTTTTTTAAACAATTTGTGCATCAATTGGCAAAACATAGCGCACTACCTATTTTTTAAGATCTTGTATATCCTATGTTTACGAATAAATGATTCTGATTCGCCATAAAATACCAATTTATAAGAAAAGTTGTAGAACAATAAAATTGTCGTTACTCGTACAAAAACCTATCGAATGAAATTTTTCCCGACATCAAAATGACATTTTTTATCGAATGTCCACTATTTTTCCAAACCAGACCAGTGTGCGTCGTGGCGAAGCTGAGTCTGAGAATTTTCCGCGCAGTATTGTAAGCTTCGATTTATGATTTGGCTGTCGTGTTTCTCAAAGGTGACATTGCTAGAGAAAATACCGTAGAAAATTGTTGAGTTAGCCTCATGGTGATGTGATGTGGACATATTAACGTTCACACGTTACCAGTGCATGCCGAGCGTGTGCACATACTGTGAGATAAACGGGATCTTGTTAACTTAATGGTGGAAGAGGTGCAAAAGAACTTTAATTAAAATATGGTTCGCGCAGTCAATCAATAACGCCGTTCAATAACTCCAATCCACCCGTCAATCTATGAGCGAGGGTCATTCAATTAAAAGTTGATAGCATAATGTTTATGGCTCATTGTTGATCAATCTGTATATTAATAATATATGTCCTCATCATATAGGTATCTCATGTAACCCAAAACCGTGTACAATATCGAGCAAACCTCCGTTTGCTGATAAGACTTCCTATAATATTGGGACTAATTGTAATATCATCGGTGATCGTTATCAGTTGTGTATCATCTGTATTCATCATGCGAAGAGACGCGAGCCCTAGGTTTATTGACCTAAGATTAGGAGTTAGGCAAGGAGTGTTTCCTGTGGGGTTAAGAGTGCGGGCGCCAGGCGCGGTGCGACGGGGCCAGCGCGGCTGCGCGGGCGCTGGTCGGCGGACGCGGACGGTTCGCACGCCCCTGCAATGAGTTTTAATTGAGTTTGACCGCAGGAAGCAACGGTTACGATCTACGCATAGGGTGACATTACTGCACGATCAACATATTAAATGCGCGCATGAATCGATTGCTTTTTTAAGTTCATTCCACTTTTTTTCTGCCATCTTTTTTTAGGATTCCGACTTGACACACAGACAGACGGATGGACAACAAAGTGATCCTATAAGGGTTCCGTTTTTTCCTTTTAAGGTACGGAACCCTGAAAACGGAACCCTTATAGGATCACTTTGTTGTCCGTCTGTCTGTCAAGACCCTTTATCTCCGGAATGCGTGGAGGTATCGAGTTGAAATTAAAACCATATACTCAAGTCTGCGGTCCCTTGAAGCTGTGAAAAAATCGTACTTTAGAGTTAATGAAAATAAAAGATACGGCCGTTTATGTCGCAAAAAACGTGTATTTCGACACTATCAAGGGAATCAAAATTCATAGGGTACTTCCCGTTGACCTACAATCCTGAAATTTGACATGAAGCAAGGTCTCGTAGCACAAGTATAGGAAAAAATCTGAAAACTGTAAATTTGTAGTTACGACAAAAAAAAAATTTTTTACGGTTCGGAAAAATCTTCGCAACTCAATTCGGGAATTGAGCTGTTTTCATAGGTAAGTTTATACGGCACCCTCAGTGCGCGAGTCCGACTCGCACGTTTTTTTATTCAACCATTTGTAATGCGTAGATTTCATTCGAATAGAATATAAACAGTGAATTGATTCAAAAGGCCGCCTTTGTTTACAGTTCCTTTGCTTTTTTTTTATTGGCATTGAATAGTTTTTTGGCAAATAATAAAAGATTACAAATTAATCAGTTTGGTGCGTACTCTGAGTCGTCTATAACGCGATGTCTTTCCATTGAGTTAAACGGACGCAGACAGGCTGCTTTAAATACCTACTAGTACTTAACATTGAACTCGGCTGGTGTTTTTTGCTGCATGATACTGTTTCTTATTTTCTTGTGGTTCTCGGTGTTAAAATAAAAATACTAAGCGTAATTGTTGAGTCACGGTCCGCCGTTGTCCGACGGCGTGGTCACCACGCGGACGACGGTCGTGCGCCCGCGCCGCTTCTGTCACCGCCAACAAATTGCTTTGTTTATGGCTTCTTATTGAAATGTGCCTAATACAAACTGCACGGTAGACGCTCGATGTGGACCGGACCTTCCTTTGAACACACGTTTCACGAGAGGCCTTGTAACAGTTGCAGACACGACACGTCTCAACTAAAAGATTGATTTGAAATTCATACATTTTACTGTGTAGCTTGTGGACAGTTAGGTACCCGTCTGTTTTGTTCTTTATTTTCGATTTATGTTTTAGAAGTAAATATTAGTTGAGTATAGTAATAATGTGGATGTTAGAACTAGGAAATCCAATCATGCAAGCGCGGGATCACGCAAATGCGAGATCCCGCACACCTGCGGGATAGAATTTTGTGCTAAGAAAAATGGGTTTAGATGACGTTTTCTAATAAATAGGTAATCAGAAGATTACCTATTTATTAGACCCAGCATAGCGTTATTAACAAGTGATTTTACAACTTTCCATGGAAGTCGTCACTTTGTAGAATTTCTACTTACTTATGGAAAACTTATTTCATATATCAACTAACATTGATTACGTTTTCAATTTATTATCTTGCCTACAGCTAAATACATTTTGAATTCCTATTTTGTGTTTGCGAGTCCTAAATCGGAAGTGGACAGAAATGTAATCAAGGTCAGTTAAGGTAGTTATCTTCCTAAAATATGAAACGTTAAATATTAGAATTACTCAACTAACAGACGAGTAATGGCTATATAACAGTTTTGCAGCGACTACACAGTTGTAAAGTGGTTTTCAGTTCGACACATAAGTCATATATAATTTAAGTCATATTGATGCGTTTGGTAAACGTAATCTCAATAAATTTATACGACGATAAAATAACGTTAAGTCAAGTTAACGTTTTAGTTAGAAAACAGTAATGGGTCGCCATATTTTGTAAATTTTGAGTCTTATATTCAACCCCTAAATAACAAACCGGTATGTAATGATTTTATAATTAACTTTTATAAAATCGTCATAAATGGTCGTATAGTTCGCCCTTTAAGCAAATTTTACATTGACAAGTTGTTTTTAATATAACTTATATAAGTCAAATAATTAACGTCAAATTATTTTGGACTCCGAAAAGTGGAAAAGAATAATAATAATAATAATATTTATTCAAAATTCTTTACAGTATAAAGTAATACAGTCTTAAAAATAAATCTTAATTCTGAGTATTACTTGCCTGAACTAGGAAATCCTGTGTTTCAGGCGAAAAGAGCTAATATAATTAAAAATTAACAAATAATCAAAAAGAATTTTATAGTACAATACAAACGTGTAAAACATCTGTAAAGTAGACAAGTTATCTGATACTATTAATTTATAATGTTACCAAATCTTAACTTTTAGTTTCTTAACTAACAAGATACTTAACCTAGGTCAAAAATTGTAAAAAAATCACTAGCACAATCAGTAAATTCTCTGTATCATCGTAGGACATTATTTGAAGAGCCTCCTTAAGAATACTCTTACAGTTAATTTGATTCAAGCTATAAATATTTGCTTTCACGTTCAACCTATTGTATAGGAGAGGACCGAGAATAAAACGAAATGGTTTTAGAAAAATCATAGTTTAATTATACTTCTCAGATAACCGAAAATTTGTGTTCTCCCACGGCCAATTCAAACGTTTGAGTAATTCTAAGTTTTTTTTTTTTGTTAAAAACTTATCAACGTCAAAAAATGACATCATGATGTCCCTGTAATAAAATAGAAGCACTCAGTGAGTAAAAACAGAAAAACCCCTTTGTGTAAGTAATACACCAATGGTTTTTCCTATAATCCAAGAGAACTCTAATTTCAACTATCATGGTGGACGAAGACGATATTAAAAAAAAACATGTATAAGACCAAAAGTTATATATAAAGTTCAAAATACTGTCGCCCAATATGTATTGGCAATATGGTGAAAAGTATTGATGAGTAAATTAATGTATTCTATTTTTATAAACAATGTCAAAATACCAATATTATGAAGGCCCATTAAAATATGGACAAAGATAACAATACATATCATCGTAAATTTTGAATTCCCAGGTTTAGCACACACACTCTTCATCTTCCACCACAATAAGCTACATAATCTTTATATTAAATAAAACAACTATTTCACTTACCTTTTTATTATAAGTTTTATTTCAAGAATAAATCAATCGTCACACAAATTGTCTGGCTTGCAAAAATGATCACAAACATAACAAAATATACACGTCTATACGATATTATAGTTATGTTAAAGTATTACTGGAAACGATTACTAACCTTACTAGTTAAACTCAAAACGTCTATATGACTTTTAACCAACCGATGCAACCACACAGCGACCCTTACCCGATGATTTTAAAGTTATATAATCAGCGCCCAAACCCGCGTTATATTTCTGTCTAAAAGCTTTTACCATATTCTGGCTGATAGTTAGATAAAAAACTTTATTGTACCATTTATATGACATTATTTAGCACCTTTGAGCAAAATATCAGCAAATCCCGCGGGATTGCTAACTTCAATCCCGCTGGCTAGTGGGATCGTGATTTTGATGCTGGATTACTTAGATTCCCTAGTTACAACATAGGTAGATATAGTATGCACTTACTAAATTAGAACATATTATATAGGTATTTATATTGGCTACTAACTAACTAGGTAATAACTAAACGTGTTTTAAATAATTTTCCTATTTTAATTAAATATTTTGATAAAACTGTTCCGATAGTAGTTAGTAGCTAACCGTGATTAGATATCAATATTTGCATGAAAATAATAAATTAAATACATTTATTTTGAATTCAAAACAAAGGCTTTAATAACATTCACATGACAAACTGTCACCACTACTATAATTCTTAAAATCATTTTAATTCCGGTGTGATTAAGAGACTGGGCTGCTCTTTACAGCACGAATAGCACTATGGTAGGCGCCAGATAAATTTGTAATAAGTACATTGACCTTTGTCTAATATCTTGGCGTATGTACCCGAGAAACAATGAACTGTTTTTCAATACTAGAAAAATTTAAAGGATCGCGATTTTGAAATTAAGATGTCAATAAATGTAGAAGGGTCAGTGACTGCTATTGCAATTTTATCTGGCGAAAAATCACCAGAGAGAGTTCCACCAGGTGGTTTTTATGTTGATTTTAAGATGTTTTGTACTATGGCTGGTCATTTCTAGTCGCTGCAAATATAGGAAATACTCGCTACATTATACACAGGAACTCCTGAAAACCAGAATCAACTGTGACAATCACCACAAAAACGCTGAAAAATGAAGCTTGATAAGTGTCAAATAAACGATTAAACTGTCTCGGATTTCGCAACGAAGTAGTGTGTAAAAAATTACTTGAGACAACAAGGCGGAAAAGCGCTGAGGCTATATTGGCTGTTGACGTTCCAGTAAAATATTCAACTGTCATGATAGATAAGTAAGGGTAAGACAAGACAAGAATACTGAAGGGGTAGAAAAGCAGTTTCTATTTTCTATTTCTCTCTACTCCAAATCAAACAGACCAGAAAAAAGTGCTAGACCATAGGGTAGAAATGGATATTTATGACAGATGCAGTTGCACTAAGGGCTAACCTTATTTATGAAAAGAAATAACATCAGGTTAAAATCGGTTGAATTTGGGTAGGGAAACATAGAGAGCTGTTAAGATAATATTGTCTTTTTCCGTTTTTCCGTCGCTCAAATACGCAATAGATAGCAAACCAGTTTTGATGGCTTTTAGCTGAATGAAGGACATCGTGATCAGAGGCCCTCGGCCTCTCAGCCAAAATATTATATTAATAGAGCCTGTACCGAGCCAGGAGTAATAAACACAATCATAAATATTGCTAGCCTTCAGACCTACGGGACGTTGAACCGCAGTCAGATGGCAGATGGCGCCCAGAAGTATTTTACCTCTAACAAGTGTAAACATCTTGTAATAACTAGCAAGTACTTTAACATGTTGTAGTTATGTGTATTGTCGTCAGGGGACCTCTTTGGGTGTACGCTATTGAATCATACCGTCTGGGATACGAGTGATTTGTGTGGCAGTATAATGTAAAAATTCTGGTATAGTCTCTTATTTATCTCTGTTGACCGCCACTTTGTGAGAGACCTGAAAAAGCCTACCGAGAGCACACTTAACCTGAAAAAAGAGAGTTGCAGGGTGATCCCGGCCACCATAAGCGCGGGTTTGTGGACGACGTGCAATGGGTAGATCGCCGTCCGCCCGTCCAGTAAAAACCAAGCCTGAGTTGTCTACGGCGCGTAGTGTTCTATTGCACGCGCGCCTCAAAGAGATGTTAGCGAAACCGTAGGGGCCCAGCAAGGCCGATTGCTTAGTGCCACGGATAATATCTTATTATAATTAATGTTATATAATTATTAGTAACTACTACGAATATTTATAACCTAATGTACGTATATATCCACATGCAAAAATACACTAGAAAGTCGAAGTTGGTACAGTTCCACATCGCTGTCATTTGGGCACAAAGGAAATGTAGGTACCCAGAAGATTGTCGGCATTGCCACGTTGAATGGTAATACTAATTCTTTTGGCAAGAATGAGGCAGCCCTCAGGTCACGCAAAGTATCCAAGCGGCGCAAATACTGTAACCTTATTGGTAATTACAGTTTTGAGTCGTTAGGTGTCGAAACGCTTGGGTCATGGGGTCCAAGTGCGCGACATCATTTCACAGACATTTCTCACCGACTTCGTGACTGATTGATACTTTGCGTGGTAATGCTGCCGGTCTCCTGGGTACCTCTCCACCATGCCCAGATGATAGCGGTGTGGAGGACTACTTCGACCCCTGATTGTATTTGTTTTTACATACCAATGTACGTAGTTAGGTATAAATATTTGTACATCGTTAATTAATAGAGCATTAATTATAATTACTATAATTAGTTAAGTTTTATTTAAATATGGAAACAGTATTGATTTATTTATTTGTTTAGTTGTTTGTTAGTGGGTATGCGAGTATTATAATTAGATAAGTATTTTATTTACAACAGATACCTACTCATGATAATGATTTTGTATTTTTGTTGAATAAAGGTAAAGAGGTACCTATGTAGGTATACCTACGGGCCCAGCAAGGCCAATACCGGCTAGAGCCGGGGGGTGATTTCTGAAAAGAAATTCCGCGGTCTTAGAACGCAAAGGGCAACTGAAGGATACTGGTATAGTTTTAGTAAGTAAAAGTCTAAAACGCCCTTTTTCCATACGAATAAGCCTTTTACTATCTCCAATCCTCTCAAAACAGTTTTAAGAACTGCAGATTGTGATGCAATCCATTGAAGTACAAAACTAGTTCGCACCAATATTCTGTTTTCCTATCAAGGCAAATAATATGGGTAATGGTAAGAGATTGAGGTTTATTATCCTTTCAAGTTACCCGTTTCCCGATAGACTCCTACTTTCATGCAATTTGTCTGGACAAATCCTCATTTATATTAACGTTTAGTATTCGCGGCTTTATGCGGTATCACTGTCACCTAATCAGAATGTTATTTAGTATAAATAGCCGAGACTGATACGGTTGATAGCGGTGTGATTTGGGCGGCGCAGTGCGAGCACGCGGCCCGGGGGCCCGGCGGCCGCCGGTGCGCCGGCCCCGAGTCGTGACAGCCGTTTGTTAAACTAATGGCGCACAAAAAGAAAACCGCCTTCCATTCTTCCATTAACTCTGTCCAAGTGTGCGACTGTTGACTCGACCAATTTGCACGCGCGAATAGAATTTATCTAAGTACCTATTTCTATTGTACCACTTGTTATTTCCGCCTCAAATAAGCGTTGTCATTCTTGTGATCATTCGCTTGTTTCTCGGTCTCGGCAAACTCCACGTTCATTATTATCCGGCTCTATTACTAAATAGACGCCTCTATTCATAGATTAATTGGTGTTTTTATCGAGCCACTTTGTTTCATGATGAAGAAATTAGCGTAGATGGCGCCATGTGCCACATCGTACATCGCGGGGGTCGAGGGATCCGCACATGTAACCCACGCGACACATCGCTCGAAAAATGGAGCCGCGATAAAAAGCAGTCGGCGGGCGTGAGAACTGCGACACGTGGCTGAGGCCAGACGCGAGCTCATTCATGCATTTGATTCATAAATTGTATGCGTGTTTTAAGGGCAGATACGACAGCTCGACACCAATCCGCTTAGCGAGATTTGATGAAGTCAAGAGTTCACTCCCAAAAAATATAAAAATCTGTTACCCGAACGACGTAATAACAAAAATAAGGTTCGTCATAAGCGTGCCCAGTGAGCATTTATGGGTATTTGTGTGGGGAATGCAATCGTTTGCGGGTGATCAGCGCAGCAGCCGCGGCGCCTCGCATGCTATAAATCAGGGCCGATTGAGGTCGAGCCGGACGCGAGTTATTTTTAAAATTGCGTGCACAATATTATGTGTTTAGGTGGAATATGATAATTGCGTCGGCGAGAGAGGCGCCGTAAGCCGACACCGACGATGGGATTACAGAGCGCTTGCCGCGACCGCCGGCCGAGGCGCCCGGGGTCGCCCGGGGCCGCCCGGCCGGTCTCGCGCCGCCGCCGGCCCCAGACCCCCTTGCATCTAACACGCTTCGTTACATCCAATACTACATATACTCATCTAATGCAACAGCATTATTTACCTTTGACAATGTTCAAAGTTTCAGGAATTTAAGTCATAAGGGCCATGTTCAGTCAAAATCATCTGAATTTGGAGGTTGAAAATTTATTAAACTACATAAGTTTTCGCATAGACCGTGTGTGTTACTTCACACACTATCATATTCTATTAGGTACAAAATAATAACGTGAGGATTTGGTTGCTACACGCATTAGTACATACGTAACCGACTGCCCATCCAGGAGTTCAAGTATTAGCACCAGCTGAATATTGATATTCATCGATACTCACTCATAGAGATTGGGCCTCATTTTATTGTTCCATTTTTTACACTCTACTCTTTTGTGAGGTGCGGATGCAGTGACAAGCATGAAACTGTAATATTCACAAATTGTTAAAGAAAAGTGGTGTAAAAAGCCTCGCCGCTGATAATTAGGTACAAAGGAATCTTACCGAATAATCATAACAAAGCTATTATAACAACTATGAATAATGGGTCTGATATTACAAATTAACATAATATTTTTTGTCGCCTCCTTTGGTGGTGGCCGCGGACAGGTACAAGCTATGAGGGTGCAGAATTCTTTGAATGGGCAATCTACTTGACCAACTGGTTGGCGATTGTGAGTCGTAGCAGTGTTGAAATAAGTCTCAAAGCACCTTGTGCCAACGTAATCTTATTTAGGAAGAATAGAATGTGGTAGTCTATTGGAATTTGAAGCTTGAGGTATGAGCCTAAGGTATGTTTTAGCATGTGGCTAGAGAGGTGCGAAGGTCGACTAAGCTACTATCAATCAGCAAGGCGCCATTGAGGGTTGGTCGAGGCTCGTGAGAAACCGTAAACACTTACCCGCTTTATCTGATAGAGATTTTTTTCGCTCAGCAGCAGGTTCAGTCAATTAATGGATTGCGCCGTTATTTGGTTTATTTTTGTTACCGACGCTGCTTAGCATTAGGAGAGACTAATTTATCTGGAAGGGTTTGACAGGTAAGGCATTACCGCGATGCAGATCGCCCTCACGGCCTCATCGGCCGGAATTAACGTCTTATCACTGATTTTAATAAATGGAACGCATAATCCTCGTTGCGGACCTTCTAATTGTGTGCGGCTCTTTTGATAGATTGTTAACGAGGAACCTCGTAATGAGAATGCCGAGGATGTAGTTCAGAGTTCGGTTTACACGGAAAACGTGCTCCTCTTAAGGATTGAATTGTTCACTTTTATTGATTTGTAGAGCCGTGAGGTTCTAAGCGTTTTAGAATTGAAGACAAATATTTGTCAGGGTTGTGGTCTGGGCGGTCTGTCGACGCACATGTGCGCGTAAAAAACTGTGTGATGTGTGCAGTGTGTCGGTGCTGCGTGTTGACAGTGCGCATAGCTGCGACAAAGCGTGCGCCCGCGCCGCCGACCACCCTCCCCGAAGAATCCCTCTTTATCATTTGAATAACTTTAACTATCCAACGCCGCATAAAACAAGTGAAACAAGAGCCTGAAATGTACAAATGTTTTAATAATCAATCTTATAATAGTATTCAGCATTATGTATTCTAAAGGCATGTAAATATTCCATGGGTTTACGAGTCGATGCGTGTGCTATTGTTTAATGAAACAACTATAATTATTGTTACTGGAATGTTTACGATAGAACCGGTTGGTGTAAAAATTCCAAATGTTGTCAGATAGGGCGTTGATTGTAGATCTCGTGAGAGAGGAGGCTTATCTAAAGGAAGTCTTCTATTTCACTAAATATTTATTTTGGTTGGAAAATGTCTTGGTGTGGGGCAATCGTAATAACGTGTAAATTCTTTGATTAGATACCGTCCTTGGGAACTATCAACAGAATTAATCCCACCGCAATTTTCCGGTCTCGATTTGATATTGTTAACGATTTTATGCATACCTAAATATTTCCTTTGTTGCATAAATTGATAAGGCTTCAAATTTTTAATTGTAATCCAACCAAAACAGCGTAGGTATATTTTAAGCTTGTTATTAAAACAGATAGCCTAAATATTTTATATATTTTGGCTATCTGCAGGAACTGGAAGTGGTGTATGAACTGAAAACAGAATTTTGTTTTCAGTTTATCGGAAGGGCGTTATTTTTAGTCGATTGAAAATATAGCTGACAGACACTTTGATGTCTATTTTTACCTAGTCTGGTTACGTCGGGCGATCCCTTCCCTGGCTGATTGCCTATAACAACAAGAATTGAACTCATCAATCTTGCTACACTTTATGAAAGATCCCAGAGAATGTTATTAAATTAGGTATCCTACGTAGTGGTGATGGCGGTACACAAACACACTAATACTGTTTACCTAATGAGATGTGTTGGCTGCACGCGATCCATTCTCACGACCCAACATGGAGAAAAAAAAGAAATTCCCAAAATTTTAACGCAATAGATACATTGTCTCTACATAAACAACGGTTAAATTTCACCGAAAAAACATTCGGCTCTGCAGTGTGGAGACGGATTTTAAAAGATTTTGTTATTGGTTATGCTCAGCTGAACGACAAGATTTAAAAAAATTATTAAGGAGTGATTAGTTAGGACGAAAAAGCGTAAGATTAAAACTACAAAACTTATTTTACATTTTCTGAATAATGATTCACTAATTTATTGCAATACTGTTACTATGTTCGACATAATTATTGTGATCCTGGTTAATAAGCTTTTTTTAATTGATATAAACTAGTGCTTGACTACGATTCCACCGGATGGTAGGCAGTTTTTTTAAAGACTTTTTTTTTCACTAGTTTCTGCCAGCGGCTACACCCGCGTGAATATAGAAAATATACAGCCTAAGTCACACAGTGACTTTATCACTGTGTGACAGCATTCTACTGTTAAAAAAAAATTTCAAAATCAGTCTAGTAGTTTTTGTTTTATTCATTACAAACAATATACAAATCTTTCCTTTTTTGAAAATTAATTACTAGGACTTTCAGGGATTACCTCTTACAAACAAAAATATAAACTTTACCTCTTTATAATATTAGTGGAGATTAATTAATAGTATAGATTACTGTGACCACGCTGATATTTTTAGTATAAATAATCATTTATTTTTTTGTATTACCAATGATCTGCCACTTATTTTAAACGTGGAATTGTAAACATTTGCATGTCCATGTGACGGTTAAATATCGAGAACTTTATTATTAAAAAAACACTTATTACTATATCCATGTTTGCAAAGAAATCCTTTAGATTTAAAGTGTCTGGCCGTAAAAACTTCATACACCTCTAAAGCATCCTCTGAAACACTGTTTATAAAGAGCTGGTTTCTAGATGATTGATGTTTTGAAAGAACCATCATGAGTAAATCTGGACGTAGACTCGGTACTACAGAAGTCTGAAACCGCCAACAAGCCTTGAGTACGAATACTCGTGCTTTCTCTGAATCAGAAATGAGCTGAGCTTTGCCCTGCAGTGGAACGGTTGGGTATGTGTTTCCACTTGTCTGGAAGCCGTACCCTAGGTCTCTTTACATCAAGAGTGAATCAGTTACTTCTAGGTCAGTATGCTCCATTGTCCACCACATCATCGCTTAATATCTGGTGAGATAGAGGTCAAACGCAAATTTGTAAATAAATAATGGTTTGCGTAAGTTTATCATGTCTTAAATGATATGCCTGCAGAAACATTTAAAAGATTACCATGTGCCTAGGACGATTAAAGAAATATACGTGGTATTTAGTTAGTAAACACACCCTCTCGCAATAATCATTTGATGATTTCCCACCTCAATAAAAAAAATGTCATAAATCATGTTTATTCTACGAGAATAAATGGAGAAAATGGGTGAACTAGCACTGAATATTGTTAGAACACAAGTGGTCTCCATAGTAGAGCCACCGCCATTATCTATGGAATGTTCATTCGTCGACGGCACCGCACTTTACGCCTTCCCTCAAAATTGATTGCTTATTCTCCTTTTGGCTGCCTTTTAACAACCATAGGGCCAAATTGTTATGTAACTTATTAATTAACCTCCAGCCTTATTGATGGGAATACTACTACACCATACTTTCAAATGGTTAATTGGAGATTGTCATTTTTCTAGGGAGATGTGACCCGAATTGTGCGAGGCTAAGAGGATGAATGAGTCAGTGAGTGATACAATTAAATTGTTATGGTATGCCGTCTTGTTATTTCATATCTTTAAATTAATAGCTGTTTTATTAGTTTTGAGAATCTACTTACGCTTTTTTTTCAAGTAACTCTCAAGATAATTTCGTTTTGCACGAATTTAATATAGTTATCTAGTACATATGTGGTTACAGTAACTTTCAATAACATTTCATTTACTTCGTAACCTATGAGATGCTAATTGGAAAATAAAAATATTTCATGTAAGTATAAAGAAATCAGAACTTCACTTCCTATAATTTATGTACCTTTGTTATTTTCGGTTAATTCAGAAAAGCCAGACCTGACGAGAGAATTTGATAGCCAGAGTTTTTAGCATGACTTTATAAGTATTATATTATATATATTTATTGATAAGTAGCATTAACTTGCTATGTTTAATTGGTAAATGTTTTAAGGAGACTTTATCTGAGAACATGAGCCAGCAGTGGCGCGGACTGCGGTAATCTGTATCTGCGATATTGTCGTCGCGACAAGACAAAGCGGGTACATTTCGCTCGCCTCCCAGCGTCGTGCGTAATGCGGCAAAAATGTCGCCGCCTTGTAATTAGCACTAGGCTCCCAAGACACTACACAAATAGAATTGCTCTCTTTATGTTTCTCGTTACTTGTGACACCAAAGGGGCAATGTACTCAATGAAAAGTGGACACCGGCCCGGCTGGCGCGCTCTGCCGTGAAGCCCGCAGCCTCCCAGACCGACTGAGCGGCCAGGCGGGCCCAGCCACCGCAATTATGTTCTCAGGGAGAAATTACGTGAAACGCACCGAGCGCGCCTGTGTTTATCCAACGAGTATTAACTTTATTACAAGAGCCGTGAAAGTGGCTTCAGAGGATGCGTCCGTTTAACACGACGACTTTGTGCCCTCAACTAGCTTTCTCAGATCAAACATCCTTCGCCATGAGCGTGGATATGAGCGATGTTTATTTATTTACTAACGCAGTGGTTCATAATAACGGAACAACTAAGATCAATAAATAAATCCATTCCTTGTAATTCTCACAGTTGGGTCGCGTCGCCTGTGCTGAACCTCATTCCATTGAGCAGGCGTCTCACTTGCACTCGCGCAGCTCCTCGTAAGCGCGTCCCCTTCAGCGGCTTTGTGTGGAACCGCCCTCGACACACACTTCTCAGAATCGAGCTCGTGGCATTTTTTAGAACGCATAATAATTTGATCGGGAAATATTTATGGAAGGGGTGGCCGGACGCGAGACTAGTCCGACGAGTCAATTATCAGCCACTCGCACCGCGGCCGGCCCTGAAACACGCGCAATGGGTGGCTAGGCTGAGGTTAACCGATGTTAACTTACAATTTATGACGTAGATAGACGAAGGGTGGAATTTCACATGATTTCATTCCCTTTTTTTGTTAATGCCCTATATCATTATTATCGTGTATAAATAAAGTTTTTATACATCCGACAGTGAGAATGGTTTTTTGTGCTAACCCTAGACAGGTCAGGTACCTACCATAATTCGATTACCTACAAAGAAAGTGAAACTTATATTTTTTTAAATAAACGGCGGAGTATAATATAATATAAAAACATTTAACAAAACCACTAGCCTTTAAAGAATTAATTTCCTAGAGACAAAAGTCCTCAGGGTTATACAACATCCTAGATATTTATCAGTAACTTTGTATCAACGCAATACGAATCGGTTCGTAGCACTAGTGCTACGAACATTCTGCTACGAAATGCGTAGCAAACTGTTGGTAATTCTCGTAGGCAATGAGGATGTTAGGATTGTCTTAGCAAGTTGCACTATATTCAAAACGTTATTTAATATAATTAATTGACGTTTTGAGAAGAATTTAATGTATTTGAAAATACATTTTTAGACTAGCTTTAGTAGCACTTTACATATGTAAAGTGAGAAGAAGAAGAACAGTGTTACTGTAAACTTTTCAACCCTTACAATGGGTTGTGTTTTTCGTAGCACAATCTGAAGTTGCATTTGCAATTATTTTGAAACTGAAAACGATGTATTATGCAAGTAGTAAAAGCTGTTATCGATTTATGAACCTGTAGATGTCACATCATTGCAAGGTAGAATAGGAAGGTGGTGTATACGTAGCTTAATCCCAGGAAATAATATGAGTTTTATTGGATTGTGCTTTCATTATTTATACTTAATTTTACACATACATACGATGGGCGGTCTTTTTAATTATCTTTTTTAAGTTATGTTTTGTGCGTGTGTTCTGACATAAAGGTAACGTAATGGTAAAATATCCAATAACTTCTCTCGCTCTAGGACGGACGAGAGGGCGTGTCAGACTTTTGATGAATAAAACCACATCTATGTTCTTTCTTTGACTTTGCGTTCCAGGACAACTAGCTTCCCTTTCGGAAGTCAACCCATGGGCCCAGTAGCCATCAGCCCTGCTGGGCCGCTACGGTTTTGCTGACATCTCTTTGAGGCGCGCGTGGAACACTATGCACCGTTGATGACTCGCGAACGGTTACCGGACGGCCGGACGGCGAGCTACCCGTTGCTTGTCGTCCGTAAGCCCACACCTACGGTAGATTTATTTTGCATATGTACTTACATATTACTAAACAAGTTTTCATTTTCATTAATAACACAAATTATGTAACTACCTACTTATAAATATCCTATGATTTTCCCACCTAAAAAAAAACTAATAAATATTATAACTTAAAAAGTATAGGTATATACAAACTTAATAATATTATTTTTTACATTTTAAAATATTTCTTAAAAATAATAAATAATATTATAATAATTATATGTATCAGTATATCTCAGAATCCTGAGATACCGGACCTTTCTTTGCAAGGCTTATGAAGAGCCGAAACCAACTCGCAGAGGCCCTTTAGTCACTTTTTTAGTCATAGATTCTTTATTTTCCTTGGTCCTCATCTTTATCGGGGGGCACGGCGGTGCCCCCGCCAAGCCGAGCGCGAAGCAAACACTGCCGTACCATTCTTTACTGGAACCATTTCCCAAGTAAGGAACCTTAAACTTGGCACGCTTTGTCTAGATTTCATTATTTTTTAGAGATAAACAAGCAGCTCCATCGAGACTTGGCTAGTTTTTTACAGAATGTTTTTGGTGGGATAATAAATTACACCGAATTCTTTCCTTGCACTCATTAAATAAACATAATTTTAAACTCACTCTACAAGCCTGGCTTCAAGGCCAAACATACGCTGCCACAGAAGCTCTCTTGGACGTATTAGTCTAATCACACAAATTCCAAAACACCTTTTCTATCACACATACATACACATCATGACACTCTCATACACAAACATATTTACATTAACACCTTCCCACACATACCTACACATATTATTATTTTTTTTGTGGTTATTAAACTCACTATATATTTGTAATTGGTCTTACTTGCTGTATTGATATGTAAGCTACTAATTATGCAACTTGGAACAGGTGGGGACCTGGTGACCTGTATTACAGGTGTTACTACCTACCACAGGCACCAGCGATCCACAACCAATAATTGTTAGCAATGGTTCCTATTGTAAGATTGTCTGTATTTTTAGGCTTGTGGTGAGAAGTAAACGTTATTATTATTATTATCATAATGGAATGTAATACCAACCGACTTATCCCTGTACGCGTTATGCTAGTGGACCCAAGGATAACCCCCGGTTGGTGAAAAACTATTGCGATATATGGAAAACAAAGACTATAAGGCTATGGTTTTTGGAATATTAAGTAGACTGGTTACCAGGAACTATGTTAAGATTATAGCCTCTGCCTGAACAATGTTATCAATATCCATCGATAAAAAGGCAGGGGGTGACTTGCACACTCAATAAATGGGCCCCCAAAAACTGCCGCTAGCACGAAGTGACGTAGCAACAAGAAGGCAACATATCCTGAGGTGTTTGAGGAGTGGAGAGGTATACCACGGCTATCAAGACAATCCCGGAAGTACGGTCAAGATCCCTACCAGCACCTTACTGGATTATACATCGTTCCTCGAACACTTTTGCTCTTGCGAATCTCCACTCAAGCCAGCCAATAAAGACAAGAGAGAGGTGGGAGCTTTGTTCCTCGTCATTATTTACAAAGGCCAGCCAATAAAGGCAAGCCGGAGTTGAAGAACACGAATTCTCCCGGGAGATCGGGTCCGTGGGGTCACTAATGCCCAACAGTTCGCCACATAACTGCCCTGCGGAATAAATAATAATTATTATTTTTGTCACATTCCACGATCTCTTTCAAGCAATCTAAAATACGGAAGTTAGCAATTTTAACATTTATAGACAAACAATATCGGCGTGGGTGCCAAAATAAATGGTAGACGATGAGAATGGCCATTAAGGGTTATCTTTGCGGAACAAGGGAGCTGCAAACAACACAAGACCACCGTCGGTTTTTTTAAAGGTCTTTGTATTTGGAAGAAATTAAGAAGGTTGGAAGGCCTTAGATTCGCTCAGGGCTTAATGACTGCATCATAAAACTAAAAAGACAACAATACATTACATTGAATTTCTACCTTAACTAAGCCTCAAAGAAGACACTAACAAAGATGTAGACATAGGAATGAATAATAGTGAAAAGGGAACTTTAAAGATAAGGGAGTAATAATAAAAATATTTACTAAAACCATTGATTCGAAAACAATAACTACGAGATAAACATCCTTTTGTACCCCACAGAAGTGTCCGTAAAAAACTTGCAAAGCGAGCAAAGTAATTAAAAAGGGTGCGACAATAAAACAATGCTTCGCGCATGTTATAATGCGCGGGCGCACATTATAATCGTTTCTGCTAATTTGTCGCAGAGGCGGGGCGAGGAGACGTTTCCGCTGCATGTGCAAGACAATGCTGAATGGACCCATTAATAGCACAAATGAATGAGCGCGTAAACACATGTGTCCGACCAACCCGCTACCCCACGGCTCGACCCGTCGCCCGTCGCCCATATGCCGCAATACATTGTCTTATGCAAAGGACATTACGTTTCATTCACGAATTTGTGAGTTCGAGTTGTGAGTTCGAGGAAACCTTGTTTTATGCTCCGAAATGCTTCCTCGAAATGTTTCGTTTCCTTCCGCTGTTTTTGTGGTTTGTATTGTTTTTTTAAATAGCACTGTTATACTTTTAGCATGTGTGACTGTGTAAGCTGATACTTTTCGGACGCTTACTTTGTTAAATATAATAAGTAAAAATAATGGAAATATAATAATCGTTTCCTTTGCTGACATTTTAAAATACATATTCGGGGCACTTGCCCTGAACATTCGATATGGTGATTACCTATGTGCTTACCTATCTTTAAATACATTTTCAGTAAGTAAAAATGGCGCTTACCTATGTTTAATTATATTTTCAGTAAGTAAGAATGGCGCTTACCTATCTTTAAATACATTTTCAGTAAGTAAGAATGGCGCTTACCTATGTTTAATTATATTTTCAGTAAGTAAGAATGGCGCTTACCTATCTTTAAATACATTTTCAGTAAGTAAGAATGGAGTTTACCTATCTTTAAATACATTTTCAGTAAGTAAGAATGGCGCTACCTATCTTTAAATACATTTTCGTAAGTAAGAATGGAGTTTACCTATCTTTAAATACATTTTCAGTAAGTAAGAATGGCGCTACCTATCTTTAAATACATTTTCGTAAGTAAGAATGGAGTTTACCTATCTTTAAATACATTTTCAGTAAGTAAGAATGGCGCTAACCTATCTTTAAATACATTTTCAGTAAGCTGACGATACACAGGAATATATTATTCTGACGATCTAGGTTCCAGTTGTAATTTATTTTTGTAATTTACAGTAAGTTATGTTGTTTATCGACTAGGTGTATTAGCTCCTACTGGAAGTGGATATTTAAAGAATCAATGAAAAAAATTAAACTTATCTTTAATATCAATATCCCATAGGGAATCGACCACAAAAGAGTATTTATAGACACAACAAACCCTTTGGGCTACTAAACCTTGAACGTGTATTGACGTGTTACTTTAGGATTATTGTCCTGGTCTCCAGCAGATAGTATCGCTTCCTGTGCTTTTCACTTTTCGTTTGTTTAACGCATAACAATATACGGACGATACCTGCAGGACAATGGTCAGGTACCAGCTATTCAGAATTCGTCAGCTCACGAACAGTTATATTTTTGTTGGTACCACGACTTGTTGGCGCCAGATCTCCCAGTCTATTGTTATATCGACTATTACTTATTCTTCTGAACCAATGATTATGGTCAACTGTTACAGGTACTTACGTACTTCCTGGGAGGCATTCTTGTAAATGCTGTGAATTGGGAATTCCACACGTTTTGTTTCGGTGGCGCTTCATTTTATCTGATTTCACGGATCAAGTTTGAGACATTCATAACTGTTATTTGGGAATGTAGTCTTTCATTCTTTTGCACCAAACACATTGTTACGGATGGATTGAGATTAAAACGTTTTGTTGTTTTCCTACACTTGATAACATAACAATTCACATTTTGTTTGCACATATTTCGTATTGAGTTTATCAATGCATCGGCTGCCGGATACGCATCGTCGCGCCGCCCTCTCGTCTCTTATCTAGTACTCTACTCAATAAACACTATTAATATCACATAATGTCTAAATTTTCTGTAGCGGCTAATAATTGGCAAACATTCGTCAGCGTGCGAGACCCGCATCCTTAGGGTTGGTACATAATGACTTAATTGGGTTATAAATAAGGTCAATGTAATGTTCGGTGGTGATATTTTTATGCCAGCAAATAGCGGTCACGTGTCGGGAATTCGCTACAATTAGCTCGTCGTGCGGCACCCTAATCAACTGAATGGGCCTGGAATGACGTGATTATTATGTTACAGATCTGTAACACAAAACTGTTTAATTTTATAGGGGTGAAATTACCACACCAACAGTCGACGTTAACTCGGCAATATTGAGTTTCGGTTTTTGGAAACATTGGCTCTATTTCCATTGTAGTTGTATAATCGATAAGCCAAGTCATCAGAATATGTTAGCGACTAAATGGCGCCCCTTCCTTGAAGGACTGCATAAACTAAACGGCTGTGCGCAATTCAGATTGCCGTATCGTGGGAACATCGCGGCGTATTGACAGTGATACGTGAAACTGACAAATATATGGCGGGGCAGAGCCTCCTCAAAAGCAGCCATCGTCTGCATTCAATACTATGTATTAACATTGATTACGCCGGACATCCATATCATTATCGACAAAGTAAGTTGTCAACGTATGAGCGTTTCACATCACCTAGTTCCCATGGTCGCAGTGTTACGTTTCCCATGTAGTTATCATTGGGCCGTCATGTCACTCCGAACTCCATAGGTCAGTGTTTCGATAAACAAGTGAACCCTATGCATTATATGTGTGCATCATGCTGTGATATTGAGCTAATATGGCAATTGCATGACGTAATCATCGGGGCCAGAGATGTGTCATCGCGCAGTACATCATGGCGGACATTTTATCTTTGAAACAGTTTCGTAAGTGTCCACGAATATGATACATTATATTAATTATCAACAAACCAGTAACAGCTTACCAATGTTTTATAAATTGTGTTCTTCTTTAATTTACACAATTGTACATTAAGGTTATGAAATGAAGTAATCTATCATCAATATTAATATCATATGAACTCATACTGAGATATCAGTCATAAGTTCAGCGTCTTACAGAAAAACAAGCACGAGAGAGTCCTGGTGGTAGATACGCAGGCGCAGGCGCAGGCATACAAACACGTAACGAAATAAAACGTTGGAGACAGCATTCCCGACAAGTGGCGCGGAGTATTACATGTATATTTGTGTTATAAATTTTATGGGCTACGCACGACAACTGTTTGCATAGTCGCAAGGAATTTTAAAGAACGTCATTTGTGCTCTATGTGATACATCCTAAATACATAAATTATAAAGTCTTCCCGACACTTTCTCTTTTATGGAACAGAAGTTATCAACCAACTGCCATGTTTCTTGTTGTTCATACAGAACGTTCGAGATGTTCATTATTGTGTTTAATTGAATAATCCCAATCGTTAAAGTCTGGGGCAATAACGTCCGTATAAATAAACACTAGCACTGCAGGGGGTCCCTGTGGAGAACATTTTTCATAGAATTAGTCGAAGTTTACACATACATGCGAGTTAGCTGGTCCCTTGTATTCAATAAGTAGTAAACATAAACATGAGTACTAACTAATAATGTAAATACGAAAGTAAACAGGCAGATACATATCATTATCTCTTCTCAATAACAACCACATTATGTTCTAATTTGCAAACGTGTTTCTTTTTATCTCATTAAAATTAGAACTGGATGCCTTCTTACCTAAATATGTGTATAAATTCTTCCTATCTTGAATACGCAAATTATCTTCATTCGACCGCGGATACAAAACATCATACAGTGATGACACTCGGACTGAAGATTGCAAACTACTTTAACAAAGGATTTCTCTTGAGCAAGTGTAAATTTTAAAGTAGTGTTAAATGGATACTTATATGATGTATTTGGTTACATTTACTTTTACGCCCAGTGAATCGTGGGCTATTGAGGTAAAGAAACCACCCCACCGGACAATTGAGCGTGGGAGCAATCGCGGTGGCATTCACTAATGGTGGCATCAAATCATCATATTACTTTTGTATGATTGTCCTCATTTTTTTGCACTCCGTACGACAATAAGATTACCCGTGCCTCACAAAGGCGACGTCAATACAATCTTTGTGCTTTTTGTCGTCTCGGTAGGAATTTTAGGGATGTATTTTATTGCTGGCAAATGATACTTTTTATATATAACCGTAGCAATTAGCGAGATCTGGTACTGTTTCAGTATTTACTGTTTGGGAAATGTCCTCAAATTGTTTCTATTTCCGCAGAAGAGTTTCATGGTTTACATTTCTAACAGTAAGTAAAGAAGAAAAGACTTTGACCTGCGAAATGCTAAGAACGCCTATGATCCATATTAACGAGCGTTTAGACACGGTTTGTATACTGGTGATTGTAGTGTGGGGCGGAACGGCGTCGAGGCGGCGCCCTGGCGAGGCGCGAGGGTGCAGGCAGGCACCAGGAATGCGAGTTCGCCAACTATCACACGCCCAACATGAGTTGGATCTTTTTTAAAAGGGCACAATTCCTGGAAGCATCTCTCGACGGCCGGAGGCTGGCGCTCGCCGGCCATTGTGGCGCGGCCGGCTAGTTTTGATCTTATTGTTAATGGGACGCCAAGTTTTTTCAACCTCGTTCGGAAAAAAGGTATCATAGGACCCCAGCGGAAACGTTACGGACCCTTGTGAAGTAAAATGGATATGTTCTACGAAAGAGGTGTTATTTTAATCGTAGGTCGGCTTTGTTGTTCAGGAATGTAGATGGCCTGTCATAATTTTAATGGGCAGTTTCTCAGACATTCTATGAACCTGATGGTGCACACGTCCTGAATATTCATCAGGATTCTATGCTGCGCCCGAGCTCATACAACGGAATGTAATCATAAGTAACTATCTAAATCAAATTGATACGGTAATAACACGCAGTGAACCCTCAATTATGACAATATTAAAACGTATGACTTGTTTTTTTTACGAAAACAATAGCCCACACGTTTCGGAATCATGATGTAACACGAAGCTGATGAAAGAAAAGGTGTCTTAAGCTTTCCCTAGCATTATACGTGACTGCTCCATAAAAGAGAGCATCCGAAAAAAAATGATAATAATGCTGCTGCGTAGATATGCGGGCCTGAATGTTTACCTTTATTTATTAATGTTCTCCATTACTCTCATCAATAAAATGGCCTTTCGGTCTTATGTGAGCGAAACAATAATGAATGCGCGGTACCGACGGTCCGTACTTCGTGCATCAGGTGGAACCGTGGACCTGTAGAGGCCACACACGATGTGCTTTGTAATGACATAATTGCTGTACGCTGCTATAATAAACATTGAAAGAGTCGCGAATACGTACATATGTAGATACAAAGTCGAACTCTCTTGAGTGTTGCTAACTGCTCTCAAGTACAAGAACAAATTCTACAGAGTTATTCATTTGGTTTGACAGTTTTAGCTATAGATAGTCGCCGCACTTTTCGGTACAGATTAAATTGAATATCGTCAGAATTTAATTAACGAATGCACTTTGTTCGTTTGTTATCAAAAAATGGCGTTCAGCTATCTCTTTTATGTTTAAAAGCGACTTCGCTATCACCTATGACACATTTTAATTGAAATAATTTTATTTGTTTTGTTATACTTCAACGCCGATCTAGTAGTTAAAAAAAACACTGATAACTTCTTATGTTACTTTGTAATATCGCACAAGATGGTAAAATATTACAGTTGGATTGTAGGGAAGGTCTGCTGAAACAATCGAGGTCTCTCTACGTATGTATACAGACTGACTGCATTCCTATTTAGAAATGCAGTAGGAATGCGGTTTGGAAGCAGTTAGTTTTTAGAGCTTTACAGCGACTGTAAGACAGCATGGAGCCATTATCGTTCTGTAGCAAATGTAGTAATTAGCAATCGAGATGCTGACGGAAGAACTGTACTTATTCATAATTTTTCAGTTGAAATGTAATCTCTGTCAGTAAATACGTTTGCAGTAATTAATGTAATTTTATTGAGTAGGAGCTAAACTGCATATTCTATTTATTAAACAGCAAATTACTAAGTATGTCATCCTTTGCAATTAAGTCTTAAGGAAGGGAGGATCCCATTTTGATAATGTTCCATTATTGTACCAACTAATGATGATAGTAAAATGAAACAAGGGCTGGTAAATTAAGTATAACTAGCTTAGATTGTGAGATTACGATTACATAAGCAAGATAAAAATCGGTTTATAGTTCGGTTGGAGCTATGTATAGCTAACAAGCAAAGGCTATAGTATAAACACATTTGCAAATGCCCTCCATTTGCAAATGGAGGGGTGTGCATAATTAACCTTATAACGTTCCTACTGCTAGGAACGAAAGAAAGAAAAACATTTAATTTGCTGGGGAAGGCGCAAACTTAGGACTCAAGCCTCCTCTCCAGGAGAGGGAATAGGCCGTAATCTAACACGCGGGTTCAGGGCGGGCTGGTAGATGTCACATGTCTTCGAAATGGTGATAAGACATTCCGGTTTGCTCACGTTGTTTCCTTCACCGTTAGAAGAGCATTGGTGATGAAATAAATTACATAAAATAAAATAAAGCGCTTGCATGGATTCGAACGCACGACCTACAACTCGTAAAACGGGGTCGTTACCACTAGGCCACCACAACTCTCTATCGAAATACTTAAATGTAGTAGTAGTGTCAGCTTCAAACAAAGTCATGTAATAATTAGTGATCAGAAGAACAAAGAACTGTTAAGTTTATGTAGCAAACACATGGCGCGTGAGATAATTAGAGCGGTACCGGAACAGTTCTGATACAGCTCGAAGATAGTTCTACTTACACCGTTACTACAAAGGTGTGTGAAGATTAGCAGAATAAAACATACAAGTGCTTTTAATTGGGACCAGAAGACAGAGAGATTCAGACGGTGAACCGAACCTTGAGCTCAAAGACAAAGTGATATTTTATTGACTACGAGATATATATTTCAGTGGCTCGTCAAACTGGCTTTCAATCCCATATATAATTTTTGACGGATGCAGCTAAAAAAATGTATCTCTGTTTATGGCAAAGATATTTTTTCGCGCCGAAGTATCGCGATCTCTTAATCTTATATGGCTATATAATCCGAATCCTAGTGTCGCTTACAGATGTAATGGATGGATGTGACACTACAGATGTGTGTGACCTTTCAGATTTACCAATCTTAGTATTTAGATTGGTAAATATGTGTGTCCTTGAATCTGAATAACCTTCCGTCACATCGTTGGAAGATCGCTTCTGCCAGCGGCATCCGTGAAATTAGAAAATTATCCCAAGAGAACATACTATCGGAATATTAAGTAATGCTCTACCCGTGTGCTAAATTTAATCCTAATCCGTTATGTCTTTTGAGTTTGAGCATGAAGGAGTAAGAAAAAGACACATATACATACAACATCACTTACATACTTTCACTTTAGTACTTCCATACTACACACTTACGTACTACTACTACTACTCTGGTACTTTCATATTAGTGTGATCTAAAAAGTTGAGTTTTATTTGGAAATAGAGGCACATCGATCTACAATGACGTGGAAGAAACCAAAACCCTTATAGTTATTACACCTACAACTTTGTAAAAGACCAAACTTGTGGCTAAATTAGCACTGCCATTTACAAGGAAAGAAAAAAAAATGGGAGATAACAAAAATTGCTACCATCAACGACTATCAGAATATTGTCTTGAAATGTATGCTTTGGTATGCAGTGGATAATATTTGAGCCTTTGTATACCGGTTTCAAAGTCGCTCGGAAGATTTGAATGTCTCGAAATTCTTATAACAAATTCTCAACGTTGTCTCCATGCGAAAACTGTGTCTTCTGCATAAGCGTGGTATTCAAAGGACAATGGGCAGAAACGCGAAAGATAAGGACGGATTCTACGCTGATTTTGCAGAGACCATTAAACTTACGTTCGAAAACAATACCTTTAATGCCTTACTGAGCCAATATAATAAAATGATTAAGTATAACTACAGAGTGTACATATTGTGATGTTCCGTTTTTTTTGGAATAGCTCAGAGCCAACACTTCCCATCTCGCTCGCAGGCAGAGCATAATGAGCGGTTGTTAAAATTATGAATGGAACATCTTCCGAGGAGTGCTAGTGTGAGAGAGTAAGCCGTTCGTTCAACACTGCGCACACGCACAGTTGCTTACTGAATTCTTATCGCGGCGGCATGTGTGAAAGTCTGCTCGGATGTGCTATCTGATGCTTATTTGATTTTTATTCTGGAATATTCTTTTACCTACCTGTGTACCTTTTCTCATTTACACAAAGGCAATTATGCCATATGATTCAGCAGGATCATTGTTTCTCCAATATATTGACCCGAAACATACTGTCGTCAGTTAACTGCCGGTTAACCGACAAGTGTCTTTCGAAGTGAATATTATATCATTATGTGCCATTGAATTAAGTTTTTTAGAAATTATAGCCTGTAGTAAAAAATATGCGGAATGTGGTAGAGTTGGTTTGCATGGGAAATATTACGAACGAGTAACAGAAAAGATGAACAAACATAGATCCACTAATAATCGTATAAGAAGGATTATGTTGTCAAAACGTGGTAGTGTGCGTTTATATGAAGGAATTTTAAGGTCCAATTACGAGCCGCCTTCCATTAACAACTTTATTTATAGTGGGATGAATAACTTGCGGCTTTTTAATCAATCATGAGGGGTACTAAGTGGCATCCGGTGTGCAGGACAATTGTCCAATAACTGCTGATCACTACGCTATAAACTATGCACACGATTTCAGTTTAGGTTTAAATAAAATAATACACGCATGCGCACTCGGCCGTGCACTTGACCCAACACATGGAATGCTGTTCCACTAGCCCTCACAATAACAAAACAAAAAAGAGGATTTGAAGGCGAAATCAGTTAGAAACATCGATCATTTATTAGTCATTTAAATGACGTTCGGTAACTTTCTTATGTCTCCGAGAATGGTTCAAATAATTGTAGTGAAATATTATTGAACGGGTTCAAAAATATGGTAAAACATGTGAAGCTCACGCAGGGAGGTCTTTAATTTAAAGGAAGGGTTGTTTGTTGGTAACATATCATTAGATTTGTTATTCATATTTGTATTATGACTCTTATTTTAAGATATGTGTGCCTGAACTACGATGGTATTTGAAAATGCGGGCCAGCGGCCTGTTCCGAAAATTCCTGGAAGATCTGGATGAGACACAGGCACACAGACTCTCTAACTCAGCAGGGGATCACCCCTGCTGAATTCATCATCAGATGATCATGAGTTCACATAGAGTCTGAATAACGGTTGAGCTTGAGCTACATTTAGCAGCAGCGAATCGCACTTTCCTGTATATTGCTAACCACCTCGTTCATTCCGCCGTGTGCGATCGCACTCCTGTTCTCTTTCTCGCTCTAATACCTAAATTACGGTTATAAGTGCGGCCAGATAACGCTCAAGCCTTAATACATAGTACTACAGTACAGGCAGGCAGCCTTAGTACAGGCAATGGAGAACCAATAATGTTTTCAGTTAGATTAAAGATGACAGTTAAAGTGATTTATCTTAGAACATGATTATCACAAAATTCATTATCGGTGTCGTGCCTGCAACTTGACAACGCGGTTTCCCCAATAGAAAAAAAAATACTAAAGAGCTTGAACAGGCTAAAGTAAGAACAGGTATAATTTTCTAAGAGTCGACGGCACTATTGTCATTATAAATTATCATTATGGGGATAGTCTAATTAGCTTGGGGTCGAATTGCAGTCTACCCAGATGCGGCTGAATACCTGTGTTTTACATGGAGCGACTGCCTATCAAACCTCCACAACCCAGTTACTGGACAATGACAACCGCGACCAACGGCTTTACGTGCTTTCCGAGGCACGGGGTGTCATTAATGTCCTAGATAGACTTAGAAAAGTACAAACGAATTGAAAAAATCACATTGGTCTTGCCCGGTTTCGAACCCGCAACCTCGGAAGAACTACCACAATAGAACAATTTAGGGGGTTTTAAAGATTGTATGAAGAATTCTTATTTCGTGGGTTAATAAACATGAAACCTGGCACAAATTCTAATCAAAATGAATAATAAAGACTGTCATTATTACTTTTTCAAAACTACCTTCACAATACGGTTCAAGGGGTGTTAAAGTTTTTATGAAAACTTCCTCGCGAACGAAGTCGCTGGCAAGGCGCTAGTCTATATATATAAAAGGAGAAACTGACTGACTAACATATCAATACACAGCCGAAACTACTGGGACTAGAAGCGTGAAACTGACTCACTGACATATCAATACACAGCCGAAACTATTGGGACTAGAAGCGTGAAACTGTTTGACTGGCATATTAATACACAGCCGAAACTACTGGGACTAGAAGCGCGAAACTGACTCACTGACATATCAATACACAGCCGAAACTACTGGGACTAGAAGCGTGAAACTGACTCACTGACATATCAATACACAGCCGAAACTATTGGGACTAGAAGCGTGAAACTGTTTGACTGGCATATTAATACACAGCCGAAACTACTGGGACTAGAAGCGTGAAACTGTTTGACTGGCATATTAATACACAGCCGAAACTACTGGGACTAGAAGCGCGAAACTGACTCACTGACATACCAATACACAGCCGAAACTACTGGGACTAGAAGCGTGAAACTGACTCACTGACATATCAATACACAGCCGAAACTATTGGGACTAGAAGCGTGAAACTGTTTGACTGGCATATTAATACACAGCCGAAACTACTGGGACTAGAAGCGCGAAACTGACTCACTGACATATCAATACACAGCCGAAACTACTGGGACTAGAAGCGTGAAACTGACTCACTGACATATCAATACACAGCCGAAACTATTGGGACTAGAAGCGTGAAACTGTTTGACTGGCATATTAATACACAGCCGAAACTACTGGGACTAGAAGCGCGAAACTGACTCACTGACATATCAATACACAGCCGAAACTACTGGGACTAGAAGCGTAAAATTTTGTACAAGGTTTTGCCAAAACTCACTCCCTAAGGGTATAAAACGTGGGTCAAAAGTTTGTAAGGAGAAACCTACAACACGCGAGCGAAGCCACCGGCAGAAGCTAGTACTTTCTAAATAAAACTTACAAATTATTATTTTTATACTGAAACTTTTCTGCAGTCACATTGTTTTTTAATATTCCATGACGAAGTTGCTAGACTAAAAAAATCATCCATAATAGGAGATTTACGAGTCAGTCAGTTGTCAACGTTATTAGTAAACAATTGGAAAATATGATTAGTTATCGCGATATCAGCTGGAATATGAGATTATTTTACTGATTGTGTTTACAGTAAACCTGTAGTATCATGTCATAGATAATTCTGGTTAGGGATTTATCATTCAAACTGGAATTTACAAGTTGCAAATAATTAAAACGTTGCAGTTTAAAAGGAAAAAAGAAAGGCTTTTCATAGCTTTTATCACGCGGTATAGTTCTTATCAAGACTATACCAAGGAGTTCAAACAAGATGGGGTTAAGGTTATCTTGTCGTGCTCCGAGGTTCCTATGGCCACTATCCGACCCAATCATCAGAACAGCTCCATGGTACTATATTAATGCATTTGTCCCATACAACCGCTCCTACGTGAAAACGTGAATCCTACGTGATTATGACGTTACTGTATTACACATCGCTCTCTAGATATCTTTTATAAACAGTCTTGTATATTATCTAGGTTTCTATTGAAAGCAAAACATAAATTTGTGTAAAACTAATCCAGTGAAGACCTTTGATTATCTGCTATTTTGCACAAATTACGTGCTATTTACGAACATTGGGCCTTCATAAAGATCTGAAAAAAAAAAAAAATAAGAATTTCAATTTCCACAAAAAAATTTTCTTTAACGTTTTAAAAAAAACACGTATTCCCAGAAAATAAGTTTTGTGAAATAAGCGAGTGAGCGACGGAAGTTACCGAATGCCAAGTGAGCGTTGATGATAGACGGACCGGGAAAGGCCCTCTTAGATAAAAGCTTATAATTAGTATGCATTTAATTTCATTAGACTTCAGATAATCTCCTAGGACAGTCACCGTTGACGGATTTTTTACTTTAATGATTTTTTGGGATGTGTTACGATACATACCAGATACGGAGGAGCTCAGTACAATACTCGATGACCTTAGTAGAGCTTCCGAAAGAGTGGATCTTAAAATGAACATGGACAAAACCAAAATCATGGTAAATAACCATGTAGCACCCATTCCGATCAAGATCGGAGACTCTACACTCGAAGTTGTAGACGATTACGATTTCCTTGGGCAGGCAATTGGGCAGGTCTAATTTTGAGCCAAACTTAAGTGGCAGTGGGCATTGCTCGTAGAGCGGATGGTCGATGGGGCCAAAAGGTTCTAGAGTGGCGACCGCGCACCGGAAAACGCAGCGTTAGAAGGCCTCCCACAAGGTGGACCGACGACTTGCTGAGAGTCGCGGGAATACGGTGGATGGGAGATGTAGGTCAACGACCGATCCTAGGGGTTCGGTCGTTGTGGCGACGCTTGGTGGCCTATGTCCAAGAGTCTTTCGGCTGAAATGATGATGATGATAAGATACCAATAGTGTAGAACAATTTTTAAAGCTTCGAAAGACCTTCTGTTAATTTTTCAGATTTTTGCTTATAACTTCTAAACGTAAAGTGAACCGATTTATTTATTCTACAGAATAAATAAATTGTCACTAAATAATAATAATCGTTTAGTCACTAGAGATTTTTGTAAAAATACAACAAAAGAAAAAGAGGCAAGTGACACTAGTGACAGGGGCTAAACGCGATTAGATTTATTGGTGAATTCCGCCCTAAGAGCGTCCTTCCCGAGGTACATTTTCATAAAATCGCTCTTACGTAATTATGAAGTTATTACACCTCTTTCTATAGATATTTTGGAAAGATAAAAGCTTTAAAGAAAGATATCTTGTGAATATTATCTAGGTTTCTATTGAAATCAAATCATAAATTTGTGTAAGATTAATCCAGTAAATACCTCTAAATATTATCTGCTTTTTTGCGTGAACTTGTTCCTCTTATAATAAATACTTAGTACCTAGTGGCCCTTCATAATATGCTAATAATAAAGAAAATTTGACAATAAAAACCTTGCAAATTTAATGAAGATTCTAAATGATAAATTTAAAAAAAAACTTTTAAGGTTTTAAATAAAGCACGTATTCCCTGGAACAAATTTTCTGAAATATTCGAGTGAATGATGGAATTACCGAATGCCAACAGAGCGTTCAGGTGTTATCTCTCTTTTTCGCATTGCCTATTGATCAAACATTGCGTTGGATAAAACAAAAAGTTTTTAAACCATGTTCCCGATAGACCGCTAGAGAAGAAATTTGCGGGCTCTGATTACACTTTTCTCTTTGCTCAACTCTCCCACGCCTCCATCCTAACTCACTTTCAGTATCTTTATTTTCTCGAATATTAGCGTTAAAATCGTTTCAAAAACTTCTTTCCTTACCTTATATTAATATATATATATTTATTACCAACCTGCACTGGGCCCGCGTGATGGATTACGGCGCATTCCCTCTCCTACAGAGGACGCCTGAGTCCCAGCAGTGGGAACATAATAAGGCCGACTATGCTATGCTAAGCTATATATATATATTCTTATAATATTAAATATATATGTATGTTTATTCTAACTATATGCAACTACCTTATTGTCTCTTCAGTACCCTAGGTTGACTGGTAGAGATTGCCTAAGGCATTAAGTCCGCCTTTGTACTTTAGTTGCATGAATATTAAATATATAGGTAAATAAATAAATAGACGGTTCGGGATCCTCTTAAGTGCTGTTACCGTCACAAACATTCCTAGTCTGGACTACGATCGGTTAGGTCGCCAAAAGAAAATCTGTTCATTATATTTTTGGGTGATTAAATGAGATAAGGAGCTTGTAATCTGTTCCACGTAGATAGTGAAATCCGCCCCATTATGGGCTCGAGTGGGCAAAGGCGGCCGACCACCGCGCGCTGCCACCGCCTGCGCAGCTCGCCCAAAAAACACCCCGAGACGTAGACGTAACATAATATTTCCCAAGCAGCCTTTTATTTATTAGCCGAGCGACGCGGCGCCGCTACAACTCTACTTCCCAGTACAGACCATCGACGTGTCGGCACAAAGCCGTTAACACATATGAAAAAACAATATTTATGTCGATGAAAAAATTTGGGATACGATGCGTATTTATCTGAACACCGTGAGCTATGCGCTTTTTGTTTCGACCCGATTTGCAGGAATCCGCAGGTACCACCTAGCGTGGAGAAAAGTATTAATTTGTTAAATGATGGCTCGTGGGCGTGGTCCACGGCTGTTAATGCTGGTTAGCTAACTCATATTATACGCACTTAAGGTTTTTACGCATCTAATGATGGTCCTGCTGTGAAGAATATCTGTTGATCTATACATAAATGCAAATAAAATTTAACTGTCGGTTTGTAATTACAAATTTTTTTTTACGTATGGAAGTAGGTATATTCAATACCTTTGAAAAAAAATGTGAGTCTGTCTATTTGTTCTGGCTAATCTTTGAAACAGCTGGAGCAATTTTGACGGGTAGCTGACGTTATAAGGAGTAACTTACGCAAACAGTTGCCTAAGTTAAAAAAAAACATGAAATTATGAACAAAATGGCATACAGTTGTTTTACGAATCTAACGCGGGCAAAGTCGGCGGCACCGGCTCGTATAATAAAAGGTACTATTACAATTACTTACTTCAGGATACTCCACTTCTTTCAAAATATACTTTACAAAGAAGCTTCCTATGTGATGAAGTGATGAGATCTTTTGATCAAGTGCAGTGTTACGTGGGAGCGAGCCTACATTAATGATCGTGGAGCAGTCTGATGCCATTGAATCATGGAATGCTCATTGAAAAGATTTCAAAGGAAATTTCTATTGACGATCCTTTTAATAGTAACCATTCCTACTAGTTTAAAAATAAAAATGTAAGGAAAATGCTTGAGTTAATATTTGATATGCGACTATGAAAGATTGATAATAATATTCTTTAGTAAAATTATTAAAATACCGTTTACCTAACAGAACTTACATCGCTTTGTGAATTTACAACGAGTTTCTTAGAAAAAGGGCGCTCAGTTCCCGCCCTTTTTCTTAAAAACGCATATCAAGTTATCAACTAAACCAACCGAATGGAATTTTATTTTATTTTAATTTTATTAATGTAAAAAACGTTATATGTAGAAGGCCAATTACAAGTTTCCACTTATATGTATAAATAAAATTGACAAAAGGGTATACACAGCCTGAGAGTTAAACACAGTATCAAAATAAAAAACAAACAAAAAAACGATACATTAAAAAACAAAATCAAGCTTCAAAGAAAAAGTTACTAAACTTTCTAAAGTTTCTGGATACTATTTGCAGATAAATCAAGCTCAACATCCCGGCACTCCATGTTGAACATTAATTCATTAAACCCCAAGCGAACGCCGGCGGTCGCTCGATGAGTCTTTATATCGTGTCTCTAATTACGGTACTCAAAAGGTGAGGAATGAATGTTCTATCCTTTTGAAACTTTCCCATGTAATCGACTTCATCAATGGGTAATACCTACGCCTGGCATTTAAATCGTTTATCGCCAATGAAAACCACTCGCTGGACCGGTTTCATAAACAAAAATAAAATCATCATCTTTTGACTATGGTCTGCGTTACATTTTGGTGTACTATTTATATCCATGATGATGGTATACGCATTGGCATAGGTATATGAATCATATAGTATGTACTAGAAGTGGATATCCTGTTGTAGTTAACTTTTAAATTGAGGTAGCTATCGTTACGTACGAGTATATTTCGTCATTTTTCATCAAGACTCCTTTGTTTACCTGAGTCCTTTGTTTACCTATAACAGGGATGGCAAACCTTTAGGAAAAACGTGCCAATAAATCTATATAAGAAAGTCGTGTTAGTTACACAATTTATAATTCGGACACGGCTGGATCGATTTGAATGACCTTTGCTTTATCAGATTCGTCACCACCCCGAATAACAGAATAATTATTAAAATATAGGAAAAATAATATCCAAATACATCAACTGGCGGATGCAAAAGAGTGCTAAGCCTCTCCTGTAGATGGGCTGGGAGGAAAAAAAGTACATCGAAAAATGACAGCAACTGTCAAACACATTATAGTTTAGCTAAAAGGTAATCACTACATTAATTGACAGTTAGGCAGTACGAAGTTCGCCGGATCAGTTAGAAAAAATGCTGTCTGTTGAAGTATATCAATCAATCTCAACTAGACAGTCTGTCAAAAATAATGTCGCTAATGGACACTTTGGGACCACGGATAGGTAATAACCACTTACTAGGTAGTATGGAGTTAGGAGAAAGTGCCCACCTATTAGGAATACATTAAGCCGGTTTTATCCAGAAGCCTCCTAACTGGGGACTTTGTCCAAACTCTTCCCAAAGAACTCTATTGCACGCTAAGAAAGCATCATCATCATTTAGCCAAAAGATTTCTACTGCTGAACATTGGCCTCCCCAAAGTTTCACCATAACGGCCGGTTCTGTGCGTCTCGCATCCATCGGATACCCGCGACCCTCACCAGGTCATCGGTCTGCCCTGTGGGAGGCCTTCCAACGCTGTGTCTTCCGGTACACATTCGTCACTCCAGAACCTTTCATCAAGGAATTCTTAATCACGACAATTAATCCAACATTAAGGAGATTTTAGAGTGGTTCCATTTCGTCAGTAGTGCCATTATGAACTTAATGAAAGTTATTACATTACACAGAAAGTATAAGCGGCCGTATTTTTAAATTCCTTGATAAAATCATTATTATCTTATAACACCTACACTGTTCCCAATCTTCGTTCATCAAATGCATTGAACGGCCTTTTTCCAATCAATTAATTCCAAAGCCAGGTACCAAGTGTAAAAAAGGATGTTGCTACAGGTTGATCAAATATTGGTAGATTAAATGTTTCTATCATAGCTGATATTGTATCGATCCTTGCGCACACAATAAATTGAGCATTATGGTGTTCGGCCGTATGAACCTGATTATATATGACATTTGAGAAGATAAATACGGAGATATTAACAATTTTATATGAATTAAATTTTCTGTTAATCGCAACATCGAATACAACATCTCATGTACTACCTACCTATCGCAAATAGGGAATATATAATACATGAAAAAAATATTTGTTAACTAACCAGTTTACCAATATGAAAATATATAAAAATAGAATACTAATTGAGAAAACAATATCAAAATTGGTAGGAAAGTAAAAGAGATTTAAAACAAAATATATCTGTCTCTCGCCGACAGGCCGCCTTTTGCTATGGCCGCCGTACGGTTGTTATGGTCTTTGACGTCAAAAACCATGTCGGACTTCTCTTTAATAACAGCAGCTTTGAAGCTTTATAATTTCGTTGTAGATAAAGATATTTTTTTTCGTATTTGTTTACTAGAGTAGAAAATATTTATTTAGCAAATAACTAAATTGGATGCATATTCCATATTATGGTAAATAAATAACATATTATAACTTTGCAGTACAAAATTACAAGAAATAATCTACAACTTCTTGGTTGTTACTACAAAACTCATGTATAAAGTCAAATCTAAAGAGAAAACTCATTTGATAAAGGGAAAATAATCGTAATAAACGTAATAAACGTAATCGTTATCAGCAATTTCAATATAAATTAGATTATTATCAGTAGATACAACAGACTTTCTTTAGATACTTGAAAAATACAAGTTTACATATAAAAACACGACAATACGAGACATATACCGCGTGACAAATTAAAATCAAATTTTAAGATATAAGCATAGTTTTTTTTTTGTGTTACATGTTCAGAATCGACTACTGAATCGATAAGTAATTTTTTATCCTAAAATAATACTTCATATTTAAAAAATTACATATTTTAATAAATTTTTGATTGTGTCACTAACGTGTTTCTGTGTGCGTGTGTAGATACCAATTCCGACGCGCTAGGTACCAATGTATTTCGTCGATGCCAATATTATTGGCCTACAATTAGGATAACTAATTTCTTAAAAAAAAACAACAATGTAAGTGTATTTAAGTCAAATTTCAATGCTAAAATTATAATTGTAACCTAATTTTCTAAATTGTGCATTATTCCAGTTACATTGGTTGTATATTCATATTCTTTTTCTGTGTTATTATTGGTTCTATTATAACATTACATTCCACTATAATGGGGTATACAGGATATATAGTATAAATCCAAATTTCACCTGTTATGTTTAAGTCTCATATAATAGAGGATGACTCTATTGCTATCCACTGGGCACAAATCCAGACTCCACCTTGCTACCGCGAAAAAACCCAATAATACTGACACGGGGATAGAACCCAAGACCTCATGTTCAGCAGTAGCGCTTGCGACCACTAGGCCAACGAGGTAATTAGTATGAAAATAAAATGTTTTATAAAATTTCGAACCATCCTGTATATCAATAGACCGTCAAATCAAAATAAGAAAGCGCCACGTAAACTGGCCGAGTGAATGCACTTGACACCGTAATAAATAGAACGGCCGGCAACAAAGGGCGGCTACAGAGGTGTCTCGCTGCGCCCGCGCCGCCGACCTTCCCTAAGCTGTAAGCCGATTGTCATCCACCTAGCAGTAATCTGTTTTTGTTGCATTGCTGATACGTTGTATACGGTTTTTTACTTCCCGGTTTTTTAAATGGCATCTTTTGATACATACGGTTTTTTTTTCTGGATACAGTATTTTTAATCTTTTTAGGTTCACACGTGTCGGCCAGTAAGGAATCAGTGTTTTTTTACATCAATTAATATTAGTAAAGAATCTTGGTTAAAAAAAAACACCGTGATTTGTCATAAACCTTCGTTTTATATTTCGATACTTCGTATAATTATATCCTTTCGATACCTTCGTATTCGTAAGGTCGTAAAGCATTTTTTCAGGAGAGCTGATTTTGTAATTGTTAATGATTTAAATAAATTGGTGGAACACTTTTAACCTATGTATGTTTTTGCATTGTGTAATCAATAATCAGTTTAAAATCACAGTAGCTTGATGTAATAAATAATAATAATATTTCATCTATATACATAAAAGGAGAAACTGACTGACTAACTGACATATCAATGTAAGTACATACAGCTGAAACTATTGGGACTAGGAGCGTGAAATTTAACACAAGGTTTTCTTTTACGACATACGCGAGCACTAAGAGAGGATTTTCCAAAATTCACCCCCTAAGGGGTGAAACAGGGGTCCAAAGTTTAAATGGAGAAACCTATTTTCAAGCGGGCGCTGATAGGTTTATTATATAATTTTACTCAGGAACGATTTTGTGCTTTAAGAACTAGAAAAAATCCTACAGTATTGTTACTGACCAACAGTAACTGTTCCTATGATAGCTGCTCCTCTTGTCGCCTAGTAACTTTGGAGATAAAATAAAACTGACAAAACAAACTTGTTAATCGTTGCAGCAATTTTTTATCTGTTACGAAAATATTTATTTACCGCACCTTCATGTATAATCCGTCATGCTTATATTTTATTTCCTAACAGTGCACACCCATGTTATCAACATCTTACCAACAGAAATAGTACCATGTACCATCCTTTAATGTTTTATTATAATGTTAAATATGTATTCTTATAATTTAATTTATGTGTTTTATCAATTTACGTGTACATCTTCATATACATAATTCTTCTGAACTTGTTTGTCACTAACTCTTCTTAAACGGCTTGGCCGATTTGGATGTAATTTTGTGTGTATATTTGTGTAGGTCTCTGCATGGTTTGAAAATCTGGTGGGATCGCAGTCAAGCACTGATTTATATCGATAAAAAAAATATTAAACCCGGTACGTGGCGTTGCAATCGGAATCTTATTTTTTTTAGGATAAAATGCCAGGTTTTTGGGCAGGACAATGTCTACCGGTAGTTATTTAATAAATAATTATGAATAATTAAGTTATTATAGTATATTTTAAGTTTTGTTAACTTTTATTCATACTGTGTCTACAACTCTCACCCAACACTTCTGTCGCAGATTTCCTCTTACTTTCCCCATTGAGGATCACTTTGTTGTCCGTCCGTCTGTCAAGACCCTTTATCGCGGGAACGCGTGGACCTATCGAGGTGAAATTAAAACCATATACTTAGGTATGCGGTCCCTTGAAGCTGTGAAAAAATCTAACTTCTAAGTTAACGGAAAAAAGATGAAAAACCGTTTATGTCGCAAAAAACGTACATTTCGACACTCATGGGTACCAAAATTCTAGAGTACTTCCCGTTGACCCAAAAGCGAGGTCTTATAACACAAGTATAGGAATAAACCTGAAAATAGAAAATTTGTTGTTCCGTCAAAAAAAAAAAAAAAATTGTGATTTGGAACAAACTTCGAGACTCCAATCAGGAATTGAACTCTTTACATAGGTAAGGAGGTAGGTTTGTACGGAACCCTCGGGGCGCGAGTCCGACTCGCACTTGCCCAGTTTTTAAGTGTTTGTGTGTGCATATTAACGTTAATAATTACTTATAACTTAAAGTTTTTTTAAGTCTTTTATTTGAGGTTTTATCTAGGGCGGAACGGGACGGCGTGTCAGGTTTTTACTGATTAAACCACACTTATGTTCCTAGTTGTCCTTTGTATTCTAGGGTGGATGGGTTTGCCTCTCAGAAGTCAACACTTGGCCCCAGTATGCTTCGACCATACCGGGCCACTACGGTTTTGCTGACGTCTCTTTGAGGCGCGCGTGGAACACTACGTGCCATCGACGACTCGGGCTCGGTTCAGACGGTTATCGTACGGCTGGACGGCGAGCTGCCCATTGCTCATCGTCCGCAAGCCCACGCCTACAGAGGCTGGAAGCAGGGGCATGAGAACGCCCGTTCCCTCACGCGTGCGGCCGGTGTTTGAATACGATTTTTTAGAAGTAATCTATTCTCTTGACGCCCTTGTTATAACTATCGGGAAACAGATATTGTCAGAGAATCATTTTTTTTTAAAGCTGTATCTCCGCGTTTTGTAAGGCAGGATTGAATTAAAAACTGAATAAATGCCAATCCTATATATTTGAATAAACCGTCAATTACATTAGTTTGAATCACTGTCGCTGCCGGAGTAGCCCGCTAGGAGCGCGAGGCCGGCGGTACTTGTAGCAGTCTTTTTACTTGCATCGCTCTTACTAGCTACGTCAGTACTTACAATAGTCGTCGAAACAGTCTCAGTATCTTTCTTACTTCGCACTAGGTTCGCTAGAGGGCGCTTCTTTGCAAGAGCTCCTATACTTCTGTTCCACGACGGCGAAGGCTTCGCATTTATGCTTCTCTGTGGCATCAGCTCTATTCTGGGCGCCTTGGCTGAAGGTCCATTGTCTTCTTCTTTCACTTCCTCGATTATTTCTTCTGCTACCACCTTTTTAGATGAAGGATTGTTGAATTTTATTGATCTGAAAAGAAGAGAGGAACTTTGTTAATTTATTTGATTTTTTTTTCTCTGTGTGTTCAATCACAACGCAATAAGTTAGCATATTCCACTAAAACTAGTCCAAGATTCGCCCAGTTGTGTATAGTGTTATCCACCAAAGATGTGTGGTTAGTCGGCGCGCGACAAAAAAATCAGCTAATAGGATTACTTCCTATTTCTAGCATGGCTTAGCGCAGTCCGGCCTGAAAAGGGGTAGCTGAGCAATATATTTGTACATACGAATAAGCGAGTTGTGTGTGAGATGCGAGCTGAAAGAGAGGACAGCTGAAGAGTTCGCTGCCCACTGTTACACAGTTTTGCTACGCATCCTCGCACCACGCAAGTTCCTTGCATAGCTTTGGTAGAAACTGTCACACATTTTACTATTACACCTTAACCAAAGGCCTATTTTTTTGAGGTGGGAAATCATGAAATAACTTCTCCCGCTCTGGGTGGAGCGATAGGGCGTGTCAGACTTTTACTGACTAAAATCCACCTGTTCCCACAGTTGCCTTTTATATTCCATAGCCACGGTAACTCTTTCGAACATTGCCCTAGCCCTAGCATTCCACCTCTGGTGGAATGCCTGTATTTTAATTAGTAGAGCGAGGGTGTCGGTACTAAATGCTATCTTCTGATCTGTTTTCCACCACTGCACATCCTAGCACATATAGACGCGAGTTTACAACCGGATTCGGAGCGCATCTCTTACAGACTTATTCAGGTACTGACCGGGCACGGTGGCTTTGGTGGGTACCTGAACAGAATTGGGCAAGAGGCCACCGCAAATTGCTACCATTGCGACGGCGGCCTGGATTCTGCACAGAACACGCTGGAAGACTGTCCAACTTGGGGTCCAACGAGTCCTGGTCCTCACTACTGCTGGTAGGGGGATCTGTCCCTGCCAGCAGTAGTGAGGGCTATGCTGGCGGAGCCAGAAAACTGGAGAGAAGTAGCTTCCTTGTGTGAGACCGTTATGGTCCAGAAGGAGGCCACCGAGCGAGAAAAAGAAGGTGTCGGGGAGGCAAACGCCTCGATACCTAACACATCGAAATCCCGCTTGCACCATAAGAGTAGGTAGGACTTTGGAACTACGGGCGCACAGAGTGAGGACACTGCTCGCCCACCTAGTGAATCCAGGGAAGACAGTGGCACAGTTATCATGTGCCGCAGTGCACATTAAGGCTCGGAGGAGACTGCTGTACAGTCTCCTCAGGGATGTGCCGTAACAGGCGTTGCACAGAGGGGGTTTCGGAGTGGTCTTTTAATAAGTAACGGGCCTCGTCTATATGCTGATGGTGATCACCGGGCTGGTTTTACTGAGGTAAAACGTCGTGTTTCAAAAGTACATAATACAGTAAAATTGTAAGCTCTATTTTACCGAGGATTATTGGTTTCACATATTGTCCAGTTTCGCAGATACTTGAGAAACATAACAACAGCAATTTTGCATCACAATATTAACACGTAATCAATTTGCGAATCATTAAAACAACTACTGAATTTCACTCAAGAAAGTCTTGGACACCGTAAATTCGAATTTTGTATTTCGATCGAGGTTATACACCAAATTCTGTCTGTACCTAATATGGCGGCATAGTTATCAAATAAGAGCACAAACTAAAATTTATTATAGGCACAGACGCGCAGTAATATATTATATATGACTCAGGACCCTGGTGTCCTGGACCTTTGGAAGGCCTGAAGGGCCCAAAAACAACTCGCAGGCCCCTTACACACTTTTCATAGATCGTGGTGATAACCGACGATTATATAATATTCCACAACTATCACACAACGCCGTCTAGTCCTAAGCTATGCAGAACTTGTGTTATGGGTACTAGACAACTGATAAACATACTTCTAAATACATACATATATAGATAAACTACACCCTGTACGCGCTATATTAGAGCACTCAAGATCAACCCCCGTTGGTGGGAAGCTATTGCGACATATAGATAACCAAGCTATGCAGGCCTATGGTTTTGAAAGGCTTATCAAGAAATATGTAAAGACTGTCTCTTGCCTGAACAATTTTATTAATATACATCGATAAAAAAGGCAGGGGGTGATTTGCACACTCAATAAATAGACCCCAAAAATGGTCGCTAGTACATAGTAACGTAGCAACAAAAGGGGTAACGTATCCTGAGGTGCTTGAGCAATGGAGAGGTAAACCATGGCTCAAGATCCCTACTGCGATCTACATCCTTCTCGTGAGCACATTTACTCTTGCAAAACTCCACTCAAGCCAGCCAATAAAGACAGAGAGAGTTGGGAGCTCTGGTTCCTGTCAGTGTTCACAGTCACTGTCAGTGGCAATCCGGAGGTGAGGAACAAGGCTTCTTCCAGGAGATCAGGTCCGTGGGGTCGCCATTGCCCAACAGTTCGCCACAAAACTGTTCTGCGGATTGTATCTTCTTAGTCTGGCCCGTCACCAGGTAGGCATGTTGCGGGAAAGCAGACTCTACAGACATATGGTTCTATGATTTATTGAAACAGGTTGAAACGCGCAAGCCTCACTAGGACGTCAACATAGAGATATAGGCGTTATTATATTATTGTTACTAACAACACTAACATAGATTTTAAGACCCTTGTTACTAACATTATATGGACATTTTTTTAGTCTGAAATAATATGTATTTACCTATATAGATAGGTTTCAACTCATATACCTATGCGGATAACGCTACCGCGTTACAGTAAACAGTAAATTTCTCTACCAGTAGTAGAGAAATTTACTGTTTTCGCTTGCTCGTCCAGTCATTACTTTGTTTTCAGAGAACCCACATGTCAGTCACACTACTACCGGTCATAACCAGTAAAAAGTATTTTATTTTAGTAATCAAGATGAATCATGACTTTGGAACTATGACACGAAGTTCATGGAGTATCTATGTGAAGTGTGCAGTGGGCGCTAAATTCCCATGCGTGTGCTCGCGGGTTTCGAATTATCTTTTTAACCATTAGCATTAGTCCAAATAATATTCAGTAAAAAGCAAAAACACATTATATTTAGTAATTATGCCTATAAACCTGCTTATTTTTATAAGTCGGCCCGAGCCTGGTTCTTATCGATCGGCGAGCTACCCATTGCTCGTTGTTCGCAAGCCGGTGCCTACGGTGGTCGCGAATCGCCGCGCCAAATGAGTCTCTTGCGGCAGCTGCGGCGTGAGGATTGATAGGCGAGAGGAGGATCGCGTTACTATTTCTTAGGAGGCGACTGCTTTTGATACCCTCTCGCTCCATACCATAGTCTGGACATAGTCCCCATGAGGTTCACCACGAATTTTGTCTCAGGTTTACCCAGAAGCATTTAGTTTATTAAAACTTGTGATTCACCGTGCCTATACACGCACAGAGGCCCACAGTATCCATAAATTGCCACATACCATAACACAGCAAGCAGGCCACTTCAAATCGATATATTATGTTAAAATGCATTAGATAATTTTATTGTACCTAAATTGAGTCTAGTGTTACTTGATATAAATAAATAAAATTACTAAAAATTTTATACCATAGACACTTTCATTTAAAGCTCGCTTTTTTACAGACCTCACGAAATTTTCTAGTTCCGAATCACGGAAGTTGTAATAATTTTTTTGCTGCTATACTTAAATACTATGTTTTTGTGGAAAACTTACCTGATAAACTCATCATCTTCCTTTTCTTCCCTGGCTCTCCTCTCGTCAGATGTTTCCGGTTGGTACTGCTTGAGCATGCCCTCAAAGTCAACTGCATGCTGTCTTCTATTCAGCTCCTTTAGTTCTTCAAGATTCTCCAGAGATTCTATCTCCTGTTTAGACTGCTCTGTTCTGTATTCTGAAATCATTGAAATATAGATTCAAATACATATTACAGCTGACTGTACAGTGTAATGGTACATGGAACATTTTTTACCTAGCCTAACTTGATAACCGACTAAAAGACCTTGTATTGGTTTATAAACTAAATTAATAATTTAAAAAGGTAAAATTTATTGATCTGTTGGAGTTAAAACCTATTGATCAGTTACTGGGTTGTGGAGGTCAGACAAAATATAGGTATTCTGTTATAACTATTTAGACTTGAAACCTCCATTATGTTTTGAAAGAATCTAGGCAAATTATTTTGATATGAAGCTATACTGTACACAGGGTTCTGTATCCCAGAAAAGTGCATTTCTCCTGCAGAATTGGCTATTATATATATTTATTGTGATGTAGATGTATGAAAAAGAAATTGCCTTTTTTGTGTTTGTTTCTTTTCAAATAAAAATAAGGTATCAATACCTAATAACTTCATAGGATTATTAGCTTCTTCTTCTTTCTGTTCCTCTTCCTCCCGCTTGGCTTGTTCCTCTGCAAGTTTCAGAGCCATGAAGTTTCTTGTGGCACCCGCTTCTATCTCATAATCAGTGTTCTTTGGATCTGTCTTAAATGATATCTCTTGAAGACATCTTGTGCACTGGAACATATTAACATAGAATATAAGATTTTATGTGCAATTTGTATTATTTTAAATAATATAAAATTAATGTTGATATTTCACCAGTACATACATAATTTCATGTTATATTTTATTAAGTTAATCACTAACAGCTTTGCTAAACTATTAACACACCACTTGCAAAAAGCGAGTTTGTAGCTGGTTCTTACATTTTCGGGTCAAGGAGATTAGTAAAGACAGTTCTCAGTAACATACTTTTTTAGGTCAACCAATTTACTACCTATTGTCTTGTTTTTGTATACAATATTTTGAGACGAAGGTGATAAACGTTCATCAATGTCAAGAATGCACTTACTTTTATGTAAAACCTGTAAATTCTGATACCAAGGTAGTCCTCATTCTCAACATCCTCCTTTCGTGCATTGAACTTCTTTCCCTTGTAAATGTACTCGCCGCAGGTGGCGCATCGCATGTTGAACGGAGCCATGAGTCGTACAGTGTACTGGCGGTTCTTAGCCAATTTCATACGAGGGATCTTCGAAGGATCGAAGTCCGGAGGATAGTATTTCTGTAAACATTATAACAAACTTTGTCAATCACTGTAAACAGAATTAATAACTGTTTTTCTATCTGTTCTAATATAGCCCCATGGTGCTCTAGAAGTTTTTACTTACATTTAATACTTTTCTTTCCGACATTTTTAGGCACTAAGGTACGAAAATAAGATTAATTTAGATTTAGTAAACACGTAATGCACACAGAACTTTACTACTGCTTGTCAAACAAAATGTCAAGTTTAGTGATGTGCCGAGTACGGCTTGACTCGAGTCAGACTCGATTCCTGCTATGGACTCGCTGACTCGAGTACAAATTTATTTTGATTCGAGTACGCAAGACTCGATTCCAGGACTCGAGTACGCTAGACTCGATCCCAGGACTCGAGTCCAGGATACGAGTCCAGTGTTCGAGTTCAGGATTCGAGTCCAGGATTCGAGTCCAGGACTCGAGTCCAAGATTCGAGTCCAGGACTCGAGTCCAGGATTCGAGTCCAGAAGCTGAGTCTAGAAATTCAAAACCAAAAGAGTCCGTTATTGATACTTTTTAGAACAAAAAGGAAAACTTCAGACAGCATGTAGGTTTAGGATAATGACACAACGATTATTTATCAACCATTTTTATTATAATCAAATATTTCTAAAGATTATATTTAAAAAAAAAAAACAGAACATACTAAGGAGGTATCAAGAAACTAGAAATGAGATCAAATTTTATTTGTTTTATAAAAAAATGCAGGGGCAAACTTATGTTAGCGTTATTTCATTTCTTAAGTAAACACAGATCGAGTACGAGCTAGTCAACTTAACTCGAATGCTAAACTCGAATTAGCTGGACTCGCATAATAAAATTGAGTCAGTGAGTTCAGAATAGATTCTTTCTGACTCGAGTCCTGGAATCGAGGCTTGCACTCGAGTCCTGGAATCGAGTAAACAAGACATCATAATTATCCTAAACCTAAACTACATGCTGTCTGAAGTCTTCCATTTTGTTCTAAAAAGTATCAATAACGGACTCTTTTGGTTTTGAATTTCTAGACTACACTTCTGGACTCGAATTTCTAGACTCGAGTTATGGACTCGGGTCCTGGACCCGAATCCTGGACTCGAATCCTAGACTAAAACCCTGGACTCGAATCCTGGACTCGAATCCTAGACTCGAATCCTGGACTCGAATCCTGGACTCGAGTCCTGGACTCGAATGCTGGACTCGAGTCCTGGTCTCGAGTCTGGGACTCGAGTCAACATTCGCATTCCACACATAGAACTCGAGTACTAGGATCGAATGGTGGAATCGAGTCATGATTCGAATACCGTATAACCTGACTCGAGTTGACTCGATCCACAAAAACAGCGACTCGGCACATCACTAGTCAAGTTGTCAGTTTGTTTGACAGTTGTCCAATTTTTTTGCCTTTTTATCCCATAGGTAAGGCCATAGTTGTTCTACCATATCGCCTAGTCTTTCGTCCATGTTTTCTTGTAATAATGTCTTTCGTAATCGAATATTATAGTTGTTTCTTTTTGTATTACATTAGAATGCGGGTGTAACACATTTTAATGTTTTTGTAGTATTTGGCAGCAAATGTATCTCTACAAACTTCGCTGAGGTAACCAAAACTACAATAAAATTCTCAGCTCCATTTTACCGATATCGCGCCTACTTCAATGATTCCACATATTGTCCAGTCGTACTTTGTGTTCAGTTGAGCAAACAAAACACTTGATAGTGAGTGGCCACCACCAGCTACACGTGTGCGAAGCGTCTATACAAAATTCAACATAAGTTTCATTATATGCGAAACCGGAAATACCTGTCTAGTATTTTTATGTAAAGAAAAAGAAAAATGTACAATAGTTATTTGTGCAACAAGAGAGCAAAGTTGTTTTTTATTGCGAGTGCTAATTTTGAGTCCCGAGCAAGCGAAGGATTCTTTGATTGAATCACGAGCGTTAGCAAGTGATTCTAAAGTAGAATGCTGAGCGAGGGGAGGGATTCAAAGGCACGAGATGCAAAAAGTTTTGCTCTCGTGTTACACACATAATTTTTCACTTCAGCAGCGAGAACACATATTACTTGGGAGATAAAATAATTAACAGTAATAGATTTAATAATGATTTCAATTAAAATAAATACTATCTCTGTCGCTAGTTTTGCTCATATTTTACAATTATTTTAACATTCTTAATCTTATTTGCCACCATTTTATTTTCGCTGATTTTTTAAAGCACGTTCTAAAACAGTCAATGTTGAAACTAGAAATAATTATTTAAAGGTTAAATGCCAGTTTTATTTGCTGCTAAAAGTACTCAGGTACTCTTATTTTTGTTTAAATACAATAATAAATTTAAAATTCAATAATTTATTTATAAAAAAAAAAACGAGTGTGCTTATGACCACACGACTGAAGTGAAACTTCTTTCGCTCCATCTGTATGTATATATATATATATGTGTGTACAATATATACATGTATACACATATACATATTTGGCTATGAGAGGAAGAGAAAAAGAAAATGTGCGCGCGCACTGCTGTCTCTTGCTTATATCCCCCACTTAACTTCCGTTCGCCTTGCCCGATCACACTTTTCGAAACGCTTACGTCACGCGTTCGCCAGCTTACTCCCCAAGTCAAGCGTGCGTAAAGAAGTTTCACTTCAAAAAAAACAATTATATGTTTTACAAATATCTATTTATTATGCATTTCCGAACGTGTTTTTCTTTGTGGTGGAATTTCAAAATCGGAATGAACTTCGAAATGGCATGTTTCTCACTCGCTTTTTTATAAGGGCGAGAAAGAGACAGAGTACAGTGCAGTTCGAATGTTTCGAATTGTATGGCTAAAAAAAAAATATTTAAAAAGTTACTTTGTCTCACGCATTGAGCAAAATCGAGTTTTGCTCACTGTTTTCAAGCAGCAAAACCTACTTGTTTGAGCTGCTGGTGGTGAAAAATTTCTTGTACCATGAAAAATCACAGAGTTATCAGCTTGTTATGTTACCTGGTTGTCCGCAAAAATACATGGTCACCATGCGAAGAAAATGTTGTCACCAGTTAATTACAATACAAACTGATAAATTATTTTCAATGAGCGCAATTGAAAATAATTTATCAGTTTGTATTGTAATTAACTGGTGACAACATTTTCTATCACACTTGCAGGTTTTAGACTGTCGTAATGGTCAAGTGTAGGTAGATATTACGTATTATTACATAAGTGCTTAACTTTATTCGTAGATACAGCCGTATTCGACCAAACTGTAGTCAATGCGATTTGTTACACCAAGTCCAAAGTGGATGAAAAGTGTTTAACATCACATTACTAAACCACAGCAGGCTGTAAATACAAATAATAACTTTCTACAGTTGACTATTTTGACGTGTTTAAAAGTGTTAACCATCACTAATTTTACAATAATTGACAGACGGTCCTTTTCCACTCGCCTATCGTCAACATCGAGCATGGTTTAAAAGCTTGTTGCTTTGCTTCATCTAATGCAATCTAACGCGATGTTTGATGAAGCGATTTACTCTAATATTTCACAAAACTTGTTCCAGGAAATACGCGTTGTTTTTAAACCCTTAAAAGTTTTTCAGAAAAATTGTTGTCATTAAGTTTTTTTGTAAATGTGTGACTACCGCCATACGGGAAGCGAGTTAGCAAGTTGGAAACGTATTGCAGATTACTCGATTTTTCTATATCTTTAATAATCTGTTTAAAGTTATAACTAGGTTTAGTTTATTTTATTAATATGTTGGGGATGGTGCTCTTCAATAAAAAAGTGGACTGTGTAAAATATAAGGTTATAATTATTAGGTACTTTGTACTTTATTAAAATATTTGGAAAGCTCCGATATAACATGCCCGTTCGCTGGCGAGATCTTTCCTATGTCAATGGACACTGCACAGATTACAGAGGGAGACTACAGAGAGATACTAAGGGACACTGGCGGACGGGAGACGCGCGCGCGCGCCCCTCGCTTCGCCTCTGCCGTGTTCACACGCTCGTCCGCTAACTCCCGCTGCCGGAGCCACACGCTCGTTCGCGCGAACAAATAATATCACCTACAAAGTGATTTATTATTTTTAAAATAAGTTATTAGGTTGTAAGGTTCCTGTTAATAATTTTGGTTAATTTCAGTCAAATAGGGTGAATAGAAACAAAACTTCAAAGGGTATTAACACTATATTTGAATATTTTTTGCAGCATTTAACTATATAAATTTATTAATGAATTGTTAATCTAAAAAGTCGATGTTTTGTTAGAAGCCAGAAGATAATATGGCATCAAAGTGAAAAACCAAACCAAAGTTTTATTTCTATTCACCCTGTTTTACCGGTAGTGCAATTTTTTTTACCGCAGTTTGCTAAGATAATTTTGTTAGGAACGTTGAAAATTACGACAATGTATACAATTTATCGATGGTTTTAGGTAGATCGCGCCCCATGAAAACAGTCAGATTGCTTTTCGTAATCCTGATAAGATTACATAAAAAAAAAATCGCTCGAGTACTTCGAGGTGACGTTTTTTTTTACAATTTATGACTCGCCTATTAGCCACGGTCAAATTGTCAGATCATTAAAATACTAGCGTCTGCCAGCGGCTTCGCCAGCGTGAAAATAGGTTTTTCCATACAAACTTTGTATCCCCGTCTCATCTCCTTAGGGGGTGAATTTCGGAATATCCTCTATTAGTGCTCGCCTACGTCATAGAAGGAGGCCTTGTGCAGAATTTCGTGTTCCTAGTCCCAGTAATTTCGTCTGTGTGAGTGAGACATATTACTGCGTACCGAACATTGCCGAATAAGTACGAAGCTTTACGAAGTTACCGAAGAGAGATGTCCAATACGCGTGTCTGATGATGTTGTTTTATCGATTTTTTTTTCAAATCGATTTAAATTAAGTTATAAAAATAAATTTATATTCAATTTTCTATGGAGGTTTATAATATTCTCAATCGTTACTCTAGTAGTTGCTTATAAATAACTGATATTTAACAAAATCGTGTCTTTCAACCAAGATTTTTTTTTTTTTTTTTCATTAAAGTTAAATCTCGTTTACTAACGACAACATTCACTATTTTTGTAAATCTATTTCGTTCAATATCTCATGGAAACAAAAATAAATAAATTCCAAATCGATAAAAATCGATTGCGATATTTGATTGAATAAAGGGTCGATTGTATTTACATAGAGTCAATCTCTAGCCTAGACCTCCGCCCCGCGCACGTCGCCTCATGCCACCATTTTGTTCCTAAAAAACGTTCGTGCGCAAAGTTCAGGCTTGCCAAAATACGCCGGCCGTATTTTAAGAGATAAGACAAATACATTTTTTTTACTTCTAGTGCAAAAAAGTTGGTAGAAGAAATGAAAAGACCATATAGTTAAAAAAAAAAGTTTTTTTATTATTCTTCTGAATTGGGAAATAGAGTGACCACAATTTCTTTGAGATGGTGCCATATATAAAGTGTTTTTCAATCAAGTGTGTAAATGTATATAAGATGTCCGCCCCGGCTAAGCTCGCGTGCATCGCAACGATGTGGTCGACAATGGAGCACGCTTGCATAGAAGTAAACTGTTCACTCTTGACTTAAAAACCCCCAGGTTGTAGATATCAGGAAACAGATCCCGGCAGGGAATTCCGCTCCTTAGCTATACGCACAATGAATGTGTTCCTAAAAAAAACGTATATGGCCGTACGTAAATCTATGCAATGAAAAAGTTATTCGCGTATACAAAATAGCAATTTATTCGCAAATAACGAATCAATAATACTTTTCACATCAACTGACATGCACAATTTTCACCATTACAGGCACTTCGAAATTTTCTGCGACTATGACACTTTTCCGCTTTCGATAAATTTTAGAAGAACAGGAACTTTCTGAAAAAGAAACAATTTACGATTTTTTTCATTTTCTATAGACAGTAAGTACAGTATATTTCTCCAAACAACACTGTTTTTGTTCAGGATTGTATAGTTGGGCTATAAGGCTACACCTACACATCCACCCCATCATCGGTAGTACCTACGTACATATGTCTGACCTGAGAGACCTCAGCTGGCATACTGATGTCAAAAACTAATAACTGGCATTGTTCAAGCCGTACCTACGTTAAGATAGAGGGCGTTCCTAATATGAGTCTTCTTCCACAACCCTTCAGAAATGGAAAGGAAAAGCGCCGAATCGCGAAAGATGGAAAGAGTGGAGGGGGGGCCTTTGCTATGGAGTAGGAACAAAGTCATAGAGTAGATAGGACATTATATGCCTCGTTTCCCTGGCAGCTAGTTGGTTATTAATTTTAGTCTAAGAAAAAAGCGAGAGATTGTCAAATAGCTCACCGTTCTCGTCGATTCCCACTAGCAGCAAGTTCGTGTTCGAGCGCGGCAATCTTCTCCTCGTGGCGTGTCCGCTGCGCCTGCGCACGCCGCTGTTGCTCCTCCAGAGCTAGCACGATCTTCTCCAGCCGGTGGATCTGTTGCTGCTTGTTTTCCAGAGTGGCGAATAGCTCCTGGATCTCCTCAGCTTTTGCTGCTATTTGTTTGTTCACCTGTTTAGGGAGACACGAGTTGACTTGCATGTTCATTGTATTTTCATTGATTTCCAGATCACGCCCCACGCGTGTCGGCTAGCATTTTTAGCTTGTCAGATATGCATGTTTTTATAACAAAGAATATAATCTTTACGTTTAGTATGTTATTTTAATATATGTATGTATACGCCCTTCTAGTATACTTCATTTTAACAAATAGGTATGCCGATGATTTTATGTTAACCACTTACCTTTGGTTCAGTACAAATAAATTTTTGATTTTCTTGAACATTTCGATACCTAAATATCTTCGAAAAAGTAGATGTCACCTATTACAATAGAAATTAAGGCCAATCAATTTGGTATTCTAGTGATAAAAATAATACTTACACCAAAGAAAAAATTGGGATAGATAATATGCAGTGGCGGTCCTAGCAAATCCCTCTAGACCTAAACCTTTCGTACCTACGCATTCTTTTAAAATTACTCACCCGTGATTTTGCCACCTACCTAGTAGAGCCTAGTAGGTTCATTGACGTCTATATCAATTAAATAAATAATAAATAACTAAATACGTATCAGGTCAAATATTTGCGCCTCAATAGTTACCAAGGAAAAGAAAAGTCTTCACTATGGTTTAAGGGTGATTTGGATCTGCGGGAATGTTTGAAAGAGTAACCGTGGCCCTGGAACGCAATGGGCAAATTGAGGAATTGTTGTTAATGAATAGGTGGCTTTTAGTCTGTAAAAATCTGACATGCCCCCTTTCGCGAGCGAGTAAGGGTGATTTTGAATCAGAATCAATAAATCCAATGCAAGAGCGAACGAAGCGAACTCGAAAAATCTAGCACCCTGCTCCGTATATGTTAAGTTTTTCTTTTTACCATTTATGCAAGTATATATTTTTTGTCGACCAAGGCTTAAGAGTTAAGGATGCAAGAAGCACGCGAGCTCGAAAAGTATAAGACCCTGAAAATAACTTCATTTACGCAAAAAAGTGTAACTGTGAAGGTGGGGAGCAACGTAAAGGAGAACACAACGTTTTCGGGGGCCGAGTCACCCGCTTCCGTAGGAGAAAATCTTGTCGTGGTCCCCGGGTGGTGCTAATCAGGTGACACTAACTGGTGGTAGGTTTCGACCTTTGTCTTGCGACCACCCACCGAGCAAAGACGTACCGCCAAACGGCCTGGCCGTGTTCCGGTATGATGCTCAATGTTGAGGAGTTGGGTCGAAATAGCTGTTCCAACGTAAGCAGACCAACCTGACTCGTACTGATATGAACGAATCGGGAGGCTATCCGTAGAGGGTAGCGGGATCCGAGGCACGGTTGCTGCTGACCGACCGCAGGTAGTTGAGGGCCCAGGTAATGTGCTAGCCACACATGAAAGGCTGCCCGGTCAACTGCAAAAAAATCCCGGAATGCGCCATCGTGCTGTTTGGCGACCGGACGAGAGGGCCCGATGGACATTCCCGAGGTGGCTCGGGCGTCCCCGCAGTCTCCAGACTAGTCCCCCAATGGTGTCCTCCTTTCAGTTCGTGCCTGAAGGTTAGCTGCGTGGAACCTCATTTCATTTACTTCTCCTCTCCTCCCTTCACTCAAATGAAAATGAAAGGGAAAAGTAAATAAAAGATAAACAGCGGCTGCACTCCACTGAAGTAACAACAGTTTATGGAGATATTGTTTTGCATTTAACTGTTGAACTGGAAATCTTAATTAGTTTTGAAAAGAAACAAAAAAACAACTCATATGACGAACATCCCAGATTTGTTGAGGTACCTAGTATTGGGCGCCCCCTCCGTGACTGCGCCCGGTGCGGTCGCACCGCACTCACCGCCCTAGGGCCGCCACTGTAATATCTAAATAAAAAACCTATAGAATTTCTCTCGAAAACGATCATGACACCTACTTATTAAGAAGCCCAGGTTACACAAAATTCTTAGTCATTGGACTAGTTATATTCCGTGCTCTGTGTTTTATTATAGTTATTACTAGATTGATAGAGCCTTTACAGAGATAAAAATAAATTATCGTCAGAATGTTAGTCAAAAGATAAAATAAACAAAAACGCTCACTTCATCAACAACTTTCATTCGGTGCTCAAGGTCTTGCTGTAGAGCGGCCAGCTCGCGACTCTGCTCCGTCTCTTTGTTCTTCAGCATATTGATCAACTCCTCGCGAACCTGCGTCACTGTCTGGTTTATAATCAACGTAAAAATGAAATACGACTAAAACTATGATCTACATACATATACACTATATATATAATATAACAACTAATTTACAAAAGCGTTGCTCGCAATGGATTTTGAATAAGCAAAATGTCTACTTACATAACGATCTTGTGGAAAAATTTAAAGAAAAATTAAAGACTGGTTTTTTTTTTGTTATAAACTTTGCCCCACACTAGGATTCGAGTTACTCTGTATCGTGGGTGTGTTCACAAACATGTAAACTCCCGTACTCAAGACATCCAGCAATTAAAGTGAGCAAGCCGGTCTTGGGTTAAGTTTATCTAACTTCCGAGTCAGGTGTTAACTGTCTCTGCCTTCGTATGAGCCAACTATGTGTCAAACATATATCTATGATATAAAATAAGTATTCTACTTTATTCAACAACAATCTAAGGCTAGGCTATTGTTTCTTTCCAACTACGATTGCAAGAAAGACCTAGTAACCTTTATGACTCTTGCCTGGGCACGTGAAGTCTTGTCTTGTTGCTCTAGCTGCTGCTCCTTCTGAACCAACAGCTCTTGCAACTCTTCGTTTCGGTGCACGGCATCAAGAAGGCCCATTCTCAAGTTCATTATCTGTTACAGAGGCCCGAGTTTAAACTTAAGACAGTGTTCAAAAAATATGTTAATATGAAAATATGTTAATATGAAATATGTCAATGGAAAGCACGAAATTAGCCAAAATTCATTTAGAAAGTATTTTATTTAACAACTCTTAAAGTAGATATATGCAAATGAAGTACGTGCCAAGGTGATATGAAATCTAATACTCGTTCTTTATTGTTCCAATTTGCAGTGCTCAGTTATACAATGCCTAACTTCAAGAACCTACGATAAGTGCTAAGATGACAGTATAGGTTACTTTGTTACTTAAAAGTCGCCGTGGACGAGGGCCCATTTTATAAGGGAACATGATAAGCCATTAGCCACGTGAAGTGAGTTACCTCTTGTTGTAAGTCTTGATAGCTGATGCCATTCGGAGCTTCTTGGCAGTTGGCCACGGCACGGTTGTGCGCCTGCAGATTTTGGACATATTGCTCGTACTGGATGACTTTTTGTTCGCTGAAATATAATGACGTTTGTACGATTGTACCTACGTTTGTCTTAATTACATATATAATAATAGGTCATGCATTGTTTAAACCTACTTCAATTTGATGTTTTTTGTCAACTCTCTTATTTGTATTTGCATCTTTGCTAATATTTCTTCCTTGCTCAGAAGTTCGGCGGCCAATTTCTGCTGCATGCCTACCTTGTTGTCCGGTTCCTGAAACCCATCAAGATTTTATACAATAGCTCTAGGAAAATTACAAAAGTTTATAAACAACTGTAATCACCTCACTGGTGGAGGAAAAAATATATCTGGTATATAAGACTGAAAAAGAAAATACACCTAGAATAACTTTTAATCGTATACAACAACCACAACAAAGAAAGTGTAATAATTACAGTTATTTTGGTCAAGGTTTCCAGGAATCGCACTTTTTCCCGTTTGCAGGAAGTAACTTCGTCCTCAGTTATACGTAAAGTGTCTTTTGTAGCTTGCAATTCTGCCCAGATATCCATTTCTCGTTCTGTTGGTAAATCTGTAGGAAGCACGCAACGATAATAAAAAATTAACATAACATAACATCTTGCCCGTATTTCAGGATTGCCGGATTATTTGAAACAGTTACCGCAAGCCTGGAACGAAAAGGGCAACTGAAAGGTGGGTTTTAGTCGGCAAAAGTTTGACACCTCTCGGTCCACCTTGTGTGGGAAAAGTAATTTGATGATTTCTCACATAAAAAAACCTGTATTAGCTAGATTTGTTTTTAGAATCGCATGTAAATAGGAGGTGAACCGTTGTCCATCAACCGGAACTCTATACCACGGAAGTAACTAGGTAACTACTAAGAAATTCTAGATGGGCAAGCCCATTAACACTATGTCCGACCCCCGAATCGAATCCGGGATTCATGCTCAGCAGTAGCGCTGCAGACCACTAAACCAACAAGGTAGTTACTGGTATCGTATTAAATTCTACATTATCGCATAGGATGGCAGTTGCTAGTTAGCTAGTTTTTACCAGGATTAGGTTGGTTAAGTTCCATTTCGTTGATTTTGGCTTTTAATTCTTCGATATTACGTTGGCTCTCTTGTAACGCACTTTCAGCGGCTTCCTTCAGCTCAATTTCCTTTTGAGTTATAGTACGTTGTTCATCCAAATTCTTCCTGAACTCTTTGAGCTGAACAGTTAGTTCATGTACGGCTGCCTTATGCTGGGTGGTTAAATTTTCTATTTGCTGCTTCAGATCTAGAACACTGAAACAAAGTGATTGCAGTATTAGTAGATAATTTAAATGAGCATGATGCAATTAAATTTAAATGCAACGTACTCGTTTTGAAGTGAATCGCGTTGATGCACTAATTGGCTGCTGGTTACTTCTCCAGTTTTTAAACTTTCTTTTAATTTCCTAGCTCGTGCTTCCAACTGCACTTCCCTTTGACGGCTCTGAAAATTAAATTTGCATTAATATCCAATACGCATGAAGGCGTCGTATAAAAATTGAGTTTTATAAAAAATGGAACGTATTGTTACCTGGTCTTCCAACGTCTTGACAGTGCCAGTGAGACTAGCAATACTTGCTTCTGCCTCGCGCAGTTGTCGGTCCATTTTTGAGATGCGGACGCGCGCTTGCCTGAGCTGGGACTCAGTGGTTGCCAATTTATCTTTGGTTGCGGCTTTTGCTGCTCGTTCCTCCTCCAACTCCCGACGCGTGTCCTTTGTGATACCAAAGATTTCTAATTAAATACTGATAATACATTTTATTCTTAAACGCGAATGCCATCTTCGTTAAGACATAATAGAACGTAATAATATATACGTACGTAAATGTATGTATTCGTTAACGTTAATCATGACTTTTCCGCAAATATAGTTATTAATAAAGTTCTTTTCGACCAAAGTCGGTATTTTTATATACCTACTTGCCTCTTTTGTGTGGAGAATTAAATCACAAATAAGCACGGTACTAACCTCAGAGGGCCTATTGCGTTCAGATTCATCGTGGATTTCTTGTAATTCACTTATTACGACAGATCGTGTTTCTAGGTCTTGTCGAAGTCGTGCTATTTCTCTTACTAACGATTCTCCGACGGATACCAATGCGCTTCGTTCTCTAAAGGTTCGTCTAAACATAAATAATTCTTATGTTAATATCACAACTTGGTAACAATCACAAATCACATCTAAAATTAGAGAGGTGAAAGTTATTTTAACCATAAAACCAAAAATAATTTACCTCACCCATGAATCGAAATGCATGAAAATAAGCGATAATTTCTAGATTAATAAAATTATTATAAATCAATATTACTTGGAGAATTGTGTGACAGTTTCAACAGCGTCATCAGCACGAGATTTCAGTTCACGAAGGGTCTCGCAGAGTTGAAGCCCTTGTGCATTGTAACGAGCAATACGTTCCAATGACTCACCACTACCGGCTTCCTGCACAAGTATTAAATATCTAATAATAAACTATTAATTTAAAAACTTTATAAAAAACGAGCTTTTAATATTTTCATATCCTTCTCAGAAAAGTTCTAAAAGTCACTTTATCATTCTAATTTTATCGGCCTTTTAAGTAATGTAAGAATTTAATCAATGGGAAGCTATTGCTATCTTTCACAGCAGGCTTAGCCAAGTCATCTACAATCGTTCACGCTAGTAGAAAACTAATCAAATATATAGAATGACATCATCTCAACATTAAGTCACGTGGTTATAACAAAAGAATAGAAAATTCGTAGCCAAGTCCACATCGTTCAAAAATATAGAATGAAATGTCATCGTTTCTACAATGTTCATCTTGTAATTTTATTGTATAAATGGTAGCGAAGTTACAATTTTTGTAGAACGAGCGATCGACTCAGCTGCGTCAATATGGCTACCATCATCATCTTCCTGCCCTTGTCCCGTGTTATTTGGGGTCGGCGCAACATGTTACCAATAATCAATATGGCTACCAATTTATTAATTTCTAAGATCGCTTACGTGCCGAGGCATTCCCGATTGTAGAAAGAGATTCGAAATGGTCGTAACTTGGCTAGGCCACCTGGTACGCTACAATTCCGCATTAGTGGAACATTAAGACCATCCTGAAGTGTGTACATTTCATTCGTCGTTATTAATCTCCCGGATTGGCTGTAAAAGTAATACCTCAAACATTTTATCTCTACAGTGAAATGTTTCTTTTTTCTTTTGAATTTAGTCATAATTAGATAAATATCTGTCTTTTGAATTAGCGCATTAATTGTACTCCTAACGATTTTGATATTAGAATTCTCGTATCTGCATCGAAATGGGGAATCAAATATGTTTAAGGTGTCGTGAACCTCTTACGCGTCTACTCTTGGGCTACAAGAGTTTAGCAAATCAAGTAAGTTCCCATTTTGGACTGATTTCTTGTTAATTTGACAACTCCTTACTGAAAATAGATTTTGATATTATCACCATGAGTTACATGTTTCAGATGCAACTTGGGTTGATCCATTTAATTAGACCCAAAATCAGTAAATTTTATTACTAATTACAGTTTGAATTAGGTTCTATTTGTCTTATAGCTGAAAAACATTCTGAAGAAAGCATGTTTTAAAGTCAGTAAAGAACAGGACACTGGGTAATGGGCATGTTTCTACAAATTTGGTAATGCAGGGAAAAATTATGTTTTTTTTTTTGGTTTATCAGCACTTAACTAAGATCAAAATTAATGGCATATTTTAAGCGTAATCGGTTGGAGAAAACCGATTTAAAATACAGTTGCAAGATTAACATCTTGATAAGACATTCAATTACAACATTTTAAAGCTTTTATAGAAAAAGTTAAAACATGTCTTGCAAGTTGCAATCAACATTATTATCTACATTATTAAATTAAATTTTCTCACGTTTGTGTCGATGAGCTCCTTGACCCAATCAATGATTTCTTGTCTCGCCGTAAACGCCTGAAGACACAGATCAGCAAAACATGTAGGCACGCTTGATACTTTGGTGTCCAAATCCGTAAGAACGCCTTCATCTATGCAGGAAGTGAAACAAGACATGCATATTTTGCTTTGGCATATCAAAGTGATAATCTTAATAAGCACTTCTTTGAAAATACAGACTTCTAAATTAATTACTTGTACTTGACCATATCTTACTACGACAACGTGAGAAGTCAATTAAGTACCAAAATAGCAGTAAAATACACACATATATATATATATATATATATATATTTGTATACACTATAGTTTATTCTAACACGATGGTTTTACCAATAGGAGGGGTGGCTTTGATGATTTCAACACTATCGTGGGTGGCCGAAGCGACGGCATCGCGGCACAGCTGGGACACTTCATCCGACGTCCAATCAGCTACATTGAATACCACTAGTTCTTGTAGCTGGATGTCGCCGCAGCCTGACACGCCTTCTTTTGTCATATGTTCTCGCAAGCCACGTAAGTTGTCAAACAGTTCCAGAACTGCTTGCTGAAACAGATTTATTGGCCTTTGCAGCGGTTAGTTGTGGTGTTGTGTGAAATCTTCTCTCAATTCTTTAACTTTAGCTGTCGTTTCAGTATCACATATCATATCACACTTTACATACAATTTTTCATGAAATACATTCGTTTTTTTCGGATTTCTCTATTATTTCTTAAACAATCAGCAATAATGGCATCTAGGCAATAAAGAAGCGGTAGACCAAAAAATGTTTGCATTGAGTGACCGATGAAACGGCTGGGAAAGAACAAATTTAAAAACGAAGAAGAAAACCAAGTTCCGTAAGGCCTGTGGGAACATCCCCTCTCGCTCCGCTCAGAACGGGAGAGGGTTATTATAAAAAAGAAAGAAGAATCCCACTATAAGTGAAAATACCTAATGACAGAGGGATAGGGAGGTGAATAAATTTACATTACCTATATTCTAAATAGAGTTATTAATGCTTGATATGTGTTTATGAGGGCTTGTCGCTATGTAATAACAATGGTTAGATGGTGATTGTAAGTAGTTTACTTCTTTTGATGTCGTAACTCAAACTGAAATGTGTAACTAACGTATAATATACCTGTTTCATGTCAAGTTCCTTCTTCATACGGTGGAATTGCTTCTGCTTCGATAAGAAAGTTGTTTTGATGTCTTCTGGATCTTTAAACGAATGTGATGGACTGCAAAGAGAAGCTGGTGACAGAACCCTGGAACTTGGTGGAACGTTCAAGGACGGTGTCTTAGGACGTGCTACTGCAGAGGGACGTTGCGGCGTGTTGGGGCGGCTGTTGGACGTGCACAGGCGATGCGCAGGATTCGACGGGGTCGTGGGCCGACTCGGTATGCGCGGCGTACGGGGTCGACTCGAATGTATGCTTTTAGGAGTCTGAGGACGACTGCTCAGCGATGGAGTTTGTGGACGACTTCTGGATTCTAAAGAATTATAAATCGGGTTACCTAAGATACATTACATCGGATTAATAAAAAATACTACAGGACCGTAATGATGAAATCTTACCTTTTTTACCAGTTATATTGAGTTGAGTTATATCAGAGTCATAAATTCTGTTTTCATTAGGCTCGCCGCCATCATCACTATTTTGTATTTCTGAAAAAAAGGCTTTTACAATTAATCTTATTATACACGTTTCTACTTGTATTAGGTACGCTACGCTACGACTCAGTAGAGCCGAGCAGTAACCAAAGACCGGTAAAAACGCAGGGGACAAACGTTGGCAAACGTTGTTTTGCTTTATAAATTATCAAAGAAAAAATTTCATAAAAATCGCTCAAACCGGTTCCGAACGAGTTCGATAACAAACAGTGTGACAAGATTTTTATATAGGTATTAGAAGATTATACGATCGCTAATCATCAAGGACATAGGAAAAAAAACGAATTTGAATGCCCGCATATTCCTCATATTCGTCGACCACAACAGCAGGCCTCTTCTAGGGGTAAAAGAAGACCTTTCTCGGGCGTAAATATCTATACATACCCAACGGAGAGTTTTCATTGATGTCCGGAAGACTAACTACGCCACTTTCGTAAGCAACTGGCTCTTCAGGTGGCTGTTCCTCAGTCACTACGGTGGTCGGAGGGCTCTCGATGGTAAAATTGTCAATCTCTGGCGGCGAAACCTAGACATAATAATAAATCTTTAATTCGAGCAAAACTCATAGTAGTCGTAGTCGTATGTAATATAATCCAACTGTTAACAACCTCCTGTATCCCAACTGCGTAACTCATAAAACGCATATATTCTTTTACAATCGAAACGAATCCAGAATTCGTCTTTCGACAACTTAAAACACAATAAATATTGTTGAAAAGATATATTATGCGATCGCATGAATTTGTGTATTATGCAATTGGAACGGACTGGACGATATCAAAGCTTCTTTATCAACTAGTGGTTTTGTTACAAATATTTCTTACACTAACATTCTCCAATGGTTCACTATCTGTTGAGCCTCCATTACCCTATAAAATAAAGAAACATAAATAAATAGGTATCTATTCAAATGAATGCGGAGAACAATTAATGACTCATCTGATTACCTTGATATCAGTCTTGGAATCCGATTTTTGGGCTCGTTGAGTAACAGGGCTCTTCCCCTGCACCTGTTAACATTATCCATTAGAAAATATTTTCTTAACAAGTTAAATACGAGGGTAGCTTAAGTGGATCTGAAGCAGAATGTCCCATTCGCAAAAAGTCCCGTTGGCGCAGAATGTCCCATTTGCACAAAGTACCATTCTATTCGCAGAACGTCCCATTCGCACAATGACTCATTTGGCAGCAATTCGCACATTTGGTCGGACACTAAATTGATTTGTGAGACTATGGATTGCTAGCTTATGGTCTTCACTGCGAAGCTCTACCATGAAGTCCTAAAAACCCCCATAAATTCGGTGTGAGTAAAGAACAGTGCTATACGACCTGTATAGCTATGTCTTTTTCTCACATTGGAATTATATAAAGAATTATGATGAATTTAAGACGCCCCTGTGCGGACACGTGGGCGGCTTATTATTCCTGATGATCCCTCGCTTGGTGTCGATATCCATCTTCCACTGGTTTTCAATGGAATATATAGTTTAATGAATCGAAGAAAAAGCCAGAAATACCTTAGGGCCATTGACGGACCGGGTCGGGGACAGCCTCTGATTGGGGATAGTCAGGTTTCTGTTGGTGGCATTGCGAGCGGCGCGCGCGGCAGACGCTGCTGTTGGCCTCGGGAGTAGTCTGGGAGTGGTCCCGACTAAACATAGAAACGAGAATAAGTAGCCACCTACACGAACGAGGGAATCGCTACGTGGAGTCAGGTTCAGATAGTTGTTACAAAGGTTAACCCAATTCCAGCTACTTAAATTTCATTGATAAAGAAAACCACACTAAAATGCTTTATTAAGGCCGCGGTCCCACTTTGTTGTGACGACAAATACTCGTGTAGTTTTAAATGTCTTGGCTATATATTTAAATGAAGGTGTTCACTTATAGGATGACACGATTAGCTGTCGTCTCGTGACTTTTGCAGTGACAACAGATTGTCATGACAGCGTGAACGGCTAGCACGACAGTCGTAAAACGATTAAAATGAAATATTTCTTTCCTGTGCTTGCTTTATTTTGCTTCTTTTCAAAAAGTAATACATTATTAAAATTTAGTCTTCATCCATTGTACTCAGGAGCATAAACGCAGTACTGATCTCCAAGAGAACGTAGAGGCGACTGTTGTAGCTTGCTACTGATATGCAAACGACAAAGCGACCGCCGTGAAATAATAAAATTTCGTCGCGATGCTAGAAACGATAATCGCTAAATTTGAATTTTTGACGACAAACAGTCCTTATAATGGGAACAGCTATAGACTATCGTCCGACGATAAATTAGCCGTTACGACATATTGGGTATTGTATTATCTAAGAGATTTTTGAAATATTATTGTAAATATAAGTTAATTGTAAATATATTTTATATTATAATTTTAAGTGTAAATTAAATTTCCTTCATATCACAGCAGATGTGCTGCGATATGAATCACGCATCTTTATCAATAGCCGCCTAAATTACAGTAGTTGTAACTCTAGAACTTCGAATGGGAACACCCTTTTAACCGCCTACATCAGATGTATCCGAAAAACACATGCGTTTATTGTGCCAGGGTCGCACATCCACGACCAAATACTCCGTCTCGTCAGCTCTTCTGTCGCCTATGGGGATTGAAGAGCTAATTGAGGATGGAGTACCTAGTCGCAAACACACGACCTTGGCGAATATGCCACGAAAACACTCAAGCAGTTAAAGGATTAATGAAATAGCAGGACGACAATATCGGCACGAGGCCGGCGAGACACTCACTCGTGAAGGTGGCTCTTTAAGAGAAATATACTATTTTAAATTACATGCAGACCTCAGACCTCATAAGATAACGCAGTCTCCCACTTGTCGAAAGTGGAATGAAGTCTGCGACCAAGACCATGAACAGATACGAATGTGTATTCATTACGATGATACGACAGTTAGCGCATTCTTCTTACAGAAGTCATTCAAGTCTCAAACAAGTTTGACCAAACTAAAAACCCCTTTTTGCTAATCAAAGAGTTCTAAGCTTTGAGTGAGCTTCTGTAACAAGGGCCTTGCACACACTGCTATGGACAAGTGTTTAAAACATAAAATAGATGAAAGAATCACATTTGAAAATTTAATTGAAAATAAATCAGATTCTGATCTGTTATTAATCGGGATCGGGCCTTTAAAAATTTCGAATGAGATATTTGATAGAGATTAAATCAATTGATCGTCAGCGGTTTACTGTCAATAACGCTGAAAAAATGGAGATAGTGTAACTTACAAGGCTTATCCTTTTGCGCTTTCGCCGCAGTCGTCATAATAAACTCCACTGCTGAAAAATGGGAAAAGAAAAATGGTGGTAGAAAATGTAAAAGAAAACCTCTGGAATTTGGATATTTTGTTAAACTATTTGCGTGATCGGTGATGATGGACGGGAGTTCTAAATTTGAAATTAGACAGCTACAGATGTCCGAATGTTTTATGGCGATTGATTGCAAAGAAAGAATCAATTTATTATAAAACTTTTTGGTTTTCGATGTAATTTATAAACCGGGCAAGTGCGAGTCGGACTCGCACAGTGATGGTTCCGTACAAACTTACCTATGAAAACAGTTCAATTCCCGAAACGAGTTACAAAGATTTTTCCAAATCGCAAAAAAAGTATTTTTTTCTGGCGTAACTACAAATTCAAAATTGTGCTCGTGGTGCTATGAGACCTTGCCAAATTTCAGGATTCTAGGTCAATAGGAAGTACCCTATGAATTTTGATTCTTTCGAGAGTGTCGAAATACACGTTTTTTTGCGACATAAATAGCAGTATCTTTTTTTCTCATTAACTTAGAAGTTTGATTTTTTCACAGCTTCAAGGGAACGCAGACTTGAGTATATGGTTTTAATTTCAACTCGATACCTTCACGCTTTCCCGAGATAAAGGGTCTTGACAGACAGTTCCGTCTGTCTGAGGCGGAACGACAACAAAGTGATCCTAGAAGGGTTCCATTTTTTCCTTTTGAGATACGGAACCCTAAGAATGAGTTCCACTCATTCAGTCATCGGAGTTAAGACTTCGGAGATAGTGTATGGATTACTTCAATTAATAATAGCAAATCTTTTGAGATTACTACAATTGCATGTCTGTTTTTATCGGGGGGCACGGTAGTGCCCCCGCCAAGCCGAACGCGAAGCAAACACTGCCGTACCATCCTTTACTGGAACAATTTTGTAGCATTTTCAGGCCCCTATTTGAGAACCTCTGGATACGACCAGAATGCAGAAATTTTCGTCATCCAGTAAGCTATAATCACATACTTAAAATTTAAAATTTCTAGTCTGTAGGTCATTTAGTTCCGAAGTTAAGCAAAAGCAAAGTTTCTCATTTATGACACTCACTCACTCATGGTCATCAGAATAGAACTAGTACTTCCCATAAACTGATGTTGAGTTTGAAGCTGAGTTGCAATGGCCAAGTCACACAACATTAACTATAATAATAAACAAATCGCAGTAAGGAAACTTAGACTTGGCACGCTATGTCTAGATTTCATTACTTTTTAGAGATAAACAAGCAGCTCCATCGAGACTTGGCTAGTTTTTTACAGAATGTTTTTGGTGGGATTATCATGTCAGAAAACTGTACGGATAATGCAGATGTGTACAGTTTACACTTCCCGTTAAACCCTCATTTCTTTTACCAATTACGTTCAAATTATTTAGTTCACATATTCGCGAATTACTTTTTGGTTTACCTACGGACCGATCAATAATTATTTTTGAGTTGAGTTAAGAATAACTGTTGTAATCCCATTACTGAAGGAACACTACTGCCACTAAAAAGGGAAAGTAAAAAAAAAAATACAAAAGTAATTTTGTAATTTGCTAATATTTTTTTGCAAAAAGGTTTTTTTTTTATTTAACTCCAGCAGCGTTTACGGTCCTTGTAGATGTTTTGAAACAGTAATGCACTTATATTTTTACTTGAGTACTGGCTCAGCTGAACTTGTGCAGACGGTTACAGGGGCGCCGGCTTTTAGAAAATCTCATGGGTGCTCATGCTCATTTGATGACTCGAAAAAGTGGCAAAGTGTGAGAAGAGAAATGCACACTGATCGACCGACAAATAAATAAATGTCTTACTTACATGCTGCGTACTTATAATGCGTAGTAATAATAAATAATAAATTGATACAACATCACATATTGTCCTGGTCCTAAACTAAGATTTTTCCTTGTACTATAGAAACCAGAAACAACGAAGGTACCACAAACACAAATATCACATAACCCAACTGTTAATATCTGTTACATAAACAAACATTTGTGTTAATGGGGGAATTAAACCCGTGACCCTTGCGTCTCAACCGGAGCTCTAAACCACTGCGCTAAACCGGTCATCGGGTAATGGAAAAACGCTCATCCCTAAAAGGCGATTACTGATCTGTTTCTTGATATCTATTCTCAGGGGTGCTCAAGACCCCGAGTTGTTTGCAGCTGTAGTTGATAAAAGATGTACGCTCATCATCAACCAAGATCTAGAAGACACCTGCCACTTCGTCAAGATTTCACTTTCCAAAGAAGCAATGGAGAAGCTGGATGTCCAGCATTACGTACTGTCACCGCCTCAACCAACCAAAGTACAATTAGCATGTGGAAAAAAAGACTACAAAACTCTACAAGGCAGCTACCTCGTCACCATTCCTGTGGACTGCTACTTGCAAACATCAGAATTCACCATCATCAATGACAGCAACGAGATTAAAGGCCAGCCGCTCAAGTTATCAAAGGTCCCGTACAACGAGATAAATCAGATCAACGTTTCCACTCACATCATCGGCTTCAATTCAATCAACTTAGACGAACTTCACAGCATCCAGAGAAAAGCAATGATGGAAAGCCCTCTAAAGATTGACGAGACTCAGTCGGTTGTGTTATACCATACAACCATACCATTCTACATCTTCGAAATATGCGTACTCGCACTTATCATCTTAGCGATGAGCCGAAGATTTAAATGCTGGAATCTCAGAGCGGTTAACAAAGAAAAGCCACAAACTCTCAAGATACATACGTACGAAGGGAACCAGGGACTCCAAGAAACGAGATGAACCTCCAGCAATATTTTCTCTCAACATGATCAAATAGTTGCTGATCTTCGGGGGGAGGTGTTACATACGGATCCCTAATGGATATCGCCGACCCAGCAATTCATTCGATTGACGCCAATCACATGAAAACTGTATCGTCGACACTTGGGCCAGCCACGAGCCGCCAACGCAGCAAAACTGCATATTAGCAATAAGTTATTTTTAATATGTTTTTGGTCATTCCATATTCTAGCATCGAATAGGTTTCACTAAAATTAATTGTAATTCCTTTATTTAAAATAAATTAGTTTAAAGTACTTTGGTTTTTTTTTCGAGCCTCCGCCTGCAATCTAAGTAATTAGTGTGACTGATTTATCTGGGTAAATATAAAAATATGGTCAACTGCTAAATATTTTTAGTTTTATAATTTTTTTTTTAATTTTTATGTATGTATATTTTTTATTTTCTTCGTTTTGATAAGTCATTCTATTAACCTTTTGAGTAGCGTAATTAGAGACACAATCAAAAAGACAATGGGCGAGCGAACGGCGTTCGCTTGGGGTTTAATGAATTAAGGCTGCAAGATTATTTAAAACAATCTGCGTGGCCCTAGAACGTAAAGGGCAACTGACTCACTCAGTCACTTCTCTCAGAGCGGGAGAAGTTAACTGATAATTTCCCACCTAATAAACGACTTGAACCAAAGAAGAAAAAAAAATGACTTGTTATTTTTATTCATCTTTATATGTATAATTGTTCTGTACGTGTGTTTTTCACCTAAGATCTTCCAATTAAACCCGATAGATGGCGCTGCAACTGGGATAATTTTATTTTCCTGACGAAATGCCAGCTTTCGGACAGAACAACGTCTGCCGGGGCCGCTAGTAATAATCTAAGGATTTTAAATTTTGAAGTTATGAATCACAAAACCCTTCAGACCAGTTCAGATCAGATAACCTCTGTAGTGATTTGCACTTTATTAACTTTGTATTGACACTAAAAACTGTCCAACTGTCTAATCCAGTCAAATTAGACCAAAAAATAGGGGTACGGTTACAATAATTCGCACCCAGCTGAAATTGGTAGGATTGTTCAAAACATCATTATAAATGAAATCTATAAAGTCCTCATCGATCCGACACCTTATAAAAAAATACTCGGGGTCAAAGGTCACAAAAACGAGATTTTCGCGATTTTCAGCAAAACGGTAAGTTTTATCGTTAAAGCTAAAATGTCTAAAAACTTTTTTTATAAGAGCCATCGTTTTTGAGATATAATGATTCAAAAAGTTGAAAGAGACAGACAGACAGAAATTTTTGAAATTAAATACGTATTTTTTAAACCCTTGAAAAAAAAAATGTTGTCATTCGAATCTTGATTAAATTTGCAAAGCTTCTTTTTGACTTTTTTCATTTTTGAGTAAATTATGAAGTGTTTGTGTTCATGCAAAATAGCAGATTTTCAGGTCTTTACTGGATTAGTTTTACACAAATTTATAAATTGATTTCAATAGAAGCCTAGATAATCTCCACAAGATACTGTGTTTCCTAAATATCTAATGAAAAATGTTTAATAACGTCATAATCGCGAAAGAGCGGTTGTATGAAAAACAGTGAAAATGTATGTCAAGTTGCATCCCCTTATCGCGCAATCCAACGCAACCGAGAACACAAAGACTACAATTATTCAATTGTGTGCACCAAAAATTAGTTCAGGCGCACTAGTAGCAATTTGTAGCCACACTCGCCCCAGCCCAGCAGAGTCGAAGCCTACTGGGGCCATGGGTGATGCGAAAGAGATCCCCGGGACCCTGGAAAAAATGGCAAAAAAGGAACAGGAGTTGGTTTTTAGTCAGTAAAAGTCTGACACTATTTCTCGCTCCGCCCAAGAGCGGGGGATGTCATTAGATGATTTTCCCACCCGAAAAAAAAACCTATGACATTGTGAGCATAAATAAATTGAAGCAGTCCCAGTAAGTTACAGTGTCGGAGCAAACAACTTTATATATTTTGATGTTTTCATCGTTGAATTGTAACTAAAAAGCGGGTTACCTGGTAAGCCCTTAAATGAGCACCAAATGACATTTTTTTCTACATTACACACCCATAAAAAGTTGGAGCACATTTAGGTGATTGCAGGAGCAAGGAACTTGTATACCCTACGGACTAAAGGAGACGCTGCATCTGGCTGGAATATTTGCCAAAGTGATTTCCTTCTCCCAAAGGTGTGATTGTGACAGATCAGACACTAGTCACAAGTCATTCACTTTTGGAATGCATTTGTTATAAAAATTTTGTGTTGTAATTTTAATGTTTGTATTTTTATATTAATTTAAAGTGCGTTCCTTGTTAAAATTGTATGTTTGCAATGAATTATGTCAGAATCGATGTCCGTTGAAGCAAAACAAGGTAAAGTAGCCACTAGGGTGGGTCAATTTATTTTAAAGTTAATGTTTTATTGGCGATTATATTACTATTTTGTCAATTATTGGGACTAAAAGGACGTGTATCAAATAATATTGCAATCGGTAAGTATAACCTCACAACTAACAGATAACATTTAAAGTTTTATAATATTTTAAATAAGTTTTTCCAACTAATCCTATCAATAAATATAATTGATGTCTATTGGTACAAAAGACACCAAAAACATCAAAATTGGGTGGTACAATAAAATTACAGCAGAAAATATTGAACAGATCTATTACAGAGCAAGTTGTAAATTAGCAATTGAACAACTTGCTGTTTCTACAAGTATATAATTTATTTTTCACCACTGCAGCTCAAACAAGTAGGTTTTGCTGCTTGAAAACAGTGAGCAAAACTCGATTTTGCTCGCCCTTATAAAAAAGCGAGTGAGAAACATGCCATGTCGAAGTTCATTCCGATTTTGAAATTCCACTACAAAGAAAAACACGTTCGGAAATGCGTAATAAATAGAAAATGTTTTTAAAATATAAAACTGTTTTTTTTTTTATAAATAAATTATTGAATTTTAAATTTATTATTGTATTTGAACAAAAATAAGAGTACCTGAGCACATAAAGCAGCAGATAAAACTGGCATTTAACCTTCAACATTGACAGTTTTTGAACGTGCTTTAAAAAAACAGCGGAAATAAAATAGTGGCAAATAAGATTAGGAATGTTAAAATAATTGTAAAATAATTATGAGCAAAACTAGCGACAGAGATAGTATTTATTTTAATTGAAATCATTATTAAATCTATTACTGTTAATTATTTTATTTCCCAAGTAATGTGTTCTCGCTGCTAAAGTGAAAAATTATGTGTGTAACACGAGAGCAAAACTTTTTGCATCTCGTGCCTTTGAATCCCTCCCCTCGCTCAGGATTCTACTTTAGAATCACTCGCTACCGCTCGTGATTCGATCAAAGAATCCTTCGCTTGCTCGGGACTCAAAATTAGCACTCGCAGTAAAAAAACAACTTTGCTCTCTTGTTGCACAAATAACTATTGCTTCTGGTACAAGCACGTTTACAGATGAAATCGGAAAAGCCTTGGACAAATATAATGAGAAAGCTGTTTCTAGATTTAGAAATATTCCTGGTTGAATTCCACTGATAGGTACCTTCGAAAGAATCGCCTTGGAAAATGTCTCATGTGATGACAGATGGCTCACACCAGGGGCGTAGCTACCGCCGTATCAACGATATTGGGCCTCCGGGCTACAAGGGCCCCAAAGTGTGCAATAATTCGTAACATGTTAACCACAATCTTAAATTCTCTTCTTGATAGCCTGTAGTAAGTTAGTATCTAATGACTATAATAATTGATAATGTTCCAATATTATAGCTCGCTCCGCTCGTTCTAGAATTTTCTACATCAGATCAAAATAAAAAAATAACCTACTCTAGTCCAGAATACTGTATGTCATCAAAAACAACTTGTAAAAAAACCAAGGCTCGTAACTCAGTTCTTCTACCATAAAAAGTTGTGAGATCCATGTAATACCAATTATTCAGACTTGGCAATCGGACTAAACAATCTAATTTAATACAATACGTATTACTTGTGATATGCATGCGATAGTGCCTTATAGTTTTGATGATTGATCAGTCAGCGAGTGACCAAATTAAGAAAATTTGACCAGTTTTAATTCTTAAACTACTGGTTCAAATTGACAGACATTTTAAATATACCGTGTTTATATTATGCCTGGTTGTCTTGGTTTCTAAAAATTCAGGATTCTAGTCTTATATACAACGAACTTATAGGCGATCGAAAATGGCCTGAACTGTTTCGAGAAAAGGATGGTACGACCGCGCCAATTTTTTGCTCGCCTTGGTGGGGGCACTGCCGTACCTCCTAATTAAACGAGCTCGTTTTCAATCCGGACTTGTCAACTTATCCAGTCTCGAAAACAGCATTCAAAATATTTGATACAGGGATCTCGGCCTCGGGCTAGCTACGCCACAGGCTCATACGTGCCTAAATCAGAATGTTTTATCACCAAATTCGTCTCAACATCAGATCTATCTGATAAACTTGTGTTTTTAGTAAATTATAATGTTGTGTATAAGTATGCGCTCCACCATTGTTTAAAATTAAAGTCTAAGTATAAGTTGCAAAGTGCACGCCATAATTATGGCGGTAAAGTCCCTTTTTGAGGAGTGGCTGGAAAACGTCATAGCGTCCTCACCTTCCGCATGACGCAGGTCCTTACTGGACATGGTAAGTTCGGAAGGTTCCTGCACCGGATTCGTGCGGAAGAAACGCCCAGGTGTCACCATTGTGTGGGCCACCCGGAGGACACGGTGGAGGTGTGCCCCGCTTGGGAGAAGCACCGCGCAGCTTACCGCCGTAATTTTGGCTTCGCCCGCGTAAATGTAGCTTTCTCCATACAAACTTCCACCCCCAATTTCAAGGGAGTGGGGGGTTAAAAAGAGACAAAAAGTAGCCTATGTCACTCTCCATCCCTTCAACTATCTCGACTTAAAAAATCACGTCAATTCGTCGGTCCGTTTTGCCGTTAAAGACGGACAAACAAACAGACACACACACTTTCACATTTATAATATTAGTAAGTATGGATACCTATTAAGTTATTTATTAGTTAAGTTGTAAATATGTATATTGTAGTTATAATTTATGGTAAATACAAATCTTAATAGCGATTATTTTGTGTTTATTTGCAGATGTGGTTGAACCTCCAAAAGGAATTATCAGATGCCGCATTCCGCAGAGAATGCCGAGTGCGCGGCAAAAACAACAATTAAATAAACCGAAACCCCCATCTGAAGTATCGGCAGATATGGGGGAAAAGAAGGTAAGGTGAACCCTTTTAAAACAATTGTCCACTTTTATAAATTTGGATGAAATATGGTCCAGAATTCATCAAAACAGAGACTTACGGAGACCAGAAGAGAATTAGATATTAGATCTACTAGAGCCATTAGTCCACCGAAGCCGTGTGAAGGTGCAAAAAACTTATACATAGTAATTAACCTCCGATCTAAGTAGCTCCGTGTACCGTTTATGGACACTACCTCTCGTTTTGCTGTTATATATAAAGCTTATATTTATTACTACTAATGTACTAGCTTTTGTCCGCGACTGCGTCTGCGTAGAAGTCGTTTTTTTTTTCTATTAGGTTTTTGATTGTTTTTTTTTTTTATTATAATTAATACTTGTCGAAGTCTGGGACCATCTAAGTTGTTTCTACATGTTCTGATGAAAAATTGATGATTTTAAACGTTTAAGTTTGCCTTGTCTTATAATAAATGCTGATGATCTCGGTTTGCAAAGTGTCTTCAGATTGAATCAAATCAAATATCAAACGATGTGGACGACGCAATAACCAAAAGTCATTTTTGGCAGCATTTGGCTTCCAAATATGGGAGTTGAGCCAAATGCTGCTAAGAATGAGCATTTAGTACCATACGTACTTACATTTGTTTCGCGGGTTAACACACGCCTGTAAAGTAACCAAAGCTAAAATCTATCCGAGAAGATTTAGTAAAAGTATTTTTCTATTGATGAGTAGTTACCCTAATGGCACATTATAGTGATTAGTGCTCCTAATCAGTTCAAGTTCTTTTCCAATGATAACATTCTCCACTTTGTTTAGATAGTTTGATTGTCCTGTGTACAATTCCAATTTTCCAGAAGTATCAGCATAAATACTTAGATGAGAAAAAAACTCACCATGAAGTTAATTAAATGCACACGAAGGTTCCATTTTTTCTGACTTGTTGATGACGTAGGTACTTTGTTACAGAAACTGAAATCCGAGGCAGTGCCTGTTCAACAGCGATTACCCAGATACGCAGGACGACCGCGGTCCATTGAGGTAGTTTTTTAATACACTAAATATCTCAGTTATTTAGCTTTTGCCAGAAGTTTATTCAAGTATCTTAGCTTAAGGTGTCGGCTAGAGCTGTAAATAAGTTTTTTTTTTCTATTCTTATTGGTGATATTGTCTACAGTCAAGACCAAAATCTGCGAATCGTGTGAAAGATGACTTGAGCATCGGAAGATCTGCTCTCACCGCGCCACGGTCGGCAAGACCGATTGCTCCCGATCGGGATCGCTTTCAGAATACAACAAGGGTGGGTTTCTTAGTTTTATTTTTAATAATGAATCTGATATAATAAAGACGATCTTCAATATTCAACTCCGATCGATGGCAAATGACAACAGTTGGACTCCATCGCCGAAATCCATGTCACTCGATGTACAACTTGGCTCTACCAAGTTTGGTTCAGATCGAGTCTTGTTTCAGCGTTTACACTTCCATCGGCCCTTGGACGATTTCGGTAACCCGCCGAAGCAGGCCGACGGCCCAATGTTGATGAGCCTTACGAAGTATTAAGCTGGTTTTGTAAAATGGAAGTTAATTTCATAAAGTCGATATTAAAGAGTTTTTTGTTTTTATAGAGAGCTTCCACAATACCAAGGAAAATAAATGAGAAAGATATTATCGGACAAGCAGGCAAAGGGACAAGAGCAATTATAACTGTACCTGCCATTGGGTCACATTCACAGGTGACAAATTTACGAGTATATACCTAATCATTAATATTGTGGAAGTGCACGACGAGATTTAGAGTTTGTTAAAAAAATTATCATGTCTGATTTTTGCAAAAGATTCCAAAAAAAAAACAAAATGTTCCATAGTTGTTTTTTTGCCATAGGATGGAAAAAAGTATTTCGTTTTTTTTTGTGCCGCAACATTAGATTAAGGCATTACTTTATTATTTACAGAGCAGAGACACACACAGAAGAAACCATGGCTTACCGGATCAGGTAACATTTATTTCTTCATTTTATTGTCAAAGAGAAAGAAAAAGAGAAGCTTTGCAAACATAACTTATGACGGTAGAACTAAAAGAGACAAACATTAAAAAAGTCATTAGAAAGAATTCTGCTCCGAGGATTGTCATACGACGTAAAAACTGATTAAATATAATTATTTCAATAATTTTTATTTTAAAAAAAGCTGTATTGATGATGGGACGACTTGATACATGAGATGGTGGCTCAGATTTACCACTTGGGGCGGCTGCTTATCTCGTCCGGCCTTGGTTTTAGACCATGGTCCGGAGCGAGAGGGAATAGGAAGCGGTCGCCTCCTTCTGTGAAGCAGTCATGCAAACGAAGTCTCATGCCCAAGCCGCCGCCGCAGGAGACGCCCCGGGGGTTGAAATCTGTAGAGCAACTTCCGGCCACATTAGGCGCGCGCTTGCGAGACATGTCACGCCGCCGTCCGGCCGGCCCAGTAAGGACTAAAACCAAGTTATCTCCTTTAGCTCCACCACTAGTGCGATAGCAGGCCGCTCATGTACCCTAGCCGCCGAGACCCTGACCCCGTCTACCAGCCACAGAAGAAGCGGGCTTGCGGACGTCGAGCAATTGGTAGCTCGCCGTCCGCCAGTCCGGTAATCGACCGGACCAAGCCCTAGTCGTCGACGGCGCGTAGTGATCCACGTGCTCTTAAGGAAATGTCAGGAAGCCGTAGGGGGAATACCAGACTGATGAGTTTTGCAAACCTCATGACACCAAACAGTTCGTCTACTGAGCCCTTCACCTGGTTCTTTCTTCTTCACTCTCACTCAGTAACTACTCATCTAATTATTATGTCCAGATTTTTGCTAAGTTTTACCTTAATGTGCCAAAAATTTGAAGAATCTTATTTTTCAGGAAGCAATTTCAAAACAAGAAAAAATATCTTTCAGATCAGAAGAATTAGATGAGTTCAATCGTGCTTCGCCAATGACTGTGAAAGGTATCAACATTAATATATGTACCTACATTATATTAATTTACGGTTAAAGTACATTATAATGTATTTACAGTATGATACTTTAATGTACTTACATCGTTATGTTATTAATTTTCAAGAAGCTTGCTGCTAACACTGCAGAACAGAAATACGTACAGTGTACAGTACATATAGTACATTTTTACCCGACTAGGGCAAAGCCAAAGGAGGGTTATGATTTTGACAGGCTATGTTTGTGTATATGCTGTTCCCTCATAGCTCCTAAACTACTTATCGGAACTCGATAAATGAGGTATCGTTAGAACCGTCTTAATTGTCCGCTGAATATAGGCTACTACGTGACATGTCACAAAACTCAATGTGGCGCACTCTAGCGGATAAAAAGTATTGTGTTAAAAAAGAAAAATAAGATAAATACGCTGTGTTTGGTATCATTTGAAAGGGCTTCACTTGTAGATTTCCAAAATCTTGCCCAAATTTAAAGTGATGCCCTCTAGCGGACAAAAAGGAATATGTTAAAAAAGTTTGATATCATTTGAAAGGGCTTCACTTGTAGATTTCCAAAATCATGCCCAAATTTAAAGTGATGCCCTCTAGCGGACAAAAAGTAATATGTTAAAAAAGTTTGATATCATTTGAAAGGGCTTAATTTGTACTTATAAAAATATCATCAAAATTCAATGTGGCGCCCTCAAGCGATCAAAAAATTCTATGTCAATAACAACAAAATAGTTTAAATGGAGAAAGAGGAACAGGAAAAAAAAAGACGAAATCACACGTTATATGGGTACCAACCGTAACACTTTATTAACGTGTGACTACGGCTTTTCTTTTTGTTCTGTTCCTGTTTCTACAGTATTTTTATTTATTTCAGCATCCTGAAATAAATAAACAGTTTAGTAGTACTTTAGTAGTACTACTTTTTCAGTGTAATTTTTTTGTCGTAGTCGGGTTTTAGTGTTTTTTTTTTACGTTTTTGATACAAATGGAGAAAGTTTGTCATTGCAACCGAGGTGGAATTCTTAAGATTGCGAAAAAAAAATGTGAATTTCTCGGGCTATTCTGGAGCACCTTAATAAAAATTATCAATTCTCAGATTCGACGCTATGTTGTTCCCAAAGCGACAAAATGATGAAAATTAAAATGACATGGCAGCAAAATGTGACAGAGTTTGAAAAAATGAAAAGTGATCTCAGCGATCGACAGGTGAGGTTTTTCTTGTGTCTAATAAAATGTGAACTGATCCAATATATTGAAGTATAATATAACATACTAACTTCTGCCTGCGGCTTCGCCCTCGTGAAAGAAGTTTTCTCCATACAAATTTTGGAATTTTAGAAAATCTTCTCTTAGTGCTTGCCTACGTCATAAAAGGAAACCTTGTGCAAAATTTTACGCTCTTAGTCCAAGCTGTTTTGGCTGTGCATTGATATGTCAGTCAGTCAGTTTTTCCTTTTATATGTATAGATAACTTGATAGTTGAATAGCTACCTCTTGTCAGGGCTGCGAAATTGTTCGAAAGATTTATCTTTCGAAGTTCGCAGCCTGTCACGGTGACCCGTGGTCCTCGCCAAGGGCAACTGAAGGAACACTAGGTTTTAGTCAGTGAAACTCTGACACTCTCGCGCTTCACCCAGTGTGGGAGAAGTCATGTGAATAGTGTCCGACAGAAAGTTCAGTTTTGGTCGAGTTTCAGCAAAAAAAAACGAACGGCGTGTCCACGTGCCTAATCTTGTCGTGACTGGCTTGTATTTGCAGTTCGTTTTGTTTGTTGTGAGTTTTCGTGTGATTTATTTTGAATTCGGTAAGTTTTATTACGCGATATAGCATAAGAGTAGATAGCAAACCAAAGAAAACATGAAAGAGGTTAGAAAGGAAACACTTCCCGATTTGTACTAGAACAAGTGTTGCCGCTTGTCTCCCACCCTTTAACTTCACTATAGGCAAGAAACCTATACGAACGCGCACCACGCACACTTAGATCGTAAGTTTGCTATTGGTTGTGACACACATGCAAAAGTGCAATTTAATGCAATTAAAAGATCGATCATTTATATCGATGAAAGGAGATTGGGCACTTATAGATTCACTTTTTGACGCGTATGGCCATTTGAGTTATTGTACAAATCATAACTATTATTTTTATTGTTTTTTTACTTAAATTCATTGAAATCATTTGTGGAGTTTCTATTTTCATTTTAATTAGTATTTAATACAATAAATACGTCATTAGCTCCATTATAGTGAAGCGACTCCTTTCTCAGTTATAATCGATCGATTAAATATTAACGTAAATTGTGGGTAAACAAAAATATCTACATTCGCAACTAAAAAATATTAAGAGTTGTAATTGTTATTATTCTTTAATTATGTTAATATTTCTTTCGTTAAAAACAATTTCTGGGCAAAAATAAAAACATTAAGATATAATCGATAATGTTATAACGCCATAGTCAATATAGGTGTCACAACACTATTCGATGAAATGTCAAACAAAATATCGTTTACCGTGTTATCTGCCGGCAAGCCGAGAATATTGTTTTTAGTTTTTCTCCGCCAACAAATATAAATTCGTGTCGAGTTGAGTTTTAGGATTCTTCCTCGTTCATTTACTACATCGAGCGATTTAACTCATTTTGTGTGTCGCTGTGAAGTGAATTGTTAGAACATTTTTATGTCCATGGTGATTTAATCTAGACTTAAAACAATATGTGACGTTGTGTAATTGTTCTTTTTTATTAGCACACCCACAGCCTTGCCGCTAAATCAGAGAAGCAACTGATTACATGGCCCGAATGCAGGGTTTCAAAACGAATTGTTTTGAAATGTAACATAACCTCAATACTCAACTTATTTTTTTTTTTCAAAAAACCTCTAAATATATCATTTTGAATTTAACCTTGTTTTAAAGCATGACACTATCCCTTTTTTGTGTCTAATTTTCACTACTATACTGTGTCAAAAGTTGCGCAACCAAGTGCCATAGTAACTTGCCCAATGTCCTTTCAAAATAAGGAATAAAATTGTCGACTAGTTATTGCTATAATTTTGGGCTGTATCAATACGATGGATTTCTAAAAATGAAAAATAAATGTGGAACTCAGAAAAAAATACAACATCAATGACATTTATTTAAAAAATAAACTACAAGTACTTTAGAATTGTCAAAAAATTGGCCAGCCAGAAAAGTAATGCTAATTGCACATTTCAAAGTGTAGATTTCTACGTGAAAGAAGAACGTGCAAGAAACTCCATGGATGAGTTTCCATGGAGTTTCTTGTATTATTGTGCTCACATAATAGAAGCCACAAGAGATATGTAACTGAATTTTTTGTAACTTATAACATAATCTAAAAGAGTTTTATTATGTTATAAGTTACAAAAAATTGAGTTAGAGATATGTAACTGAATTTTTTGTAACTTATAACATAATCTAAAAGAGTTTTATTATGTTATAAGTTACAAAAAATTGAGTTACATATCTCTTGTGGCTTCTATTATGTGAGCACAACGTCAGTAAATAATGAAGAAAATAAAATTAAAATAAACCACAGGTCGTTAAGAGATGACCTTAAATGATCTTAACTGACGGTGCCCGTTCACAAGCATGACGCATACATCAGGCCCGCATAGCTCAACTATTTTGAAGGGAGTTGAATAATATATCACACGCGACAAAATTTGAAAAAAATATTCTACATTGTACAATGGTATATTTTTTAAAGATAAAAAAGTACATAAGTTATTAAGAACTCCATAAAAATCTTCTATTATTGTCCCTGAAATAATATGCTTCTATTATTGTCCCTGAAATAATATGTAACATACGCTTGCGATCTTTAATATTAGATTTATTTAAAATAAAATGCAATCTAACATTAATATTTTTTTTTATAATAAAAAAGGTCAGTAACATGATTCGTAGTAGGATATAGTCCAACCTGACGATTGCTATTGTTCTTACTAAATAATTGCGTTCCAACGAAGTTGCGCAAAATCTTCGCTGTCAACATATTTTTATTGATTTTCCGAAGATTGTTTGTATTAATTTTAACCACTGCTTCAGACATTTGCATATTTTTATTAATTCTAGTAGGTAGGGTAGACCCCCTTTGTCTTGCTTTTGGAACTATAAATTTATGATCGAAATTTATTTCATTGTACAACAGAGCTCCAAAACAAATGACACAGTCATTTTTTTTAATTAAAATATGGCTGATAATTTTTCGACTAAGTTGGAAATATTTTGAAAAAACCAATGTATTTCTTCATCGTCATTATTTTCGTAGACATGTGCATTATCTTCAATTAAAACAAAATAACTCGTTTTATTAGTACGTTCTATAGACGATGATGCACAATTAAGTATTGAAATGTATTCGAGAGCTGTGCAATTCCCACCTTCGAGAGTTTTTAACTTATTATGGACAAGTAAGTAGTTTTTTATAAACTACCTTAAATTAGCGTGCCGTGGGGTTATTGTTATCTACGCTATGTGTTTAGTCACTACAATTTGTCTGATTAATGAAATATAACTTTGTAATAGTTACCTTAATAACATATTTAAAAATCGGAAATGTAAAAATAAGCAAACTTTATTTATTTTTTGTGCAGCTTTAAAGCGTCTGACAGAAGTTTTGGTCCTTAGAAGTGTCTGACATTTATGATACTACTTTAGATTAATATTCGACAAAACATATATAAAAATCAGCCATAAAAATTTAAGTAATTCTTATTTTTATTTCCCTTTCTCACCTGTTACCTCCCCAGGGGCCCCAAGGGGGAGCTCCAAAAGCACAAAGGTATTCAAAGGGCATAATATCGCTACTGAGAACCTAAGGTTTCATCTATGTGAAAATAAGTTATGTCTAATCGCTCTGGGATCTTGGTATAGGTAAATTGGAACGAAGCGAAATTTGACGGCACGGTTGGCGCGTTGGTTGAGCGATGCAGCGGAAGTCACACTGCACCACTTACACGACTAAAAACATAGTCGAATAATTAATGTGTTATTCGGCTACAGATCGAATAAATGTTGAGAAGTTGCTACGTAGAAACCAAAAGGTCGTGTATTTATAGGAGTAGCTTTTACCCACGACTTCATTCGCGTGAATGTCGGTTATTGGTAGAAATCGAAGCAAGGGGTTTAGCTGGCCAGCCAGCCTTGGGGTCCAGCTTACTGCGTACTTAATTTCATCAAAATCGGTTCAGCAGTTTAATCATGAAAGTGTCACAGACCTACAGAGTTTTACTAATATTATAAATGTGAAAGAAACTCTGTATGTCTGTGATGATTAATTAGATTGTATTTGATTGAGTATGATTAAGTAAATTGTACTTGACATATATAGGTTAAGGAGGTATGGATTGTTTTAGAATGCAATATTGGAACTTTATTCGTTTATGCGGACCACTCATGCGAAGATGAGGGCGTTGGGTCAAAAGGCGATCATGCCGCACAACGAAGACTTACGTATCATGAACGTGGCCAACCTGACCGCGGAACAGCTACTGCAGCTTTGTAGCTGCGTGCGACCTGACGATAAGGGGCAACGAGTCGGTAAAACCAAGGGTGTGTTCTCCATATTCTTTGTTAAAACCCACTTATACCTTTATAAGGCACGTAAAAATCGTCACTGTATTTTGAAAATGTGTTTTTCAGATAATCAAACGGCTAACAAAAATGCAATTACATTTGACATGACAAAATTATACGCGTTGCCTTCCAAGTTAGTTGCGACTTGCGAGCAGACACTGTTTAAGAGGAAAGAGATTATCAACTGGTTTGAAACTCTGAAGTCGGAAGACAAGGTACGGAAAGTGACTACGTAGATAGGCTCAGAAAGCCCGTATTAAATGTAATGCAACTAATGAAAGTCAGTACCAATATTTGTTATAATTCTTTAAAGGGTATCGGTATGAACAAACTTTCCAAGAAGATTAATGAATTTAATGCCGAGAACGAAATGCTAAAATGCTCCTTAGAACAAGCTAAAGGAGAATTTCTTAAGGAACTGAACGAAATTATAGAATTTATAAGGTACGTCCATAATATAATAATAGTTAGTCTTATGGCCGATTCATACCGAAATGGTAGCGACGCGTCGAAACATCTGGAGTGAAATAATTTTAAACGTTATTTATTATATCCTTAAGACCAGTATCGTCTGAAAGGTCCAAGAAGTGCGCGCGGTCGGTGGTGCGAGGCTGCTTACGGCACCGTGAGCTGTGTGGTCCTATCAGCGGCCGACTGCGACCGCCACTACCGGCCTCTTCGTGTCGCTTTCGACCGCTGCCATTCCGGTGTGAATCGACCGATCTGATCTCATTGCTGGCACTCGAGTCTTTTTATCTAGGAGAGTCCCATAAGCCTTAATCCACCGCGCAGGCCCAGCGCCCATGCCGTTTTCTCGCAATATTTTCCTTCACTGTTTTTGAGAACAAAGATGATGAAAGAAATACATAAAGTACCTGCCAACAACGTCGAAACTTCGTGGGTTTGAACTAGGGTTATAACGGAGGCCATCTTTCCATCATCGGGCTGAGGCGACGAGTTTCGCCTTCGCGGATGCGGAGGTCGATTCCCTGTCATGTTAAATAGATGCTGACCACGCTGACCGCGTTCCCATTGCGCACACGCTGATTCTTGACCATTTCATACGCAACTTGTGGTCGGACGGCTATGTCGTTGTCGAGTATTGTTCTATGCATAAGCATAGCATAATCAGCCTTTTAATGTTCCCACTGCTGGGAGGGAATGGGCCGTAATCCACCACGCGGACCCAGTGCGGATTGGTGAATGTCACATGTTGAAATTTTGGTTCTAAGACTTGCCGGTTTCCTCACGATGTTTTTCTGCACCGTTTTGAGAGCAGTGGTGATGAAATAAATTACACAAATTAATGCGCCTGGCTGGGTTTGAACTCGCGACCTACTCGTAAGTCGGGGCCGTTACCACTCGGCTACCACTGCTCTATTGTATGTTCTATGAGTATGACGTAAATAAAACTCTGTTATAACTCCGCATGAATTTTGCGGAGGCGGAGGCGACAATACGATTTTTTGCGAAAGTTCCGCAGTAACGGAAGCGGAGGCGAAGTCTGCTTCAACTCAGATTTGAATTCACGACGTACAACTCGTAAGCCGGAGCCGTTACCCCTGGGCTACCATTGCTCTCACGTGCATACGTTCAGATTTACGTTATAATTAGTAATATCATTCAGTCAACTGGCGTTAACATAAGTTTTGTTTTTATCAGAAAATCTATGAATGAAACAGTTGCACTGCAGCTTCGTGCTGAAGATCTGACGTACACATTATCGGAGCTGAACTCGCATAATGCCGATTTGCGTAAACAAATGTACAATGCTGAGCATCTACGACCAAATACACATAAAGCTAAAATAGAGGTAATTATATTGAATCATCTACTTTTAGGGTTCTGTACTATCAAATAAAAACAGAACTCTTATAGGATCACTCGTGTGTCTATCTGCCTGTCAAACAGAACGCGTTACATAAGTATAAATTAAAATTTGAACACCTAAAAATACCAAATTAATATTTTTTTAAATGTACCGTGTTAATGAACACGCTTACAGTTAATTTCTCAAAGGTTCAGAAACCTTCGCGCGTAAGTCCGACTCGCACTTGGCTCGTTTTTGCACACGATATTTGCAATACATATTATTAACAATATATAATTTCCAGGAGCTCGAAAAGGAGCTCAAGGAAGAACGATGTAAAAAAATATTCATGAGGGATCGTTTATCTCGAGCTGAAGGTCAAATCAAGATAGGCGTAGAACGAGCTTCTCAATTAGAAGCAGCCTTGGAACAGGCTCGTTCACAGACTTGGAGTTTAGAGCGCAAAGTTCAGCAACTAAATGAACAGGTTGGAGTACGAATTTTTGCCTGGCCACGACGTTGCTGCTAGCAGCGAACGTGAAGAGCGGTGCGGCGAATGACACGAACAATATAATATACTAAAATATGTGAAGCATGCTACACGGGATCATGCGCGTATTTTGCCGAGCGAAATAGCCTGGGCATGGGTTTTGACTTAACGAAACAGGGCTCGATGCAGCGGTTGCATGCTCTGTAGTGACCGCTATTGATATATTTAAACATGTTGTTACAAATATAAAATGAATTAGCTGTCGCCTTTCATGCTAATTTCTGCATTTTCGCTACAAAAAACACGTCCAAATAGTTTCTCGGTAAGCCGGCGCACCGCCGCGGCGCCGCTCAGTTTGGTGCTGTACGCGCCGCGATCCATATCGCTCTGTTCAACGATATCTTGTCCAGCACTTCGTGGCATGCTTCATACATATTGTTACCTATATTGGCTCGCACCGCTCGCCGCAGTGACCGTCGCTTTAGTCGGTATCGGTATGGTTGTGACTAGGCGGTTTTTAATAAACTAAAAGGTAACTACTAATCCGTTTATATTATTATGTAACGCCATGTTTTAATACCGCGATCGCTAACGTGATATCGCTAACATTCCGCGGCGCCGTTCGTCGCTAAGCCGAAACTCATGGCCAGGCCGAAAATACTGACACTTAGAAGTTTACTATTACTTATTTTAATTACGGTAAATCTTTCAGAACACCACATTACAATCTGAATTTGATCAAGAACTCAACAAATTAAGAGAATCAATCAAGGAAAACACTAATCATTTAGAATTAATAGCAGAAGCTCGTGAAAAGTTACAAGCTGAGTGAGTTGAATGTATTTTGATTAAAACTAAAGACAAACTGAACCCACGTATGCTACGCAATATGACAGATGACTCTAAACATTTTACAAAATTTATTTATTTAACAATTCATATAGGTACACACTTAAATAATAAAAGAAAAGAAGAGGATAACAGAAAAATAGGTACACAGGTGATGCTTATTTCTACAGAAATCTCTTCCAGTATACCTGCGAAAGGAGAATTGGAAATAAAGAGATGTAGGCACCTTGTGTAAAAGTAAAAAAAAAGAAAAATACAAATAAAACAATTATCAATAAAATATACAATATAAAAATATACTATCATAAATATATATGTTTTTAGTTGACAAGCAACAATGGCAATAGCATACGTGGCATACGTGATAACCGATTTATTAACTAATAATTTCTTTTTTTTTTTATTCACTAATAGAAAAGAAGATCTGGTAAAACGTCTTGAGGACCTATCAAATAATTATAACGAATCTATTCAAACTATTAAACTTGAAATGAACGCAAATGTCGCGAAGCTTATTGAAGCTGAAAAGAGAAACGAAGATCTAGTAGAAGAAAAGAAAAATGTCGAAGTTAAAATGGAGGCGTTGTGCTCGAAACTTATGGAATCTGAACTTCGGTTTAAAGATTTAACAAAGGAACTACAGGACACAAAGTATAATTTAAGTTAGTTTTTGTCTTCAGGGATTATTTACCAAATTCAATATAAATAAATTTCTTAGGGTTTATTATGTCCTTAGATAATGTTAATTGAATCTAATATCTTTGTAATTTTCAGGTCAGACGATGACCTTTGAGAAAGAATTATCATTAACTAAGCGAGATTTAGATATTGCGGTTATTGAAATCGAAGATTACAGAAAAAAAGTGGCTGAACAAAGTGCAACTATAAAAGAATATGAGGTACGTATTACGAATACTTATTATATTTTAAATGATCAACACCAAAATATCATAACCCTTATGATATTACTTTAATTAAACTATTTAACCCATTTACAGAATAATATTAAAGAATCGATAAATTTGGAAGAAAATTTGAAATCTAATTTAATTCATAAAGAAAAGTATATATCTGATCTTGAAAAGCAACAGTCGTTGTTGGAAAAACAGTTACAAGAAAGGTAAGGTCCATGTTACCTCAGTAAGTTTGCTTGATACAAAAGGTATGGTCCATGTTACTCAGTAAGTTTGCTAGATACAAAAGGTATGGTCCATGTTACTCAGTAAGTTCACTTGATATAATAGGTAAAAAAATAGTTTATCTTTTCAATGTCTAAATTATAAGTAAATTAAATATTTAATAACGTACCTAAAACATTTTTTTGCAGTGAATGTAAAATGGAATCATATCAGGCACAGCTATCCTCCCTTAAAAATCATATTGCAGAGTTGCAGCAAGATTTTGGTGAATTTGAAAATCTAAATGAACTTCACGGAATGGTATGCTTGGCCGTATATGCGTTATGCTAAACCTAAAGACCGAAATCGGTCAATGAGCGAACAAATGCTTCACAACGCGTTGTTTCTTTTGAACAGCCACAGGGTGAATTTCGCGTCGTGGCATTTTAAAAAACAGTCCTGACGTGTTGTGAAAATGAAGAAAACCATGACTCGTTCTAACTCCTAATTGATGCACCCAAGTCGCAAAACAAATGTTTTGTATGGATAATTTATTATTATTTGGATGAACCTTTCAAATTCTCGGTGCCGTGAGGTCACGGACGTTTCGAGCAGTGGTCCGCAGATACCCCATTTCAAGTTGGTTTCGGCCCCTTCTACAATACGGTCGACGTAACTTGACGGCCCTGAAAATAGGCTCTGCGAACTTTCGCGCATGTACATTCGTAAAAAAAACTGCTATTGACATTAATTTTTTTAAACCAAATTGCGAATAAAAATTTACTAATACAGGGACCAAGTACGAATAAAATAAATATTAAAACATTTTGGAGACAGAAAGCTACAAAAATAACTTATGAATTAAAAAAACAAACCTAACACTACACAAAAAACTTAACAATTTATTAATAACAACCAAAGAAAACTTTTGTCACCGCCTGTGCTCAAGACAGAGACAGGGATACGAAAATAACACCAATGCTAACGTGTGAGTGAGACATATTACTGCGTACAGAACATTGCCGATTAAGTACGAAGCTTTACGAAGTTACCGAAGAGAGATGTCCAATACGCGTGTCTAATGGTGTTGTTTAATCGATTTTTTTTTCAAATCGATTTCAATTAAGTTATAAAAATATATTTATATTCAATTTTCTATGGAGGTTTAAAATATTCTCAAACAATCGTTATTCTAGTAGTTGTTTATAAATAACTGATATTTAACAAAATCATGTCTTTCAACCAAGAAAATAAAGTTTTATTAGTTTTTTTTTCATTAAAGTCGAAATCTCGTTTACTAACGACAACATTCACTATGTTTGTAAATCTATTTCGTTCAATATCTCATAGAAACAAAAATAAATAAATTCCAAATCGATAAAAATCGATTGCGATATTTGATTGAATAAAGGGTCGATTGTATTTACATAGAGTCAATCTCTAGCCTAGACCTCCGCCCCGCTCACGTCGCCTCATGCCACCATTTTGTTCCTAAAAAACGTTCGTGCGCAGCCTTCTGCGCAAAGTTCAGGCTCGCCAAAATACGCCGGCCGTATTATACGCTTTCTAAACGTCTCGGACACCAAAGGGACATAGGGTATACAACTAATAATTTTGTACTGCACCAGATAGGACTCAGAACGCATCATGGCTTTTTGAATGCCACAACGCATCATGGCTAAACATCTTCAAGTGCCATGACTTGAAATCCACGAGGGGGCTGTCTTAAAGACGCCACAACGCGGTGTGAGTGGTTTTTAGCTCAGTAAGCAATTTTGATCTTAGCGTAACACCTATAGACTAAACGAATAGATAATGATTTAAATGAATAAATAAAATATGACTACTATGTAAATGTTCAGGTAAATCAACAACGTGTCAAGTTGCTAGAAGCTACTAAGCAAAATGGGGAACTTGCTGAAGCATTACAAAAGAAAGATGCAGAATTGGAGAGACACATAGATACTATAGCAGAACAAGAACGGGTGCTAACACAACGGAATGGTGTAATAAAGATGCTATCAGGAAAAGATGAAGAGCACACTAATATAATAAAACTGTTAAGAAATAATTTGGAAATGAGAAATCAAGCAGACATGGATGTGAGTCGATTTCGAAATATTTTACAATAAACAACATTTAAATCAGTGATAATGGCCCCGACTTAAATTGTAGGTCGCAGATTCAAACCCAGCCAGGCGCATAACTTTGTTATTTATTTCATCACCACTGTTCTCAAAACGGTGAAGGAAAACATCGTGAGGAAACCGATATGTTTTACTACCAAAAATTCGAAAACATGTGACATCCACCAACATGCACTGGGCGCGCATGGTGGATTACGGCATTTACGGCTCATTCCCTCTCCTAGAGAGGAAGCCTGAGTCCTAGCAGTGAGAACATTATAAGTTTGATTATGTTTAAATGCTAAGTAATTTACAAACAGTGGCCCTGCTCGAATTTTCCATCTATAAAATGGCAAACTTCCTTATGGAAATTGGTGGTCTAGTGATTCGTGCTGCAACCCAGTAGCGTAGGTTATCCATCGTGTGACTGAGTTAATTAAGACAAAAAAAAAGATAAGTTAATAGAAAGTATACCTAACGAAAAATTAAATCCATTTTTTATATATAAAAAAAAACTTATACCTTTGGAAACAAGTCGTTGTTTAGTTACTTACGAAAATCACTTCTCTTTAGTGTCCACTTTTAGTATTTGTTGGAAAATTTTGACTGTTGTTATTCTAGACAAGCTATACTCTATTCATCTGGGCTTGAGACGTGATGTAAACAAAGAAAAAATTGTAGATACCTTCGGCCAAGTTTCTTCAACGTGTTTGAATATATAAATAACAGTTTCCTTTTCTGTTGAATTCATTGGCGTTTTCTTTGCACGATTTTTCTTCAGCGAAGAAAAAGTGCGAGCGTTGCTTGGTCCACGTTCAGTCACGTTTTTAAGCAACCCTTTTTATGGTTTGTTTAGCTTTTGTCTCACGGCTCCCTGAATAGGGTATAGAATTTTAATAGTCAGTCGCGGCCTTAGGGGGTGGTGAACAGGGCAATCGCCCGGGGCCTCGCTTAATTACTTATTAAGGTTATAACATAACGGTAAATTAAAATAAAGTTAGTTAACTAATTCATTCATTCAAAACATAATTGAAAAATTCATTATGTACACTGAGAGATTTTTTTCACGAAGGACAAAGGGCCTCGCAAAGACCTGCCGCCCGGAGCCTCGCAATGGGTAAGGCCGCCTCTGTTAATAGTGGTACTAAAAATTGGAGATCGTTTTAATCCATCACTATACTCTAGTATTGATTTTAACTTTATTACGTACTGGCTCGGCTTTGCCCGCGTGCTAGTAGAAAATTATCCCAAAGGAACGTAGATACTCCCGGGGTAACAAGTCCTATAGCTATTGTAGCTATTCCAGGACATGGTCTATTCGTGTACCAAGTTCCATCAAAATCTGTTAAGCCGTTTGAACGCTCGACACTTATAAACTTTCACCTTTATTAGATTGATTTTTAAGTGGCCATTTGTATTTTAAAGACCCTCAAAAGTATGAGTTGCAACGGAAATTGTACTTCATCATCAGGGGTCGGAATTAGGTAGAGTAGTAGTATTAATATGGATCTTCCCGGGATTTCTAATGAAAAATCCCGTGTGACCAACAATATTACTAATAAATAATAATAATAATAACCATAGAGATAGGTAGATAGACAAAACTATTTTTTCAATGAATAATAAAGATAATTAATATACAATTTTTATTATTCATCCTCGTCATTAATGCAGGAAGGAATTTTTTCTGCTATATTTCTGATAGTGTCATAAAAAGAATTATTGCTCTTTAAAATTAATCTTGGGATTTGAGGCATACTCACTTTATTATTTTGCCTACTAACTACTACCTAATTCCGATCTTTGTTCATCATGCATAAACACGAGAGTTCGTTGTTCCAAAATTTGATAATTTTATCTCAATTTATGAATTCAAATATAACACAATAATTATATTAACACATTATATTGACAATAATTATATTATTGCCTTACACCTTAGGCGTGTTTAAGCAGGATTGGGAACAGTATTAGAGCAATAGTCGTTACTGCATCTGTCCCATGGATACTTTAACTCTCTCGTAAACGAATTAAAATTGTCATTACAAACGGCCATTGTATTTAATTTTGATCATAGCGGTCTAGTCTCTGGTTTCCATTTTTCTGAAGAAGCCAGAGGAACGATCCTTCAATCATTTTGCCGGTGACTGAGGGCGCATCATGTGATGCACGCATTAATTGACGCAGTAATTATAACTTTTTTGGCTATATTGACACAACATTATTTCTACTTCAAGTCTTGCTGCGCAAAACAGTTGTAATGAATGCAAGACGCCTTTTAATAAAATTAATTTAATTTGTTTGCCAACAGCTAAACCAGCAAATAACTGAGAAAAATGCAGAAGTTGAAGCTCTTATCACAAGCGTGGAAACGAGGAAACAACAAATATCTCAATTAGAGAAAATAATTTTGACGTTAGAAGAGCAATTGCGCAAAGTGAGTATGCATAGGAGAAAAGATCAAGATAAGGTTAACTTACTAGAACAGAAAATTGCGGATTATGAATCATACCACATGGAACCAAGACGCAATGAATTACCTTCAAACAATTTAGATAGTATTATAAAAATTCTAGAAGACGAGCTTGGAACTTCATTTGATCCATCATTAACTAATAAAGATCATGACTTTGTCATACCTAAACGAGATCGTAGACGAGAAAAGCTTGAAAACTTTGAATGTCACAATATTAATAAAAATCACAAACTGTACGAAGACGACCATGATACGCTTCCTACTAAAATTGTCATGGGCAATTTTGTAAAGAAAACATACATTTCAAGTAATGATGAACAGTACAAAAGTGAAAAGCAAGATCGTAAGAAAGCTATTACAAACTTGGACTCACAGAAATGGATGTCATCTCCTGAACCAATCAACGTGTACTCCACCACCACACCCACGATAAAAGACAGCAACTATCCACCTTTTAGAGGTCTACTGCCAGCTGGTAGCCACCTAAAAGATAACGTGCTGTCTAGAAATATTCATTTATTGACAAGTAATCAACTACGTGACGAAAAAAAATGCAAGATGTTTAAAATTGCTGGCCATAGGCTATGAGTGCTGTATATATAAGTTTATGTACTGTCTGTGTTGTTGCTATTGTGCTGTAACTTGCTTCTGAAAATAACATGTTCTTAAAGAGATATAACATTTTATTCATCACGATCATCATTCCAGCCGAATGATGTAAGCCTTCCCCCAAGTGTCGTCCTATCAACCAGTCTTTTGTTTCACATCCATCGGATTTCTGAGGTCCGGCTTACGAGTCCTAGCAAAATCAGAATCGCTACCAACATCAATTACCAATATAATTTTCGGTGATATGACCCAAGCGGACCATCATCGACGTTAATAGCATGTGAAAAGCAGTCAAACTCTGAGCAACTCCATCGCTAAGGGGATACTTCACAAAGTCCTTCTTAAGTTTACTACGTACCCCTTTACCTGTGCCTAAACACTAACTCAATCGGGTTCAATCAATTGGCCGAGTGTTAAAAACATGGTAAGTAATATATTTTAATCTTTATAATTATTTTAATTTTCAATTCGACTCTACTATAAAAAATACTATCGTTTCGTGGTCTTGCTATCCTTAAACGTATTTAAAGTTTAAATATTAAAAAATCGAATTTAGAGTCATCACTTATGAAATAGGTGGCAACATATTTCTGGAGTTTGACATTAGCACTTGTCAAATCATTTTTTTTTTTTTAAGTCTTTGATTAAAAAACGGACTTGACAGGCACACACAGTGTTACCATATATAATGTATTTAGCATGACCTTTGTACTATCCATAGTTCTTTTTAAGATCCACTCTATCGGAAGATCTAACAGAGGTCATTATGCATTATACTGAGGTCCTGATCGGTCTCGGCCCTGAATACTATATCGTCGGCAACTCTCTCCTGTCTAGAAACTTGAAAACATCTTTAATTGCAGCTGTGAACAGTTTCGGGGAGTTGACGTATCCCTGTCTGATACACCGCTGCAGGAGGATATGTTTTGAGGTTTGGTCATGAAACTGGACTGACAAGGTAGTGTTCTCACACAAACACATACATGTTGGTACCGATAGTCCAATCTGGCACGATTTGGATAGACTGCAGTACAGAACCACGTCTACATCGAATCAATCTTTCTCGTAGTTTACAATCGCTAGCCAAAGAGGCGGGTATATATTTTGATATTTAAGGTACAAGTTGGTAGCGGACTGCACGCAGCAGCAGCAGACGATATGTCGTCGCTTCATGTAGCACGACACGTTGTTGCGTCATGTCGCTGCAGTCATGATTTCGAACCCGACTGCAGACGGCAACAGCAGAAGGCATCCAGTTGGTTCAGAGTGCTCCGTGAAACAGTCTGACGTGTTCGAGAATAATCGACGTGTCGTTGCTCCAGCGTCAGCGGCACTACTGATCGGTTGGACGACACTGCCGTCTGCCGCTCGACGACGCGTCGCTAGCTTCATGTCGCTAAATACGGAAGGAATTTCATAAAAATACGTAGAAACTAGTAGTGTCGCTGTGACACGTCTGCTGCTGCTGTGTGCAATCGGCTACCAACTTGTACCTTTATGTTGTCAGTCGCAGCGTTAACCGTACGCGGTACGGTGATAAAGCTTTTTCGGATTGCGGCTTATTCGTGAGGTGGGAAATCGCTAAACCTGGATGAAACGATTCATGATAACTCCCAAAGACAATTTGTGGACAGGGCCCAGAAGCGAGTATGACAGATCAAACAGCCGCCTCCTTTGGGCGGGAAGTTTGGCCGTAATTCCGTCATCATTCGATGCCTTATGGTTTTAAAGCTGTTTTAGAGCCATGTTAATCTCGTATAGGCTTGTACGAGATTAATACTTAATCGTAAACTGTTTAACTCTCGAGTTCGAAAGCTTTTCTCTTGGGTCCGGAGCGTTAAGCAAGTTATATACTGCCAGGTCCAGTCGTCGGGATAATCGGATCTTATGCAGATGCATCCCATGGTACGACGTTACCAAGACCGTGTCAAGGGTAGACAGGCTGCTGGCCACTAAGGGCCATTTTTTGTTGTCCTTCATTTGGGGGGGCTCGTCACAATGGCCACACTTGGTATGCAGTCTCCTTTTACATTTGCGTTCGACATCACTGGGAGTAAAATTATCTCAATAGGTAAAACTTAACACAATTTATTGACATTGTTAACATGCAAGCAAAAACTATTCATTTTTAGTAGCACATAGCGTCAACTATATTATCTTCTCGTTGTTCATAAAATTCAGATCCAGGAATGCCCACAATCTGAAAGAAGAAAAGACAAAATTAGCGGTGTTATTGTATTCTTCAATAAAAAAATTAAAGTACGAGAGTATTAGCCTCTTTCTCCTTACGAAGATATCCTAGACAATATGACATAATTATATTGCTTAGCAATATTGCTCCTCATTGAAGAGGTCTTAGACAAAGAAAGAATTTAGAAATGCTTAATTTTAAGTGACGTTATCGGATATATTAATTCGTGAAACTGAATAGTATTTATGTAAGCTTTGAGGACTTCATCTGACATGAAGTTAAGTATTTGGCGACGAGGACGATCTACCGATCTACCCCCGTTTTTGAAAATGACGAATTCCATGGGAAATTGCCTAGAGGAATTCATACAGATATGACTACCTCTTCTGCCGTTAATAAATAAGATTGTGAAGTGAATGCTGCAAGTACAAAAATTATAAAACCACTTTTTCAAATTAGCAAAAAAAAAAACGAAACGACTTATAATGCGGGCTAGCGGATTTTTCGTGCCGCGCACTATACTATACACATATAGGTACTCGTAGGGACTGCCCGGTGACCACTGGGTGCAAGTCGGCCTTCGTTCCGCATTCACTTCATAACGTACGTAGTGGGGTAGTAGACGACAGTTTTCAATTAACTGTGTTGATTAAAATTTAAGAGCATTGGAAGAAAGCTAAACTTGAATTTCTGATGGGATTCATGGCAGCGGGGTTTAAGGATCCGTCGTGCTGCGTCCTCATGATCTCTCGCTCGAGAATGGCTCGGCGGCGCTCCAGCTGCGTACGCACGCGGCCCTCGCGCTCCAGCTGCAGGCTCTGCGCCAGCACAGCGCTCTCCAGGCGCAGAACACGCGCGCGCTCCGCCCGCAGCGCCGTCCACGTGTCCGCAGCACTCGCACACATCGACGACAACGATCTCGACACCTATTAAATTTAAAACTATATATTTTCCGCTTGGCGTCACTGTAGTACTTGGTGGGCTTACTCTGATACTCGTTTTGTTGGCAGCCTAGGGATCAGCGTTTCATCATCTTCCTGCTTTTATACAGTTTTATTTGGGATCGACGCAATATGTTGTTTTCTTCAATTCCATCCTATCACCCGTCACGCTATCACTAACTCCGTTTTCTTTTATATCACTTCTCATACATCCATCTTATCTTTGGGCTCCCTCTACATCCATTCACATGTATACTCTAATATATATGTATATTCTAATTCTTTTAGTAACATTTCGTCGCATCAGCGAGGCTAGCTACGCTACTGGCGTACATCACAGGCGCCGCTTTCAAACTTTCTCTAGTATACTCATTTCTCACCGTCACACCACACATCTATCTCAACATTCTCATATCGGCTACATAAAATCTTTTTTCACCAGTGTTTTTCACAGCACAACACAAGCCTTATCAGCGTTTGCCCTCTCCTAAAGTCCAGATTAATAAATACTTAGAAATAAACACAGTCAACGTAACCTTACAGCTCCGTATCCCTACATTATATAATATTATGTGGCCAGTAGTTAAAATGTCGTACAATCGTAACACAGCTTTATTTTTTTTACTAATTATATTGGCTTGCATTCGATGTACCCTAATAGACATCGATGTTAGGGGTCTAAATCAGCTAGTAATTAAGCGAACCTCGGCTTGGCCGCCCTCGTCGAGAGGCGGCGGTTCCGTGCGGCCGTCCAACAACGCGGACAGATCGCGGCGTGCGCGGACCATCCGCGAGAAAAGATCTGCAGAACGTTCGTGTCGCTCCAGCATCAGAGCGCGGGACGCCGCAGCAGTCACCAGCGCGGCGCGCTCGCGAGACAGCGTTTCCACTTGCATGTGCAACTCCAGAAGCTGTTAAAACCAGGGAAAACACTTTAAAAATAATAATAGACTTCAACCACACGTCATTAGTGTTAACTTTAACCCCGAACTGGCCTACTGTAATATTGATTTTAATTAATAGAATACGAAGTATTTTCAGACTGGTTTTGTTATCCATATGTACATAGGTATATGTAAAATACATATATATATATATATATATATGTTTTTTTTATTGGGTTTGAAAATCATCTTATGACAAATCCCGCTCTTGAGCGGGAGATAGTGTCAGACTTTTACTGACTAAAAACCCACTCCTGTTCCTTCGTTGCCTTCGCGCCAGGGCCCCGGGTTTCGTTTTGACACTACCCATGGCTCCAGTAGGCTTCGACCCTGCTGGGCCCCTACGATATGCTGACATCTCCCTGAGGCGCGCGTGGAACAGTACGCGCTGTCGACGACTTGGGCTCGGTCCAGACAGTTACCGGACGGTCGCAAGCCCGCGTCTACGGTGGCCGGAAATCGGGATCGGAATCCCGGCGGCGGTTGGGGCGTGAGGACCGTTGCCGTTGCCTCACGCGATCGGTCGCCTCCTTAGCTAGCATTACTGCTTCGCAGAAGGAGGCGACCGCCTGCCACTCCTCCTCGCTCCGTACCATGGCCTGTACCAAGGCCTGGCGCGAAAGATCGCCGCCGCCGATCGCCCCCACGAGGACACGGCGTTGCTCTGCCCAAGCGGGGCACACCTCCACCGTGTGCTCCACCGTGTCCTCCGGGCGCACACAGTTACAGCGGGTCCACACAGTGGTGACACCCGGGCGTCGCTTCCGCACGAATCCGGTGCAGGAACTTCCCGAACTTACCGTGATCGGTGAGAACCTGCGTCATGCGGAAGGTGAGGACGCCGTGAGGTCTTTCCAACCACGCCTCAAAGAGGGGACTAACCGCCATAATTGTGGCGTGCCCAGCACTGGGTCGCGACAGTCGCTGTCGCCATTTCTCCATGAGAACCAGCCGGAGCTCTGTCCGCCATGCTGCGACTTGTCGCGGCAGCGGAGCTTCGCCCCGGCGTTGCATCTCCATGCGCAGATCGTGCATGTGTGCAAGGACTGTTGCCTCCAGATCCCATGGTGGCTGGCCAGCAAGGAGGCTCGCCGTTTCGCGAGAAATCGTCCGGTATCCTTGCACCTTCCGTATGGCCATGACCTTCTGGCATGCGTTAAGCCGGGCCGCTGGCTGCTTCCGCTGCGCCGGCGCCCATACTTGTGCGCCATAAAGGGCCATGGACGGAACGATTCCAGCGTAGAGCCTCCGGCAGGAGGCGTCTGGACCCCCCAGGTTGGGTAGGAGCCACCCGAGGGCAGCCCCAGTCCAATTTAGTTTGGGAGCCAGACGTCAGAAGTGCTCCTCGAAATCCCATCGGCTGTAGAGAACGAGTCCCATGTACTTCATCGTCGACCCGACGCCGATATTACTGATTAAGCTGTGTTCATTTGTTGCCCTTTGCGTTCTAAGGCCACGGTAAATTGTTCGAACATTTACAGACATGTGAGTATTGAACATCATTCTGGTATTCATTATTATTATTTATTCTAACAAAACATTTATATTTCATTACCTCTGTATGTAGGTCTTGGTACGGAACTTCTTTAGAGTACCCGTCATAGTTCCGCAAACGCTTCACTTCGAGACGTAGAGAGGCTAGCTGATTCTCGTATTGTGTCATACTTTGCTCCCTGTTAGGAAGAAATTTACATTACCTGTTACAATGTTTTTCTTTCCAAAGCATTTCCCAGGCGGTAGTTTATAGAGAAACAACTACTTACATTGATTTTTCATTTTCGCGTTGTTCTTCAATAATATGTTGAAGTTTAACAATCTTCTGTTCTCTATCCAACAATTCGGTTGCAATTTTTTCTTGCACGGTATCCGCTCCTTCTTGCTAAATCGCAAAATAAACATTATAATGTCACTACCGTAAAGTTGAAAGTCATTTAAAAACTTTGTATGTTAAACTCACAGCTATTCGAGACAAAGAATTCAAGAAGCTATCCTTATCAGCTCGACTCTGCCTCAGTTCCTCCTCTACCCGGGACAACGCTACTCGAGTCACTTGGAGCTCTTTCCATATCTCAGTTTCTCTATCTGAAGGTTCATTTTCTGCAAAAGATGATTTTGTCAAATTAGTTTCGTCAGGAAGCTGCCTTGTCTTTTTGTTTTATTCTATACCTACTTTGTATTCGTAATGTTTTTGATAGCTTACCTTTTGAAGGAACATACTCGAGGCAACGTCGACGTTCCGCATCTACAAGTCTTACAGAGCGGTCACGTAAAGCCTGTAATTGTTCTTCTAATTCTTTAACTTTGGCATCCAATTCCATTATGCGTCCCTCTGTCGCAGCTTTGGCTTTTTCCTGCGCAGAAAGCTGTTTTGAAACAAACATCAGATCGATTCTTTGGATGACTCAAGTCTAAATAATGTAATATGACCCGAATGCTTAGCACCTGTTCCGCTACCTTCGCCTGAAGGGACTCGGAGCGCGCACGCTGCTCAGCTGCCTTCATGATCGCCGCCTTCTCCGCCTGCTCCGCCTGCTCGCGGAGCTCTTTCACTCTAAGTGGCATTGTCATACTTATTAACAAAAACTAACAAAAACTGAAAGGTGTAAAATAATGGATGCATTGATAAAAACCTGAGTTCCAAAGCATCTCTTTGACGAGACAGTGTATCAATCGTCATTTCTCCAGTTTTTGAGACTTCAATCAACTTTTTCGAGCGAGCATCGTAGCTGTTCTCCCGATGACGATACTGAAAGCAAATACAGTCGTTCAGATAAAAAAAAATGAGAATGTGAGATAAATTTTAAGAAATCGTTTAACAAATTACTTATTAAACCGCGTATTCATTAGAAACAAAGTTGAGAAACAGTTGCGCAATATTGAGGACCACCATATCCAAAAGTGTTGCTTGCATAAATGTTACCTACAATACTTTTGTAATCGCGAATTCATGGGACATTATCATAAACCGCAACATTCTAAGACGCCAGCAACACGTTACCTGCAACTCAAAAACTGTTTCCCAATGAATATGGGGCTGAAGGGTGCAAACACACATGAGATGCCGTTTATCTACGGGTGGTATGGATTTTGTAACATGAAAAGGCGACTGTTGACATCGATCGCAGTCTGGTTACACCCTACCGAAATAAGGGAGATGTGGGATATATTCGATCCCTTAGAGTGGGATCGTAATGTAGTGTTACAACTTCACTGTCGAATTGTTATGTTGTGCGAGTCTGTTTACGAGTTGCTCGAGGTCTTTGTGCTTTTTGCGCGCCGTCTCGAGCTCAGCGCGCGTGTCCTTAAGCTGGCGCTCCAGCGTGGCGATGCGCGCGCGCGCCACTCGCAGCATGCTCTCCGCCGCTGACACCACTTCCTTCAGTGCTTCCCGAGCAGCTCGTTCCTTCGACAACTCCTCGACTAAAGCCTGTGAACCATTGTAATGCAATTGCCATAGATCATCTTTTAGAAAATTTTCTTCCAGCATGCTTTTCATCAACTTTAGCATAGAGTTAAATTGCTATACATTTCGTTGAAAGTAAAACTTTATTTACTTTATTTTATGCTCATGAGATAAATCACCAACCTGATAGTTAGGTAAACTTTCCAATGACTGCGACTGTCCTTCTTTAACAACATCTGAATCTTTTTTTGAAATCTCGTCGTTTTTATGTTGTATTATCATGATCTCCTTTTGTAGACGCTCAATCTTCTTCATCAGTGTTTCTCGATCGACCCAGGGGATCCTTAAAAACTTAAAAATGTATCTTGGGTCTCATCGGTGATATACTGATATGATGACTATTGGGGTAAGTATGACAGGGTGGTCTGACTACTCCGATTCTGTTGAGCTAATGTTAACTTAAACCTAATCGAGGAGCTAAAAAGTTCACATTGGCAAACAGTGACATATGTATTTATTTAATTGAGTTTAGGACTAGGCGTTAACAGAAACATTCAAACTAACTAAACATTGAACTTACTTTGCCAATTCCAGAGAGTAATTAATTTTAGCTTTTAAGTTCTCTGCTGTACCAGCCACCATTCTATGTAATTTTTCAGTTTCTTGATCAAATTCTGTGTTTTTAGTTTTCCATTCTAAATTCTAAAACAAAATACGAATGTGAGCAAAAATGTTATTATAATATATCTAAATAATTATGGTGAAATAAAAATACTGTACTTTAAGTCTCCATTCTGCAGTATTTTTTTGGCTCCATTGCAACTTCTGGAAGCCAAATTCATCACTAGCAACCATAAGAAAAAAGCACTTTCACCTTAAATGGTACTCAAAATATATCAATAGTTTATAATGAACAAATGGAAATACTAACAGTAAGGTATGTAGATCGATCATTACGGTGCTTGCCCCGCAGAAGATTGAGCAGCTCTATTCGACGCGCCATAAGCTCTGCGCTAACTGCCAACATCTCCTCGGGAATCGGGTTCAGTTGCGAAGTTATCTGCTGAAGAGCATGTGGACCTAAAGGAAACATTAATATAATTATTATGTAAACTAGTATTTTTTTTTATCACAGACTGGCTTTACAATTTATGGGGCAGACTGGAATGTTTGGGATTAACCATGCGACGTTTTGGAAGCGCATATCAATTAACAAAAATGTATAGATCATTTGACAATCGAAATAGCTGATATGCTGATAGCTGAATGACTTTGTCTACACGCTCAGATGGTTCTCACCTAAAAGGCCACTAATCTCCGAATTCAACGGCAGGTCAAGGTCATCTCGAACAAGCATAAGCAGGTCATGTGCCGGCCAGCCGCTGACAGACAAGACACGCACTTCTCCCAGAGAGTCGTCCACGTTCGCGATGCCAGCACGAGCCTCAAGCTCCTTCAACTGGGCGAAGTTCTCCAGCAACGAATTCTGCACAACAATATACGTAATTCATACTAATATCATAAATGCAACATTAACTCTCCTTATTGTCTGTTTGTTACCTTTTCAGGTCATAATAGTTGAACAGCATTGCATCAAACTTATGCTTCTGACTACCAGTGACTTTTGGCTGTTAGTACTAATCTACGACTACCCAAATAAAAATAATTGAACTACAGTTACAAACTAAGATTAACAAACGTGAAGAGTTTTCTAGCAAATGTTTAAATCACGGTTTTCAACGTTTAGGTTTCTTGCGGCGTTTTGGTTTTTTCTTACGACTAAAAATAATTTAAAAAAAATGTCCTTTGTTTGTTTTTGTCCATTCCATATCCACTTTTATTATTGCCTTAAACCCTAATCTTAGATTTGTATTTCAGAAAAGACAAAAACAGCAAAATTATAGTAGTATTCCTTATACCACAGAATAAGTAATAGCGGTTATACATTTATAGCTTGGCGCTGGACGACACATCGTGTTCGGCATAGATTGGCAATGGCACTCAAAAGATTAATTAGGTATAGCTAATTACTTGCTGAGCGGTATGCCCTGATAAACTGATTGCAATGATCAAAACTTACTTGTTGACTTATTAATGCTTTTCGCATTTTTATGAACTCTCGCTTCTTCGTTGCTAAAATCCGATTAACTTTGGCCAGAACGCACTGTGGCATGACCAAATCTTTTTCTGTGGAAAAATAAAGCATTTATTTACAGATTACCTAGGTGTGTAAGGGTAAACTGACTTCTTTTTCAGGTTTTCTTAACGTAAAAACTGAGTACAAAACACGGTATTACCGCTGTTTGTTTTAAGAAGAAATACTAATTATTGTAATTTTTAATACACATATAAATTATATTTTATAAATTAGTTACCTGGGTCACTGTCTGGCGATATCGGGTAGGGTTGAATCAACCCGTCCGGCGCCGAAACACATGACGTTGCGAAGTTATCTCGAGACTTTTTTAGTAACTGCAAAATAAAAAATAAAAATAAACATAATGCAATATAACAACACAATACAAAACTTGAGACTAACACACACAAAACTGAAACTAGACTCTCAATTTTTCGAAAAAATCATGGCGTTTGTAAATATTCCTACAAATTGTAATCGCTGAATCTAACATTCACTGTACTATTTCCTCTGTGTAAATTATAAATTAAGAATAATTTTTAAAACTACCGTGACACAGATTTGGCGGGAAGAAACGTCCAGATATTATCATTGTGCGGATCGCCCGAATGAAAAGGTAGATAGAGGTCTACCCCGCTTGGACGGAGCAACACCATGTCCTCGTGGAGGCGATCGGCGGTGGCGGTTACTTCCTTCCGTGAAGCAGTAATGCGAGCGACTACCTCTTTCGCTCGCAAAAAGCATAAGGGAGAGTCAATCCTCACACCCCGGCTGCCGCAAAAGATACCCTGCGCGTCGAGAATCACAGAGCAGTTCTTGGCTCCCGTAGGTGCACGCTTACGCCGAGTTGCTAGCTTGTCGGTTTTCTTTCGTTTAAACGGAAAGTGTGCAACGGATAAATTTACAATATCATTCCGCCTGGCCCATCATCAGACCACAAAATTTGCCTGGAAAGCACCACGCTCTATACCCCGTAACCACCAGGTTAGGGGGTTATACATGATGGATATTCCTCCCACATACTGCAAAACGCTTTAAGAACACATTCTTTGTGCGTACAGCTAAAGAGAGGAATTGCCTGCCGGAGTCTTCGTTTCATGATAGGTACCTACAACAGGGGATCTTTAAGTCAAGAGTGAATAAGTTACGAGGCAAGCATGTTCCATCAACGACCATATCACCGCTTAGGTAGGTACCATCAGGTGATATAGTCAAACGCCTACCAACCGAACACGAGCCTATTAATAATAAAAAATATAATTATATTATCCAATGTAATTGGCGTTTTGGCATTTTAATATAATATAATATATCTATATTTATAAAAATGAATAGCTGTTCGTTAGTCTCGCTAATACTCAAAAACGGCTGGACCGATTTGGCTAATTTTGGTCTTGAAATATTCAATATAGTCCAGGGAAGGTTTAAACGACGAGAAAAAAATGGAAAAAAAATCACGAAAAAAAAAATCCACATAAAACGCCATCTCTAATTATAATGTCATTATCAAATGAATTATGCTGTTCTGGGTAATTCCAGTAGATGGCATTATCCTTACTATTAGGCGGTACGAAGTTCGCCGGGTCAGCTAGTATATATATAATATAATAACATTTATTTATTTCTCTTCCACAAAGGTGCCTTACAAACTAACATAAGTAGATACAAGTATTTCTTTGTGGGAGACTGGCATCTGCACTAGGAAATCTTGTCACACAGATTACCAGGCCCCCCCACAGACTGTTTTTTTATTATTTTTTTATTATAAGGTCCTTTGGAAAAAAATAAAACTACTAAAATTAAATAAAAAAGAGAAACAACAAAAGAAAACGTATTTGTGTTTGTTTGTGGTGGTAGATTTTGCCGTTTTATGTAAAAGTAAAATAAATTAATAAGATCCCTTCGGGTGCAGTTTCTCGGGCTTGACGTGGATGAAGTCGAGGGCAAAAACTAGTATTTAAGGAACATGCACTCACAGCGTTGCTTGGTGACAAACTGGAACATCTTCTCTCATTTGGTTTTTTTCCGCTAAGGCTCTGAATCTGAAAACATTTTTCAAATATTGGACTTTGCTTTGGGATAACAAACTTTATTCAGATATCAGCTTCTACTTATCCGTTGTAAGTTGTAGACGTACGGTGTGAGGACTGAACAGTCGGTGAATGTTGAAATGCACCATATCCCCCAGGCTTTAGGGCCATTTTCAAGAGTATTTTATGAATACCAATTTGACCATTTAAATATCGCAATATTCTATTTTCGACGATGACAGTGATATAATATCCCTTCTAAAATATGATATTATTAAACCCGATTTATAGGTAATAAAAGCTTGGTAAATAGACTCGACATAAAGGAAATAAAAACGGGACAGAAAACTAAGCTCGACATAGTGGTAATAGAAGCAAGATAAGGTTTTCGGCTCGACATAATGGGACTCGACATAAAGGGTAATCATCCAAACTGCTGCCAGTTCTCCTTCGTTCATGCCTCAACGGGCGGTGCATATCTTTGTTAAGTAGTGATGCAATCGTTGATGGTGAGACGCACTAGTTTATTAAGAGCCTATATTCACTTTAGCCTTGAAGACACCTAAATTATAATCGGACGGGAAGACCGCAGCCGGCAAGTGGTTCCAGTCTCTCGATGAACGCGGTATAAACGACGAGGCGAAACGCTTGGTCCGGACCGTAATGGTTTCAACAACGTAAGGGTGGATACTCGCCGTTCGTCGGGTTGTCCGATGGTAGAAATGAGATGGTGGAATGCAATTTTTAATTTTCATGCAATTGCCGTGCACACTCACCAAAATGCATCCTGTAAAACACCGAAAGGCTGGCTACCCTACGCCTGTGCTCAAGGCATAACAAAAATAATGTTTTGTTCATGTTCTCTTATTCGATATTACTTATCTGCATATTCTGGGAATACAATCGGGAATCTTATAAACTTCACTAACACGCATACCATTCCGAGACGTCAACATAAAACAAAACGAACGATGATAAAGGTTTCGTTGGATCACAGAGGCTGACTTACGGCGATTTAATATTTAATTTTTGTATCTAAATGTTTGCATTCGTCGACGAAAGAAAAAAAAATAGAAAACAAAGATTCCATAAAAATACAGAGATTAGATTCTCACTACGAAAATAAAATATTTGCGTGAAATCCAAAACCATAGAGAAAGATAACGTAAAAGAATTGCATAGGTAATGTACAAATAGATTTTGGACCAAACCAACTAAGATAATTATGCTTTTCTTAACTCGCTCGATATTCTATAAAACTATGAATGTTTACAAATTATACTTACAGAATCCGAATTGGGGGAGAAATTGTCAGGATGGTCAATTTATAAAACCAGCCATAGCATAATCAGCCTTTTAATGTTCCCACTGTTGGGGCTCAGGTCTCCTTTCAAGGAGAGGAAATAGGCCGTAAACTACCACGCGGGCCCAGTGCGGGTTGATGAATTTCACATGTCTTCGAATTTTTTGGTTCTAGGACATGCCGGTTTCCTCACGATGTTTTCCTTCACCGTTTTGAGAGCAGTGGTGATGAAATAAATTACACAAAGTAATGCGCCTGGCTGGGATTAAACCCGCGAACTACAACTTGAAATCGAGGCCGTTACCACTTGGCCACACCTGCTCACAAAGCCAACCATACAATAGCTTAAACTTGATGTTTTAGTCTTTAACTTTCTATAATATTTAGCAACTATTAAAAATATTTGCTTAGCTCCGCAATTACCCATTTTTCTTATCTTTGTACTGCATTCTCTTTGATTTCCAATACACAGCCCTGGGAGTATATTTAACCAAGCATTTTTTTTTTTTTTTTTATTTTAACACGAGTTATGTATTTTAATTTAAGGCATTGTTTTTGAATAGATACGAGACGCACAAGACTGGTCGTTGTGGCGACGCTTGGGGGAGGACTATGTCCAGCAGTGGACGACAATCGGCTGAAATAATGATGATGATTATAAATTTTTTGAATAACAACAGCACGCAAATTTTTAGAAGAAATTAAAATGCTACATTGTAATTATTAATTTTTCTTATCAAGTAGAGTTATTGCAATCATGGCCTCGTTTCAAATTCTAGATCGAGCTGTGTTGTTTGGTTTCATTTCTGAAAATACACATGCCACACGAAAAATGGGTAAAAGCTCAATTAAAAAATTGAAATCGTTTCATCATCAGCTGAACCGATCTACTAGACCTGAATTCGGATATAATATTCAGTTACTGGTTTCCGACCCTGACCGACGGCCAAAGTGTTATGCGCATTCAATCTACTAATTACGTCTTCAGCTTCCACAACTGTCAACATGTTACTTGGTTCGGTACAAAGTGTTTTCTTTTTCCATTCTGTTTCCCTGTCCACCTTCACGTTTTTCAATCCTTTTACCTCCAGATAAATGCTTCCATTTTTACCATGTATTATTTTCCTCTCCATCCATCCACATGTGGCTTCGCTCACGTTAAAGTGATAAATTGTCCCAAGAGAACATACTCTCAAAACAAAGCTTTCCTATGTACTATTCCAAGACATGGTCTACCTGAGTGCCAAATTTCATGTTAATTCGTTCAGCCGTTTTAGCATGAAGGAGTAACAAACACACAAACTTTCACCTTTATAATATTAATAAAGTGTGATTTGGGCCTTCCGTCCACGGGCGCGTAAATCCATAGACGACATATACAAAACTATGAAACTCTGTCGACGAAGCGTATAATGACGTATGTAATACAAGTCTTTGAAGCTACGCGTCTGTGGACAGTAGGTAGGCTTAAGTTGAACATAATGAAAAAGCATCCATACACTCACGCGCTCGCGGGGGACAACGGGACTGGCAGACTGTGCCCTCTTGCTGATAAGTCTCATGGGTCGCCTCTTCACGCCGTTCTCGTTATCTATCGCAAATAAACACCGCTTATATTAATGCTATCAGCTTATCATTATCAGCTACTTATTTAGGCATTGACTTCAATACTCTTGCTGTTTATTAGGCGTCATACATAAAAATATATTTATCACCATGTTATTTTATTGTTTACTGAGTTCATTTAAAAATATAAAATAGGCTGAGAGCATTTAACAAAAGCCTTGTTTGATAATAATCCTCAATACAGAATTGGACAATCCAATTTAATCCTCATCTAGATAGACAACCATTGTAGCTTTAAAAATACAAACCGCAATTATTCTTAAATCAAATCCTTGATTTTGCTAAAATAATTTATGGCAAAGCTTCCATTTCTGCGTATTTTACCGACCAAAGATCCAGTTGTTAATTCCCAGGTATAATGGTAGTGTGGTCTGTTACGCAGACGACACACGACAGGGAGAGTCGTACCAAGCGGCCGTCAAACTAGCGACACGCAGGGTTACAACAGTCGTAAAGAGGATCCAGCAGTTGGGACTCGGATGGCGGTAAGTCCTCTCTTTGAGGAGTGACCGGAAAGACCTCACGGCGTCCTCACCTTCCGCATGACGTAGGTTCTCATTGAACATGGTCAGTTCGGGAGGTTCCTGCACCGGATTCGTACGGAAGAAACGCCCGGGTGTCACCACAGTGTGGACCGCCCAGAGGACACGGTGGAGCACATGGTAGAGGTGTGCCCTGTTTGGGCAGAGCACCGCTGTGTCCTCGTGGGGGCGATCGGCGGCAACGATCTCTCACGCCGGGCCTTGGTATAGGCCATGGTCCGAAGAGAGGAGGAGAGGCAGGCGGTCGCCTCCTTCTGCGAAGCAGTAATGCTAGCAAAGATGGCGCCCGCACGCGCCAGCCACCGGGATCCCGATCCCGACTTCCGACCACCGCAGGCGAGGACTAGGAGAATGCGAGCAATGGGTAGCTCGCCGTCCGACCGTTTGTAGCCGTCCGGACCAAGCCCAAGTCGTCGACGGCGCCTAGTGTTCCACGCGCACTTCAAGGAGATGTCAGGAAACCGTAGGGGCCCAGCAGTGCCGAACCCTACTGGGGCCATAGGTTCGCTTCTGAAAGGAAAACCCGGCCCTGGAATGAGAGGCAACGAAGGAACTAACCACCCAAGAGTAAAAAGGGCAAGTAGTCATTGGATTTTGTCTCACCTAAAACAAAAAAATCCACATTTTAATTCGCTAGTAGCTAGACGAAATACGAGTCCATGGGCCATCAAGATAGGCTTATTTTCTTCTGAGCTATATTTTATCTACATGAAAAATCAAACACAGGGAGACCAAATCTTCTTGATCTGAACCCATGAAGCAACATTATGCATCTCACCGTTGAATCATACAGCAACGGAACAAAACACTATTTTAGACATTTTTCGTATGAAAACGATCGCTCGCGATGGCTCAATTGTTTTCTGATCAAGCCATCAAAGCTTTAGAAAAACGAATAGTAATTACTTCAGGTCAAAAAGGCAAGGTTGCTTACCTTTAAGTCCTAATCCTACCAAGGTTTATTCTACTGGATTTTTTTTACATTCGATTTAGAAAATTATTTTCTTGATGCCCTGTCAAAAATGATATTTTTGGGGTTTGCCTACCTCAAAAGGAAAAAAAAACGGTACCCCTATAGCATCACTTTGTTGTACGTCTGTCTGTCTGTCAGTCTGTCATCTGTCGAGACCCTTTATCTCGGCAACGTGTAGAGGTATCGAGTTGAAATTAAAACCAAATACTCAAGTCTGCGGACCCTTGAAGCTGTGAAAAAAATCAAACTTCGTTAACGTTAACGAATAAAAAAGATATGGCCGTTTATGTCGCTAAAAACGTATATTTCGATACTCTCAAAGGAATCAAAATTCATAGGGTAGTTCCTGTTGACCCAGAATCCTGGAATTTGGCATTAAGCAAGGTGTCATAGTACAGATATAGGAATAAATCTGAAAACAGTAAATTTGTTGTTACCGACGTCACAAAAAATTCCAATTCGGAAAAATCTTCTATACTCCATTTGGGAATTGTAGTTAGTATGGAACCCTCATTGCGCGAGTCAGACTCGCACTTGCCCAGTTTTTTTTAGGTTGGTCCTATTTTAATCTAAAATCTAGTAATTTTTTTTTTAGGTGGGTAATTATCCAATGACTTCCGTACGGAGCGGAAGGGCGTGTCAGACTTTTACTGACTAAAACCCACTCCTATGTTTCTTCTTGGCCATGCGTCCCTTGACTCCGGAGTTCTCTTTCGGACATCCCATGGAACGAATATAAAACTCAAAATTCCTGATAGAATTTAGAACTCACTTCTCCGTGGTTCTTCCGTACTCAAGACTTCACTCAAGAGAGATACATTGTCCTGTTGCTTCTCCTTTCGAACATGGGGGGCGGGCATTTTCATAGAATCTACAATAAATGAAAGTATTAATTGAGGTATCATATTTTTTACTTAGAACCAGTTTTTCTTTATGAAGCTATTTCCAAAAAAATCATAATACCTTGAAGATAATTCAAAAATAGTAGAGAGAGATACTTAATTCAATTATCGTTTGACTATCTTTGACCTCGGCAGATGCATTAAACTTTATTTATCATAGTAATCATTGAAAAACAAGGTAATAACAAACAGAAGGCCACTGAGGAAATTAATACAATAATTTGATTTGTCATAATTAGGTAGGTTCTTTGGTACCAGGTATCTTACACTTTACAATTTAGAAACAACAGTTATTTGCACATTTTAAATATTTTTAGGTTTAGCATAGCATAGCATACACAGCTTATTTTTAATGTTCCCACTGCTGGGACTCAGGCCTCCTCTCTAGGAGAGGGAAAGGGCCGTAATCCACCACGCGTGCCCAGTGCGGGGTGGTGAATGTCACATATCTTCACAAATTTTTGGTTCTTTCTGGTAACTTTTTAATGATCCAAAATTTCCTATTCAAATACGTAGGTACAAACAACCCTTTAGTTTCTTTTGAAGTAATCGATTGAGATTGGCAAAGATGAGGCAGAATGATGGAGTTGGAACTTACAATTTTATGATTGCCTTCAAACCTCGAGTCTTTGACGTACCACAATCTTTCAACAAATATCGAAAACAGAGACATATGGAGAATCATGATTCTTGAAATTCTGTGCCGCAGTTTAGGAGGAATACCTACTTAAATATACAGGCTGATGATTACCAACCAAGTGTTGCCAGGCATTAGATATCAATCAAATATACGATCCATCCAAACTATTACTTATATTCTAAGCTGATCCAAATCAAGAATTTAGAAATCTAACCAAAGTATGAATATTTTTTAAAGATTTAATTAAAAAAACATTAATTACCCGACACACCATTAGCTAAAATGTGCGATGATTTCAATATTTTATAGTATTTTTTATATTTTAGAAGTTTTTTGTAATAACAAAAAGTGTACTTGTAGATTTTGTCAGAATCAGTTTGACACATTTTTCCACCATGTTTCCGATGTTCGATTTCTCTAATGTTTCCTGTCACAGAGTAGTTTCCTGCGATACCAATAGCAGCAACTAAAGCTTCAAAAAGATAACTTTTTATTTGCATCAATGAAAAAGAATATGATTAGATTTTTTTTTCTAGGTAAATGCTGTTTTTTTATTATTTATTTGATTAAACTACAACGAGTCTGCCAATAGAAATAAAATAGCTGAGAAACGGGGACTGAGAAAGGTCTGCCAGAATTCGAGATAAAGCACTAAACTACTTGAGAACAGCACTACATAGTATTGACAGCATTAAAAATCTCTTCAAATGATGTCACCATCTAACCCTGGAAAGCGTACACTGTGGAAAGCCAATAAACACTTTTATAGATCTGAGCAGTCGTTCCCACCTATAAGATGAAATTCAACCTAGGCAAAAAGTGATCATCACAAATTTAAAGCCTTGACAATGCAGTGTGCACCTAGCTGAAATGGTTTAACCAAATGAAGGCTCGGAAGAGGAAACTCATCTGGATGCCATAGATGAGCAAGATATCCAACTATGCCTGCCAAACAAGCCAAGGTCGCCCAATTGTTGAAAAACCTTCGCAAAAAAACTGTTTTTCATAGCGCGGTACCACGCGTGTCTTTGGTTACTGCTCTGCTTTTATTAGAAGTAGCATGGTGTTTTATAGCCTATAAGCCTTCCTCTATAAATAGGCTATTCATCTACGAACAGATTTTTTTAAAAATTAACCAGTTTTTTAGCACATACACACAAAAAAACTCTTCAGCTCTTGGTAGAATAGATTCTGTTCTATTTAGACGTTCGGTGTTGTAGAGACTCTTTCATCCGGACCTTTTTAGAAGTTTTAGAAGTCGTGGCACATGAAAAATAAAAAAGAAAACACTAATTCGAGTTTTAAAATAAATAACATTTTCTGATAAGATTTGGAACGGCTGTCAGCACAGAGTACATTATAATATTGGCTAGCTCGATAGGCACGAGTGATTTGTAATAATGTAGGTAAAAGTAATTTCATAGGATTTCATACATACCTACCTACACTAATACACGAACTAGAAACAATTCCTTATTTTTACTAACATCTGCCAGCAAAAGTAATATTGCTTGCTTGCAAACAATATGGTATAAATAGGCATACGCACATCGCAAATGCTGCATGGTTTATGAGGAACGACTAAATACATGTATATCTAAACACTGACAGAGTGGCCTCAGAAATAGACCACTATAAAAGGCAACACAGAATAGGTACGTCTTACCCACCACCTATGTCCACTTGCTTCTTCTACCAAAGTTGATACAACACTGAAGAGAAACCACGTGCTTTAAGCAGAGTGTGGGGCACTGACCCCCAATTCTACCAACTCGATGTTTCACACAACCCATCTGCTTAAAGTCTGGCGACTGATTGCAAAATAATTAAACAACAAAAAAAAATTGTAGACCCATTCTGTGCCTAGACTATTTATAAATTATAGTCATATTATTTTGGGGTTTTTATTTATTCGATAACTCGTTGTGTGCCTTATCAAACTATACAATATACATTGGTAAGTTTTTGCAGTAAATAGGTCCGACCTTTAGATAATTACAAAAATCCAGCTGAACCTTGGCAAAATCATTGTGATAATGCAATCAAAGTACCTACCTTGAAAAATATTTTAACAACTACTTAGTTCGATATCGATTTTATTTAATTGCTAATCCAGAGTTCACCTAACACTTATTCTGTGATGTGTGCGATCGATACTTGCAGGCAAACCGTGTGCTGATTGGCAGATGACAGCCTGTGAAGGAAGCCAACATTGACACTCAAAGAACTCTTCTTTGGGATGTAGAAGTAGTAGACAGACAATACTAGTAAGACCGCCTTTGTACCCATAGATTTAAGTTAGTTTTAAAGTTTTGTTACTATTTTGGTGTACATTAAAGTTTATTCTATTCTATTCTACTCGTCAAGACTGCGGGGACACAATGGAGGTAGCAGGTTAAATTTGGAAATCATTTGTACATAAAGCTTTACGTAATTTATCTACTTGGGTACCTCATCGATCTAGTAGGGATTCCGTCCCAGATTTTAGCCATCATATTTTTACCAAGGCCCAATATAACTCAGCAACCCGACTACTACACCTACTAACCTAACCTGTCTGTTAGAAAAAGAAAATGGCAAAACGCTAACATCTTTTGCAACTGTGATATGTGGTTTAAACGAAATTATTAACATTTGGTTGTTTATTACTTTATTCTTAATCTATATAATGTTTTAAGAACACATTTATTATGCGTACAGCCAAGGAGTGAAATTTCTTGCCGGAGTCTGTGTTTCCTGATAGCTATAACTTAGGGGTCTTTAAGTCAAGAGTGAATAGGCTACTTCTAGGCAAGCGTGCTCCATCGTCGACCACATCATCGCTTACCATCAGGTGAGATGGTGGTCAAACGCGAGCCATCGTTAATAAAATATATATATATATATAATATTTTTGCGTCGTAGTGCTGTCTACATATAATATTGTTTTATCGATATTCTTCTGCGCTAATTGTAGATTCAGTTCTCACACGCAACAACGTTTTGAATTAAAGTAGGCAGGTAAACATAGATTAGCATCTGGCTATTTTCGATGCGAAGACGACCAACTCAATACAGGTTAATTACCAAAGTATAAGAAAGACAATCCGAGAGAAAAGCCTAGTCAAAATTTTAATAGGTTAAAGCTATGAAATCTTAGTTATTTTACCTGAATGTGAGAACACACTCGGTCTTATTTACTCTGATAATATAATACTTATTTATATCATAAATAAATAAGCCTACAGGGCAAATATTTGCCGTTCATGAGTGTGAAATGCCTACTATATAGATACGCATCGAAAAGACAACAGAATATAGGTATTCTCGCTTTTCATCACTTGTAGCAATAAATTAATAACAAAGGATTAAACTGTTATCTTTGACCCAGTTAGGAGTCTACTTGTGTAGTAAATAATAATCAAAAATCGTTTATCCGTAGGGTATATAAGATCCTTGATAATAATATAACTAATATAGACAATATCGCTACGCTTTGCTCCGTTTTCCACCTTCTCCTGTGATTATTTTATTTGTATTATATCTAATCTGTACTGTCTCACTACTTCGACTAGCCTGTTGGTTTAAATGTTAGTGACCCTGACTACTATGCCGGAGGTCGTGGGTGCGATTTCCACCCAAGACAAATGTTTGTGTGATGAGCACGATCATTTGTTCTGTGTCTGGCTGTTATTTATCTATAATATGTATGTATTTAGAAATATATAAGTATATTTATCAAATATTCATAGCGCAATCTCTGCTTAATTTGGGACTAGATGTGTGAAAGCTTCCTTCTATTTTTCCCAACTCTGGGCCATTTCTTGCCAATTCCTAAGGAACATTATACTTCCACCTTCAAAACACGTACAATTTTACAAACAATGTCCCAGCCCCTTTCGATGTGCTCAGGTTTCAAGGCCTTTACACAGTCGAATGTCCCTTTATTCTGTCTATGTCCTATTATGTTAGTCTACCAGTCTACAGTCACGAAACACTTTTGACATTGCTTCAGAAACCTCTAATTCTGTAGCTCCATAATTGGAAATAAACACAGGTTGTGCAAAACTTCAAGTCATCTCTCTTTTCTTAGTTCCCATACTTTCATTACTTCTGGAACGCCGATGTGTCTAGTAATTAGGGTCATCATCCTGCTGTCCCGGCCCCAACTTATTTATCGGCGCAATATGTCTTCTTATTTGATTACATCTTCATGTCACCTTCCAATGTCTTCTAGGCTTTCCTCTACTCTTATTCTTTAGTTACCATTTAAATTCTGGATAACTTTTTTCACGACAAAGGAGGAGAGTTGATAAGATGCATTTTTCGCCCATCACACACTCGAAAAATAGAAGATTCTGTTTTCGACTATTTTTAAATGCATTTGTATCTATATCTAAAGATATATATTTCTTTATTCACTGACATTAATTATGTGATAAATAATATAGTAAATCAAAGCATTTATTGCCCAAACAGAGTGTTTCACCTTTTTAATATTTTTTTTCGTTTTTTCAATGTTTACGTTATTTTTTCAGAAACAAGCGCTCTATCAACCAAAATAATTTTGAATCATTTTTCCACATCATCATTTTTCCACATCATTCAGTATGGCCGATCATCGCTCAGTATGGCTCCACTGCTTTCTTTCCTTCATCATCATTTCTCCACATCGCATGTCCATTCCATGACAACCGATGGTTGCTCACCAATCCCCCGTTCCTCCAGTACCACTTGCAGACTTTCACTAGCATATAAATCCTGTGTTGTACGTATCCAACACCGCACACACATCTCTTAAAACATACTAATCGTATATGCATCCCAATATAAACATTAAACATGTGTCGTTAGTCAAAATATTTTATATTACGTCCTTACGTGTATTTCGAGTAACTTCAATCATTTTGTCATCATTACTCATTGGAATTAATGAGAATGGAATTTCTGTGTATTTGTTACGACACCGCGACGTTAATGCCCTGTGAAGTGAACAATAGAGATACAATGAAACTTGGTTAAGTGGGACCTGGATGAGTGAGAAACTTCCATAACTGGAACTCATACTCAGTTCCTGACACTTTAGCACTGAATTACCTCTGTTAGTGAGACAAAGAAAACCGATTTTATCTATGAGTTATCTCTATAACTATGGCTACCCCACTAAACTAACTATGGCCGTCCTGCGAACAAATGCAAAAAATTACCTCAGCTGTGCGAGTCAAGCTTTTCCAGCTCCAGGGCCCACTGGTTTGTAAGCGGCCTTTTTTTTGGTGGGAAATCATTAAATAATTCCCCTCGCTCGCTCTGGGTGCAGCGAGAGGAAGTGTCATACTTTACTGACTAAACTAACCTGTGTTCATTAAGTTATTATTTGCGTACTGGAACGCATAAGGTAACTGGTGGATCCTAGGGCCATGGTAACTCTTTCGAAGAATCCCGCAACCCGTGTGTAACCGACTTTAAGTTTTCTTTTTCTTAGATATTTAACATCTTTCTATTTTCAACATTGTTATAGGTTCCTTGTTACGTTTCGCTCCATCATAGTTTGTAAATGCTTGGCTTCGGCCAACAGCCTACGCTCAATAACCATAACCAACCGTTACGGCTAACCTGATTACTTTGATGTGTATCAGATTGTTGTTAATCGGATTAATAATATCGTTAAACCCACATTTGGATTACTTATGGACCAGATAAGTGCATTATGGTCAACCTTATGTAACGCCACCATTATATAAATATTTATTTATGATAATCTGATTTCGAAATTCATCTGAAGAGGATCTAGTATAGCCATTATTCCACATAAACTGCGTTTGTTCTAGTTCTGATTATAGAAAAAATTGTTGCCAAAAACTATCAACTTGTATTATCTAACTAAGTATATATTCTAGCTCCGATCACCATCCTCTTGCCCTTATCCCAACGTATGTATGCACAGGTGCATTTTCTGTTCCTTTACTCTCATAGTCCGATGCAATAGCAATCCGACACTACCGAAGAGAGATCAAGTGCAGGACCAACGACTACTTTCCGAGACACGGGGGTCTTACATCACCAACTTCCGAACTGCAGGGAGCTAGCGGCACATAAACACACTCAAGAAGTTCAGACAAGCACGGTTCAGTGCCGACCAAGAAAAGTAAATGGGTCGTGAATCAAACCCAGCCAGGCGTTTTACTTTGTGTAATTTATTTCGTCACCACATATCTCAAAACGGTGAAGGAAAACATCACGAGGAAACTAGCTGACTGACAACCGCCAACCCAAACTTTTTTTTTCGGTAGGAAAATAATCCAATGACATCCCTCGCTCTCGGGCAGAGTGGAAGGGTTATTTTAAAAAAAAAACCCTTCGTTGCCTTTCATATCAGGGCCGAGTGTTCCTTTCAGAAGCAGACCCAAAGCCCCAGAAGGCTTCGACCCGGCTATCTTCCGTACGAATCCGGTGCAGGAACCTCCCGAACTGACTATGTCCAGTGAGAACCTACGTCAAGTGGAAGGTGAGAACGCCGTGAGGTCTTTCCGGTCACTCCTCAAAGAGAGGACTTACAGCCATAGTTATGGCGTGCACAGCACTAGGTTGCGACAGTCGCTGTCGCCATTTCATCATGAGATCCAGCCGGAACTCTGTCCGCCATGTCGCGACTTGCCGCGGCAGCGGAGTTTCGCCCCGGCGTTGCATCTCCTCGCACAAATCGTGCATGCGTGTAAGGAGTGTTGCCTCCAGATCCCATGGTACCGTGCGGTATCTCCGCACCATCCGTATGATCGGGTCCCACCACGGCGCCCCATAATGGGCCATGGACCGAACAATACTTGCGTAGAGCCTCCGGCAGGAGCCGCTTGAGCCTCATTACTCGCTCAGCAGCCTCCTGGGAGGTAAGCCCCCTCCTTCTTCCTCCCGCACGACCTGCACCACGCCACTAGTGGGATTTTTCGGGCCGAGCCCTTCTCTCCATCGGATGATGATTTGTCCCCCGATATGGACCGCTTCCAGTACCGGAATCTCCTTGACCCTCCTCAGACTCCGAGCCTTCCGAGCTGCTTTTGGATACCGCATTGGATTCCGCCCGCACATCACTCTCAATCTCCTCGTCGTTGGGTTTGTTAAAAAATTTGCTAGCCATTTTTGTTCCCAAGAGTATGAAACTTTATGTACCTGCTCAAATTTAGTAGTCCGCACTAGAGACTAATTAAGCTACCCATTAGTCAAGCTAACAACCTCCCTCACGGTGCGCCGCCGCTTGGAGGTTTGGGTTATTTTTTATAGAAGTTGTCTTCCTCGCGGCCTGGGCGGTTAAGCCCAGACCCTCGACCCCCATCAAAAGTCAGAAACATGACCTTGGACAATCTTTGGGGCTACGAGACGAACGATGGCAGAAGGAGGCGCAAGTCTTCCTCCTTACTGCCCGGTAGCAGTGCACACCGAGCCCGCTCTTACATCGCCACTGTGCCCTATAGCAGGACACGGACACGTTGAAGCGTTAATTCAGACAGATTATTCGCAGGCGGCCATCGAGACCCTTTAGGCAAAATTACCCAAAGGAAGAGTCGTTGGCCGCCTCCCAGGGACCGTTCTGCAGACACGCCTTCACTCCGGACTTATCTGCGATGAAACTAAAGCCTGCGGGCACTCGTGGAGGTTTTCTGTCGTAGCACCCCAACCCACACTGGGCCCGCGTGATGGATTAAAGCCCGTTTTCTCTCCTGGAGAGGAGGTCTGTTGTGTTCTAGCAATGGGAACATTTTATGGCTAATTATGCTTACTATCATATAGGGAATTATTAAACAGTCATCTGAAAAATTTAAGAGTAAAAAGATAAGATCATCAGCCAACTACAAGACGTGCCAACACTATCAATAAAAATACCTTCATGAAAAGAGAACAAGAGATACAATTAGACACGGGAGAAGTCAACAGACTCCACTACTTTTAAATAGATTCTCCCTTTCAAAACAAGCTCTGACTGTTTCGATATTTTTACAAGTTTGATGTCATTGAAGTTTGTGTGTGTGTGATTGTTTTTTACAAGTCATTCGTTTAGTTCATTCTCTGTAGTATTTATTGGAACGAACATCGTTAATCCCAAATTATTTCTGATGGACTTTCGGTGGTAAAAATACTACTAATACGCCGTTCATAAAACACAACTACTCGTACTTTTCTGACTCAATTCTATTTCCATTCAAATGGTAACTAAAAGTGGGCTTTCGCCTTTGCGTTATAGAATTTCATGGAAGACTCCATCAACTCTGATTCTACTTTTCTTAGTTCCTTCTTGATCCAAGAAGAGTTTGACTCTTGATAAATTAAAACATAAAGACCATTGCAATACTCTACTTATGTACGCTGCAATGTAATTACCTACTAACAGTAGCCACTGTAAAGAATTTGGAACATACACAAGTTGTTCTCTGATTGTGTTTCGGTACATGAAAAATGTTTAGATATTTTCAGCAGCTGCCCGCCCCGGAAATATTCGTAGCGTCGACGGCCGACCATGACCTCCTATTTTTCCTAACATTTATTAAAGCTCTGAGCACATTGTCTTCTCTTAAAAAAACTCTGATTTCACCAATAGGTACTGATAATGATAACCGATATTAAAAAAACACTACGATTACCTACTGATAAAAATGTGAGCTCCCATATTACTGAATTCAAATAATCGCACGATTTCGGCAAGAGAGGTCTTTAGTTCGTGATTGTTTACACAACATAGTCGGTTCTCTTACGGAAATACATCTAGCTCTAAGCAGACTGGTGCTACTTAACAGTTCGACAGTTCGCTTATCGCGTGCGAAAGGCTTGTCGATAAGGCGGTGTGCGCGCGCGCAGCCGTCAGTACCGCGAGCGACGCCGGCGCAAGCCCATCACGACGACAACCGTCACCGGCCGAATAGAAGACCAAGATTCGTAACGTGTTTGGAAACTAACAGCAATATTATACAAGTGATATGTGCCTGAAGCACCGCGGCCGGCTACTGTTTACTAAACTGAGGTGTTGTGACAAAGTTTGCTTATACTTCAACTTGTGCGGTTAAATCAATCTGAACTGCGATTAATTTAGGTAAGTTTATCGTCAACATTTTTTGTAAAAAAAAAATACTTGCTCCAAAAATATATTTTTTAAATAAATCTTGTCAACGCAATATTGCTCTAGAAGCAATAAAATGCTGCTAGCGATAACTACAGGCAAAGAAGGCTGACTGAAATAAATATAAATATACGTTGGCAGCGGATTAGTATGTAGCATGAGTTCACGAACCGGCGAAATGTTTGTTTGTTTGTTACCGAGTCACCGATGCCAAATTCCATGGTGAGGCTATATCAACAGCAACAGTGACGTCACGTCTAGGTACCGACGACGAAGACGGCGGAACAGCACGCGACGCTATTTTCACTGACCTTTCTAATTTCACTCATCTCGGCCATACACTAATAGGACAACAAAATATATAAGATCATTTATATGCGAGTATTTAATATAAATTAAATAAGATATGGCAGATATCAATAATCAAAATTTTATTAGATGTTTCTTGATATTTCACAATCATCCGTCAAAATAATCTTGCGTAGAATCTTTGACTTAATAATTCACTCTCTCTAGAATCTACTTTATTAATATAATCATGATATATCGTTTTTTTTTGTTTTAACCTTATGTGGAGAACAATAGCTAAGAATAATATTTTTACTTCAAAGCAAAATAATAATGGCACAGCTAATTACAATAATGTGCATGAAACAGATGTTTTTAAATTATTGTCATTGATGTTGAATGACTGTTAGTAAAGAGAATGGTACTATTATACACGTATGTATGAATTACTATGTACCTAGGTGCTAGTTAAGTTACCTGCCTTAATCTAAAACATAAAGTTATTTTTACACATTAAGTTTTGATAAATGAAAATCATGAGGATTTAATTTTTTTAGTAACCTAGCTAAGTTTCTTACAAGTACATATCGATATTATGTCTTAAATAAAAGGGTATCTTTCAATAATATCTAATACCTAGTCGTAAATAATTACTAATAATAATAATTCAGATTATATCCTTATCTTATAGATATATCAAATGAATTTATTATCTTTATATTCACCTATAGTTCTTCTGTACGATTCACCGAATTTTCTCCAAATGGCTGGATCGATTTTGTATGTACCTATTTGAATGGATCCCTGGACAGTTTAGATGTACAATTAAACCCGGTAGCTGGCACTGCAATCATGTAGAAGTTGTCCTTCATTTTTTTTTAGTCCATAAGGGAGTAGCAGACCTAGCAGTCCAACGTCTAGCAGGTCCGCTAGCCCCTTATAAAATAGATCTGGATTTAAAGCAAAATATATTCACATAAACCCATCACGTGTACCCACTACAATACTAAGTGCATTTAAAAATTAGAACCACTTGTAATAATAGTAATAGCTACATACTTAGTTATTATAAGTAGTTTTAGTTACAACACTAAGTATAGAACTCAAACTAATTAAAAAGATTATAAAAATATTAACACAAACAAATTAAGTATATTGAGTAGAAAAGGTTAAACTATGTATAAATAAGAGATAAAGACAAAATCACCAAATATGCTAATGGTCTCCGAAGAAAAGAGCATCCCAATTATCAACAACTAGGGTAGGTGAACTAGGGTAATTAGTCAAAATAAACACGCACTTTTGAGAACTAAAACTGATAAGGGCTAATTAATTAATATTATAATCGCTTCGACAAATAACTTAGATGTTATGATTTGATAAAAGTTGGAACTAAAGCCAAGTGCAATGAGTAGAAGAACATTAAACTTTTAAATAGATATTGAGGTGACCATCGCATTCAAACACGTCAACTTAAAGAAATAGGGTAATGCGTGTGCGCTGTTTTTGCCGCACCAATCAGTACGTCTTTTATTTTCATTGCTTGCTCCATAAACTATATATACAATAAATATAATACTACTAAACATTATGAGTATCCCAAGGCTGTTCATAAATTAAGAATAGATAGCGGTATCTGGTTATATAAGTTCATCAAATTAATGACCAACTTTACCAAAATACTTAGGGTTATTGAACTGCAAGCGGTTTTTTTCCATATACCAAAAGGGAAATAAATATTAGCTAGAGGTAAGTTTATCAGCAACCTGACCGGAATAAAATCCAATAACGTAACAAATTTATATATTTAATCAGGTACCTACTAACATATTTGCGAAGTGGTTTAATCATAGCTTATTCTTATAACATGTTATCGTTACGAAGCCACATATAATTTTAGAACATACGATATGCCGTGAAAGATCTCCGACATATTAGCGAAAGTCTTTGATCGTCTTAGTACTTGACTTCGTAGTTAGTGGACCGCAAAGCTCGTCATAAAAAACGAGAAATCTAAACCGTTAAGTAAAGGTTAAATAGAGGAGAGACGAGACACCAATAATACTATTAATGTCAAGGAGGGGGAAACATAAATTTTATGCCATTGAATATTCAGGAGGCATCATTCAAGATTCCAATCTTTAAACTTCTAATACGTATCTATTAAATGTACTTAAATACAACTTTCAGCACTGCTCAATGATTTTCTCTAAGATTAACTTCAATACTTTAAAACTGGGTCTGGGTCATACAAATACGTCGAAATGATCAATGAATGGCTGTTTGTGATATTCACCAGTTCGGTTCAATTGCCGGAGACGACGCATTAGAAGGCTAAGTGCCGTCTTCCGCAAGTTGGAATGCGAGGCACAATAATGATAGAATATCTACTCTGAACCTTCAAGCAAGGCATCAAAAAAATAACTAAAATAAAAATAATGTTTTAATATTAGCTAACCAAAATCTGTGAGTGCTGTGCAAGTGTGCACACCTATGTGAAGAATTCACTATGATAATTGTAATGTAATAAAATTTATTTTTCTGTAAATTTTTCTGCAAATACGTGCTGAAAGTTTCTGGATCTAGCCACTTACAATAAAATAATGAAAAAACAATTATTGAATTCGAAAATAGAACTCTTTGCGAGCATATTACTTTTTAATTTGCGAAACTGTCATTTGTTTTTTCATTGTGGAGTCCTTTCGAAGATTGTGTGTCGCTATCAAAATGAATTTAACACGTGAACATTTTCGTTCAATGATTTTTTATAATTTTCGTTATGGCTTAAGTCAACAATACAGTTGCCAGAGACTGCAATTGGCATTTGGTGATGAAGCACCATGTCGCAGCTCTGTATATTCGTGGTTTGGAGAATTAAGACGTGGACGTGATCATCTCTATGACGAGGTACGTGAAGGTCGGCCGACGACTGCGGTTACAGACTTGAAAGTTGACACCGTACGACAACTTACAAAAATTTACTTGCCAGCAAATTCGTGCTTTGTTAGGCATTGGAATGAGCCAAGTGCAAAATATTATACATGTGCATGAAGATTTGGAAGCTTTACACTCGATGGATACCAATGACTTAACGGAGGACTAGAAACGACTGTGTATCTAGTGGTGCCTTAAAATGATAAAAAAGTATAATGGAGGACAGTCATTGGCTGTCTATAATATCGTGTCAGATGACGAAACCTGGGTGTACTGCTTTGAACCCGAAAGAAAAAGCCAGTCGGCACAATGGATCTTTCCTTTTGAAGATTTGCCGACGAAATTTATGAAGTCTTCTTTTTCCGGCAAATCAGGACATTACACAACAGTACAGCTTGAATATCAAAGGACAGTTTTTTAGAGGCACACGTTTTATGAACCGGCAGTGAATGCCTTCCATAAAGCCATTGAAGAGGTCCCTAAAGAAGACTGGTCCAACTGCTTCGTACAGTGGTTTCAGCGAATGCAAAAATGCATTAATGAGGGTGTTTGGGAAAATCCACGCCACCAGTTGGTGCCTCTTAGCCGTCAGGTCTTTTCCTTTGCTACTATGAGGTTAACGTCTAACGTTTGACGTTAATGTCAAAAATAATATCATTAACATAAACGTTTTGACAGGTGCCTGGACCTTACGCCCCAGTGCTGCCACCTGGTGAACTTCATTTTAGAACACCCTCATTGCGAGACTTTGAAAAACAATAAATATACCTATTGTAACTCTTATATCTAGTCTTATTTAGCAGAATTCAGAAACTTTCAGTAAGTGGTTGTAAAAGATAAATAACATTTATTTATTTATTTATGAAAACTTCATGCAACATAAAAGTACAAAGGCGGACTTAATGCCTTAGGCACACACACACACACACATTTGACATACACACACACACACACACATCACACATTCACACATTTGATTTTTTGATTTCATTTGGGGACATTTGATTGAGAAATGCCCATAACCACATAAGTGAGGGGTCGTGAGACCAACGTGAACTTTGAACGAACTGTATTGGTCAACATTTCGATGCAAGTACATAAAAAACGCTACCTAATTCCGACCCTTGGTTATAGGTAACTAAATTTTACAATCATCCTGATTCGAAAGTTAGATGAACGAAATATATGCACAGCTTTAAAGCTAATGATGTGATATATGCAAAAGCATTTTCTGGGACCTGCGAGATCTTAGATACAAACTTTAGTTTCCAGATCTGATGATTTAAAGTTGAGTATAAAGCGATCAGTGAATTATTTATAACTTTAAAACATGGAGTTTATAGAATACAAGCTTCGACTTCACTCTTCATATGGTTAAGACCGTTACCTGAGCCATAACAACTTTCATTAGACACTACCTGGACTCGTTATTTTCTGTGTATGATGCTCATTAAAACATCACTGTCATTCATTGCAGTCGAACTGCAATAAAAATACTGTCGTTTATGCTTATGGTTATAATAATATCATAGCGCTCCTTTTACGTCGCTTCTTCAGATTCCTGAATTAACTTTTATCCTTTGAGGAATAAAACTCGTTAATATATAAAAAGCAACCGTTACTGTCTTGACTCATTTATCAACAAACAGCTCAAATCATAATTAGAATAGTTATTATATGACGTAGGCATTTTTTTTTTTGTTTTTTAGGTGAGAAAATCATCTTATGATAAATCTCGCCTTGGGTGGAGCGGGAGATAGTGTCAGACTTTTACTGACTGAAAACCCACTCCTGTTCCTTCGTTGCCTTCGTCCCAGGGAGAAAGGATTTTTCAAAATTCACATTCTAAGGGGATGCAACGGGGTCCAAAGTTTGTATGGAGAAACTTAGTGTCACGCCGACGAAGCGGCTGACAGAAGCCAGTGTTGAATACTAAAAATAAAATTTACAGTTAAATTTCTAATAGAGGAGTTCAATTTATAAATAATCGGACCATAAAATTATGAGTTGAGGGCTATTGAATTCCTAACTGGTTTATTTATATAAAAAAGCGCCCTAGATTTTTTGACCCACACTGCGCACCGGCTTTGTCACACCCACCAACTTCCAACTGGTTTGTTGGAATCACGTGCACTAAACATAACGACGATTAGGCATTAAACTTTTATTTTGATAAGCTTTGAAGTAATAATATACAAGGTTTCGGTTATTGAAACAACTGAGGGTACTCATTGTAGATATACATACATCACATAAGTAACGGACATATGTATACCTCTCTCTTTGGTCGAGTATACCTATACCTACTTATATATTACTAGCTTCTGCCAGCGGCTTCGCTCGCATAAAAGTAGATTTCTTCTTACAAACTTTGGAACCTCGTTTCACCCCCTTAAAAGTTGAATTTCCAAAAATCCCTTCTTAGTGCTCGCCTACGTCATAAAAGGAAACTTTGTGCAAAATTTCACGTTCCTAGTTCCAGTACTTTCGGCTGTGCGTTGATATGTCAGTCAGTCAGTTTCTCCTTTTATATATATAGATTAGTATACTGTTGTTAAATCAGATCTAGTATTAATTATTTTCACTATAAACAACTTAATTTTTAGGTTTCCATACCCAAAATATAATCAACGGTGCCCTACCTTCGCTGTAGCGCATCCGTCCGTATGTCTATCAACGGGCTATACCTCATGAACCTGTTTGAACTGGTACACAGTTGAAATTAACACAACGTATGTATTTTTATTGCTGTTACAACAACAAATAATAAAAATTCGGAAGCGATATTCAGTTATTTGAATAATAGCGTATAAATTTATAATAGTTATCGGACAACCTCAGGACAACCCGATAATAATGTATTGTGAAAGCGATTTAGTTAATCGATTGTCTTACTTCGAATTTATTTTGAGTGTAAATATAATTATGAGACAAAGACATCCATTGTTAGTTATTATGGATTAAAACATTTGTATCGAGTCACACGACTGACAAGCCAATCCCGGTGTAAACTTCCCTTGGGTGCGCTCACAGATAGGTGCGCTTACGAATTACTAGCTTCTGCCAGCGGCTTCGCCCGCATAACATGGATTTCTCCATACAAACTTTAGACACCCGTTTCATCCGTAACATGTATTGTCATAACCTGGAGTCAATATGTATGAAGATAGTAAAAAAAATAGCTTGGATGAAAGGCACGGGATTGTGAGGATTAGTAGGTACAATCAAAAACCTCATTACCGGTAGGCGCGGGCTTGCCAATGGGTAGCTAACCACATCGGCTCAAAAAAGCACCAAATTTTAAATTTAATGCGTGTCTTAGTTTTGCTAGTGGGGCACGTTACCGACTGAGGTATGTATGCCTCTGGTTTTCCATAATTAATCAATTCAGATCATGAATTTCTGCCTCAACAGTTTTGGATAGCCATCAGCATGGCGATGAAGGAGTGGCTGCAGTGGCTGCCGCCGCCGCGATCGCTGCTGGCGCTGCTGCTGGCTGTGGCCGGCTTCAGCGGCCGGCTGTTCGCATCGCACTTCACGCACTCGCCCACCCTGCTGGTCGACACCTGCCACTCTCTCTGCCGCCTGGTCGGACTTATCACTACGTTGATCTCATACAAGGTTAGTTTCGAGTTTATGCTTAAGATCTTCTTTTAGTTAAGTACCAGTTTTATAATTAGTATACGCGTAATCAGCCTTATAATGTTCCCACTGCTGGGACTCAGGCCTCCTCTCTAGGAGAGAGAATAGGCCGTAATCTACCACGCGGGTCAAGTGCACATTGATGGATGTCACATGTATTCTAATTTTAAGTTCTAAGACATTTTTTCTTCTCACGATGTTTTCCTTCGCCTTTTTGGCAGCAGTGGCGCTAAAATAAATTACACAAAGTAATGCGTATGGCTGGGTTTGAACCCACGTCCTACAACTCGTAAGACGCCATTACCACTGGGCTATAGAAAAATAGAATAGAATAAAACTATATATATATATATATATATTTATATATTTAGTTTTTATGATTAGTTTTCGCTAATTCAGTTAATTCATGTAATAATCTCATTTAATACTGAACAAAATTATAAGGCAGCGTCCATAAAATGTGTCTAGTGGAATAATTGCATTTATGGTATAGATACTTAAATAATAATAATAGAATAGTAATATTTTTAAATCTAATTCTCACTATCCGCTACTCGGTCCACTTCATTTTTATAGTTTGGTTGGTTGTGAAATCACGAGTTCAACCATTGCGGACATTGTGTGAAATGTTTTATGACAAATTCAGCTGCATACGCCGAAAGTTTAAAATTATTTCCTTTGATATATAAATGGTGTGACAATGTAAAATGTATGAAAAGAAAAAGATTTTAACAATCTATAACTTATATACTATATGTACTATTAATATTATAAAGAAAAAGATTTGTATTTATGTTCGTAATCAATAAACTCAAAAACTACTGAACCGATTTTAAACTTTCCCCATTAGAATGCTAATTTATTACTGAGTGACATATTATTATGCTATACATATATATTTTCTGCTTTTGTGCGGCGCAAGCGCTGGCAGAAGCTATTCAACAAATAAATACACATTTAAATCATAAACAAACTTTGGTGACAGAAAATAAATACAATAAAAAGCCTTTTATTCCATACAGCATCATACATTACAACAATATTTTAACTTGGAAGAATATTTAAAAAAATATTTCAAATAGATAATTTAGTTCGATTTCATGCAATTTTCATATTAATAAACTAGCTTCTGCCAGCGGCTTCGCCCGCTTGGAAATAGGTTTCTCCATACAAACTTTAAACCCCGTTTCATCACCTTAGAGGGTGAATTTTGGGAAATCCTCTCTTAGTGCTCACCTAAGTCATAAAAGAAAGTTTTGTGCAAAATTTCACGTTTCTAGTCCCAGTAGTTTCGGCTGTGCGTTGATATGTCAGTCAGTCAGTTTCTCCTTTTATATATATATAGATTAAACATTCAACCCTATTTTTTGTTTCCATATTTAATTTATACAATAAATAATTGTTATTTATAATTTATTATATACTTAGTAAATTTTTCTTAAGTGATAGAAAAATTGTTGCCATATCAGTTCAATTCTTTGATTCTTTATCAAATTTTACCTGTCTAAAGCTAATGAAGTTGGAAATTGATAACGTTATTAAAATTCTTTTACATTGTCCAGTATGAACGCGCCGACGAGGGAGCTGGCCGGGAGGGTCGGCTCCGCAACACATTCGGCTGGGCGCGCATCGAAGTCGTTGGCCGCCTCTCCGTGCATGTGCTTTTCGCTTCCTTCGCCCTCGCCCTGGTTGTGAACGCACTGCAGCTGGGAGTACACTCCTCACACGGGCAGCCTCCAAAATATCCCAAGGTTATCGTTGGCAGCGCTGTGATAGGACTGCTGCTGCACGCCATTAATTACATGCTGCTTGCTGGTGAGTATTCTTTATTCCACCGGCTCTTAGACGTCCTCTTTAAAAGTTTTCCACCTTCAAGCTTATCAATCGAGAATGGGTAAATACCTAGAGGAGGGATACCTAGCCCCGTACACAATGTAAATTGACAGTCTATTTTCGTCTCGTAAATCTCGCAAAAACTGAATCACAGGGTCTAAAATTCAGCCACGGTAGACGTGAGCTTGCGGACAACGAGCATGGTAGCTCGCCGTCCAGCCGTCCGGTAAAACCAAGCCCAAGTCGCCGGCGCGTGGTGATTTTGCCACACACTGGACCGTTTATTTTATCGTTATTTTACTTTATTTTCAACCGACTTCAGAAAAAAGGAACAGGATCTCAATTCGATTGGATTTTTTAAAATATTTTTTTAGAGTTCCGTACCTCAAAAGGAAAAAATGGAACCCTTATAGGATCATTTTGTTGGCCGTCTGTCTGTCTGTCAAGACCTTATATCTCGAGAACGCGTGGAGGTTTCGAGTTGAAATTAAAACCAAATACTCAAGTCTGTGGTCCCTTGAAGCTATGAAAAAATCAAACTTCCGAGTTAACGAAAAAAAAGATACGGTCGTTTATGTCGACACACAAATTTTGTCTACACTCAAGGAAATCAAAATTCAAAGGGTACTTCCCGTTGACCTAGAATTCTGGAATTTGGCATGAAGCAAGTTCTCATAGCACAAGTATAGGAAAAAATCTGAAAACTGTAAATTTGTAGTTACGTCACCAAAAACAAAAAGTTTGCGATTCGGAAAAATCTTCGTAACTCAATTCAGGAATTGAACTGTTTTTACAGGTAAGTTTGTACGGAACCCTCAGTGCGCGAGTCCGACTCGCGCTTGCCCGGTTTTTTATGTCTATTTCCTCAAAACTCCGTCGTTTATGGACCGATTTACAAATTTATCTTCCAGATTGGTCACATTTTTTTATATGGTATTTTCATCGAGAACTCAAGTATTTACAGTCAAAAAGCAACATTCGATATAGAGGAACTAGTGAGAAGACCAGGAATGGCCAACGGAACTTCACACTCCCATACATACCACAATGAAGATAGTTAAGCAACTATGACAATACCTACAAATAAATAAACGGTTCTGAATAGTTATGTTGAAAATGGTATCATCGAAGTGATTGGATGATGATGATGATGGAGCCGGAAGGTATACACCTGAACTCCGTAATTAATCAATATATCCTAGCCGTGTTTGGGCTTATTAGAATTGTCATGAGATAGACTTTGGCTATAAGGTACTATCGAAATGATCTAATGATGGAGCCGGAAGGTAGAAGGTAGACACGGGAACGTCATAATAAAACAATGTATCCTAGCAGTATTTGGGTTAGTTGGAATTGTCATGAAAAATAGGTACTCTGGCTATAAGTATCACACCCAAAAAACACAACTAAAAAATGTAAAATAAAAAAATATTACAAAAAAAAACCAAATTCACTGCAAAAAAAAAACAATAAAACGATCAAAATAACTTTAATCTCGGTAGTCGGTATTAAACAACAAAAAAAAAAAACTAGAAACACCGACTTCCGAAATTAAAGTAATTTTGATCGTTTTAGTATTTTTTTTTTTTGTAGTGAACTCGATTTTTTTTTTTTTTTTGTTCAGCTACGTAACATATAATAGTGTAATTTCTTATTTACATCTCATCCTTTATTGACAATGTCTTTATCACTGTAAACAACAATTAAGTACTTACAATAATTAAACAAGAGATGCACGTATGTTTTGTGTTATTATAATTAATAATTTAATCGCGACTGTAGAGCTCGCAAGGAGCAACACAAACAATCGACGTGCGCTGTACGAACTATAGTTAAACCTAAATACCATTATATTTCAATGTTTATGAAATAACTTACTGCTGCACTACTTTCGTGAATGTAACAATGCATACAAGCACCAAAACATTCGTTGATTAATAGCGGTAATCAAGAAAACGTGATTAAAACTATAAAAATTCTTGCATAATTTTGTTCACGACTATTTCTTTTCGGCTCCACTATGCTCTGCCATTAGAACTTCAGAGAAGTTCTGAGTTCTGACCGATACATGAAGTGGTGCATCTTTGCCAGACTTCATCTGGCAGATCGAACGCTTTGTCTACTCGGAAAAATCTAGCATTGATAATGCGAGTCTACGCTAGAGGAGTCGAGCACGAGCGGAGCACGAGCCGAGCTCAAATTCGTATAGTTTCGCTTGTGCTCGGCCTTTCTAGAGTCAGTCTACACTACACGAATTTGAGCTCGGCTCGTGCTCCGCTCGTGCTCGACTCCTCTAGTGTAGACCTACATTTAGCCAAACTATTATTAGCAAGTTATGATTTTGTAATAGTTTATTTAAGTTAGTATGTATACATCGATTGACAGTGAACACTCAGGTTCAAGCATCGTCGCCAACTTTTTATTAGCTATATTTAATAGCAGCCTTCCATCGGTCATCAAGTGCAAGAAGTTGCAAGAGCACGTGCCATTGTCTAAATGGATATAAACATTTTCCGGAATAAAATGCTTGAGTTTCTGAGTACGAAGCGCAAGGCAACTGAAATAGTACAGTTTGATACAAGTGCAGAAAGTTTGTCATTACGACCGACGATAAATTGAAGCGGGGCGAGCTCGAGCACTTTTCCGCACTAGCACGGAAAACAGTAAATTGCGTGCCTAAAAGTGGTAGAGATAAAGTGGGTTTTCGAGGAAGAGTATAAAAAACAATATTACACAAATGCACGATTACGTTCCATGCTATCTTGCAGATAATAGGGATAATTGGTTCCTGATAAAAAAATAATAATAGCCAGGTGCAATGAACTTACCTACAGCTGATTGTAGAAACGCGACATCACGACATAGATATCTAGCTAGAACCTTAAAATTACACCGTAGCGTGGAATAAAAACCTAGAAAAATATATTTTTCTACGTTTTTAATTCACGACAGTCTCTTAAAGGAACTGTTTATATATTCAGTATACAGTTCCTTTATGAGACTGTGATTACTTTAGTTTAGAATATTTTGAGTAGAATATGTGAGTAAATGAGAGTCTAATACAGTAAACAATACATTTCATTATTATGATTCAATATTTTCCCATAAACCTAATGATCAATATGTATCCCTCCAATGTGAAAGGCTTTGGTGTCGATAACCAAAACATAACATCGTAAATCAATATCCTCTGCGGAAAACAGCTCATCTATTCTCTGCACACAATTGATATAAACAAACGTGTGACCGATTATATTTATGAACACGTAAACAATTTTATCTACCTATACGATATCATTGTTTCAAAGCTAGTTACCACCCTATCAAAATAATCTCCTAATAGGTCCTTACCTATGAAATTGCCGTCCAACCGAACTAGCTATTTCAAGTCCATTTTTAGGGTTCCGTACCTCAAAAGGAAAAAACGTAGGTAAAAACCAATTTAAATAAAACAATAAATTTTGATACGGAACATATTGACTGCAACAGTCAGGACCCATTAGATGGGATGATTTTAGTCTGGATTATTTTAAAAAATTATTAAATTATTTAAGGTAGGTACTTTAAGCTACTTTTTATATTCTCGCGGAAACGGGACTTAATTCAGGCGGTTTGCCCCCTACATCACCACATTCTGATTATCGGGAGAGAACATCTTCGAAAGGGCTGAACCGCTTTTAACGGGACTTTCACCGACGGAAAGCTTTTTTTTTTGTAACAAATATCACACAACGCCATCCAGTTTCAAGCTAAGCAGAGCTTGTGTTATGAGTACCAGACAACTGATAAATATACTTATATATTTCTAAATACATACATATTATAGATAAATTACACCCAGACACAGAACAAATGATCGTGCTCATCACACAAACATTTGTCCTGGGTGGGAACCGAACCCACGACCACCGGCATGGCAGTCAGGGCCACTAACCATTAGACCAACAGGCCAGTCATATGGGGAGGTAATCATCTAATGACTTTTCGCGCTTTAGGGCGGAGAGGGAGAGCGTGTCAGACTTTTACTTAGTAAAACCACACGTAGGTTCCTTCAATTACTCTTTGCGTTCTAGGACCACGGGTTATCTTTTCAGAAGTCCTCCTAAGGCCCTAGTAGACATCAGCCCTGCTGGGCCACTACGATTTTGTTGACATCTCTTTAAGAAACACGTAGAACAGGACGCGTTATCGAAAATCTGCTCGGTTCGGACAATAGTCGGACGGCCAGATGCGAGCTACACATTGCACATCGTCCAAAAGCCCGCGCCTACGGTAGCTGGTAGTCGGGGGTCTCAGTAGTTGGGGCGTGAGGATGTCCCTTCCCTTAAGCGTGCGGCTGTCTCCATCATTAGCATTACTGCTTCGCAGAAGGAGGCGGCCGCCACCCATTCCCCCTCACTCCAGATCATAGACGCGCGAGATGTCACTACCGCCGATTACCCCACGAGGTTACGGCACACTTCCACCGTAAACTCCACCGTGTCCTGCGTTCGTGGCGGGCGATCCGCACTATGGCGACATACCCGAGCATTTTCTTCCGCCTGAATCCGGTGCAGGAATCTTCCGAACTTGCCATCTCCGGTGAGGGCCTGCGTCATGCGGAAGGTGTGGAAGCCGTGACGCCTCTGCAGCCATTACTCAAAGAGGGGACTTACCGCCATGACTATGGCGTGCTCAACTGACGGGTAGTTGATGTTACAAGGAGTATCTTAGACTACTTTTCATTTTCCCACGGGAACGGGACTTAATTTCCAAATTTCCAGGGGTGGGGATATATCTCTTTAATATATAACATTTTTTTACACAATTGCCTCAAAAAAGGGGAGTAACGAAGTTGCGAGTAACGTAACCTTTTTTTTTTTTTTTTGTTGCCGGGGTGGAAAATCCTCATGGATGTCCTTCGCCTGGGGCAGACGAAGGGGTCTGTCAGACTCTTACTGACTAAAAACCACCTCGGTGTTCCCTCCCACACTTGAACCGGGGATTGTGGGAGCTGATGCGCCATCCATGATCCCCGGCTAGTGCCGGCCCGCCTACGCGGGCCACCTCAAGCCCGAGGGGAGTGTGAGGTGTCCTCCCCCCGCGACGTCCAATAGGGGCGCGCGTGGAACACTACGCGCCGCCGCCTCGGGTCTTACTGGATAGGGGACGGCGGACGACCCCGAGTCCACCGTCCCTCCGGACCTCTTTATGGGGGCTGGAAGAGGGCGTTGTCTGCCCTCCGCCGACGCCCGGTTCGCCTGCTGCGGCACGGAAGAGTGGCCACGGCCTCCCTCTCCCTCTCCGCAGCCTCCTTCTGCGAAATTACGGCTTCACAGAAGGAGATCACCGCATCCCACGACTCGACGCCTCCGACCATCGAACGAACGACGGTCGGCAGCGACAAGTCGGGGCCCACTTCAGATACAAGGACACGGCGCTGCTCCTCCCATGCGGCACACTCTGCCAGTGTGTGTTGCGCCGTGTCCTCCCGACAGTCGGTGCAGTGATGGCACCGAGCGTCCGGCTCCCTGTTTATGCGACACAAGTACTTCCCGAAGCAGCCATGCCCCGAGAGCATCTGCGTCGCCCTAAATGACAGGGAGCCGTGCTTCCTCCCGAGCCATTCGTCGAGCACTGGTCGGATCGCATCGACGGTGGCGAGGCCGGCGGTAGGGCGCAGAAGCCTGTCCCGCCATTCCGCCACCATGACCTCCTGGAGCTGAGACCGACGCAGCTCGATCTCGCGCTGCATCGGCTCAACACCCCGCGTCCTCATCTCCTCGCGCCACCGGTACAGTGAGGCGAGGACTCTCGCCTGCAGTTCCCAGGGCGGAAATCCGGCCAGTGCACAACCCGCCTCGTAGGAGATCGTACGATACCCCCTGATAGCCCTGACGGCCATCGCCCTCTGCGGTCTTCGCAGGATTGCGATGCTGCCGGCCGTCAGGTCAGAAGCCCATACCGGGGCCCCATACAGGGCCATGGATCGCACGATCCCCAAATACAGCCGCCTACAGGCAGTGCTCGGGCCCCCTAGATTGGGAAGCAGCGTTGCGAGCGCGCCTGCTGCGCCCATCAACTTGGGCGTCAGCTGCCGAAAGTGAGGGCCAAAGTCCCACCGGCTGTCGAGAACCAATCCTAGGTACTTCATGGTAGACTCGACAGCGATTTGGACCCCCCCGACCACGATGTGTGATCCCGGCGGCGGCGCCCGTCGGGGGCCATGAAAGGCCATAGCCTCCGACTTGTTGAGAGCCACCTCCAGGCCCAGGCGCCGTATGCGGCTTACCACCCGTGAAACCGCTGCTGTCGCCAGCAACGCTGCCTCCCTGTACGAGCTCCCCCGGGCCGTGACCAGCGTGTCGTCTGCGTAGCACGTCAGGTCCACACCCGGTTGGAGCTCGCCCCTCAGCACCCAATCGTAACCGATGTTCCACAAGGGTGGCCCCAGGACCGAGCCCTGTGGAACACCGCACGACATATCGCGACGGCCCTCGCCATCGCGTCCCCTGTAGATGACACACCTTTCCGACAAATAAGCCCCAATGATGTGGCGGAGGTAGTGGGGCACCCGATGGTACCTTAGCGCCTCCCGGATACAGCTCCAGGGCAGGGCGTTAAAGGCGTTGGAGATGTCCAAGGACACCGCCACCATCACCCCGCCCCGGGAAACCGCTTCCTCCGCCAGGACTCTCACTCGCATTATGGCGTCGATAGTGGAGCGCCCATGCCGAAAACCGAACTGACTGTCGTCCAGATCCGGCCCCTCTCTGTACAAGTGACCGTCGAGGCGGGCAGCAATAATCCGCTCAAAAAGCTTACCCACCTCGTCAAGCAGCACTATGGGCCGGTATGCGGACGGCGAGTCCACTGGGCGCCCCGCCTTCCTGAGCAGGACCAGACGACCTGTCTTCCACTGAGTGGGGAAGTGGCCCTGCTCAAGGCAAGCTGAGTAGAGTCCTCTCAATTGGGGCTCCAGCTCCTTCAGAGCGAGGACGAGCGCGCGGCTGGGAACTCCATCCGGTCCCGGGGCAACGGTTTTAGCTCGGAGCCGCATCACAGCCGCCCTCAACTCTGGTTGTGACACCTCGGGGACCTCCTCATCCTCCGACTCTGTGTCTGTGGGCAAAGCCATCGGCGGCGGTGTGTGCTCCTCTCTAGCAGGGAAGAGAGCTGCGACCACTACCTCCAGCAACTGAGGCTCGAGGCTCTCAGTGAGTGGGGGCGCCCAGGCACGAAGTTTCCCTCGGACCGTACGATAAGGACGCCCCCATGGATTTGAATCTAAGGTCGCAAGCATCTCCTCCCAGGATCGAGTCTTCGACTCACCGATGGCCAGCCACAGAGTCTTTTTCGCCGCGCGGTACACCTCATACCGCGCAGCCTCTTCTTCCGGAACCCGACGACGTCTCCTCCGGTATCGAGTGTACCGGCGCCTGACTTCCACGCAGGTCCTGCGCATCTGCGCGATTTCGGCGGTCCACCAGTACAACAGTAGTTGTGGGTTGAGTGCGGACACGAGGCATGGACGCGTCGCAAATTCTCGTCATCGCCCCGCGGAACCACTGCGCCTCCTCTTCGACGTCGACGGGTTCGTTCGTCATTGACTCCCGGGCCCAAGCCTGGATGATTGCGGCTTCCTCGAGAAGCTCCCTGTCAATCTGCTTAATCGACCAGCGAGGACCGTCCCTTTGCAGGGTCGACGTTTGGCCACCGCCCGTGGTCTGGGTGGAGACGCTGAAACGGATGTACCGATGATCTGACAACGTCTCCACCCCCACGGCGACTCGCCAGTCACGGACACGGCACGCAACAGCAGGACTAGCGAACGAGACGTCCACTACAGACCCGCCCCGCTGCCGCACGCACGTGTACTCCGAGCCCCGATTCAGAACGGTTAGGCCGGTCGCAACCGCCCACTCCTCCAACACCTCACCCTTAGGATCCGTAACCGGAGATCCCCACGCCGCAGATTTGGCGTTGAGATCCCCGAGCAACAGCACCGGATAAGGGTGGGACCGGCCCACGACGGCACCCAGCTCGACAAGGAACCTCTCGAAGTCGGCGAGACTCTTGTTGGGCGAGAAATATGCCCCAATGATGGTGATTCCCCCCACGAGAGCGGCCACCCAGCCACGTCCTCGGGAGGGAGTGCCAAGAGTCCCGCCAATAATGGCCACTAAACCGTCCAGGTCCCCTGCCCAGTTATCGCGGGGGGGTACAAAATACGGCTCAGCAGCCACAGCCACGTTGATCGACCACTCCGCCATGCTCTGGAGCAAGAGATCCTGAGCTCTGGAGGAGTGGTTGATATTCGCCTGGAGGAAATGGAATTGTGCCATCACTGGCATTCCATTTCTCCGGCATCTCCTCCATCCCTGGGTCGGGAGTCAGCTGCTTGGCTGCCGGGCTGTGGGAGGGGCGCAGGTCCTCCGACAACTCCATTCTTCCTGCCTTTCTTGGGGGCCTTGCAGGCTTTCCCACCAAGTCTGTGCTCCGCAGGCTTCCCTGCAGCTGCACAAAGGCTGCAGTTTGGTGCCGCGGAGCACTGGGCTGACTTGTGGCCGGGTTGGCCGCAGCGATAACAGAGGTCACCGCGGTCAACGTCTGCAGCGCATTGTGCCCGGACATGCCCTTTATCCAGGCAGCGGTAGCACCGCATTACCCTGGGTGGCAGGAGCTTTACACTCGCTGACACCCAGCCAACCAGCAACCTTCTGCCATCTGCGACCCTGTTAGCGGCCGCCACCGGGCACCGCACCCAGACTGTGCTCAGCCCGGCCGCACTGCAGCGAATCTCACCCGCCTGCACGCTCTCGGGTGGACACCCGCCACTTCGGGCAATGGCGGCCACTATCTCTTCCGGGGTCACGGAGTCATCCAGCCCACTCACGCGCAATTCTGCCGTTTTTGTGGGTCTGGACACCCGGACATCCTCCGGTTTGAGGACTTCCCTTAATTTGGCGGCCAGAATGTCCGCCTTTTCCTGCTTTGCAGCACCCGACACCTCAAAGATTTTGGCCCCTGTGGCCGCTGTTCTAAAACCAAAGCCGGCCGGGGAGGCAAAGTCACCGAAGTTCAGCTTCGTTTTTACCTCCGCCAGGACCGACTTAAAGGTCACACCTCTGGTTAAGGCTTCTGGCTGCAGGGTAATTATTACAGCCTCGGAGCGTGGGGGTCTCGACCTTGACTTCTTTTTTTGCACTGAGCCGACGGGTGCTGGGTGAGCTGGTGCCGGCTGCGCCGCCCTCTTCTTGCGCTTCTTTTTGACTACCGTCGTCCAGGTCTCCTGGATCGGGGGTGCGGTTGCCGGGAGCGCGGTTGGTGTAAACGTATCCGCCGTGGGCTTTTTAGCCCCCTTTGCAGGCTTCTTGCCCACCTGCACGCGCTTCGTGTTTGCGGACTCCTCCTTCCTCCGCTCATCTGCCGCAAGCGGTGGCCGGAGGGTTTGGGCCGGAAGGAGTCGCGACTCCAGAGCCTCTAATCGGGCAGACACCATGCCACCGCACTGCATCATGCAGATGCGGGCCACCCTTTCGATGTCGCGGTCCGACATCGCAAGTGCAGGCGGTGGCGTGGTTGTAGGGGCTGACGAAGGTGCAGCTAGAGGGGAGCCGTTGGTGGCGGGAGCTTCCTGCCGCTGCCTCTGAGCAGCAAACTCTCGCTTGAGATCCTCCAGTTCGGATCGGAGACGGCTGTTCTCCTCCCACAGCTTCGCCGTCTCCTCCGAGGTCGTACGATCGAGAAGGATCTCCACCGCCTCCCTGATTCCGTCTGCCGCCTCCTTAAGGGCACGGGTGAACGAGCCCTTCAGGTTGCCAGATTTAGTTGCAACCTTCAGGATAACGTCCACGCCGTCCAGCACCTGGCGGTTCAGGGCCTCTGCCGTGGGGCTCGAGCCTGCAGCCGCCTGGGCAGCACGCCGCTCCCTAGCCTGACGGGCCATTTCGGCGACCTCATCGGCCGCGACCGCTCTGCTCTGGGCACGCTTGGCGGCGTTAGCCTCTGCCCTCGTGCCCACAAGAGAAGCGGTGACTCCTCCCAGCTCCTCAATTGAGACCCCGGATGAGGCCCCGGGGTCGCTCTCCCCGCCTAATCCCGGCGTATCCGGCCGCTTTAAAAAGCGACCCCGGGAGTCACGCACTGCCACCGAACTGGGTGCTCCGAAAGGTGTCGCACGACCTCTTCCCCTCCTCGCCGTCGTCACCTTTGCAGCCGGCAGGTTCTCCTCGCCTGAGGAGAGACCCGCCGACCCCACTCGGTCCAAAGACACTTCATCGTGCGGTCGCTTTCTCCAAAGTTTGGAGCGACCGCGCGAGTCCTGGTCGGACATAGTTACCGGATCCTCTTTCGAGGATCGGGAGCCTCCTCGGCTCTTGTTGCCGTCGCCAGCAAGCGGAACCTCCGCCAAGATTGGCACATCCTCATCTTGGTTTTTTTCAGTAATCATTGTTTCCATGCTGTTCCCACGAGTAGTAGGGATGTACATGTCCACCTAGGCAGAGCCCTTTTGCCTAGGTAAGCCTATATACTGTAGAGTGCGGCAGGTGCTCTACAGGGGAGGCGCTAAGGACTGGACTCCCTCCAGCCATTCATCCCCTCGCCACGCCTCTAAACTTAGGATTAGGTGGTTTTTTATCTTAGAGGTATCCTTCCTCTGGGCCAGGCGGTTAAGCCAAGCCCCCGACGGCGGCATTAAACATGCCTCCGTTCGCTGTCCGGCTTACCCGACTCAGCGAACCCGTCGAAAGTTCTCTCCTAGTGGGATTTCCCTGTAGGAGAGATACGCCCGCCGCATTAGTGCGCCTGCACCGCTGCGGCATAGTCGCATCTATGCCAATCGACGACTGTCGATCGATCAGGAGCGACCCCTCCTGGTGTCCCTCTTGGTCTGGTCTCTCACTTGGACCTTTCCGGCATGAGTAACTCTACCGGCAAAGCCCCAAGATCATTGAGACACGCAAGCCCCACCACGACGACAACGTGGGGACACAGTCGGTGGGGGAGTAACGTAACCTAACCCAACAAGTTAGCAGAAAAATAAATATGGTCATGATATACCATTTTGGAATCCTCATGATAAGCTCTTGAATTTGATACCCATATTGCACTACACAAAAAAAAGATTTTTTTTTAGCTCTAATGTCTAGCGTCCCACAGTCGTTATGCTGATTTTTTTTCAACGTCACCTATCTAAGAACACTTGGGTTAGGTTAACAAGACGAATCAAACGATATGCTAAATATGTAAATCCGTTCAGCGGTTTGGAAGATATGAGGTAATAAAGAATATTACATACATACATACATACATACAAGATACGCGCAAAAAACATAACCCTTCTTGCAGTCGGATAAAAAGGGCATCAATAAGCTACCACTACGTTGGCAAAAATGCATTGATTGCATGGGGATAATTACTTTGACTAATAAAAATAAAAATAAATTGTGAAAAAAGGGCGTTAACTTAATTCATGAGAAATAGCAATTTCATAGGAAGAATACAAGACCTAAGATCATTCCTATAGAATGCGGCCCCAAGATATTTGTGGGTTACAGCGTAGGTGTCTGTAACTTTTCCCCATTTTTTTTGGTAGAAATCATTGAACGATTTCTCTCGTTTTGAGTGAAGCGAGAGAAAGTGTCAGAGTTTTACTGACTAATACCTACTTAATGTTCCTCCAGTTACCTTTTGCGTTCCAGAGCCGTCGTGGTAACTCTTTCAAAAAATCTTTCCTGCCAAATGAATTGGTCAAACATCAAATATATTCGTAGGTCAAAGTATAAGAAGTGCTTTAACAAATATTGTATACTTAATTTACTGTACGAGGTCTGTACACGCCTGTAAGTGACAAATTCACTACCATAATGTTTTCATTTACAAATTTTCTTTTTTCTAATGGACAATATAAATAAATAAATAAATTGTGACCCACGATCACCCACGAAACTGTACCATAGATAAACTGCACCAAGTAGGAAGCAAACTACAAAAATAAAAAGTAGATTGACGAAGAAATTTTGAAAATCTAAATTAACCCTGTAGTTGGACTGCGAGATTGTTCGAAAGCGTCACCGCCCCCTCCCCCCCGAAAGCAAAGGACATGAAGGAATACGGATATGCATGTTTTAGCCATTAAAAGTCTGACTCACGATTTTTGATTTAGGGCAACTTTCTGAATTGAGCATTTTACACCTACTTACTTTTAGAAATACATAACATCAAACACTTAAATCAGAAATGGGGGGTTTGGCTTGAAAATCTGTCAATTCTTTGCATCAAAGTAGGTTTTGACATGATCTTAAATTACTCAAATCACAAACCGGATGCGACAGTCCCTTTTGTTACACCCAGAGCGGGAGAAGTTATTTAATGATTTCCCAATGTTAAACCAATACCTTGTAACTAAGTAGAAATTATTAAAATATTACCTATTGATACTTAGTATCTGTGTAAACGTTTCGTATGCAAGTCACTATAACATATCTTACATATTGTCATGCCTGTTGTCCCCCTATGATATAATCAAAGGTACAGCGTAGAAACATCTTTATTACACCCTAATTTCGCTAGCCCAATTTTATAGGAGGGGCACACAAGTCCAATTTCTGATTCAGATCTGTTATTGACAGAATGAGATAAGACTAGCGAAGGAATCCATCCCACATTTTCCATTGTTTTAATGCTTTGTTAACTTACTTATGTGTTTTAGGACGAGAGCTGAGCTACAGCAGGCGCCTGAGCGTCACAGAAGGTGGAGGAGTGGTGCTGAAGACTGGTACAGCAGAGCCAGTTCTCGCGCATGCGCCAACCGACATTGCCAGTAAGTTATATACCCATAGATGGGGGTATAGGACTTAATTAATATCTTATATATATGCTTCCCTATTTTCCCGGGTAAGTAATGCATGCTGGAGGACAGCTATGCTATCGCTACATGTAAAATTCTGATGTTCAGGTGCATCCCCAACTGAAATCAACCCTATCATCATCACTCACTTAATAGGCTTAAGAGCCGGAAGAGATTCCTTCGTAGCACATGGCATGTGGGCTCCTTGACCCGCCACTTAAAGAAACAATAAAGCTTTGGGAAGAGCATCACCTACTACCGCCCGACTTCTTGAAACCCCAAGAACATCTCCCGCCTAGGCGCAATTTGCAGTGGTCGGAAAAAATAAATCGGTTGAGCACCCAGGCAGGCCGCTGCAAAAACTACTTGGCAAAATGGGGTTTATAGACCCGTCGGATATTCAATGTGAGTGCGGTGCTCCTGTTCAAAACATGAGCCACATATTAGAATGCCCCAAGTGCCCATACACCTGCACTTTGGAGGATTTGATGAGTGCTACCAATGCTGCTATTAACCACCTACTGGGCTCAAACAGTTTAACGAGTATACCATCGAATCGAAAAGAAGAAGATCATCACTCACGTACCATTATGTCAATTACATATAAAAACCAACCCCTATCAAGCTCACATTCCAAACATAAACCTACATAGGCTGATATATCTAATGATTGACTAAATAATCCCTAACACTAACATACAGAATACCAAAAAAAAACTTATAACTTTATGGAACAATGATGTTTTAATAAATAACTAATTAACATACAACATAAATGATGACGCAGGCGCCAAACATATTTGTTTAAAATATTTTCATGTACCTATCACATTCATCAATATTTACCATATTATGTATTCTCTATTGTCAGTTGTATTACTCAATTCTTCAAAGTTCCAAGCATATTGTAAGAAAACTCGAACAAACTCTTACAATAACGTGTAACAAAACAAATCATAATAAAAACAAACAAAATAGATACTGCGTCAGCTAATTGTATGTAAATAGTTTACACGTGTTATTTTATTAATATTCATGTTGTACTTATTTAAGATTGAGTCAGATAAAGTTACGACGTACTGGAATAGATATATATATATTAGTGCATTGAACTTTCATAATACTTAGGTACATAGGTAGATATAACGGAAAACTCGCATACGAGTTTTTTTTTTATTGTTGATAGGTTCCCGCTTGACCGCTATCTCACTAGAGTGCTGAAAAACTTGGAGTTCTCTTTAATACACTATTATTTTTTCTTAACGACATGCTTCATCTTGTCATCGTGTTGATACTAAATTTTAAAAGCTCTTCGACCAGTTGTTAAGTTGCTACTTGATAGATTTGTCATTTACCAAGTTAAGATCCTGGACAGAGCAGGTGATTACACAATACTCAGGAAAGGACGACATGCTGAAACCACGTTATGGAACATCACTGATACACTACAAGAAGTCCAGCCCACAAAATCGAACTATTTCAAGTCTCCTTTCAGCATATTCTTTATTTTTTTTTAACGAACTCATGCATTTTGATGAAGGCCGACATAATGTTGACACTCAGGCAGCCTGTTCGTGATGGGTGCTGGCCTGACCACCGAGTGGGAGCCCCTAGCGGCTCGCATCGCCGACCCTGCCCTCTCCGCCTGCGCAGCCATTGTCCTCGTTATCTTCAACTACCCATTCTGTAAGTACACCGTTACGTCCATTCTTTAACCAGGCATCGTTCATTTCGTTTCGTACTAACCACGAGAAATAATCGTTTAATCTGTCCTTGGAGCTGTTGTCATCATGGTCGTATTCTCAACAGCTATGCGAATATAAAAAGCACCTCTGATCACCGATAACTTTCCAGTCAGTTTCAGTCTGTTATTGTGGATGGCGAGGCGAACGACCACTTTTTTACATAGGTATTACGTCACAAGTTTTATAGTTTAGAGAAATATAGCCTGCCGTCAATCATCTGGATTTTTTAGCTAATCATAATAACTTTTTTTTAGCTGTATACAAAATTTAAGATTTTCGAAAGTAGTTACAAGTACGATGATACGATGTTCCTGCCTTTTTTTTTGAGTGTAACTGATGCACCCGGATACAAAATTTGCATGACTAACGATAGTACAACTCATTTTTAATTAATATGCTTACTACTCGCATATTAATTATTTAAGGTTTAGAAAGTAGGTAGATGCGAGGTATATTTTTGACCCTCACGCTAATTGCAAAGAAATCCTGATGAGTGACGGTAGGCTATTTATCTACACCACAAACGTGACCCAACATCCAACTACCAGCTTTTAGAAAATGCTTGCAGTTGTTTGTCGCTCGCCTCTCGAACTATTCATATTGTGGAAGAAATTTCTATAACTTATTGCGAGGACTCCTACTTAACATTATCCAACTAATTAGAAATCATTTTACATTCAATGATAGGTACTATCTTCAATTGCCCAGGTGAACAGCTGATTAGATCCACCAAATTACCCCAGACGATATCAAGGCCCATAAAAATGATAATATAATGTATGTAAATTACTTTTTTACTTGTTAGTATCAATTTTTTGTCGTGACTTGATAAGATATCGATAAAGTTTATAAAGACACGTATCATACTTATAATATTCCTATCGACCATACAAAAAACAGGATCACTGTTTAAGAAGTTGCTGCACTTTTAATCCAAGATCTTCTATTAGCAGTAACTTAAATGGGAACAATAGCAATAGGTACCAATGCAACGCAACGCAGATTACGCAGTAGTTCCGTAACTATGGGCACCAATGGCCGATGTTTCCATTATTTCACTAGTCATTTCATAAGGGTGAACTCCGTTCTTCAAGCGAGAGTACAATCAGATGTTTCCTAAGCACCTGAATCAATTCGTTCCGAAAATGAAACTAATTTTGTAGATCGACTCGAATAATAAAATGCAGCAAAATGAAATCAAATTTACAGATTGATTTTACTATAACGGCACAGTGCTTAGAAAAATTTCTTCCAATTTTATAAGTAGGTAGGTAGGTACCTAAGTAAATTATAGTTTCGATTTTCGCCCAACAACATGATCATATCATATCATTGATAATAAATATTGCTAGTTAGTAGCTGCCGATATCATATCAGTTATGGACTTTACAACCGCTTACTACAAATATATTGCTACAGATCTGTCAATAGATATTGAGGTGTGGGAATGGTAAACGGAGCGGTAAATGGATTTAAAAAATCCTATCTCCTTTATATGGTACTAAGCAATGCATAAATTGGGCACAGGTAAATTGTGACCAGAAACATTCGCACACTAATAAACCCTACACCAGCCACAGACTGCTTACAGCTAAAATAGTAAAGTAGGCCTCTTCTATTAACTATACGGTCCTTTCAACGACCATGTGCTCTTAGTTTTTCCATTTCCCCAACCACTGGAAAGACTTAGGCAGATACTGACTAATCTGCAATACCTACATCAACCAGAAAAAAAAATATCACAGAAATTGTCAACTTCTGCAAATTTCCCACGCACCTACCTACTTTCGATAGAGATAAGGTTCCCCAACTGAGTGTTGTGTGACAAATGATGAATGTCTCTCAACATGGACCTCCGACTATTAGACCCTTTACTGGCAAAATACACATTTCTGTCTCTCTCCATAGTGCGTTCAGCGGGACTGGTGCTACTGCAGACCGTACCCGAGGGTCTGGGCACATGCGAGCTGCGGGCCGCTGCACTCAAAGTTCCTGGGGTCCTGGCCATACACGAACTGCACGTGTGGCAGATGCACCGCGACAAGGTAGTCGCCACCGCGCATATTGTGTACGGATCACACGAGGTAAATAGCAATTGGTATTTTTAACGCAATATAGATATCATTGTCATATTAAAGATAGTTATTGAACCAATATTGTCTAAGGACCTTTGTGTCTGCCCTGACATCATTAAGTGTTTGGAAATGGATAAGTAGGTACTCAAAGTACCTTCATTGTGTTCTCATTTATTACTTCTTAATACTGAGTGCCATATTTTTATTATTAAATTCCATATAGAATTACAATTTGTAATTATTAATTTGCTTATTTTAAACCCGGGTAAAGGCACCCTACTTGGGGGGTTAAGTCTCCCACCCAGGCGAGAGATATTAGCCGAATGTCACTTTGGTAGAAATCTTTAATTACTCATAAATTGATAATGATATGTTAAACTTTCTTAAGAGAAAATATAGCTAAATAATGCAGCTTAAGATACAATTTACAAAAAATAGCGATTTGTAAGTAAAGAAAGATTTATGAGCATTTTTGTGGACGGCGAGTATACTCTCCCGGACTTCCCCTACGTTAGATATCATTCGTACCAATAGGTTCTCATTTTATATCTGTAACTTTATTCTCTTTTACTTAGCTCTTAAGATCAACATCTGAAGTTACAACTTCTAAGCAGAGAAATTATTATATCTACGGTTACCGTAATTCTAGACCAAAGACAAGTTTCTCCTCGCCCTATTATAAGTATTTTCTTATACATAAACAAGCGTGTCTTCAGTGTTCGATATTAATGTTACGTACATTGTGTTACAGGATTACTTGAAGAGTTCCGCATTAGTTTGTGATATATTCAAACGTCACGGCATCGGTCTAGTCACACTACAGCCAGAGTTCTCACTAGCATCTATGTTAGGTAAGTTGAATTAAAAATATGTGTAGTTCGATACTAGCAACAGCAGCTCCAAAGACCAATTGGTAGTTCGTTGCAATAGCGGCTCCCAAACGACCAGTTTAAAAAAAAAAAACTTAGCGAGTCTTTTTAGGGTTCCATACCTCAAAAGGAAACATGGAACACTTATAGAATCACTTTGTTGTCCGCCTATCTGTCTGTCAAGACCCTTTATCTCGGGAACGCGTCGAGGTATCGAGTTGAAATTGAAACCATAAACTCAGGTCTACGGTCTCTTGAAGCTCTTCTAAGTTAACGAAAAAAAAGATACGGCCGTTTATATCGCAAAAAACGTATATTTCGACACTCTCAAGGGAATCAAAATTCATAGGGTACTTCCCGTTGACCTAGAATCCTGAAATTTGCAAGGTCTCATAGTATAGGAAAAAATCTGAAAACTTAAAGTAGCTACGTCACAAAACAAAATACTTTTTTTGCAATATTCATAACTCAGTTTGGAAATTGAACTGTTTTCATAAGTAAGTTTGTACGGAACCCTCAGTGCGCGAATCCCACTCGCACTTGCCCGGTTTTTTTTTAATCTCAACTAATAGCTTTTTTCTATTCACAGGTACAGATGAAGAAAAAAAAGCGTTAATAGACTTTTCAAACCAGGGCTGTTCCCGTCCGTGTGCCAAGGACTGCACCGCACCAAGATGTTGCGAACCTCCTCGACTACCCACCGTCACTCGCATTTAGATGACTTACATTAACTACATTATTATTAAAATTCCAGAGTTGTTTAAGAATTCTTAAACAACTTGTGATTTTAAAGGAATGTAAGCTACAAAAAAGCCCTCCAGTTAGAACATAAGCCAAAGTGAAATTGCCTCACTTTAGTGTGACCATTTTGACGATAGACTTTTTTATCTTAACCAATTTAATATGGTGTGCGTGATGCTTCAACGGTTCTAATAAGAACTGATATTACCTACCTACGTATAATCAATTAATCTTGCCGTATTTTAATGAAACTACCTTGTAAATAGTTTTAATTTTAGGTTTCAAATTAAACTTATTAAATATTCAAAGTTAAGTTAGGAGAAAATTTATTGAGAAATTAACTTTAAATTTAGAGAGAGATGTCGAGAGTTATTGAGGCCTTAATAAATTGTCTTTTGTAGAGTATAAGATATTTGTCGTAAATATCTATTACGAAAGAATTTTGTTCGACCTTCATACTTCAACTATTAAAAACAATAATAGAACTGTTTCCCCAACCTTATAAATATTTTTTTATGAAGAACGTTAACCATTTCATATAAAAAAGTTTAAAGAAACAGCGTAGATGGTGAAACAAACTAAAAGTATAAAAATATTTTAAGAATACAACCAAAGAACTTGTTCGTGTGTCGCGGTAAGCGGCGAAATTTCTAATCGTAGTAAATAACAGAGTCAGCCTACATCAGTGAAAGTGTAATGAATAAAAACATGGTTCGCGGCCACATTGTCAGTCGGCTGCACGGGCGCGCCTCGCGTCGCTCGCTGCCACCGACCGCGACACCGACATCATCATCATAATACATTCTAATGACGTTGTTATAGTCGGAGCATAAAAAGGTATTGTTATGGAGCTATTACGGTGACGAAAGAAACCTTTATGTTCGCGGTGAAATTGTATATGCAACCGATTCTTATAATAGCGAGAAAACTGTATTTCAAACAATCAGTCAATTAAGGTGACAGTTAGAAAGAAAATAAAAACTAATAATTCTTATGAGCAACTTTTCATTATTTTTTTATATTATTTTATAAATTCTAAAACTAGTGCCTGTTCGTCAAGTAATGAAAGTTTATTAATCATAGCAAAACGAAGATTTTTTTGTTAATCGAACAGATTTTATAAATTGAAAAGCAAACTTTTTATCGCATAGTATACATAGGTGGCGTACAAAGCAACTGTGATGTTCCTTTACAGTATTATATTAGGGAAAGCTAGTTAGGTGAACTATTGTAATAATTAAGTTAATTGCATTGTTATCGTGCAGTAATGATGTTAACAAATAATACTAGTTTGTAAGTGTTTTGTGTACAAAGTTTTGTTGATTATTGAATGAAGACAAATAAAAAGATATTAACTTTTGTTGTTCTGTTTTAGTTATCTAAGCTATTAACATGCAAATGAATCGCCATGTAGGCATGTGGTATTACTTTCATGAAATCTAATTAGGGCATTGTATTTACACATTTATTAGGTAGATAACTACCGAAATTAGTTTTTTTTTAACATTTTCTATTTTGTTAATCGCTCCAAACTCTCTAATCATCAAAATTTATTGGTCCTTCGAGACATTCCCGAAGAAATGAAGAAAAGTTAAATCACTTGTGAAGTTTGTAATCGCTGTTCAATCGAAAAACCAATCAAATAAATTATCACATTCAAACAACAAGAACTTTATTTTATTAAGTAGGTTTATATGTACCTAGATATTGTATTGTTCTGACATCTATGGAATCGAACGGACTAACATTCAAACATTAAATCTGATTCAGAGGACATTAAATATGGGGTAGTTAATAAGTTAAACATTTAAACATGACTATTGAATTGTTTCTACTGATAAACACTTTATTTTTTTAATCATCGTCGTAATTTGGGTCGGTGTGTTCAACCGAATTGTTTGCCAATAGTTTTCGGCAGTGGGCCGGCCGACAAGATCGACTTTTCATTAAGCGACGACAGCCTCTTCCAGGTCGCTGTGGGAACAGAAATATTATTAGCGAAGCCGGTTCTTGAACACAATAAAAACAATGAAAACCACTAAAAGCCATTGCAATGTGAGCTTTACAGGGTATGTTTTTAGGTAACATTTCTAGTGTAGGACGATGTGTCGGAAATGCGACGCTCATGCGTCAACCTGACACTTCATTTTGGAAAAGTCACTACGTACATCTCCGTGACAATAAAGCCCACATTTCAATGTTTTAGTAAAGTTAAGCTTCTGGAACAAAAGTTATCGCATAACTTTTGTGATTGATTAAATTAATGGTGAACCGTCAATCGCATTACTTGACCTGCGTTTAATTTTTTAAGTTTCGATAATTTTTTTCCAGAAAGCGGGTGTAAGTGTTTAGTTATATCGGTGCAGGAGTGCGACAGTCATGTAGTGTCTCGTGCTGCAGCTTGGTGCATGTACAAGTCGACTGCGGAAGTACTTACGTAATTGGAAACTGGAACTGCGAAAGTTTACTTCCTAACTGTTCTGTACGGTTAGGAAGTTCTTAGATTGTACAGTGAGCAAAATAAATAACTTAGCAGAGTGCAGGCTGGATGTAAAAAACTCTAGAAAATTTTGCACTAACCTATTTCTTTTTTTTAATGATATAAACCAGTGCTTGACTGCGTTCCCACTGGATGGTAAGCAGTGATGAAATCATTGATAGTAAATCGCTCTATCTCGTCAACTTCCCTCTAGCCTTGAAGACAACTAAATTATAATCGGACGGGAAGACCGCAGAAAGCAAATTGTTCCTATCCTTCTATGTACGCGGTATAAACGATAATGCAAAACGCTTAGTCCGAACGACAGAGGTGTTGTTAACAACGTAGATATCGATCAACTGAACGCCTTTATTTTCAATTGGGCATGAGAACGTGTACCAAATTATATAGTTCATTTACAACGGTTTTGTAATAAGAATACGCACCTAATTGCAATTACATAAATTACATGTATGGATACGCTATTATAGCGAACCAAATGAGAGAAATAATAAAAAAGAATCATTACACGCTTATCGCGATTCTTAAATAGCGGTAAAGTTGAAAACAAAATAATCGATCAATCTTTTTTATGTACGAGAGAAGATTGCGAATTAAGCTAAACACACCATAAAAGATTAATTGAACGTAGCGAAGTAGAGGAAAGACCTATTACATCGATCACACGGATATTAATACATAAAATACGCTTGGTGGTACTATGTCCTGTATTGGACGTCTTTTTGCTGTTGTTGCCAGACCGCCCACGCCACATCTACCTATCCAGGATCTACTAATGACAGTTGGTAACGATTTTCTGCCAATGGTCAAGCATCACTGCAAGGCACTACCTAAACGTGACCCAGCAGGTGCTAAAATCATCAACAAATTCCCTTATCAATCCGAAGCGGTGTGCTCAGGGTGAGTTGCAGCGTAGTCGTCGTCGCTTTTATTTATATTTGGCAACGTTCTGCGTATTTTTAACATCATTTTATATGTAGCGCGAAATCACTTAAAAGACAACGAAAATAATTCAAAACCAAAACAGTTCGACCGTATCAGCCCGGTGAAACTTCTCGAAATAAAACAGATGAACATCAACACATGAAGTCATCAATTGTTTACCATCTAGACACCGCAAACGGGCGATTAACTTTTGTCACTAAAAATCTCATGTTATGTCATTCCTTCAAACAATAGGGTATTACACTCATTTTTGAAAAATATGTCAATTAGATTCTATAGTGCTAATAAACCACTAAAAAAACACAAAATTTTTATTCGCTTCTCGTAAGTACCCTAAAAATGCATTTAAAATTTACATTTTCAAATTTCGAGCGTATTTGACGAAAATGTAGAAAGCAGTGGACGCCATATTTACTCTGATCGTGACGTCAGTTGGCTGTTTAAACAAATGCGCTCAGTATGGGCGATTAGTTGACAGTTGACAGCTGTCACTTTAGCCATACATATACAGCCGACTGACGTAATAACATGGTGGCTACTATTTCAAGGCAGATATTAAAAACTGAAAACTTTGAATTGAAGTTTAAAATTTACTTTGTTATTTTATGAACTAACACTTACGGACTGCATTTTACCTAAGCTATCTTAATAACATATTTTTAGATTTTTCTCATGTAGCGTAATACCCTATTAATACTAATTGTGTCTCTACATATTCATATATCTAGTCCTGTTAATAAGTACCCTGCTTCTTCATAAATCTCAGCAAGTTGACGGAAACATTGAAGATATATTAATGTTTTTTTTTTAAATCCTGACGGACTTATCAATAGGCCCATGGACCTAGAAAGTCTTGGAACATAAGACATGGACTTAGAGGTTACGTACCCTATGATGTGTACTAGGATTATGAAAAGATATTCCGAAAGTCAACGATTACTTAGTGGATCAAAACTAGATAGTCGTACTATACGGCTTACATCGGAACATTTGGCCTAAATAAATCTGGTGTAGATCCAACAAAAACAAGTGCTCGCATGGTAAGTACTGATTTCTAATTATATTCTGAATGGGTGAAAAGGCGGCAATTTAATTTTTTTTTTTTTTGTTGTCCTATTATTCAGTTTTCACGCGTGTGAAGCCGTAGGCAGAAGCTTGTACCTAAGTGATATGAGCTGTCTAGATGGTGAATAGTCGATGATTAAAGACACTTACCACCACGAGTCTATAATTAAGTTTGATAGCGAAGTCGCAATCCCCGATGCATTCGCTCCACCCCAACCACGGACCCGTCTCGCAGCTTACCGCCTCTACTGCTTATCAATAACATATATTTGCTAAACTACGAACATAAAATAGGAATGAGTTGGTACAGACAACAAAAGAGTTCGGTACCTATGCAAGAACCTCAATATGTATAAAACAAATCAGAAGTCGCCAATGAGCATGGAACGGAAGCGCTATGAAATTATTATAATAAAATGAATTAAAAAATGCACAAATGTAATGTTTGAGTTGTAAAGATATATTTCGGTTAGCGCAGACACAACTGCTACCTAACTACTTAAATAGGATAACTAGTTAGGTAGCAGTTATTCATAATAAAGTAAATAACAGTTGTAAGCTAGTTTTTATCATCAAATTATCAATGAAAACTACTCCAACAATTTGAAGTAGAAAATGCGCTGATCCATACAGTACATGCCACACATTTATTTATTGTTTACTATAATTATACTGGTTGGAAACTACCTACAAATAGTCAAGGACTCAATGTACAGACATACAATAATATGGCTCATTGAATGTTTGTAACATGTTGACTTTGTAGAGAGGACAGCTTCCCTCTATGACTATATTGTTAATATGCAATACATACTTGTAATTCCTTGCCTGCACATCAAACTCTTTTGTTAACTGTACTTTACCATATTTCCGTACATTCATTCACAGCAACATGCAGTCTAACGGATTACATAATAATGACATAAATTGATATGGTTTATAGCAAATCGAATTCGTTACCAGAAAGCGCGCAATGCAATTGATCGGTTCTTGAAAATACTGCGATTAGTTTTACGGTTTAGCGGGAAATTAACTGGATATGTGAAAAAAAGGTTCTAGGAAAGTTAAGATATTGAAATGAAAAACTTCTCGTGGTCGTTCTAGTAGATTATTGTAAACACCTGACGGATTACTAATATTATAAAGCTGAAGAAGTTTATTTGGTTGAACGCGCTAATCTCTGGAACTACTGATCCGATTTCTTTCAGTGTTAGATAGCCCATTTATCGAGAATGGTTATGGGCTATATAACATCACGCTATGACCAATAGGAGCGGAGTATCGATGAAAAATGTTGCGAAGACTGGCAATTTAAAAGGACATTTTTCTTTTTTTTCGTCAATATAGTGGTATTATTTTAAATGAAAAAATAAAGCCAAATAATAACAATTTAATGGTTTCATACATTTTATGACGTAAAGACAACATAACTATAACAAAAATTTTGACGCAAGCTGACTGTAGCAATTGAAAAGGATTCTTCTTTTTCAAAACTAATTTAGCCACCATAGTCAATTAAATATCCCATAAAATTGATATAGAAAAAGTTCTGTCAGCTCAATGCAAATTAAAACAGAAAGAAGATTTTCTAGGTACGCAATGCAGATAAACGACAGTAAACCACATAATATAAAAATAACAATTACTTGCCATATAGCGGTGGGTCATCGTTTTGAATCACTTCATTATCCTCATGTGATGGGGTCGGTTTCAACTTTTTCATTGCCGCAGCTGTTGCTTCGTTAGCGACAGTGGTTGCTGCGACCGAAATAATCATTAAATAATCAGGACATAAACCAAAAGACACTATCGCAACAGATTAAAAGAAACATTGTCACAAACTAGGAATAACTCCTGTATCGTGGGTGCGTTCACAAACCTATGAACCCACATACACAAGACCCCGGTACACCTAGTCCGTGTGGATATTGAACCCGCAATACGCACCGCAGCAGCCAATTGCTCTACGACTGCGTCAACCGGACCCGAAGTCCAGCAATTGCGAATCCAAATTATGATGCCATGATAGCTGGATATGGTTCTTATTGTAAGATTGTCTGTATTTTTTGGCTTGTGGTGAGAAATAAACGTTATATTATTATTATTATTAAACGTTATATTATAGAAAGAAAAACCGTCAATGTTGAGCTTATAAACAAAATTAAAAATTTCTCAGTGGAATACTCCCAATTTCTCCTGTCTTTCACTGGCGCACGACCACATGATGATGAACAAAGAAAGCTATTACCACTATCCTTGTATTGCGTAACAATCAGATGACAGATACTGATGTTCTCTCAAGGACTCCATAGGAGTCCTAGCGAGCCTGAATAAATGTTAAACATGCCGATATCTTATACAACTCTTTTTTCGGGGTGCAAATCCTCACAAATGTCCGGAGGAGTTTGTCAGACTCATACTGGCTAAAATAAACCCGGTGTTCCCTCTCACACTCGCGTGGAATGCTGTGGGTGCGGTGTGACTTCCGCTGCCCGTGTTAACCGAGGGTCTCGTCCCGTAGTGGGAAGTGAGATATTAACTCTCTCGTTGGGGCGACGGGTGTCCCCGAATCTGTTGACCATTGTAAAGAGAGTTGGAAGAGGGTGTTATCCGCCCTTTTCCGACGCCCGGCGCTTGTTTTCTCCTTTTCCAAAGCCTCCTTCCGCGAGATAACATTCTCGCAGAAGGAAATCACCGCATCCCAGAACTCTGCACTATCGACCATGGAACAAACCCCTGTTGGCAGCGACAGAACGCTTCCGAGTTTCGAAACGAGATTAATACCTATATTATGCCATGCCGTGTCCTCCGGATAGTGGACGCAGTGCTGGCGCCTAGCATCCCGCGCCCAATTTATACAACACAGATACATGCCGAACAAGTCGTATAAAGCCGTACTTCCTTCCGAGCCAGCACTCAATTGTAACGTATAGCGGCCCGTTAAGTCCTTATCAGGCTCAAACGACAGAATTCCGGCTCTTGTTACCATTAGCCAGCGATGGACAGTCGTTACCCCCTCAAAATACGAAAGGCTCAACGCTCCCGAAGGAACCGTGGCAGATTTTCCAGTAGCTGAGCAGATCCGTCTATCTATCTATATTTGCCTGTTATCGGTTAGTTCATACGTTTTGTTGTTTTTAAGGGTCTAAGATGGAGACTTCAATTTATTGAGATTTAAAGCAGAAGACCTGCGATCAACCCCTCCCTATAAAACAAAAAGGAAACATACCACTCTCCTCACCAGTCCTACTACCACAGTGACGCAGTCCACTCTAGTAACGCACGCAAGCAGTGGTCGCAGGTGCGGAATTTGTTTCCGTTGAAGACGCAGCCACTAAAGATTGGAGGGGTCTTGGCCCACTCGTAGAACCAACGCTCCTCGTAACCTCAGCTGTGGCAGACTTATATCGGCTCCTTGCACACCATTTGATCACAGAGTGTCTTACCATTCTCTTCGGTAGTGTTGACCCTGGTGACGCAGGCTCGCAGGCAGTGGTCGCGGGTGCGGAAGTTGTTCCCGTTGCCGCCGCAGCCGCTGAAGCCGAAGGGCTCGCAAGTACTTTTGGCCCACTCGTAGAACCAACGCTCCTCGTAACCGCGGCAGTGGCCTACTGACATCGGCTCCTTGCACACCTCTGGTAACAAAGAGTAAGTAGACTACAGTGCTATGGCCAGTAAGATAAGAACCTAAGTATTGTGTGTGTGAGTTTAAAGGTATGCGGAACAGAGTGTAAAGTCCCACAAACCTCAATTTAAAAAGGCATGTTCCTCCGACCATATTTATTCCGAAATTAAAACCATATTCTTAAGTCTACCGTCCGTTGAAACTGTGAAAAAAATCAAACTTCTAAGTTAACGAAACAAAAAGATACGGCCGTTTATGTCTCAAAAAAATTTATATTTCGACACTCTCGACGAAATCAAAATTCACTTCCCGTTTACACAGAATCCTGAAATTTTGCATAAAGCAAGGTCTTATAGCATAGGTATAGAAATAAATCTGAAAACAGTAAATTTGTTGTTAAGTCACAACAACAAAAAATTTACGAGTCGGTAAAATCTTCGAGACTCCATTCGGGAATTGAACTGTTTACTACATAGGTAAGTTTATACGGAACCCTCAGGCTGCGAGTCCGACTGCCTAGTTTTTTTTTGGTTTATGTGGCGCCATAGATGTTGCCATAGCATCTATCCAAAATATTATAAAGTAATTACGTATTGCTTTTCAGCATTCATTTTAAAGTAAAAAATAATATAAAGCTCACCAAGCGGAGTGGTGTTATTGACGCAGCTGATGTCATCTCCATCACACAGTGCCTCTTGCTGCGTAAGAGTGAACTGGCAGCGGTCGATGTACTCTTGCACCTGGCTCTCTATGGCTGGGTCTTCGGCAGTTGTGTTCTCTTCAGGATATGTCTATAATATACGCAAATATTAATATTGTCCCGAAACGTGGATGAAGAGTACTACTCAACAATGCAATCAATAAGTTGGTTGAACCCAACTAATTAGTAACTTTCAGTTAATTCGCTAATGCAAGCAATCACATCATGCTAAAATAAGGTGGAGATTGGAGCAATACGGCTGTAGCCAAAGAATTTATTTCTGTCAATTTGTCTGCTCAAAAGCTTCTAAGCAAGATAAACCCTTACTGAACCGTCTTCAGATATCTTGAGAAGACAGTTGGGACCCCTGTTCTATTTTTTAAATTCACATAAAGACTCACCAGCGCTTGTAGCTCCATGAAGCGCTTGCTCCACATGTCGAACAGGCGGCGCGTCATGGCGTGCTGCACGGTAGCGTTGTGCACGACGTACAGGCGCGTGCGCAGGCGCCGCCCGCGCCCGCACTTGGCGGCGCACGGAGACCACGAGCCCCATGGCGTCACGTGGCAGTCGCCGCGGGGAGCGTCCTGTACAATATACATAGAGGCGCGTGCGCAGGCGCCGCCCGCGCCCGCACTTGGCGGCGCACGGAGACCACGAGCCCCATGGCGTCACGTGGCAGTCGCCGCGGGGAGCGTCCTGTACAATATACATAGAGGCGCGTGCGCAGGCGCCGCCCGCGCCCGCACTTGGCGGCGCACGGAGACCACGAGCCCCATGGCGTCACGTGGCAGTCGCCGCGGGGAGCGTCCTGTACAATATACATAGAGGCGCGTGCGCAGGCGCCGCCCGCGCCCGCACTTGGCGGCGCACGGAGACCACGAGCCCCATGGCGTCACGTGGCAGTCGCCGCGGGGAGCGTCCTGTACAATATACATAGAGGCGCGTGCGCAGGCGCCGCCCGCGCCCGCACTTGGCGGCGCACGGAGACCACGAGCCCCATGGCGTCACGTGGCAGTCGCCGCGGGGAGCGTCCTGTACAATATACATAGAGGCGCGTGCGCAGGCGCCGCCCGCGCCCGCACTTGGCGGCGCACGGAGACCACGAGCCCCATGGCGTCACGTGGCAGTCGCCGCGGGGAGCGTCCTGTACAATATACATAGAGGCGCGTGCGCAGGCGCCGCCCGCGCCCGCACTTGGCGGCGCACGGAGACCACGAGCCCCATGGCGTCACGTGGCAGTCGCCGCGGGGAGCGTCCTGTACAATATACATAGAGGCGCGTGCGCAGGCGCCGCCCGCGCCCGCACTTGGCGGCGCACGGAGACCACGAGCCCCATGGCGTCACGTGGCAGTCGCCGCGGGGAGCGTCCTGTACAATATACATAGAGGCGCGTGCGCAGGCGCCGCCCGCGCCCGCACTTGGCGGCGCACGGAGACCACGAGCCCCATGGCGTCACGTGGCAGTCGCCGCGGGGAGCGTCCTGTACAATATACATAGAGGCGTGCGCAGGCGCCGAACTGATATACAGGGCGATTTTTAATTCATCAACCGGTCAATGTGAACACGGCTTTCTTATTTGCTATGATTTAATTGATCAACAGGCGTGGCTAAATTGAATGACAACGATGAGTCACTATTTTCTTAACGTGGACACTCTACAGTTTGTTTGTCCTGTGGTTAAAGTTATGTTCAAATGACTACTCAAATCTCTCCTCTTGAAACTGGACTGCCAAAAAAATTATATTGTTAGATAGCTAACATCAATAAAATTCAGAGGAAGATGTAGAATGTAAGGCCGAGTTCCCAGTTCGTCGTGACGACAGATAATCGTGTAGTTTTAAGTGTTGTGGCGCATATAGACCGACACGATTCACTATCGTCTACGACTTTTTTTGCGGTGTCAATAACAAACAGTTGTTATAATGAGAACAGCTAGAGACGATAGTCGTCCGACGATAAATTAACCGATACGACAAAGTGGGAACGCAGCCTAACACTAACTGAAACATTTAACAAGTAAAAGGACATCAAAGTTTCGACATAATAATGAGAGGACATACCACAAAGAACCAGTCAAAAGCGCTTATGTTTGATTTCGGAGGAGGCCTGCAACAAATATAAGAATTAGTTAAGTGCTGAAGCTGATGTGATGAATGCTGATGTCTTTCCAAGCGGATAAAATGTGCTATGAAGATTTGGTAGCATACCTTACCCGCTACATTGAGGTGTAACAAAAAGACACATGTACGTAAATTAGTAACTTATCTTCACGGCTTAAATAGCTGCATCGCAATTACTAGAGAAAGAAAAAGAATGAAAGAAGAGTTCTTACTTCTGGCAGGGCCCCATTTCGCAGGGCATGGCCTGGCTCATGATGGTCCGGGCGCGGTACCCGATGTGGCAGCGCTTGTAGGCGCGCGGGGCCACGTACTGCCTCACCCTAGCCCGCACACCGCAGCCCTCGCACGGAGACCACTCCGACCAGTTCGACACCGCGCACGGGCCTGTAGACTCTGCGGGGTCCGGCTCATATTCTGATGGCGCTCTGGACGAAAAACCGGTCATATGTTATGATGATGATGATGATAGTTACTCCTACGGGATTAGCTTGTTGTCTATGCAAAAAAACCTTGATTTTGAGAAAAAATCTTTGAGTGACTTTTAACATACAGATTATTCATAAAGTGTCAAGAAAAATAATACCGTAAATAACTGTAGGTATTATTTTTTCTTGATTCTACCTTGCCTATGACTTCAACCTCGGTCGTGACGAAAATGGCATCGAAACAAAAAACCGGCAGCTACAAAAAAATACAATCAACACAGAAGTAACGTAGACTAAGATATCAATATGTTAAACAAATGATCTGATTAGATTAACAAATAATGCCTATAATATACCGGCAATGCATCCTCGGTCCATGGCATCTGCGGTAGTCAGTAAGCGCCACCCTGCAAGCCTCGGCGTAGGCCCTAGTGGGCCACATGTACTGGCGCTGGCGTGTCGCACGGCCCAGGCCGCATGACACGCTGCAGGGCCCCCAGGGGCCCCAGGCGTGTACGGCGCAAGCCCCGCCTGCCGGCACGCTGCCGCGTGCCTGTTCTGGTGCCCGATCTTGCTCTCCTTCTGATCCCGCACAACGTGTTTAACCGGTGATATGAAGAAGCATAACATGTTATCGACAAAACATAACATAGGGTATTTATATCCAACGCTTAAAAGATTTTGTGATGAGAATTCAAAGGGAGTCCTAGCTAGCTTGGTGGATAGAAGCTACGTTCTAAAACTTGTGCGCTGAATCAACAACTACATTATCCTTCATATTCTTCGTACCGCTAAGGTGCTTCGATATAGTATACACCTCAACAATTGGCAAAAAAAAATACAAGTATTGTAATAAGTTATTCTACATTACCGGTGCCGTCGCAGCTCTTTTCATAGAGCCGCAGCCTGGTGAGCTTCAGCCGCGCGAAGGGCCTCATTTCGCCAGAGGTGCTGTAGAACGGAGAGCGAGCGTCCCGCGGCCAGTCCGGCCGCAGAGCGCGCACGGGCGTCGCAGGCATTGTGGGGTTGCGGTGAGACTGAGAAAGAGAATAGCATCACTATAGTTGATCTCAAAAGTGGTGAGATAATTATCAAATGGAAAAGCCAACTTTATTACTCTAAATTATATTCAAATTTCATTGCATAATTTTTAGGGCCTTTTTAAACAAATGGTTGCAAAAAGAAATGAATTGGTTGAAATTATCTAGAATTAAAATTACAAATACTAGTAGGCACTAAGATATAGTGGTGATAATGACGCGAGGTGGATTACGGCCTCACTCCTATCTCGCAGAGCCATGCAGGTCTTCCTGCATGGCTCAGCAGCACAGTGCAAGCTGCTTATGTTTGTACCATAGTTGATGCTATAGCTCGAATATAAGAATTAGCTGTTTCATCCGAGGATTGTTATTATAAAATATCAATAAAACAAAGTTTATTAAAAACCAGTCTTTGGAACTTTAGCTAATTTGTAATAATAACAGAGCCTAGGATCTAATCAAAACTCACCGCATTATGGTATTGTAATCGTATTTCGGACTGGTGTCCGCAACTCCACGACTAAAGCGCGTAAATTGCGTACAGGTGGGACAAATGTGTAATTCGATCCACCCACGCTCCTCAAGGAAGGCCAGCAGCGCCTTGGTGCTACTGACCATTTCACGGAGGGTACCTTGGTTTCCGAAGTAGTTTGCCCTGTATCCAGCGACCACTGGGCAGCTTAGAAGCAGATGAGCTGCTGTCTCATCCTCCTCCATGTAGACTCTGCAGAGTGGGCTGTAGTTACAGACAGCCCACTCTGCACAATGACAAAGAGGTGCTTATTAAAGGTGGCCAGTTTAAAAAAAACTCACCACATAACTAACACCATCATCAGTTCCAGCGTCATAGGGATACAAGGGTATAGTAGCTGACCGGCTCCAGGTACAGTTGGCATTGCACAGTTCCAAAGCCGAGACCCCGACGATCCAATCAGGAGAGGGTGCTAGTTTCGCGGCCAATGACATTAAATGATGCTTTGCGTCCACTCGGAAAACTGCGAATGTGTTCGGTATCCCGGCCCCTCCCACTTGCTGCCAGGATATGCCGCGCGCTTTGATGATTGTCCTGATGTGTTCGCTCTGTAAACAGTCATATTTCTAATGAAGAGAGACATACATTTTTTTTTTCCATCTCCTAGTATAGTAACCTTGATGCATTAATTTATTACTGTGACTCACAAAAGGTCTGTAGCCTTTGATAGTCAACTAAAAAGATATATCTATATTAACATTCAAAGAAAGCTGGGTGCTTTCTGCTTATGCTGATGACTTATTTAGCTCCATCTCCAGTGGCCCCATCATTAGCTAGCCTCCTGAATACAGGCCTGGTCACGCAGCCTGCCTGCCTGTAAAAAAGCTTTTATAGCTTTTAGCGATAAGACCGCCGATTGTGACACCATATTAATATTAAGTTCCAAATGTAATTTGTGTTTTTGGTGTACAATAAAGAATATATCTATCTATATATTTATCTATCTATCTATCTGCCTCACTCTGAACTTTGTGGTGAGCAACCGCCCTACTTACCTCAGCCTTAAGTTCCTTCTCCAAAGCCACAGTGGTGCCATCATCAGCAAGCCTCCTGACTCCAGGGCTGGCCACCCGGCCTTCCTGCCACACGCGGAACTGCGCGGTGTGCGAGGCGCCGATGACGTCACCGAAGTGAGCGTGAGCGCTCTCCGGCGGGAACTCACGGGGATGCGTGTTGCGGGACCATAGACATTCGAAGGTTACCTGGCGGACGTTTTATCTTTAGGTGTTAAATATTTTGTTGAGTCTTTTATTTTATTTCTAAATTGAACTATAAGAAAAGTTTCTGTAGCCTGGGATAGCCTTTTGAAATCTCATAACTTCGCACATCATGCCTCTTCCTTCGGGTTATATTGAACTTTACGTCTGTCTGTTAATTCGCTAACTCAAGGCTATACTACGCAACTTGATGCGGTTTTCACTATAGAAAGAGCAAATAAACGTGGAATGTTTATAAATATAATTTGCAATCGTGCGAAGCCGGGGCGGATCAATAGTATCTAATTAATCATTTTCCCTCACGCAAGTACCAATGTCATATTTTTTAATTCACATGTACTTTTCTAAGTTCATCTAGGACGTTACTGACACCACAAGCCTCGGAAAGCACGTAAAGCCATTGATCTCGGATGTCATTCGTTACGGATAGTCAGACGCCCAAAAGTCTGATCATCAGTCTATCGAAGAAGTACCGTGTTACCCAGTAACTGGGTTGTGGACGTCTGATAGGCAGTCGCTCCATGTGATACACGGGTATTTAGCCGCATCCGGTTAGGCTGGAAGCCGACCTCAAGATAGTTGGGGAAAGGCTAGGAAGATGATGAGTAATTTAAGTTCATCGGAATAATTCCATGAGGTATCGAGGGAACTCCTCAAATATTATAGGCAACCATATAGTGATTTTGGTATTTTCATCAGTCAAAAAGTAACATTTGATGAAGACCAGAAATGGCCAACGGAACTTCATACTCACATAGATATCACGATGAATACAAATAAACAAATGGTTCTGAACAGTTATGTTGAAAATAGTATCATCAAAGTGACCTGATAATGATGGTGCCGGAAGATAGGCACCGGACCTCCGTAATTAATCAATGTATCCTAGCCGTGTTTGGGCTTATTAGAATTAACATGAGGTGAACTTTAGCTATAAGGTAGTATCGAACTGATCTGCTGATGAAGCCGAAAGGTGGAAAGTAGACACGGGAACTTCATAATAAAAAAACACTAAAATGATCAAAATAACTTTAATTTCGGAAGTCGGAACAAACAATACCGAGAAACACCGACTTCCGAAATTAAAGGTATTTTGATCCTTTTAGAGTTTTTTTATAGTGAAGTCGGTTACTTTTTTTTAAGTAAATTTTTCTTTATTATTATTTCCAATCCTTAGGTGCAGTACCTTCTAACCAAATCAAGTCAATTAGTAAATACAATACCTACTATAAAACTATTTTCTTAACTGAAAACCAGACAGGAAACAATAATTTGAATATGGTTTGCATCACTAATCCACGTACCTCATACTTGGCCTCATCGCAGGCACAGCAAGGTTCAAGGATGGGCGGTAGCTTGGCAGAGTAATGCGGTGCCCTGGGTGCAGCACACAGCTCGCGCGCCAGCACCGACCAGCCCCCGCCACTGCTGGCCACGCCAGGGTACGGGCCGGCGCGCGCACACACACGTACGCACAGCTCGCCAATTGCACCCATACCCGAAGCCGACGGCGCGTTCCATATTACCTGAGGCATAACATGTAAATAAATCTACACCATAGATAAACACATCCGTATTTATCTCTCGTATGCCTTTAAGTTAAGCTAATAAATTGAGATTTCAATTAAGTACAAATTTAAACTTCTCATATCACTTGTGGGTTTGGAAAATGTAAGAAAAACGAAAAAAGAAGAAATTACAAATACTAGTCCTCCGAATTCGACTCTGAATTGGGATTTTTAAATGCTGAGAAAAAATATGGGTTCATGGGCGCCCCGGCAGCCTATATTCAAGGGCACATTTTCAGTAGGTACTCCATCTTGATCGGATGCCTTCTGCCCGTCTACACATACAAAACGAACTTTGTTGTCTTGTTGCAGGTAAGCTTTAGAATAAAAGAAGAAGGTTGCACAGCTAAGCTTGATAATTTTCTAATATGAGGCTTTTTAAATATATATTTTATTAAGATTCGTTTATTTATTCAAATCCAAGGGCTGGGCGGTACAAGGGCATACCCTTGTACCTCCCACCCCCTCACCCCCTCCCCTTCGCCAGTGACTGGAAAGACTACCTAGTAACTCAAGTAAATATTACACAAACATTTTCATAAATAGTTAAGGCAAGCGGGTGTCAATAAAGCACATTTTTTCTATAAACATAAGTATAGAGTATGAGACTAAAGTACCGAAAACATCAAAACATAAGCAAAAGAGACCAGATTTTTCTTAAATCCTTCATGAAAACCCGTCCCAGCCCCATATAAAATATTCATAACCCAAGAGGCAGTTACCCCATTATCACTTACAACACAACAAGTCATCCTTTAAAATTCAAAACATACCATCCTAAAGAGAATATTTACTTTTCTGTTTACTTACCTGAACTTCGGTTTTGGGATGTGCAGTAGCGTTATCAACGGCGGGTGAGCAGACTTTGTTTATCTTCGCCTGTGCGTCATACGCTTGGAAAGTGCCCAGTGTCAGATTAGAAGCTTCCGTTACATTCGGCTGGTTTCCACTCTTATCAGTTTTGGGTTGAGCCAATTTTATCTCCACCCATATGTTGAAACCAATGAAAGGCGTTGGTCCTTGTCCACTGTCTACACCTTGAAGCGACACTTTAAACAAAAAATTAAGTCATATTTCGATCCTGTTATGGCTTTAGTAAGATTTTATACTATGGCTATTCCTTTTTTTTGGTGGAAAATCATCCACAACATTACGCGCCATCAGCGTCGATAACTCGGACTCGGTCCGGATGGTTACCGGACGGCGAGCTGAGTTTGAAACGTTTGCAATACTTATTGTTGATATATTGCTTTAAAAAGCCTGGTTGTACACAACTACTATAGTTACCTAAAGATCAAAGCTGTGGCTATACAAAATTATATGGTACGTTCAACCATTACGTACCTACTCTAAATGTCGAACTCCAACAGAAACTAGAATGTATGTGGAAATTTGGCGGAATGCGTCTCTGGTACCTGTAGGAAGCTAAGTCCTTTCCTTCCCCAACAATACAGTGCAAATACCTGATTATCTACGAATATTGCTACAGTTTTGGCAGTAACGAATGACCACACATCCTACCTGTGTAAAGTTCTCCCGGCAGAAACAGATCGGGTTCTCCAGACACACTGATGCGATAGTGATCATCAGCAGGCGGTGCGTGTGCCGGGGCACGTTCACAATGAGGCGCGGGCGTCGGCGTAGCTGCAGCCGCCCTGTACGCTAACAGCGTAGCCAGCACACTACTACGTAGAACTCTTATTAGCTTAAAGCTGCATCGTCTATACCGCTATATGTCTACTTACTACAAAATAGACCTGACGTCACACAAATCTTAAGCCATGCGAGTAAAAATATCCGCCCTACGACAACATCTGACAGTTACCCACCAGAACCATACGTTTGGTTGGAAGCATCCTCCCTTTTCAATGGCAGATGCGGACTTAACCTATCCCGTGGATTCATTTTTCTGTCCAGATTCCAATATATTTGGGCTAAACTCAACATGTCCTATTCTTCCATACTTGTATATTAAAGTGAATAGGTTACTTTTACTTCTAGGTAAGCTTGTTCTATCGTCGACCACATCGTCGATTGCCTTCAGATGAGATTAGTGGTCAAGCACGAGCTTAACAATAATAAAAAGAAATCCCTTTCTGGTCATGTTTTCATTTACACAGTCCATCCATTTCCCTTCACTTATCACAACTATGCCTATTCGTCTTTCTAAATACCTACAATTGAGAGTAAGTCGAGAAGTCTCCGAATACGTTTTCTTGACTAATCATCTATACATCATGCATCAAAACATTGCAGGCTTGCTAGCTAAATGTGATACTCTGGCAGTCTGTCTCAATGAATTAATTGACAGAAAGATAAGTGTCGATGTCTTGTGCATTACAGAGCACTTTATGATGGAAACATATGAAAAACACCTGAATTTGAATAATTACTATTTAGCGGCTTGTTATAGCCGAAAGGGAACGAAAAGAGGTGGAGCGTGCATAATAGTAAGGTCCGGTCATAAATGGAGAGAACTACCAAATATAGCTAAAATATCTACAAGTGGTATCTTTGAATGTTGTGCCATTGAACTAATCACGCACAAAATAGTATGTGTTTGCATTTACAGAGTGCCAAATTCTAATAATTTCAATGAATGTATTAGTAAATTAGAACGAATATTACATATTTTAATGAAAAAAGGTTTCAAAAACATTGTTTTGGCAGGAGATTTCAATATAGATGTACTTAAACGTAATAATCAATCAATTGAATTCGAAAATATGTTATTAAGCTATAACTTGAAACTGGCACTTAATCAACCGACTCGACTTAAGAGCAAAACATGCATTGACAATTTTGCGCATAATTTCAATAGGTTCTGTAAGGCTTCTGTATTGGAGTTAGCATTGTCGGACCACACAGCCCAGTTACTGAAATGCCCAATCAGTATAATGTGTAACATCAATCGGTGGAGTAGGACAAGACGTGATTATCACAATGATAATGTTAAAAAATTTAAAGCCCATCTGCGTAGTCTAACATTTTCTGAAGTGTATGGGTCAAATGACCCAAACGAAGCATTTAACGCATTTTCTGATATATTTTTAATGCTTTATAAACAGTGCTTCCCCGAAACTGTTGTTGCGGTAAATGTCCATAAAAAGCAAAAATGGGTATCACGTGGTATTAAAAAATGCAGCGAAAAGAAACGGCACTTACTATGGCAGTATCGTCTAAAACCGACTCAAAACAATAAAATACAATTTAAAAATTACACAAAACTATTTAAAAAAATTGTACATTTAACTCAACGAGCTCAAAATAACCATAACATAAAAATGTCAAACAATAAATCCAAGACAACATGGCAAATAATAAATCAAACAAAGTTAAATATGCCAAAGAATAATATTGACAAAATTAGAATTAACAATAACGAAATTATCACGGAACCAAAATGTATATCTAATGTATTTAATAATTATTTTATTGATAAAATTAAGCCTATGATTAATTCGGGAGACAGAGTCACAAAACACATCTCAAATAGAAAAGATTCCATGTTCATGGCTCCAAGTTTGCCAAGCGACATATTAAAAATAATTTTATCTCTTAAGAACACAAACAGTGTAGGTTACGATGGTATCTGTACAAAAATACTAAAAGCAGTAGCCGAGGTAATTTCTTGCCCGTTAAGTCATATTATAAATCTGTGTATAAGCGAAGGTATTTTTCCAGAGGCCCTAAAAAAATCTGTAATAAAGCCATTGTACAAAAAACAAGATAGAGAGTTAATGGAACACTACAGGCCAATTTCATTGATACCAATATTCTCAAAAATGATTGAAAAGTATATTTATAAAGAACTCAATTTATACCTAGAGGCGAATAATATTCTTTGCAACGAACAAAAAGGATTTAGGAAAAACAAATCAATTAACATGGCCATTTATGACTTTTTGCTTACAATTATGACAAATATGGATAAAAACACTCCAGTGTGCGCAATATTTTGCGACATGACACAGGCCTTTGATTATGTACAACATAATATTTTATTAAAAAAAACTTGAGGCTTATGGTATAAGAGGTAATGTACTTGAGCTGTTAACATCGTACCTAAATGACAGAAAACAAATAACGGAAATTAAGAAAATAAATATAAGCACCAAAAGAGAAGAAATCTTTCTTTCGGAGGAACGTACTGTTATCTACGGAGTTCCACAAGGAAGTATACTAGGACCACCGCTTTTTACATTATATATTAATGACTTTCCAAGGGCAATCAAATATCCTATGACACTGTTCGCGGATGACAGCACGATAACTATTCCGTGTACGCAAAGAGATTTCTATAAAGAGGACATAAATAATACATTAAAGGAAACTATAGAGTGGTTAAACATTAATAATTTAAAAAAAATAAAACAGTAATTATGCACTTTAGCCAGCGCGCTTTGACTCTTCCCAATCTTGACATAACATACGATAACAACCAAATTGACACAGTTAATACAACCAAGTTCTTAGGATTGACAATAGATCGAAATTTAAATTGGAAGGCACATATAGAGACCCTGACTAAAAGAATCAGCAGTAATGCATATGCTTTGTACATTTTGTCACGAAAGGTTAACATAGATGCATTGTTAACTGCTTACTACGCGCTAACAGAATCTGTACTCAGATATGGGGTTATCTTTTGGGGCAATTCGACTGACAAAGAAGCCGCTTTTAAAGCTCAAAAGAGATGTATCAGAGCCATGTTTAAATTGAAAACCACCGATAGTTGTAAGCCCTATTTCTTACGCTATAAAATATTGACACTGACCTCCCTTTATATTCTGGAAACAGTAATGTTCGTTAGAAATAATAGTAACTTATTTTCGCAAATGGCAGATAAATTTCCCAGAAACAGGCGTGATCAAACTCAGCTGTGTCTGCATAGGAGTAGGACTGCACTTATGCGCAAAAGTGTTTTCTGCATGGCTTCCAATATATATAATAAGTTACCTAAAAGTTGGAGAGAGCTTAATAATGTACAATTGAAGAAACAACTAAAGTCATTCTTAACAGCCAAAGCATACTATAACAGTAATGAATTTCTGACAGAACCATTTAGAGTGACTTAGATTCAATTATGATTTTAACCATTACTTTTGACATGACTGTGTATACTTTGACATTTATTACTATTTATTTAATTGACAGATATTGATTTATTATAATTTTTACTTTTCTTTTGACATGTATCATATTTGACATTTTATTACTTGATGTTACTTTCCTAAACTAAATGTTTTTACTTTCTTAATTTTGACATGTTTAATTTTGACATTGATTTATTTTTCAAATTATTGTACCTAGTAAAAATTTTAATGAGTACTTATTCTAAACATTTGCACGCCATAGTATGTGGCAAACATGTCTGAACCAAATATTGTTTCTTTATGTCATCCTGCATGCACTTTTTTAATATTGTATGTGTACACATGTTTGAGCAAATAAATATATCTTATCTTATCTTATCTTATCTTATCTTATCTTATCTTATCTTATCTTATCTTATCTTATCTTATCTTATCTTATCTTATCTTATCTTATCTTATCTTATCTTATCTTATCTTATCTTATCTTATCTTATCTTATCTTATCTTATCTTATCTTATCTTATCTACGGAAACCCTGATAGCTTTTGGCCTCTTTGCAGGGCTATATATATATATATACCTATAGCTTGTAGTTTTTGTCATAGATGTACTTCAGGTTTAGGTCTTTCATGATTTTTCATGCCAACCACTGGAAAGCCTATGTCAATGACCGATATAGTATTTTAAAGGATTAAGTTTCGAACGAATGTAATCCTTCAAGAGACAGAAGACGCACCTTGAGACTAAGACTGATTAAAGAAGAAAGTTGAATATCTATCAGGTACCAAAACCTTATAAATGAAAGTAAAGTTTTTCCCTTTACGTTTGGACTATCTATGTTACGACGGACAGTTTCCGATTTTCACGACTATTATGTACATATCTACCTTATTTAATAACTTTAAACGAAGAGCCATCATGTGAACCTCATACACCTGCACTTTGGAGGACTTAATTAGTGCCACCGATGATGCAGTTAACGTAGTCACATATTGGACCCAAACAGTTAAAGGAATTCACCAACGACTCCACAAGAAGAATAAAAAGCTTTTCCAAAAAAAATATAACCGACTTCAAAGTAAAAAAACACTGAAAAGTGCAAAATAACTTTAATTTCGGAAGTCGGTGTTTCTATAATAGTTTTGTCTCTTAATAACTCGTTATTTAACACCGAGTTCCGAAATTAAAGTTATTTTGCACTTTTCAGTGTTTTTTTTTTACTATAAAGTCGGTTATATTTTTTTTGGAAAAGTTTTTTATTTTACACTTTTTAGTTATGGTACCACCACTAAAAAGTACCCCTCAGCCAAACTTGAATACCTTATAGCCAGAGTGCATCTTATGACAATTCTAATAATCCCAAACATAATCTATCCGAGATTATATTAATTTATTACAGAGTTCCGGTGCCTAACTTCAGGCTTCATCATCAGATCAGATCGATATATTCCCCCTCTACTTTCAGTCAGTCATCGACTACACGTATAAACAAAGCAATTTTACTTGTTACGACGGTTCTGCTGTGATCCTATGAGTTCTGTTCCATATTTTCGAAGTTCATGATCAGGTCATAACAATATTTCTATGAGACCAACTCGGAAGCATAACCTTTCAATCGAAAAAAATAATTTCAAAATCGGTCCACAATTAACCGAGAAATCGGTGAGCATACATAAAAAATAAAATAAACAACATACATTCAACCGAACATATAACCTCCTCCTATTTGAAGTCGGTTAAAAATTTGAAACTCATTAGGTACCGGTAGGTACCTTAAAAAAACAGGTGGCCTCTCACAATTACTGAAAATATTAGGTCATATTGACAAAGTAAAACTATAAATATATTATAAAAAGTATAATCTTCATACTAAGATGTAGCAAGTCAACTAAATTACTTGCAGTAAAATTGCAAATAATATAAATATTTATCCAATTGTACATTATAAAGGTTTTATTGTGTTTATTGTTTATTTATATTATTGTGGTACCTACGTAAGTTCCAACATATTTCATGCTCTTGTATACAAATAAATATTGCATAATAATGTATGAACAAAGTTTACAAATAAAAACAATGATAACAAATACGACGAATAGGTGGCATCTATTAGGATATTCTAATTTATAGTAAAATAAATCACAATTATCACGCATGTGCACCTGAGCCCTGAGCAAAGTGCAACCAATCGATCTCCCAATTGAACATTCATATACGGAAAATGTATTTCGATATCTAGACCTTTTGTCATAACTAAACAAAGAGAGAAACAAAATTCGCGAACCAATTCACTTTCAGGACCTAACTAGTCATAAAAGACGCAGTATATGATATAGAGTCAATAAAATTGCTATTATACTGATCTAATGAATGATACCTACAGTAATTTCATTTTTCGCGAAAATTTTCGTGGAGCGCAACGTTCGGAGCGCGGCAGACGCCCGCCCTTTATTCTCGCCCTGCGAGAACCGACTGACTTGGCGCCGGGACACTACTACATACACAGGGAGATACGACCTTTCGCCCCTACCCTTCCCTGTCCGCTATAGGTGAGCTAGCTTACCCAATAATTGCTTGTAATTGATTTCCAACGCGCGTGCCTGTCCGGCGCGATGCGCTCGTGGACTCTCGGGTATTGTGCAGGGCATCAATCAATGCTGCACTGCCTATACTACTACTTGTAACTTTATAAATATGTATACACAGAGTACGGTAAACAAATAGATGCTCTGGTCTAAGCAAAACTAGGTTAAGTTCTAGAAACTAAAGTTACGATATTCGAGTTTCTGACGAATAGATTAAATACTACAGAACTTTTTTGGAATACTGATTATACAAAGATGTTTCGAAATATTTTGGAAAAGCTGTTTTGATTTTTGCCATTGGCTATGAACCAATATTATAAACGTGAAAGTATCTCAGTCTGTTACGCTTTCACGGATAAACCACTGAACCGATTTTGATGAAATTTGGTGCGGAGTAAGCTTGAACCACAGGAAGAACATAGGCTACTTTTTATCTGGCTTCAACTTCACGTCCGCAATATTCATGCAGACGAAGCCGCTAGCAGAAGCTAGTTTATTTGTAATAAGTATTACTAGCGACTTGTCCCAGATTCACACGGGTGTTACAAATATTTAAAATTCTCAGCTTTACTCTACTTTTATGTACTCTGTGACTATAACAAAGGATGTATTATACTATAACTTTAATAACTTTCTCATAAATCATTGTGTGTATTGGTGAAAAAGGCATGAAGATCCATTCAGTAGTTTTTGAGTTTATCGCGAACAGACAGACGCAGTGAGGGACTTTGTTTTATATGTTAGGATAAGAATTAATGCGCGAGTTACTGTCTGTATGTTGCGTCTTCACGTCTTCAACTGAACATGAATTATGCTATGTAGCATAATAAGCATAATCAGCCTTATGTCTCCACTGCTGGGACTCAGGCCTCACGTTCAGAGGGAACGGGCCGTAATCCATCATGCGGGCCCAGGTGGGATCGGTGCATGAGTGCGCATTTGTGGATGGTATAGGATATAGGTTTCTAACTGTCCTGGAATTGTGCATTGGTGGATGGAATAGGATATAGGTTTCTTACTATCCTGGGAGTATTTTTCCTTCGAATGATTTCCGATATTCACGTGGGCGGATCCGTCGAAAGAAACTAGTTGTCGATAAAGTGTAATAGAGGAAATGTAGAGGACAAGAATAGCAGATATTAACACGGGCTTACTAGTGATCTACTAAATACAAACGAGTTATTTTACTTTCTAAATAGATTTTATTCCATTTTTAAATAAAATATCAAATTTAAAATTGTAATAACATTACATTAAAAAACATAATATTATAAAACACATTGGTGATAATAAAATACTAATATAATAAGTATTCTACATAATTACTGATTTACACCTACAAAGTACTAAGATATATAAGAAACATTGAATTTCCAAAAGTTTTTAAGTCAAATAAAGCTACATAATATATTTTAGAACATTTTTGTCGATGTTATGTATTCAATTTACGAATTCATTAAGTATTCTTATACATTAATATAATAAGCTACATTGCACTAAGATTATAATAAAGAATAAAGAAATACTTTGGTAATCCAAGTTATACATAATTTTATATTCTACTTAGCTAATGGCACAAAATATATGACGTATAACTTGGGCCACTACAGGTACCTACGTTACCTAGTCACAACAAACTTTCAATAGGATACTATTCAACTTTTACTAAGAATTTGCTAGTAATAAAATAAGGACATCTTTCACGTTACAATATCGGCCTTATTACACAAAAAAATATTTAAAAAATCTTTTATTTATATCATATTGTAATGCCAGGGCTGCATTTACACGATGCGACACGACACGACACCATACACGCAGATGTAACTGGCCATTATTCGCTATCGTGGTTATGTTCGTGCTGCTTGCGTGTTTATCTGCAGGTGTTATCGTGCGAGTGGCAATACATCAAAGACGCCATTCATTTATTACGTAAGACGATTTTTACTTAATTTTTGACCCTTCCACCCATAAATAAGAATAGTATTACGTAAGTATCTAAAAGAAAAAATGAATATAAGTTTGGTTGGTATTGTGGTTTATTTTTAAAAGTAACAATTTTTAGGAACGTGTACAAGAGTGTCGTTTACGCAAGCCAGTAAAATCTAGTACACAAGCGGGAAGGTGCAGTAACGTCGCCATGGAAATAGTTTGCCTATAGGAACGCATTCGAACGCACATCGGAACTCACGCAATTGCCCGCGCTTTTTCAAATGTTAATGTTACGTATTTTTATGATTTTAAGTAAGAAAAAATAACACATGGTCGACCCCCTCTCCCTTAATCGTCTTACGTAATAGACGCGTTAACATACCACGAACACTGAGCTACATAGACGAATTTTAGAGTCTTTGCAACATTTTGAATCTTATAGAATCCAAAAAAAAAAAATGACAGAAAAGAAAAACCAGTCATTTTGAATTACTGCACGATAATTCGTCTAAAATTACTTAGCCGCTAATGTGGCCACCGCAAAATTGCGAATAATCGCGACAACTTTATAGCGTGCAAAGCACAGGCACCTTCGGCAGAAAATGCTTCGTGACGATGAATGCAATGCGGCCTCAGCATAAACGAAACATCACATAGCTTAAATAAATGTTGAAATATTTAAATATATACCGTATGTCTTTCATAACAAGGGCTGTGAAAAATAGGTAGCATAAAGAAATCAGTGATCGTCAAAATTAAATCACTGATATCAGTAGACAGGACGTTCTTCTTTTTTACCGACAATGGCTTGTCCTTTTATAAAATAATGTATATATCGTATTCGCTTGAAATTTTCGAGTGTCTTAATTATCTTTAATTATAAATTATTAGTAAAATACATACTACCGTTATTAAAAGACTTTAAATTGGGTAATAACTAAACATTTTAATTTTTTTTCTAAATCAGCTCTCACAGTGAACATAATACGCCTGCGTCACACTCTTTTGTACCAACTGATTGTAGGTAAAAAAAAAACGTCCCACGTACAAAACATCTGATTGATTAAAGCTATTAAATCCTTTCGCCACAATACTAATGTGATATTTTATACCTTCATCCATATTCCGCCTACACTTGACTTAGCTTTCATTATTTCCTAAAGAAACTAAAATACATTGTGAGCTATGGCTCAATTACAATAAAAATAGTTTCATATTCCTTAAAACTTGCTTATCTACTCGCTATTGAATGTAAAATTGAAGATCAAAATACTAACTTACCAACTTGAAGAAACCTATTTACTAATCATGCACTATAATCCCGAATTTCTAATAAAATCTAATTTAGATAAGAATCTAATTGGAAGTAATTTTAACCGTTCCTTTTACCCTCACTTTGGCCATATAAGAATTTATAATTTTGAGATCGAGAATTACCTTTCATAAATGCATTTCTGACGTCACTCAAGAAAATTAACGATTTTTCATCATCGTTTGTAATTCGAGAACGAAATTCGAAATCGAGCTGTTGATAAACATTCTGAATCAACGGCAAAGTTCGGTCGTAATGACGTCACTATCTTTTTGATATTACCGATGCAGTATCAGACATGACAAAGTACCACATTAGAATCCTTCAATTGGTGGAGTTAGCTTAGGACTGCGGCCTGTTGGGGGGGTGGTCGCGCAGCTCCAGCACGTGCTCCACGGCTTGCGGCCGCCCGTCCGCGCCGATGCGCGCCGGCTTCACCACCCCATCCGACACCATTTTGTCAAACAAATTCACCAATTTCATTGCCTCGTACTCTTTCTGTAAATTAAATAATTTTCTTTCATGAATTGTTATTGATAACTTAAATATTATATAGTTAATACAATTAGGTTTGTAATTTGTACCTACAATCGTGTAACTAATGGGATTACTGTTTAGTACCTTAGCATTAGTCACAATGGAGGTCATTACAATGCAATAATGTGACTAAGCAAAATTGAGACATGTGATTTAATTTAGATAATTCTTATTTTTTATGTAATACAAGCAAACCATAAAAAAGGATTTAAATAATTGACCCCACCTGCTCATCCGTCATTCCTTCGAAAGGGTTGATGCGGGGCGGTCGCGTGCAGCCCACGACGGGGTCGATGTTGGGCTGTGCCTCCAGGTACTCCTCCGTGTCCGAGTCGTCGCTGCTGGACGAGTAGTCGCCGGTGCGCCCGCCGCTCAGCAGTCCTTTCTGTGCGAGATGACCCGCTGCGTTGCCGAAACCCGTGTATTTAACCATGCGACCCACTGAAAACGATTTTCTTAATATTCATATTTGATTTGCGGCCAATCTACTGACATTTGATGAACACATTTCCAGACTTCTTTAAATGAGAAATCAAGTAGAAACTAAATAGCATTTCCTACAACTAACTACTACTTTTGCAAAATTGAGCATACGAAGTAAACGAAAAAAGTAAACGAAACAAGGAGAAAACAAATGCTTACTATAATATTAATAAATCATCCTTAGGCCGCATTCCCACTATGTCGTAACGGTTAATTTCGTCGTCTATCGTCTCTAGCTGTTCCCGTTATAACAACAGTTCGTCGTGGCCACGACTGGTAGTCGCAACAATGACCCAAGATATACTGTCACGGTTTAGACTTAACAAATTTTTATCGTTTTACGACAGTCGTGCTAGCCGTTCCCATTATCATAACAATCTGATGTCACTGCAATAAATGTCGTAGACGACAGTTAATAATACGCGTCTTTCTATATGTGAACACCTCCATTTAAATATGACACATAGAACTACACGATTATCTGTCGCCACGACAAAATGGGACAGCGGCCTTAGTGGTGTCTTACCCTTTTCCTTGCACAGGATAAACAGAAACTCTGCGACCAAGTCCCTTACAGATGTGACAGGAGTGGTCAAGAGTCTGCAGAGCTGGTTCCTCAGCGTATTTCCCTTCTCCGGCGGTCGAGACACGTCACGCAATGGAGGCAGCACCACTTGCCGCAGATACTTCCTTTGAGCGCGACAGCCGCGGGAACTCTTGTTCAACACTGTCAGGATGGGGGACAGGTTCTCATACTGATTCTTAGTGCCCTAAAATGGATGGAAACAGAATTTGTGAATAGGGAGTACTAATAAATTGTGGTATAGTTTTATGACCCTTAGATAATGGAAACACATCTAAAATCATCTAAAACACAGTAGGAATTTTATAGATGAATATCTATTTCCAATATCATAAGTCAGTCTAGCTTTCAAGACAAGGATAAGGTACAAACTTACTGTAGTTATGGTCAGCCTGTATTGTAACAAGAGTATGAGAGCCTGCAAAGCATCCATGTTTCTGCCATCATATTCATACTGAGCTCTTTCACCTTTAGTCAGCTCTGGTGTCAGAAAGGGGTAAAACATTGGTGGGACACTGGAAGACATAAGTATGAACAGTTAGCACATAAAATAGGGGAGAAAGGAAAAAGATAAGTTTTGTCCATAGCCCAAGGAACATGGGACAAGGGCAGGGCAAGTTGATGATGAAAAAGAAAAAAAAAAATTACAAAAAAAAAATACAACCGAAATATACAACTGTTTCTATAATAGTTTTGTCTCTTCGTTCTTTAAGACTGACTTTTGAAATTAAAGTTATTTTGCACTTTTCAGTGTTTTTTTTTACATTGAAGTCGATTGTATATATTTTTTTTACACTTCTTAGTTATGGTACTACCACTAGTCTTCAATTGACCGAGAAATCGGTGAACAAACATAAAAAATCAGTCGAACATAGATCCTTCTTCTTTTTGAAGTCTGTCAAAAATTCAAATACACCTATGTTGATATGATGTATTTTGATGAACTTTAAAGTATATTCTATGTATCTGTATGCTGAAACATACCTTGTTAACAAGTTAGCAATATTACTACGCATCTCCATTAGTTTCTCCTCAGTGGAGGTGTGAGCATACAGCAGGGCAGTCATAACCGGCATCAGTTTCAGATACATTGCCTCTTCCTCCTCATCAGCTGGCTCCTCTGAACCTGACTGCAGGATCAGATTGAACTGGGTCTTGAGGATCTCACAGACAATAGCTTGTTGTTCATCCTAAAAAACAGTGTAATGAGTAATTGTTTAGATAGATAGATAGATATATTCTTTATTGTACACCAAAAATGCAAATTACATTAGGAACTTAATATTAATATAGTGTCACAATGGGCGGTCTTATCGCTAAAAGCGATTTTTTACAGACAACCTTAGGATGGAGAAGGAGAAAAAAGATACGCAGGTAGTTCGTGGGGTACTATTTACATATATACAATACATAAACTAATAAATTTCATATAATACAAACAATATATAATATACATATATATATATATATAATTATAAAAAGCAAAGAAATGATGTACGTAATGACGGCATTCAAGAGGAAAGGTAGTGATCCTTAACCATATCTTTAAAAATCGTGAGTGTTTGAGCTTGCCTTACCGACACGGGCAAAGCATTCCACAGCCGCACTGCTTGAACTGTAAACGACTTGTCATAGAAATTGGTGGAATGGCTTGGCTTCTCTAGCCCCAAGTTTTCCGATGACCTAAGATATCTAGTATGTGTGTCATGAAGGAACTTGAAACGTTCTTTAAGATATGCAGGGGTTTTAGGATTGAACAGAACACTGTAGAGCAAAGACAAGATGTGTACGTTCCGGCGAAGACGTATTGGAAGCCACTTGAGTTTCGTACGAAAATCGGATATGTGATCATACTTGCGCAAGCCAAATATAAATCGTATGCAAACATTTTGAAGCCGCTCAAGTTTATCAAGTTGTGCCTCAGTGAGATCGAGATAACTGACATCAGCGTAGTCAAGGATAGGGAGTAAGAGTGACTGAGCAAGTGCAATTTTAGTGGCAGTTGGCAAAAAGTTACGCAACCGTCTCAGGGACTTGGCAGAAGCAAATATTTTGCGACTTACCTCTTGTAATTGGGGACCCCAAGAAAGATGCTTGTCTATCCAAATGCCTAAGTTTTTAACCTTCTGCCTTATTGGAATAGCAGTACCGTTGAATAGAACCTGTGGCAGCTGGGACCAGTTTACCTTGGGCATCAACCTAGAGCTGCCAACAACAATGACTTGAGTCTTCGATGGATTAACCTTCAGACCGTGTGCCTCACTCCACTCACAAATTGAAGCCAAGTCCTGGTTAATAATGTTGATAGCGGCATCCAAATCCGTATGGGGAGTTTGTCTATAAACTTGCAAATCATCAGCATAGAGGTGGTAGAAGGAAAGAAGTTTTTTGGAAATAGAATTTATGAAAATTGCGAAGAGTAAAGGAGATAAGACGCCACCCTGAGGAACACCGGCAGAAGTATAACACCAAGAAGAACAGGACTCATCTATGGAAATACGTTGCCGGCGGCCATACAGGTAACTACGGAACCAGTCAATCACCGTTGGAGATATGTTAAGAGAGCGAAGTATGGCGAGTAGGATATCGAAATCGACGGTATTGAAGGCGTTGCTAAAATCTAGTAAGCAGAGAACCGTCATATTTCCTCTATCCATACCTAGACGTATGTCATCAGAAACGTTAACCAGGGCTGTGGTGGTGCTATGACCAGGACGAAATCGTCGTTAGTATGCCTAATAATTCAAAAGGATTCAAAGTTCAAAGGATTTTTTAGTTATGTCACATATCTCACCTGCAGGAAACAGTGGTGGGCCCCTTCAACCAAGCCACTGCTGCTTGAAGCCTGGTCTTCAGCTTTGGTAGAAGCTTCTGTCAGTATTTCACCCAAACAATTGATCAAATACTCCATGCCATGAAGTTCATCCTTAATTTTGGTTTTTATGTCATGTCTCAAAGCAGTCAGAATGAATAGCAGCTTCAAGTCAAATAACATTATTTCTTCTTTGAAGGGCATGTCTTTGTAAATTCTGAGCCTGGCTACGAGTCCTTGAGCAATAGATGTGTGTGCACACAGGGCCCTTGCTACCTCACTGTTGAATGTTAAATTACAAAGACATTTGAGTGCCTCAACTGCCACATCCTTCTCTATTAGATCCAGTGGCATCATAGATTCTTCATCAAGAGCTTCAAAGTTATACAAGCCGGCTCTCTCAATTAGAGTTGTTACCCATCTTTCACAAATCAGATTTTCAAGGTCTGATTTATCTCGGCTAAAATCAAACAATTTATAAACTAGTTTCGTTCTAACTACATATTTAAAAGCGGAATTATAAGAAAACAACAAACCTTAACACCCTTACAGATGCTAAACAAAGCGCGTGAACTGACGCCGAAGATTTATCCTGTAAAAGTTCAAATAAAGCTGTCCATAGTAAAGCTCTCTGATTCTTTTCAGCCAAACCAGGAAAATTGAATATGTTTTCATTCTGAAAAAGTACAATAAATATTTATGTCAAGTATTGGAATGCTTTATATGCAACTCTAATTGAATTATACCAGCCTTACATTTTTTAGAAAGCGCTGTAATATTTGGCTGACTTCTTCTTTATTAACATTTGCACTGAGGGTTTCAATTTCGCGTTCTTCCATCGTTAGTATCCTCTTATAATATAACCCAAACACTTATGGCCCGCAAAATGTGGCTCTACCAGATCATTAATGATAGGGCCAAGAAACAGCCTACAGATCTTGTAAAGCACTTTCCACGTACAAACACAAAACAAACGAAAACTTTCAATAAATATTACAAGCAAGCAAGACGTACAGAAATACTGAAATTAAAATTTAGATTTACGAATGAAATGACAGCAGACATGACATGTAAGATGACTGACAGCAGACATGTCAAAATTGTTAACGTCAATGTCTTTTTTTTATAATTTTTGTATTGGATACTACATTTTTTAAGCCATGTCTTCGTATGAATAGTTAATTTATTTACCATTAGAATATGGATGTACACATTCAAATGTTCTTATAGTATTTGGCAGCGAATGAATGAAGTCAATCTTCTCGGCAAACTTCGCTAAGGTAGTCAACACTACAATAAAATTCTCAGATCTATTTTATCGAGATCACGCTTGTTTAAATTATTCTGCATGTTGTCCAGTCGCGAAGATAGAGTTTGCCCATCGAAAGATGTCCATCTAAGAGATCCATTAATATAAACAAAACGAGTAAAATAAGATACACGTATGTAAACATAAAATGAATTATGTACGAAACGTCAAGAATACAATTTAGACAATTCTTAATTTTTTTAATGCTGCTTGCTGCTAATACACAAAGTTTTAATAATTCTGTGACATCTTTCGATGGCCAATTCTACCTAGGTTAACTCTAGGGCCAGGGTAGTTACTCGAGTAATAAAAGAACGACCCTGGATCGAAGCATTTTTGAACGATTGGAGTAGCGACTTTACCCTACTCTGGCTGTTTTTGAACAAAGGGACGTCTGTCACACATGTCCCACGTCAAGTTTGACGTTTAAATTCGAGCGATTGTAGAATAAAATTGCGAATTTGATCTTTCCTTTCCTTTGATGGGATCCGGAAACTATCATTTGTAAAAGCATAATATTACTGGCCTGAAAATGCCTACTGCTGCTCTCTCAGGCCATTTCGTCACTAAAATAAAACGTAAGTTTCCATGAATCTCACACAAACTTGTTACTATTGACTGAATAAACTCTTACATAATTTGTTTAGAAGCTCGAAAAAGTGTTTGTTACACTAAAAATTAAGACATGAGTTATTATTTATATCTTATTGCGGTAGACTGTGACATTCATTTGTACTTACAAATGCACAATTTCAGCTGCGACGAATTCTCTGAGCATAGTTTACATTAAGTCAGCCTCATACAGCTCTGATGGCAGTAGGCCTAACGTAGCTGCGTACAAGCGGGGCACTGGTGGCCGGGCCAGCTTTAATGGCATCGTAGCAACTGTGTTTGGATGCACAGGGTTTGTGGGGCGCTATGTGTGCAACAAACTGGGAAAATCTGGAGCTCAGGTGAGCTGTTTGTATTTGTTAATATATCACTCAACAAAAATTTGCAAAAGAAAATTACCTAGTGAAATCAACTAACATAATAAACATGTGCACAATAGTATTACTAGGAATAGTACCTAGTATTGCTCTAAACTACTTCTAACTAAATGGTTGCTATTGTTAAGTAGGTTATTGTATGATTTCAGATGATTCTGCCCTATAGGGGAGACTTCTATGATGCCCAGAGATTGAAAGTGGCTGGAGACTTAGGACAGGTGCTGTTCACACCATTTGACATCCGTGATGAAGAGTCCATTGCCAAGTCTGTTCAGTACTCCAATGTTGTCATCAATTTATTGGGACGTGACTATGAGACCAAGAACTTTAAGTTTAAGGATATACATGTAGATGGCCCTAGACGTATTGCAAGGTATTAAATAACCGAGTGTTTTTTTAACAGCTGCTGATAAATCACTCAGTTTTTACTTGCTGCCGTGTTTTAGCTACAAAAAAGATAATTTCTTTAAATCAACAATAAAATGTCAAAAATATAAATAACAGGTTTTCATTGGAGTAATTTATGGATAATATGGTTTTCACCAAAGTTAACAGTTTTTTTTTTGTTTTGGAGGATTTGTTTACATACCTACCTATCATATTCGAACTGAAAGCTGAAATCTTTGTTTTGCCATGTCACCATATCAGTTCATTGCGCTCATGAGAAGCAGTGGCAGGTCAACAGTTGTTTAAAAGATATTTTAGACCTAAACAGTTGTATAAGCCATAAATAAATTTGAGCAACCATAACAGAAATGTTAGAATTGCTTCTCCCAAAAGTTCACAAACCACAATATTTTGATTATTACAGGATTGCAAGAGAAATGGGCGTAGAGAGATTCATCCATGTGTCTTACCTAAACCAGTCACCAAACCCTCAACCTCTGGTTTTGAAGAAACCATCAGATTATAAGATCAGCAAATACTGGGGAGAGTTAGCAGTTAGAGAAGAGTTCCCCACGGCTACCATCTTACGTGCCTCAGACATCTATGGTAGTGAAGACCGATTTTTAAGGTAAGCACCTTTAATATCGTTATGTATTTATTGGGGGCTGAGATAGCACATGTAGTCAAACTGCGAGTCAGTGTTATATTAATTTATTGAGAAATGCCCTCCATCACATGCGCGTCTAGACAGCAGGTAGTGTAGTTGTCCTACACACTACAATAATTATTTAAATCTGATCGCGCCACCATCGGGTACCCAAAGACTCATCCTCGACAGTAGATTAGAGGAGCACTTCTGATGTCTGGCTTCCAAACTGTAGTAGGCCGGGGCTTCCCTGAAGCGGCTCCTGCCTAATCTAGGCGGTCCAGACGCCTCCTGCCGAAGGCTCAACGCGAAGATCGTTCGGTCCATGGCCCTTTATGGGCGAGCTCCGGTATGGGCGCCGTCGCTACAAAAGCGACCAGCGGCCGAGATAAACGTGTCCCAGAGGCCATCCGGATGGTGCGGAGTTACCGCATGCTCTCCCACGAAGCGGCGAGCCTTGCCGGCCTGCCGCCTTAAGATCTGGACCCAACAGTCCTTGCACGCATGCACGATTTGCGCATAGAAATTCAACGCCGGGGCAAAGGCCAATCTCATGGCAATATAGCGCTGTTGCAACCCAGTGCTGGGCACGCCATCATGTCGGTAAGTCCCCTCTTTGATACTGTTTATATAAACATAATATGCTTAGGACTAAAACTTTGTGTTCTAAAAACAGACACAGTCCAGTTTATATAATACAGTTAACAAATCATATAAGCTCTTAGAAGTATCGTCCGCCGAAATACTTATTCCAAAATCTAGATCCACGAGTATTTATAAGGCGTCTCGAATTTTTTAACGTTTTCTCATCGTGGAGACGATCGACGGCCGGGCCCTGGTACAGGCCATTTTCCGGAGCGAGAAGGAATAGCAGGCGGTCGAGTCCTTATGCGAAGCAGTAATGCTTCAAACCGGAACGAACATCCTCACGCCCCAACCGCCGGGACCTCGACCGCGATTTCCAGCCACGGTAGGCGTGGGTTTGCAGAACGAGCAATCAGGCTCGCCGTCAGGCCGAGCACGAGTAGTCGACAGCGTACCACGCGCGCCTCAAAAAGATGTCAGCAAAACCGTAGGGGCCCAGCAGGATCGAAGCCTACTAGGACCATGGATTGCCTTCCGGAAGGGAAACCCGGGGTCCTGGAACGCTAGGCAGAGAAGGAACATAGGTGTGGTTTTAGTCAATAAAAGTGTAACAGTCCCGCTCCGTTTTAGGGACGACGCTGCGTTAAGCGGGCGCCCGCGCGATCCCATACAAAAGTGCTCCGATGCGGCTCGCCGCGCGGGCACTCGGCTACGTAATAATACATTAAAGTTCTGCATCGACACGACAGACCGTTAAAGTTGAACTAGCGACACTGCGCAGGTAGTAATCTAGTTTCCGCTACGGGGACCGCCGCGGCCGCACACGACACACGCGCGACATCACGCGACAGGTGCCCGCTTAAGACAGCTTTGGCCCTTAAAGAGAGAGGTCATTGGACGATTTCCCACCTTTAGAAAAAAAAAAACAACAACAATAATAATACCTACTAAAAATATGGATCCATGACTGGACAAGTTCCACTCAAATCTGTATGATTTTTTCCCACAAAAGACCATTTCAGTAGATTCAAAAGAGACTTCAACCTCTGTTTCACTGTTTCTTTTCAGGGTAGTCAGCTAACAGCCCCATCTAGATTCAATTGACGTGTAAAAAATTTATTACTAACCAATTTGCAAAATCATCATCTTACCTAATTAGATTTAAATACTACAATGTTGTTTTATTTTATTTTATTTTATTTATTAGGGAAAACTAACAATTACACACTTTATATGATTAACAAAAGCTTATAATCTAGGTACTTATGTGCATAACTAACTACGTCATCCACGTGTTACGAATTTAAAATTGTTTGTGAAGACAATGAGTACAACATATACCTAAATACTGATTAATCATGCAAATTAACAAATTTTATTCTTATACATATTACTAAAATTTAAACTATTAAAGAATACAGCTAATTATCTGATTATGAGAATACAGTTAATTTTCTGCGTTTTCTATCATTTTAAGTAAATCAATACGAATTTTGTTTGCTGACAAAGAAAACAAATCTAAATCCGAGAACAGGTCATTATAATTTTTTGCTAAACGTCGTAGAGGCGCGCGTACACCCGCGTTAGTGCGACAAGACGACACTGCAAATAGCGGGCACCCGCGCACCCCACGGCGCGTGACAGTTCTAGGTACTATATAGCATAATTTATTTGTTAACTCTGAGCAATCATATTTGTTATTACACAGGTCATAGAGAAATTTTGTTTCCAGAAATATGCGTCTATTACTTAAAGTAGTAAGTTTGTAATGTTTCAATAAATTAACGTACGATGCCTTCTTTCGGAAGCAACGATAATGTGTGGCTTTGAGGAATTTATGTTGAACGATTTCAAGACTGTCTATGTATTTCTTGTACAGGGGGTTCCATATCATTGCAGCATACTCCAACTGTGACCTTACTAAAGATTTGTATAAATGAATATACGTACGAGTACGCTTAAAATCTGTCATGCATCTCATCACAAATCCATACATGCGAAACGCGTTACTAATAATGTTGTCAATATGTTGATCCAGATGAAGTTTACTATCCAGAAGTACCCCAAGGTCCCTGATTACAGTAACTCTATTCAATGAGGTGTTATTTAGGTTGTAAGTGTGAGTTATAATATTTTTATTTTTGGTGAATGATAAAGATGAGCACTTTAGGATGTTTAATTTTAACTTATTTTTAATGCAGTATGCCGAGAATCTATCCAAATCATCTTGAAATAACATACAATCAGTCTTATTTTGAATGTGTCTAAAAATTTTAAGATCATCAGCATATAGTAGAAATTTTGAATATTGAAAACATTGATTCATGTCATTAATAAAAAGAATAAATAGGAGAGGGCCTAAAATTGATCCCTGGGGTACCCCGGAAGTGACATGTATGGATCTGGACTCAAAGCCTTTAATGACAACTTTTTGAGTTCTATTAGTGACGTATGATGCAAACCAGCGCAACAAATCACCACGTATACCATTGAAAGCTATTTTTGTCAGAAGCAGTTCATGATCCACCTTGTCAAAAGCTTTCTGGAAATCAGTATAAACAGCGTCTACTTGCAACTGGTGGTCCATATTATTGAACAAGAAATCTGTGAAAACCAAAAGATTTGTGACTGTGGACCTTTTTTGAACAAAACCATGCTGCTGCTTAATAATCGAGTTGTGTAATAAAGGATAGAGCTCGTCGTGAACCAATCTTTCAAAAAGCTTTGACAAGGCTGACAAAATGGAGATAGGACGATAGTTCTCAATGCTTAGTTTTGAACCTGATTTATGAACGGGCGTTATATTAGCACTTTTCCATATTTCAGGAAATGAGCCTTCTGAAATACATTTATTATATATGATATGTAGGGGTGTACATATAATGTCTGCAGTTTTTATAAGATAATGCGGTGGTATACCATCGGGCCCTGGGCCCTTTGTAGTATCTAGCGATTTTAATGCTTTAAGAATTTTTTCATAACTAAATTGAACACTATTGATAAGAATACAATTTTCACTGTACTCCAGCGGAGGTAACCAATTATTTATATCAAAGGTAGAACATTCATAAACAGAATGAAAAAAATCTGAGAATAAATTACAAATCTCTGTGGAATTACTCGAGCTCCGATTTTTATAAGACATTGTTGAAGGTATGCTAGTATCTGCTTTTCGATTAGAGATATAACTCCATAAGTTGAGTGTTGTGTGTACATTAACTCTTTCCTTGAACACAGATCGTTTGCTTCTGTCGCACGTATCCATGGACAATACATGCCGTTGTATAAGAATGGCCAGGACACCTACAAGGCGCCTGTGTTTGTGTCGGACGTCGCTCAGGGAATTATCAATGCTATTCGCGATTGCGATACTAAATGCAAAATTTATCAAGCAACAGGGTAAGCCTATGAGTACTGCATTAATTTTCAGTTTGAATTAATTAAATTTGCGAGAACGCTATGATTTTACTGAGATATTTTTACATAAAATTTATGTAAAAATATCTCAGTATCAAATGCGTTATTCGAAAGTCATCAAATGCGTTATTCGAAAAATTGGCTGTGCAACAGATGTACATTTTTGAATATTTATTAAATTTTCTTTTTAGACCCAGAAAATATCTATTAGCTGACTTGGTCGACTGGTTCTACGCACTGATGCGTAAAGACGAATCGTGGGGTTACCAACGATTCGACATGAAATATGATCCTATTTTACCTCTGAAGATTATGTTTATCAACATGATTTCACCCGCCTATCCATTGGGAGGTTTACACTGGGAATCACTGGAGAAGGTAATATTGAATATATTTTCTAGATATTTATTTATACAATTTCTATCTAGAGGTTACTAAGTCTAACGCCCACCCCTCCAAAACTACTCCCTTCTGATGGCACTTACTTGTGTCAGCTCGTTTATACCTACAGACTGTAAGCTGGTTGTGAATACAATTTGTAACGATAACTCGAAGACAATTTGAGTCTAAAATAACGACTTCGACGGCTGTAGCTGCAAGTATTTTTTTTGTCTATTCGTCGTCAGTAGGACTGAAGGATCAATCAAAGATTCAAAGCATTTTATTTCAAACTAGCGGTCCCGGCAGACGTTGTTCTGCCCAAAAGCGGGATTTAGTAAAAAAAAAAAAATACCCTACTCTACCCTACTCTACCCTACTCTTCCCTACTCTACCCTACTCTACCCTACTCTACCCTACTCTACCCTAAAAAAAAAAAAGAAAATAAAAAAAAAAAAGTACCCTATGTCCGTCTCCTGGTTCTAAGCTCCCCACCAATTTTCAGCCAAATCGGTTCGGCCGTTCTTGAGTTATAAGTGGTGTAATTAACACGACTTTCTTTTATATATATAGATAAACCATTTACAGGCACTTTTGAAATGTCAAGAAGTCAGTCAGTCAGAAAAAAAAGATGCTATTTGCACATTCCAAAGCGTAGATCTCTATGGAAAAGAATGTGCAAGAAACTCAATGGACACTCTTTTCAATCATGTTTTGTAATTACAAATATCTCTGTTACATGTTTCTTGTCGCTATCATGTGGGAACAATGTAAATATAGACATTAAAATAGCAACTGGCAGCTAAGAGATGACCAGTCTCAACTGACAGCGCCCATTCACGGACATGACGCTAATATTAGCACCACTCAGCTCAACCATTTTAAAGGGAACCGAATGATCCAACACATGCGCCACCATCAGTGAGACATTTGAGTGAGCATGACAAACTCTCAACTATAATATTCTGGATAAGCTCTTATTGCGCCAATCAAATGCGTTCAGCTGTTTTCTGTGGCGAGCGTTACGACTTGGTATCCTAATCTTAAATGCCAGTATGTTGCAGTGCTTTGTTTTATAAATTAAATAGTACTTATCGCCATCATTTACTTATTTTAGTTTAAATTAAACATGGTCGATAAACAATTTACAGGAAGCTACGTCAGACATTATAGATGATAGTCTCCTAACATTGGAAGATCTCGGTGTACAACTCACGAACATGGAAGATCAGGTTCCTTGGGAACTGAAGCCATTCCGTGCCCACCAGTACTACATGGCCAAGGTAGGCGAGTTCCCCACCCCACCAAATCCTAAAATTCAAGTTTAACATCTTGAAGTGACATAAATCAAAAATCATGTAAAATGCAGTAATACTTTTTATTAATATCAACTGAGGAGTAGTAGGATCCATGTAGATTATTTTGAATAAATTATTTTCTGTTTCATTTGGTGTTTTATTGCAGTATCTTAACCTAGCCTTTTTTAATCGACATTAGCCGACTTATCACTATAGTTATCACAGAGTTCTGTAAGCAAAAAAAAACTCGAATAGGTACGGTAACCTTTAGAAATGCTTGGATACCTTAACGCCTATTTTCCCTTGCACGTTAAAGTTCAAGTTTTACAAAATTAAACTAGATGGCGTTGGTTTCTTCACAGCTAAGTAGCGACCAAAGGCAATCTCACAAAGTATAAACTTGACTTTTAGTTCAACAAATAATAGACACTTGCGTCATCATTGTCGTCAACAACTGATTGTAGTTCATAATTTCATCAGTCAAACTAGAGTCATGTTGACCTAGTGGTTTAGCATGTGCAGATAGATGCGTAAATCAATGAGCCGTGAGTTCAAATCTCACGTAGTACTCACACTTTTTGTAAGTTATGAATGACAAACTAAAGAAATCGGTAGAAATATTATATCAAAGTTAACAAGTGGATATTTATTTGTAATATAATATTCAAGTGGGTAGTTACTCAGCAAGACGAAAAAAATGCTGGTAAACAGGCTCATCAAACAAAAAAGCACTATTAAAAAAAAATATGTTTATTTCTTACAATTTCTTATTCAAATTTAACAATCACCGTTTATTAATCACCGAATAAGATTATAATATTATATATAATTTCTTATTGAGGCCATAGCTTAAATATTCGTTTCCAATATTGGAAAGAGGATTAAAGCTTATGTAACTTTAACAAAAACAAACAATAGACCAGATAATTTTATCACAAAGATCAAAAGGATTAAATGTAGGCTAAAGAATATAAAATTGCACAACAACATATCAAGTGTTCATAACTTTTTTAATGTATTAATTACGGATATTAACTTAAACACACATAACAAGGCCTCCAGTTAATACAGAGAATAAGTGCTGAGTGAATAATATTAAATCAGTATTATAATTATTTATTATCTTGTAGCCACAAACAAAACCGTCTGTGTTCACTGGACTTAAAAGTTTTTTCATGAGTAAACATGATATTACTCTAATCAAAGTTTATGTGATCCAAAGTAAACTGCAATCTTGCCCTTTTATGGTTTTCTGTAAGCAAGCCTCCGACGGACAGTGCCAACGCTTGTGTCAAATAAACTAGCATAGTGGTTCGTCGACAGATGTCCGTTTTCTTCGTATACTCCCTTATCATGGTTTGACACTGCAATATGTTTATTAGTTTTAGTCTGCCAGCTTTTTGATGTTGTTTTAAAGAACCCGCTTCTTCAAATCGTCATATCCATAAAACAACTGTTTTTCTCTGCAACAATAAAACAAATATATAATACCCAATAATGATTATTATATAGGAGTTTTTTGTTATATAAAAGAGTTAAAAAAACTACTTACATTTACACTGGTCTGTCTGGCGTCTTCTGACAAGTTTTTACCTTGATTATGCTTAGCAATTATTGGAACTCTTTTTACTAAATCTATATAACAATGCATATTTACTCATTTTGGTAAAATAAGTAGACAAAACACCTGGTTAAAAAAAATAAAATAACGAAAGGCGCTGGAACGAGATAATCGAAATTAACTTGGCAAACAACCAATTGAGCTTAGTCATAATTTTTTGGTCTAAGTATCATTTATACTCCATACTACCTACTAGTTATTATTTATAAATCCTTATTCAACCTACCCTCTCAAGTTTGAAAACTAACACATAGATAATCAAATATGTATAAATTGATATTCAATTTTAATATCTTCATCTCTTTAAAATAAATTATAAATTATTTCAATATTTAAATAAACAAAAAGAAAGTACTACAAAAATAAGCATTAATTAAGCACAGCGACGCCATCTATTAACAGTATAATGTAATGTTATCAATAGCAACATTTCAATCTGGTTTTACGCTAGATGGCGTCATTTCTCGCTTCACACGATTTTATTTCTGTACTTACCATGCACTTTTGCTTCTTTAGTGTACCTACCATGTGTAACCATCTTTTTTTTCGCGTAGATTTGACTCAAATTTTGAAGTTTTTTAATGATTTTTATTATGGATAGGCCAGCGTTTCACCACTATCTCCCCTGATGGTAAACGATGATGTGGCCGACGATGGAATACGCTTGCCTAGAAGCAACCTATTCACTCTTTACTTAAAGACCATCACTTCTCTTTGACCGTCACAAACGTTATAGTTATCAGAAAACACAGACTCCAGTAGGGAATTCCATTCCTTAGCTGTACGCATAAGAAATAAATGTATTCCCAAAACGCTTTGTACGTATAGGTGGGATGTCCACAATGTAAGTACCGGTGGCGCAACGCCGTACGTCTTGTGGTCCGATGATGGAACGGACTTGGCGGAATTAAATTGTGCAATTCCAATGCAAACTTCCCGAAATATAAACAATAGAAAACCGAGAGGCTAGCAGCTCGGCGTCGATGCTAGACTTTGGAGTTTCGACTTGACAAGTGCATCATTGCCGATGATCTTTTTGGCTCGCTTCTCAATCGACTAGTGCATCCATAGTGTGGAAGCCAGGTTTGACATTAGTCAGAGGCGTCAGAGGTACGCCTCTGACGCACGCGCCCGCGCGTGGACTAATTTAGACGTAGGCGAAGGCGCATCAGCGAGGTTTTTTTTAACCGACTTCAAAAAAAAGGAGGATTTCATTGATTATCAATTCGGTTGTTTTTTTTTATACGTGTTACCTCAGAAATCCGTCGTTTATGGACCGATTTGCAATGTTATTTTTTCCTCCTAAGGGATATATTGGTCCAGATTGGTCCCATTTTTTTCAAAATCCAGTAGTGATGTGGGATGCATGAAGAATCGAGGGAACTCCTCAAATATTATAGGCAAACATATAGTTATTTTGGTATTTTCATCGAGAACTTAAGCATTTACAGTCATTTGATGAAGTGGAACTGATGAAGAAGACCAGAAATGGCCAATGGAACTTCATACTCACATAGATATCAGAATGAAGATAGTCAAATAAGTAAATGGTTCTGAATAGACTGATGGTGATGGAGCTGGAAGGTAGGCACTGGAACTCCGTAATTAATCAATGTAACCTAGCCATGTTTGGGCTTATTAGAATTGTCATGAGATGCACTTTAGCTATAAGTAAGATACTATTGAACTGATCTGATGATGAAGCCGGATGGTAGGCACAGGAACTCCGTAATTAATCAACGTATCGTAGCCGTGTTTGGGCTTATTAGAATTGTCATGAGATGCACTTTGGCTATATGGTACTATCAAACTGATTTGTTGATGAAGCCGGAAGGTGGGAGGTAGATACAGGAACTTCATAAGAAAATAATGTAACCTAGCAGTGTTTGGGTTAATTGGAATTGATGAGAAATAGGCACTCTGGTTATAAGTGTATCGCAACTAGTGTCAAATAAAAGATAATCCTTTTAGTAGTCTGTTATTTTTTATTTGTAAAAAGTTTTTTATTATCTATTTAGTATGCTACAAAAAGAAGTACCTATTCCATGTTGAGTAGGTATTTTGATTTTCTGTATTGAAAAAGGACATAGTGTATTGTAATAATAATTAAAACCTGTGATCGCTATAGGATAGTCTATATTGTATTCTGCAATTAAAATATTTACGTAACTAAGCAAAACTATATTTTTCCTAATTGTTAAAGTATAATAATTTTAGTAAACTAGTAATAAAATTTTGTTCAACATCTTCTGCTGATGGTACTGACTTGTTTGAGTTTATTAAGTAAAAACAAATCGGGTGGCTCTGGTACAGGGCTCTCAGGGAAAAATCCCTAAGGTTTAGGACGCAAAAAAATAAAAGAAAATAATACATTAGATTTTTTTTTTTATTTAACTTAATTAAGGTGCAGGCCTGCCTCGTCCAAATCCTCCTCTCTGAAATCAACAGAAATTAGAACATTAAATATCATCTATAACTCGAAAAACAAGAACTGCTGTTTTATTGTGAAAATATGGCCTGAAATTAAATGTCATATTAATAATTATAATTTCGTCAAAACATACACTTGGTATCTTGAAATATTGAAGACGTGGAGAGACTGGTGTAAAATTCAAAAACCAGGGGTGCAGTAGTAAGTAAGAGTTAAAGCCCAAGAAGTTAATTACTTATCTACTTCCCATCTAAAAGTAGAATAAAAATAAACTATTATAAATGATACAATTACTATGAAAATTTTTTCAGCTTTTAAGTATCTATATATACCAAAATCAGATTCATAAAGTGAATGTTAGACAAAAATCTAAACCATAATGAAAATGAACTTACGAATTCGACATCAGCTGAACCAGGGCCAACATCAGCCTTCTTGTCGTGAGCAGCTGGCGTTGTGGGTGCCCGGCGGTACGCGGAGCGGTCCTCGGCAGAGCGCGCGGGCGCATCGGGCCGGCCGACGGCGCCACGGCGGACTGTCTCAGCGCGCACAGACCGCTTGAGAGTCGCAGGCACGATTTCAGGGGGCAGGTGCAAGAAGATCCTCAGGTACTCAATACCCTCGTTGGTAAGGTACCTATAACATCGGAAGAAATAACATTGGTTGAATACTTGACATAGAATCTGAACTTTTAGTCATTTTAGTAAAGCTAACAAAACATTATTGATACTGATGAGAACTAAAGAGCTCTCGTAAAACTTATTACTTAAACTTTAACTGGGGAAATGACAAATTTATAGCACTTTAAGGGACATAATGTTTCACAGGTAATTCAATGGTAAAAAGTAATTTTTTGTTATTAAAATAAATTGCAATGTTTTCAAATTGTGTTGATATTTAAATGTAGTAAATAAAGTAAAAATATAAGTTAATTTAATTAGCTTTAAAAAAATTAAAATTGAAATATTACAAAAGAAGAGCAATAACAGTTAGTGATTCATCTCAGCCTTAATTGCCATGAGAACCTTATGGAAAGCATCGTCAAATACACAAGTAGTATTGTAAATTTAATACTTCTACTTAGTAACCAAGACCAAAAACCCTAATAAATACTTTTAAACACAAAAATTGAAATCGTGATTATGAAAATCTGGCATTAACCTTTTGAATACCGTTATTAGAGACAATAGAAAGACAATGAGAGAGTGAACGCCATCATTCGCTTGGGGTTTGATGAACTAATAAATGGCAATTTTTGTAAAAGGGGTGTTGCATGTATACAAGATTGCAACATCCAAACACAAATGTTTTTATTAGAAGTGGAAAATAATCTAAGAACTTCTGCTGAGTGGACGGAGGGAGAGTCAGACTTCCAACTGAACCCATGTATGTTCCCTCAGTATCCTTGATCTTTAAGGGCTACAGTAACTCTTTTAAACAATCCCACAGGAAACCTTTGTATGCAATCATTCGGAGCAAATTTGGTAGTCAAATTCTGCACACTCTATGTGTACCTTGACTCGACTTTCATTACATCTAATTCTAGCATATATTATTATCACTACCTACTTTAATCACAAACTAACTCGTTCAATACTTGACTGTAGACACATCCCTAGACATTGGGGAGCATCAGGGGACAGAATATAGTCAATTTCACCTTTTACCATTCTTAACAAGTTCACACTGGAATATATAAAACTACAAAAATAATTATTTGTACCTGAATATACTTTGTATGGCAAACTAAGGACTGTAGCCATATCAGGCTACGTCCGATCTAGAGATAAATATTACTCACGTGGTAATTTTATTACTAAAAGAAAAACTACCAAGCCGTGGGGTCGCGGTCAGCGGAAGGCAGTGGTCAATTCTAAGAATTAGTCACTAATTATTAATTGAAAACACCCACCAGTAGAAATGCCTCCAGGCAAACTGTTCCTTGACGTATCCTCTGGATTTCAGAGACTGCATAGCCTTAATAACTTGCAGGTTAGGAATCTTCTCAAGATCGGGATGTTTGGGAGCATGATAGTCTTTCTTAGCAACCATAACTCCCTCTTTGAAGAGGTATTCATAGATCGACACACGATTCTGTTTAGGCATCAACATCTTGAAGCACTACCTAAAACAAGACACAAAATAAGCACTTAGGTTATCTCAAATTCGTTTTGTCACTTTCAGCCGCAAAAGCAAAATAACTATACCACGAAATTTGTAAATTAAACTAAATTTAAAATTTGGCAAAAAAAGCCCACAATTTGTTTAGATTACATGAATAAAATCAGATTTCTATGTCTGACAGTACCTTCCGCCTATTTTGACAAAAGAAAAGGAATCAGCAAGCGAAGTTTGACAGTTGACACTACTGTGTTGTTCCAAAATCACACAAAATTGTGATATTAAACATCAAAGACTACTATAGTATGTTAAACATGTAAATTAGTCGAATATTCTGCTAATCTATTATTTTTTTATATTTTAAATCTGGCTATATAATAGTAACACTCGTTTCTTCTCCACGGCGGTGTTGGTATACTTGCCAGAGTTACGGGATTATTCGAGTGATTTATCGCGGCCCTGGAACGCTAAAGGCAACTAAAGGAACACAGGTGGATATTAGTAACCGAACACGTATTAATCAATATAAGGATGACAATCTGTCATTTTGGCCAAAGTGGGAAAAATTCTATGATATTCTAAAATGTCTGGGCACACAGAAAAATATGTTATATAAATGTTCTGGAATAGGACTGAAAATGCTCTTTATCCTAGGAGTAAAAGGATATGATGTATATTTCCCCTTTTTTTGCGAAGGAAAACCAAATAACTCCTCTCGCTCTATGTAGTTTTTCACTCATGTTCCTTCGTTGTCTTTCGTACCAGGGCCGAGTCTTCCTTTCAGAAGCAAACCCTTGGCCCCAGTAGGATTCGACCCTGCTGGGACCAGACGGTTTGTGTCAAACTTCATTCAATCATTTAGATTAAAAGAAGTATACGTTTTTTTAGGTTCTGAAGCCACTTTAACTCTATCAAGCGTTCCCGCAGACGCAGATAATTTTAGGGGAAATATATATGTCTCATTTATATTTATTCTAAGAATTCAGCATCACTACTCTTACTACTCGATGTAAGTAACATTCTTTGTAATAAACCTTTTTTATACACTTTTTTACATTTTCAAAGTTCAAGACAATAATAGTATTTCGCAGCAAACGGTAACGCGGTCGGTTTTCAGCGGTGCATTCCGGCATCACCTGGTGCCCAACTACCTTCGTCGTGTGATCGAGGCCTACCTGACGGACCAGTTCGTCATCTATTCCGGTCACTAGGGAGAGTATAGTCGGTACTAGGACCGTCCGACTACATGCTGCCCGGCGACCTCCCTGACGGGGTCAGCGTGGTCTGTTACGCAGACAACACGTTGGTCCGGCTCAGGGAGAGTCGTACCTGGCAGCAGCCGAACTAGCGACAATCAGGGTTGCGACAGTAGTGGAGAGAATCTAGCAGTTGGGACACGAGGTGGCACTGCACAAGTCCGAGGCCATGTATTTTAATAGCCCTCGGAACGCGCCAGCAACGGGTTCCCAAATAACGGAAGAGGGGTTCAGATCAGCTTCGGGTCGAAAATGAAGTATCTGGGACTCGTCCTCTATAGCCGGTGGAATTTCGAGGAGCACTTCCGTCGTCTGACTCCCAAACTGGAACGGACTGGGGCTACCCTCAAGCGGCTCCTGCCTAACCTACAGATTCAGACGCCTGCTGCCGGAGGCTCTACGCGGGTATTGTTCGGCTCGTGGCCTTTTACGGGGCCCCGCACGGTGCATCGAAAATCGGCTTCCGTAGACTTAAGGATTTTACAAGTGCCGGTTTTTTGGCAGATATTGCTTTTACTAGCAATACCCATGTACAAAAATTACCTCTGAGATAATTCTGCACAAAATCGAAGTAATTATAATTTTTTAACGAATTGTATAAATGAACTTGAGGTTGACTGGTAGAAAATGCCTAAGGCATTAAGTCCGCCGCTGTACGTTTGTGCATGGAGTATTTAATAAATAAATAAATAAATAAACTTGAAAAATCCGATTATCTTGAAAACGGCAAGGACAACCGTAATATCCATACAGATGGTTATAGCTATTTATTTATGATTTTTGGCATACCCCGGAACTTATAGCTGCTTATTTTTTTATAAAAATCATCAAAATATTTTTATTTATTTTTATGTATGAAACGGTTCCTTTAAGTAAAGAACATCGATAAGAAGAATGTTATCAACAATAACGATACAAAAACTAACTGTATATACTTTTTCCATAATCATATCTATTGGTGTAGCTAAGCAAAGGTAAATTTCTCGCTTCAGAAAAGAATGTGCAGAGTTTAGCGTCGACCATTAGTCCGGTCAATTTAGACATTCGAAGGTGCATAAAATCCCAACAAGCTGAAAATCAGTAAAATTGTTCAAAACATAATTATAAATATTTTTTAAAAGTTCCCCATCATTCCCGTGTATGGAAAAATTTTTGACGTGACAACGTCTTATAAATTGGTTTGCCGGGTGACACTTCAAGAAACTGCGTTACGCTCCGCTCACGTTATGCGCTCACAATGAGAGCGAGTGAGAGGCACGCGTCCCTTCCACTCGGGCATGGTTAGCCCGCCTAAGAGCGAGAGAGACAGACATAAAAAGTCATCCTTCTTCCTACTATACGAATGAATATTCACATTAAAATTATTTTACCACTCAAAGTCGTTGTCACGTAAAACTTTCGCCCGTATACCGACTTTACAGGCAACCAATTTTATTCAAGGTCAACGGTCAAAAAATTAGTTTTTCGCGATTTTCAGCAAAACGGTAAGTTTTATCATAAAAGTACCTTTGACAAAAATTGTAGATCATAAAATATCTATAAAAAATATCTCATTATTTTTTTCCTACGAGCCACGTTTTCTGAGATATAACGATTCAAAAAGTTATAAAAGTTGTTATCGTCATAATATTATGCACACGTTTCCACGCCACCTATGAGGTAGTGTACTTAGCGCGTTTTTTTAACGTGGTTTCCCCAATAGGCCTACTTCACGGGTCAGGTGTGATCCTGTTTAATGTGAAACTATTGCAAAGTAACAGAAAATTTCAATGATTGGAAAAGATAAAAACGATGTAAATTTAAAAAAAGTGGTGAAGTTCATTCGCCTGATTCGTAAGTTTCAAATTCTCCTGCTTCTTCTTCATCTTCATTTTGGATGCAAGTAAATTGAATCAATAGCGATGTATCGTATGACACTTCGTCGGCATCAAATGAACCCTCCATTATTTGTAATTCAACATTAGAGCACGACCGGCCTTGACAATTTCTGCAACCACATTTAGCACTGCATCCCTTTTTGCAGTTGCAAAAAATTGTGTTCAGCAGTTTTTCCGGCGCAAGTGGGAGTAAAGTTTGAACTGGCTCTAATATATTGTTGTCCAACTCCAGTCTGCAGGGTTTAGCTGATAACCAAGCCACACTTGAACCTGGTAATATACCCGAAAAAGATGTTGATGAGCAGCAACTGAGGTTGGAGGAAGACAAACTAATTGAACTTGTTTCTTATTTTTAACGAAATATGCATATCGATGCTTATCTAAACAGGTAGTTTTCATCACCAACGGCATCCGCTTTCTTCTTTCTATGTACGGAGCTCCTAAAAAAACTAGTAGAAGTACCGAGTAATAATAATTAAGGTTGTTACACTATAGCTGGCCTAATTTGGTATGGAAGCGAACCAAATTCGTGGTCCAACTATATGTATTCAAAATATTTTGTAAAACTATCTGTATTAGAAACAGTACACAATTCGAAACGTGTTTACAGTATTTATCACAGACAACGGTACAAAGCTTAAATAAAACTTATGAGAAGGTAGGCAGAGGCGGCAAGAGAAGCATCAGGTTTCGCGGGATCGGAACGCGTGCGCAGGCCCCGGGCTTTCAGGACCTTCAGTGACGGATTAACCCTTAATCAAATTAAGCAATTGCCTAGGGCATCACGTCTGGGGGGGCACCAGAAGAAGCACAAAAAATCCGTCCTTAGGGCATCACGTCTCACTCTCATGTCACCAAAAACCACAAAAAAAAAAGTTTCTAGGACTAATTTAAAAATTCGTGCGTTTTAAGTTGACATAGAGTCCGACCTAGATTCATAACCCCGCTCCCGCTTGCCCACTCGCTGCCCGCTAGTGCATTCGGTAATTCAAATGCACCGGAATTGCGATCAGCCAATCACAAACCACCCCTACCCCGCGGCCATCCCGCCTGGCGCCCCCGCAAATCTGTGTCAATCAAATGTTTTGTTTTTTGAGTAATTGTGCCGGCCGGCTTCTATGCATACGTAATAATAGGGGTTAAAGTATGAAATTGCCGTTTTATTGTAATAGATACTTGAAATTGACTGATTGAATTGAAATTGAATCTGGAAACATATCCTATAAGGCCTTGCACAGATTTTAAAATTATTCTTTTCATACTTTTTGTAATTCAACTGTATGTGTGAGGTACGAATAAACGTTTTTTCTTTTTTTCTTTCAATAAGGGGGAAAAAAATTACCAATCGGTCCATAAACGACGGAGTTCTGAGGTAAAAAGCATTTAAAAAAAAATACAACCGAATTGATAACCTTCTCACTTTTTAGAAGTCGGTTATCGACTTTGTTGTTTTTTATTCAGCTTAGACAAGAAAGATGGATACTTTGAAAATTCGAGTGATTTTTGAATACGAGTTCTGCCGCGGAACTAACGCGGCAGAAAGAGCTCGTAATATCAATGTTGCGTTTGGAGAGAGGAATGTTAATGAACGCACCGTGCGATTTTAGTTTAAACGCTTTCGTCATGGAAACTATGATTTTAAGAACGAACCACGTGGAAGACGGCCCACACAGGTGAATAACAATGAATTGAAAGAGATGGTAGAACCCGATCCGAGCCAAACTAACCAGGAATTAGCGGCATGGTTTAACGTTACCTTACCAACAATACAAAAATATGAAAAATGGGTGATCAGTCATGATCTGCAGAAAGAAACGCGTGTTGAAACTTGTGTTGCCTGTTTGAGTAGATACAGAAATGACGGAATATTGGATCGAATTGTGACATGTAATGAAAAGTGGATTCTTTACGATAACCGTAAGCGAAAAATGCAATGGCTGACCCCAGGTCAAGCGCCGCAACAGCATCCTAAAGCAAAGCTTACCAATAAAAAGGTAATTGTAACCGTTTGGTGGACCGCATGGTGTTATTCGCTTTCTCCGATATGGTCAAGCAATAACACCAGATATCTATTGTGCCGAACTCCGAACAATGATAGCAAAACTAGCAGTGAAACAGCCCCGACTCATAAATCAATCTTCACCATTATTTTTCCATGATACCGGGAGACCTCATACAGCACGAGAAACCATTCGTCACCCGCCGTATTCGCCAGACCTTGCTCCAACGGAGAACCATTTATTTTCGTGATTTAGACAATTTTCTACTTGATGAAAAGTTTTCTTCTCAGGAGGCAGTACAAAATGCTTTCACACAGTTTGTCGAATCTAGATCACCAGAGTTTTATCGCAAAGCCATAAATTACCTTCCTATTGTATAGATGTATAGATAATAATGGTAATTATCCAATGTATAGATAATAATGGTAATTATTTTGAATCAATAAATATGTTGAAAGAAAAAAAAACGAATTTCAAATTTTTACTTACTTTAATCCCTAATAAATAAATTATGCTTTGGTTTTTATTGTTGTCGCACCTACTCCACTTATATGGTATGTTACATCGCATCACCTTATTTTACAAAAAACTAATGTTTTTAAGCGGTAAAGGTTTAAAGACCGATTCTAGTTGACATACGGATAGGGGGGCCCACAGGCGTAGATTGCTTAGGGCATCAAGTAGTCTGAATCCGTCACTGAGGACCTTCTACCTATGCTTCTGCCAACAGTGCCAACTATTGACGGTAGGTCATACACAGGGATGTTTCAAGTATAATTTATCAATGGCGTAACCAAGCCTGCACACGACGTAATCTAAAGGTGCGAGGGAGCACCAGGGAGCACTGTGTCAGGTTGTCACAAGGATCTTGTATACCCTAGGTTCTCACTATAGGTTATAAATAACTTTCAGCCAGTAATTTCTATTATATACTAATCTTATCGTATCTTGAATATTGACGAAGTCATTACTTGTCAATTCAGAAAAATATCTGTGACAGATAACAGAAATAGTTAGCAGAAGTTTGAAAAATAATTTTGCTGAATTTCGCTGAGACAAATATCATGAATAATATTTTATCGCGTTCTCTGATAAGAAACGCAAAAAATATAAACCATCGTTTTGTGGCAACTAAAAAAGAAGATGTTTGTACCCATACGGGCCAGAAATGGGACTCCGATGACTACAGGATGGCGCGCTACATGCACGCTCCTAAAGTAGTCAACCCTAACTGGGCTGTTAAATTGATTGCAAGAATAAAACCAACACCAGTTGTTGGCAGAAAGGTATGGTGTGACGGAGGTAGTAGTACTGAAGGTCATCCACGAATTTATATTAATTTGGACGCACCAGAACCACAATACTGCATGTATTGCAATCGGGGTTTTGTCCAAGTATTCCAAAAACCCGACCCATGCAAGAAAAAATAGTTCTAGTAATTAATTATTCTATTTGCCGCTTTGTCTCATTTGTGCCTAAACCAAATCAAATCGAGCGAAACGTGTATACCTTATGACTAACCCTAAGGGCGATGAAGCTATGTCACTAAATTATTTTTATTTATTCGTTGTGTGGCACAAAATAATAAAATATTTTTAGGTACTTACTACTTTTATTTTTCCGATTATTTTTGCGCTATTTCCGTTTAAGTGTTTAGCTGTCATCTATCTGTCAGTATATAAAAAAGGCAAAGTCCTGACTCACTCACTGACTCAGCTTAAACCTTTGGAACTAGAACACTGAAATTTTACACAGAGGTTCTTCCTTTTATGATGTTTACAAAGAATAATAAATGAATTTCCAAAATTCACCTCCTGGACATGAAACTGGGGTCCCAAGTTAGTATGGAGAAACCTTCTTTCACGCGAGCAAAGCCGCTGGCAGTAGCTACTAGCTACTACCAGCGGTAATATAAAAGTACTTTGTGGTTGTCATACCTGTCATTACCATTTACCAGTGAGGTTTCATGGTGCATGGCCAGTCATGTTAAAGATTCTTGGGCCTGGGTGTCATACGCCGCGTTCCGACTCACGCAGATTATTGGACTCACGATAATATCGTTGTGTTGTGCAGATCGTCGATTAACGATGTTTGGATATAAACTAATGCTTGACTGCGATCCTACCTGATGGTGACCAGTGATGGAATTATTGATGATGAATTGCACTAGTTTATTAAGAGCCTATTCACTCTTTTTCATGAAAAAGTCATTCAATAGGTTAGCTGAAATGAGAGCGTTGTATTAATGATTTGATCTGATCTACTCAAAAAGTTGGATCACATTGGTGTTAGAGAATTTCCTTTAAAATTATTGCAGGACTATCTTACAGAAAGAAAACAAAGAGGTAGGATAGATGGAATACTGAGAGGTTGGTGTCGATTTTAGTGTGCCTCAAGGTAGCATACTTGGCCCGATTTTGTTCTTGGTGTATATTAATGACCTTTGCAGACTTCAGCTCCTCAATGGACAAATTATTACATTCTCAGACACTGCGCTTTTTTCAGTGAACAGGGCTGTAAAGATGTTTTCCATGCTGCCCAGAATGGTTTTAGTCAAGTCTGCTTATGGTTACGATCTAATATTCTGATATTGAATGTTAATAAAACCAAATATATTACTTTTGCGTATAGGTCAGATCTCTTGCAGTCATCCCATTTTAACATTTCCTGCCATGCTTATGTACTGGAGTCTTAGTCATGCACTTGTCCTGTTCTTGAGAGAGTCGATAGTATCAGGTACCTTGGTATCATCATAGATCAATGCTTGACATTTAAATCTCATATTACAGTCCTTGTAACCCGTTTGCGAAAGTTAATTTATATATTTAAAACCCTAAGACATGTAGCAGACCGTCGCGTTATCAAAATTGTCTATGTTGACTTATGCCACTCCCTTATCGATTATTGCATTACAGCCTGGGGAGGCGCCGCTAAGTCTCACCTAATTGAAGTCGAGAGAGCAGAGCGTGCCATTCTTAAGGTTGGTGCCGGACTTCCCTTAATCCTACCATCGACCTTTTTAAGGATTGGGATGTTCTCACTGTTAGGCAGACCTTCGTATTGCGTACTGTGCTTAAAAAAGCATTCCTTATTACAATTCGACCCAAAACTCCATATGGATAAGCGACGGAAGGGTAGGTTATGCCAAACACAAACTGTTACAACAGCGCACTCGCATAATTTCTTCCTCTTTCTTGGACCTTACTTATATAATAAGCTAAATCAAACCCTCAGTATCTATCCAATGACTTATTACAAATGTAAAACCTCGTAACCAAATATCTTAAAAGTTTGGACTATAGGGCTACCGAGGACTTGTTGATACCGTTAAGTTGATTCGCCAATCTCATTCAATAAAACATTGTTCCCTCAGCCTTCCTACTCTTTTAACATTGCGCATTATACCCGCTAATATATTCGCTTCACAAGCACTATACACATACACGATCTTATTCCCTTTTACACAAGCACTATTCCACTCCACAAGATTAACACACCAGCATAATCATAAATATTTCCTTCTCGTACTCCTTGGTTACTCAAAAAATCTTTGCTATTTTCCTAAATATTTTAATGCCTTTTGCTTTTCTTTTTTATTTTCTTTTTTTGTATTTTTGTTTTTATCGATTTAAACTTTGAGTAACTTCTTTAAACTATGAAACAATGTTTAGTTTATAGGTACCCAAGTTGTGTGGCTGCGGGAGAGACCTGGTGACCTGTAATACAGGTTCTTATGGAATTCAGGCACCAGCCTCTCACTTAGTTAAACCTCGGTGTGCAAATTGTAAAGTGTTTTACGCATTAAGTAACTTTGTAATGAGAAAATAAACGTTTTATATTATTATTTAAATTAATATAATTCCGTAAATATATACCTACATGTTACGACCACCAATCATATTTTCATCAATATACAACCAGGCCAACTTGACACTGAACTGCAAAATGAAAAAAAAAACTCAAGAAAGAATTTAGCGGGCTATCCTGGAGCATCCACCTGATCCACCTTACGATTACTCGAACGGAACGACTGTTGGTCACAGCTATTCGTTGACGCGCTAACTTTTGTAAGTCGGAACCAAAGAGTAAGGCGTCCAGTACACGGTCATGCAAGCGTCAGTCAAAACCATCAATCATGAATGAACTTCATTCATTATCAGTCAAGTTTCATTCATTATCACTCAAGTTTTATTCATGATTGATGGTTTTGACTGACGCTTGCATGACCGTGTACTGGACGCCTAAAGGAACCACAGCAGAACACCTAGAACATTAATAATTATTGTTCTAGCGTGTAGCGTCCATTCCATTTCTAGCGTCGCGCGGAACGTGGTGACAATGTCACTACTCACTGAAGTCAACGTTGTCCTTCAACATGTCATTGGCATAATGCTCAAACCATGCGAAGTCAAAGTGAAGAAAAAAAAAAAGGCGTTAACAACTGTCACCTTGTCTGTCACTGTCAGCGGTCACGCATTTGGTTGTCTTGTCACACGATGGGTCATCATTGATCATTGATAAACAGCGTCCCGTCCTAAAATCCTAAATAAATGCAAGGAGACTATCACTTAATGCTCGCTTAATTTTGATAGTAGGTGCCTGGTATAGATTTAGATCAAAATGGATTTTCAAAACCGTCCTGGTGGTAAGACAGGCGGTGGAGGAGTGGCGTCATGGTCGGAAAGCAATCGTGACCGACGCGAAAGACTTCGCCAGCTCGCGTTGGAAACAATTGATTTAAATAAAGATCCCTATTTTATGAAAAATCATTTAGGTATGTAAACCATTTTTTTAATATTAAGTATTTCTCTGCCATAAACTGTTTTTTAAAGATTCTAAAACATCGTTTTATTACAGGATCATATGAATGCAAACTATGTTTAACTCTTCATAATAATGAGGGAAGTTATCTAGCCCATACTCAAGGCAAAAAACATCAAGCCAACTTAGCTCGTAGAGCAGCAAAAGAAGCAAAGGAAGCACCACAACAATTAGCTCCAGAAAAGCCAAGGATTGAACCCAAGAAGTTTGTAAAGATTGGACGGCCAGGTTACAGAGTCACAAAACAAAAAGACCCTGAAAATGGCCAACAAAGTTTATTATTCCAAGTTGATTACCCAGGTAAAGTTTTGAATATGTACTGTGACATTATCGAATGTGAGTGCCAAGGGAATCAAACTTCATAGGGTACTTTTCGTTGACCTAGAATCCTGAAATTTGGCATGAAGTAAGGTCTTTCGGGATTCGGGAAAATTTTCGTAACTTAATTCGGGAATTACTAAAATGTTTTCATAGGTAAGTTTGTACGGAACTCTCAGTGCGCGATTCCGACTCACACTTGCCCAGTTTTTTTTAATATATCTATTTCTAACCATTTCTATGCATTGCCGTAACAACTAACTTTTAAGAACCTGCCTATCGTTAAAATTTCCAAAATTCTGTACAATTAGTTCGCAGTAAAGAATTTGAATTAATATTTTATTGTAGTTGGTATTCGTAAAATAGGCTCTTACTGTAATCTAGAAATATAATGCTAGAAAATGAAAATAAAATCAATTCGTGAAAGTCGAAATGGGAAAAGTTTGGTTTTTATTAGAAGACTGTTATCATAATAAATTCTATCAGGTGGCCGCGAAATGATCGATGAGTTAAACTTTACAAAATTTCAGGATATCTTAACGTATAGCAGTTACTTACTTATATATTGTCAGCGATTTTGCATTTATTTAATATTAAGTAGGTACCTAAATGCAAAATCGCTCACGATACACCCAGGCCGTAAAAACATAACTTTAAACGGAAATATTTAAATGTCTTTTGACACGCGAGCTCGTTTCATATTCAGGTTCACGTCGGTTCTAAATCTTGTTCTAAACTTGCCATGTTGTGAAATACTAATAATATTTTTAGTAAGCTATTTTATAAAAAAAAACTCAAAATTGCATATAACTTTTTTCACTCAGCCATTAATAGATTTCCTAGCAAAAGAAAACATGGTTAAGGTTTAGAAAATACTAAAACTGCATGAAAATCGTTGAATCACCTAGTTCAGAGCAAATTCAGTATTTCATTGTGTCATTGTTTTAATTCTAGAAATTGCTGAAGGAGTGCAACCAAGACACCGCTTCATGTCAGCGTATGAACAAAAGATAGAGCCTCCAGATCGTAGATGGCAATACTTGCTATTTGCCGCTGAGCCCTATGAGACAATTGCATTCAAAGTGCCAAGCAGAGAAGTGGAGAAGCATGACTCGAAATTCTGGACTCATTGGAATAAAGATACAAAGCAATTTTTCTTACAGTTTGCATTCAAAATGGAGCCATTACGCATGCCTCCACCTCCCCCTAAGATGTGGGAGAATCATGGAATGCGCCTGCCACCACCACCAGGAGCTCCATTAATGGGAGTGCCTCCCCCCCCTCCCTTATTACCTGTACCACCTCCACCACCTTCCATGTAATTGTGTGTTTCAATTAAAATCTATTCATATAAATAAAATTGTAGTATCTTTTTGTAATACCAAAATATATTTTTTTCCTAAATGCATATGAAAATATATTCATTACCTCCACCCAAGAGCGGGATTTGTCATTGGATGATTTTCCCACCTTAAAAAAAAAAAAAAAAAAAAACCTATGATAAATATAAAATTTTATAAATGTCAGTCTGTATGTTTGGTCTGGCTAATCTCCGAAAGGAGTAAAAAAGAATTAGGGTGCAAAAAATAAAACTTGAAATTGTGGCCAAGTGGCATTGTGCTGCTTTCAGACTGCGCGGGCACCCATTGCGTTATTTCGTGCGCGTGTATCATGTGCGGCGGTCCTCGTAGCGGAAACCAGATTATTTCCTGTGCAGTGTCGCTAGTTTAACTGTAACTGTGTGTATGTAGTCTTGTCGATATTACGTAGCAAAAAGGGCTCTACGGAACACTTGTATGGGACCGCGCGGGTGGCACTGAAAGCTGCACAATTAACATTGACCACAATTTCAAGTCCTCAATTTCATTTTGTCGGTCCTAAGCATAATCAGCCTTACAATCTTCTCACTGCTGGGACTCAAGCCTCCTCTCTCTGGGAGAGGGAATGGGCAGTAGCCTGTAACGCGGCCCAGTGTGAATTGGTGAATATCACATGTCTTCGAATATTTGGTTCTAGGAAGTGCCGGTTTCCTCGCGATCGCGACTGCTCTTAAAACCTGAACGATTATCGTTCAGGTTTTAAGAGCAGTGGCGATGAAATAAATTACACAAAGTTATGCGCCTGGCTGGATTTGTACCTGCGACATACAACTCGTAAATTGGGCCACTTACCACTGGGCCACCACTGCTCTTGACATGTAAATAGTGTGTCTATATTCTTAAAGTGCCAAACGTGGAGTTAGAATATTATACTTACTATACTTTGCATGGAGCTTGGCAGCTACTAAAGATGGCATTGTCAACATTTCCATACGATTCAAACATGTCAGTATCATTAATTTCAAAATTAATTCTAGTTGTAGTCCGTAAAGCGCTCTATAGACAGCAACTTTAGTTGACACAACTACCAACATTTTTAAAGTTTCCGTTTAATGTCCCAGTGCAGTGTCAGGGTTGACCATCTATCTTTCCATTTTTATTTGTCTCTTGCTACATCTGGAGAATTCTTAACTTATCACATTAAAGAGCCTAATACACCTCCCTAAATTTAGGGTCCGATATGTAGTCGTTCCTAAATTCAGGGAGGTTTAATCGCATTTAAGGAGGAAGGGTCCCATTTAAGAAAAGGATGGCTTCCGACGACTTAAATCGATATCGAATCCTAAATCGGAAGGGTGTAATCACATTTAGGGCGCTCAGTCGCCGCTCGCCTGCCTGTCGCGAGAGTCTTTGGAACAAAAGTGATCCAACTACTACTTATACGAATCATGATAATAAATAAACGGAATACCTAGTACTATTGTTCAACTACCACACAACGCTCCATCTAGACCCGTCTAAACATACTAAAGTATATATTTCTTAATACACACATATTATAGATAAATTACACCCAGACTCTGAACAAATGATCGTGCTCATCACAAAAACATTTGTCCTGCCTGGGAATCGAACCCACGACCTTCGGCATAGCAGTCAGGAGGCCACTAACCACTAGACCAACATGCCAACATAAAAAGGATATCTCTTTTTCTTCCTTTTTTTATTTAATAAAAATTTCTTTTTAATTTATAGGGGGCCAACCGCTAGCGGCATCAATATTTTTTTTTTTTTTGGTGTTTCGATAACATAGGGCCATTTTGTCATATTTCTTTTCACTCGTCACGTCCGTCGCTAGTCGCTCATCTTTACCGTTAGTAATAATAATAATAATAATATATTTATTTGCTAAAAAAAACATGGTATAAAAGGTGGTAAAAAGGTACAAATATGAGCAAACATGTTTCGCTAAGTATTAGCATGCAAATTTTTTATGTATGTATCTACATTAATTTCTTTTTTCAATGTAATCCTTTACACAATAAAAATTATTAATCAATAACCATTGATACAATTTTTTTTTTAAATAATCTAATGCCTAGAGTTTTTATATCACTTGGTAACTTATTATATAAGCGCACGCACATTGTAACGCAGCTTTTATTATATTTGGTCAACCTAGGAATATTGCTTAGAACGAGCCTGTTGGGGTCTCGTCGGTTACGAACATTAATGTCGTCTGCCTTAACAAATAAATTCAGATTTTTCCTGACAAACATACATGTTTCGTAGATGTAAAGAGCCGGTAGCGGTAATAAATTAAGTTTTTTGAATACAGGTCTACATGATTCATCTGGTTGCAGGCTGTAAATTGCCCTAATGCACTTTTTTTGCGCAACGAATGCTCTGTTGTGATCTGTACTGTTACCCCACATTATAAGACCATATCGTAACAAAGATTCAACATAAGCGTGATATGATATTATCGCCGTTTTTGTGTTAGTTATATTTCTAACCTGTTTGAGGGCATACACGAATTTATTAATTTTTTTAGACACAGTGTCTATATGGGTTTTCCAATTAATATCTTGGTCTATAGTTACACCAAGAAATTTTGTTTGTGTCACTTCATCAATTTTGGGTACATTTAGTTTTATGTTATGTTTAGGGTTATTTGATTTATTAAATTGTATGTACACAGACTTATTTAAATTTATTGACAAGTTATTTATGTTTAACCATTCTATTAGTTTTTCTATTGTGTTATTTATTTCAAACTCATGATCATTTACTGTGTTATTTTTTCTATCAGAAGATACAATAATGGCTATATCATCTGCAAATAATATACATTTATGATTTGTAATATTAGTAATAGAGTTTATATATAGTAGAAACAGAATTGGCCCCAGGACACTTCCTTGTGGCACGCCATATTTGTTGCATTTATATTCGGATGAGTATGATGTCATGTCGTTATTTTCATTTATTTTGGTAATGGTTACACGCTGTTGTCTATTATTCAGGTATGATGATATCCATTGAAGAGCAGGCCCTCTTATACCAATTTTTTCTAACTTCTGCAGCAATAAATTATGAGACACAAGGTCAAAGGCTTTAGACAAGTCAAAGAACAAGCCTGTAGTAAAATAATTTTTGTTAAGGTTTGTTAAAACAGTATCCATAAGAGAGAAGACAGCTAAAGTAGTGGATTTATTTTTTTGAAATCCATACTGTTCGTTTTTAATGATATGGAATTTATTGCAGTAATCAATCAGTCTCTTATACATACATTTTTCAAATATCTTTGACAGGATGGGTATAAGTGTTATCGGTCGATAGTTATTTACATCTGTTTTGTCTCCCTTTTTAAAAAGTGGTTTTACTATAGATAGTTTAAGTGCTTCGGGAAAAGTGCCAAGTGAGAACGATAAATTAACAAGATGTGTCAAGATTGAGATGATTTCATTTACACATGATTTGATAATTTTGGTATTGATTTCATCATAACCTGAAGAGTTTGTATTATTTAGAGATAATATTTCGGACAGAACTTCGCTTTCGGACACAGGTTTGAGAAACATCGAATGAACTGTTGAATATTCAATGGAATTATTTTTCGTATTAGTACAATTTTGTGTCATATTGATGTAATGTTCATTGAAAACCGATGCTATTTCAACAGGATTTGTTATTTTTGTGTTGCCTATATTAATTTTATCTATATTATCTTTGAAGTTGTCATTATTAATTTCATCTTTTATTACTCTCCAGGTAGCTTTGCACTTGTTTTCATTATTATTTATGTATTTAATATTTGCATTCTTCTTTGAGGTATAGATACATTTTTGTAAAAGCTTTGAGTACGATATATAGTTTTTTTTATTAGCCGCAGTTTTATGAGTATAGTAATGAAAACGTAGAGTACGCTTTGTTTTGTAACTTTCTTTGAGTCCTTTGCTAATCCAATTTTGCTTCTTTTTATTTCCAACAATTATTTTTACCTTTATTTTCGGGAAGCAAAGATTATAGAATAGGCATATCAGTTCATGAAAAGACGTAAATGCTCTGTTTATATCAGTTTCGTAAGCGTATATTTCAGACCATGACAGACTGCGGAGACATTGCTTAAACTTTCTAATATTATCTAAGTTAAAGTCTCTTTTATATATGAAATATGTTGAGTTACTTGCTGTTTTAAGTTTCATAGGAAAACTCAACATTTGTGCTGTATCGTGATCGGAAAGATGAAGCGGGAGTACTGAAGCAGTCGCATTTGGAATGTTGCTTAAAATATGATCTATACAAGATGATTTACGTGTGGGTACATTGATGTGAATCTTCATATTATAATTGAAAGATAGGTCTTGAAATTCATTTGTAACGTTGCCTTTTTTTAAAGTGTTGATATTGAAATCACCTACTAAGACAATTTGTGTGTTTGATTTATATTTCTTGTGTAAGTTATGTAAAAGACTATTGAGTTTATTTAAAAATTGAATCGGATCTGATGTAGGAGTGCGATAGAGACAAATAATAATTAATTTACTAGACAGTAGTTCTATACCACAGACTTCAAATGAATTCTGTGTGGCAAATGTATTTATAAATGTTAATTCTTCGTAAACTAAGCCTTTTCTTACTAAGATACAGGTTCCACCTCTTTGTTTATCTCGACAGAAACTGGAAGCTAACTCGTAATCAAAGATTTTTACATGGCTTTCACATCCTTTTTTAACAAATGTTTCTGAAAGACATATTACATCTGGACTATTTGTGGATTCTCGTAACTCCTGTATAGTTAATTCCAATAGTTCGCGTTTTGATAAAATGCTAGCAATGTTTTGGTGAAGTATTTTAAAATTACAAGGGATAATATTTTTATTAGGCTCGAAAAAACTAATCTTTTTTATAGTCATCACGAAAATAATAAGGTATTGTCCCTTTCTTAACTTTTTTTATGTTGTCAATTAGGTTTTCCGATGGTTGAGTACATGCAGAACCAGTGTCATTCAAAATATTTAAAACAGTATCTTGGTCAGATCTATTTATGGCCTGATTTAATTTATTTTGCTTTGGTTTATTACTCGCTATTCGGTTCCTAACTTTACACGGGTATAGGGTTTTATTTTCGTAATCGCTACAATCAATAACATAGTTTATTAATTTGCAAACATCAGATAATTTGTAGTATTTGTAGTTTATAAATGAACTTTTATACATTGTACATACATTTTTGATACAGTTGTTTAGTTTATTAACACTTAAATAAGGATTTTTCGAGACTTGTAGTACAATAATCTTATTGTTATAAAATGTGTCTAAGATTGTTCGCAGTTGTGTTATAACAACGTTTAAATTGTGATCATTTTCTCCTAAGCATATTACGAGTTTATCATTAGGACTTATATTTATATCCCGGCAGCTTTTTACAATTTGGTTGCTTAGTGCATTGGGCTTCGTTTCCGCGATCACATCATATTTTTCATATTGTGTATTTATTCTTGAATTCAAAATTGCAGAAGCCAGTCCGACGCATTGTTGAGCACCAAAAATAAGTATTCTGCTTCCAGGTTTATACTTTTGCAGTTTGGGGGTAGTATTCGTTTGCGTTTTTTTTTTTTTTTTTTTTTTTCCCTTTTTGGCAACTGAGCCGGTGACGACTATTCTGCCAGTGTCATGTGGTGACGACAACGCCGTAAGGTGAGCCGTCGAACTTTGCACTTTGTGGTAGATCTAATTTGTTAGTGGCTGTAAGGACAACACATTTTTTGTTAATTAACACAGACTTAAAATATACAATATGACAACACACAATACTTTGATATTTACAGATTAAAAAACACTACACACCGGGCTACAGATTAATATGGTTGTCATTAAGGAATTTGGAAAGAAGTTGGATAGCTTTAGGGGAAAAGTTAGTCAATAGGGAATGGAAGTTAGTAGGAAGGGGAATTTTAATTTTGGGGAGTATTTGGTACAAATCGAAAGAGTGGGAGTTTGAAGGACATGAAAAAAAGATATGGTCCAATGTGCCATCATCAAGGCCGCACTCGCACAAAGAGCTGTCGCGAACGCGGATTTTGTGAAGGAACACTGGACTACAGCAGTGGCCGAGTCTCAGTCTGCACAAGGATGAGACCGTTTTCTTGGACAGTTTAGGACATTTGAAGAACCAAGGTTTCCGCTGGATGTCAGGCTGGATGCTGGCGTAGTATGCTCCCTTGAGCTTAGAACTTACCTGCCATGCCGCTGACCACGAGTTGGACAGCTTAAGCTTGGTGTCCGAGCGTAAGTCGTAACCATGCAGCATGTAGTGACTTCGGTCCACCGGGTTGGATGTGGCATATTTTGCCAGTGAGTCGGCGCATTCATTGCCACATATGCCCGAGTGACTGGGAACCCAAGCTATCTCAATATTTAAACTGTTTGTATGGCAAATGAAAAGTAAGTTGAGTATATCCATGATAATTTTGCTGTGAAGTTTAGATTTTAATTGGTTTTGACCTAGAGCCTGAATGCTACTACGGGAATCTGAAAAAATGACTGAGTTCTTAATATTGTGTGCTAAGATGAACTTAATGGCTTCTAGGATACCGATGCATTCCCCTGTAAATACAGAGGCTTCTGGAGGGCATTGGAATAAAAGGGCTATTCTGGAGTTCTGGAAATATGTTGAGACACCTGTACAACCAGTTGACGATAATTTAGATGCGTCCGTGTAAAACAGGTTCCAACCCTGCCAGTATCTCATGATAGCCCGATCGAAGTCGCCTTTTACGTCCTGCGAGTTTTTGGAGATACCAAGCCCCAGAACGATGTTTGGTTTAAAATGGACTACCTCATATGCGGAGGCAAAGACGGGGAGAGTGGGAGATTGACAAACAGGTGAAGGGAGGTGTTTAAGCTCTCTGTACCTATTCATCAATGGAATATTTTTATTGTTCCAATAGGGAGAGGCATTGAGAGATAGAGAGATTTGCTCCAAAATGGGAATCAAAGGATGGGATGAAAGCGAGAAGACTTTTGACAAAAAACGATCTGCTAAGTATTGTCTGCGGAGGGCAAGGGGTGGGTCTGCACATTCAACCTGAAGAGCATTTATGGGGGAGGATTTCATGGCACCAATTACAATTCTTAGGCATTTCGACTGGATAGAATCTAGTCTGCGCAGAGCTTCTTTGTTGCATGGCTCGATTAGATAGCTGCAATAATCTAATACGCTTCTGACTATCGCATTATATACCAGCTTTAAGGTGTATGGGTGAGCACCCCACCAAACACCTGCCAAAGCTCTAAGAACTGAAATCGAGCGTTCACATTTTTTCACTGTGTTAGTGATGTGATCCACTCCCGATAATTTGGAATCCAGGGTAACACCCAGAAACCTGGCACTCTCTTTAACTGGGATAGCTTGGCCGTCAATATTGATGTCCACCTGAGGTACATGTCGTCTGCGAGTGAAGACCACTGCTGCACTCTTTGGAGCGCTCAGAGATAACCCATGATCTAGTAGCCATTGGTTTAATGAGGTCAAAGATACATTCATGGATTGGGCTGCATCCTCAATGGATTTGCCACAGACCAATAATGCAATATCATCAGCATACTGAAAAATTTTACAGTTGAAATTTAGACAAGAGGGAAGATCTGAGGTATAAATATTATATAGGGGGGGGCTAAGAACGGATCCCTGGGGTAGACCTCTCCAAGCTAACCTTGTTTCAGATTCTTCACCAGGAATCCTTAGTTTAATGCTACGGTCTAAGAAGATACTGGATATGATCTGACGTATCCTAGCCGGGATTCTCAGCTGTTGCATCTTCTGCCTGAGAACTGGGAGGAGAACAGAGTCATAGGCAGCAGAAATATCTAAGAAAACGGCTACCACAGACTCATTTCTACTAAGGGTCAGTCGGATTTCTGAAGTGAGGGTTGCCACACTGTCAGATGTACCCAACCCTTTCCTAAAGCCAAATTGAGTCGTTGGCAGTAGTTTCCTGCTCTCCACGAACCATTCCAGACGGTTTTTAACAAGATTTTCCAAGAGCTTTATAAGAATGGACGATAGAGCAATAGGTCTGTAGGAAGAATGATCACTGGGATTTTTCCCAGGTTTTAATATGGGGATAATAACTTGAACCTTCCAATCAGGAGGAATATATCCGGAAGAAAAACAATAATTGGCCAAATCCAGGTAATACTGGTGGGTCTTATTCCCAGCTTTAGATATGAAGGAGTATGGGAATCCATCCACTCCAGGAGCAGAATCCTTTACGTGGGCGAGTACCGACTTCAGCTCCTCCAACGTGAACGGTTTATCCAGAGGATCATCTGATGCCATCTGGGGATCCGAAGAAACACATTCATTTCTGTCCGGGGCGTAGGCTGGAGCCAGTTTGGAGAAGAACTGGTGACCCAGTTCTTTAGATGTCATACTCCCAGAGGGTGGTCGCATGCTGCTTCTAAAAGATTTTAATTTACGCCACACCACTGAAGGTGGAGTGGATGGACTCAGAGAATTACAATACTTCCTCCAACCCTCTCTTTTCTTCTTCTTGAGTAATTTCTTGGATTTAGCCAAAACATGCTGAAAATTGATGATGTTCTCCAGGTTCATATTTCCGTTGAGCTTTCTTTCGGCCTCATTCCTGGCTCTGATTGAAGCAGTGCATTCCCTATCCCACCATGGCGGAGAGGGAATTTTGCCGGTTGACGGTTTTCTGGATGGGAGGCAGTCGTCCGCTGTAACGGTTATAATATTTGAGAATGCCGCAAAGCATTCCTGATAATTTGCGTCATTGATGGGAGGCAGAGAGGTGACCCGTAAATCTAAAATTTTTGAGTACAGATCCCAGTCAACTGAGTTCAGTTGGAACTTTAATAGGGGAGAGGAGTTGTTGTTGGGAATGGTTTTGGATGGGATTTCGACCATGATGGGATAGTGATCACTTCCATAAGTCATATCCAAGCACTTCCAATAGAAAAGGCTGGCTATATTAGACGAACAAAATGTTAGATCAACACAACTGTTGTTCTGTCCTGGCGATCCCCGACGTGTGGCACAGCCATTGTTGATCACACATAAGTCAAGTTCATCCAATAAATCCACCAGACCCAAACCAAAGTTGTCACAGGTATCTGATCCCCACCTATAGTGATGGCCATTAAAATCACCCATAACCAGTAGCGGGCCTTGAACATTACTCAGCAAATTTTTTATTGTATTAAGGTCATTAAGCTGTGGGTGAGCAATGTAAAAACTAAAAATATTTATATCCTCAGCCTTAACAGCAACAACATTAATGTTGTCACCTACAAAGGGTAGAGGAATTGGGGAGAATGTAACTTTGTTATTGATGAACAAAGCAAATCCCCCATATCCATCTGATCTGTCATGTCGGACACTACCGAAACATGGAATCCTGAAATTGCTCTCAGGACGAAGCCATGTCTCAGCGATGCTGCAGATCGATGGTTTGTACTTATTAATTAAATAGAGGAGATCAGTCTTCCTGGGTGAAACACTCCTGACGTTCCATTGAAGGAAGATCTGGGGATGGAACACTATTTATATAGCGGACAATTGAGGACAGTTTGGTGGCAACGTGGTCAGGTAGGGATTGAGAGGGGTTGGCTAATACTGTCATTAACATACTGGAGATGATGTTAAGGATGTTCTCTGAGCTAATGGGACTGCTTGCACCTTCCCTAGGGATGGCACAGCGGTTTTGAGAAGGGGAGAAGGAGTAATCATGTATAAGGGCTTGATGAGCCTGCTTATCATAACCAGGAGAAAGAGGGGCATGAGTTTTGGGTTTTAGGAAGACAGTTTTTCGGTATGATCTGTGGGGAGTTTGGCTGGGGTATTGCGGAGAGCTAGGGGGACTAGGCTTGGGCGGCGCTCTAGACACTTCAGCATATGATCTGGAAACTCGAGGGAAAACCTGACTTGCTTCCACATAGGAGATCGATTTCTCTGCCATAAGGGCTTTTATCCCTTTCTGACGACCTAGTTCAGGACAAGCTTTGTCGTTAGCATAATGATTGCCGGAACAATTGACACATATGGCATACTCATGGGGGACTTGGCATCCGTCACCTGGGTGGTCTTCGCTACATTTAAAACAGCGTGGTTTAGAACGACATACTGTACGAGTGTGCCCAAAGCGACAACAGTGAAAACATTGGATAGTGGGGTAAGTATATTTTTCTACTGAGAGAGCAGAGTAGAAACAGTAAACACGCCTAGGCAGAACTTGCCCATCGAAGGTGAGGACGACTGTTTGGGTGGGTTTCCACTCAGAAACACCTAGAGTACTTACCTTCCGGTTCAATCTCCTTGCCTTTATGACAGAGCCGCATCCAGCAGGAACCTTGATGTTCTCAATTATTTCCTCTTCTGACCATTCAGTTGGAACATCTCTAACAAGACCCATACGAGTAATGTTATATTGAGGGATAGAGGCTGTGTAATTATGCTGAATTAATATTCGGCTGATTAGAAAGCTGTTTGCATCTTGGTGAGACTGGAACTCCACCGACACGCGGTTCCTTCCTAATTGTTTGACACTGCCAAGGACTATGTTACTAAAATTTTTTTGGTGTAGAAACATCCCAAATTTGACTTTCTGGAGAGAGGTACCTGATGTCTGGCCATCATTTAATGAGACATGCACCACAAATGGTGCATTGTCCCTGGAAGTATAAATCTGTCTGCCGGTTTCTTTTTTCAGGAACTTAGGAGGGTTTGTAACAGCAGTAGGGGGAGAGGACGCCAATCTTTTCCTGTTTGCAGATTCAGAGTCCATATTGTCGTTAGCATTGTCGTCGGGGAGAGAAACAGTTAACACCGGAGTGAAGTCAAAAGGGTCAGGAGGATCGGGGGGCTTTTTATTATCCATAGTGGATATTACGAAAGATGGTTAAAATATGCTAAAACTTATACTATACAAACCTTGCGACACAAGACAAACACAAATAAAAACGTTTCGATTGAAGTTCACACAGGTAATATTCACTTAAATCGAAATAAAAATTTAACACAAAACAAAGCACGTGTTAGAACCTTCACCACTACCAACAAAGTCCCTCGTTTGCGTTTGCGCAGGAGTTCTTGCTCTTGAGCTTTGACTGTGTAAGTTCTGTGTCAAAGTCTCTATTTGTTTTGTAAGGACTGTAATTTCATGTTCGGCATACTTTAATTTCTGTTGAAGTTCTGTAATTTGTCCTTGAAAGCATAACAATTGAGGTTTGTTAATAGAGTCTGTGTTTGATGTGAAAGCTGGCGAAGATGGTGAAGAGAATACACTATGAGGACGTTGGCAGTTACTCTTTTTCAGTTTTTTTCTAGCGTTCTCTGTATTATTGTTTGTTGTTGTTGTTTCAATTCCTGCATTGAGTATTTTTATCTGTAGATGAAGTTCGGCATTTTCCAGTTTTGTTTTTCCTAGTTCCTTCTGTGTGCTACTAAGTTCTTCACTTAACTGCCATATGGTATCTTTCATTGCTGAAATTGATACCAGGTCAGATATTGTACCATCGACACTCTTACATGGCTTACTAGGTGTGGAATACGATTCATCAGATGTCTCGCAGTCGGTAAGTATATGAGAGTCGATGGAGGAAATTTTTGGAGCGGGAATTGTCTCTCCACTTGATAAATTCTTTATATAAATCGGTCCCGGTAAGATAGGAGAGTCCAATTTGTTGCTTAATGTGGTGGTCTGAGTTAAGTGATGTGAAAAATCGTTAGAAATATTTTTTTTATTTCTAATACACGACTTGCATTTCCATTTCTTTTTTGCTTCTTGGTCCTTTAACCGATACGTATGTTCTGGATAGCCATCACAGTGTAATTCAAATCTTTTATTGCATATTGAACATAATGCAGTACGTCCCTTAGCTTAGAACACCGCTCAAGTCGAAAATTGGCGGTTTTCACATTTGAATGCCTTTAGATGGAGCTGCTAATTACGCATCTAACCATTGGTCACATGATATAGATTTCAGCCAATCAGAAGCCATAAATCGAAGAGTAGTGATAGCGTGTAATTCGACTGGCCTCTCAACACCACACAGTTTTTTTCGTTTCCTGTAAAGTTGTTAAAAATGACTTATGCGGTGTTGTTAGCTAAGGGACGAGTAGTTCTGTATAATCTATGGTCCTTACCGACTGATTAAGGCCCGTATTACAGAACCTTATTCAAGTACTACTTAACTGCGTTCAACAGATTACAGCTTGAGCGAAGAATCTCGACTGAGGTTATTAGTTAAGGAGACCTTTGTTGGTTTGAAGGTTATTTGTTGAGTCCAAAGCCAAGGTAGCTGCTAGGAAACTCAGCGTTCTTCAAAGGTCCGAGCGTTCAGTTTATTTTAGAACTATCCTCAAACTCAAATCAAACGAAACTACGCTTGAGTAGAAATTTTGATCTCTGATTTAAATCCACAACAATTTCCATGAAAATCTATGCTCAAGCGTGGTCTCGACTACACTTGCGAAATCAAAGACCAAATCTCGCCTCAAGCAGAGATTCTGAACTGATTGTGATTTTAAAATAAGGACAGATTGAGTGGAGTTCACTCAAGCACTATAATACGTAAAAAATGTCATTTTAAAGTAACATTGCTCAGGTGGTTATTGATTGTAGTTTCTCTGCTCAAGTCAAGTTCTAAAATGAGACTCGTTTTAAGTAATGCTTGAGTCTTGATTGTAGTTCTGTAATATCTGGGCCTTAGTGCCGTAAATCAGTGAACGTGTAATCAGGAGCTCCACCTACTTAATTTCTTGCCCTAAATCGGACCCTAAATTTAGGGAGGTGTATTATGCTCATTAGGATAGCCCTACATGGAGGCAATGTCAGTACTTGTACTATTAAATATTCTGTGGTATTGGGTACAAATCATTGAGATGTACAAATGCATCAAAAACAATTTTTTTCCCACGTCTATTATAGTAAGTACTTTTTTAATTTTACTACTACTCTAAGGACACTAAACTAGTCTGAAAATAAAGATATTGAAATGAATAGTAAGTACTCTTTGGTCTAAAGCACAGAGTACCTTTTTATATATAGTTTCTAAAGCCATAGTTGTATATTTACACTGTAATTGTGTATTTGATATTTTATTTAAAATAATTCATTGTTTAACTGTATTTTAACTAGCAAAAATGAATATTTACATTTGAACTTATTTTATTTATCTTCTTTTTCTGATATAGCCGATGGCAAACGTAAAATGGAACGTTTTATAACGGTCAACGGCTGATTCTGGGGTGGCATTGTTTTGTTTGTAAATAATAATAATAATTTACGCGCGCATTCGCCGTTTCACCCTAAACCTACGGCGGTCTCGCGGCGGTCGTTATTTTATTTCATGAGTGAACGTTGACGGTTATTTACGTAATTTTGTAAAAATTTTGTTGGTGTTCACTAGAAGCTAAGTTATTTTAAAATTATTATTGTAAATCATGTTTTCAAAGGCAAAGCGCTTTGAACCATTAGGTAAGTTGCCTTCGGGTATTTATTAGTCAAATTGATCAATAACTTATGGTTTACGAATTTTAAAACGTTACCTTGAAGTCTGCAATTGCAATTAAAAGATTTGTAAGTGATATCTTTAATTCTAACGAGTAGATATTGGTTTACCCTATAGGCAATTTGTAGTTCAGGTTTTATTTACATCTTTCTTATAAAATTGATTGCAGGCCTTGCTTTAAAACTTTTTCAAGTCTCCAATTAACAGTGCGATAGACGTACAGTCAGCCTCACGTTCAAAGTATCATACTGTATTCTGATTATCAAATCTGGTTTTGATCAGATAGCGTTGTTAGCAAGGTATCAATAACAGTATAAATTGTGCGTAGTCATCTGTTCAAACCCATAATGTACGTTAATTATGTTACCTTAAGTACCTTAATTAACCTATTCATAATTTTGCTCCTAATACTAATAATTCATATTCAGCTCCTGGATCTATTAAAAAAAGTCAAAGTAAACCAACCAAACCCGAAAATGAGAAACAAAAACCTACCCCTGCTACTGGGGGCAAGCCCAAGCCATTTGCTGTCCCTACATCTTCTAAAACCAACACCGATGTGCAGTCACAGTGCAGCTCTGTACCTAGTGTGAGATCATTCGCTACAGTAAGTATACTAATGTAATGCTCATTTCATTATTTTTCAAAGTAGCAGTAAGTCTAGTAATATCAACCAGTATTTAATTTAAAATATTATTTATATGAGTAAATAAGGTTTTTGTCTGTCTTAGTAAATACTAACCACAGAAAGTGCTGGACAACATTATAATGAAACAATTGTTCCTATGATAACTGAGCTGCAAGCTATTATTTCGGAGCACTCCTTATTTATACCTAAATATTGGCCCATCTAACAAGAATAGTGATTAATATATTATTGCCATCTATTTATAGCCAAAGCCTTCAAAATCTGTACCTACCATCAAAGCTCCTACTAGTCTTAGGAAGAAAAATGAACCAACTCTTCCTAAAATAAAGAATGAAACTTCAAATGAACTAATTAAATCTCAAGAAGTGGAAATACGGTAAGTATTTAATAAATTTGGTAAGATTGAGTATTTACTAAAACACCTCCATTAAAAGGATTTAAAAAACAAATTATCTTGATTACAGAAATAAAGACCACACTATTTCTGAATATGCTAAACAAATTGAGGAGTTCAAACAAAAAATCTCACAGCTGGAAAAACAAGTGAAAGAAGTTACACAAAATAATTGCAATGGGTTGGATATGCAGTTTTCTCAAATCACTTTAAAAGATTTAGAACAGCAACAAGAACACAGAGATATGATTGTTCAGACTGAAGCCAGCTATTCAATTAATGATCTTAAAAGCAAAATTTATGACCTAGAGAAACAATGTGAAAAACTAGAACAAGAAGTCACTGATAAGCAATTAGAGTTGAGATCGGTTGAGGAAGTTATTACTATTCGAGATAGCTTATGTCAGGACTTACAACAAAAACTAACCAATGCAGAAACAGAATTAGAAGAAACCCGCCAAAGACTAGAAATGGTTAAAGGCCATCACGCTCTTGCCCTAGAAGCAAATGAAAGCATTCGCCGTGAGTACAAAGTAGAGTTGGAAACCTTAAAAACCAAATTAGAAGAAGAAAAGCAGACTATCATAAATAAATCCAAATTAGATCAAGAAAATATTAAGTTAAATTACAAAACATTTATTGAAACAATAAAAAGTCAAATGATGAAAGAAAAATTTGAGGCAGTTGAGGAACTACAACAAGAGTTAATTAATAAGGAAGCTGAGATGAAAGCTAAAATGGAGCAGATTGACGAGGCTACTTGTGAAAAGATACGGCTATGTGAGATACAATTTGAAGAGCGCACTAGACACCTACGTGATCTTTACTCAGAACAGCAGAAAAAAATACAATACCTTGAAGATGATATTAAAGACTTGAAATATAAAATAACTTTGACTGATGAAGAGAAAATGATTCTTCAGAAAGAACTTAATAATCTGAAAAATGAAAATGAAGCTTTGAACAATGAAAAACTGATGCTGATAAAAGAAAGAGATGAAATGACAGAGGAATCTAAGAGGAAGCTTATAGATTTCGAAAACGAAATAAATAAGCTAACAGTTGCAGTGGATAAAGCTGTAAAGGATAAAAATAAGTTTGAAACATCTCTATCTGTAACAAGAGACATTGTTGAAGTATTGACAATGCGCTTGAGGGAATCTGATAATGAATTGGAACATTTGGAAGATAAAGTTCAAACTCTATTGACTACAAAGGAAATTTTAGAAAATGAGCTTGAAAATTATAAATCTACCCTAAACAACACAGCCATGGAATGTAATGAATACAAGGAAGCTTTAGTAAATATTTTGAAATCTAAAGCAGCACTAGCCAAGGAGCATAACCGCATTATGGAGCACAATGTTTCCTTAATTGAAAGCTTACAAAATGTTGAGAAAGAAGCATATCGCGAGTTAGGAACAATAAAAAATGAGCTAATAGAAGATGTGGAGCTTCTGAAGAAGGAGTCTTGTTCCCAAATTCAATCACTTCGTGAAGAGGTTAGTTGGCTAAGTCATTGTAATTTTCATTACTGTTATTTATTCTGTTTATAAAATAGTTAAATAATTTTTCGAGTTTTTCTAGGTTGAAAAGAAACGAAAGTTGTGCGAGTTGGCCACTGAGCACGCGGGTCAAGCGACTGCTGCAGCTGAGCAGTCGCGAGCCCTGCTAGCCCAGGCCGCCGCCGCGATCGACAGGCTCGAGTCTGAAAATCAATGCCTTCAACAACAGGTGACAGTACTTGAATTCTTCAAAATCATATATATGGCGGTTTTTTTTAGGTGGAAATATTCAATGACATCTCTCGCTCTTGGGCGGAGCGCAAGGGTGTGTCAGACTTTTACTGACTAAAAACCCACTCTTGTTCCTTCTTTGCCTTTCATACCAGGACTGGGTTTTCCTTCCAGAAGCGAACCCATGGCCCCAGTAGGCTTCGACCCTGCTGGGCCCCTACGGTTTGCTGACATCTCCTTGAGGCGCATGTGGAACACTACGCGCTGTCGACGACTTGGGCTTGGTCCGGACGATCGGACGGCTAGCTATCCATTGCTCGCCGTCCGCAAGCCCGCGCCTACGGTGGCCGGAAATCGGGATCGGGATCCCGGCGGCTGGGGCGTGAGGGCGCTCCATCACGTGTGCACGTGTGGCTTCCTCCTTTGCTAGCATTACTACTTCGCAGGAGGCGTACGCCTGTCACTAGAACAAATAATACTGATCATACACTTATCATTTACAGATCCAAGATCAACAGTCCCTAGTTGTAGAATTATCATTGCTTCGCCAAGAAAACGAGGAGTTGACAATGACAGTGGCAAAGCAATCATCAATCATTGACAAGATGAAGAAAGATTCTGAACAAACACAATTTAAACCTAAATCACCATCAGTCTTGCGGAAATCTACTAAAATCGGCAAAGAAAACTTGCAAATTATTTCCCCCCTAAGGGAGCGCAATCATTGAAGCATAGGTATATTTCATATTGATAATATGAGATTAGAGCGACTTGAATAGTTTTTTTGCGACTTTTGTTATATTTTGATGTCAATTGCGTATTTTGTGAATGTTATATTTTAAAATTGATCATTATAAAACCATGTTGAATATTTCACTACCAAAAACTATATTTTATACGGTTCTTTAATTTTAATTGTTTGATAACCTACCTATTTATTTAAAGATAAGATGTTTCCATCTCGGTTTGTTTATTTTTCTTGATATTTTATTATTATTCTGGCTGATTGTGTAGTTGCCGTTTCTTTACAACTAGTGTAACTATTTATTGTATTGTGTAAAATAATAAATTATTTTCCAAAGACTTATGTTATTTTTACCATCCTACCTATAAAAAGGAGGTTCTGAAGCCGTCAGCATTCCTACTTTTATAAGGAATCGTGTAAGCGGTCTCTGACGTGAATGATCTAAGTGTAATTTCTTTCTTCTCTCCTGGCAGAGAAGAAAGTGTAATTTCACAGAACCAATTCGGTTTTATGCTTGATCAAGGTACAACAGATGACATTTTCGCTATACGCCAGCTAGGCTGCTATGCGAGAAACACAGACATCTAGATGATTATGCACGCTCTGACGTTGGATATCCAGGAAGAGGCTTCTTGGTGTACCTGCTGTTTGCCGATGACATTGCATCGGTTGCCGACAGTGGCCTAGAGGTCCAGAATAGATTGGAGGTGTGGTGACAGACTGAAGAATGTTGACCTAGTATTATGCTGAACCAAAACTGAATACTTGTTCTATGATTTCGGCGGTCTCTCTCAGTCCTGTGCCCTTAACTTTCGCCGCAACGTCCATTCTGATCTGGTCCGGCTTTCTGTACCTCGAGTCCTTAGTTCAATGGAACGGCGACATAGACATGTAGACGTGTGATGCACTGGAATAAATCAGGATGGATGAAATGGCGACAGAACAACTTTCGTCCCACTCGACACCCAACAGTTGAAGCCGCGTTTTCACTAGCAGACATGTCGCAGGGACATATCGCTCGTCATTTGACTTGTCCAACTGCCCAGTGGCTCTCGTTGGACCGCACTACTGCCATTTGGCGGAACACAAAGCGGCACTCGCACTCGTCCTCACTATTCAAAGCTAGTCGTGCAACAGCGAAGGAGCGCAGAGGTCACGCGTTTCGTCACCTGCAGGGCTTTGACTTGCGGCGAGTCTCGCGATCCGAAGATTCCGCAAACGACGTTGGGCGACATCGCATAGGTCACTTATATTTCGTGTCGAGCAACAGAGTCGCGTGTCAAATGTTCCTGAAATGTTAGTGAAAATCTCTCTGCCTAGAGATATTTACGAAGGTGTTTTAAAAAGTTGACATGAAATATTTCAGTTCGGGCCACGATTCCCAGCGCATTTTTGAACTACTGATCAACAGATTTCCTTGTGGATTTAATAACCGACTGCTTAATTTCAAAACTGGCAATCGAACCTCGTACCCAGAGCACAGCAGATGTATTTGCGACTAACGAGATGGTGAAAGTCAAACAAAATGTAATATTGACTTGACTGGATATTTCATCTTTGAATATTATTTGCTAATATGTAATGGGTAACCAGGGTGTTTGAACACTAAATAAACAAAAATGCATCAGTCTTACACCAATTTATTTGGATCAATTTACAAAATTACACAAAGTTAAAAACCTAAACTACATTTTAGCGCTAGTGCAATAATAACTTAATTACATAAAGCATTTTGGCAATATAAGAGTACAATATCGATATGGTAGTTCCTTGCGTACTACATTATAATAATAACACATAAATAGCTTAAATAATACACCAACTATAATGCCATAAATTGTTAAACATTTCTTTGGATTGATCAGACTTAGTAAAATCACAATAACATTGAGACAGACAATATTATAGAGAACTAAATAAGTACTATTAAAATTCGAAATTTAATCGTAATTATGCAAGTCACCCCTTAAGCGCAGTAGCAAATGTTCGAGGTTAGGGTCTGCCATTGTTGTCAATTTACCTTTTTCTTTTTCCCCTCGTAGCAAAACACATTTATGACAAATCATTTAGCATACACACAATAAAAGGGCTGGCCCCAATAAAAAAAGCTGCATGGAATAATACTCGTACAAAATACCATTTATCAAATACATTTTTGGGAAGGAAAGGTGGGATTAAATGTGATGTATACGGCTACAGACACTAGCTAAGGATATCGTAATAAAAGCATGCCTAATTTTATTTCACACACAAAATCTACCGCTATTGGTATGTCAGCTGTAAAAATGTAATAAATCTTATCAGATACCTACTGTTAGGACACTGATCTTGAGATTTCATATTTTTGTAAAAGGAGAGATCAAGATATTTATTTTTGTAATTTTACATTACCATAATAGTTGTGCACTTACTCAAAACAACTATTTCTAATTTTTATATCACAACTTAAATAAAGCAATTAGTATTTTGTTAGAACTTGAAATTTCATCAGTCTTGTACATGTCTTACAAAAATTTTAGTTTTTTCTTCTAGTAAAACCTCAGGATCAATGTATTCTATTAATTCATTCAAATATATAAAATATATTTATTGCTTATATAAAAGTAGAAAAAAATATTTCTAAAAATAAAGGTAACTAAAACAATTTTAACATACAATATTAATAAAATGAGTAGAAAACAGACTGTTTGATCAGATGAGATCAATGTTTCATCAATTATCCTTAATATAAATTGTTACTTATTCTATGGCGTAAACGGCTCACTTTTATATTCCTTAATCTATAAGAGAAGATTTATTTCTAGAATGGGAATCAATTTTTTTTAGGAAATTTTGTACTTTAGGATTTAATTAAATAAACACAGAAGGCAAGAATTCAATCTATCCAGACAATTTTAACTTCTCATGAGCTATGTTTGAGAACATATTTATTACTATTATCTATGAAACACTTACACAATAGACAGTGAGAATTATTATAAAGTATATACTATCAAATAGGTAGAAAATATTGGAGCAAGAATTATGACATCTTAGTTGAATTTAAAAACAAAAATGTTGTGGAGACAATTTTTTTTGGTGTTTTAGTCAATGTGTGCATACCTCGGTACAATATCCTCCCTAATGAGTAAATCACAAAGAGGCAAGCCGCTAAGAGGAAGCAAATCTTGACCTACTTTAATTAATCCACTTTCTGGCCCAGGCAAATGGCCATGCCACACGTAATAATAGAAAAGCTGCTGCATGGCAGCCATATACCGACGCTGTTCTGGCATTTCCGAATCAAATGTTCCAAGAATGGCTTCTACATCAGCATTTATACCTGCTATACCAGATCCGCCAGCACCGCCGCCGGCGCCTGATCCAAAAACTACATACACCGGAACAGCCAGACGCAATCTTGCGAGACTTACCAAAGGACATAATGTACGAATAGACGAGATTAATTCCACTAACCCTTCATAAGTTTTGTTAACATGCGTAAACACTGAAGAAGTCAAATTCTTTTCGCCAATCACACTATCATTGACCATTTTTTCCACTATATCAGCTGTCCAATCAAGATGTTTTTTCTGTAAGAGATCCGAGTGACTAGAATGTTGAGTTGTACCAAATACCATTGGTTTAAAAACTTTGTCCTTTCCAGACTTCTTAGCCTCTTTTTGGGTATCCCAACTCTCATAAGCATGGACTCGGAGTAACTCTCCATCTAACACCAATAAAGAATGCTTAGATTCATCACTTCTGGGTAGACTACCCATATAATTTTCTAACCAAATATCTGGTGTTAGAATTTCAGCTGTGGAAATTTTTCGTAGACAACTGACGTCATTACATTTGGTTATTTCCTTGAATCCAGCATTTAACTTTTGGGATTGCTCTAATGGTTCACCTGGAAATATGACCGATGGCGATGACAACCACGCTCGGGAATATAGCTTTTGTGCCGAACTTATGGTAGTTAAAGCAGCAGTCAGCGTAGCTCCCGCTCGATGACCCAACAAGGTTACTGAATCTGGGTCTCCTCCGAAATTTTTAATATTCAAATTTACCCACTTTAATGCTCTCACTAAATCATAAAGTCCATAGTTGCCAGATGTATATGGGTATCTACTCTTTGATAAAATATCTAAGGCTAAAAATCCAAAAGGACCTAATCTAAAATTAGGACGTACAAAAACTACTTCTTTAGTGCGGGCGTACAGCGCAGAAGGTTGAGCAGGACTTATTCCTCCAGCTAAAGTATTTGCTCCAATCAGAATAACAACAGGTAATGGCGAGTCATACCTCACGTGCGGTGTAACCACATCAAGAGTTAAACAGTCTTCTTCACCTGTAATTGTTGCATTTTCTAAGAATTGCAAACAGAGTGGGCCCTTCGTTCGTGCATCATAAGTTCCATTCCAGCAAGTTGAAATGTTCAAGGGTTGAGCATATGTGAATCGTTTACTTCCAACCGGTGGTATAGCATACGGGATACTAAAGAATTTGTAGACTCCTTCGTCCAAAATACTGTAAGAGAGATTTTCTGACTAAGAAAAAGTAACTCTAAATACATTCAATTCTAATAATATATTATAGCAATTACACATACCCTTCAACAGGCCCGCAGCTAGAGAAAGTCGTAATGTAACGGCCTAGACGTAGAGGGCGTTCGGCTGGTGGGCCAGCATGGGCGCCGATTATGATACCAATAATAACTGCTATCAGGACTAGGATTACAATCCCAACAACCACAATATCATCTGAAATCATAAAAAAAAAAACTGTTTACCCGATTTATGACAATGAGGTTATGATGTTTGAAAAAATAAATAGGTATTAACCAAAAAATTAATCTATGAATACAGAATTTGGCAAGGAAGATACTTGACGAGACTTGTAACACATAAAACTTAAAGCAAAATTTTTTTACCACTTTATAGTATAGATTACTTTAATAATCTTACCAATTATAAATTTCTTCTGGCGAATCCTTTCTTTCAGTGGAAGTTTAGGGGGCATTTTACCTTCTTCTACTTCCTATAAAATACAAATAACATGTAATATTGTATATAGACTCTGGAGTTCAGTTCTTGTTAAAAAATACCAAAATCGCTATATATATATATATGCCTATAATATTTGACTTTCATGCAATTACACAGAGATTCCATCATCAGAATTAGATCATCAATCTGGAGGTATGTCTTATGAAATAACAATGATTGGAATGATGACTAAGCAAATGATTATTTCATTGTGAATTAGTGAAAGTATTACAGTCCCAACAATACGGCTTCCTCTTACGGTCACATTGACCGACACGTGATGTTCACTGAAGATTCATCACTGTTTGTTTGAACGCACTCTAAAAAGTAAAATAAATCTCAGGAATTGCGGGTTCGATTTAAAAATTATTTTAGTGTTGGATAGTGTGCTCTAAGGCTGAGCGCACAGTTGAGTCAAGACAGTCTTAGGGGTCCATTACACAATTGGCGGCAGCGACCTTTCGCGTCGGGCTCTGGTTCTGGCTATGGTCCGGAGCGAGGAGGAATGGCAGGCGGACGCCTCCTTCAGCGAAGCAGTAATGCTAGCGAAGGAGGAGGCTGCACGCGTGAGGGAACGAAGGTCCTCACGCCCTATCCGCCGTAATTCCGACCCCGACTACCAGCCACGGTAGACGCGGGCTTGCGGACGTCGAGCACTTGGTAGCTCGCCGTCCGGCTGTTCGGTAATTAAGCGGACCGAGCCCAGGCGTCAATAGCGCGTTGAGATCCTCGCGCTCCTCAAAGAGATGTCAGCAAACCGTAGGGGCCCAGCAGTGTCGATGCCCGCTAGCTAAGACCGCGGAGAATTTCTGAAAGGGAAACCCGTAGTCCTAGGACGCAAAGGGTAATTGAAGGATACAGGTGTGGTTTTACTTAGTAAGAGTCTGACACGCCCTCGCGCGTGCGCGAGAAGTCATTGGGAAGATTTGCCAGATTAAAAAAAAAGGGGGTCCATTACACGGTCATGCAAGCGTCAATCAAAACCATCAATCATGAATGAATGAAGCTTGACTGACGGAATTTTATCTCTATAATTTTTTTATCATGCAAACGTCAGTCATCGCATTAAGCAGTAGGTTTTTCGTCAGTCAAGATATTTGACTGTGCAAAACTGACAGCAAAACCTATCGTGTAATGGACCCCTTAGGTGCGCGACGTATCATAGTCAAAACAGTTTTGTTTTAGTTTTGAGGCAGGCTTGTATGTGGGGAAAGTCTGTCATAAAACTGTCTTGACTAAAGTCTGCGCTCAACCTAAGATATCTTGATCGAAGTGAAAAAAGCGACTTCTAATTGGCCATGTGAAAAACACTCAACGCTCAAATCTAAGCCTGCAACGTTGAAAGTTTGACCGGCAATTTGTAGGCACGCGCCGCCAGCGTCAAGGCTCCTCGTTCGCCTTCCTAAGGTCCAGGACCTCAGGGTCTTGAGATAAATAAATGTTTTAAAATAATAATAACCCCATCGTCGTATATCTACGTTGACGTCGTGGTTCCTTGTGGAACCTTAGGTCTGTATCGGTAGCGTTTGCTTTGCACATACCAAGGATGAGGGGGGAGTTTTGAGGAGAACTGTTGGGCATTTGACCAACGGACCCAATCTTCCGGGAGAATTCTTGATCTTCATCTCCGGTTTGCCTTTATTAGCCGGCCGTAGTGAACACTGACGAGGAACAGAGTTCCCACCTCTTTCTTGCCTTTATTAGCTGGCTTGAGTGGAGATTCGCAAGAGCAAACATGTTCGGGAGAAGGATGTATAATCCAGTAAGGTGCTGCTAGGGATCTTGACCGTAGTTCCAGGATTGTCCTGATTGCCGTGGTATTCCTCTCCACTCCTCAAGCACCTGGATATGTTGCCCTCTTGTTGTTACGTCACTTCGTGCTTGTGATCGTTTTTGGGGGCCCATTTATTAAGTGTGCAAATCACCCCCTGCTCTTTATCGATGGATATTATTAACACTGTTCAGGCAGGGGTCATAGTCACATTTTGATGCAAGATTGGATTCCCTAGCCAGAAGAATTACCCTCTAATAAATTAAACAAGGTTTGCATTAGGAAAGCCTATTTAACTTATTGTCTAATGAGTGCTCCAGTTTAACATACTGTCTAGGTTAACCCCCAGATATTTGACCTCATTTGACAACTGGAGTTGTCTGTAAGACACGCTTGTTTGGCAATGACTACTTCTGCACATGTGGCCCCCTAGTAACTCATTAATATTGTGTCTATTAACTGCTCCATCTTAGTTTCAATATATACATTTTTTTTTCTAACACATTGCTTTTGTTATATTTTTTAAATTATTTAAACTTCAACTACCTTAAATTCGTTAGTAATTTATTTTGTTCACATCTCATTTATTGATAGTTTTAATTATTTGTACTTTTCTTGCTTTTTAGGGTTCCATACCTCAAAGGGAAAAAACGGATCACTTATAGGATCACTTTATTGTCCGTCCGCCTGTCAAGACCCTTTATCTCGGGAACGCATGGAGGTATTGAGTTGAAATTGAAACCATATACTAATGTCTGCGGTCCCTTGAATGTGTAAAAAATCAAACTTCTGAATTAACGAAAAAAAAAGATACGGCCGTTTATGTCGTAAAAAGTATTTCGACACTCTCAAGGGAATCAAAATTCATAGGGTACTTCCCATTGACCTAGAATCCTGAAATTTGGCATGAAGCAAGGTCTCATAGCACAAGTATAGGAAAAAATCTGAAAACTGCAAATTCGTAGTTACGTTACAAAAATAAACCTTTTTTTACGATTCAGAACAATGTTTGTAACTCTATCCGTGAATTGAACTGAGGAAATCTTTAAAGGTAAGTTTGTAAGGAACCCTCAGTGCGCGAATCCGACTTGTACTTGCCCAGTATTTTTTTTTATATGGCCTCTTTTTTGTAATGTGAATGTGAGAACACTGTAGACTCCACGAATTCTTACATCCTATTAAGACGACTCACTTTTTTTATTATGATTATTTTCATTGTGCTTGGGTACAATATTGACTGCTATAAACTGTTCTTTTATAATATCAATTAATACTAAAATAATATATGAAAATATTGTAACATCAAAACCTTTTTTTAAAAGAGTAACCATGGAGTTTCTTGCCATTTCATCTCCATAGGAAACCACCAATTTAGAACAGTGCACTAGCTTCTGATGATTTATAAGTGCCCATGTAGGCGATGGGCCATGTATTTGAATTAAAAAAAGTATTGAACAGTTTAGGCAGATACATAGAACATAACTCAGTATTAGAGGGGTTCACTGACTAATCATATTCCCTGCACCATCGTTCCACGATGCGTGCATGTTGCATAAGGTGAGATGTTGAAATTAGGCACTCAGGTTGAGTTTTCGGATACAAGAGCAAATTTATATGAAACAAAACTTATCTCAATTTGGTGTTTTTTTTAAGATATTTTACTGTTAAACTGGGGCAGCAATATTCTGAAGTTGAATTGTACTTAAAGCAGACATTTCCATGAAATCATATAAATGTGCTGTCATAGATTCGATCTAAACTGTTCCTATTAAGACAATTGAAATAGTTATTAGCATTAAACAAGCTATGCAACTAAGACAATACAAGCTTAATAAATAAAATTGAAATGGAAATGATGGTAACATATTGTGATTTAGATAATAGATGTTTAAAAGAAGCGAATGAAGTAATGAAGTCTCTTTATAACTGTCCAAAGTCCATTAGCATGGATATGACATTAAGTGCCTCCACTCAACATCTATAAAAATTAAATGAAGTGTCTGTTAGAAACAGCTATGTATTTAAATATTATATTTTTTTACTAAATGCATATGAAAGTATATACATATATATACGATACCTATATACGTTTTTTTTTAAAAATTTTAATGGCCTGTCTATCAATTTGTTCCGACTTCTCTCCGGCTTTTGTCTATTCTCCGAAACGGCTGGACTGATATTGACGGGACTTTCACTACAACTTTTATTTTTGGGCACAATTATGGCGGTAAGTCCCCTCTTTGAGGCGTGGCTGAAAACACCTTACGGCGTCCTCACCTTTCGCATGACGCAGGTTCTCACCGAACATGGTAAGTTCGGGAAGTTTCTGCATCGGATTCTTGCGGAAGCGAAGCCCCGGTGTCACCACTGTTTGGACCATCCGGAGGACACGGTGGAGCACACGGTGGAGGTGTGCCCCGCTTGGACAGAGCAACGCCGTGTCCTCGTGGGGGCGATCGGCGATCTCTCGCGCCGGGCCTTGGCACAGGCCATGGTCCGGAGCGAGGAGGACTGGCAGGCGGTCGTTTCCTTCTGCGAAGCAGTAATGCTAGCAAAGGAGGCAGCCGATCGCGTGAGGCAACGGTCCTCACGCCCCAACCGCCACCGGAATTCCGACCCCGATTTCCGACCACCGTTGGCGCGGACTTGCGGCCGACCGCGGCCACCGACTGCCCGGACCGAGCCCAAGTCGTCGACGGCGCATATTGTTCCACGCGCGCCTCAGGGAGATGTCAGCAAATCGTAGGGGCCCAGCAGGGTCGAAGCCTACTGGGGCCACGTGTAGTGTGAAAGCGAAACCCGGGGCCTTGGGACGAAGGCAGAGAAGGAACAGGAGTGGGTTTTTAGTCAGTAAAAGTCTGACACTATCTCCCGCTCTGCCAAAGAGCGAGATTTGTCATTAGATGATTTTCCCACCTAAAAAAAAACTACTACTCTTATTTAAAAAAAAAATAATTAGGGTTCCAAATAAAAAATAAACATCTCTAAATTGAGACCAAATGGCATTATGCTGTTTTACGAGTATGATGCGGATGATTTTGCGGGCATCAGTTAGTCCAGAATAGTATTCAAGCAGACACTCCCCTGTATTGATAGCCCGTTCATGAAACAGGCCTTATGACTGACTAAACCTCAGTTGCATTTTATTTTTAATTAACTAGTTTTGCCATTGATACGCTAAGAAGAAGTTGCATAAAGCCATTGCCATTCATCTGGCCACAGGACCTTTAATAAGAACCTTTCTGTCATAGGACTTACAGACAGCTCACTCAGCAAAGTGTGCATGGAGGAGGACGAGATGGCAGCTCATCTGTTTCTAAGCAGCCCAGTGGTCACTGCATAGAGCCCAAAATTAACCCAGGTACCTTCCCCAAAATGGTGAGTAACACCAAAGCGAAATGGGTCTTCCTTGAGGAGCTGGAGTAGATCTAATGACACAGTTGTCCCACCACCAGTATGCAAAATACACACTTTAGATGTGGAGTTGTGGACACTAGTACAATATACAAATAATACAAAAATCATAAGGACATTGTAGTGTAGCTAATACTTACAACAGGCTCCAGTTTCACAGTTTCCATGCCATCATTGGGGGTATCCACCTTGTCATCCAATGTTTCCATAGAGGCAAGAGTAGCATCAGCATTGTTTGGAGCACTACCACGTTTTTGGAAAACCCTTGGATATCTTATGTTAAATAAACCCTTTTTGCGGTCTTTTTCCTCTGAAATAAATGATTTCTCAACATGTTTTCATAAAATTAACAGATATTTCTCTCTATCTAATAGGTATTTCAATTATAACGTACATTCATTGAAACACTTTCCAAAGGCCAGGTGTCAAAGACCCAGCATGTGGGTCATACACTAATGCTGAGAATATATAAAATATATTTATTTTAAATATTTAGTTTTGGACAAAGTCAGGTTCTGAGAATGAACACAAGTTAAAAATAGCTACTAACAACTATAAGCCACTAACATTGTATATCTACCAAAAACTGCAAAGTTCAATGGTTCACCTCACAGCACCATCAACCATCGCCACATGCTGGTAAATAGTCAACATTGGCTCAGTTGCCACAAAGGAAAAAAAAAGCTATGTATAACAATGACTCAAAAAGGTGGTTTGTTAAAATTTTGTCATTGTATGTCCTGGGCACCAAAACTGATATTTAACTTAAGAGAATATTGAGTATGTTGATAGTCTAGCAAGATTGTTATATTTAATTTAATCCTAAAGTCCAGTAGTCATATGTATTGTATCTCACCATTTTCATTCTCCGGATGTTGCAAGAATTTAGTAAACTTCTGCAGGAACTGGAAGCGATTCTCCTTGACTTTAGAGATGTCATCAGTCTTTTCATTTTCAGTATCCTTCTCAATAGCAGCTTCTTCATCCTGCATCAAAACAGAAATATTTTAAAATATTCTTATCTTGACAATCACACTCTAATTTAATCCTCTAACTCAACATAGGAAGAGATTATAAATCATCATTACCAAGTGAAAAAAGAACCCTTCAATAATATTATGGTGCTGCAAAAATACATTTCTAAAAACAGTTGTACCTTTGACTTGTCCTTATCTGAGTTTTTGGTGAAAAACCCAGGCATTTTAATGGCTCCTATAGGTATGAATTTGGGCTTTACTTCGCGGCCTTGTTCTGTTAGATCACCAGAGAGGGCTGTCTTCACGGGCCCGCCATCGGCCTTCGACTCCGACGTTTCGATGTTCTCCACTTCGGCTTTTAACATCACTTCTCTCTCTTCAGCCTCAATCTGCTTTTTGTCGAGAGTTTTATTGTCGTCCTCATAGTCCATCTTGTTTATATCCATTGGACCTATAGAAAAAAAATAAACTGTGATTACTTTAAACAGTAAATAGTAGGTTCTCGAATTATTTTTTTTACTATTTAAACTAGGCATACGGTTACAAAGAAGGTTTTTACTCTGAACTACGCGGCGTCAAAATTGTATCACAAAGCCCTGTTCCGCTACGGTCGGCACTTGTATATATAACTCACCCTAAGTAAAGTAAGTTCTAACAAGGCGAAGAGCGAATTGTCCTTTTATTTATGATAGCTAGCTATGTATATAAAAAAAAAACCACTGATGGGAAGGACAAGGGAAGCGTTTCATAAAATTACCATAAAATACGTTTTTATAACATAAAATACTTACCTGAATATTACAAATCATAGGATATGTTCAATTACCACACAACTACAGTAGCAAAACAATTGTATCTGGTCTACTTCTAGTTTTTAACAAAAAGCCGCCCTGTAAAAATGCCGCAAATTTAGCAAGCAAGCAAGCTTACCAACCAGTGTTTGAGTGTTGCCAACTGCAGAAGTCTTAAGTCGTTAGATCCAATATCAAAAGTCGCTAAAAAGACGCTATTAAGAAGGCAAATAAAACTCTGGCCAGCGAAAGATAGATAGTTCGACGAGGAGGCTTCTCTTGAAGATGATTGATAAATTTAAAGGCCAAAAAAGTGAGATTCATCACAAATGTGCAGAGAAAACGTGACGGTTCACGGCTGAATACAATAAGTTCATTTATAGGTTAGTGTTTTGAATATCTAGTAAAACAGCTTGATACAATTGACAAAACTTTTCGATTATGTAGAACAAATTGCAATATTACGTTGCATTATACTTTTTAGGAGGTATCGTCAATGAGCAGGTGAAACTTCAAATTAGCAGAACAGTAAAAGCATTGAAAACTCTTGAAGAAATTAAAATATCAACTTCTGAAACACAATACATAGAAAAAATTTCTTCAAAGACAAGTTTTTTTCTATTCAGATACATTTTAGATTTAACTGTCATTTATTATGGTTTATAGGAGTCGAGACTTGTAAGGGTGACAAAATTAAATAATATACATCATATTGTTGTATTATATTTGCATTTGATTGTTTTAATTGCTTGTTATTTTTAGGGGCATTAATAAACTGTTTCGAAATAATTGTGATTTTTAGTTTTCAGACGTAAGTCTGAGGAAACTGAAAATAATAAAAAAAGAAGGGTCTATCAATCACGAAAAGTGAAACACTCTTGAAAAAAAGCGCCCTCATTGTGCAATAGTTACCAATTTGAATAATTTTGATGTTCTGTTTGAAATGTTATAATAAATAAATTATATAAACAAAATTTAAATCTTGTGTTAAACGCACACTATGCAGGTAAGCATAGTATAAGTTTCTGAGGCTCTATCCAATGAATTTTTCACGGTCCTAAGATGATGTAGTTACGCCACTGGAACCAACTGGAACTCTATACTTAAATATTTACTTTAAAATTATATGTACTCATAATAACTTTTTCAAAGTCAACAAAAAACGTATCTTACACTGATAATTATTATCTAGTACTGTTTTGATTTGTACTCCAAAAGTCGCTAAATTAGTTTTGCCGCTAAAATATTTGGTTTTTGTCACAGACAGGCAAAGGGCAAAAGTCGCCATTTTTGGCGATTGTGATAAGCGCTAAACTGGCAACACTGCCGAGACGTTGCGTTCACTTTTAAAGTTATGTTTCGATGCGTTCAGATTGTTACATTTTTAAAAAATCCTTTTCACGTTATGGTGCGTCCAGACCTGGCGAATGCATCGCTCGCGAGCCGCTTAATGGACCCCTATGGCGTCCATTACACGATAGGTTTTCCTGTCAGTTTTGCCAGTCAAATATTTTGACTGACAAAAAACCTACCGTGTAATGCGATGACTGACGTTTGCATGACGAAAAATGTATGGCGACAAAATGCCGCCAGTCAAGCTTCATTCATGATTGATGGTTTTGATTGACGCTTGCATGACCGTGTAATGGACGCCATACAAGTAAAGAGTTAGGGATCCATTACTCGATAGGTTTTGTCAATATTAATATCGGCCTGGATTTATCGAGGAAAAGATATATATCGGTCAAACTTTCAGAGATTTTCGGTCTTATTCTAATTCATTTAGTTCAGTCTAGGTCAATAATAGGTAATACATAGTAATTTCTATACAAAATTCACATTGCCCTTGTCCTATATTACTTGGGATCGGCGCAACACGTAATCTTATAAATAACAATGAACTAATATTTGTAAGACCAATTAATTTTTTCAGACATAACGAAAGTAAAAACATAACATTACAGTATAGGTACAGACAATACATTTTTTTCCGTTCGTTCCTATATCTTTTACGGTTTTGAATTCATTTCAATATTCTGCTGATGAATAAATAATAAAAAAAAAGTTTTTGCTTTTGATACGATTTTCGATATTGAATATGTAGCCACCCTACAGCACATCACTGTTACCACGCTAGAAACACGCAGCCATTGTACTCCAAGGTCCCACGGGCCACGTGCGAACCTTCCTACCTGCTGCCACATCTGCTCAAACAAAAGCACTGCGTGCCCGAACCGCGTTTATTGGTTAAGTGTTTTGTAGATACTAAGTTACTCTTGGTTAAGCTTTTAGTCCGTAATATTGTAAACTAGTATAAAAGGAGGTGCACAGTAATATCGATATTTCGATGTTTAGACTGAAAATTTTGATATATCGATAATTTTTCAACAAGCCTACTTCGGACAGGCACTATCACCCGCACCGCGCAATCAGTGTGGTCACGAAAATCGCGCGCGTTACCGCTCCCCGCACCGCGCTGGTGCTGCCACTATGGCCGAACATTAACGCAGCGTCGGCCCTTAATCGGTTTTCCGATATATCATTACAACTCTAAGCGCACGGACAGCAGAAGTGTGGTAATAGGATTCCGGTTTTCATCCTACGAGTACTCTAAAAGTTAGAGATACTATTAGAGTACATAAATGAAACACATTGTCTGTATACAATAACATCAATCTTTATAATTATTTTAACAACAATGTCTAATGTTTTTCTAAAGCTTTAACTAAAAGGTCATTAATATGCGTAATCAAGTTTCTGGGGTCCACTACGAGTCCTGCGGTCACCATGGCGTTGGAAAATAGCTGCTCTGACACCATTTTGGCCAATTCCTTATCAGATGAAGTCAGTTTGTGAAGTTTTTTGATTATAGGGTGTCTGAAAAACATTAGATTTTTTAATATTATGAAATTGAGGTCTTTACAAATGGAACGGGCGCAAGGTGGAGTTGAGTGTGCAAAATATGATGACGATTCTGCCAATGTTTTCAGCTCAGAAAGCTTACAGATTACGATTCTGAATATTACTAGAATGTTTGTTGGTCCATTTATTTTTTAGTTGCATTATCGTGTGAACAAATTAATCTTTGAAGTCATATATTGATTGCTTGGGAGAGCTTAAAAAAAATTACACCAAAAATTGGCCAGCAACATCAATATGCTTTGTAATTAAATAATTTGGTCGATTCTTATGACAAATTGTTGGCAGATTGCGGTCCACATATTTTGAACACTCAACTCCCATCCAGTGCCTGCACTAAATTATAAAACCAAATAAAGTTCTCACAGATTGGAAAATGTATAGAGGTTGTTTGGTTTTCGTTTGGTGCAGAAAATATGAATGATGTCACAAAAATATACTCACTTGACATTTATTTCTAGATGTGGCCTCAGCAGCGCGAATCTGTTTTCTTCACTTAGATTTTGTGCTTGAGTTCGAATAAAATGACGAGCTGCAGCCATTTCTTGTACAGTGATAACACACGGATGAGTTTCCAACTTGGACGTTGTTTTTACATCGAAGACTTTACCGGCTAGTTGCGTCTTCAAGTAGGTCACAACTTCGTCTACTTGACTTTGTAGCAGTGCGTCGCTTCCTGTTCAAATGCAAATGAAATGACCAGTTAGTAAATCTTTATGTTGCACTTTAGAACTTTAAAGGTTTATTCCACGATGTCTAAACTAGCCACAAGTTCCTGAATAAATTCGAAAATGGAACAGAATTTCTATGAAATTATCTGCCAAGTAAATTAACGGAAAATTAACCATAGATACTGAAACAGGCCCTAAGTAACGTAAGGATTGATAATATAAGCTTCATAAAACTCACGTGTAAGAGCACAAGGGCCTTCGTACACAATGCTACGTAAATCTTCGATACCTGACTATTTTGGTCTCTAAGCGACTACCGCAATATAAATTCATATAGGTTCGTACACAGACACGCGTCGCCGACATTTTGCATTCGTCGCCGACACCATTTGCCCGCTACTTGCCTGCCGAGATCGTCGCGACAATTATCGCTGAGTGTAAGTCGCATATGGCGGAGTATTCTTGCCGTGTAACCGCTACTCCTGCAGTGGTTCAATTGAACGGCCTGTTCACGACTTCGATCTCAGCGGCGAGCGGGGCGACATCGGTAAGCGGGCGCTGGGCGTTGTGAGCGGCGCCTCGTGGCGTGATTTTAATCCTTTTGTTCTTTCCACTCGCCTCCTCGCGCTTAGCTACCGCTCACAGCGGTAAGGTCGTGAATGGGCCGTTAGACTCGCGTTTTGCGATTCAATGTCGATCTACGGACGTTCGCTACCAGGTATTCGCGACAAAAGCTTTCAATATTAGTATCGAAGATTTGCGAAGCTTTGTGTACAAATGGCCTTTTTCTGAGACTGTTAAGCACCTCAGGTCATCGCGTGCTGGCGGGTAAACTACCAGCAACAGCATTCCCAAGGAGGGTTAGTGTCAGGCAGGCGGCCGACTAAAAAACAGTAGCCATATCTCTTGCAACATGTTGAGTATAAATGGAATGCGCGATAGGGTTAGGGCGTACCCCACAGGCAACGCGCAGGGGCAGCACCCGGCTCCTGTGGGAAATGGACTGAGGTGTGCCTGGGAAGTATGTGCAGTTGATCCGAGCGATGTACAGTCGATGCAGTACCCAAGTCCGGTCTACAGTGGGCACCACTGGCAGCTTTAATGTGGCTGTCGGCTTACATCAAGGGTCGGCTCTCAGCCCTTACCTCTTCCTGATGATAATGGACGCTCTGACGTCGGACATTCAGGAAGAGGCTCCCTGGTGTATGCTGTTTGCCTATGACATTGTGTTGGTTGCCGAGAGTGGCCTAGAGGTCCAGAACAGATTGGAGGTGTGGTGGCACAGACTGGAGAGTGTTATCCTGAAATTGAATAGAACCAAAACGGAATACTTGTTCAATACTTGTTCAACTCTCTCCAATGCAGTGCCTTTAGCTCTCGCTGGAACGCCCACACCGATCTGCTCCGACTTTCGGTACCTCGGGTCACTCGTCTAAGGGGATGGTGAAGTAGACCGGGACGTAACACATCGGATCAACGCAGGATGGATGAAATGGCGACAGGTCACGGGAACAACTTGTGACCCACGGATGCCCCTCAAGTTGAAGGGTAAAATCTACAAGTCCGTGATAAGACCTGTCATACTGTATGGATCAGAATGTTGGGCTGTGAAAAAGACAGATGAAAAAAGATTGCACTTAGCGGAGATGAGAATGTTAAGATGGATGTGTGGTGTGACGAGAATGGATAAAGTGAGATATGAGTATATTAGGGGAATTTTGAAAGTGGCGCCAGTGACTGAAAAATTTAAAGGGAATCGTTTGTCTTGGTATGGTCATGTGAAGAGGAGGGATGAAGCGCATGTTACTAAAAGAGTTATGAGTTTACATGTGGATGGAGAGGGAGAGGGAGACCAAAGAAAAGATGGATGGATTGTGTGAAGAGTGATATGAAAGAAAAGGAAGTTAGTGATAGCATGACGAGTGACAAGGCAGAATGGAAGAAAAAAACATGTTGCGCCGATCCCAAATAACACGGGACAAGGGCAGGAAGATGATGATGATGTGTACGAATGGCCTAAGTACAAACCAATAATGTCTTCGGTTTCCTCCTTATTTGCTGTCTGCATGTCATTCTCTATGGAGACAAGCTGCTTGTTATTGAATTCCTTCAGTTCCAGTAACACTAGTTCATCGTACATCTCGTAGCAGAATAACACTTCGACGTCGCGTTTCTTGAGTGACTCATAGTAAGGCGATGTTTCAGCCAATTCACGACTGCAATGAACGAAATAGAGTTACCATTTGTAAAAAATATTTTCATGAACTCAAGAAACAAGATGAAAATCACACTGAAAATGACGGAAACCGATCACTTTTCCGATTTTTTTTTTTCGAATTTCATTTTACCGAACACTATTGACCGACGTCTTTTTTGCTACATGCATTATTTGACATATTTTTAGATCATCGATGTCACATAGGTATTATTTTACCGAACAAATTACTAAATAAATTTTTGCTATTGGCCGAAGCCTCTTTTGAACTTTTTACATTTGCCAAATGATTTATTTGGAAAATGATTTTTTATTTGTTTTAGAACAAAACATTTTTTGTTTTCAGATTCATTCCTATACTTGTGTTATAAGACCTTGCTTTATGCAAAATTTCAGGACTCTGGGTCAACGGGAAGTACTCTAGAATTTTGGTTCCCTTGAGTGTCGAAATATACGTTTTTCGCGACATAAACGGCCATATCTTTTTTTTCCGTTAACTTAAAGTTTGATTTTTTCACAGCTTCAAGGGACCGCAGACCTATGTAAGTATATGGTTTTAATTTCAACTCGATACGTCCACGCGTTCCCGAGATAAAGGGTCTTGGCAGACAGACAGACGGACGGACAATAAAGTGATCCTATAAGGGTTCCGTTTTTTCCTTTTGAGGTACGGAACCCTAAAAACGAATCGATAATAGTTTTAGGTGAAATGAAATTCGATCAAATATTTTTCGAACTTATGATAGGTAATCGAAAATATAAAAAACGGTATAAAAACTCATATGCTGACGCGCCCAAACTTTTTTTGTCAAGGAAGAGATGGATCTTGCGTCGCCAGGGGGGTGGCCCGTGTCCAGCAGTGGACTTCTCTCGGTAATAGTAATTATCATGATGATGATTCTGCCAGCCTCAAGTTACCACTCTATGGTCATTCATTAATCTAAAATGTTACGATGTATAACATACCTAGGGGCAGCTAAATAGTAAATTGTTCTCTGGTCTTCTTTTTGTCGAGAAGCATACTCGCTTAGAGATGTCCTTTGCCCGCCTGGAAGCTTAGAAGACTCAAAACGGAGCAATTTCGCAATTTCCTCCTAAAATATTAAAACATGATTTTATCAAAACAATAGCCAGCCTTTCGGTATTTTACAGGATGCATTTTGGAGAGTGTGCGCGGGAATTGCATGATTTGATTTCACCATCTCATTTCTACCATCGGAAAACCCGACGTACGGCGAGTATCCACCCTTACGTTGTTGAAACCTCATCGGTCCGGACTAAGCGTTTCGCCTCGGTGTTTATACGGCAGACATCGAAAGACTGGAACAATTTGCCTGCTGCGGCTTTCTCGTCCGATTATAATTTAGGTGTCTTCAAGGCTAGAGTGAATAGGCTTTTAATAAACTAGTGCGGCTCACCATCAACTATTGCTTCACTGCTTACCATCAGGTGGGATCGCATTCAAGCACCAGTTTATTTCAATTAAAAATAAAACTTAATATTTTTTTGCTTTGGGAACCATTGTTTCAATATGAAACACTCACCTTTTCTATGGGACTCTGACTAGTAACAATTCCTTCTTTCAAGAAGATAGAATACTCTTTGTAAAATGCTTCGTAGTCAACTTGATTTTTTTTCGACATATCTATGAGAAACTTTAGGAAACGGTTGGTCAGCACACTTTTAAGTTTTCTGCAAAAGAAAAAAATATTATAATATCTGAGACAACCAGCACTATGGTGCACTGTCTGAATGAATAACGCGACCATATTTATGTATTTATACATACTAGCGTCTGCGAGCGGCTTCGTTCGTACGAAAGTAGAAAATGTATAGCCTGTGTCACTTACTTACAAATGAGCAGTGACGGATTAAGACTACTTGATGCCCTAAGCAATCTACGCCTGTGGGCCCCCCTATCCGTATGTCAACTAGAATCGGTCTTTAAACCTTTACCGCCTAAAAACATTAGTTTTTTGTAAAATAAGGTGATGAGATGTAACGTACCTTAGAAGTCGACTAGGTGCGACAACAATAAAAACCAAAGCATAATTTATTTATTCGGGATTAAAGTATGAAATTGCCGATTTGTAGTGAAAAATTGAAATTCGTTTTTTTTTTCATTTAACAGATTTATTTAATCAAAATAATTATCATTATTATCTATACATTGCTACCATCTAATAGGAAGGTCATTTATGCCTTTGCGATAGAACTCTGGTGATCTAGATTTGACAAACTGTGTGAAAGTATTTTGTACTGCGTCTTGAGAAGAAAACTTTTTGTCAAGTAGAAAATTGTCCAAATCACGAATAAATGGTAGTCCGTTGGAGCAAGGTCTGGCGAATACGGAAGGTGACGGATGGTTTCTATTTGCAGTTCCTGTAGAGTTAAAATGATTTCTCGTGCTGTATGAGGTCTCGCGTTAACATGGAGCAATAATGGTGAAGATTGATTCATGAGTCCGGACTGTTTCACTGCTAGCGGCACAGTAGACATCTGCCGTTATTGCTTGACCAGACTGGAGAAAGCTATAGTGAATAACACCATGCTGAGACCACCAAATAGTTACCATTACCTTTTTATTGGTAAGCTTTGCTTTAGGATACTGTTGCGGCGTTTGACCAGCCATTGCATTTTTCGCTTACGGCTATCGTAAAGAATCCACTTTTCATCACATATCACAATTCAATCCAATATTCTTTCATTTGTGTATCGATTCAACAAGGCAACACAAGTTTCAACACGCGTTTCTTTATGCAGACCAGTCAAATCATGAGGCACTCATTTTTCATATTTTTTTATTGTTGATAAGGTAACGTCAAACCATGCCGCTAATTCCTGGGTAGTTTGTCTCGGATCGGCTTCCACCTTCTCTTTCAAGTCATTGTTATTCACCTGTGTGGGCGGTCTTCCACGTGGTTCGATCTTCAAATCAAAGTTTCTATCACGAAAGCGTTTAAACCAAAATCGCACGGTGCGTTCATTAGCAGTCCCCCCTCCAAACGCAACAGTGATATTGCGAGCTGTTTCTGCCACGTTAGTTCCGCGTCGGAACTCGTATTCAAAAATCACTCGAATTTTCGAAGCATTCATCTTTCCTGTCTAAACTGAATAAAAAACAACTGAAAGTCGATAATCGAATGTTGTACATTTTTTAACCGACTACCAAAAAAGGAGGAGGTTATCAATTCGGTTGTATGTTTTTTGTGTTACCTCAGAATTCCGTCGTTTATGGACCGATTGGAAATTTTTTTCTCCCCTTAGAGGATTTGCTTCCAGATTGGTCCCATTTTTTTTCAAAATCCAGTTTCCATGATGAATCCATGAGGAATGAAGGAACTACTCAAATATTATAGGCAAACGTATAGTTATTTTGGTATTTTCATCAAGGACTTAAGCTGTTGACTGTAAATAGTCAAAAAGTAACATTTGATGAAGTGGAGCTGATGAAGAAGACTAGAAATGGCCAACGGAAGTTCTTACTCGCATAGATATCACAATGAAGATAGTTAAGCGAATAGCGACTATGACAATACAAATAAATAAATGGTTCTGAATAGTTATGTTGAAAATTGTATCATCGAAGTGAACTGATGCTGATGATGGAGCCGGAAGGTAGGCACTGGAACTCCATAATAAGTCAATGTAGTCTTGCCGTGTTTGGGCTTATTCGAAATAGGCACTCTGGTTATAAGTATATCGCAACCAAAAAATGTGAAATAAAAAACTTAAATAATATTAAGAATTATTTTGGTAGTCAGTGTTAAATAAGAAACAAAAAATAAGTAACACCGACTTCCGAAATTAAAATTATTTTGATTCTTTGTTTTTTTTTGTAAACAGTTATTTCTACTATGTGAAAAAAGTTTCACTTAAAAATCTCAAACCATGAAGGTTTTATGTCAATTCGAAGTACCTATTACAATAAAACGGCAATTTCATACTTTAACCCCTATTATTACTTATGCATAGAAGCCGGCCGGCACAATTACTCAAAAAACAAAACATTTGATTGACACAGATATGCTGGGGGGCCGCGGGATAGGGCTGGTTTGTGACTGGCTAATCGCAATTCCGGTGCATTTGAATTGCCGAATGCACTAGTGGGCAGCGAGTGGGCTAATTGGAGCGGGGTTATGACTCTAGGTCGGACTCTATGTCAAATTAAAACCCGCGAATTTTCAAATTAGTCCTAGAAACTTTTTTTGGTGTGGTTTTTGGTGATATGAGAGTGAGACGTGATGCCCTAAGGACAATTTTTTTTTGTGCTTTTACTGGTGCCCCCCTCAGACTTGATGCCCTAGGCAATTGCTTAATTTGATTAAGGGTTAATCCGTGACTGCAAATGAGCCTTCTACTGGTAAAAGATAAAATTGGTCCAGTAGTTTTTGAGTTTTATTTATTACAAAAAAAAAAATACGACTATTTTCTCTTTATAATTTTGGAATAGATTACTTACAAAATAAGACTACTATTTTGCAATAGCTCTCTGCTAAGATTCAATGGAATGTCTTCGGAATCCACCACACCTGAAATAACGATGAAAAAAAAATACATAAAGAAACTAGTGATCCTCTGATGAAGAATAAACATGTAAAATTTACAAACCTTTAACAAATCTCAACCATTTTGGCAATATATTTTCAGCCTTGCTTTTGATCAAAATTTTCCGAGAATACAATGCTACCCCCACATCGGAGTCGCGGGACAGTTCAAACAGGCCTGGTTTGCCTTCAGGTACATATAATATAGCCCTTATACTAAGAGGAGCATCGGTTTTGTAATGTAATGTATATCTAGGCTTGTCATAAGCCTGGCTGATGAATTTGTAGAAATCAATGTGTTGCTCCTGAGTTACTTCCTTTGGTTCCATCAACCAAAGAGGCTGTAACCAAGCACAAATAGTTTAGTACCCTACTCCCGGAGTAATTAGTGCAATGTAATGAATATGAAATAGAAAATATGAACCTTAATCTGGTTAATTTGTTCATCGTTCAGCAAGACGGGACTGCTGACAAAGTTGCTGTACTTTTTGATAATATCTGAAAAAAAGTTAATAAAAAAAAATTAAATTAATATACTATATAATATTGCACAGCTATCACACAACACCATCTAGTCCCAAGCTAAGCAGAGCTTGTGTTATGAGTACTAGACAACTGATAAACATACTTATATATTTTTAAATACATACATATCTATCTATATATATATATTATAAATTACATTGCTGTTCGTTAGTCTCGCTAAAACTCGAAAATGGCTGGACCGATTTGGCTAATTATGGTCTTGAAATATTCGTGATAGTCCAGGGAAGGTTTAACAGTGAGAAAATATGAAAAATAAATCCAAATACTACGCTATCTCTAAAAAGTCATTATAAAACGAATTATGCTGTTCTGGTAATGCCAGTAGATGGCGTTATCCTTACTGTTAGGGAGTACGAAGTTTGCCGAGTCAGCTAGTTATAGATAAATTACACCCAGACACAGAACAAAAGATCGTGCTCATCACAAAAACATTTGTCCTGGGTGGGAATCGAACCCAAGACCTCCGGCATAGCAGTTAGGGGCACTAACCACTAGACCAACAAGATAATAACTTACTTTTCTATTGTTTTTGTTGATGTCACTGGATTATTGCAAACGTAAGTTTATAGAATGATATGCGATTACGAAACTCTCGATAAATTGTAAACCATAACCCTAGGAACTTGTAAACAAATATCAACGAAAAAATAAACGAATGCTGTAGCCACGCACTTTTAACTGTCTCTTCGTCAGCATATTCTCTGCAGTCAGTTTTTAAGTGAACAATAATTTTAGTACCAATAGGTACTCCATCTGCTTCTTGAATTTCATATGTGCCCGAACTGAAAATTTAAAAAAATTAAAGTTGAGATAGTCTTTTTTTCATTACAGCATTATTTTCTGTAATTCTATCAGATACATACGTGACTAATTTAATTTTAAAAAAAATAGGTAGGTACCTAGGTATAGAACGATACCGAGAATAATGTGAAGTGAATTGTTTTTCAGAAACACAAATAATAAGCATCTTACCCATCTGATGTCCATTTGTAGCCTTGCGATTCTGCTTTGCTACTTTTAGTATAAACCTCGATCTTATCAGCAACCATGAATGCAGAGTAAAACCCAACACCAAACTGTCCTATGATTGAGTTAGCCTCCTCTGCACCTTTCTTCTTGATCTCTTCAATGAAAGACTTGGACCCTGAGCGGGCTATAGTTCCTAAGTTGTCAGTAAGCTCATCCTTTGTCATGCCAATACCAGTATCCTGATAACATAAAATATATTTTAATTCGTTTATTTACTTAAAAATAAATATTGATTACATTTTTAAAGATTTCTTAAAAATAAATCATATAAAATACACATTTCAATATATAAAACATAGTAGTACGCCAATGTCGGGTTTTTTTTAGGTGGGAAATCATCTGATGACCTCAATTGGGTGAGGCGAGAGGGCGTGTCTGACTTGTATTGACTAAAATCCACTCCTGTTTCTTCTTTACCTTCGTTCCAGGGCCCCGGGGTTCTCTTTCGTATCACCCATGGCCCCAGTAGGCTTCGAACCTGCTGGGCCCCTACGGTTTTGCTGACACCTCATCGAGGCGCGCGTTCGGACGGTCGGACGGCGGACTACCCATTGCTCGCCGTCCGCAAACCAAAGCCGGTGTCGGGTGTGTAGTCCAAGGTATATTCGGTTAGAGCTGAAGAGACAGGAACGCTTTCACAATGCGAACCGTATCAAGAAGCACTGCTTTCTGAATCAGGCCCTTGATCCAACCGCATAACGACAGCTTCGAAAGGTGTTCGTTGAAACTTTCAGCCAACAGGCCGTTGGCGGTGAAGACATGTCAACAACTTTGTGTCAAGTCGAGATATTTGATTTTCTTCTATTCATTAGTTTTCACGAGGTTCTCGAGATATATTTATATTGCGGCGCGATAATCCGTTGGCACTATTATATCTGGCTAATTAGTGACAATAATCCGGTCTGTGATGACAGACCAAGCCTAGTACAACGTAACATGGTTGGGTCGGGGACATAGTTGTAAAATGGTGCCTCAGAATCCACTGGTTGTATTTCAAAGCAAGTGTCTGCAATCATCCTGGCCACGTAGGACGCCGCGTTACGGTGCGGTGCGGTGGCATGTTTCATATAAATGGCGGCTGAAGTTACCACACTTCGAGCAAACGTAGGTTAAAGTTACCGCGTCGCGTTATATTCGCGTGAACCGTATCGGATTGCTTCGCCATTGCATTCGCGTTTAATCGCCCACGTAGGGCGCCACTTTACGGTCCGGTACGGTGGATTGTTTTAAATAAATTGCGGCTGAAGCGACGGCTTCGCGCAAACGTAGAATAAACCGTCGCCGTAGAGTAATCGCGTTGAATTCGCATAAACCGCATCGGGATCGCTTCGCATGCATGGGAATGCAATTCATTCATTCATTCATGGGAATAAATAAAATGTTAAATTTAGTTTAGAAGGTATACCTGAAAGGTGAGTGTCCTGTTGTGCTTATCAGTTGAGAGTCTTATTTCCAGGGGCCTGTCCATCTCAGCCAGTTTCAGAGTATCTGAATCTGCACTCACACTCAGGTAACGGAACTTTTCTAAGGCGTCACTGGCATTGGATATTAACTCACGAATGAAAACCTGCAAGTCAAATATATATATATACATATGTATAACTAGTGTCTACATAAAACTTGGAACCTAAAATTAATAATAGCGTACCTAATGATAGTTATTTTCATGGGAGATAAAGGCATAGTTGTGACATAGGTTGATTATTTTAAAGAGTGCACAATCAATAAATAGTGAACTGTAGCAATGTTATAGGACAGGTATACTAACTTCTTTGTCAGAATATAGAGATCTTGCTACAATATCTAATAGCATACGGGTCTCGGCTTGAAATTCCCTTTTTTCTGTTGGGCCTTTCAAAGTTTCTTTCCCTGAATCTTTCATTGAAGTGTCTTTCGAAGATTCTGACTGTACTTCCTCTGTAGCAGCACTGTAACATCTGCTTGTTTGGTAATTTGATAGAAATGAGCCTGAAAAATAAAAAATATATTTTGATTACAAGTGAAAAATTTTCTTCAATGGTAACCAGTATCTATGACAAGAGAAAGATTTCGGATTCGACCGGATTTCGAGCCCATGAAAATAATCATGTCGTATCAATTTACGGTGTAAACTTTATAAATATAGCGAAAAATAAGGGACCGAATACTTTATTGCGTTATAAATTTCATCCAAATCCGTTCAGCCGTTTACATACCCTTACTGAAACATTCTAGCGTAGGTAGCAACCACTCTTAATAGCGAAACAATTCATAATTATTTAGACCCCAGTAAACATTGTTTGTACTTAACTGACCTTCAATCTATTTTGTACAAAATAGATTGAAGGTCATGTTGGTTTAAAAATTTAAACATATTGTTTAAATTTTTATATATTGTATAAAAAATAAATAAATGGAATAATAATACAAAACAAATGATCATGCTTATTACACAAACATTTGTCCTGGGTGGGAATCGAACCCACGACCTCCGGCTTTACAGTCAGGGCTACCAACCACTAGACCAACAGGCCAGTCAAATTGAAGTTCTCTAGAGTTTACACTGTATATTTTTAGGTTATATATATAAAAGTTAACTGAAGTGTTAAAAGTAAGCGATCTAATAAAACACTTACCGTTTGGCTGTTTTGTGATTAAGTTACATGCAGAAAGATATTTAACATTACTTATTGGCTGCATGAATAACCTCTTTGCACATAATGTGGAATAGCGAATGTTCAATCTTAAAGCAGACATGGCTATTTCTAAATTAAATAAGTATTAAAAGTGATCGTTTAAGAAAATTCGCTGTTATAAAACTGTGTATCTCTGGAGATTAAAATATTTCTGGTTTGGATTATTTCTCGCTATCGCAAATAGTTGCAATTGTTTTGCAATATTCTGTCATTAGGACATTAGTAGTGACAGTGACAGTAAATACTGACAGCTATTCTAGAGCTGCCATCACAAATTATTGACAGTTGCCAGGTCGAGCCCGGTGGCCAGTATGTGGCCAGTATCCCTCTCTAGTCTGTGCTGAGGCCGAGCCGGGAGCTACGCACGCCAATGTGGGCTACAAATCAATACTATACGTCTACAATCGGACTTTTAGTGATTATTGGATTGTTTTAGATTATGTTTGTTCACGACTTATTTTTTTTTAAACTTACTTTTTGGCATGCTACTTTGAGCACCCTATTCTATAACTGAAACGCGACGAGCAAAGCAAGCGTCAGTCAGTGACATGACAGGGAGAGTGGTTAGTTGATGTTAGGCCATTCATGTAAGACTGGCCGAGCCAAAGATTTTCTAAAATTGTTTTGAAGAAGTCATTATCAGTATAAAAATTTATTTAAATCGTGTATTTGTAGTTTTGTGTAACTAAATTATCTACAGTGCCCAGTAAGACTATAACGTTTGTGACTTTTATGGTACGCAAAACTGTTTTCGATGTGTTGACTGCATAACTTGTTCCAAAACATTTTTATCATTTGACGTGTTTCTTTATTTATATAATTTTAGACAGATGTGTAAATTACAATGTTCTAATGATCATTAGAAACTGAGCAATTTAAAAACTTTGTTAAATATCGGTGGAGATAAATAGAGACTCGAAAGCTGTGACAACATGAATAATATGTTGAGGATGTTCAGGACGAATTGTGTGTTTCTGATAGTACTGTCGCACTTGCGGTGCAGTACTTGAATAGTGAGAGAGTCACGTTAAGGACTTGCGAGGAGTATGACGGAACAGAGGTGAAGAGTGAGCAGGCACCGTGGAGCATCTTGTCGGAGGCGGTGGGGCGGGCGGCCTGCTGCCCGGCGCCGCGCCCGCTCAGCACCCGCCCAATTTACTGCAGCCCATGGAGGAGATGATTCTGCCACCCAAACGACAAGCTGTTGTTGATCGCTTGAGGTGAGTGTACCAAGTATTTTTAAATTATTACTGTTATTGTAATTTGCAATATGTTTACATGAAAAAAAATCATTGTTCTGTTCACTTACCAAAATCCTTAACCATTATTTGCAAATTCAATATATTTGATTAGACTATTGTAATATATGAACAGGTAAAAGTATAAGCAAGGGGTAGTGATAACTGCGGTTCGCACTAATAAATTTTCAACAATATTAATAACTATTAATATTTACCCAACTGTAAAGAAGTGTTATTTTAGATTTTAGTCTCACATGACTCATCTTTATAATATTATTACAGCTGCTGACATTATATTTTTAAACATATAATTATTATCAGTGCTCAAACATATATTTTATCATGTACATATGTGATTAGGTATATTAATATTGTTGCCGACTGAGATTGATACAAGGAACATATTTCTTCCTACCATCCTATCCTAGCAGGAATTATGCTATAGATTTTAAGATGTAAAAGTTACAGGCTTTAACATCATTTGGATGTTTGTCACGGTCTGGACTATGCTGTAAGTATGCTCCAGTAGGACAATTTTTATTTTTCACTCAGACTTGCATACTGGCTGAAGCTTAGTTCAATATACTTCTGACTCTAGGGGCTAGATCTTGGGTTGTGTGATTGTGAGTGGCCCTAGAACACAAAGCACAAATGAAATAACACTGCTAGGTTTTATTCAGTAAAATTTAGGCAAACCCTCTCGCTCCGCCCAGAGCCGGAGAAGATATTGGATATTTTCCCATCTCAAATAAAGCTAGACCTTATATAAGACAATTAAATGACACTGCTGAAATTGCTGGAATACTAGTGTAAAAGATGATTATATTATTATAGCAGTTACTCAGTAACAACAATAACATAGAACAGATGTGTTATTGTTACATTGGATGAAGGTATGCGCATCTTGTTGATGTTGAGCATAACTCAATTGAATTTGTGATTGAGCAGAAGTGTGAAGAGTGCTATGCAGCATTGTGGGTTGTTTAGTAGGATTGTTAATTAATTCTACTATGTGTAATCTTGAAACAATTTCTACTAATCAACTGAAAGCTTGAATTTAAATTCCATTTACTGATGATTTTTTTTTACATCAGGAAACATGGCCTTTTTCAGAAACATCTATTTTCTATACTGCTCTAAAAATTTAAAACAAAAATAGCATCTGTAATAAGAAGAATTACTTACAAAAAATGTATTATCATCACCAAGTAACAGAAATCAAGTCTGTGACCCTGAGATTAAAAAGCAGGCACTTTAATCTAAACTAAAGCAATACTATTAGTATTTTTTCTTTAATTCATTAAACCCCAAGCAAATTCGTTTGCTTGCCAATTGTTTTTTTATTGTGTCTCTAATTATGCTACTCAAAAAGTTAATGAATAACAAATCTAAGTAAGTAATATAAATTAAAATTGAAATTCAAAATCAAGCATTCTTAAAATATCAAAATAAAAAAATCATTTCGACGGTTGAAAGGCCTGACTCAAACAACGGAGAAAAATTGGCTGTTTCCGAATATGTATATAACTCAATATTGGAAAAAATGTTGTTTAGATCAATTAGCCTTTCAACCGTCGATTTGTATTATCTACTTACTGCAAGAACTTGCAGTAGGCAGATAATATGAGGCAGCTCAGCCTTTCACTCCTAAATATTTTTGCTCGGAAGAACTGGCACAGAAACCTTCCCCAAATGGCTAGCTACTAGGTAATAGGGGAATCCTAGTATATATTAGAACAACATTTTTGAAAACTGACAGAACAGACTGGGCAAACAGAAAACACTAATACAATGGTTTTTAAATCTTTGTAATGTCTATTGAGCATATTTTGTAAAGGTTCAATGTACCCTCATAAATGCAATGGCTGATCTCCTTTGATATTGAGTGACCATTGACATTAAGGCAAGGGCATCAGATGAAAATAAACAAACACAATTGTGTGCACATGCCAAACTGAGCCTCATGTCCGGAGATCTAATAAGGCAACTTGGGACGTTAACTACGCCCATTTTAGGGTGTCAACCCAGAACACGCCACACTCGCGGCGACAAGTCCCCTCCTCACATTCCGCCTAGTGAAGGTATTCACTGGCAAGGCCAGTTCGGGAGATTCCTGTTTCGGATCCAGGGGGAAGAAACGCCCGAGTGTCATCATTCTGCAGACCACCCGTAGGACACGGTGAAGCATATGGTGGAAGTCTGCCCCCGCTTGAGCCGAGTCCTCGTGAAGTGATCGGCGGCGACGACCTTTTGCGCCCGGCTCTAGTTCAGGCCATGACCCGGAGTTTGAGGGAATGGGCAGCGGTCACTTCCTTCTGCGGTCACCTCCTTCTGTGAAACAGAAATGCTAGCGAAGGACATAGCTGCAAGCGTGAGAGAATTGACATTCTTACCCCCCTAACCGCCGCCACAGGAGACGCCCCGGAGAGTCGCAAGGCGATTCCAGGCCCCGTACTTGTACCCGGCTTGCGGAAGACGAGCAATGAGTAGCTCGCCGTCCGGCCGTCCAGTAAGAACCGAGCCCGAGTCGTCGACGGCGCGTTGTGTTCCACGCGCTGGCGCAAAGAGATGAACGAGGGCCGAGAGAATTATCAAATGAGTTACCGTGGTCCTGGAACAAAAAGGTCCAGTGAAAGATAAAGCTAGGTTTTAGTCAGACACTCCCTCTGCCCTAGAGCGGGAGAAATCATTTGATGATTTTTCCGTCCCTAGTCCCACAGTACCAATACTATACTTACTTAATTAAATTAATGATAATAATAAAAGATTGTTAAATATTGGCTTAAATTCCTTTGCATCTTTGAAAATCAATCATTTGGCATTTTATTCTATGAAAATTACAATTCTATCGCCAGTTGTTGTGTGATAGATAATCTAAAGATAGTCGGACCCCAATTACGCTTACCATCTTCTTTTATTTTATCAAATAGACAGTGAACTATCAAATAGATCTGTCAACACTCCAGCAACACAATTGCATACACAATCGATAGATTTATAAATCACGAAATTCTTGTTACTAATGGTCAAAATAAAAGACATTGCGGTCACTAAAATAACTTGAACTGACATAGCGACCCCAATTTTACTTACCTCTGGATGATTGTGTATTTTGAATTCATTTTTAATATTTTCCCTGCACAAGCATTACAAAAAAAAAAATTAAAACATCTCAGCTGCTGTGATTGGTTAATTGAATTATTAACAGCCAATCAGATCGCAGATTTAATAGTTGTGTTTCATGATCAGCATAATTAATTACATAATATCGCGATCATTTTAGCACCCCCTTTAATCGATCGTACACAATAGCAATGATTATTACTATCGTCCAGTCTTCGTCGCTTTAAGGATTTTTTACACCACCTGCTTGAAAATACCCTTTTATATGTCATACAACCCTCACCTAGAGCAAGTCATTCTGTAGCTGTCCCTAGGGATCTAATGTAGTATGGGCGTTCCCTAGGGGAAAATGTGATTTAATTTGAAACGTCAATACCATTTGAAAAAAAAATCGTATTTTCCAAATTTTACACGAATCAAACGAGTTTATTCAAAAATCAAACTGGCCTCTGATAATAAAAAAACTGGGCAAGTGGGAGTCGGACTTGCGCACTGAGGGTTCCGTACAAACTTACCTATGAAAACCGTTCAATTACCGAATTAAGTTACGAAGAATTTTCCGAATCCCAATTTTTTTGTGACGTAACTACAAATTTACAGATTTCAGATTTTTTCCTGAAATTTCGGATGAAGCAAGGTCAGACCTTGCTTCATCCGAAATTTCAGGATTCTAGGTCAACGAGAAGTACCCTAAGAATTTTGATTCCCTTGAGAGGAAAAATACGTTAAATCGACCCTCTGCTCTGCTCATCGACCCTCGGCCGTATCTTTTTTTTCGTTTACTCAGAAGTTATAATTTTTTCACAGCTTCTGTCTTCTGCTCAGCTTCAGCTTCTGTCAAAGTCTGCAGTCCCTAGACTTGAGTATATGGTTTTAATTTCAACTCGACACCTTCACGCGTTCCCGAGATAAAGAGTCTTGACAGACGGACGGACAACAAAGTGATCCTACAAGGTTTCCGTTTTTACCTTTTGAGGTACGGAGCCCTAAAAAGCTTAGTAAAAATGTGGTTACTGTAGTGTCTCAAAAAATAATAATAAAAGAGCAGGTGCGTTATAGAAAATTCAAAATGTAGTTCTATTTAGTTGTGAATTTTGATTGTTTCAAACAAATATGTCGAGTGATAGTTAAAATGAATTTGTAAATAATACAATTATATTTCTCTAATTTATTATTTGTTTCAGTATATTGTCTTTTAATTATCTCACTTTCGCTTTCTTGGTCGGCTTGAATTTCTCATTTCACTCAGGTTTCTACATAAGTATAGATTAACATAATTAACCCTCAGAGTGCTCGGGAGTTAACTATATAAATCCCTCACTACATTCGGGATTAAAACTTAACCAAACTTCGTTTCGTTCGGAATTCAACATTTTCCCATAGTCACATAATCTATTATTATTCATTAAAATACTGCTTCGACGGACGGCCCCTCCCTACTGAAAGGAATCTATCGTCCCATCATGAAACATCACCTTGTTTCAAAGGAGCAGATACCATTGAATGTTTCTTTTTTGCTTCTTCTGTAATTATACATCAAGAAAGGAGTATAATCATATTCCTATATACCTAAAGTATGCAATGGTAAATTAAATAATTTTACTTTATCGCAATCCTAAAGACCAATGGGTTATTGTCGAACGTTGCTTCAAGCGCTACTGATAAACTTCCTGTTGATAGCATTCACAGTTTTGTTTAATTTTCCTTGACTACGAAGGAAAATAACGCCACATTATAAATATTGTGTTCACTTTTATCGATTAAAATCTTGAAACTAATAATAGTGAAATCTTTGTAAGTTTACTTGTACTACATTAGTCGTTAAGAAATATGGTTAGAAAGGTAATGAAAGTCGTCTTACCTTCATAAGTACTGGCTAGTACCTATAAGTAGGTACTGCTGGTATACATAAAGTTTGAGTTTTCTATATGAAACTATCAGCACAGCATAGACGGCTTTATAATGTTCCCACTGTTGTAATTCAGGCCTCTTCTCTAGGAGAGGGAATGGGTCGTAATCCACCACGCAGGTCCGGTGCGTATTGGTGGATGTCACATATCTTCGAATTCTTAGTAGTAGGACATGCCGGTTTCCTCACGATGTTTTCCTTCACCGTTTTGAGAGCAGTGGTGATGAAATAAATTACTTAATTATTAAAGTCATCAAATGACTCTTTCCGCTCTGGGTGGAGTGAGAGGGAGTGTCAGACTTTCACTGGCTAAAACCCAGCATGTTCCTTCAGTTGCCCTTTTTGCGCTCCAGGGCCACGGTAACTTTTTCGAATATTCTCGCAACCCTGGGATCGCATGATACCCTTGAACTATTAGGAGGCTTGGATTATAGTATTTTTTTTTTTTTTTTTTTTCGGTGGGAAAATCATCTTATGACATCCCCCGCTCTTGGGCGGGGCGGGAGGTAGTGTCAGACTTTTACTGACTAAAAACCCACTCCTGTTCCTTCGTTGCCTTTCGTACCAGGGCCGAGTCTTCCTTTCAGAATCAGACCCTTGGCCCCAGTAGGCTTCGACCCTGCTGGGCCCCTACAGTTGCTGACATCTCCTTGAGGCGCGCGTGGAACAGCACGCGCCGTTGACTTGGGCTTGGTCCGGACGGTTACCAGACGGTCGGACGGCAAGCCACCCATTGCTCGCCGTCCGCAAGCCCGCGCCTACGGTGGCCGGAAATCGGGATCGGAATACCGGCGGCGGTTGGGGCGTGAGGACCGCTGCCTCACGCGATCGGCCGCCTCCTTTGCAAGCATTACTGCTTCGCAGAAGGAGGCGACCGCCTGCCACTCCTCCTCGCTTCGGACCATGGCCTGTACCAAGGCCCGGCGCGAGAGATCGCCGCCGCCGATTACCCCCACGAGGACACGGCGTTGCTCTGCCCAAGCGGGGCACACCTCCACCGTATGCTCCACCGTGTCCCCCGGGCGGTCCACACAGTGGCGACACCCGGGCGTCGCTTCCGCACGAATCCGGTGCAGGAACTTCCCGAACTTACCGTGTCCGGTGAGGACCTGCGTCATGCGGTAGGTAATGACGCCGTGTTGCCTTTCCAGCCACTCCTCAAAGAGGGGACTTACCGCCATAATTACGGCGTGCCCATGGATTATAGTATTGCGACTTTATTGCATGCCTGAAAACGAACGCCTAATTTGGCAAATCCACGTTCTTCCCAAGTTCTTACCTTACAGCAATCCATTTGATGACTTTGTATTGATCGAAGACGCCATTCCTGATGTCATGAAATACCCGAGTAGATATAATTAAATAACTGTTTTAATTTTAAGAATAACTAAGTATCTAAAGTAAATACTACCAAGGTAAAAAAAAATTAGGAATGGTTTTCTTCATAACTACTGCTGGCCTCCCAAGACGTTTCTCAGCAAGTACTGCATATGAAATTTCCGGAATGCAAAAACAATAAAAAGTATTCGTCGTAAATTGCTCCCTAATGAGCACTTGCATAATCCTAAAATACCTTCGTAGAAGTTGCTTGGCTTAAGTTAAATCTGACTTTCTAAGCGCGAACGATTGACGCTGTTGATAAACTAAGCAAATAACGTCGGTCAAGTCAAAACAGTCGCACTTATGCATGCTACAAAACTGGACTGAGAAATTCCAGAGAGTAGAGTAGCGCCTTACTAGAGTTGTATAAGTTTATATGTCTGAAGAGGTTAGTGCATCGCGGTTTGCACTCAGTGAAATTATGTCGGGGTCTCGGTGTGTATCTAACGGTACTGAATAGCCAGTTGGCGGTGCATAAACGCTGCGCTGTGTTTTATTTACATTGCAGCCAACTTGTAACTTGATACATCGATGCATACCGACTAACATTACTTAGTTACAATTTTAGAGATCCTTTAATTATGTTGGCGGCGTTTTAGAAAGTAGAGAGACTGCATTTTGTTCTAGAGCAATGGCTAACCATTTTCACAATACTTTTGGGCTGATTTCTAAGAAGAGTGACCTCGCTCTTGCGTATAATTTTGTTATGGGATGGCCTGCAGTAGCTATGCGCAGCGCATACGGCGCAAAAGAAAGACAACTCGAACTCTTCTAGATCTATTTATTAGTTCACATATAATATTCATTGCAGCATTAAATTGCAATTAGTTATTGTGTTTGAAACTAAATATAGTATTTGTGCAAATGTCCAGTCGCACTTGGTATGTTGCCTGCTAGTCATCTTAATTAAATATGGATTAAGTGCTCATGTGGGAGAAATGGACACACTTAATCGGGTGTCAATCAACGTATGAATACTTGACATTTGATCTATCACGTTGACTTGGTAGTTTATCAACTAATCATGATCATGACGGCTCAACGAATCATTTGCGACGATTTGTTAAAGTCAGGGAATAAATAGAATGAATTAATTGAAGTAGCATTTACTCCTAGCTAGCTAGCCTGTGTGCAGACAGTCGTAAGATGCTAAGAATTTCCTTAATTTGATTAATTAATTATTATTAATTTAACAGAATTATTGGTAATGTGCATTTGTAGATTAATAATTCCTAATTAAATTAGAGCGGTCGTTCGTAGGCCACTAACATATTTTATATACTTTCACACTTACTCATTCGTGAAAAAGAGAGTTAGTATAACGATGTAGAACGTTTTGTGACAACAGAGTTTGCTTTTGTCGTGATAACTTGTAACGCAACATTACGTATTCTCCTTGCACACACGCGCAGTCTTCGTTAATTCACCTTAAAAGTCCGTTCTGGTAAAATATGTTGCGTATGGGGGAAATGTGAGTCTAGTCTCTTAGGTTATGAGGGCACATACATTACGTTGGTTGTTCGGCCCGGATCGATATTGGCACCGTAGCACGGAGGGACGATCCCCCGTGCTAATGGGATCATTTGTAGGGATACACCCTATGCGGCGAGACGGACTTCTAAACTCACCAAAATGATACTCAATTGTATTATACAAGGGCACCACTTGTGTGTGAAGCTTCACATAACAAACACAAGTTTATTTGTTCCTAACAGGTTAATAGATTGACCGTAATAATTTAATGACAAAATCTTTCAATTTATTTATTAAAATATGTTTGTCATGTCAATCTATTGGCTAATTGGGTACGCACACGATCTCTGGCAATGCGTTTTATTTTGTCAATTCAACACCATTTATTGGGTTATTTATGATTATTTACGTTATTTATTAATGAAGGATTAGGACTTTCTTTCAAAATCGTTCCAATTGTGACGGAAGCTATATAACATTATTCAAGTTGTTGGTGACATGGAGGTGTAATCGCCCATATTTTTTTTGTAACGTAGGTTTTTAGGGTTCCGTATCTCAAAAGGAAAAAACAGAACCCTTATAGGATCATTTTGTTGTCCGTCTGTCTGTCTATCTGTCTGTCAAGACCCTTTATCTTGGGAACGCGTAGATGTATCGAGTTGAAAATGAAGAAAAAAAATGAAAAGACACGGCCGTTTTTGTCGCAAAAAACGCGAATTTCGACACTCAAAGGAATCAAAATTCATACGATACTTCCGTTGACCTAGAATGCTGAAATTTGGTTTGAAGCAAGGTCTCATAGCACAAGTAGGATAGGAAAAAAAATGAAAATTGTTAATTTGTAGTTATGTTACAAAAAAAACCTTTTTTAGCGATTTGGAAAAATCTTCGTAACTCAATTCGGGAATTGAACTGTTTTCATAGGTAAGTTTGTACGGAAACCTCAGTGCACGAGTCCGACTTGCATTTGCCCTTTTTTATTATTGACTTGCAAAGATAACACGAATAGAAAAGTCTCAAAAGTACATGTATGGTACCTGTGTATAGTTTAATAACTCTTGCAATCACTAGATCCTAACACAATTTAATAGAGAGGGTTGTGTTTAAGGATGGGGCCATACGCAGCAGTAAAAACACAGTACTATAGTTTTTGGGGCCAATCACTTGAGTTAATCAAGGTCAAAATGTTTATTTAAAACTTACATGGCACTTTTTTTAGAATAGGTACAGAGGAAGTTACATTGACGACTCGATATAATACCACATTTTATCGGTCAAAATTAGAAGACATTGAGGTATCCTTTTTATTGTTTTGGGTTAGAAATAACATATTCAATGACCCCATTCAAGTTCTCGCTTGGGTTCAAAATATACACCTTGTAGGTATACGATCTTATAGTGACAATGTGTGTAGTCCGTGTTCGCATTCATTGTTATGCATTCAGGACACCCATAGTCGTGGTAGGTAAGTATGCAAAATTCTTGATCGGTTTCGTGCTTGCTATAATGGATTGTGTGAACGTAGCGAAAACATTAATTTATAGCATTGAAATAATGTATTCCAGTCTGATAATTATATCAGTAAATTGGGAGTGAATCAAATAATCATGTCATGTGTGGCAAAAAGTATATTCTAACAAGGCAGAACGACGTGCTAATTTACCGCGTAGCATAGTTATGACATCTGCAAATAGGTACTTATTTGATTGTTTGTTCTTCAGTTTTGTATCTTTATGATGATCCCGTAGTGTGTGGGGATTGTCGGGTACAATGTCAGTGACAGCGTGACACACAATCGGGAACTTATCGAAGGCGTTGTTTGCGTAGCGCACAGCCGCGGCGACCGGCTGGTCAATGAACTAAACAAAAACACCTACAAGTTTACAGAGTGTACTGCCACACTGTGGCGTGTGCGACATTGCGCTAGGGATGCCAGATGCTCGGGATTCAGCTGGATTATGTGCGTACACTTACACTACACATTTAAGACACATTGAAATCGTTGAAGTCTCGAACTTGTTATTTTTGTTTGTTTGCAGTATCAGTCGTTGGAGTCAGTCATTCAGAAGGAATGACTCATTGTTTTGTTGACTCCGCTAGGAACTTTTAGGTACGAATTGTTCCTTGGATGCGATGATTTTGGTTACCCTGCAGTGCGCATGGCACGCGCTTCGTTACAATACAGTAGGTACCTACCTATAACCCAAAGTTCGTCTGGTGCCGATAATAACAGTGGATCACACTTATTGCAATAAATTTACTTTCCACTCGATAAGGACAGATATTTACCTGGTTAATCATGTCACTTTATTGTGTAAAAATGTTACACTGAGTACATAACTGAGTTTGTTTTTAGTTTATAAAAACTTTTTGCAAAAAAATACCACCGATTTCTATGTAAAAAAAAACACTGAAAATTGCAAAATAACTTTAATTTCGAAAGTCGGTATTTCTATTAGTTTGGTCTCTTCGCCATTTAAATTTTTTTTGTAAAAAGATTGAATTTTACACTTTTTAGTTATGGTACCACCACTAAAAAGTACCCCTCAACCATACTTAAATGCCATAAAACCAGAGTGCATCTCATGGAAATTTTAATAATATCAAACATGGTTAGATTAAATTAATTTATTACAGAGTTCCGGTGCCTAACTTCAGGCTTCATCATCAGATCAGTTCAATATATTCCCCTTCTTCTTTCAGTCAGTCATATAAAGTAATTTTAGTTGTTACGACAGTTCTGCTGTGATCCTATGAGTTCTGTTCCATATTTTCGAAGTTCATGATTAGATCATAACAATATTTCTATGGGACCAACTTGGAAACATAAACCTTTCAATAAAAAAAAACATACATTCAGCCGAACATAGAACCTCCTCCTTTTTGAAGTCGGTTAAAAAATGGTAATCCTTCGTGAAAGTACCTAGTGTAGCTATTCAGTTGTTTTCATGATGTGATACGGTTGACTTTCAAGTTCTGAGGAACAGAATATTACGTAGGTACACTCATCATATTATTATAGAGTCGCGATTATATAATAGCAATTCCTAGTCTTCCTGATTTAAATTGAATAGAATCGAATTTGTTGAATGCCAAATTCAAATACCTACCTATTTAATAAAACGTACTGAAAACGACAAAATGAGTAGACTTTATTCCACAACTATCACACAACGCCGTCTAGCCCCAAGCTAAGCAGAGCTTGTGTTATGAGTACTAGACAACTGATAAACATACTTATATATTTTTAAATACATACATATCTATCTATATATATATATTATAAATTACATTGCTGTTCGTTAGTCTAGCTAAAACTCGAGAATGGCTGGACCGATTTGGCTAATTATGGTCTTGAAATATTCGTGATAGTCCAGGGAAGGTTTAACGGTGAGAAAATATGAAAAAAAAAAACACGAAAAATAAATCCAAATACTACGCCATCTCTAAAAAGTCATTATAAAACGAATTATGCTGTTCTGGTAATGCCAGTAGATGGCGTTATCCTTACTGTTAGGCGGTACGAAGTTTGCCGGGTCAGCTAGTTATAGATAAATTACACCCAGACACAGAACAAATGATCGTGGTCATCACACAAACATTTCGACGGGTGCAAAGTAAATAAAGTTATCTGCAATTTTCTGAGAATTACTATTACTATGAGTATGTGGGTAATAAGCAGTTTTTACTTAGTAGTTATTTTTTTATTTTTCAAAAATATTGTTGAAAAATCAACTATCATTACTGCATTCTTGACACTTGAAAGACAGGTTTCCATGTCTTAGAAATTATTATTATTATTAAGTTTCTGTAACTATCAGAAAATCGCAAAATTGTAGATAACTTTATTTACTTTGCACCCGTCGATTTTTCTTGGAAGGGAATCGAACCCGCGACCTCCGACATAGCAGTCAGGGCCACTAACCACTAGACCAACAGGCCAGTTTGTTTTGGCTATATTTAATACTACTGCCAACTACTACCCTAAAAAATATATGAGGGTTTCTAAAAAATATCCCTTATAAGTAAATTTAGTTAAAGGTTTTTTTATTTCGCATTGAGCCAGCTCCTGACCTCGATCTCGCTTGATGGAAAGCGGTGAGACGAGCGCGAATACATATTATACAGGCTGATGGGTAGTGGTAGCAGGGAACACTGTCGCTGGGAAAGTACCTATACCATACTTTTTTAGTGCATAATGTAGAACAGTGTTGAGTACGACTTTTCAGGATTTCGGTCAAGTGCAGAATTGTGGATGGTAATCCGGTATTAAAATATATATTGTGGGATCAGGTCGTAATTATCCTGTCCACACTCGCCCAAGTACAGTCTTTAAAAGACCGACGATTCATGTGCAGCCAGATAACTAGTGCTTATTTTCCTGAGCCATCCCATTGACACTCCAAACACGATGAATAATACTCCTTAAAGGAGGTGTTAATAATTGCCTCACCTCTTTATCAGCAGTTTTTGCTTTAGATTTGATGGTTGAGACGAAATCGAGGTCTTCAATTAGATTGGGGGCGAGGCGGAGAACTACAAATGCACCTCCAAAAGCAGAAGATAGTTGAAGCAAACAAGAAAAAGACACGTTTGTATTTTTAGAGCGTTGAATTTTAGCGTCGCCCTATCGGAGAAAGAGGCGAGATCAAATTATAATAATTCGGTTTTTCTGTAAACGTAGTACCTATTTCATCCGTGTTGGCCCTTGTATTGAACACATCTTTCTGAGAGTGTGCTGATATCCACATATACCTACAACAGTAACAACTGGAAGCGTGGCAAAAGGGAGTAGAGTCAGCAGGCAATAAAGGATCAAACAATCCAACAGACTAGACCCTGTCAAGAGGCCTAGTCCTGAACACTCGAATCGGACCAAACTTGGTCCCACGTCTACTTAAGTCTTAAAGTTTCATTGAGGTCTGATAATATTCTTAAGAGGGATACTCAATCCCTTCTGTTTTTAATAATTTATTAATCAATGAATTTTGATTTTTATCATAACTCTGCTGTGACTTTAGTCCTGAACACACTCGAATCGGTCCAAACTTGGTTGAACGTCTACATAGTGTCATTGAGGTCTCGTAATATTTTCAAGAGGGATCCTCAATCCCTACTATTTCTTAATAATTTATAATTTACCAATGAATTTTGATTTTTATCATAACTCTTCTATAACTTAAGTCTTGGACACTCGAATCGGTCCAAACAAAAAAACACTAAAAGGTTCAAAATAAAGTTAATTTCGGAAGTCGGTGTTTCTGGGTATTATTTGTTTCTTATTTAACACCGACTTCCGAAATTAAAGTTATTTTGATCCTTTTAGTGTTTTTTATTTAGTGACGTCGGTTTTTTTTTGTAAAATGATTTTTATTTTACATTTCTTAGTTGCGATACACTTATATCCAGAGTGTCTATTTCTCATGACAATTAAAATTAACCCAAACACTGCTAGGTTACATTGTTTTATTAGGAAGTTCCGGTATCTACCTTCCGCCTTCCGGCTCCATCATCAGATCAGTTCGATAGTACCTTATAACCAAAGTGCATCTCATGGCAATTCTAATAAGCCCAAATTGATTAATTACGGAGTTCCTGTGCCTACCTTCCGGCTCCATCATCAGATCAGTTCGATAGTACCTTATAGCCAAAGTGCATTTCATGACAATTCTAATAAGCTCAAACACGGCTAGGTTACATTGATTAATTACGGAGTTCCAGTGCCTACCTTCCGGCTCCATCATCAGCATCAGTTCACTTCGATGATACCATTTTCAACATAACTATTCAGAACCATTTATTTATTTGTATTGTCATAGTCGCTTAATTATCTTTGTATAAATGTGTGCTATATTTGTGATATCTATGTGAGTATGAAGTTCCGTTGGCCGTTTCTGGTCTTCTTCATCAGTTCCACTTTATCAAATGTTACTTTTTGACTGTAAATGCTTAAGTTCTCGATGAAAATACCAAAATCACCATATGGTTGTCTATAATATTTGAGGAGTTCCCTCGATTCCTCATGGATCGGATCATCAGAACTGGATTCTGAAAAAAAATGGCACCAATCGGAAAGCATATACTCTAAGAAAAAAAAAAAATTGCAAATCGGTCCATAAACGAGTTCTGAGGTAACACACAAAAAATAAAAAATAAACTACCGAATTGATAACCTCCTTTTTTTTGAAGTCGGTTAAAAATAGAAGGCATTGAGTATTCCTTTTGAAAATATTATCATACTGGCGCTCAGTAAAAGTGGGACAAAATTTGGACCAATTCGAGTGTTCAGGACTAAAGTTACAGGAGAGTTTTTTTTTAAATCGTAATTCAATGATTATTTAAACAAATAGAGTTCTATTACACTCTAAATAGACCAAATTAAAACTGATTCAAGTATTTAGAATCGAGTTTAAAATATTCGATTTAAAATTCGAGTTCAAAATTGTCAATGTGAAGTTGTATTAAACTGTATATGTGTATAATTTTTCTTCTCATCTTAGTAAATTGATCAATTTTATATGACTTTTACTTTATAAATATTTTGTAGCCTAGGGCTCTTTTCTCAAGATCCGTCCCTTGCGGCTGCTAGCTGCTAGTTTCAGTTTCGTTAAATCTAAACAAAAACCACAATGTTAGTTAGCAAACGCGTGTCGGTGTATTTAGTTTTCTGTACGAAGGAGTGATCATCACTATTTTGATAAGTAGGTACCTACCTAACTATGTAGTTACTACTGACTACGTACTACGATACGACTTACATATTCATGAAATTGTTCACACCGTTAGCATCTAAATAATTTGTTTTATCTGTGACGTATTAATTACACTCGACAATTTTATTATTTTATTTCGTTCATAGGTACAAGGTACGTAGGTAGAACGTGAATTAATATTATCTACGTGCGTCCTTTTATGTAACGATGTGACTTTTGTACCGACCTTTTATTGCTATCAGGTTGAGACTGTAATCAAGGATGAAGAAGGAATACCTACATTACATATTGCATTAGCAAACAAACAAAGTCAAATAGGTATACTGATTATAAGAGTAATAAATACAAGATCCTCCGTATGTTATCGTTTTCAATGGTGTAATAAATAAATATTTGTAAGGTTTTCAAAGCTATCAATTCGTTTCTTTCTCCTTGTTGCTAAGCGTACTAGTTATAACACAGAATGCATAACTTTAGGGAAAGTGAATGTAGAGTTGAGGTAAGTACCTGCGAGTAATTACCTCTACCAATGACTACCTACTGTGGGTCGTGATGAAGTGTGATGTTCAATGTCAATGATTCGATATACACCGTACGAATAATACTGTACCCGTAGAAAACGTAGCCGCTCATGATTGCTATACGTAAGTGCAGTATAAGACTGATATCGGCATAGTGACGTACGCCACTAACACTGCTTATGTAATAAATGCTTGCACATAGACTCCCTTACATAACGGATCGAATACGTACGAAGCTACTTAACATTCTGATTTTGCTGTAGTTGAGAACTATTGTGTAGTGGGTGGGTATTTTATTGTAATAAATTGGTTACTCTATATTATCTGGTAATTATTTGGAGTGCGCACTACATTATTTCAACCATACACGTGTTCTGAATGATACTGCATAATATAGGATAAGCAACCTTCAGAATCAGATTCTTAATTATTATATCAATATTTACTAAAAAAAAACTATTTCCAAGAAATCAGAAATCGGTATACATTTTTTCGAATAAAAAATAAAATATTTTGATTAAAATTCCGGAAAATAAATCGTGGAACATATTAAAAAAAAAGTTTTCCTTTTTAATGGTGCCCGTAATAAGGTTTACAATGAGAACATGTACAGTTTATTTTGATAAGAAAAGGTTGGCTTTTTAAATTCTGTTCGGTACAAAAGAGCTGTAGTAGTCTTCAACTTTGATACTTCAATGAGTGTCTTCATAATCAACAATTATTTGGTTCATTCCTTATTAAAATCACAACATATAAAATGTTAAAAAAGCAACTCTATTAATCGCCTTGATTACCTCAGATTTGATATAACCGAGGAAATGTCATTTACATTTCCTGTACAATTTAGCCGTATCAACTCACACCTACCGACATGAGGTAAACAGCACACACATTTAAAATTATTTTGTTTTATAGACAAGTTTGTTATTTCTGTGGGATTATGAATTATTTTGGCTTGAATGATACTAAGGCTTTAAAAGTTGTCATCTAAACGGAAAACGACAGTGACCTTGAAGATTTCATCGCCAGAGAATAATACTGATGAATAAATGAAAAGCTTGTAATGATTTTTTTATAAAGCCGACAGACTGTCCGCATTAACATTTGCTCAAGGTGACCGCGCTCGGGAGTTGCGGCTGACTGAGCATCGCTTGAAATATCGTTTGTTAGGTACACCGTACTTGTACACCTACCGTGTACCTCCACTTGTTTTGTACGACCACGGCATTTGTTTCTTTGTCATTGTATGTGCATTTAATTATCTGATGCTTCAAGCTAATGATACCTATGAACTTGCTTACGCAAATACGACTCTTGCAAAATATGAATACGTGGACTCAAAAGCATTTTGTTCGTGACTCATTTGGTCGGCTCTTTCGCTTGAAATTGTTTCAGAATAAAGGGTGCTCTAGTACCTATTGAGTTGTATGAATTCTATCTGTATTCTGTGAATTGTGATACATACCCATACAATACACAGCTTAACTAGGTACACGCTTCCTGTGGGTGTCGTAAGAGGTGACTCAGGAATCATGTCGTCAACATTTTATCAGCTGGTTGGGTTTCTCATCATATTTGAATCACGGTAATGTATTGCTAGATATTGTAAAATGCACATGTTATTGTAGAATTCGTAAATAATAATTAAATAGGAACTATCGAATTGTGTCATTTAAATTGGCAATTCCGAAATAATACTAAAAATCCAGTAAGGGCATGCCGAATATAACTTAGAGATAGCCATAACCCATTACTTCTACAAATAAACACATCGTTCCAATGTTCTTAAATAATCATTATTTATTTAGTTTCTGTAGTGTTAATCACTACAGAAAAAATTTAAATGGATCGGATCTGAATTCTACCAAGATAATTAAAATTTACTTAAGACAAATCCAAAAATATTCTCATTACTGACCTTACGTTATGTCCCCGAACTCAGGAAAATACAATGCCTTCAGAATAGAAAACAAACTACATCTTATTCAATTTGTTACAGACGAAGGATAGAAACGTATCGACGACGACAATCGGAATGTGTGCCGAGGTTCGACCAATCGTTCACCGGCTCGTGTGAGCAACAAAATCTGGAGACCACAGCGCTTCAGAAGCGGTTCCTTGAAGGGAAAGCTAAAAGACAGGCGAAGAAGAGCGATCGGAAGCCAGACCTGCCGGCTATCAGTGGCAACTTGCACAGCAGTGTGGTCCATGTGGTAAGATGACAAGTTATTGTTTTTGTTAGACTATGTAGTTTATAAAGGAAGAAAGATGAGCGTAACGACAGGGGACAATAAAAGAAGATACATGATATGTTAGTTCATAGAATCAGTTTTTTCGATATAGCACAACCAAATATCCCAACCTGAAGTACTTCTTATACTTTCTAAGATGCTGTTACTTGGACCAATAATGAACCAGTACGTATGTCCTGGAAGCATCTTCGCTGCGGACTTAACACTATGTGACATCATTACATATTAATAGGGATGTTAGTTTATTGATGAACCGACCAAGTGCAAGTCTAATTCACAAGCTTTAAACCTAGTGTAGCAACTAGCAGTATAAGAAATCGCGACTCTTAACACCAATCTAGATTTTTAGTTAAGTTAATTTCTAAATAACCTTTAATTGACACATTTGCACAGAATCGAATGTCTATAAAATTAACTACCAGTATAGCATCTTGTTAATATGTCGTTAGTGTTCCTCATTATAATAAATAAATAAATAAACCTTTATAAACATAGGGCGATTCATTTCGAATGTAATGCAAAACCTAATAAGTGACATATTAAACAATCTGACCAAAAACAAGAAAAACCACTTCGGAAACCGGTCGCGTCATGTTATATCTATGTCTGTCTATGTTCACTTGAGGTTCCCGTTATACGCCATAAAATATTTGGGCACAATACCGTAGTAAAATAAATGCATTTGAAACGCTATCAAACGTCATTAGCACTTTTACTTAATGCACGCTACCGATCAGTATGATTACAAAGATTTTTATTTGGAAAGTAACATTGTATTTCCTTTTCTGTGTGTCGCTGTCCACTGGCTCGGTTAAATTGATTTCTTATACTTACACGATTTTTACTTTTCTACTGCTTTGATTTATCTCACCTAGCTTTGCGTTACTACGCGACTACTTCCTCAATACTGTTAAGTCACGTGTTTGCGTTTTACACGTGAATGTATTGTTTTGTTACAAATAAAAGCCCAGTTACGAAGATTGCTTTTGAATTCAGCCTCCCTAACTTTGAGATCAACTTCTTCCAGAGTTTTTACGACTTCCCATTGTTGACATTTAGGGTATCAAAGTTGGTTTAAATGCCTCTGGTGCTTTTCCATAATTTTCTTTATCCTGTTGTTTTCTGAAAACCAAATGTAGAACGATAACTCAATTGTTTTCGTAAATTTTTGGTGTTCATTCGATTTTAATTTCCGATTATTATATCCAGTTGTATAAACTTTTTATCTACACTACAATGAATGATGCTAACCTGGGTTGATATTGTTTCCTGTTGAATTGGATTGTCTAGTTCTAAAGCTAACAATTTACGGAGCAGCAGTAGGTCGAGATGGGGAGATAATTAGTGGCAGCACGTGCTGTATAAGCGCCGCATCGCACACCGGATGTTGCCCGACGTCAATTGACTTGACCCTCTGGCACCGCATCCCGTGCCTCCGAGCGCTTCACTTTACTCAGCACGCGACATACTACTAACTATTATAACATTATAGTTAACGATCAAACAAATTAGTACAATTATGTAATCAATCAAACGAGTTTTCGACACTATGTTAGATTGGAAAACGACCTTCGTAAAAAAATATAGAGAAATGAGTCTTTAGCTGCCTTGCCGTGCGCTCCAATCAAATCTTGCGTTTGAATAATGTATCTGAAGCTTCCATCGTTTGCTTTGCCGTCTACATGTGTTAGGCTACTAGCTGCACTACAGCTTCCTGTTAGCTATCTGGCCAGTTACTTTACGTGCGCTAGATCATGTACGTATAGGTTCGGTAGGGCGGTCTGCGGTTGTGCAAACTGCGCGAGTTTCACAACAAACGCCTCGCATTGTCTCGCGCCGCTCACCGCGACGACCTCCGAGCGCCTGCGCCTGCGCTGTTTTCTGACACATTTTATTAAGTAACTACGTATTACGTAGTTACCATAGTTTTAGTTGAAGAAACTATTCAGCCGATAGCTTAGCAGTTCGAGGTTCTGACGAGCTAAAGTTTACTGATATTTAATATTATTAAGTAACATAGTTTGTACTGTATGCAAATTCTTAAAGGATCTACTGGATTATAACGATGTCTTTGAAATCTATCTGGATCGATCAAGAACTTGACATTTTCTGGATCATCTAAGGCGTATATTTTCGCCAACGAACAAGTATCATTAATCGACAATCGAAGTTCCGGGGTATCATTGAGGCCATTAAGGTTAGGAATGTGTACGACGAATGAATTTTGCTAATAACTGGTCTGTCACTTGTTAGAGTAAAACTATTTTGTATGTTAGAAAATAGCTTTTCGAAACGGGGCCATAAATTGCCATTATGTAATTTGAAGTAAAGATCGGCGAGCTAGCAGACCATAGCAATACCGGCCGACATCAGCAAACTACATCCAATGATTAAGTTCTAAAGCATATACACTTTAGTCTTCTAATATAATTTATAGTTCATGGAGTGGCAACTATGAGAAGGTGTCTAGACTTGAAGTAGGCGACGCCACTGTGCCGTGCTCCCACTAATCAATATTTACATACAGGGCTATGATGTTATCGTGCTCATGCAATTACAACACTTGGTACCGTGATCTTCAATTCGTTTGCACTAATTACTAAAGAAATTCTAAGCAACAAATGGTCAAGTGTTATCTGTTAATTAGGCAAGACATGAGTAAATAGCGTTTTGTACTGTGAACCAGTTCTTTGCATTTGGCATAATGTAGTGTTAATGGTCAGTTAGGCCTTCACTATTTAATTAAATAGCCGGTGCCGGAACTAGACTTTGCATATCATAATGCTAAAAATTGGAAATTTACTTGAGGAAGTAATCATACGATTATTTAATACTTTCGGTGCCAAGAAAATACAGTAGTCGTTCAACTTCACAAAACCCGCCTCCCGATTCGATGTTATATAGCGTAGAATACTATACCAATTTATGGTGTAAACAATTGTTGGTTGGCCAATAAAGGAAAATAAAATACGTTTTATTAGGGATCCGTAGTACGGAACTCTTAGGTACGGAATCCGTACCTAAGTCGGCTGGGCACGCCACAATTATGGCGGTAAGTCCCCTCTTTGAGGCGTGGTTGGAAAGACCTCACGGCGTCCTCACCTTCCGCATGACGCAGGTTCTCACCGAACACGGTAAGTTCGGGAAGTTCCTGCACCGGATTCGTGCGGAAGCGACGCCCGGGTGTCGCCACTGTGTGGACCGCCCGGAGGACACGGTGGAGCATACGGTGGAGGTGTGCCCCGCTTGGGCAGAGCAACGCCGTGTCCTCGTGGGGGCGATCGGCGGCGGCGATCTCTCGCGTCAGGCCTTGGTACAGGCCATGCTCCGGAGCGAGGACGAGTGGCAAGCGGTCGCTTCCTTCTGCGAAGCAGTAATGCTAGCAAAGGAGGCGGCCGATCGCGTGAGGCAACGGTCCTCACGCCCCAACCGCCGCCGGGATTCTGATCCCGATTTCCGGCCACCGTAGGCGCGGGCTTGCGGACAGCGAGCAATGGGTAGCCCGCCGTCCGAACGTCCGGTAACCGCCTGGACCGAGTCCAAGTCGTCGACGGCGCGTATTGTTCCACGCGCGCCTCAGGGAGATGTCAGCAAATCGTAGGGGCCCAGCAGGGTCGAAGCCTACTGGGGCCATGGGTAGTGTGAAAACGAAACCCGGGGCCCTGGGACGAAGGCAACGAAGGAACAGGTGTGCGTTTTTAGTCAGTAAAAGTCTGACACTATCTCGCGCTCCGCCAAAGAGCGCGATTTGTCATAAGATGATTTTCCCACCGAAAAAAAAAAACCTAAATCGGCAATAATGGAACCCGTGTAGGATCACTTTGTTGTCCATCAGTCTGTTCGTCTGTCAAGACCCTTTTTCTCAGGAACGCGTGTAGGTATGAAGCTGAAATTAATATCAAATACCTAAGTCGGCTACCCCTTAGAGCAGTGAAAAAATCAAACTTCTAAGCCAACTCAATCTAAAGATCGATCTTATCTTTAGATTGAGTTGACATTGAAGTTTATGTTCCGTTTATGGCGCATATTTTGACACTCACAAAGAAATCAAAACTTATACAGTACATTCCGTTAACCTAGAATCCTGAAATTTGGTAATAAGCAAGGTTAAATGTAAAGGAAACGAAAACATCACGAAATAATAACTTTTTGCGATATGGAAAAATCTTCGAGACTTTATATTCGGGAATCGAACTATTATTAATCCTATGTAAGTTAATTTAATTAACTCGCGGTGTGCGAATCTGATTCGCACTTGACCGGTTTTTATTCAATTATTGTACGACCCATAGAATCCTGGATCCTTGGCATCGAAAGTAGTTAAATGAAAAGAAGCCTAGTAACATACCACACAGACATGGAAAAACCACTGATTAGAATAGGATGTGCGCTTGAGATCCGTTAGATTAATGCGAGCACATTTAATTTGCTATCGCATAGTGAACTGTCACGTGACAGTCACGCACTTGATTAAAGCATTTACCTACCAATGTCTGGCTTACAATTGTTGTTAAGTATCAGGTACTCAAACTACTCAGTAATTTGTACTAGATCTTCCACTGTTTCGTAGCTAAATTACAAATGTTGTAATGTTTTGTTTTTGAATTCAGTATTTTGAGTTAAGAAAGTCTCAAACTGTACGTGTATACCAAAAGAGAGAGTTAATTTAAAGAGCACTTCCTTTCATTTTTGACATAATATTAGAATATATAGTATGTATTAGTATGTATAATATAATTATATATTAGACTGCTATGTAGGTTTATATTGTGCACTGGATCCTACCCTCGAATATGTTCTCTCTATAATTCAAAGGTTTGCTGGGAGAAAACTCATTGCTGAGTTAAGATCGCCTTTGTACATGAACTGTCTGTATCTCCATATATTATGTTATGTTTTTGTGTACAATAAAGAATTAAAGAAGAGAATGCTTAAAAAAACCCAGCTCCGGCGGAAACGAGATTATCTTAAATTATCAATAATAATAAGTAATAAAACAATAACAAGCTATGCAAATATATAAAAACGGTCAATTTTATTAATCATTCAATTTTTTTTTAAATTGCTTAATAATTTTTATTAGTTATTCTTGATTACTTTGCCTTTGTTAAAATACTTTGTGAAAATATCTAAAGCATCTTCGATTTATGGAAAACATTCGACAAGGTCTGGCTTATTATATGTATATACAGAAATAAGAACCTCCTCCTTTTTTTGAAGTTGGTTAGAAATACAAAACCTCTGCATCAGGTCGTCGCGCGATTAGAACATATACAACAGCTCAAAATCAACTATCGGGTAGTTGTCCGGACCAGACACAGCACCCGTCTGGTAATTTTTATTTTTTTAGGTGGGAAAGTCATCTAATGACAACCGCTCTTCACATAACGTGGGTGGAGCAGGAGATAGTGTCAGACTTTTACTGACTAAAAACCCACTCCTGTTCCTTCGTTGCCTTCGTCCCAGGGCCCCGGGTTTCGTTTTCACACTACCCTACTGAAAATATTATATAATATATAAATAATCATTATTTTAAATCGACGCCTGAAAAATTAAACTAGCAATTTACTTTATACGTTTGCCAGCAAGGACAATGATCATAACCAGTTATTATTTGATTACTTAAACAAATAATTTATGGTAAATCTCTTTTCCGCCGGAGCTGGGTTTTTTTTTCTATGGAGTCAGAGCATTCTCCTTTAGACAGGTTTTCAGGCTGAAGTAAAGTTTGAAAACTACTCGACTTCAAATGCTTAAGTCAGAAATCAGGGGTATGTAGTTACCTATGTGTTTTAAGACTGGATAGGGGTACCATTTCTTATTCCATATCCATAAGGGTTTTTAAATAAAACTGTCAAAATAATCGTTCTTCATGTTGCCTATGAGTAAAACAACGTTCGTTAGGTATTTTAATCTATGCATCAGGTTAAAAGAACTGCGTAGTTCCTGTGTTTATTTTTTTAATATATTTTATACGAAACAACAAATAACACTATTAAGAAAGGTTTTTCTGAGAACAGCGTCCAAATTGGGTGCTAAACAAAGCAAAAATTAGCATTTCAAATATTGGGTATGAGGGTGTGGTGGGAATATCTAGCTATCTCTTTTGTGCGCGTGTAATCTAATGTCGGTGAAGTCAAATTTCAGCGTGTGCATCGTTTTTCTGTTATTTGGCAGTTTCCCCTTCCACCATATTTAAAAATTTACTTAATTTTGAACAGATTTGAAAAAAAAATAGTCAAATACCCAACTGCACTTTAATGTTGATAAAATTTTACACTTTGTCTCCTGACAAAATCATAGTAAGTAATGCAATATAAAAACTTAAAGATAACCTGCGTTATATAAAGAGATTGAAAATAAATACCAAGTGAAGTACAGAACACGTAGGTAAAAGTGGTTGAAATGAATTTTTTATCACAATTTGATCGGTATTTTTATAGCACCTTTATCTCACGTGCCTCAATATTTACATGTAGGTAAAGGTATTATATATCATTATAAAAATATCGACTTGATTATTTTTAATACTAGTGACTCAAAATCGTGTTTCCTTTTGTTTCAGCAACAAAAGTTTGGGTGTGGTGACTATGAACCGCCTGCTAAACTGCAATGTGGTGGAGGCGGCGGTGGCGGCGGTGTCGGAGGCGAGGCCCTCACGAAGTTCTCCGTGGAAATCGTACAGCAGTTGGAGTTTACTACCTCCGCGGCTGATTCGCAACCTCAGCAGATTTCGACTAACGTCACGGTGAAAGCCCTCGCGAACGCCGTAAAGACGTCTAGTTCACCCCCCTTACCACAAGCCCCGCCGAGGGTGCCCACACCGCTAGATTGCGAGCGCGAATGCAAAGCTGAGTGCAAGTCGGAAGTGGCTGATGACGATTTCGTCGGCCTGGATGAGTGTGCAGCGGCACTCGAGCGTGATGCGGCGTCGGCGTTTCCTGGATTGGCCGATCTGATCGGCGAGGATGACGGCGATGATACGTTCGAAGACCTTATCACGGAGATATCGGAGTATCCGGAGTTTATGAAGGACTTCGATATTGATGGCGGCAAACTGAACGGTGGCGGTATGGGTCTGGAGCCGCCGGAGGGCGAGCCGGCACCGCGGCCGTACGGCGGGGGAGAGATGTCACCGGCGGCGCAGACGCTGAAGCATATGGCGGAGCAGCACCAGCAGGCGGCGGGCGGCGACTGGGCGCGCTACCGCGGCTACGGCGGCTACCGGCCGCGGCCCGCGCCGCCCATGGACCACCTGCACATGTCGCAGCAGCAGCAGCTGCATCTCACGCAGCCGCACCATAATCTACAGGTTAGTACTTTTCTATTTCAAAGTACATAATTCGCTCCGGTAAAGTTGCGTGATCAGATCATGGTGATAGAATACTCTTCTGCAGCTATCTACAGTTGGGGAGACACACAGATAAAATACAGTTGTCAAACGTGAGTCATCTTCTATGGGCTCATTTTGCAGCCGCATTAAGCAAGTTCACGACTATGCATTTAGTTTATCCTACTCCTATGTAAGGACTTTTTCAGTCAGTTAATTTTATGATTCTATTAACTATTTTTGTTGATACACGTGATACATCTAAGAATGACAATAATCTTCGTAACAGTGCGTTATGGCGCCAAACCTCCAAAGAACGATTGTAGCGGTACCTTCCCGCTCACAAATTAAATGTCATCGCTGCGTACATAAATACAGCAAAGTCGTTTGGTAAAAGAAAATGTACAATATTCTCGTTTCCTCGTTACATCATAAAATGCCCGTGAATTGCGTTTAGTTAATTATTGGAAGTTTTTTTTGTTGAGCAATTCGTGACGTGAAAAGACATAAAAAACATGGAGTCTGGTGTGGTATCGACCGGGGAGTCGGGGAGGGCGTGCGCGCGCTGCTCGGCGCTCGCCTACACTTACCTAGCACGGTCCACGGATAGTTGGAGGCGAATGTGACGTCTGTGCGACTATATTTCTAGTTGTATAACAACTACCACTACATACATAGTTATGGAACTACATATTCATTTCAATACGAACTTTATTCTTTATGAGCTTCATTAATATGCTGGCTGGATAGATAAATGACTGACTGAAATTATTAACTTAACAATAACTTTTTAACCGATTTTTTAGTTTCGCGCGATTCTTTATTTATGATTGTTTTACCAAAATCTTCTTGAAGTGCGTTGAGAGACGTCTCGTTCACACTTGATAAACAGTTAATGACATGACATGTAATGTAACTAAGTAAGTTTTATGAAACACGTGCGTGTGCGAATAAGCAGATGTATCGAAAGCCACATGTTTTACTTAAAGGCCGTCCATTGTAAACAAGGCTCGGTGTACAGTAGTATGATGTCTTGCAACAAAACGGTGTTACCTACTTACATAATAATACAAATGAGATTTAATTGATGCCTATGGTAGCTAACTGATAATTATGGGTATAGTGTCTGTTTACATAGATGTAGTAGTATGGAACAACTTTACTATATCTATTTTCTTTGAAATATTGAAAGACCTTTTGAATCACTCTGTATAGTTATTAAATATGTGCCTCTCGCCCCGGCCGCCGCAGGAGACGTCCTGGGCGTCGGTAGTCGCAGGGCGTTTTCCGACCACCGTAAGTACGGATTTGCTGACGGCAAGCAATAGTTAGTTTGCCGCTAAGAACCAGTCCCACGCGCGCTTCAAAAATCAGCTTCATTGATGGAGCCCGCTGGGGCCAATATTTGCCAGGGTGCGGGATTGTTAGAAAGAATGACCACGGCCCTGGAACGTAAACGACAACTGGAAGGAATACGGGTGGGTTAAGTCTAAACACTCCTTCTAGAGAACTTATTTTATGATTTCCCACCATAAAAAAGGGTGGTAAAACAATCACGAGGTCAAATATACTACTAAACAATTTGTACTTATACTGGTTTATCTCCAACGAATGTTCTTTAAAATTTTATTACTGTTACATATTCAAAGTAGATTTGAGAACTAACAAAATCCAAGAAAAGCATGGGTGGCTGATATTTTTATCTATGTAAAATGTTCTTCTTTGCCTAACCTTTCGGGGATCAATGGCGTGACGGTTTAATTTAATAGCTGTGTATACTGTATAGGTACGATTGCCTCACAGCGCCTCGGCGAGAATGGCGAAGTAATTAAACATTTCACGGATCTGCGACTTGAATCATGACCTCATCATAATTTTATCTAGTACTAGTATTCATTTTAATCTCAGCTCATCAGTATAGTCTGCTGAGAGAGACAACCTGCTAAGTCTGACTCTGAAACAATGGTGGTCAGTGTTTATTTACATACTAGCTTACCCATGGCTATGCGTGTCACCTGCTAACGGTAAGAACGTACCTAAGTATTTATAATTACATATTCACAATACAATTAATATTTCTAATAGCGTATTATACTAAGAAAACCCTCTTATAATATCTATCAATTCTTTTGTTGTTCTTGTTCCTGCAAAATGAGAGCCGCACCTCGAAAAAAAAAAGATTTAAAAATTTAAGTGTCCTTAAACATTGTGTTTCTGTATTTTACTTCAAACCGTTTTATGACATAACACTCCCACCCAAAACAAGGTCAGAGTATATATGAATCGGTTGACGCAGAATCTGGTTTCATGTGTTATTAGAACAATATGTATTACATTCAAATCTCGGTTGTTTCGAAAGTCGTGACGGCGGCGACACGGCCGTTGCGCGATGGGCGATGACACTAGAAAATGAATGGAATAAAAAGAGTAGGGCCCGATGCCCCGATAGCTTCCTGTACGGAGTCGGGAGTGAACCACGTGTCTCACCCTCCCGACACCTCGCCTCTCCCGTAATTACAAGCTTTTCTCTCTCAAGTACAATGTCGTGTTTTAGACTAGATGTGGATACGTACAAAAAGCTCTTCAGCTAATGAAACACGACGCACGAATCGAGATCTAAGATGTTTTTAATGTCTGGTGGGAACTTTGTCGTATTCTGTTATCAACGATGTTTAAGAATTATGCAGGGATCAGCGTATAAATTTAAAAACAATCATTTTAAAACGACGTATATATGATCGATACGTAATCTGGATTACTACCTATAACATTAAAAAAAAATTCGACGAACGCTCAAATAAAATTTAATTAAATTGGCAAATCCTTTGAACGAATTGCTGTTATACAACAAGAGATTTTTAGAAAGTTGCATAGAGGCCAAACTGAGAGAGTATTTTACTCACTCGGAAAAATTAAAGACTTATATAGATTGTTGCGGCGCTACGGGAGTGAAACTTGAATCAGAGAATCAGGGACTGTGACAAACGAGAGAACGTGCTACGCAACTACGTCATTTAAATCATTCAAGTCCCATTCAGCTTTAGAGTATGTTTCGCAATAATGAATAGACCCAAAAATAGATAAATTGAAGATGAATGAAAGGAAGGTGTCGTAGTAACTGAAAGCTGTCTCGCTTGCTACGTGGGTTTTAAGTGATGAAAGCGCGTGGGCCAATCTATTTCCGCAGCTAGCGCTCACCGGTGACGAACCCAGGGGCTTCTGACGTCATACCTCACGCGCCCTTCCCAACGACATCCTTTGGCCTTTAGAGCAATATCGGCGATCTATATTTAAAGTTTAGCCGACCCTTATTTTTATTAATTTTAAAAGGAAATCAGAAAGGAATTCGAGTTCCTTCCTGGATTTATTTAGGATTAGAATTCTGCTAATGAATTATTTTTAAGTAAAAATAATCTTCTACATTGGAACTTGACTATATGCAGATAAGATTAAATTCGGGGTGTATGTGGCTAGATGAGGTCGATTTTTCTGCAGACTTCGCTATAATATTTAATTTTTATACATAATTGGATTTGATTCACAGAATCAGGAACGATTGTTGAGTACTTGAGTTGTGAGCAATGAGCAATCAATTTTTACATCATAAAGAAAAGCTAAAAAATTAATGGAAAATTCTCCGTGACGGTACCTATTAATGTTTTTTCCTATTTCCTCATCATGGTTCCGTGATGTCATTTCAGTTTAGCGTTTAAATGTAATTCTGAGAATATCAGAGGACATGGTGAAGGTTTGAACGCAAATGAGATATCAGAATCTACACACGTATCAACTAGACATACATACATGGATCATTTCAAAGTAAAATGTTCATACGTCATGATTACATTGGTTGGGTCTTCCCATTAGAATGATAGTACAAGATCATTTTCTTGCTTCTGTGTTTTACTCTGTGGGAAAAATGTGAGAATTATGATTGTAGACATTATACGAAAATGTAACGTTAACGCAATACTTACTATGAATTATTCTTAATATAATAATTTACATAGCTAGGCTGTACCTACCCATAGAGGTTGTAACAAATGTTTTTGGAGATTTCTTTCTGCCATTCTCAAAATTAATTAGTCTATTTCTGTATACTATGGAAATAAAGGTAAAAAATATTCAGTTTTATTTTTTTAACAAGCTTATATGTATTCATTATGCAGAGTAGTCCCAAACAGATCAAAACTAATTCTCAAAACGTGCCTTAAACTTTGTCCATATTACAGTTTTTCTACCTGCGTTCTTGATAACAATCCCAGGTATGGGATATACGAAAAAATGATGTACGGATAAGAGCGGTGCCGTTAGGTCGTCTGGCTTGACAATAGTGCAAACAGTACATGGGTTAGCGGACTTAGAACGATATGATATTGTTGGAGAATAACAAAAATCGCGGGTGCAGGCGGACGGACCGCTCGAAACAGGTTTCCCGTGCGTCGAGGCTCGAGAGCGCGACGCCGACGATGACGTGTGTTCACCTCAGCCAGAATGGCAGCTGTCATCGATCATCGCTGCTTTTCGGTCCAATATTTTGTCATAAATCTAATAATCGATGTATTAATCCAATCATGGCACCTCCACTTTTCAATCAGTTAATATTAGATGAAGGATTACTCAATTGGATGGCTATAATATTAGAATATAAAATATTCCTTCTTCTTTAGGATGTCACACTGTATATCTTAGTGTGTGCGTTTGGATTTGAGTACCTTTGAACTTGCTAAGGGCTTGCAAAGCAGGTGCTATGGAATTATTTACGACAAAAGCGGATGTAGATTCTAATAATATTATTTTTAAAGTCGCGTCCCAATACTAGGAGTACGGAATATTTCTGAACAGGTAGGAATACATGCTTTATCAAATAGATGTAATACAAACCAGCAAAAAAATACGGTAGGCGTAGTCGCTGATGCCCGGATCGCTTAATCATCTTGAATACGGCGGCGATAGTCCGGTCGCCTAGTGCGATGGTTGGGTGACATCCGAATCCCTTCGCGCCTCGTTAGGTGCGTGGTTTCATTTTAATACGATGCACGGTAATATTAGTACCAACTAGGTCCGCAGGGACTATCCAAATTCGATTAAGATTGATTTCACTCAAGGAGCTAATGCCTGAAGTGGAATTTTCCGCGAATACCAATATTATTTCTCTTAAGTTTCATTCTAGGGCTTCCATTGTAAATGGCAACATTAGTCCAATTTCCGAAGTTAGTTAATGTTTGTAGCTGTCACCAGTAACTTTCCATTGCTGAAGTTAATTAGACATTTTGATTTCGAATTATTCTATCTAGCTTGTCTATTACCTCCTGTAGGACTTCTCTCTGTAACTTTGGCCGAAAGCCCGTCAGGCATACGGCCAACACAATCCCAGTTTAATTAAATTGCATTTTGAAAAGTCCAGTCAGCAATTTTATGTATACAGCATTTTCGCCTAAAATACTTAATAACACCTTTAAGCCATTATACATATATAAACCATATACTTATGTATGTGTATGTATTATAATAAGGTGAACTATAATGAGAATAAAGCACATTGCATGTTAAGATTTTCCGCTTGTGTGGCGATACAATACAAGGGAGGGCACTGAGAGCAGGTGAGAAGGTCCCTTCATAAATGCTTTCAGGAACCAGTTTCATAAAGGTAATCGTCTGCAGCCTTATTACACAGAATATCTTTAGGCTTAGTAAGTTTGAATCCCTTGGAATTGCCGTGACTAGACCTTAATTACTGCGGCCTTTGTTGTTATGCTATTGAAAAAGGCTTCAATATACCGGTCATTCCTAAGAAAGGAACGGCAATGATTCGGAGATGACGTAACGCGTTCCATGGCGAATCAATATTTCATATACCTGTAGCGACATCTATGACGTCACATAAGAACTAATCCTGCATCGCGCAATCAATGTTCTCCGCGCGTTTAGAACATATAGAACAGCCCGAAATCATCTATCGGGCAGTAGTAGCCCACCAGACATAACACCCGTCTGGTTGGAGGATCCTCCCTTTTCAACGGAGGTTTGCGGGACTTTACTCTCTGTTCCGCATACCTCCAAACTGGTGACCCTCGACAAAGAACGTCAGCGCAGCCTTCGTGCAGCAACTACTTCGTGACGTCATCATCACTTCCTCAAGCTTTCGAGCAGCGAGCCATACAGCCAGCACCCACGGCTTTAAAGGGTATCCTGACCACCAGCATGCCTACCTAGTCATACCTGGTCATCACCCTCAGCCTCATCAGCGACCTTGGCTAAGCACACAGCACCTTCGGCCAGTCACATGAAGAGCCATGAAGAACCTCTCCTGGTCGACGCCAGCAGTCAAGCCACTACGTCGCACAGCACCGCTCCGACTCACTGGAGCCAGCAGCATTACTCCGACTCACTGGAGCCTGCAGCATCATCCCGACTCACTGGGACATCATCACCCCGACTCACTGGGGCATCATCCCGACTCACTGGGATAGCACCACCCCGACTCACTGGGGCATCACCGCAGACAGTTCCGACTCACCGAGAACTATGCGGCATTCGGTTCCGACCCACTGGAACCAACCTACCACTGGCCTGGCACGCATCAAGAAGCATCAAGAACCATCGATCTCCGATCTCCGGAGGGGAGTGATGTAGCGACATCTATGACGTCACATAAGAACTAATCCTGCATCGCGCAATCAATGTTCTCCGCGCGTTTAGAACATATAGAACAGCCCGAAATCATCTATCGGGCAGTAGTAGCCCACCAGACATAACACCCGTCTGGTTGGAGGATCCTCCCTTTTCAACGGAGGTTTGCGGGACTTTACTCTCTGTTCCGCATACCTCCAAATACCTAATTTCGTAACTTAAAGTCCATAACTTTAATTGTGTCGTCGTCAGTACACAAAATTCAACTTATTTTCCTAAAGTTTCTTTAAGTATTTATTATACTAGTATCCACTGGTTTCATGCAGAAGTTACGTAAATTGTTGCCCGTATCAGTCTGAAATGTTCAGATAAATAGATTAGCATATAGGTAGGTATTTGCTTATATCTAAGTAAACAGGCCAAATTCCATACGGCTAATCAGGAATATTACTACGTTGTCAAAACGAATAAAACAGAAAATGTAAAAAAAAAATACTTCTTTAAGCTAAAGTAAAGGATTTTTTTCTAAGGTTTCATCTACAGCAAGAAGTAAAAAATTCTCTTATATTTGATATGGTTTCACGAGAAACCAATGAAAAACGAAATTTGTTTTTTTTTTCCTTATATTCAAGCTAACATTTTCTCTTATAAAAATTAATGCAGACATTCTGAATCGAATGGAGTGGGGACAAAAAGTGATAAAAATGTTAGTTGCTAATTAATAAAAGTGTTATCTCAAACAACAATGACTTTATTATCGGACTCGGTAGGCTACACCAGCTGATATAGAAACGTGCTGCTGTAAAAACTGTAAAACGTATCATACTCGTGTATATTGATTGACGAATTCAAAAGTCAGGAGACGAGGCTATTATCCTCTATAAGTAATATAAGTATACATAATCAACTAGCTTCTGTTACCGGTTCCGTCCGACTAGAAGCCTGAAATTATCCTAACGTATACCCGGAAAATATATTCCCTTTTCCAATTCTCCAACGTCCAATTTACTTATATACCAAAATTCGTATTAATAACATTAGTTAGGATCAATTAGACCTTATTGATTGCTCCTTTTCAGTAAATCCATTCTAAAATATCAGATTTTAATAGAATTTGTTAAATGTCCATAAGGCTATCATTCCGCTATCTGTTAAGTGCAAACTTAGTGTGTCAACTAATATATGTATAAAACTCGAGTAGTTACGCAATATTTATAATACATGTAGTCATATCCCACGAATAGAAAATCTAGGTAGCCATTACTTAATTACCTATTGTATTTACATGAGAATATCAGTTTCTATGACTTTAACGTTATTGTCTCTTTTCCGACTACTTATCAATCATCTTTAAAATTTGTTAACGACATTAAAAATCACATAGTTTTTAATTGGTAGATATATTATGCGACATCGAATGCTAAATCATCGAATATCATTTGATCGAACACTATCAATAAAAGTCGAACATTATTTTAAGAGTACACCCTTTGAATAGAACTATCGACATACGACAACGCTACGACGCTGCTACGACAATGCAACGAGGTCACTACGACAACTCTACGAGCCCGATACGACAATACTACGACGACAATGCTGCGACCATGCCAATTGAATAAATTATAATGTAATTATGTATGAATATTATGGATATGTCCAAGTAAACACAGAATTGAATGAATGAATTCGTTGTAATGAATATATGAAGCGTTCAGAGGTTGATTTTCAATATTTTGATCGCTCGACTTTATTGCGCTGGAAATACAATTATCAGATGATTCTCGATGATAGCATCCAAAATGCACACTCTTAGTTTTTATACTTTTTATTTTCTTAGATTAAAAATCAGATTTGACCTCTACAAACTATAGTTGCTTAAAGGTTTACTTGTCTTTGTCTCAGGTGTCAGCAGCGCAGCACATGCAAGTAAGCGGCGCGGGCAATGGTGGCCACGTGTCCGTGGCTGCCCAGCAAGGCATGTATGCCAGCTTTCACAACCAGGGCACGCCGTCACCGCAACACCATCAAGGTAAATATCAACAAAAATGTGTCCCTATAAAGGGCTGAGAGGTGACCTCCGCGGATCGATCAATCTGCAGAGGTCATACCCGTACGGGGCTCACTCTGTTTGAAAGTACATGGTTGATATACATACATGTTCATATACAATAGGATTACTATAAAATAGAACATAGGGATTCGATTTTAAAAAAGGAATATGTACATTATTGTTCGAGTGTTAGATAATATACTTACGTTTTCTAACTTGACTTATAAAAATAATTTTAATTCTTCTGATTTATCTCTGTGTAAAATGCAAAGCATCATTACAACTTAAGTTACAAATTGAATTAAAACAAATTATTATTATAAATGAACAAATTCACAAGTTGATATCAAGCACATGCGTATTATCGCTTTCTCAATACACGGCGGAGTCATGCTAATAACATGCTAAAAATGATGATTCAATTCCGGTCCATCGATATTGACGAGTCATTGAGCGCCCAATAGTTTATATTGTGCTATTTTTTAATATTTACTTACCGACTTTTTGTGGCTTTACAAATACTTTACTTACTGTATACGATTTGTTTTATCTTATGTAATTGAGTTACGTACTCGTACGTTTTGTAATCGAGCGCTATAAATCTCAATCAACTAGCAATCAACCGTCATAACAGGGGGATGCAGTTTACAGCCAATACGACCTTAAACTAACTCAGGCAGTTGTCTATATAATGTTACAATACGACCTTAAACTAAATCAGGCAGTTGTCTATATGATATTACAATACGACCTTAAACTAACTCAGGCAGTCGTCTTTATGATATTACAATACGACCTCAAAATGACTCAGGCAGTCGTCTTTATAATATTACAATACGACCTTAAACTAACTCAGGCAGTCGTCTTTATGATATTACAATACGACCTTAAACTAACTCAAGCAGTTGTCTATATGATATTACAATACGACCTTAAACTAACTCAAGCAGTTGTCTATATGATATTACAATATGACCTTAAACTAACTCAGGCAGTCCTCTTTATGACATTACAATACGACCTTAAACTAACTCAGACAGTCGTCTGTATGATATTACAATACGATCTTAAACTAACTCAGGCTGTCGTCTATATGATATTACAATACGACCTTAAACTAACTCAAGCTGTCGTCTATATGATATTACAATACGACCTTAAACTAACTCAGGCTGTCGTCTATATGATATTACAATACGACCTTAAACAAACTCAGGCAGTCGTCTATATGATATTACAATACGACCTCAAACTAACTCAGGCAGTCCTCTATATGGTATTACAATACGACCTTAAACTAACTCGGGCTGTGGTCTATATGATATTACAATATGACCTCAAACTAACTCAGGCAGTCCTCTATAATGGTATTACAATACGACCTTAAACTAACTCGGGCTGTCGTCTATATGATATTACAATATGACCTTAAACTAATTCAAGCTGTCGTCTATATGATATTACAATACGACCTTAAACTAACTCAGGCAGTCGACTATATGATATTACAATACGACTTTAAACTCAAGCAGTCGCCTTTATGATATTACACCTCCGATGAGACAGTTGACCTTTCATGACATTGTGTAAACCTTTATAGTATTAAAAGGTTCGATGTGCACTTTAATACTGCTTTACAACTTACAAGAATCGATGTCTATCTGGTAAAATATTCCAGGTAGGTACAAAGTATTAAAAAACAAAGAAACCTCGCGTGTTAAGTTTATTTTTCAAAACAACACACATGCGCTTTGGACACATTGTACATAAGTTACAAGCACATAGTTCATGGTACAAAACCACAATCAAACTATTAACATCTTTATGCTATTGCGTTAAGTGATAGCGTGTGTGTAAATGTAAGGTGGTGTATGTAGTGTTACTGCAAAATTAGAACGGCCAGAAGGCTCACTTGTCATAAAATCTCTCCTAAAAACAAATGTGACAAAGGTCTCTAATCGATCGCAAGTCCAATTTTCAGTAATAGTAGTATATTTTTGCCTCGAATCCATTGTAAAGTTTCGCATTATGTTTGTACCTGCATCGTCGCTAACTTAACTTTTTTCAGCACCACTTGAACATAGTGATCATTATCTTTCATTACTATTGTTCAAGGTGTAGGTCGCAGTATGATTATAACTTTCCGATAAAGGAGAAGGTTGGCCTGATTATGTCCAATCACATCTTACAAAACCTGATCAGAATATAATTGACAGACGACGATATCTTCTTGGTATTTAGTTGTGTTCGGCATCCTTTTGTAGTTTGTGGAGCTTCTGATCTGTAATTTAGCGTAATCGTTGTGGTGAGTGGTCGAGGGGCGGAGGGCCGAGGTTGACGCTCTGCGAGAATGCGCCAAGTCGCGCACCTCAGATGAGGATGACATTAGATTGACGTGTTTATTACCTACGCACTTGCATGATGCATCCCATTCTACATTTATTTACATACTTCGGGTATGTGGAGTGGTTTGTGTTTGTTTCGAACAACGGTATTGTATTGATTGTTGTAATTTTAGAGGAGTGCGATCGGGGGATCAATAATCAAATTCACGCCTGTAATCCTAGTACGACATGGGATTTAAATTGCATTAATTAGTCCGATGCGAGCGAAGCAGGCGCAGCCGTGTTCATCCTTTATAGAAAAATCAGAGCAAGTGCGAATCGGACTCACGCACTAAGGGTTCCGTACAAACTTACCTATGAAAATAATTCGATTCCCGAATTGAGTTACGAAGATTTTTCTGAATGTCAAGAAGTTTTTTGTAACGAACCTACAAAACAGTTTTCCGATTTTTTCCTATACTTGTAAGTACTATAAGACCATGCTTGAAGCCAAATTTTAGGATTCTATGTCAACGAAAAGTACCTACCCTATGAATTTTGATTCCCTTGAGTGTCGAAATACACGTTTTTTGCGACGTCAACGGCCGTATCTTTTTCGTAAACTCAGCAATTTGATTTTTTCACAGCTTCAAGGGACCGCAGACCTGAGTATATGGTTTTAATTTCAACTCGATACCTCCACGCGATCCCGAGATAAAGGGTCTTGACAGACAGACAGAGGGACAACAAAGTGATCCTATAAGGGTTCCGTTTTTCCTTTTGAGGTACGGAGCCCTTACTGTTGTGTCGCCAAAAAGTAATGATAAAGTAAGCGTGAATAAGTTGTGATCAATAAATAGGTTTTAGTATGTTCATAAAGGATTATGACCATGTTTTAATTTAGTCCCCTGCTGTTGTTCAGGACTATCTGCTGAATTTATGTTTTCGGTTTCTGTTTTACCTGCGTTCTTCACATTTTTCCTCGTCTTTGTTTACGGCGTTTACATACAAGAGAATAAACCTTTGCTACGTATGTATGTAGAGGCGGACCGTAAATTTGTAGGGGCCCGGCCTATCAGTAAATGGTGGCCCACCGAACTCATTGCCATTTTGAAAAAAACTTTTATTTTTCCGTTTGCCTTCTTTCTCTTCGACATGATCGACCAAATGAGAGGTCCTGTACCATTCCTTTGGCCGATCATCTCATTGTTTTGTAGCAACAGTGTATTCCGTTCTCTAGTCTTTACGTTTTAAGTTACAATGGATTACATGAAAGTCTTTAAATAGACTTCAAACACAAGTTGGTTGAAATTCACCAACTACGCTGTCGGGGCCCTGGTACAAAGAAAGAACACTTAACAATTACTCTGTGAGTTTTTACGTTTTGGTTTTATGATTAAATGGTCAGGTGCTCTTATCCTTATGATGCTTGATCTTCTTAGCGTACTAATGGTAAATATATGAAGGTATTAATACATTTACACATTTGGACCGACAGAAACGATTGCCCAGAGTGTAGCGGACGTAACAGAAGTCGGAAAGTACCTTCGTTGCTCGGGAAGGCTTCTTTCATGTTTTAGCTTATTTTAATAATAAACCTTTTATTTTACGAAAATCGAGTACATTGTTCTTGAATTTACACCTTGCACATCAGCTTTAACGATTTTTTTTTAAATTTCTTTCATCTGAAGAGTGAGTTTTTTAGTTGGGTTTAGAGTAAGACAACTATAGGATTCGTCTCAGTTAGGCGTGCGTTTTAACATAAGCCTCCTCTCAACTCTTCATTGTGCTCTGTCCTCTAGTTCTAGGCTAGGCTTGGGCATCATTATTTTTTCTTGACAAGTACTTGTGGCCAGATGTTGTAGCGCGTTGGTTTTGTCTTGACAAGTTTTTTAAAACAAAGTGGAGTTTTGGGCACTAAACAGATCTGCAGTGCCGGATTAAGCCTATGTGGGGCCCGTAACAAATTCTACTATGGAGCCTTTAAATCTTTATAAAAGACATCGAATTAAAAATCCTTCAAACAGGCTTCAAAGCTCTTAGGTAGCAATGGGTCCTTAGGTATATTGTCTTTATTTAAAGTCTGGATGTGTTTAGAATTCATATGACACAGGTATCTTGACATGTTTTTTTTTTCGTCCATGCGGGGCCCCCAATGTGCGAGGCCTGTAGCATTTGCTACGCTTACTACGTGGCTAATCCACCACTGCAGATCTGATAGTAGATTCGGAATGTAGCATTAGAAACTCCGCTATTAGATAAGTTACTAGTAGTAGTTAAGTGAGAAGACCAACATTTTAACACACTAATGCTTAAAGATACCAAACAAAATATAAGTGGGCTGCAGCCCACAAAACCTTTATATAGATCTGTTCTTGTACTTATCTATACAGCTATAAACCCATACGATACATACTTACGTGTTGTGTACCTTGTGTTTCCTACTCACTTCTTATATCTGAGTAAAATTTTTATTTTTCACCGAATGAAAACAATTTAACAGTTTTTTTTCACTTGTCCGCTTGTTAAGACCCTTTGTTCCCATGAACATATCGAGGTATCAAACTGAAATTAATATCAAAAACTCAAGTGTTACCCCTTGGAGCACTTAAAACTTAAAACTTTCTTTTTCTTATAGTTGGCTTTTTAATTGTTTACTAACAAAATATCTGTGTCATGTTTCCAGGTGGTGGATGCGACTCTTACTCGATGTCACAGTCGCAGAGCATTAACTTCTCGCAGGCGATGCGCGCGCGACCGCAGGGCAACCCGCAGCAACAGCAGTCGCAACAGGGCGGCCCGCCGCTTGGTCAGTACTTCATTAAGATGCTACTTACCTATTAACATATATTCCACACCTGGCCAGAAGACACAGCTCAAATCTAAGATACGTTCAAAAAGTATGCTCAATTTCACATGATGAGCAGACCTGGATTTAGGCAAATTAATCGTAAGAATTAGTTTATTAATGTATTTCTTTACACACAGGTGTCGCCGCTGCCGGCATATCACGCGAGCAACAAGCGAAGATGCTGCAACAGCAACAGCAGCAGATGTTGCGCGCGCAGCAGCAGCAGCAGATGCGGCCGCCGCCGCCGGAGTACAAGGCGCGCTTCGTGGGGGGAGTGGGCGGAGTGGGCGCAGTGGGCGGCGGCGCGCTGGGCGTGCGGCGCGCGCCGGCGCCGGCGCCGCGGCCCTTCCCGCAGCACGCGCGCCAGTACCCGCCCGAGTGGCGCCACGTGCTCATGCAGCAGCAGGCCGCCTCCAGGCAGCAATTCCCGCATCACCATCAAGGTGACGCTCCGGAATTACTATTTTTTTTCAGTCACAAGTTGTATGAAAATAACATAATATATTCTTTCTTCACCCTGGCCCCGTTATTTGGAGACCGGCCGCCTCACTTTCCTACGCTATGTTTTTCTGTCTTGGATTGTTTGTACTGGCAATCGAGTTTGCTTGATTTTTACTATGGAATCAATCCTGAAATCTCAAAAAAAATCAGCTGTGATTTCATGAACTAGCCATACCATAGTAAGAGATCAACTTTTATAATTATGAGTATTACCAATATTTTTATTTGTTGTTGTCTCCACATTGCTTATGCACTAGTCAAAGGCGTCTCTTTTTCGTTTCTAGTAGGACCAGAACGATTTGTACTATGTGGTCGTTATTAAGTCTTTTGAGAATAACTCATGCCATGGCAAAAATCCTGCTGATAAAGGACTGTCTATGTCGCTTAGTATGAGCTGACTGACCTTGGCAGAATTTCTTATTTACTTAAGCATACTTAGGTGCTGGTGAAAAAGACTGCCAATATAACTATGGTTGTGCATTTCAGGCTTCAGTATGGGCTCGATGGGCGGCATAACACAGCAGCAGCAACAACAGATGCAGCTGCAACAGGCACGGTTGCAACAGCAACAGCTTTTGCAACACCAACAGCAACAACGGTATGTCTTCTTAGTCATCTTTACATCTCGCCAGACTTATTTTCAAAGGCTATCAAAACTGTTTCTGTATTTTATTTCAAGATAATTATGATCTGTCGAAGTAAAATATATGTAATTATAAATTCTTCCTTTAAAGTTAATTTTTTTGTTTTTAAAAGAGTTAAAATACAGCATGAACTTGCTCTTAACGATGTAGAACTGATGTAAAAAAATATATTGACGTAAAGGTTAATGTGAATCCCCTAGTCCATATTATTATACTAAAATAACACGTACTAGTAATTTGTAACTACTTTTAAGCGCTATTCAGTTAAATTGTGTACTGAAGCCATTACATACTTATCCTACAGTTATGTTATTATGTCGTTGCTCATAATTGTGTTTACGTTGTAGGTCCAACCAACAACAGTCGCCCATGTCTCATCTGATTATGCAACAGAACCAGATGATGAGTGTGCAGGGACAGGTAATATGACATTGGTTGTTGTTATTACATATTGTTACATTATACTAGAATCTATCAGCGGCTTCGTCCGCGTGAATGTCGATTAGTGCGGACCCGGAAGTCGGAGCCAGATAAAAAGTATCCTATATCCTTCCTTGGGGTTTAAGCTTCCTCCACACCAAACTATCAAAATCGGTTCAATAGTTTAAGCGCGAAAGCGTAACAGTCAGATAGAATTACTTCCAGAATTATAATATTAGTATAGATTTAATCATAAAACTTTTTTCTTGATAATTATTACCAATTGCTTTCATTTGTTTACAGATGCCAAATATCCACATGAGCCAGTCTCAAAGCATGTCCATGCAACAAAGCGGCATGGGCATGGGCCACCAGGGCAACCCCATGCAGAACGGCCCCATGCAAGGCCAGGGACCAATGCACGCGCAGAACAATCCTATGCAGCAGAACTCTATGATGTCCCAGAACGCCATGCAAAACCAGAATGGAAACGTTTCGCAGCATTCGTTCCCCTCGCTCCATAACACGTCTTCCTTCACAGGACAAACGACAGACTTCAACCTTGACTTCCTCGACAACATGCCTTCCACGGACGCCAGCAATCTCACCGCACAGGAGCTCCTCAACTCCTTAGACAACTCGTTCTTAAATGACATCCTTTAAATTATAAATGACACAGCTGTATGTGTTCGTTTTAGAGTAATATAATTACTAATTGACCCACTTTAAAGTCAATTAGACTTTATCATATTCGGGTTTTGTCTACATAATGTGTTTATTATACCTTCCAAAAAATACAAATGTATGACCAATATGGAACAAATGATGACCAAAGTTATTACACAGGAATTTAACAAGGCCAGAGTGGAGTATGGCCAGTAGATCCTGCTTACTTACGACTATATGTACAGTAAGTGACCGGCGGTAAGCTGCTATACATTTTGGACCACATTGTTTTTGTAGACTATTTATTATGAAAAATATCAATTTCGTAGTGTTTATAGTTTTTACTATTGTTAATAATTCCTTTGTAAATATTTTAATTTTAAAATGTTTGTAATATTAATAAGCTAAATATACTAGCTATAGTCTCGCAAGTATCTACGAAACTGGCATTCTATTCTTCTTATGATAATTATTATTTAGCTGCAGAGTAGGCTAATGTATATTTATTGCAGATTTTATCGTAGTTTATAAGGTGAAAAGCACAAAAGACAATATTTTATTTACGTTAGTGAATTTATTTATGAAACAAGAGAATTAAATGGGGCAATAGATATCGACTGCTATGTTGCTACATAGTTTAAAATATGAATCGAAGTGACTAGCTGATGACAGCTAAGTTACCTGCGAAAAGGTAATTAGGAGGGTACTGGTCACTAGTTACTTATTCCAATAGCTTTAGTAACAAATAATTGCATTATTATGTGTGGCAAGATTGCGATAGACAACAAACATTTCCGACATCCGCCTGTATACTATGTTGTTATTGCGTGTTGTTCGATGCCAAAAGGCTATTCACCTCGATTCTAGAATTTTCTATTACACAACTGGACTTTATTTACATTGTCGTCTGCTGAAACTTGGCCAATGTGCGGCTTTCCTTTTTTTACAACTAATCGGCCCAGCCACTCACATTCTATCGACATTCGAATTGATTTTTATCACAATATTTTGCTAGTTTGTCACACTTTGGGACAGACCAATTCATTAAAATAGTGCAAAATGTAAATGTTATGAACTAAGATTATAATAAGATCATTCCTGTACCTAAGATGATTGTAGATTATACTGTGATGTCGGTCTCAATGGTCAATAGATTATAAATAGTATCAATTATTATACATAGATTATTGTTATTGTTAAGGATCTCATGGTATCATTTTAGTTTGGGGTTTGAGAGATTCTGGAATTAATAGATTGTTGGTTTCATTATTATTTACTTTTCAACGAATGTGTAGCATATTCTTTGTAAAGCACATTTTCTTTTTATTATTTAGTATGTATTACCGAGAATGCATATTCACCCATTTCGTTATTTTCTAGTAGTGTAAATACAAAACTGTTGTTAAACAACTTTAGGAATTTTTGATCAATATATACCAGAGATGGGTATGAAATTAATAAAATCATTATGTAAAAACAATCCAACCAATGAAGGTTTAGCTCTCTGATATAGTTTACAGCTGTAAAACCAACTTGTGAATGATAGCGACATTCCAGAGCCATTGTTAATAATGTTTTAACTTTAGGACCAATTTTTGAACGTTCTTTTGAAAATAATATTGCATATTGAGTGAATGTGTTTTATTTATTTTTAACCCTAGCTAATCGAACACATATTATATGTAACTAACGTAAAGCGCCGGAGCAAGTGCTTTAGAGAACAAATGAAACGGAAGGATCCTTTACTCTTATATAATAGTAAATATTTCTGAAAAAAATATTTAGTTTATGGCACACATTTCGTACTTTAGTTGTTTTTGACGGACTCATCTCAAAAACTTATTATCGTTACGAAAAAGAGCCAGCAATAATACAAATTATATTTTCAGCTGATAATCTGATCACCACATGATAGAGTCAGCTTGATGCTTATACAAATAATCAGAAAACCTCTCCAACTTCCTCTCTAAAGCATTTATCTCCGTTGCTAATTCTCATACAACCTCATTGGGTTTGTTGTGGAAAATTCTAGGGTTTCGTATTCTTGGGCTGTAGAAGTTATTCGGCTGGATATATTTCGCAGTAATCGGCTCTTCATGTACCGGACTCAGTTTACATTCATAGATATTTTCATTAGTGTTATTGTCTAGGGACCTCATCGAGAAAGCTTGTAGTATTTGTCTGCGTCTTCTGAGCCGAATACACGAGAATACTGTGCTCAATAGTACTCCCAGTTTGAAGACGGCTACAGTGAACAATCCAAGTAATAGGATTAGATACTGTTGTTGGTACCAATCTTCCAATGGTCCTAGACAACCCTGGAATCAAAGAGTAGACTATATTAATTTTATTGACAAAGATCGGACACGATCACCACAACCCGCGATCTTTAATGAACTGCGCTATGATGAATCATGTGTCATTTTATAAACAGATCAATCAATAGCTGCATTGGGTAGAATCTGATGCCCTTACTCTTCAGAGCCTTTGAGATTATAAAAGAATGTCACGTCTCAGTTGCGGAAAAATGCAGTTTATCTTACCGGTACATATCTAAATTCTGGATTAGGCTTCACTTCCTGGCAGCGCGAAGCGTTCACCGGCGCAGGGTTGAGGTAGGACACATCATCTTCGTACTGCACGCAACAGCTGAGAGGGACAGACATCCCGCGTGGGCCGAGCCGTCGTAGCTGCCAAATCGACATGTCGTAGTTACGAGCATCCGTCATGCCACAACACTGCAACTGGAGGAGACATATTACAATATAACATCATGTCTGTATTCCACATTAATCAGCTTTATTATATTCCCACTAGATACTGGGACTCAGGCCTCCTCTACGAGAGAATGGGCCATAATCCATCACACGGACCCATTGCGGATTGGTGGATTTCACCTTCAAATTTTTGGTACTAGACATACCGGTTTCCTCACGATGTTTTCCTTCGCCGTTTTGAGAGCAGTGGTGATAAAATAAATTAAGTAAACAAAGCAATGCGCCAGGCTGGGTTCGAACCCACAACCTGAACATTTTGAACTAACAGGTTTATTTCAACTAGCGACCCGCCCCAGCTTTGAACGGGTGTTAAAAATCTTTTAAATTGTCGACTTACATCTACTAAAATATGAATGTATTATACATCTATACATTCCTCATCAATCAGTCGTATCTATTGGTGAAAATTAAACGCATGAAAATTCGTTCCGTAGTTTTTAAGAATATCGCGAATGCGACACACAGATGCGGTAGGGGACTATGTTTTATAATATGTTAGGAGGATGAAGTTCGAAAGCACAACTATGTTTTTTAACTTACCTCAGTCTGTGCCAAGTCCACGGCAGCAGTAAAGTGTTCGAAGTCAGGTAACGCATAGTAAGTCTGCAGGGCGCCTACCGCGCCGCCGCGTGAACTCTGCAGGCCCAGACACCGCGGCCAGATAGCTGCTATCACGCCGCCGGCGCACTCGCATAGCAACATCGCGAGCACCACCAAAAAATACTGAAAAATTTTCGTACCTACTTACAGCATAATCAGCCTTATAATGTTCTCACTGCTGGGACTAAGGCCTCCTCCCTAGGAGAGGAAATGGGCCATAACCCACCACGCGGGCCCAGCCTAGTGCAGATTGGTGGACGTAACATGTCTTCGAATTTTTGGTTCTAGGCCATACCGGTTTTTTCACGATGTTTTCCTTCACCGTTTTAAGAGCAGTTGTGATGAAATAAATTACACAAAGTAATGCACCTGGCTGGGTTTGAACTTGCGACCTACAACTCGTAAAGACGTAAGTCGAGGCCGTTACCACTGGGCCACCACTGCTCTGTACCTACTTAAACCTGCGCCGGACCCTGGTACAGGTCATAATCCGGAGCGAGGAAGAATGTCAGGGGGTTGCCACTTCTGCGAAGCAGGAATGCTAGCGAAGGACCTCACGCCCCAGCCGCCGGGATTTCGATCCCGATTTCCAGCCACCGTAGGCTTGGGCTTGCGGACAGCAAACAATGGGTAGCTCGCCATCCGGTCGACCGGTAATCGTCCGGATCGAACCCGAGTTACCGATCGAACCGGCGCTTAGTTGAGGTAGTTCCACGCGCGCCTCAAAGAGATGGAGAGAGGGCCCAGCAGGGCCGAAATTTATTGGGGTCACGGGTTTGCTTCCGAAAGGGATACCCGGGGTCCTGGAACGCAAGGCAAAGAACGAACATAGGAGTAGGTTTTAGTCAGCAAAAGTCTGACACGCCCTCCTGCTGCGCTCTAGAGCGGGAGAAATCATTGGATGATTTCCCACCTAAAAAAACCTACTTTATTTTTCTTTTACGAATCACCTACTGGATGTACTTTATCTACTACAGCAGATACACCTACATAGTTGACTCACACTTATGTACACCCAAAACTTAGTTTCGCCTTGAAGCTAATGTAATGCATAATGTCGGTCGGTGACCTGTTACGCAATAAATCTACGCTTAACACTATTGGTAGTAGAACAAAACAAAACTTACAATACTGAGGACCGTGTAGCTAGGCATGTATGTAGCCCAGCAGCCTAGGGCTCCGGTCGCGCACATAGCCAACCCAGCGGCTAATAGAGCGAGGGATAGGTAATAGAAAGGTGGATGCGTCAGCAAGTCTTCATCAGGTGCCGCCAGAAGCCGTGATAAAAGTATTCTTTTGGAGTCACAGAGCAATAAAAAACCACATATTACTTCCACAAAACCGCAGGCCTGCGGGCAAAGCAACATACATCATTTCAAAAGTTATTTTATGTTAATGCCTTATCCTTTAACAGGACTAGCTATACTTTAACGGTGTATTAACACCAGGAAGTAAAAAATATACAAATAACTGGTTTTTGTGTAGTTACGATAATTTGAAGCACTAATAATTAAACTTACAAAAAATATTGTGTTAAAACATCCAAAGAGCACTTTAGCACTTGTTTCATTTTTGCACATTATAATGGAAGAAAAACTCAAAAAAATAAATAAAAGGCACACTAGGACTCAGTGTAATACGACACGGAGAAATGTGGTCACAATGCTATCGTTACAACTAATAATGTGAGTATGTGAATAAACAAACGGACGATGAATAGATTCGCCGGTTTTAGGGAGATACGCTCTGGTGAACAGGTGGGGTGACTGAGTATTAAGGCATTTTTGTTTAAAATTAATGCACGAGTCGCTCATGCATGCATCAGCTTTTACACTGTGGAATTACAGGTTCGTTATGGAAATAGCAGCCGCCTTTATTGCGACATCACCCACAGCAAAGCTAAATAAAAAACGAGAAATAACAGTGCACAAGGTGATAATTAAAACTCGTAAGAACAGTTCATATTTGTATATTTTACTATATCACCAAAAATATTATTCGTTTACTGTGTTATTCTTATTATACATATTAAGTATAAGTTTTTAAAATTCAATGTCTCGTTTCTTAAATCCACCACAGTTTACAGTTGGTACACTTGTGATGTCATCTTGTTCCCGTTCCTTTGTCTCTTGTAGTTCTGAAACACAATATTAAAATTAAACCAATTCATTAAAATTTATTATAATATAAAAAACTGCAGATCTTGGGATTAGGTAGCTAATAATGGAAATTAATTATATTATTCTTGCCTTATCATTTATAAACTCAATAAAATTACAACAAACCTGGAGGCAAATGTAGTTTTTCTATGACAAACTTCTTCCTCTTCAGTTTGAATGCCATGTCAAGACTGGGCGGCACGAAAGGCACAAGTGAGTAAATAGCAGACAACTTGGTGATATGAAACAAACCATGGTAGTCTTTGTACACAGGGTTTGTTTCACGACTTGAGCCTGCAAATGATTCTATCCTGACTGCATTGTCCACTGAGTACAACAGTCTTTTCATTATGTGATCATCCTGTAAACAAGAACACAACCATCATTACATTTAATTAATATTTGACATCTTCTAGTATATTTCTATTGGTTGAAGACACTTACATCAAATAGATGAGCAGGAATTGTAACAAATGCAACAGCATTAGTATCCCTGAGAATAACTCTTAGACAATACATGAACTTGATCAGATCTTGGCCATAGTTTCCACTGGCCTCATCATCACAATCCTTTGCCATCCACACTGGGGATCCGAGTGAGTGTATACCAATCCTTAAAATATTACTATTCTTCTTAAAACTACTTTGATACTCTTCCTTAGAAACTAAGTCTTTTACACTTGTCAGTAATTTATGGTATAGGCTGTTATTGAAACCTGGAATGAGAAGTGGGGAAATTAATATCATTAAAAAAAAAACTAAGAAAATAACAGTAGGTACAGTTGCTTCATTTAAGTTTACGACTCTGAATTTGTACACAATTGATTGGAAGCATGAAGCAGAAGTAAATCTCACATCAACTAAGAAGCATGCCTTGTGAATTGGAAAACTTAGATTCAGAATGGTACATTTATGTAAAATATAATAATGCTATGTATTATTTTAATTATGAATAAAATATGTCAATTCATTTTGTTCCATCTCATTATATTTATACCCATTTTATGAGACACTACTATAAAATACACATATGTCTTACCATTGACCTTCCCACTATCCATATCCAATTTACAATATTTGATATTGCAGCTATCAATAGTGTTGGCATCAATATGTTTGCTTAGATCAAAATTGTGTCCAAAGCTAGTGTTGCTTCCAAATGATGACTCCACCTGACTGAGTCCTTCATATCTCCATGCTATTTTCATCTTATCCACATCACTAGCTGTTGTTGTGATCTCATCATCTTGAGGAATTATTGTTGGTAGTGGCAATTCCTTTGACTGCAAACACAAGTATTTAGTACTGCAAACAAGCTGTGACTATTTATTTAGGAAGTAACCCCTACAAGTCACAAGGACCTATAGGTTAAGCCTAGTTATTGTTTGTTTACTTACAATATCACCTGGATTTTCATCTGCAGATGCAATAAACAAGTCATGCTTGCATGCCACACCTTCAGACAAGAAATACTTCAAAAGAATTCTGCTGTAGTTACTCAGGACATCTTCCTCTGAAAAGAAAACAATAAAGTTCATAGCAATAGTTCCTAGAGAGAAGCAATAATTTTTTTTTATATTTATATAATAAAAATACTAGTAATATATTAGTATTTTAATTAGTAGCATTAGTATTTTTACATACCAACAGCAAATATACTCCCAGCGGGTAAACCACCGCCTGTAAAATTCAAATAATTTATTTGTTTACTGTATCTGATAGTAATTTGAATGACACATTGGTATCTTGGTATCAATTTTAGGTTATTTAAATTAATAAAGATACTTTTAATTACGTATATCTAATTTATTTCATAGAAAACATTTGAATCATTTTGTTAGTAATTATCAACACATAGAAATCAAATATAACTTACCAATGACATGGTCCAGAGATGGAATACCAGATGAAACTATCGGTAAACTGTTTTTAACTTTTGTGCCACTTATCGTGGCCCGTGAATCACTAGTTTTATGAAAACTGCTCATGTTGGAGCAATTTGATTTGTTATAATATTATTTTCAGAAGCTAATAAGTTATCATAATCCAGGAAATAATGACTTTGTTGACAGCCAGTATACTATATAGTAGTCTTTGTTGTTGACGAAATGTTTTTTTTTTTCATTTTTGACAGGTGGACCAGTACTTTTTTTTTATTTTAATGACCTGGTCACTTGAACCTTTAAGTCAAGAGATATATCGACTAACGGCCAAAATTAATAATCAATCTGTAATCCAAGATAGAAATCGATCGCAGATATACACTGATCTACGGATCGATCTCCAATCCAAGTCCCAATAACAAAAAAAGGCGATCCATCTGTTGCTCAATCCGCAGATATCTGGCAATCCGTTCCCTCTTGAACATTCCGTTTTATGCAAAACCTATGAATATAATCGTCGTTGATTTATGTACAACATATAATAATTATGCTTAAACAACAGTTCTAATTTATTGTAGGAACTTTTTGTTGTAAACACATCTATTTAAATAAAACTTGAATGTTTAAATGAACCTTTACAATGGTAACAAAAATCTAAATATTTTGATTAAAATGGAACGAACGGACTGAAAAGGACGCGTTTTTTTTATCTGTGGTAGTGTGTTTCGTCGCGCGGGTGTTTGTTTTTTTTACGAAATATTGACTTGAGGCCGAACGCCGTGTCTGCCGCCAAAACTTAGTTTCTTTGTTTATTTCCCTGCTATTTTAAGTTAGATTTTAACTAATACGACTAATCGATTCAAGCTATGGACTCTGAAATAGTAAGTGATTTTATTTTAATTTATTGTCTTATGGAGGTTTATTGACTCATTCTTTGGAATCGTTATTGTGCGCGTTTATTTATCATAAACACTTTTACTAACGAAGGGTCCTTATTGTAGGTGAGAGGCAAACCACTATCGAAAGAGGAGACGAAATCTTTGCTGAGTTTGATAGAAAACAGCAAAGTAATTTTGTCAAAAACTACCAACGCCACCAACAACAAGATGAAGACAGAAGAATGGCTCCGACTAGCGAATCGCTTTAATGCCACTGCCACGGTTCATCGCCGGACACCACAGCAGTTACGTTTGAAATGGGAGAATTTAAAAAAGAACGCTCGTAAACGTAGTACTAAAATAAGAATGAACCGGATCAAAGTAAGTCTTAGTTTAGTTGCTTTTTTCAAAGTTCAATAATAAGTTGATTGATATTTACATAGGTAACTAATATTTTTCATTTTTACAGACTGGTGGTGGTGCACCAGAATACATACCCCCCGATGATGTACTGGACAGAGTAGCAGATTTACTCGGAAGTACAGCTACTGGATTTGTTGTGCCTTTTGGTGGTGATAAGGAGCCAGATCTTTATTTTGGTGGTGATGGTGATGGTAGTGGTGATGGGCTTATTGGGGGATAAGCTGAGGTTTTACCAATAACCTATGAACAAGGGTTAGAAAACTCAACATCTGTACCAGTGTCAATAGACACAGGTATGAGTACTACAATACCAGTGTCTAATGACACTGATGCAAGCACTTCAGTCCCAGTGTCTTTAGACTTGGATGAAGTCCCTGGATGTGCACTGACGGGAGTTCTTGGTCCAGTTATCAGTCTAGCTACACCCAAGAGGCTTACATTAAGTACACCTAGAACAGGTAATGGTTATATTATGGGCAATTAGTTTATGAAACGGTGAAGAATATATTGGTAATTTCAACAGTTTAGCCTCAAAAATATTAATTATTTTTTGGATTTGTTTTTATTGTTACTTAGCTCCTAAGTAGCTGAATAGATTTTACTGAGTTTAGGATCTAGATACCTCATTCCTGAAAACATGTTGTTCCCATGTAATAGTAACTACTATTGTTCTTTCAGGTAAAACAATCAGGAACAAATGTAGTAGACAAATTAAAAAGTTTCTTACATAATACTTTTCTTAGTGTTAATGGTAATCTAAATTGAATATAGCTATTAATATTGATTTTTCAGTAGTTAGCATACACATTTTTATAAAAACCAACTAACAGGTGAACTGGTATGTGGTGAGATATTTTTGAAAATTAGCTTAAAACTTATTTCTTTTCCAGGGAAGAAGAAATCTAAAACGGTAGACGATGGCAAGGTGTCCAGGAATTTTGCAATAGCAGAATATTACAAAACGAAGAAACTTTGTTTAGATGCAAAATTTCAAAATATTTTATTGCAAAATGAAAATTTGAAATTACTTAATGAACATATAAAATTAGAAAACATAAAACTGAATAGAGAACTAGAATTAGAGTAGTTACACAAGTAATTTTGTTGTTTTTTTTTTTAACACAAATGTAAAACCATTTCATCATCATCTTCCTGCCCTTGTCCCGTGTTATTTGGGGTCGGCGCAACGTTTTTTTCTTCCATTCTGCCCTGTCACTCGTCATGCTATCACTAACACAGTTGTGTTAAAAAAAATATCATTTGTGTACTTATTTTGCATTTAAACAAAGTTTCTTGGTAGCATGTAAATGAAATCTTGTTATGCATTTGATTTGTAAAGAATAAAATAAAACTTAAATTGTTACATAATCTTTTATTTACTTATGAAAAATAATTGATAATAAGATCTGTTCTTGTTTGGATATTTTGATCATCCATATTGTGAATATTAATTTCATCACTTGTATTTGTTATTTCCAAGTTAACCTCAGGAGGAACTTCTGCAATATTATTATTCCTACATATATTATGTAATACTGCAGTAGCCGTAATAATAGCCTGGACAACTGGCAATGAAACACACAGCGTGAGTGCCACAACTGGGAATCTACGTTTCCAAACACCAAATGTTCTGCAAACAAACATACACTTTGATTAGTTTATAATTACCTAGACCATTAAATGTGTACAAAAATAATGCAATACCAGGACAAAATGTGTATTCAGTAAAAAATGGAACTCTTTTTTTTTTATAATGATAGGCTAGCGTTTGACCACTATGTAACCTGATGGAACTGAACTCGATAATCGGTCTGTCTGTGTGCCAAATGTCATTGAAATCTTTCAGACATTTTTCAGTGGTTGAGTAACGAACAAACACATTCACAAATTCATTTTTATAATCATAGTAGGATTACCTTTCAATAGTATTTCTAGTCCGAATGTGTGCTTCATTGTATTTACGCTCAGCTTCACTCCTTGGATTTAATAGAGGTGTTAATAAATAGCTTCTGTTTGGATAGGCACTATCCCCAAGTAGCCAGCGGCCGTTTATCTGTCCTGCATCACATTGAGCTGTAAAAATATAGAACCATGTTTCAATATTATATTTCACTAACTAGTTATAAACCTTATAGTGAAAATGCTACCTCTGAGAATAGAATTGTTGAAAATAGTTGCATCATGGGCAGAACCTGGCCAGCGAGCAACCACATTCATGAGCCTCAAATCAGCATCACAAACAGCTTGCACATTGAGAGAAAAGTAGCCCTTCCGGTTCCTATATTCCTCACCTAATGTTACACCTGAAAGAAGTTTTGTGCCATTTAAATAAGTATCTATATTAGGTAATTTGCATAAAAAATTATAAGCTATTTAAAAGTTAAAACTGTATTCCTTACATGGAGATTGTATATGAATATGAGTGCAATCTATTGCTCCTAGTACCCGGGGAAATCCAGCCATCTCATAGAATTTTTCTGAAGCCCCACTATGTATAAAAATATATTTATCATAGAAGCAGGCGATTGCTGATGAAATATCCCGTATTATTCGGCCTGCTGTTGATTTTGATACTCCAACAAAGTCAGCTACGGAAATCAACATAGTGCCTAATGCATAAAATCTCAATGTCATCAAGAGTTGATGAAGCGGTGGCACTCCGTGGTTTCTGCAATCATTTTTACACATTTTTATACCCTAATACAAAATTCCTTTAACTTTTTACCAGACATTTATCATTAACTTTTGAGCTCACCTTGCTGAGGTTACACGGACGACCGGCATAATTTCAGTCAACAGGGAATTTACTGCAGATTTCGATAACCTGAACCTAAATGTGAAGTCAGCATCATCCAGACTCTGCATATAGTTTATCCTTTTCAATCTCCTTGAAGTAGAGCGTCGGCGTTGTAACTCTTCACCCGCTTCACTATCTGTACTATCCCAATCTGATAACTCAGCCAGGACCTCCATATCACTGTCACTATCACTGGAAAATATCGACACTGACATTTTTAACAAATCAAATCCGTAAACCAAACCTTCAATCCGACGAAATTCTAAGATTACGATTGAGATTGTTTACACCGATCAAAGCAACTGTCAAATTCGACGGATAGGTTATTGACACGCTCAAAATGTCATTTCCGAACAGAGGTTGATCCAAAATCTGTAATCCGTCCTCTCAAGGATAGCTTGGTTTTTAAGATTGCGATTTCAATCCGTGGATAGCTTTTTGGCACATTTTATTACCAATCCGGATTTGATTTTCGATCTTCAATCCAAAAAATTTGGATTAGATCGATTATTAATTTTGGCCGTAAATCGAGTCAATTCATAGCACCGTCCGTCCGTGGCACCGTCGCACAATAATTTTCGTTTTTCTACAGTTACCAAGTTTATACAGTTTTCAAGTATTAAGGATTATGCATGAAAAACTATCTCCTAATCAGTTTATCAATAAATATCCCTGAAAGATAAAAATATCAAAGCGGTAAGTGTCTAGTGGGTTGACCCAGCTGAACTTAGCCAGTGAATATTCCCTGCGTTCCGAGCTGACAAAAGCGATAATATCACGAATCCGGCCAACACGCATAGTCAAAATTTAATTAATAGCCTTTATATATTGTAATTGTGACTACTTTTAGTCGGATTCGCGATATAATCACTTTTATCGCAATTCGGAACGCTGCGATTAAAAACCGTAAATGTCAAAATTATCAAAATACAATCTGTGGTTGTTCCTTTTGTTGAGCCGTGCCGTGTCATAAACTGCTTGTGGCACATGCATTTTTTAATAATAACTCTTCCAGAGAAAGAATTCAATTGAATTAAAAAGAACGCACGAAATTTGTAATCACCAAAATGCAGGGTCCCGCAGTTTTTATGGATATATCTCTCGAAGATCAAGTAAGTTAACGTCAACATAACCTAGTTGTTAGGTCTGGGAAAGTGGAAATTAATTTGTACTGCTGTAAATTATAAACATCGACGCTTTTAGGCTCTAGAATTAAGGAAATACTTCAAGAGTCTCGGTGCAGAGATAGCGGAAGAGAAGTCGCCGAAGGGTATTGAGGACGATTTACATAAAATAGTCGGAGTCTGTGATGTTTGCTTCAAGGAACCAAATGAAGCAGAGATTGAAGCTATACTCAATAGTATTGTGTCCATCATGGTATCTGTAAGTATAAACTTCTTACTATTTAGTACACATAAAGTCGACCTTTCTAATAATATGTGTCTGTTATCCAAGTAATAAACATGTCTTTTTTTAAGATATTGGCACTGTGTGTCAGCATAAAATTGTGTTCATGGTATTGCAGATCCCTTTGGAGAGAGGAGAAAACTTAATTTTGGCATTTAGTCAAAGGCTCACAAAGGCACCAGGACCCAAACTTGGCATGGTTGTGCTACAGTCGTAAGTTATTTGTATTTTTCGTATAGATCTCATGAATATTTGAGATCTTTCTTTCATCTGATCATTGCCCTTCTGTTTCCAATTTGATTAAATTTATCTATGAAATAGTATGTTCGATTGCCTTCAACAATTTTTGACAAAATTGCAGTTAATGAACTGATGCTAACAGTTCATTAACTGCAATTTTGTAAACAGATGTTAGACAGAAATATTATTCTTACATTATTACTAGACAGAGGTGGTAAGATGATCTAGATGCAGGAGGAAAATGTCTGGAAGAAGTTGGAGGAGGTCTTTACCCAGCAGAGCAATGGTAAAGGTTAGGACAAAAAGAAAAGAAGATTATTACTGGTTACCATCACCTTGATCATCACAATCACATCAAAGGTCTCATTTTTATTTTTATTTGATTATTTTAGGCTATGGCGTCTATACAACAACTTGGAAGCTAATTCCCCCCTGCGCTACCATGTATACTATCACGTCATTGAGCTAGCAGCGCGTGTTGGGTATGTACGAGAGGTGTTCACCAGTGTTGAACAGCTCAGGAAAGAGTTCTCTGGCTGCCCACCCACCAATGAACAAATGCAGAAACTATACAGACTGTTGCACCAAGTTTTAAAAGATCAGAACAGGTAATATTTTGTTTGAATTACTAGCCTAAGCCTTTTTGTTGTAACTCATAAAAAAATATGGGCCACTAGACTTATTGACTGGATCTTTGGAAAGCAGAGATCAAGTTGTTCAGAACACCCTCATTTATGCAGTCATATTGTATACCCTCGCAAGCTTGGTAAAAAGAAATGGTTTTGAATAGCGGTTGTACAATATTGTCTTGATGAGATGTAAATGAAATGTCTGCTTAAAATGTATTCCAATTTTAGGCATCTTATCTTGTTGTGGGGTTGGCCCTGGGCCAGAGCATATAGACTCTTCTGGATCTTTTGTGCTATGCCCCTCCTGTCTACTCAACCCCTAGCCCTCCGTGCAGCTCCTTTATGAGTCCCAGTATGGCCTTGATGGGACTGAGCCTGTAGTCCTCTGGTCTTGGAAATGGTTGACCCAGATACCCTAGTCTTTTGGAGCCTAGTGCTGCACAGTCGCACAGGCATTGGATTAGTTTTTATATTTCCAATTTGTTAGATAATTTACAGTTAGATCTAGACTAGACCAATTATTACCATTCCAATGATTAAAAACTGGTCTAGTCAGTGTAATCCTACAAGATTTTAGTACTGTTTGTTTTGAGATGGGAAATTATAAAATCAATTTTACCACTCTGGGTGGAGAGTGGGGTGTGACAGACTTTTATTAAGTAAAAACCACCTATGTTCCTTCAGTTGATCTTTGCATTTCAGGGCCATGGTAACCCTTTCAAACATTCCTACAGCTCAAGAGTACTCACATTTGATATTGTATTGGTTTCAGTGAGCTGGCTTCAAAGGTTATGATTGAACTGCTTGGCACATACACTGATGAGAATGCCTCTTATGCCAGAGAAGATGCTATCAAATGTATCTCCACAGCACTAGCTGATCCCACAACATTCCTATTGGATCCCTTGTTGTCCCTCAAACCTGTAAGATTTCTTGAAGGCGAACTGATCCATGATTTACTCACCATTTTCGTATCAGAGAAACTGTCCAGCTATCAGACCTTTTACCAGAATCACAAAGAGTTTGTTCATTCTCAAGGTACGGTACAATTTACTAAAACCTGATATTATTATCATGTATAAATACATTTGCTAATATTAGTTTAATCTTTGGTTTATTCTCAGGTCTAGATCATGAACAAAATGTAAAGAAAATGAGGATACTGTCCTTCATGCAAATGGCGGAAGTCAACCCTGAACTCACCTATGATGAGATTATCTCAGAACTGCAAATAGAAGAACAAGATGTTGAAGCTTTCATCATTGAAGGTAATTTAAATGATCATTTGTATAAACAAGGCATCAATAGACTTGAGGTACTATATGTTATCAGAGATGGATAAAATATTTATGTGGCCATTATATAGATGTGGACGTAAAATCTTATAGAAATAGTAGTATAATGATAAAAAAACTTAAATTAACACTACTAAACCCACAATATGTCATCATCATCATATTAGCCGAAAGACGTCCACTGTTGGACATACGCCTCCCCCAAATGTTGCCACAATAAACGGTCCCATGCGTGTCTCATCCATCGGATTCTCGCAACCCTTACCAGGTCCATTGGTCCACCTTGTAGGAGGCCTTCCAACACTGCGTCTACGTACGCAGTCGCCAGTCCATAAGCTTTCGGGCCCAATGGCCATCTGTTCTGCGAGCAATGTGCCCTGCCCATTGCCACTTAAGTTTGACGATTCTTCGAGCTATGTCGGCAACCTTGGTTCTCCTGCGGATATCTTCATTCCTGATTCGATCACGCAAGGAAACTCCAAGCATAGCCCTTTCCATTGCCCTTTGGGTGACTTTAAGCCTTCTGATGAGGCCCATTGTGAGCGACCACGTTTCGGAAGCATGTGTCAGCACTGGCAACACGCACTGGTCATAAACTTTCGTCTTGAGACACTGTGGTATGTTGGACGAGAAGATACTGCGCAGCTTCCCGAACGCCACCCAGCCGAGTCGGATTCGACAGTCGACCTCTTTCTCGAAATTAGATCTACTTAACTGGACTGTCTGTCCGAGGTATACGTAATCGTACACAACATCGAATGCAGAGTCTCCGATCTTGATAGGAGTGGGTTCTACATGGCTGTTTATCATGAGTTTGATTTTGTCCATGTTCATTTTAAGTCCCACTCTTTCGGAAGCTCTACTGAGGTCATTGAGCATTGTGCTGAGCTCTTCCGTAGTCTTAGCCATGACTACTATGACGACGGCAAACCGAAGGTGAGTGAAGTACTCGCCATTGATATTAATGCTTAGTGTACTCCAGATCAGAACCTTAAAGTCATCCTCCATTGCGGCCGAAACTGTTCAGTTTCGAAAAAATGACGTCTCCCTGCCTCACACCCCGCTGCAGGAGGATAGGTTTCGAGGTCTGGTCCTGAAGTCGGACTGACATGGTGGCGTTTTCGTACAAACACTTCAGCATTTCGATGTACCGATAGTCAATCTGGCACCGTTGGAGAGACTGCAACACAGCCGAAGTCTCGATCGAATCAAAGGCTTTCTCGTATTCTACAAACGCTAGACAGAGAGGCAGTTTATACTCCTCGGTCTTCTGTATAACCTGCCGTAGCGTATGTATGTGGTCTACGGTACTGAAGCCTTTTCGGAATCCGGCTTGTTCGGGAGGCTGGAAGTCGTAAATATGCGCGCGAGACGGTTCGTGATGACTCTGGAAAACAGCTTGTAGACATGGCTCAGAAGTGAGATAGGCCTATAATTCTTGAGCAGGACTTTGTCGCCTTCCTTAAAGAAGAGTACACACCTCTGCTCTATATGACGGAATCAAACCGCTTCTGAAGGGCTTTAAGAATCGGTTTCCCACCCGCCTTCAGGATTTCGGCCGTAATTCTGTCATCCCCCGGCGCCTTGTTGTTATTAAGCTGCTTCAGAGTCATCCTAATCTCGTACAGGCTGGCGGGATATCTACGGCATACCGAAGATATCTCGGACCTCAGCCTGTAGCGTCAGCGTCAGCGTGTCGGGTCAATCTAGCTCGTCAGTCGTTTGCTAGATTCGCAGTTTGGTAATTGACGTGTATAACTGTCCATAAAAAGCCTCGATCTCTCTGTCAAAATTTAAATTCAAATTGATACAATGTTTGTTAATTATTATTCGTTCCCGACTTTTACCTTTTTACTTATCCATTACTAAATGACTCGTATTTATCTTCCAGTACTAAAAACCAAGCTGGTCCGCGCGCGCATGGACCAGGCGGAGCGCACGGTGCGCGTGTCGAGCACGATGCACCGCACGTTCGGGCGCGCGCAGTGGCAGCAGCTGCGCGACGTGCTGCTGGCGTGGCGCGGCAACGTGCACTCCGCACACGAAGCCATGAAGTCCGTCGCCGCCGCCCAGGTCGAATACGCCACTGCTAACCAGAAAGCATAGAGCTGTTTGCTGCAGATTTTTACATAACCTGCAACCTATTTGGTGCCTAGATTTGCTCAATAACTTTTCTACTGTCAAATATGAATACTAGCAATAAACAAGCCAACTAAAATAAGTTGGGATATCTAATGGTGACGAAAGGAGATAAATAAAGTTCAATATTGATTACAATTATGTTTATAGTCTATTTCTACATCTTTTGTCATATAAAAGTATATAAATGGCGTAATTTTTTCATGTATAAAATACGAGTAAATTCTAGGCACCAAATTTTTATAATTTCTAAAAATTTATCAGGATCCTATTGCAAGGTCACATAAAATAAATCTATATTAATTTGGACAATATTTATACTCTCGGAGTAGGAGTGTTTTGGTTACACTTTATGTAACAATCTGCGGAATGTAACCATTTTGTATTAATATATGTTTTAAACATCCAAAAGTATTTCATTTTCTCAATAAAACTTGAAAGCTAACGGCAGTTCAGACCTATACCTACAGACACGCAACACGGTACTTCATGCTGGAACCGCTGCTCAACCTTCATCAAGCGCAAGTTCTTTTCATTTTTGGGATGAATACCACATTGATGCACTAGAGTCGATTGAGAAGCAAGTCAAGATCATCTGTAATCTGTAATTTGTCGAGTCAAAACTTCAAAGTCATCGGCATCGACGCCGAGTTGAGCTTGTGGGTTTTCTATCGTTTACATTTTGGGGAGTGGGAATTGCATAATTTTATTACGCCAAGTCCGTCCCACCAACGGACGTACGGCGTTGCGCCACCGGTAAATGAAGCCTTTTGGCAACATTCATTATGCGCACAGCTAAGGAGTTAATTTTTCTGTCGGAGTCTGCTTCCTGTTAGCTACAACCTAAGGGTCTTTAAGTCAAGAGTGAATAGGTTACTTCTAGGCAATAGTGCTCCATCTACGCTTACTATCAGGTGAGATAGTGGTCAAATGCGAGCCTATGCATAATAAAAAAAGTTCATGTTTTGAGTCCTGTCTGCAATTTGGTGGCGAGACAGCGCGCACTGGTTACTTTTGTCACCGTGACTGTTCCATAACTCTTAAATCAAGTCCGTGGAATTGTATGGAGATGCGCGCATGTTACGACGTGACAACTGAGTGACTTGTGTACGCTGATCGGCGAACAAGCCCGTGACGACACTTTCACCGCGCCGTTAGGTTTTCATATCGGTGCGCTCACTGGTGACAAAATTATTAATCACGACATCGGTCGTTCGCTATTTGTATTCTGACTACCGACTGGCGCGCTTAAAATGGCGTCACTATCTACGCAAGAAGACGATGTTAATAATGACCTTCATAAAGAAGAAATGGAGAAGAGACCAGCCCTTTATGATAAAAGGTTGAAAGAGTATTCAGAAAAAATATCTTTGTATGTTCTCAAAGTTTATAGTACCTACATAGCATAGAACTTTCCACGTAGTAGCTTGTCACTCCAAAGGAGTGTATAGTATTCTCTTCGCTTTCTTTTTCTCCTGAGTCTCATGAGTTCACAGAGAAAGACCATCTCTTCGAAATCCATATCGGCAAATGACGCTTCGATTTCAAAAAAGTTTTGTCACTGTCGCTCTTCGTGAGCGCACTCTACTTTGGAAACATGACGTGACAATGACAAAGACTAAAGTCACCGTGACAAAAGTATCCAGTGCGCGCTATGCCTTAGTTGACTGCCAACCTTTTGATTCTAGCTATAATCACAGATATCCATATTAATTGAAATGAAGAGTTTATTGGCACACAACGGAAACGAGGAGTAGTTGGCTTAGGAAAATGACTGCAACAACCAGTCACTGACAAACAAATTTCAACCTTTTCCTAATAGAAATAAAGTTAAAAATCTTGCGTTGCACTGCTTAACACTGGTTGTGGGTCGAATATACCATTCTGCTTTATGAAGGAGATTGTCATATACCACTGACAAGAGGACGTCAGAAAATTCTGTCAATATCTTTACTGACATCAAACAGCTGATTAAATTATCAGTTGTACAATCTGATACAGTTTTAATTAAATTGATATATAAATAGCTCAATAATTAATGGATTATGGATACAGACGGGATGGATGCTTTCGTAACGTGTTTCGTTCGTTCGTGTGCGTCGCGCTGTCGATGCTGCTCGGGTTGCACATCTACGCTTATTTCTGGGGACCCACGCAAGAGATGCTGGACGGCGATTTCTCTGATATTAAATACGTCGTCATGCAGCTTACTAGAGGACTGTCTGAGGTTGCTATACATTTTGTTCACATACATACACATTTTGTTGTTGGTTGATAAACGTTCTAGGTACTAGAAAAACAACAATAGGTACAAATTATGTCTGAATCTCGTAGGGTTTATTTCAATATCCGGCCGGTTATCTATATATAGAAAAAACTGGGCAAGTGCGAGTCGGACTTGCGCCCTGAGGGTTCCGTACAAACTTAGCTATGTTAATAGAGTTCAATGAGGATCAATCACATAATAGCAAATCCCATTTTTACTAAGTACATCGTATGTGTAATAATTTACTGAGTATTTATTTTTTTTAAATTATTAAAATCCGTCTATAAATAGTGGATTTATTAAAAAAAATCTGAACGGTTACTTAGAAACGCGCGCTCTCGCTGGGCTATTTACGATGACGTCATCTGTCGTGATCCGTGCGACAAACGGCTTGATCGTAGGGACTTTTCACGTGAAGTGAATAATTAAAAAATTGCGATGTTTCCAATTTTAGTAATATTTGAGTATGATATATATGTCTATGTTCCCGATATACGTACACAAAATTTTTATCGTGTTTCGTATGATTTAGAGGGTTTGAAGATTTGACGAACTCTCAGGTATGCGCTACCTCGAATGCCATTATTCAGCTTATGGAAGTTGAAATTAAATACATGAAGTAATGTATTTTATTCTTTATTTAATGAAGTTTTTTAACAAAATATTCTACAATGAAAAAAAAAAATTGTGGCAAAAAAACCTGTTTAATTTTTTTTTAATAATTCACAAACTTGGACCACTTTAATTATTTGATTTTCTTTGTAATCATAGCTGTGTTAACATATCGCTCGCTGTGTTTCACAATGGACTTAAAAGTCGTTTAGGAGACAGATCGATTACAGTGGGGGAGGTTGACGCTGCCCAATCGTTTCACTGGAACAATGACCAGGCCACTTTCCTGATATCTGTGTATATATAAAAAAGAAAAAGAGTTTAAATACGGCGAGTAATATCTGACGATTTAAAATACGACACTGCAACATTTTATAACTTTAGATTTTTACCATTTTTACTTCCGGTAACCGTCCGGACCGAGCCCAAGTCGTCGACGGCGCGTCAGTTCCACGCGCGCCTCAAGGAGATGTCAGCAACTCTAGGGGCCCAGCAGGGTCGAAGCCTACTGGGGCCATGGGTAGAGTGAAAACGAAACTCGGGGCCCTGGGACGAAGGCAGCGAAAGAACAGGAGTGGGTTTTTAGCCAGTAAAAGTCTGACATTATCTCCTGCTCCGCCAAGAGCGGGATTTGTCGTTAGATGATTTTCCCACTTAAAAAAAAGACTAAAACATATCATAAGACAAATATATATTACTAACCTAGCCTATTCTATTACAATCAAGATTTTGGAGCAGAAGTTGAAAATTAAAAAAAACTGTTTTTTTTTTCTGTTTGTTATAGAATATTTAGTTAAAAAGTGGTTTTTTTTTTCAGTGGGAAAATCATCTTATGACATCCCCCGCCCTTGGGTGGGGCGGGAGATAGTGTCAGACTTTTACTCACTAAAAACCCACTCCTGTTCCTTCGTTGCCTTCGTCCCAGGGCCCCGGGTTTCGTTTTCACACTACCCATGGCCCCAGTAGGCTTCGACCCTGCTGGGCCCCTACGATTTGATCCGCTTTACGTGAAATGCTACCGTATTTATTCGCTGGTTAAGACCGATCATGAAAGGTGACGTCACAGTGAGTCGCTTCATTCTCGGGCGCGTTTCTGGAACTAATATATTAAAATTGCTGTATCTTCGTCATTTTTGGTCCGATTTAAATAATTTCTTCACAGTATTTACTGTTTTTTTTGACGCTATAAGCCTGCGTCACAAAAATCATGACTGATCCTCATTGCCGAATGGAGTCTTGAAGATTTTTCCGAATCACTTTTTTTTTGTTGTGATGTAAGAACAAATTTACAGTTTTCAGATTTATTCCTATACCTGTGCTATAAAACCTTGCTTTATGCAAAATTTCAGGATTCTGGATCAACGGGAAGTAACGCAAACTTGATTATATGGTTTTAATTTCAACTCAATACCTCCACGCGTTCTCGAGATAAAGGGTCTTGACAGACAGACAGACAGACGGACAACTAAGTGATCCTATAAAGGCTCCGTTTTTTCCTTCTGAGGTACGGAACCCTAAAAAGGAGAAACTGACTGACGGAAAATGAAATTTTGCACAAGGTTTCCCTATATGACATAAGTGAGAAGTTCTAAGAAAGGATTTTCCAAAATTTATCCCTTAGGAAACGGGAGTCCAAAGTTTGTATAATGAAATAGTGGGCTCCGTTATCTTTGCTGACATCTATTTGTGGCGCGCATGGAACACGAAGCGACGCGGACGTCGTACCGGGCCCTTACAATGGGTAGCTTCGTCCGCAAACTCTGCAAACCCGTGCTTACAATCAATGACCGGACCTGCCGAATGACTCGACTCCAAACTTGCGGATAGTTCATATACAACAAAAATAGATGGCACTACTAGTTGCTTTGCGTTGCTATGGAGTTCGTAGTTCGAACTACGAAGTGCTACGGATTTTGTAGCACAGCGCAATATTTAACATCAGATGGCGTTAGCTGTTTCACCAAAGTCGAAGTTGTAATAGTTTTTGAACTTTTAAGGGTGTTTTTAATATCGTGCAGATTTCATCACGCATGCGGGATTGCCCCGCATGCAGAAAGTTTCAAAATGCAAAAAACACGTCCTGCGTGCGTATTCCACGCATTACGATAAACTACGTGTATTAAAAGGACGTATGCGGGAGTTACGCGTGCGGGACAATCCCGCATGCGTGATCAAAACCGCACGATATTAAAACACCATTAGGCGGGACTATAATGACAATAACAGCGGACTCATGTCCGTTTACCATACATTTCAGAACCTCAGTCGTGTCAATAGTAGTTGCAATATGCGAATACTAGCTTTTGCCAGCGGCTTTGCCCGCATGAAAATAGGTTTTCCATACAAACTTTGGACCCTCGTTTCATCCCCATATGGGGTCAGTTTTAAAAAATCCTCTCTTAGTGCTCGCCTACGTCTTAAAAGGTAACTTAATGCAAATGTCAGCAACTGTAGGGGCCTAGCAGGGTCGAAGCCTACTGGGGCCAAGGGTCTGATTTTGAAAGGAAGACTCGGCCCTGGTACGAAAGGCAACGAAGGAACAGGAGTGGGTTTTTAGTCAGTAAAAGTCTAACACTCTCGCGCTCCGTCCAAGAGCGGGGGATGTCATAAGATGATATTCCCACCGAAAAAAAAAATGCAAACGTTTACGCTCCTAGTCGCGGTAGTTTTGGCTGTGTGTTGATATGTCAGTCAGTCAGTTTCTCCTTTAATATATACACGGTGTCTTTGACATCGACGCACAAACAAAAAACCACGGACCCAGTCCATAGTTCTGGACCCCCCCAGTGGTGGAATTTTTCGTCGGCTTTTTCCTATTTTTTTTTTAAATCTGTACTTTTTTTAATTTAAACTGTGTAAAATTGTTATTCTAACCAACCCCGATGATATTTTTAGTAAAAAGAAAAAAATATCTAATAATTAAAAAGTCATCGGGGTACCTACATAAAATCGTTATTCTAATCAATCCCGATATTTTTAATTTTAAAAGTAATTCATTCATTTTTTTCACTAAAATTTCATTAGGTGAGATAGCGGTCAAGCGCGAACCTATCAAGAATAAAAAAAGGTAGTTTAAAGATTTTATATACTGTTTAATTAAAAAAAAAAAAACTTGATCAGTTTTTATGATACGCCCGTTTATGTCGCAAAAAACGTATATTTCGATACTCTCAAACGAATCAAAATTCATAGGGATCCAGAATCCTGAAATTTGGTAAAAAGCAAGGTATAGGCACAGGTATAGGAATAAATGTGAAAATAGTAAATTAGTTGTTACTTACGTCACAAAATTGTAGGTGAATCGCAAGCATGAGCGTCTACAGAGTGAGATGGAGCGCATCTCGTCGGTGTTGCCCGCGGTGGCGGCGGCAGCCGGACGCGCCAAGGAGGCTCTCGTCGATCCCGTGATGCGTCTGCGCAATAACCGACAGATTGGTGATGCACCTGATTATGATAGACAGGTTAGTGATTCATGAGCTGTATTTTATTGATTGCTTTTCGTTTTTTTTTTAAATAATGTAAAGTAGTGCTTGACTGCGATCCCACCTGATGGTAAGCAGTGATGCAATCGTGGATGGTAAGGCGCACTAGTTTATCACTTAGTCCGGACCGTAGAGGTTTTAGTAACGGTGGCCCTCGCCGTACGTCGTGATACAACCCAACTAACAAAAAGTGGTTTTTAAACTTATAATTATAATCTACAAAGCCTCGAGCACAGGCGCCAGCCTATCGGTATTTTACAAGTTATATTTTGGAGAGTGTGCGCGGGAATTGCATGACTTAATACCGCCATCTCCTTTCTACCATCGGACAACCCGACGTACGGCGAGTATCCACCCTTGCGTTGTTGAAACTTCAACGGTCCGGACTAAGCGTTTCGCTTCGTCGTTTATACCGCGTACATCGAAGGGCTGGAACAATTTGCCTGCTGCGGTCTTCCCCTCCAACTATAATTTAGGTGTCTTCAAGGCTAGAGTGAATAGGCTTTTAATAAACTAGTTCGCCTCACCATCAATGATTGCATCTCTGCTTACCATCAGGTGCGATCACAGTCAAGCACTGGTTTACTTAAATCAATAAAAAAGAAATGTAGGTCGAGGTATTTTTTTAATTATAAATTTAAGTTTTATTTAGATTAATAGTGATTAGATAAGCACTGAGATTGCTTACATTTATTAGCGTACCATATTCTGAAAAAAAAAACAAAACTGGAACATGTCTTAATACTTTCTTTCTCTGGATACAGGTTGTTCATGTTAGTAAGCAAGTTACCCCTTAAAACATGTGTCGATATAACCCCGTCGGATAGCTACTTTGTTTGTGTCTGCTACCTCCTTGTCAATCATTCTCTCATATATTAAGTACTAACACATGTTTCCGTTTTGGTTTGCTTCTGAACTTATCATCCCTTATTCCAATACATGTTTTCATTTAGTTATAGTAACTAAATTAAAATAATACTTTTTACTTTATGATTTAAATATGGCATTTTTCCGTTAGTTCGAATGTTCGATTGCTGGAATAGCTCCATCCAGTGTGTTTGATAAGCTACATATTAAATATTTATTTTACACAACAACTCTCTTCCACCGCGGTCGCCGCGGCTGCCAAAATCCCGGGCGGCTTTACACAGGAATCGTGTGGTCCATGGACCTTTACGGGGCTCTCGTATGGGGCGAGGTCGTTGCGGAAGCGACTGGCCCGCCGGCTGAACGCGTCCCAAAAGTACAGGGATGTCACACGGTCATCTGCCAGGCAGTGAGTATCGATCCTTGCCGGCCAATCATCGTGGGATTTGGAGGCAACAGTCCTTGCACACATGCACGACGTGGAGGTGCAATGCCGGGGCCGTAATTGTCTGCTGTGACAAATTTTGATTGGGAAGAGAGGCGCCACGGCGCGGCGGCGCGGCGGCCTTCTCACTTCGTGCTTGACGCAGGTCCTCAGCAGACACGGTTGTTTTGAAAGGTTACTGTTCTGTCTAAGTCTACAAAGCATTAATCGATCTAAGAAGATTTTTAATTAAGTACGTGTATCCACTTTGGCTAAATAAATTGGATAACCAGATCGCCACGTCTTCTAATCATTCTGAATTTAATACCTAAGAGTAAATCGTAGCGCAGTAGCCATAAATATGAGAGAGTGTGGAGTCTGCTACTTGTTGACAGTTGGCCGACTACGCGCTCGAGTCCGCTGGTGCAAGGGTATTGGATACTGGTGATACGATAGAGCACGTTATTTACGAGTCACCGGTCGGCTGGGCGCTCCATATGCTGACTTCGTGGGTATGTCGCGAGTGCCTCGGCGCCCGGGCTATGATCCGGCCGGGGACGCTGCCCGGAGAGTGCTGGGCGTTTAAGGGCCCCAGGGGAGAGGCCACCATACGTCTGCTGGGCACTGTCCGGATAACGAGCGTCAGCATTGAACATATTCCGCCGCATATTTCTCCGACGAGGTAATTTTATTAATTCATTTTTTTATATTATATTTTTTTTGTGTGCCTTTCATGTTTTAACCTTCAAAAGGCGCGTGGGTTTTTGGAGATAAGATCAGAGCGTATGGGATTTTTACCTCACCAAAAACCATCTCGGTGAGCACCATTAGCACATGTAAAGGGTCCCATGACCTCTTAAAAGACAACCCCGGTGCCCCATTTATAAAGCCTATTTTCAATTTGTTTGTATACCTAACAGAATATTGTGAACAGAAAATATATTGATAGGGCATTGAGTTTTGCAGAAAAGCGGAGCTTTGAGAAAATATTTATTCGAATAGCTTGTTATGCACGTTTGGAATATATAGATAAATAATATAAATAATAATCTAAAGAATTTTTAGGTCTTTTGCAAATGTGCTAATAATTTTTGGAAAAATATATTTTTTTTTTTTTCACAGGGAGATATCATCAGCTCCGCGCTTATTCCAAGTCGAGGGTCTAGAGAACCGCTTTGATATATACCCTCACGACTACGGTAGTTTCGAGTATGACAAAGATGGCAAGCCTATTCAGTACTTCGAGGTTCTGTACCCGGCTACCAAGGGTCATAACCTCGTGAGAGTCAGGGTGCTGTCGAACTGGGGACACCCGGTATACACGTGCGTGTATCGTGTGAGGGTCCATGGGGAGCTGGTAAATAACCCGAGGGCTGTGGCTGATGACGGTGATGCGAGGATAGAGAATGAATAGGTGCTGTAATGGGTTTAGAGAATTGGCTTAGCTTGGTGTGTTAGGTAGTATGAAGTCTTGCCATGTATTGAATGTTGCTCATTTATCTAGCTATTATTTAATTATTCACTGAATAGGTTTGAGTAAAATTTCTAAAGTTTTTAAGCTCTTCATTTCAGTTTAAATTCGAAACTAGCGGTCTGGCCATTTTATTTCGTGTTAACAGTGTTTGAAGATCTTTCTGTAGAAAATATACATATTGGTTTTGTTAGGTTTAATATATTAATGCCTACACAAAGGTTAACTATTATATCATTACAATGTAGTTAATAGTAGTAGCAGCACGGTTGGCGCAGTGGTTGTGCGATTACTACGCTGTGTATCGCGGGTTCGATTTCCGCACGGGATAAATTTTTATATAGTACAATATACCTACAAAAGATAGTGAAGTTTTTATTATTAAAATTATCACTAATAATTATGATCACAATATTATGATTTGATTTTACATAATATGTATAATCAGAATATTAGCAGAGTTAAAATGCATTTCAAAGTTATAAATATTTTAGAATTATTATAGTGGTAAACCATAAACAATGTGTGTTATATTAAGATCTATTGATAAATAGAAATAAAGCTTTAATTTCATAATTTTATTGTTTTAATTACAGGATAAAATGTAGGGTCCACATAAAAATGATATAGTAGTAGATTTTTTTGACACAAAATCCTACATTGAAACCAATATTGCCAGGTGGCTACCCGGTTATATCCATTGTGCGTTGCACAAAACGAGAGAAAGGCGAAACCAAGCATAGATGTATAGATGTTAATCTGGGTGTCCGGCAGCCGAGCGCTATAAAACGCATGCTTTGTCCAGCAACAATGGCACAAAGTACATAAATTAAAGTGAGCAAAGTGATCATGAGCCCCCGCGGCGCAAGCGCTAATGGGTTGACCGGAGCAGCCCGGCTTTGTGCGCGGTAGCGCTGCGCCGGCGCATTGTTGACGGACAGTTTATTTAATTTATTGTAGCAAAGGATAGTTTGCAGTTACGCGTACCTGCAGAAATACGTAGTTTTATTTATTTTTTTGTATTTAAATATTGTTTTTTACTTACAATACCTTTGATTGAAAAAAGAATACATCAGACTCAATTCTAGCTACTTTTATCATAACTATGTAAAACATAAGATCACGCCTGTTATCCTAAAGGATTCAGCAGGGGTGTAGGAGTAGGCAAGTACACAAACATTTCAGTAGGTATGTGTGAGTCTTATGTCATAGAAGGCGAATTTAATGCTAATAACCATAGGGTTACATCCAGCTTCCGAGTTGCTACTGAGAACTTCTGGATGGAAAAAGCGTATTATTTACACTAGATCCATCCTGGGAATTGAACTCAGGACACTCATGCCTAGCGCTTGCGAACATTAGGCAAAGAGGCAGTTACCTATGTACCTACTTAGTTCTAAAATTCTTGCCGCTTTGTTAAACTGCCGAATGCATGTATAGCTCACGAGCTTCTATTTGGGGGTTTTGTTCAGGTACGCCACAATCACGGGCGTTGAGGCCTTTGAGGAATGGTGGCGCCACGGCGTCCGAACTTTTCGCCTGACATAGGTCCTCACGTCCGGTGAGGATCTATGTCAGGTGGTGTTTCAGAAGATACCTATTTCGGATTCGGCGGAAAGAAACACACCGATGCTTTGTGTTAAGTTCCACGCTCGCCTCAAAATAATATCAGCAAAATAGACAGCGCTCACCATGGCCGATGTCTGCTAGTGCTGCGGGATTGTTCGAAAGTGATACCGCAGCCCTGGATTCGAATTCAGAACGCAACTGAAGGAACACAGGTGAGTTTTAGTCATTAAACTTTGGCACTCTCTCTCTACACCCAGAGCGGAACAAGTTAATTAATGATATCTCATCTCAAAAAAGGGTTCGTCTAGAAGATTTTCAGTCTTAATATTGATCTATTAACTATTATTATATAAAATTAACTTCTGAGTTTAGCGGTATGGATTAGCGTAGCTTTAAATGAATCTGGATATTAATTATACCTCTCAGAAAAAAAGCTTGCTGTATGAAATAACATCGAACTAATAGAAACAGTCTGTTAAAGTAACCTTTTCTTCTGGTTCCACGGTAGTCGGATAAAATAGAGACCTCAAAATAATTAAAGGACGAATCCTACTGAAAATTATATCGTAACCTACGCTATATCGAAGTAAAGACAGCCATGAAATCGGCATCGTTAAAGGCAATAACGTACGCGGACGTACATTAGAGACACAATTAGGTCGTCGGAGAAACGATTCCTTTCTTTAGTTACTTCAATGTGTTTCCTTTTCTCTGACAAATAGATTGGATTCGTAAAGGGTGAAAGCACCTCTCCATGAAATTTATCCTTATCCACCGACGCCTACTCGTGCCTACCTACTCCTCAATATTAATGATGTGATCTTAGTTCAGTGTCTCGCTACTTGACATGTATTAATGGCCAGTATTTGTGTCCAGATTCCTCTTGGCTGGTCACGTTACATGTAAAAAGTTAACAATTGAGGAACATTGCATTATTGTATGGTATTAGTGAGGTGCCCCGTCGCGATGCCCGCATTTTTGGCGATAGTTTGGTGATGTAGAATTCATTTGAGTTTTGATGGTTTAGTTAACTAAGCAAGTGTTCTAATAAATAAATAGATAATAATAGGCTGGAAACCAGAGAACCTACCTACGTTGAATCTCCACTTATCTATACCTACTTATAATGCTTTGTTCTGAATTACTGCTGACGGATCAACGCACAACCTAAATAAACCGTGCAATTTTGCACAAGGTTTCCTTTAATTATGACGTAGACGAGCACTAAGAGAGGATTTTCCAAAATTCACCCGCTATAGGGATGAAACGGGGGTTCAAAGTTTGTATGGAAAACCTTCTTTTACGCGGGTGAAGCCGCTGGCAGAAGATAGTCGTCAGTAGAAGTAGAGGGTCCTATAATGTTAGAGCAGAGATCAGCCTTTTTGTTATTTGTTTCTTTCGGCCTTGCACGGTTTGTGCATTAAGCAGTGCCAAAATTTTATTCATTTACATTAGAATGTGGATGTAGAATATTCTAATACTTTTTCAAGTATTGGCAGCAAATGTAAATGTCACGTCAGCCTTCTCGGCAAGCTTAGCTGAGGTGTTAAATACACAACAATTCTTAGCTCCACTTTACCGAGATCCTAACTGTATTAATGAGTTCACAAAGGTATTGATCAGGTGCATAGATACTTGAGACACTAAACTACACCAATTTTACATTACAATATTCACTAGAAGTTAATTTGCGAATAATTAAAACAGCTGTTGAACTTCACCCGTTAAAATCTCCTTAAAAACTATGACCGCAGCCTTTGACCTTTAACATTATTAATCAGATTAATTTTATAACGGCAAAAGCTTGTGAGTATGTGTGTGTTTCAGCGTGAAGAAGTAACAAACGGTTGTTACGTCATCACGCTCGAATGGCTGAAAGGATTTAGATGTTTGGCACACGGGTAGACAGACTACGTCCTGGAATAGCACATATAATACTTTTTATCTCGGCTCAACCGCTTGGAGCAGCCAGTAGTAGATCATAGAGAAAAACAATCTGGTAAGGATAATATATTCTGTCTCATTGTTATTGTTGTTATTGACCAAACAGGCCGCATCTTCACTCAAATAGCGTCACAACCTAAAAATCAAACGATCGAGAAAAATGCCTTTAAATTCTAATAATTCAAAGATCTGACTCAACATATAAATAAATAAAAATGGGTCACCTATGGGCAAATAACTGAACTACAAATATGACACTTGAAATTAGTAGCACAATATTATCAGCAAAAGGCGGATATTATAAATCAAAATGAAAAAAACATTTAATCTGCTTTGCCTTTCCAATGTTTAAGTCGGTTTCCAGTCAAATTGTTTTCAGTTGGATACCATCATTTTACATGGAGCGACTGCCTATCTGAACTCCATAATCCAGTATCTTAGTAACAAGATACCGCTTGGCAAGTCTTGTATTAGAATATATGGAGTTTGTCTGGCAAATGTTAACGATTGTTAAAAAGATCTTCAACCGAAACCAATGACTTTTTTTACGTGGGAAGTCATCAAATGATTTCTGCCGCTCTGGGTGGAGCGGGAGTGAATGTCAGACTTTTACGGACTAAAACCCACAATGTTCCTTCAGTTGCCATTTTTTGTGAGGGTTACGGTAAGTCCTCTTTCCAGGGAATAACCCTCAGGCCTGACAGGTGTACGGTCCGACATCTCTTTGACAACCAATCTATGACAACGTGCTTTCCAAGGCACAGAGTAGTCTTGATATATGTGTAATGGATGGTCACCCATCGCGTTGCTTAACTCTGAAAATCGACTCGTGCTGCAGTTATTCATTAGCCATGACTGATTATTTATTGCATAAATAATGAGAATGGAAGAATGAAATCAAAACATAACATAATAGACTCTACGATGAATGAACTAAAAAAGAAGCCCGTCACACCTCCCCGAGCATCGTCTCTAAAGATATTTTACACATAGATCATTTATTTATCTCCAGACAGACATCTCTTTATATTGATAGTTGTAATTCTTCGGCCATAACGGAAAATTATGTAAGGCCGACCTTGTGGAGATCACGTACCGGTTCGTTGTCCGCTTCTATTCCTAACTACTAACAAATATCTTTGTAATGGATATCAGACAAGTTTTTTACTTTTGTTACTATTCTTCTGAGTCACAGTATTTAATCCAGGACAAGCGATAAATCTTAAGAAACTTTTGCAACAATATTCTCTTCAGCCTAATTGGGGATGAGGGATAAAGGGTGCATTGTGAAAGCCGCCAAAATATTTGACAATATTAATAATGTTTCTGGTCTGTCGCTCGTCAAAGGCTTACTAGTAAAGGATTGCTGATAGTTAGACGGTTAAACCCATTGGAGCGTTCGGAGAGCTTCCGCTGTGTTTGGTGCAAGCTATAGGAATCTAAGCGTACTGGCTTGTGTATCTACCTGCAATATAAGTCAAATTGAAGACTATATATATATATATATATATTAAAGTTATCCAGGCGTATTTGACTGATAGGTCATTTTGTGTACATATCGGTAATATTGTGTCCAAACCGAGATCTATACAGGCAGGTGTGCCACAGGGTTCACTGCTGGGTCCACATTTATTCATACTGTACATAAATGACATGCCCAAGCAGCCTCACACTCATCTTACTTGTTTTGCTGATGACATATTATATATATTATATGCCTCATTTAACTACCGCAAAAAGACACAGACTTAATAGTTGAACGGCTCCAGTTATCATTACAGCTTCTAGTTCAATATTTTACTAAATGGAAATTAAAACTAAATTCCACAAAAACAGAAGTCATAATGTTCATTAGGAAGAGATCATTACCAAAAAGTTGGGGATACGACTTTGTCATGGAGTATGTCAATACAGTACCTTGGAATTATACTGGACAATCAAATAAACTGGACTAAAAACACTGATTACTTCCGTATTAAAGGAATAAAAGCCCTAAACAGCTTACATCCCATTTTAAACCGGCGATTCCAAGTCAGCTCAAATACAAATTTGAAGATGTATACAACTCTAGTCAGAACTTGCATTACACACGCGGCCCCGGTCTGGAGCAGTACATGCGACAGTAATTACACGAAACTACAAGTGGTCCAAAACAAGGCTGTAACAATATCTTTTAATACACCCTTAAGAACTAATCTTAAAATGTTACACAATCGATTAAATTTCCCAACATTAAAACAGTTTATTACAAAAGTCACTAAAAAGTTTTACCTTATAACCAATCCTAAACATCATAATCCATTTATTTTTAATATTGGACAGACACGATTTAAAAATGTAATAAACGTTTTGCAAAAAAAAAAACGACTTCACTAAAAAAAACACTAAAAGGATCAAAATAACTTTAATTTTGTAAGTCAGTGTTTCTCGGTATTGTTTGTTTCTTATTTGTAAAAAGTTTTTATTTTACACTTTTTAGTTGCAAACCATTTATAAACAGAGTGCCTATTTCTCATGACGATTCCAACTAACCCAAAACACTGCAAGGTTACATTGTTTTATTAGAAAGTTCCTGTGTCTACCTTCCACCTTCCGGCTCCATCACCAGATCAATTCGATAGTACCTTATAGCCAAAGTGCATCTCATGACAATTCTAATAAGCACAAACACGGCTAGGATACATTGATTAATTACGGAGTTCCTATGCCTACCTTCCGGCTCCATCATCAGATCAGTTCGATAGTACCTTATAGCCAAAGTGCATCTCATGACGATTCTAATAAGTCCAAACACGGCTAGGTTACATTGATTAATTACGGAGTTCCAGTGCCTACCTTCCGGCTCCATCATCATCATCAGATCACTTCGATGATACCATTTTTAACGTAACTATTCAGAACCATTCATTTATTTGTATTGTCATAGTCGCTTAACTATCTTCATTGTGATATCAATGTGAGTATGAAGTTCCGTTGACCATTTCTGGTCTTCTTCATCAGTTCCACTTCATCAAATGTTGCTTTTTAACTGTAAATGCTTAAGTTCTCGATGAAAATACCAAAATCACTATATGGTTGCCTGTAATATTTCAGGAGTTCCCTAGATTCCTCATGGATCCCATCATCAGAACTGGATTTTGAAAAATTGGGACCAATCTGGAAGCATATCCTATAAAGGGAAAAGAATTTTTTGCAAATCGGTCCATAAACGACGGAGTTCTGAGATAATAAAAAAAATGTTAAAAAAAATACAACCGAATTAAATAACCTCCTCCTTTTTTTGAAGTCGGTTAAAAATACACCGACACATATTATCGATACCGCCTTCCACATCACTTACTGCTATATGAGTACTAAAGACGGCACGACTCCATAACCGGACATTTTTTACAAGTTCGATAGAAAAGTAGGGTAGTTATTTGAGCGAATCTCGCGCGGTACACAAAGTTCACTTGCATTTTAGCATTTTAGATAAAGTAATTACTATTCTTTATGTTTAATGCTTATAGAATAAGATCTAGTTGTCGATTAACTGTTTTATTTATGGGAAAATAAAGAAATTTCAAATCAATCAAATATATGAAACTTAATAGATCGATCGTAGACAGGATCTTTTTCGCGTTCATATTCTGATGAAGAATTCATCGATGAGTAACTGTGTAATAGACGAAATTAATATACATACTAAAAACATTAAATGTGAGTTCATAATCAGATTGTTTTGAAAGTTGATGTAGTCCTTGGATGTTATTGGGATGATTACTGTGTAAAACAATAATTTTGTTTAGTTTGCCAGTTGGATTATCATGAGATATTGAACATGTTTCTATAATAGTTTTGTCTCTTCGTTATTTAACACCGACTTCCAAAATTAGTTATTTTGCACTTTACAGTGTTTTTTTTTTTACTTTGAAGTTGGTTGTATTTTTTTGTAAAAAGTTTTTTATTTTACACTTTTTAGTTATGATACCACCACTAAAAAGTACCCCGCAGCCAAACTTAAATACCTTATAGCCAGAGTGCATCTCATGACAATTTTGACAATCCCAAAGACGGTTAGATTACATTAATTTATTACAGAGTTCCAGTGCTTAATTTCAGGCTTCATCATCAGATCAGTTCGATATTTTCCCCCTCTAATTTCAGACAGTCATCGACTACACGTATAAACAAAGCAATTTATTTTACTTGATACGACGGTTCTGCTGTGATCCTATGAGGAGTTCTGTTCCATATCTTCGAAGTTCATGATCAGATCATAACAATATTTCTATGGGACCAACTCGGAAGCATAACCTTTCAATCAAAAAAATATGTAAGTATTCAAAATCGGTCCACAATTGACCGAGAAATCGGTGAACATACATAAAAAAAAAACATACATTCAACCGAACATAGAACCTTCTCCGTTTTGAAGTCGTTTAAAAAAATACACAGAGAAAACAGATCAAAGTTGATAGAGGGGGCTTGTATGCATTTTTAACTTAAGTAGTGTCTTCTACGAGAAATTACAACTCACTGCAACATCTTTATTTTTGTTTAGGTATGTGACAAACTAAAAAATATTTGCCTGATATGCTTGGTAATGCAATTGACGGACCAAATAGATATTTCTAGTCATCTATTAGATTTTATCATCATATTAGCAATATCTACTCGCATAACATAATTAGAGAAAAGTTAAAAGCTTATGATTTGCACCACACCTTAGCTAGATGCTGTGTGCGTAGGTGTCGTCAAGGGATTCGTTTTAAATAGTCTCCGAAGGCATTGTTTGGGAGTCGGGCTTTGTCCGGGCACATTAGAAATACTCTCGTGTGCGCTCCACCGACTCCGATCAATGTCGCCTTCAGGAAATACGATTTTAACAGCAAAATATCGGAATTACAAGTCATCGCGCCACACTCTGCTGCCTCCAGCCAAAAGGGTTTGTTGTCACACAATTACGTATCGTCTAAGTTTGTTTTATCCAAACAATGATACATAAAACCCATTTCTAAGGAGCTCCTTTTGTCAGTAGCAAATGTTGTTTACTGTATTTGTGTTGTGTGTCGAACTGAATGGGTTTAGGAGGTAGGCTGTTAGGCACATTACATACGAGGAGCTACACAGAAGCTAAACCTTGTATTTGCTCTTATTTCTACATGTAAGAAGAGTTTTTTTGTCTTAGGAATGTCAATACGTATCTCCCGATACTATTGTTCACAAAAATATGTTGTTTTTGGATGTGGGAGAGAGCCGCACTCATTATATTTGGGTGGCAAGTTATGGTCAGCGGCGGCCACTTTCTAAACGAACGAATTGGGTTTCCCTCACCTCTCATAAAAAACCCTGCAAATAAAAGCAATGAAGAGTTATAACTCATTATGTGAAGGGCGAAGGGTTCGCGGCAGGTATGTCCGTATGGCGCGATCAGCCCGTCATCATTTAGAAAAAGAGCCATTTATTAAACTAGAGCCCTTAGTAATTATTGGGACTCCATTTCGACATATTCGCTATTGCTACCTGCCGGCAATTTGCCATTCGGCCCTTTGTCTGGCGGTGTGGCGCCCTAAAGGGTTCTAATTTTAAATGCAGCGTGTAACCATTGGGGCTTTATTCGTAAATTTCTCTTTCGCGGTGGTTAGTGTGCGCGAGCGCTGGACGCAATATGGCGCGGTTTTTTGTCGTGCGGCAAGGGTGAGCAATTAACTGGATACAACACTAGCTTTGTTCGCTTTTTGCGGTTGATTGATAATGGAATGTGTACACCACTGACGTCTTATTAAGAGTTTTCCTTCCAGTTGAAAGACTTGTGTCTGCAGGATATTGTAAACACCGCAAGTTTATAATTCATCGGTGAGATTATAAACACCTTATTTTCCATAAAACACGAATATATTGTACCTAAACTATCAAATTTGTATGGAATTATTATTCGTTTTAAATTGGTTTGTTCACAAGAGATTATAATCTCGGATGATTTATTGTAAACAAAAACTAGGATTTTTGCTATCGTTGCTCCTATATCTGAATTTACCGTAAAAATACGCCCATGTCCAGTAGTGCAAGATGATCGTTTAATGTTAGATGGTAAAATTACACGGTAGAGTCGTGATAGAGCAAACATTGTCGCGGCGTCCATCTCGCTAGTTTGTTCGCAAACAAGGATCGAATGAATATAGACAAGCATGTTTGCGGTGGCAGCTCGCGTTACAACAACAAATACATGCGGCTTATTTATAACGGCCACATATATCATGTGATCGGCGATCGAGTGAGTGGCGCAGATCGCCCCCGCTCCTAATGCCATGCAGTCACCATGGCAACGGTGCACTCACCCCTACGCACATTACACACGAGAGACCATAAAAAAACAGAAAAGCGGAGAACAGAAAAGTTAGTCGACGTCACCCCGGTTCCTGTCGAACGTCCGAGTGTTCCCTTCTTTCAAACATAATTTATGGTTTCGGGGAAATAAACATAAAAAATAGAAAAGGAAAAACGACAGCACGCACGATAAAAAAGCTCGTCGTAAAAGTGCGAGGGGCGCGGGGGAGGGGCGCCTCGCCGCCCGGGCCAGCAGGCGGCAACCCTTCCGCGCCGCCCTCCGCCCGGCCCTCATACCCACCGCAGGAAAGGGTTACGGCGACTAACCCTCGTCACCGTTACTATGTATGTGCTTAGCTATTGATGTAAGACCCGTACTATAAGTTCCCTAAGTAAATGCTCTCGTGCTTCAGTTCTGTGGAGTGAAAACCCGAAACTATTTATAACCCGAAACTAATATACGAAATATTAGCTGACATTGTTACGAGACTCTATAGCATAAATCGCAACCTTGTTACATATTTTGGCAGTAATCATCTCCCGAAGTGTTTAAATTCGTGTGTCCGAAGGGAAACATTGTTGTGGCGAGTGCGAACGATTGGCTGGTGATGGCGACGTGGCGAAGTTTCCGAAAACGACAGTTTGATGTAAATGCGCTCCCCGGGCGATGTGCAGCCCACAGCGGCTTAGTGTGGCAAACAGCCCCTGATTCCCGGTGTTTGTCGGGATTCACACAGGAAAACAGGAGTCAAAGGGCACGAAAATAGAAAAAGGTTGGTCATATTTTTCTGCTAAGTTTAGTTGTTCAGCATAAATTAAGGGTCTAAGTCTTCTACCAGGATTTGCTTAGAGTACTCAAACTTATGGCAAAAAATATAAAATTTGTGAAAGCATAATATACAAAGCTTCCACAGCGTCTATTTGCCGAGATACAGAAATATGTCCTGAGTAGTATTTGGTCGTTTAAAACCACCAATTAACAAACTTAATTTTCTCAATGAAGTTCAAACCTCAGCATCTTTACAAGCTCAGATTCTACAACATAGTACTGTGAGAAGGGCGCGAGAGACATACGTCCGAGGCGACCGCTCGTCTGTGCAGCCACCCTCGCGACCTGCCCTGCATCATGCATGCAAGCTGGCAGAAGTACAACGAGTCCAATGACCACCCAAAACGCACTGAACAGCAGTTATCTATACTTATAATAAATCTGTAGAAGTGAAAATTCTGTGGGATTGAAAATATCAAAAAAATAAATGACAGGAGGTGTTACTAGACCGACACAGAACCCAAAAATGTGATTAAATTTTTTTTTGTCTGTCTGTTTGTCCAGGCATCACGCAAAAACTACCGCTTCGGTTACGATGAAACTTGGTTTAATTATTCTTTAATATCCTGGGCGCCACACTGGGTACTTTTTATCCCAAATAAGTATATAAAATAAAAAACAAACTTAATTTTGCGGTTCGATCCCTAGACCCGATTACGGTACCAACCGCAAATAATAAGTGTGTCGCAGGTTACATCACCAGCAGTGGAGTTCACTAAGGGGCGCACACAGCTAAGATACTATAATATTCTATCTTAAAATACAATATCGCTCGCCTTACAATTCAATGGACTATCACACACGACGAAGATAATAAATAATATTTCATATTTTCGTATCTTAAGATGAATTTGTATGGCGAGCGATATTGTACCTTAAGATAAAAATAAAAGGAGAAACTGACTGACTGACATATCAACACACAGCAAATACTAGCACTAGGAACGAGAAATTTTGTACTAGGTTTCCTTTTGTGACGTAGGCTAGCACTAAAAGAGGATTTTCCAAAATGTACCCACCAAGGGGATGAGACGGGGATCCAAAGTTTCTGCGGAAAAACCTATTTTCACGCCGGCGAAGCCGCGGGCAGAAGCTAGTATATAATAATAATAGTAGCATAATCAGCCTTATAATGTTCCCACTGCTGGGAGTCAGGCCTTCTCTCTAGGAGAGGGAATGGGCCGTAATCCATCACGCGGGCCCAGTGCGGGTTGGTGGATGACACATGTCTTCGAATTTTTCGTTCTAGAACATGCCCGTTTCCTCACGATGTATTTCTTTACCGTTTTGAGAGCAGTAGTGATGAAATAAATTACACAAAGTAATGCGCGTGGCTGAGTTTGAACCCACGACCTACAACTACACTACTACTCGTAAGTTGGGGCCGTTATCACTCGGCCACCACTGCTCACCCATAATAATAATATCATAAGGAAGATGACTGGTATTCGGTATGTGCTCGACCCAGTTCTCGATAATGGCGATATCACGTTGTACTGGGATCGGTCCATCATCACTGACAGAACTATTGTAGCCAATAAACCTGATATGATTTTGGTGGACCGAAGCGAGAGGCGTGCAATGATTGTTGACATAACCGTTCCACATGACGAGAACCTCATGAAAGCCATTACATATTTACTGTATGGACTTTAAAAGAGACTTTGACCTATGAGTTTGTTCGGTGTTTCTTATCAGGGTAGTTAGCTAGGAAAAACCGGCCTCATCTAGTTCAAAAAGACGAACAAAAAAAAACGTGTAAAAGTGTTTTTTAAACCTATTTGCAGAATAAATATCATTTATCATTTAAAGCAGAGAAAGACAAACAAGTCAAGTATATTGACTTGGCTCGCGAGGTTGTCGTCATGTGGGATATAGACTCGGCGATCATTGTACCGATAGTCGTGTCAGCCAATGGCTTAATAGCCAAGAGTCTCGACCAACACCTTAGGAGGCTCGCGTTAGGCGGCTGGATCAAGGGCTTGATTCAGAAAACGGTACTCCTGGACACGGCTCGTAGGCCCGCCGGCAGCACACAGGCCCATTTGTTAGTAAAAAATTTAATCTAAGAGTACTTCCTTACTTAACCTAAACAACAAAAGACGAACACATTATGAACGACAAGGCTGCCCTTGTTGCACCAAAACACTCAGAATTGGGGCATCTAGTTGCTCCTTTAAAGTTCGTCTTTTTCCTTCGAATAGCGTAAACAAAAGTCATCTAGCTTCCGCGAATAAATAGCAGAGGCACTACAGTAACGCGGCAGACCCAACAGTACCCTGAAAGCGTTATTATATTGCACACGCAGGACGTCTAGCGGTTTACGCATATAGTTGACCCACAGGCTGCCCGTGTAAAAATTCTGAAAGTAAGCTGCAAACGGTGTTATTTTAACTGCTGTACTACACCGGGCAAACCTATGCGCCAACATGTTACACTTAGCAGCTATCGCCCTACGTTCACGTTCCATGTCTACCTGGTCTTTAAGGTCCTCAGTTACGTAATGGCCGAGATATTTAAATTGACTGGCTCATACGAAAACACTGGCTCATACGCAACCGGTTTCCCAGGAACCTTAAAAATCAGGTATTCACTTTTTTATATTATACACCAGGCCGTGTCTAGTTGCATACCTTTCACATATACGCAACATCTTCCTGATTGAGCTAGTCGTTGGACCCAGCAACACCATGACATCAGCATAACTTAATATATGGTCAAAACCTCTTATTGCAAGCTGTGGAGATGATTTTTTTAGGTCTTGCATAGTGTATATATATATTTTTTTAGGTCTTGTATAGTTCTATTACATATTTTTTTGAAAATATTTAGACAAATATTCATCTTCGTAGACCTTGCAGAGGATTTATTTATTTAAGCATTAATTTATCCTCCTATTGGTACCCCATGCAGCTCCTCTGATATAACTATATCAGCGGAGCAAAAGATACTTCTACTGCATTTGATCGTCCTATAAGCGGCAAAGTACAATGAGGAGTTCAATATACACCATATTGAATGGGACGAGCTAGACCAATAACAGACGGCCCACACTAGCCCTGGTCCGAAACAGCTGAATGCCGTAAACAATAAAAGACCTTCCATCTTTCCCGGCAGTATGTTATGATATTGGCTGACAGTAACCAGTAACCTGCAATCCTTTCAGATAGATGAACAGACGAGCTTCGAAAGGTCTGGAACAGATTGGATACTAAAGGCGAAGAACCAGGTAGACCGTCGTCATATGGAAGAGTCCAATGTCTAGTAGTGGGCGACGATACTATTCGTTTAGCGGTAGAGGCTGGCAGGCATGCTCAGCAGTTGGCGAAGTCAGGCTGTAGATGATCATTCAATCAACTTTTAATTTTCATAGGAGGTATAAGAATTTACGAGTCAATGAAGTTATGATATTTTCCTTCTAATATGGCAAATTAAACACACAGATGTGAATGGTTTTGTGGGTCGTTCGAAATAGAACTTCTGTAAATAGTTTCTACATTGTCCACACACACTAAACAACTACACACAAATACCTAGTTTAGTTTCCACTTTCCCTCCCGAGAGTTCGACTGCCAATATCAAACAGAATGGTTAGTGAGCTACGTAGGGACCAAAATTTTATACATTAGACGTTTCAGTTTGTAAAAGTTAGTAGAGGAAGTGTAGCATATTTGGAATACCGTTTTATTTTTCGGCAATAAGTCGAAAGAGAAACTATTTATACATTGCTTTAAATAAAAATATTAGTATAAAAAAGAGAAACTGACTGACTGACATATTAATGCACGGCCGAAACTAACGAGACATTTTGCAAGAGGCTTTCTTTTATGATGTAGGCGAGCACTAAGACCGGGTTTTTGAAAATTCAACTTTTAAAGGGGTGAAAAGGGGAAAATTCGTTTGTATGCTTTTAGTTCTTGGGCCCATATTATTCCTGATACTGCATAAATAGTAACCCAAGTAAATAAAAAAGGTTTTCATTATTCGTTTTTTTAAACTACCCCTTTATAACGAATTAGGTAGGTCTCAAAGGTTGTATGGGAGAATCATATTCCTTGCGTTAATAATCGTAAACTAACTACACTCAAAATACGCTTTTACGGGTGTCAAAGTTTTTAAAAAACATTCTCGCGAACGAAGTCGCTGGCAGTCATTGATAAAATCATAATATCAATAATTTATAAAATAATAATATCAAAAATTTATAATATCAAAAATTAATAAAATCATAACATCAAATATTTCAATTAATCAAAAAAAGTTGAAATCGAGTTTAGGATTAGAATCCAGGTTACTTGGAATAAAGTAGATATCGTATTCGAGCCGCTTTTTCTTTCTTGCTTGTTCTTAAAAACTGAAAATCTATTTCAATCTTCGAAAAGAAATCGCTGGTAGAAATCGCTGTTAGCGATAAGACCGCCATTGTACCCATACATTAAGTTAGTTTGTAAGTTTTTGTTACTATTTTGGTGTACAATAAAGTTATATTCTATTCTATTCTATTCTATTCTAAAAGAGTGCTGATCTGAAAACCTTTTTTTTGTTTTTAGGTGGGAACATCATCTAAATCCCGCTCTTGAGCGGAGCGAGAGATAGTGCCAGACTTTTACTGACTAAAAACTCACTCCTGTTCCTTCGTTGCCTTTCGTACCAGAGCCGAGTCTTCCTTTCAGAATCAGACTCTTGGCCCTGGTAGGCTTCGATCCTGCGGGGCTGCTGGCAGTTGCTGACATCTCCTTGGTGAATGATGAAGTTTTTGCACAGTAAATATGTAACTCATTAGGTAAGTACCTATTTGAAAATAATAAATTTAAATGTTTGTATGTGTACCATGTATCAACAGCTGCTGTTGACATGACTTCATTATCATATTTTTTGTTTTACAAATATGAATAAAATCAAAACAAACCCAGAGAACTATACACTGAGTGATTTATATTTTCTACTTTTATGCGAGTGAAGCCACTGGCAGAACCTAGTTTGGAATAGAGATAGTGCGCGATCATTGTGTGGCTTTACGAGTAGAAAAAGTTTGTCATTTACACAACAAGTTTAGTGCATAATCATCATCATCATCATCATTTCAGCCGAAAGACGTCCACTGTTGGACATAGGCCTCCCCCAAATGTCACCACAATGACCGGTCCTGTGCGTCTCGCATCTATCAGATTCTCGCGACCTCACCTTTGGCATAATATTAGTTACTAAAACTATTTAATAATTTGCATATTCATTAACCTATGTTCAACATTACCTATACTTATTTGTCCTTCTAGTCTTTATGTGTACTGCAATGTTTTCTTCTCCCCATGCGTGTTCACAGTTGCTTAACGGTAATCAGATCTTTTAATTATTCCCTTCTCAATAATTCAACTAGTTCTCTTATTATTTTATCCCGTAATAATAAACGATCCTAATTCCCAACTGTTGATTCCAAAAAAGGATTTTTTTGTATAATAACGGCAATCGATATACGCGAGGTAGTGATTACTAGTTTCAAAAGCACCCCTTTCTGACCCACTTTTTACCAGTTTTTAACAATTTTTGGTGTTCCCTCTTCAAAGAGCTCCCTTTGAAAGGCCGGGCGTGAACGAGTTGATGATATTACATTTTTTGTGAAGAAAGGGAATTTACGAACAATCTAGTGTATTAACAACAAAAACAGCGATGTTGTGCGCATTGTGAGAGTTTTTTGCAAGTTCGCGTGCGCTTGCGAGTCGCGTCGGCGGGCGAGCTAGTCCGTGCGAACCCTTCCCAGCGCGCGGATTGAGTCCGGAACCCTTCCTATGTGCGAGGGTCGCGTACATGCAGCGCCGCGCCGCGCCACGCAACGCCACAACGTCTCCTTGGGGACCCGCCACTTACGACCTTCCTGCCCGCAGCCGCTTCGCTACAATTCGCATGTGTGCTACCCGACAGCTGCATCAGTTTTTATATACGCTCTCATATTTTTTCACAATAGTGTAGCGCAGCGCACCCTTGAAACAGTTTGCGTAATCGATGACAAAACTAAATATTCCGCCCGATGATTTCCGTATTTTTGGAGAATTCTAAATCGTTCGTCGAAAGCTGACGGATTCGAAAAATAAATCTATTGTGACAAAAACAACGGGTCACTGACTGAAATCTTTTATTTTATATAAATTAGATACACAGATTTCACAGTTAATATTGCATTGTTTAAATCAAATTCGGATGCTACTGAATCTGATGAATAGTAATCGATTGGTTGTCATCAATATAAATCTAGTTTTTCAAAGGAATTCTAATATGTGTAAATATGTGGAGGATATCGCGACATCCGATCACTTTCCGAGAATTGATCTGTATTTTTAATCTGCTAATACGATCTAAACAGGTAGAGAGGACAACAAGAGCATTGTAAACTTTTGAATTTGCAATTTTAATCAGAAAATTAAATGTCTAAAAGATAAATTAATTTGAAGTTAAGAGAGACAGATAAATAATGAAGTTTTTAAATATTCTAGATATTTCATTGCGATGGGCCTTTAACATACGGCAGGTTGATTTGTGTCGGATATCTTAGACAATATTTCAAAAGAGTTTCGGTGACTCGATTGAACCGAAAAGCTCAAAGTACCACTGGCCATTTAAATTAGTAATAGTAGTTTTAAAGTAGGTTTCAACTACAATTTTAAAGCATCCTTCTAGATCTAGCTCAGACAAGAAAGTACTCAACCCTATAAAGTCCATTAATGGGTGAATAAAAAATTAACATACAGCCATTACTACTGGCTATACGCCATCATAGCTATGGACTCTCACTAAAATAAATTGTAATCACAGTAGAAGTCTTTGGGCTTATGTAAGGATTGAATTATTATATAATTCACCCCATGTGAGCTCACAATGATGGCCGGTACAGGGTACTATTGATTATGCAAAGCAAGGAGCGAGGATGCAATTGTCCGCTTTTTGCGCCAAGGGACGGACGCGGACGGACACAGGGGATGGCCGCGGAGCACCCCTATATCTTGTACACTACACATGCATGTGTGTGTGATGTGTGTGATGGTATTTTTATTATTAATTAGAATATGAAATTCATGGTGAACAAGAGAGTGTGTGAGTGTAGAGAGGTCCATGCAAGTATTGGAATGATTAGTCCGTGACACGAGTTCACAAGTCAAGTGTATAAAGCTCCACATAATATACGCTTGAGTGACTTGATTTACTCACGCGAGGAACATTCTTTTACCTTCAAAAGGAGAGCCAATCATTTTATGTGCCAAAAATATAAGCTAGAGTTGACAGTACAAACTAGGCCCGTCAATAAAAGAATCCTTTACGAATTCCCCATCTCACCTTACAAATTAAATGGCGACGTCAAAGGCAGGACGACAGGGATACTGGACAGACAGCAAACGTTCAATGAAAGATGGGCCCAAGAAACTATCGATTGAAAAGACACAATTAAAGTTAGAGTTAGGCAACTACGCCGTTTGTTGTTCTCCGCGCTCGTGTGTGTAACCCCACGAAACTTTCATCTCTGGAGAGTGTGTGGGAGGAGGGAGAGGGCCGGCCTCCCTCCGAAGGGAGTAAAAAGTAGTTGTGACTTGTTCACCTCTTTCGGTGTCGCCCACCGCGGCTGGATTTACTCGTGAGCTTTTTATTGCCGAATTTTATTATATACCTACACGGTTTAAATCGGTAACTGGCTGCGTTCATATTATTTTATGTATGCCTACGACCGTATGAGTAAGACGAATTAGCTATAAGCGATTGAATTGAAATAACATAGTTGCATAATGGTTAATGAAACCGCTTTGCGTTTGTAACCTTAAATGATTGAAAATAGTTATTGAAATATAAAAAGGAGAACGGATTTTGTGCTTTAGTGCAGAAATAAATACATTATTATCCTTTATTTTGGAACACTGGTGGTGCTGTGGTAACGGACCCGACTTATGACTTGTTGGTTCCTATACAGGCAGGCGTTTTATTTTGTGTAATATACTTGATCACCACGACTCTCAAAGCGGTGCAGAAAAACACCGTGAAGAAACCGGAATGTGAACGAAAAATTCTTGGATGTGTGACATCCACCATCCACCGTTATTATTATTATTAAACTTAAATTACAAAACAAGAAAATCAATCAGCCTTCCCACCTACAGTAAGATCCATATTTTTGCTATTAGGATTCTTCAAAACCATAGCCAAAATATCCGCCGTAATAAAGAAAAAGAGAGCGGAGGATGGCACTCGGGAGCATGGTCACGTCTTGTTTCCAGGTCGTATGAAAAGGAGGAAGCTCACTAACAAAGAACTAAGCTCACTCTGATACCTGAATAGGTCTGGATTGAACCAATAAAATTAGTTTGTATAAATAAATATTTACGTGGGCTGATGGCAAAATAGAAATTGTATTGAACCTTCTATCAACTATTATTGGCATGCCACATCGTCTGAAAGCGCTGTGACGTAAAGCCTTTACGTAAATATACACAAGAGACAACAGAAATAGTGTTTGTATGTCTAGTACAAAGGTAGTCACGCCCGCGGCTAGTGATGTCACATAAAATATACGCAGCCAAAGGGTTTGTGCGTGCAGACGCGTGTCGGTGCCAAGACGATGCTATCTGTCACTCCCCCCGCGGCCGCGACTCCTCGCTCTCCGCGTGGCACACACCACGCCATAAAAAATCCCTTCCTCACATAAAATCGAACTCGTGCTCATCTGACACGCAACAATTGGATTCGACTGCGGGGACACGTTTTCTACTTAAAAAGTGAATTTTATTTTTAAAAAATGCCCTTCCCCTGTACTACTGTCGGTTTAAAAAAGCCATAATACGTCCCTGACGATGCGCGCGCGCCGGCTGAAGATTTGACGCGCTCGCGCATGTGTTTATAATCGTCCCCTCATAATTTAACATTTTTTCACTAAAATTTAAACCATACAGTAAGTACACCGGTTACTGCGTTCACTGCATTTGAAATAAAAAAAACGCGAATTGTTAATGCATCGTGCGGACATCAAAAGGATAAAAAAATAAGTGGATCCGCAGTTTTTCACGTATCGTGTGGGTCCGAGCGGCCGGGGCCGGGCGACTGGGCGGCTGGACGTTATGGGCTCGGCAAGAACGCAACGGTTTTTGTGTGACCCTCAATTTACAACACAAGAAGGGACATGACATCGTCTCCCCGTTGTACTTTGACATCTTGGCGGGCAAGGAATGTAATGTAAATTTAGTACAAAAACGGGAATTTAAATAAGTGTAGTGGCCCGGGAACTGGCCGGGACCCTTCGCATAAAAGCGGTCGTTATTAATACCGGCCTCTAACGACAAAAACATACATGTATGCTGGTGACAGTGATTGCTTACGTGTCCACTAGAGTCCACCTTTTTATTACCTGTTATAATAGCGAACGTTATTTTGCAAATAATCTTGCAGACGAATACAAACACGAGGTTATGAGGAAGGCGTATCAATCGTTTATGTAACGGGATTACGTTATTAATATTTTTAATGTCTGTATTGATCGGTTGACGGAGTCGGAGATGTGGCATGTGAACGGGCTCCGACAGGAAATTAACATGATGTGAGTTTTCCTTCGGCTCGCGATACCGAGGCAATAAATAAGATTGGCAAAGCAAAGCAGTGGTGCGTGTCAGTTCAAGATAGCGGAAAAAGAGTAAAAAAACATTACGAGAAAATGACCACACTGCCAAGTGAAGGGATAAATAATAATGAGGTCGATCGACGATATACCTATCTCTCGGATGCTATAGAATAGCATCCAGAGCATAATATAAAAACTGTAATCTTTGTATACATAATTCTTCTGTATGTGGGTTTGTCATCTATCTCCTCCCAAATGGCTTGACTGATATGAATGAATTGGTGTGTGTATATTTGCGTGGGTCCCTGAACAGTTTGAGAATAAAATTGGACCTGGCAGGTGGCGCAGTTGCAGTTGGTTTCCCAATTTTTTATTCTGACGAAAAGCCAGCTTTCAAACAGGATAACACCAGCTAGTAATATAATAAAACTAGTAATTTTAGCAAATAGCAAAACAATCTTCATACTTTAGAAACTGATTCACAAACATGCTATGCCTGAGCTGGCTTCTTTAAATTGGGTGGAAATAAAATAAAAAATTGCCCGCAGTATAATAATTATGCGAAAACTTACTCTATTAGATAGAGAAAACGCAGCATATTCTCTCTGACCGTCAGTACGATATTTTTCACCATAGGTACTACATTAGACACAACACCCACGATGGTATCGAAACGTTGCAATCTCGACCATTCTTATATTTACTCGACACAGAAATTATAATTTTGATTACTATTTTAGCAGTTTTACTATTTTAACCCTCAAAGAATCCTTACTATGATGTGCTAAAAATGATGTCTTACCATGTATGACCTTAACAGTTTATTGAATTGAATTTATTTTATTTCGAATGCTAAAAAGATCCTCTAATAATAGAGTATTAGTAACTTAATAAATAACTTATTGCCTAGTGTTGTACCAATTACCCTTACCACAAGAAATAGCAATATACTGGTGAAAGAATTTTCAAAATCGATTATGTAGTTTTTGAGTTTATTCATAACACACAAAAATACATAATATTTTTCCTCTTCACCAATATGGTAGTGTTAGTATTAGTATAGACAAAAAAAGGATTTTATTTCTGAACCTAGTTGGACACAAACAGAACAATAAAAGCGACACCCCGATCGTAATCGCACATTTTTACCCCAAAACTGGAAAAAAAATGAAATCTCAATCATTTATAAATTAGCTTCGCGGACAACTAGTCTGTTCATCCCTTTATCAGTTTTACAATCGTCGCAATAAAAGGGTACGGATTGATTGTCGAGGTAGCTTTTTATACTTACTTTTTTATTTATTGTCATCGTTCGATTTATGTTCCAATTTCTATGAAAGGACTATAGACACACCGAATTACGATAATGGCCCTTGAAACCGCTAATAGAGGGAATGTAGGCCTGCCGCGGTTTGTTGACTATTTTAGGAATTTCTAAAGAAGTATGAGGAATCACTGTAAAAAACACATTTAGATATTTATAGATTTTTCCATGAAAAATGTTCTTAGAGCAGGCTCATTATACGCTTTTTTTATCACTGGGATGAAAGCGTCAAAAATTGTAGATAGGTAATTGTCTACGCCCACGAAGGACTATAAATAGCTTTTTATATGATAGATATAAATAGAAATAATTAAACAGGTACATGACGTAAACACCTATTATAGTAGCAATAGCATCGGTAGCAACATACGTATTTCTTGGAATGCCACATTCGATTGATAGATATTAACATCGTTATATTTCGTAGGTAGTGAGCTCTGTGGGTAGACCAGTTTCCCTTTGACTCCCGTTTCTTGGATATCTTTCGAAGTCTCAGTACAATAAAATCAAATAATTTATTTGGATAACACGGTTCATAGGATGGTGTTTATTTTTAGTAGTGAATATAAACAAGAAAAGATGCCTACAAGTAACATAATGAGGTGCATACAACTACACCTGTTTCCATTTCGCGAGTGCTCCACCAAAGTTAAGTTTCGAAAATTATCGTCTGAATGAGTTTTATGTTTTAAAAATGTTGACTGGGTATTTTAGCTGGTCTAGGTTTTTTTATTATTATTATTGATAGGCTCGCATTTGACCACTATCTCACCTGATGCTAAGCGATGATCTGGCCGATCATGTTTAGCGGCTTTTTTTATTTATTTTTAAACACTTTACTGTACACCAAGATCACAATATTTACTGGCCTGTTGGTCTAGTTGTCAGAGGCCCTGACTGCTATGCCGGAGGTCGTGGGTTCGATTCCCATCCAGGACAAATGTTTGTGTGATGAGCACGATCATTTGTTCTGTGTTTGGGTGTATATAATCTATAATATGTATTTATTTAGAAATATATAAATATGTTTATCAGTGGTCTAGTACTCATAGTACAAGCTCTGCTTAGTTTGGGACTAGATAATGTAATAAAAGACAAGTAATGTTCCTTCACAAGCCTTTTAAACACAGGCAGTGTTTGCGCACGTTTTATTGCCACAGGCAATGCATTCCATAGACGAGCGGCCTGGACAGTAAAAGATTTATTCAAATGCATTGGCATTTTATGTTTCATATTATCCGATGACCTAAGAACCTTCGTGTGGGAGTCGCAGAGAAATTGGTGACGAGGGGTAGAAGGGGAAAAAGCACATTATACAAAAGGGAAAGAATATGAGCATTACAGCAAAAGCGAATTGGCAACCACTTGATTTTAACACAAATTGAGTTTTACTCATATAATACATAATGTATCTCTAACATACAATAAGCCTTGTCTTAAGCACGTAGATGCCAACAGCGATTTTTGTTTTGATTGAAAGGTTGGTCCCATAGAAATTTTGTTATGATCTGATCATGAAATTCGAAGATATGGAACAGAACTCTTCATAGGATCACAGCAGAACTACACGGTGTACGGTGTAGTCGATGACTGACTGAAAGAAGAGGGGAAATATATCGAACTGATCTGATGATGAAGCCTGAAGTTAGGCACCGGAACTTTGTAATAAATTAATTTAATCTAACCGTGTTTGGGATTATTAGAATTGTCATGAGATGTACTCTGTTTATAAGGTATTTAAGTATGGTTGAGGGGTACTTTTTAGTGGTAGTACCGTAACTAAAAAGTGTAAAATAAAAACTTTTTACAAAATAAATACAACCAATTTCAATGTAAAAAAAAACACTGAAAAGTGCAAAATAACTTTAATTTCGGAAGTCGGTGTTAAATAACGAAGAGACAAAACTATTATACGATTAGAAACAGCGACTTCCGAAATTAAAGTTCTTTGCACATTTCATTGCTTTTTTTTACATTGAAGTTGGTTGTATTTATTTTGGTTAAAGTCGTCGGTTAAAGTAAAGATTACTGCGAAATCAAAATACTATGGCAAGTTCTAATATGCTTTAAAAACAATGTTCTGATAAAATCTGAACTAAATATGCTTCATTAGAAAATATATATGCTTCCTTGAAAAGAAAATGTGATAGATAGAAAAAGAAGAATCGTAGAACAATATACCTGACGGGAAATTTTACATGAAATGAGCTCAAGAAGAGTTTCCTAGAAAGATAAATAATAGTAATGGTACTTAGAAGAAAAAATTATAAAGTCTGTCTTGCTCTGACTGAACCAAAGTTGAAACAATTTTTTTTTTAGTTTTGTCTAAATGTGTGTGTTGTGTTCCATGCTATCGGAAGATCAGCTTTAAAAACGCCTTTTCTTTTTTGGATTAGAAAAATCATCAAATAACTTCTCCCGCTCTGGGCTCCGCGAAAGGGAGTGTCAGACTTTTACTGACTTATACCCACCTGTGTTTCTTCAGTTGCTCGTTCTAGCCAGGGCCTTCTTACTAACAATCCCGCATCCCTGGCAAACATCGGCCCTAGGGAGCTCCGTCAATTTTTCTGACAGCTTTGAGGCGCGTGTGGAATACCGCGCTCCGTTGATCCGGGCCTGGGCCTTATCAAACGGCATCTAGCCATTGCTCGCCGTCCGCAAGCCCGTGACTCATCTAAACAACATAAAATGGTCTATCCATGTTAAGCGCAGTCCTCTGCGAGAGGAAGTGTCAGATATAAACATGAGTTTTACTGACAAAAACCAAATCGTGTTCCTTTAGTTACCTTTTACGTTCCAGGGTAACGGTAACTCTTTCGGACAAGGTGCTCTTTCCCGCTGACCGAGTTGCTGCAGTATGTTTTGGTGTTGCAGGAAAATGTTCACATACAATTTTCGAATGTAACAAGTGTATTTCAAACTATTCCAGCAACACCAAACGCTGAAACACCATAGCAACTTTCATCCACGAACACAAGGCTACAATAGCTAACGAGATGCGATAAACAGTCCATAGAAAAATAAATTAAAACGAACCCTTTTACCTGTTGTGTGCAATTACACGATGTTTACACGGACATTATTCGTTTACAACTCTTCCCCAACCCTTCTATTGTGACTTTTTTATGCGCGCGCGCACTTGCAGCCCGGACGTGTTCGTAATTGAGCTCAACTTAAAACATATGCACTTTCCACTCATAAAAAACTTAAAAAAACTTGTGTAGACCCATCAGGTGAGCGTAAAGTTTCACTTTCAAACATTTCTCTATTCAACCCTTTTTTTTCTGTGACACGCGTGGACCTAAAAAAGATTATAGAATACAACCCCTTTTCTTTGGTTTGGCTTGCCATTGAGCAAGTGTTTTTTGAGAGTTTTGGGATTCAAATAAGTTTCTGTAGTAGCTACTGTGTACTGTTATTTTATTCATTTTGATAAAGATGTGGAAAAGCTTATCGGCGTTGTAAGAGCTCATTCAGTCTTCTGGGCCTTGTAGACCAGTAGACCCCGCTAAGCTCATGGTGTGCCTTGTTCTTTCTAGAGTTAGGACCCACTCTCCTGGTTTCGCCTCTGGTCTTTTTATATATTGTCTATTTACCTATTTGGTAGAGAATATCTGTCTGTCTAAATTATACAAAAACATACATACTAGCAGGTTCTCTGTATTGTTAAGTGAATATTAATAACGGTCACGAATATTGTATCAGGTTAGTTTTTGTTTAGCTGAAAAAAAATATCAGATAGGTGCGACAGTTGATGCAGCAAACAACTTTCGTGGACACGGTTAGTTTTTTACCCCGACACCTGTTGGTCCAGGATTATTGAATTTGATAAAACAACATATTGCGTTAATGTAGCCTTACAAAAAAGGGTTTTTTGTAAACAGTAGACTTGAGCGTGGGTCTTCTAGTAATGTTAGTAACTTATATTATAAGTGGACGCTTAATGACTGTTATAAAAGAATGTTTTTGCTCACTTTGGCTTTATTATAGTATATTGAAGAACGCAGTTTCGTAGATGCGTGGTATGTTATGTAGTTCTGTTTTTTTTTTTTTTGATGATTTATATCAGAGCTTGACTGCTATCCTGAGTCTGTGCTTGCCTGATGGCAATCAGTGATGTAATCGGTGATGGTGAAAAGCACTAGTTTATGAAGAGCTTATTCACTCTGTTCATTAAATTGCGAATATTCAAAAGAATCCTAAGTAATGTATGAAACGAATTCGCACGTCATACGTTTCAGACTGTAAAAGCATTTGAACCCTGCATTTCTACTAGTTATGTCGATATTATAATTGCTAATAACTTAAAATATTCAAAATTATAGGAAAGCGATAACTTTAATAATATTATACCATATTTTATAAGGGCAGATGTAGAGACACATTGCTTTTCAGAAAGATTATCGATTAAACACGATCCAATTAATTGATACCGAAACAATCGCCTCTAGGACGTTAACGGCGCTCAAATAGCTCTATCAGTATCCTTTCGAATTAGGGTTATACGAGCCGACGGATTTTTTTTCTCAAGGCTCGCGTCTACCCCTTTGATAATCGGATTTCGAAGGCGCGTGTGCGTTTTTTACCCGTCTCAATAAAAACTCAAATCCACCTTATTGCAGCCGTTGGGGTCACGTTTTTTTTAAGTTTCCGTCGAGCCGCGGTAGGTGAATGTATTAATTAGTCCGTCCTCCCTAGCGCCTAATAATTGTGAACGTTCATTTATAACTTTGTTAGCATAATTTAACAGACCGTTGCGTGCATAGGTAGATAATATCATTCTCGGCTCAGTCAAAAAGTTTTATCAATTACACATTTTTAGGGTGGTCATCTACCGGAGACGAGCTGTGTGAATCAAATGCATCATGCAGTTTGTGAAGTTGATGGGAATCACTTTTGTACAGTCTTCAATTTAATTTTAAACAGCGGACGTTATAATGTAGGTCAGAATTAAATCATCATATAAAGTTAAATAATACTTACAACGGAGCCTCATATTAAGAAATAACAGCCATGGTCGGAAGCACGTGACATTAAACGAAATTTGCTTAGAATGGATCGTTGGAAGGAAAACTGTGGAATGTCATTAATATTCAAAACGTAACTAGGAGGGATTATAAAATAATAGCAGTAATTTGGAGTGGCACGCGCTCCCGCGCCCCTCTCTCCCGCACCTCACCACCTTCGAGAGGAATTCTTTGATAAGATATGCATGGAAATATGTCCGCTTTATTACATTTTTTCAAGTGACTAACTTAGATTATAATGCCCCATATTTGACTCTTTGTCCCGTATTTAGTACGGGTATACTGAAATATGTGTCCCGGGCAAAATATTTGTTTATTAATATTTGAAAAATAGAAGCGAATAGCTAGTCAACTTTAATTGAATCTAAAAAATAGCCTAATTATCTGTTTACAGCACACATCATTCTCTCTAAAAAATAAACTCTTGTCCATTCCGAGTTCTTCCTAAACCATTTGTCGTCGGTTAGTAGTCAGTTGTACCTAACCCTATCATTAAATTCGATTAGAGCAGTAGTTTTTTCGGCAAAAGGATGTCAATTGCTGCAATTAGGCGCGTGGTAATTAAACCTTATTAGTTTTCCCTTCTTTTTCGAGCCAACGAGTAATATAAATTAATTTCAGTCCCATTTTCTAATTTGACTTTCGAAATGTAATTACAGGGTGAGTCGGTGTTTTTTTCCTTTAAAATTAATATTGTATAATTCAGAGTAGATACAATTATAAGGTTTTTTTTCTGTTAAGGAGTGCTTACGGTGCTTCCACACGGTGTAGATTTTAATACAGACGTATATTTTATGAATGTACATAAAATATATAAATTAACATTTGTGTGTATTAGACTATATATACTACTATATTAGACTAAAATCTATAGAAATCTACGTAAGTTTGTATTAAGTCAGCACCATTTTTTTTAAGTTAAGTTATCGTTTAATGACTGCCCCTGCTCTAGGGCGGAAAGGGAAGGCGTGTCAGACTTTTACTGACTAAAGCCACCTTGAGCCCTGCTGGGTCTGTACGGTAGGTCTGTACCGTGAGGACGCACTATAAGTTTCTTAGTAAAAGTGTCAAACGTGGGAGAAACAGTTTTTATCGACAGTTGTTCTGCATAATAAGAGAACAAACACTTTGTGCATCGTAGACGGTTATGCAAACTGTGGACGTCGCAGTTCTGCGAATTTGAATATTGGCACAAACTCTTTTGTTGAGCAAAAAATGATACAGCGCTTACAAAGACGAGTAATTTCGAAAAGGAGCAGTTTAAAATAATATTGCCTTATTCCCTTTTAAACGACATTGGAAAAAAAATAGCAAAAATATGAAGCATAAAACATGAACCCAATTTTTTTGAGATATTTATTGTTTCTTTAGAAATATCATTATAGAGTAGCAAGCATTGTTTAGAACAAAGGACTGTATAATGAACAAGCCATGCTTTAAATGTTCTTATATTTGTGATTTTGACAGTTTTCGTAACGGAAATACCCATATTGAATATTTATATTTCTGGTTTTAATGAGAAAGTTTCTAATATTCATCAGAATGATCCGAAAGTAATCATTACAACAATCTGATTATTAAACACAATTAAGAGTGAATTTTTATCCTTGTTTTAAGAATGTATCATCAGTCATTAAAACTATTTGTACCAGTTGTCTACATACATATTTTCTTGTATGGTGTGAATTATAATTTCCAATACATCTTATGTCCAGCTACCTCAGTACAAAATGGCATAAATCTAAAACCAGTAGATACCTGCCTACTGTAATAGAATTTAGAGTATTTTATAATTTGTTACTTTTCGTAGCAACTGATGTAGACGTGCCTTAGTCTCAGCCTAGCGGAGCACCGAGCCGGTTCATTTTAAGTATGATGTTACGTGATTAAATTACATCAGCGGTATGGTGGCTGCAAGTATTGCTGATTGGGTTGTATATGCTCTTTAGCAGCTTTATCACAAGATTCGAACGGTTCATGAAATATTTTACTGCGAATCTCCAGTATTTGACTATGATTTCTAGAAACTTACGTTAACAAAAGGCTACAATTTAAAAAAAAATACGAAGCATTGAAAGCATAAAAATAACACCAAGATCATAATTGTTTAATTGCCAGCAAGTAAATTGTAGCAATTTGCGCAGTTAACGTAGCTACACATAATGTGGTCGACATAAAATGTTTCGCAAAAAATCTTAAAATATGGTCCGTAAGTAGTCCAAACAGGTCGGTTACCAAGAAGCTCGTTTTACCGGGTAGCGGTAAAATAATTGTCGTTGCCAAGGACTCACTAAGTCCTCTCAGATAATTGAGAGCCTCTCCGTGTCTGTGTACTGGTAAGTGCCAATAGGACGAGGTTTATTTTCGTATAGATGAGCCTGTTTATTGTGGTCATTTGTTCAGTATTACAACTAATACGTATCTACGCTATGTAGATGTTGCTTTATTCAGTGGCTGGTTTTTTGTGTAACTAGTGTGAATATTCTTTTTTTTTATTCCAAAAAGAAGGGCTTTGTCGCACATGCGACTATGCCGCCCTGAATAGTTCAACAAATATAATATTCTTGTGAGAGATATCCGTTTTTACAGGTTCCAATATCACTGCCATTCCTTTTTAAAATATTTTTTTAAATGTTTCTCAAGTTATTGATTTTTTAAATATATACCTTTATTGGCCCTATCAATACCCAATTTTACGATGAACTCGCTACAAATACAAGACTCGAGAGCTTGTTATCCGCAAGAAAATATGTAGCTGTAGGCATTCGGTGGCGGGATAGGCTGATCAATCATGAGCCTACCCCTTCTATCCCGCCCAGTGTCGGCGCGAAAACAAACGGTTGCCTAGCGACGCGCCGGGGCGGGGGCGCCCACACCGACCCAAGTCCGCAACGCCGAGCCCCACACACGACACATACTCGCACACACACACCATCACGCTCCACGATGCACAAACTTCACCCGATCTGTGAACGAGTGCGAGACCCGCACGGCCGTACAATGAACATGATGGAGTTTGCAATGTCACGCAAGATTCTTTGGTTGTACACTTGTACTGTGTGCGGTTGGTACTTTACACGATTGTAGGTAATACAAAGATATGCTTTTCTAAGTAAACTAAAGTGTTCTGTATAAAAATACGCACGTTACGATAGGCCATATATTGCTCACAACAAACACTTTTTATATGTAATCGTATCTGTTATGTCTAAAGCTTATATTACAAGATATCGACGTCGCTGTCGATATTCACAGATACTTATATAATGGGCGTAAGTACAAAAATATACGCAAACATATCATCCGAAATGAGTTGTTATGTGTTGGTGTAATTGAGAACCGAAGAGAAGGTCGGTTGGCATGGCGCGCGGCGCGGTGATCCATCATCCCTCCGCTGACCGCTGGCGGGACTCGGGAGCGAGCCCACCCTCCGCCACCCTCTCTTACTTTTCACTTTCTCTACATATTTTAAGGAGAATAAAACTTTCCCTTCACCCCCGACGCTTTTATTTTCTTCGGAATTGTAATAGAGTCGCGGTCACAGTTCGTTTCCGGTGAGATTCGGATTCGGCAGTTCGGGCCTTGGGACTCTTCACGAATTTTAGATGTCTCGTTATCGTGACGATGACGGCTGCCTTCAGACATTCTAATGTAGAAATGTTATCTCGAAGATTGTAATTCTGTTGGGAGTCAACTTCGCCTACCCGTGTCAACTCTAACTTATCTTTTAAACGATTTCTTTGTAGCCCATTTAAAAGTTGCTTACGTAGATGGCTCTGCGTAATTTGTATCAATCTATCTGCTACGAAAAATTAAGGTCGTTTAGAACGTTGAAGACTTTTTAAACCAGTTGGATCCACTGGAATTTTGATTTGAACTTCATGAATAACCGGTATACTTTTCAAGTATTTTAGGGTCAATGTAATATGTTCATTTTTTTATAGTAGTTTATGAGTAAAGATAACAAACGACATCACTTTCTATCATGAAACGATAGCTAAGAGTGATTGATAAACATAGAAAGATGCGTAATGCATCCTTCTAAGTTTATCATTCAATGAGAAAGCATGATAGTAAGTATTGTACAGAGTGTTTGCGCGGTGGCTCTGAGAGCAGTGGTCCGGCAGCATCACAGTGTCTATAATAAATGAACGGGCCGGGGGACGCTGACCAATGGCAGTCCCTCCCTCAATCAATATGATGGACTCGGCCGCGAGGGGACGATCGCTCACTGATTTTTTCCCTCGCTGACAGGGCTCGGGAGGACGCGTTTTTGCGCCCTCCGTGCGGCCACGCGGAGGGAGCTCGCAATTAATAAGTGCGTCCGAGCACCGCCGTGTCTCGTTATAGCTCTGTGCCCGACTGATCTTATTGTTCCTCCTTACAAACATCGGACACTCCTTTTTCTTGTACGAGATAAATTGTTATTGCTTATCCCCTTTTATAATTACTTTTGCGGATCTACGCATGTGTTGCATGCACGCAGGAATGTTTTTGTCATTAAGATTTTGTTTGCTCTGCAGTATTTTTTTTTAATTGACATACACATTCAAGCACTGACTGCGAATAACTAGTTAACTAGTGCTTGCTGTATGATTGCAAATGCTTATAAAATTTGCTATAAGTTTTATTTTGCATGTTTACACACGTATGTATAATGTACCTATACATACGCATGTTTAGGTAGAAACTTTCATATTTTTAAGACAAATCATAAATTGTTAATGTTTTCTTGTAAAATCTCTCATTAATATAAGTATTTATAAGCAAACGTCTTTTAATATTCGTCCTGAGTCTCTTATTCATAAAAAGCAATTAAAAAGCAATTAGACTAGATTGCTTAAAATTCATACTTCTCACTCAAAGTAAGCTTTGGAAAATTCTGTCGAAAACATCTCGCAGTTTCAAACATCGAAATCTTAATCTAAGTTTAAAATTTCTTCGAGAATCGGCAAATTTTGCACTAAGTCATTAAAGTATAAAACTTCGGTCATTTCGTTGGCGTTGCTTAAAAGCCTTTTTAGGCGGAGGAAAGTAATCTTTCATTAGGCGGGGGAGGAGCTAAAACGGAAGTTCTCTTTGAAAGGAAAATTACACGTCGGAAGTGTCCGCTGACGCTGAGATGGATTTTAATTATGTCAAACAAAGTTTAGAGGAAGTTGGTGACGTGACGCCGCCATTACGCGTGTGTTCGATCACAGATCACTACTCACGGCTACTAACAGCGCGCACTAGTGCCCTCCTCACTTGTACATTGTTTCTCTCGTAACAACTTGTGCATTAAGCCCGCTCGTTGAAACCTCACCGATCTGATTAAACGAATTTCAAAGTCCATTAAAAGTATACTTCTTGTTAGATTTGAAACAAAAAGATTTCTGTCGAATGGTATTATGTTTTACTGGATAAAGATAGACATATAAAGTGAGTAACGTCATGTGTGATAGTTTTTGTAATAATTGGGTAATGGTTACCGATTTAGTCGAAGAAGTACATGATATAGACTATTTTTTGTAGACTTTATTTTTATGGTTCTGCAAAATAATATAACTGACATCAAAAATCAACGGATTCCTTCTTCAAAAACTTCCAAAACAGAACTCAGATTCAAAGTTATCAATTATTTTAACAGCAATGAATAAAACGGCTGTATTCCACTGATAGCTATTTGAATGGGCTAAAAGGTGCGATAAATCGGCCACGCCCGGCTGGCATCGCGGCTATAGAAATGTATGGCGCGGCCAGTGGCGTTAATCAGAATTCAGTTGCCATTAATTTGATTAGGGTTAGTGGGCGAGGGCCTATCAATCCGCCACATTACCATGCCGCCGACTAACAGGGCTATCAAGCTTGTTATACGGTAGTCGCTGATAAGATTACCAACTGTTATTATAGGAGTTGTGTGCGAAGCATTGTTGTAGATGTTTTGTGATTGTTTTACAAGTGCCACGTTTATCGTGCACGATACATAATTGAAGAACATGTTTGAGATTCGCTACGGAATAACTAAGCTTATATTTAGATTATATAGGACACAGTAGGGAGAGGGACGTAATACTGGTTTTGTTTACTACTATTGCAGTTTTTGAATCACACTAATGTAATAAATGCGAAAGTTGGTATGTGTGTGTAGATACCTATGTATGTGTAGATTTGTTACTCCTTTACGCTCAAACTCCAAAAAGGTTTAGGATGGAATTTGGTATCAAGACAGCTTATGTCCTAGGTTAACATATAGTATAGGCTATAACTTATGAAGGTGGAAAGTACTGAAATCACGTTTGTCGAACTGGGGGCAGCGGCTTATAATATGTCCATGATTAAGTGAGATTTGTACTTGACTAAAGATGTTAAGTTTTAGTTGTATTGCTGAACTATTGTAATAAATGGCGTCACCCTGTCAGACTCAGAAATTATGTTTGAAAAAAAAAGTAAAGAATTAATTCGCCTTTTGCAAAACTATTCCCTATTTCAGTGGACAGCCCTCGCAGCTTGTAATTTCGACCGATTCGTGTCCAGTACTTTTAGGTCAATTAGGCAGAGTCACACCCGCGGCGTCCGCTAACTAATCACTGGGCACGCCAAACTTTATGCCGTGTTAATTTGACTAATGCGCGTCGGATTACAACAGTGATAAACTGGCCTAACCGACGTAAAACTGCGCGTCCGTCATTCATTTATACTTAATTTGTTTACACGAACGATTACTGTTGTTTGATGTAATAGCCATGAATTATGGTGGTTTAAATAGTTATCTTTTTCATTTAAATACGGGTTCTGAATTATAATTTCAGGCCAGTATTCTCTGTTGAGCTACCTATGTAAAGCTCTGATTCAAATGACACTTAGTAGAAAGAATCTTTGTCGATATGAGTTTGTATTTCTTTTATACGGTAACTAAATGAGACTTTCATACGTAGGTTATTTGTCACAAAACACGTAGGTAACGTGTAACAGACATAAATTTTCACACAGTCAGAGCCGGAGTCGACAATCGCTTCTTACTCACCCACAGTAATGGTCAAGAAGGGGTGCATCAACCGGATGATAAAAATAAATTAAACAATCGCGGGAGAGGCAATTAGGCAGCGGGCAGAAGGTGTCGTGTCCAGCGACAATTAGGTCGTGCTACTTAACCAATTAGGAGGAAACAATCGCCCTCATAGCGACCGCTGCGGTGTGAATACGCCCCTATCACTGCGCCGACCGACCAACGCTTTATAACGTTTTAAAAGGCACCTCATTATTTACAGAAAAAAAGGAAAATTCGTCCAAAACTCATTCGTAATTGACCTGCACTCATAGGGGACAATTTATGCTTCCATACAGTTATTGTTGTTTTGGGAGTATCACGAGTCCATGACGTGTCACAAAAACATTACTTATTCAGCGTAGTTTACGTTAACCATGTTTTGTAACTATTTTAATTCAATCAAGTAGTCGGACATTGTTTGGGAGGCGTTAAAGTAATTTGGTGAATAATCCCCCTTTCATTACTACTGCCCGTGTGAAACATGACATGCGGTAGGCTTTGGTTATGTCTGAAGGTCTTTTTAGCTTTAAACGTTATCAAGCTATTAAAAAAGCTAGCTGAGTTTATAGTCTGGATTATCACATGCTTTTAATACCACTAACAAGGATATCGTGTCAATGATAATAATATGTATCTCCATAAAAGGAATAAGTGATAATTTGTAAATATATGTTCTCAAATTGTGAGTACAGTGATACACGAAATCGTTTTGAAATTAAAAGTCAAGTAACTGTTCCCAGATTTCGCTTAGATAAATAAACGTATTAGCCAAGCTGGCAAAGTACCATATTTTGTCAAAATACTAAACAAAACCCTTACTTGTAGGCTTTAGGAAAAATATTGCGGGACTAAAAAGGCCATTCTAGTAATATTTTTTTACCCGTGAGGCATGAAAAGGGTTTGGCCATATTTCATATCTATTTGACATTTTTTTAGCTTGTAATAATTTAAAGAAAAAGAAAATAGACGCTTACGATGTTAATTGCTCATAACATTCAAAGGTAAGTAGTTCCAAAATTATCGTATTGATATAACTATACGATATATTATAATCTTAGTTCATAGATTGTTGGTTTGTTGGCTTGCTATACGCTTTGGTGCATACTGTGAGTATAGCAAGCAATGGATAAAAAATAAATAATGCTACAAGCTTTTGATGCTTTACTGACGATTTTAATTTAATAAGCGCTTTCGTTAATTTTGAGTAATTGGTGAATGAACATTTTTTTTTTAACATATCAGAGAATTGGATTAAACTCACCTCACCACCAATTGGAGTAAATCACGAAATATACATCATTTTCATTTGAGTTTGTTTAGAAAAGAACTTTTCTCACGGACTATACTAAACTAATATGGCCGGTTGTGTTCAATTGATGGGAGAGGGTGACTGTACTTAATTCATTTGTGGTCGCATGCGGGATCATTTTATACCACCACGATATACCATACATTAGGAACAACATAGCTGCCATTGCGTTTACAACTCATCCGAATGTCGTGTGTCGTGTGGGTGGGGCACTGCTAGATATATTAACTTTCCTTCATGCAATGTCCGTATTGCATCCACTAAACAGCTGTATTTCCTGGAAGTCCGATAGAAGTAATGAACATTAACGCCTTATGTACGTTGGTGAAACACTTTTCTCTCTACCTATACTTTAATTAATTAAATAAATTTTTAGTTTTTATAATTTAAAGAAAGGGTTACGATATATGAATATTAAAAAGGTAAGGTAAAACAGACAGACAGAATTATTATTGAAAACCGTTAATCCTAAAACAGCCCAAAACAAGTTTACTTTTTAAACAGGTTTTTGATTTCGTAATTTGATATTCAACAAAAAAAAAAACGAGATTCTTAATCTTATTCGAAAGTTCACAAGTTCTGAAGCGATTCAAAAATAAAAAAGTACAGAGATGAGCCCCGCCTTCCTTGTGATTGGTGGATAACCCTACCGCGACGTGAAAGGGTTATTATTAGACCCTTCGGAAGCCGCGCGCGCGCCGCCTCACGCCGTCTTTTAAGTTTTTTACCGCCGCGGCTTATTTATTTTTTTATCAACACACGACGCGTTTTGATTGGGTGAAAGGGTTAGGGTATAAATAAATCCGTGGCTACACGTAGAAACTTTACATAGGGCGTGCCCTTTCGCAGTGAAAGGGTTGCTTTAATTGTCGTTTTGTAAAGGGATGTCGGATGGGGTTAAGTTGCAGCGTAAATTATGATGGCGTTTGTACATAAGCTTTTATGTACCTATATAAATATGATCCCCGAGTTGTGGTGTATGACTACGAGATATCGTTTGCAGCACACGTAGAATTGTAGCGCTCACCGTGTGAAATGATTGATTGTTAAAAGTTTTTATTGAAAATTGTTTTTTTTTTTTTAATAATCGGTTGTAAATTCAAACTGCATATCTATACTTAATGCTAGTTTCATTTAGAAATTATCTTTGTGTTGGCTGTATGATCAGTCGATATAACACTTCTGAAATGGCTTCTAAAAAAGTCTAAAAAGCTCTTTGCTTCAACATTATTATTATTATTATTAGATATCGCTTTAATTGTTACCTGCTATAGTTGGCTTTGAATTTAACATAGCATCATAAAATAATAATCATGTAATAGTAGTTTTGTATTTAAGAATAACAAATTCGAGGCTTAATTAAGCGTTACCAACGCAACATACACGTGCGAAGCGAATTTATCGCAGTTGTTAATCTCTACGAAACATTCGAACATGGACGTTAATCCGGTGACAGTTAAAATTAACCTTTGTTGATTTTACGTTAATGCAAGTGTCATAAAGTGTGCGATAGTTTCGGAGATGTGACGTGATGCTGGGACCTACACGGGGATTAGAGCGGTACCACCTTGCTTGTTGGAGCTCTGAGGGCTTGTCAACGCGGTTATAATACTCCTCTACACATCTACATTTAAAGGGATTAAGCTTGCGCTATTTGGTGATATAGATGTTGCTGGTCATGGAGGTCTCCCTCTATTAGTTTTTATTGTTATTAATTTTAAAATGGGCTGCTTGTGGCTAAAAGAAAAAGCACATTTTACCAACATGCTTTTTATCAACATCGTCAACCAGGCACGGTTGTCGCAGAAATTGAGCGAATGGCTGCAGTGCTAGGCTCTGCGTCGCAGTTCGATTCCTGCATCGGATTCATATTTGTAAGACCGTCAAATAGCTCTCGGACCCAGAATAATTATATTCCGGGTTCGAGTGTCTTGTGTATGTGAGTTTACATGTTTGTCAACGTGCCCACGACACAGGAGAATTTGTCAGTGTGGAGCAACGTATTTTTTTTAAATAGGATTTTTTGCACTAGTATTTCTATTTATATTTCCTAATTCTTATTAGGATACAAATGCCTACTATTCAATCAACATTAGCATCACGGTAGTTTTAAAAAAAACCTTCAACATTCATTTATCATGTCCATTGTACGAATAAAAATCGATTTAAGAAACAAAAGCAGCAATTAAAAGAAAACGTACGCAGATAGATAGCAGGTTGGGCACAAAGAAACCGAAGCAAATTATCTTGCCAAATCTTTAAATATGAGATCCAAGATATATGGTATGTCGCAGGACCCAAAACAACCCTAATATTTTAAAGTTTGGATCATCTGAAGCGGACTGCGGCGGCTATAAATTATCTATTAGGAGAACATCACTTGACGTGTCCACAATAGGCTAAGTTAACTTTTGTGCAACCGGGTTGTAGTCGGGGGCGAACAATGTGTCGGTCTACGAACCCTTCCTCACCTGCATTCCCACGATTCCTTCTGTAGAAAGTGCATCGACGTATTGCACAGAAAAAAAAGTTTGCGCAAACAAAATTTCACGTCAAACATTCAAATTTGATGAAGGAAAGGGTCCGATTCGATTGGCTGTTTAAATAGAACATGTGAGCGGTGTGTGCGTGGGAACTAGCCACTGACAATGATTACGTCAACTACATATTACAGTATCGACGGCGATGTTATTGTGACTACTTTAATTCTTTTTTCTTTAAGGAACGGAGCATAAACACTTACGTATGGTATCGATTGGAATTATTAATATGTAGAGTACTTATGTACTTTCTTTGTGCATAGTGGATACCTCCCTCCACTCACACATTCCGTCTTATTACAAAAAAATGCTTTAGTACTGGAGTACCAAAGCATTTTTTTTTGTTTTTTATTTTTGAGTAAAATGTCTAGGCTTGCTACAGCAAAGGCTCATTTAGACAAATTTTTAATTAATAATTTATTCATTACTCTTATTACTGTGACTTTTAAGTATTAACTACATGCTAGTTTGTTTATACATAAGTCATGTCTGTTGTGTTGTTGTTGTGTACGTAATTATGAACTACAGTAAAAAGTGGAACAACAAACGAAAAATGTTATTGTTTGCGATAGTGATAGTGATGAAATTCCTTATAAAGAGCATAAAACATTTAATTAAAATTGATTGATTAAAAGTGCTATGTAAAAGAAAAACAGTGTTTTTTCTTCAAAACGTTTCTTGAACGTATACTTATATGCATGATAACAATGTCTGTAAGATCACCGAGACGTTTCCAAAATATTCAAATCTTCCAGATCGATCAAGTCAATCATATTAATATCTATTTTAACGATTTTTATATGGAATAACACACAATAATAATCAAAGCTAATCTTAAATATACCTATTAGTATCGAAGCTAGTACTTACCATAGTTAAAAACTAGGGGTTTCGGCTTCTAATTTTACTACCATAGATAGTTCAGAAAGTAGTGATAAACTAAATTTTTTAATAACGTTTTATTTAGTCATGGTCTTAAACCTAGTAATAATTCCGAAACTACCCTACATTTAGATCGCGTTTTGGAATAAGGCGGATTGTGTTTATTAGATACATTATTTTGTTGTTTTTCGTATTTTTTTTTTAGGTGGGAAAATCATCTAATAACAAATCCCGTTCTTGGGCGGGGCGGGAAAAAGTGTCAGATTTTTACTGACTAAAAACCCACTCCTGTTCTTTCTTTTCCTTCATCGCGGGGCCCTGGGTTTCGCTGTCACACTACTCGTGGCCCTGGGTTTCGCTGTCACACTACTCGTGGCCCTAGTAGGCTTCGACCCTGCTGGGCCCCTACGATTTGCTGACATCTCCCTGAGGCGCCCGTGGAACAGTACGCGCCGTCGATGACTTAGGCTCGGTCCGGACGGTCACCGGACGGTTGGACGGCGAGCCACCCATTACTCGCCGTCCGCAAGCCCGCGCCTACGGTGGCCGGAAATCGGGATCGGAAACTCGGCGGCGGTTGGGGCGTGAGGACCGTTGCCTCACGCGATCGGCCGCCTCCTTTGCTAGCATTATTGCTTCGCAGAAGGAGGCGGCCGCCTGACAATCCTCCTCGCTCCGGACCATGGCCTGTGCCGCAATAATCGCATCTTTTTTTAGCTAAGGTTGTTTCTCGTATTGCCTTAGCTAAAAAAAGATGCGATTATTTGTTTGTTTTTAAACAAAAGGACAATAGACGTTTTAAATTATACTGTAGCGATTTCTGAGTAGGGCTACGATTTTTGTATCAAGCTGCTACGAAGTTGAAGATTAAAAAGCTATGATAGTTTCTGGCCAAAACTACTGATTTTTTTAAAGTTGGCAAAGCTACTAGTGCTCCAGCATTTCATAATTCAAATTTTCTTTCACATAGTTTCACGTATCCCACATCATAGCTCACCTTACACAAGTCCCGATATCGATCAGGATGCTTACAAAATGATAGCAACCTTCCAAAAGAAATTCATAGAATGCAAATAATAACGAAATCTCCGTCAATCTAGGCGAAGGGCGCATATTCCCACGTGTTTCTGCTTAACATTCGGCAACGGATCAGTGTGGCGCATCTGATCGGGCAAAAACAGCCCGAAGGTCAGTACCGGAGAGAAACCGCGCTCTCGTATTGCACAGACCCTTTCACTCTCGAATATACCTGCGCTTTTTACTGCCTTCCCGGAATCACCTCCGTTGAAGGGACCGACCAGCGAATTGCATGTCTCAAAGTTTTGCGTTGTTCGTGGCGATTGATTAGATAAGGTCTCGCTCATTTTTTTGTACTGTTAAAATAAGGAGCATTGGTATCTTTTATGTTGTAGTGATATCTGTGAAAAGCTTGGAACTTATAAATTACTATCTTCTACCAGCATATTCGACCGCGTGAAAGATGGATACTTTCAAGGAATAAAAAGTATCGTATGTCCTATTTTCCAGGACATGGTCTCCCAATATGTCGTTTCATATAAATCGATCAGCTGTTAAGGTGTGAAGAGGTAATAGACATACAGTGTTACTTTCACACTTATAATGTTAATATGGAGTATGGATATTCCTAGTTTGAAAATGAAATAGGATGTAACCGACAAAAGATTGAGAAACAGAGTTTGTTGCGCCGAATGGGCTGTAATATTTCGCAAATTCTTTTACGAAAAAGCCTAAAAATAAATCAAATCGGTATGTATATGGGATGGATGGTCACAAAAAGTCGGGTTAATTACTCGCCTTTGGGATACTCCAATGAAAGGATGTATCGTTTTTCACTAAGTATGCAGTCGGTATCCATTTCTATCTTGTCCTTATAAAAACGAATTGGAACCAAATGTTTTTGACCTAACGTTTGAAGAATATTGCGCAAAAACTTAGTAGCTACAAATGATTAAGTAGGCAATAGAAACTAGAACCTTATAATGGTAGTAAGTATAATGATGCATAAAATACTAACCAGTCGTAATCATATCGATCGACACCTGGCCTGGGAGCTGTGCAGCCGCTTTCAATAAAACACGGTTTTACTGCGTTGTCTAGAAGTTATTAGGACTTATTTAATTTACTTTCAGACAGTTCAAGAGAGTAATTGAATAATTATACATTTATAATTAAATAGACTTTCTTTTTAGTTGCTCATAATAAATGATTAGCAATACAATTTATAATCAACGTTTTTCAACCGTTTTGCACAATTTGATTGTATTTTGCTGTAATAGAAATAGTATTTTTTTTGCAAAATTTACCTAAATCTCTCCTTTGTACTCAGGTAAGGATATTTTTTGTCCTAAAATCAGGCCAAGAGATTTATTTTAAACTTAAAACCATTGTAGTAGAGTTTAAATTCAAACGAATTTCAAGTTTAGATTTGTTACATATTGATGCAGTATTGAAAATCGATATCGCAAGTTTCGATCATTTATAACTCGCGTCTGACGGGCAAACAAAACGAATGATAGAAAAAATATATCGGAATGCGTAACTGGAAGAGTGGAAATGAAGTATTATTGCAACACTTGCACTTTCGATGGCGTCTTTTGTCGGGTCGGATTGCGAGCGGCTCCGGTTTCAAAGCAATTGTTATAATAACCTACACGTGGTTACATATGACCTGATATAAGATGACTATTATTGTTCTATGTACACTTTTATGTACGAGAGTAAATACAACATTTGTAACCTTGAGACGTTTATTAACTAGCTACCTGATATTTCCTTGATGGTTTCCGAATATTTTTGTGAATGACCAAATGTTTTAAAAATATAATTACGAGTAAATTGCCTGTTGTAAAAATAAAAATTAAATGTAGGTACAACCCTCTGAGATAAAAGACTTCATTTATGCACCTACTTTTTTTCTTGTTTATTTGTATTTGTATAAGTGCTTAGTTTTTATAATTTAATTGTGCTTTCGTGCATGTGTTGTGGCAAATAAATGATTTATCTATCTGTGGTGTATTTGCTATGTGGGTAGTCTCAAGCATAGCATGTATTTGAAAACTGTTAGTGGCAATCGGGCTGTCGACGGTACTGCAATGGACGTGGGTGCAAATATATCGTATCGCTGTGTTGGCGACCCATAAAAAACTCCAATAAGCAGTACAGTAGACTATCTTATCTACATCTACTTACTTTTAGTTTTGTCTTGGGTTGGTAATACCTGTTTCCCTAGCCTTTTTGCAACTGTGTTGGGGCTTGGGGTGAGCTTCCAATCCAACCACATGGAGCTGGAAACCAGTATTTTACATGGAGAAACAGCTTGTCTAACCTTCACAACCCAGAATTTGTGTGGTCACACATTACCCTTAGGTTTTTTTTAGGTGGGAAAATCATCTAATGACAAATCCCGTCCCGTCGAATAGTGTCAGACTTTTACTGACTAAAAACCCACTCCTATTCCTTCGTTGCCTTCGTCCCAGAGCCCTGGGTTTCGTTTTTACACTACCCATGGCCCCAGTAGACTTCGACCCTGCTGGGCCTCTACGATTTGCTGACAGCTCCCTAAGGCGCGCGTGGAACAATACGCGCCGTCGACGACTTGGGCTCAGTCCGGACGGTTACCGGATGGTCGGACGGTGGGCTACGCATTGCTCGCCGTCCGCAAGCCCGCCCCTACGGTGGCCGGAAATCGGGATCGGAATCCCGGCGGTAGTTGGGGCGTGAGGACCGTTGCCTCACGCGATCGACCGCTTTCCTTTGCTAGCATTACTGCTTCGCAGAAGGAGGCGACCGCCTGCCACTTGTCCTCGCTCTGGACCATGGCCTGTACCAAGGACCGGTGCGAGAGATCGCCGCCGCCGATCGCCACACCTCCACCGTGTGCTCCACCGTGTCCTCTGGACTGTATCCACAGTGGCGACACCCAGGCGTCGCTTCCGCACGAATCCGGAGCAGGAACTTCGCGAACTTACCGTGTTCGGTGAGAACCTGCGCCATACGGAAGGTGAGGACGCTGTGAGGTCTTTCCAACCACGCCTCAAAGAGGGGATTTACCGCCATAATTGTGGCGTGCCCACGTTACCCCTTGGTAAGACTGTTGTCAGATTTTATTACTTCTGATTATCCGTAACGACTGTCAAAGATCTACAAATAACAGCCAGGACCAACGACTTGATGTGCTTTCCTAGATACGGAGGAATCTTGGTATGTTGGGATGGCCACCCATACACAGACCGGCTTCAGCAAATGTTGCTTAACCTAGGAGATAGATCTGTTTTTTTAAGGTGGGAAATCATCAAATGACTTCTCTCGCCCTAGGGTGGAGCGGAACGACGTATCACACTTTTACTGACTAAAACCACATCTATGATCCCTTATAGTTACCTTTTGTGTTCTAGGAACACAAGTATCGCTTTCGTAAGTTTTCAAGTTTCAAGTAGGTACTATTACTTAAAAGATTACAACCTCCTTGGCGTTATTCTAAATTTACTGGTTTTGCTGAAGTAGTAGAACTCACTTATATTACGTAAAGAGAAGAGCACTATTGAATACTTCAGGTTTTTCTTTTCAGATGACTTTATCTCTCATATAGTGCAATAAAAACAACCGGATAGTTGTGTTAACAATGCCTGGTTTCTCTATCACCGTGAATGACACGTCAGACAAGAAAGCAAAAAAGGGAAGTCACTAAAATTATTTCGAATTAAAATATTTGAAGGCGCAGGTTTGAGAGAACTGATACGGGCAATACGAGCAAAACCAAAGGCAGCACAATTGAGACTACAGAAACCAGTTGCTTAAATGCACCCTGTTATGTCCGGTAAGATCAAGTTGCTGACTATCCTACTATAGCATCCATCGGGGGTAGGTGTATGTTTTGCAACAATGAGCAGACTAAATTAATATGCCAAAAATGTAAAATGAGACTTTGTATATTATTTCACACAACGCTATCTAGTCCCAAATTAAGCAGAGCGAAAGTGGTATGAGTACTAAATAACTGATAAACATACTTATATATTTCTAAATACATCCAATACATATTATAGATAAATTACACCCACACAGAACAAATGATCAGGCTCATCTCACAAACATTTGTCGTGGGACATACAATGAAACCTACGACCTCCGGCATAGCAGCCAAAACCATTGACCACTAGATCAACAGGCCTATCACTTAAAGAAATAAGCAAGTCTTTGTCTTGTGATAAGTATAATTTTAAAGTCAGATATTTTAGTAGATATGTGATTGATCTGTTTCCCAATAATTTGCTACAAGTAAATAGTATCTGTGAGAAAATATAAGTTAGTAAATAATAGTTTTATGATAGAACCAAACAATTGTTGTAGTATTTATGTTCACACACACCCTTTCACTCACAAACACACACACAGACCCGCACACAAGCACACACGCACGAACACTCTCACACTCTCACACACACACACCAACAGACTATGATAAAACTAGAATTAGACTATTAATTATTCCTTTTCACTCTTGTATGTAACTTATTACACTTGTATGATATAAAAGAGCGGCGCCTCCTGGTACAGCCATCTATATGCTTAAAAGGGGACGTCACCAACTGTATAACTTTGTATAACGTGTAATAACGAAATAAACATTTTTGTATTTTTGTATTTTATTTTGTATTTTGTATGTTATTTCACGTTAAAATATGATATTCTTGTTAATTTTTTTTCTGTATAAAACTTGTGGAAAACCTGGCAATACGGCAAATATGATACATAGACATTGTAAAGTCGATTGTTGTTGGTATGGCAATGTATTATATGTGATACATTGTATAAATCAAGGATTAGTATACATACATTTTTTATTTAATTTTTTACCTCTTTCATGAATACCTAGGAACCCATTTCAAGTAAAATTCTTCAACATTAAAACAAAAAAGATTTTGCCAAGTATAGGGTAGACCAACATTTCCATGGTTCTAGCACGCATCATCCCTGCTGGACCCCTACGGTTTGCTGACATCTCGTTACTACTACTTTAAGACTCGTACGGCTGGTATTATAGTAGTTAGGCCCTCATCGTCGGATATGAAGAAGGATAATGTTGTACCTAAAGATTTTTAAAAAAATCATAAGAGATGCACGTTCAAATTGCACCATTTCACTTCCACTTCATAACAAAACAGCCGCAAACTCTTTCGACCAATTCCGGATAAATTATGTTCTTAAAATTATGTTCAACCAAATCACTTTTAAATATATTTTTGTTTGGTTTCGAGTGGATAATAGTAGAGTGTTCTATTAAACATGTATCTGTTCAAGTTCTTGTTAGTATAGTCAGTGAAGCCTACAAGAACTTTGTCGGCATGTGTACAAGCCCTTCACAAAAGTACGTGAATGGGTGATTTCACACTCTAGTGGGCGCGGGTAACGCAAGCTAAATATCGCATCACTGCACCGCGAGACCGCAGAGAATCGTAAGCAAACGAGAACTTACAATATGTTAGTCAAAATACTTGCAACATAAAGAAAGTCTGCATTGGAAAAAAAACTGTTTCACCAAAGCATTTCTCAAGCTATTTTTACAAGCTTTTATTTGGTTTAACTTGTCCCGATGTTTGTATGTCTGTAATCATCAACATCATTTCGGCCGATAGACTTCCACTGTTGGACATAGGCCTCTCCAAGTGTCGCCACAATTAACGGTACTGTGCGTCTTGCATCCATCGGATTCCTGCAACCTTTACCAGGTCATCGCTGCGTCTTTCGGTACGCGGTCGCCACTCCAGATTTTTTCGGCCCTAACGGTCATCTGTTCTACGAGCAATGTGCCCTGTCCATTGGCACTTAAGTTTGGCGATTCCTCGTGCTATGTCGGCAAACATGGTTCTCCCGCGGATATCTTCATTTATGATTCAATCACACAAGGAAACTCCGAGCATAGCCCTTTCCATTGCCCTTTGGGTGACTTTAAGCCTTCTGATGAGACCACGTTTCAAACCATGTATCATCAACTGGAAGCACACATTGGTCATAGACTTTCGTCTTGAGACACTGTGGTATGTTGGACGAGAAGATACCGCGCAGCTTCCCGAACGCTGCCCAGCCGAGTTGGATTCGACGGTTGACCTTTTTCTCGAAATTAGACCTACCCAACTGAACTGTCTGTCCGAGGTTCACGTCCACAACTTCGAGTATAGAGTGTCTAATCTTGATTCTCGTAGTCCACAAACGCTAGATAGAGATTCAGATTATACTCCTCGGTCTTCTGTAAAACCTGCCGTAGCATATGTATGTAGTCTACAGTGCTGAAGCCTTTTCGGAATCCGGCTTGTTCGGAAGGCTGGAACTGCTTTCGTCGAACCTGCGCGCGAGACGGTTCGTGATGACTTTGTAAACAGCTTGTAGACATCATGGCTCAGAAGTGAGATAGGCCTATAATTCTTGAGCAGAGCCTTGTCGCCCTTCTTAAAGAAGAGTACCACCACACCTCCACTCCATGCCTGTGGTGTTTTACCTTCAAGTATGGCGGAATCAAACAGCTTCTGAAGGGCCTTAAAAATTGGTTTCCCACCCGCCTTCAGGAGTTCGGCCGGAATTCTGTCATCCGCCGGCGCTTTGTTTTTATTAAGCTGCTTCAGAGCTATCTTAATTTCGTACACGCTGACGTCCAGGATATCTTCGGTATAGTGTCGGGCCAATCTAGCTCTTGGGTCCTTTGCTAGATTCTCAGTGGGTTTGGTGATTGACGTATACAACTGTCCATAAAAAGCCTCGTTCGCTCCCAGAAGCTCCGATTTGGCGAAAATGACTCTGCCAATTTTGGTATTCAGTTTCGTGAGCTGGCTCTGCCCAATAGACAGATCTCTTGCCTTAAAGCCCTTATTTCGTATAAAAGTGACGGAGATCGAGTTTCAAGGACTTAGAGATCTGTTTATTGAGCTGCCGATATTTGCACGCATCATCTGAAGACTGCAGAATTATCTAGATAGAGTCCATTGCTCTTATTTTTATGAGACTTAAAGAACTTAGACCTGACCGTATAGACAGTTTCTACGAACCCATCGTTGTACTCGTCTGTAATCAAATATTTAAAATTAAATTTGATCAACTTCCCGGTTACCGATTGAGCTGAAATTTTGCATGCATGTGTAAATCAGATGACAATGCAAAATTATTATGACATGGAGATGATGGAACCGGAAGGTGACCACAGAAATTCAGATAACCCTATCGTGTTTGAGCTTTTTGGAATCGTCTTGATGAGTATTAATTATATAGGTATATACCGCGGCATAAAAGCTTGCTATGAAAAAAAACGATTTTCATTGAAAACTTGTTACAAAACAGATAACACGTAATGTTTGGGTAAGTCTGCGTTTGCTGCATTGCTCAAATTTATTAAATGCAGGCACATTGAACAGTGGTTTTTATGAATACCGAATTCAGTCTTTATGAATACCAAAACAGTAGTCAAATAACACACTCACACCCACATCATGTCACTTAACACATCATATAAACATTGTAAGCGGTAAAGTCAATACTCGTCGTGCCGTATTGCCGGAGCATCGCGCATCGCACGCGAAGACTTTCGCTCGAGAGCGCGCACACGTGCACATTATGCCAGTCAAAGGATTTTTTACAATAAAACATATGCCGCTTTTTGCTTAACCCACTTTAAGCTCGATTATAACCTTCTTACCTACATTAGCTCCGGTTTTTGTGCAAGTGAAGCCGCGCAAAATGTTACTTTTAACTGATTTTAACCATTCTATTGATAATGCCGCTTTTTTTAAGTATTAAAGGAGACGTCGGCCCTATTGACCTACATATTTATGATAAAGATTTAAACGTACAAAACATTTCTAGTTAAAAAGCGTTTTACCAATATTTCGTAGACCCATGCTACGAGCTACGACGCCTACGCCGTGCTACGCCAATCACTGACCAAGCCAAAATTCATAACTTTCGATTGGTAAGTAAAAATATACCATAAAACACATAATGGTCGGTGGTTTCTATCCTTGCCGGTAAGTTTCCACATTTAAGTGTAGTCGATCCACGGACCGTACCTCTTGTAGGACCATTAAAAGATCACTTATAATACACTCGTTTTTACCTTTGATCTTAAATAGAGAGTAAAAACGAGCCTATGAATAATTTTGAACTTTTACTAAAACCTTTCCTTGGACTGAATAAACATTTTTTTGTTACTTATGCTACTGCCCACAAGATGATTGTAATCGCCGTGAGTTTGTAATAAATATTGCGAGAATAGAATCCATTTAAAAATAGAACCTATCCAGATTTGTTACTGCAGTTACTGCGAGATTGTTCGGAAGAGTTACAGTGGCCCTAGAACGCAAGGGGCAACTATACTGGAGGAACACAAGAGGGTTTTAGTCCGTAAAAATTTGACACAGCGTCTCGCTCCACCTAGACCGGGAGGAGTCATTTGATAATATCCCACAAAAATAAAAAAAGATTTGAGGTTAAAAATATATTCGTGTCTTATTGCTATGAAAGAGTTTATTTTTTACCCGATTTATTATAAACCATGGCATAATAAATCGTATGAGAATAAAAATAACATCTTATATGCAATAACTTGAAATATATGTAAAGTGCACGGGTTCATTAATGATAGGAAGCTTGGGACTCTCAGTAGACAGAAAGGAATCGGGGTGTGAACAAAAACCGATGTGTGATAGACGGATGGTTTTTGTTTATACATAGTCAAGTGTGGATGAGACGCCTCGCATATGGACCGCAGGAAGATCTCGCGGAATATCGCTCATCTTTTGCTTGTGCAATAATAACAGGGCTGCTACGGAACGATTTACCCAATTTATTTGATAATTTTGTAAAAATACGTTTGGTAATAATAATAAGGAACCAAGTCTCAATTTCAAAAAACTAATTATGTTACAATTAATAATATAGTACGTTGTTTCAAATTTTGACTTATATGTGTTCGTTGGAAAAGTTGGTATGAGCCTACCTTTTCTAAGCTGTAGAGGTGGTAGAAGGAATTATATAAACATATTCCTGTTATCACAAAACGAAGTCATTTGCGTGCACCGCATGCGGTCTCGTGGCCGAATACGGACACCGTTTACCTATTCTGCGTTTATATTTATATAGGGCGACAGGACTCTTGAAACGAATTTATAGTTCAAACAAAATTTTTATTCTGATTAATTTTTATTCTTGGAAAATTTTAGAGAATCTATAAGAAAAGAAAATACCTACTGAAATATGAGTATTCATAAATTTTGTACAGCAAGCAGCATATGATGGTAATGGTAAACATGTCTTTGTTTGCAAATGTTTAATATTATGTCATATCAAATATGACGGCATCAACCCTGGCATGGTTGCGTCGTCTCCCACGGTTGGTGTAACCTGAGTCGGGTGTCCGTGGCTTCCGTCCGGCTTTTAGCGGAGTCTCATCGGTCATAGCGCCCCGCCCGCACACCGCCCTCGCGCCCGCACGCCGCCCATCCATCCTCGCACATATCTAATCAAACAATGTATCGTGCGCGCGCTACGTACCCGCGACACTCACATTCCTATAAGAGCACATAAAGGCATCAGACAGAAATTAACGCGATTGTCGTATGCGTAGGTGTCAGATAAAGGAACTGAGCGAGAGGTGGGCGCGGGCGCGGGTGCGGGAGCGGACGCGGCGCCTCCTGGGGTCATTAATATTAATTAGGCGCGGTGCTGCCGCCGCTCAGCCTCAATGCGCGGCCTCTTTGCTTCTGACTCGCTGCGAAAATTAATTACTCGCAATCTTTATGTTCCAATTATAAAGGCCTTCGCAACAAATTAAATCTGTCCGGAGCAGGCCTCTTTTGAGAGAGGTTTCACTCTCTTTGTGGGCTTGATAAATGTTCCTTTGCAAAAAGTCTTTGAATTCAGCAAAATGTAGATATTTGACTTAATACGTTGAATAACGAATATCTGTGAAAACTTAAAAAGCAATTCAGTTATAGAAGTTTTAACAATAAAATGGCAATTATAGTAGAAGTTCGTTACTCTGATGGTGACGTGTGTAATTGTATGTTATTGGGTGCTCGTCGAGGGGATAAAAGCGAAACCGATTCCAAAATCCAGCTTTTGCATAAGTGTACACGACTTCCGCGTTTAGGGAGCAAAAACGAAATCTCATAGAAAAAACTACAAGTTTCCCTTTCATCGCGAGGCAAAATATTTAACGGCCGTAACCGGATATCTTGGCGCGGCTCTTGGAAACAAAGCAAAAACCACCAACGTGTTATTACGCGAAACCAACATTTAATAAGGCTATTTTTTATTTTGCATTGCCTTTGGTTATCCATTAATTCGCAGTGGACAAAAAATATTTGGGTGTAGAACGCCTGCGTCGTATTTGAATAGTTTGTTGGCGCACTCATTGTTGTAGGAAGATGCGGAAATGGGATATTTTCTTTCGAGAGAAATATAATATTCTGTGGCTTTATGTTGACCCGATGCAAAAACTTTGCAACCAGGAATAATTGTGCAATTTTCGATACTTGTATGCGGAAGGTACACTGCTTGTGTATAACACAAAACTCTTTGATAAAAGTACAATACAAAAGAAAATAAAGTAACAACGTAGGTATCGAACAATGACAACAAAATCGACACGGGCTTGAAATCTATTTGCATAAATATCTAGCTGGAGTAGAGCATCTAGAAATAGAGCGAAAGCTTTAGATTGAGATAAATTTGCCACTGAGCTAAAACGGAGCCAGGTCAGCCAATTTTAAGGACTTAATTTATTTAGTTTAAACATAAACTAACTTTACTAAAGCATCATGCAAGTGTTTGTGCGTTGCTAATGTTCAACAATAAATTTAATAGTTACCTACCTACCTTGTGTTGTCCTTTTGATAACTTCGACATTGATATAATTTTGAGTGACGTTCGCCCACACAATAGTAAATCTGTATTAAATGCTCTTTTGACACTAATGTTTTCTACAACATTCTATTCTGTGTCGTATTGGACAGGAAACGGTTATTAAAAACCTCAAAGGATCGAGATGTCAATTTTGTCGATATTTATATAATAAAAAAGTGGAGTTATCTGAAACAGTTTTTATGGGTGCGTGAAACACGCTTATGTGATTTAGGCAGCTTCATATAAAAACATTGCAAAATGTTTGTCAAGCGAGATACTTGATTGAAACATAATAAAACCAGTGCTTATTTACTAAAGTAGTTTCGGTCTTTTTTTTCTATCGGAAATCATAAAATGACTCTTCTCGCTCTGGGTTGGAACGAGAGGGAGTTTCCGACTTCTCAGTAAAACACATTTGTTTTCATTCAGTTACCGTTTGCGTTTCAGGACTACGGTAACTCTTTTGTATAATCCCGCAAACGAAATTTGAGCTTGATTGGCTTTCATGATCGTCGGCGTCTCAACATGATGTGGCAGTATAAATGATATTAATTAAAAGAGGTTGTAAGTATTCATTAAAAAAGAATACTATAGAAAAAATGTTCTTAGAATATTTTCAGAAATTATCAAAGCTTAATAGAGGACACGTCAAAAGAAAGAAACGGGTTAGATAATATTTTGTTATCTGGTTGTCGAAATCGTCCTAGCTGATACAGTTTAGCAAGTCACGTTAGTCATGCAAAAGATAATATCCCATCAAGTGGGCACAGATAATATGTGACTAAGACAATTTTTCTGGGAATTCGTAGATCTCTATTAATTTGTTAGTAAAAAAATGTAAATCGATTTCCTGTCAACAACTGACCAGACACAAGTGGCAGGAGATGTGAAGCTCAAGATTAATGGATTCACAATTAGATACGTCCGAATTGAAATGAAATTGGACTTTTGAGATCGGAAGTTGGTGAATGGTGCAGTATTGATGGATTGTTGCGAAACGTTGAAAAAAGTGCGGCGTCCGCAAACTGTCCCGCAGCTGGCCTTCAATTTGAGTAATCCGATCAATATTTTTTACTGCCTTTAACTTTTTTTTAGGAAGATTTCAGACGTCAATCACTTTATGGGTACTTGCTTATGGAGTGCATCCCTTAGTGTGGGATGTACGCGATGTAGGTGAGGAAAAACTCTTCACGCGTGTAGCAGAGAACAGCAAAATTTTGCATTTTTATAAAATTTTACACAGACACAGTACTATATATATATTTTAGGATTCAATAATATCCATTTGTCAACCCAAAATAATTGGTTGATCTCAGCATCATTCTTGATCTTGACATTATTCTTAAAACGTTCGGAATTAAAGGGAACAAACTGTAAATACAAACGTCTTTAACAGTTGGTTGTGTGTATTGATTTGTGTATGAAATTGGACAGAGGAGGGTTTGTGAGAGGTTACGCAAGGGCTGTTGTGTGGATCGCGTCAAAGGTGTTGTCAGTGGCAGGAGCGAGGGCTGCGGAGTCCGGCCCTCTGCTGGCCGCTAACTGGGTTGCCAGACCTGTAGGATTTTTGTGATTTATTCGGTTGTGGTTTCTATTACTATTGATTGAAAACATATGAATCCGGTAGTTTTTAGCACAATCATAGGAAATTAAAAAAAAAACAACATGTTTCAGGATATTTACTGGCTTTCCATTTAATAGCAATATTACTCAAGCGTCAAGAAGGCTGTTCATAAAAGTTCAAAAAATTATGTCTGTTGACAGAAACAATAAAATAATACATACACAGTTCTATCCATAAAAATCTGAACACCTGTTTAGCAACTAATTAGAAAAGTTCTAGTTTATGTTCTATTAACTGTAGTTTTCTTTTTATAATTTTCCACCTCTGGTCACACCGTGTACCTACATTGCGCGCCAAAGTATTGGAGAGCGGAGATCGTATCGGAAAGGATTTGCTATGTCCGAGACTTTACCTTGCCACGACAGAGCTTTTCATACTAAAACCAAATGTTACATTTTATTTCTGTATACTTTAAATACTTAAACAGCAGAATGAACAACCTTAACCTAGTAGGAATATGTTCCGTTTTTAGTATTTCATTGAAAGCTGTTTCAAATAATATTCTGTTTTGCTTGTTTTTTTTTTCTGTAACAAAACTACAGCTTTGCATTTTTTTTTGGGTTTTGAATAAAGTAAAGGATTATTTCAAGCGTGAATGGTTATTCAATATGTAAACCTAATAAATGCACACCCTGAAAGTAGTATATTCAGAATTAGCAACTAAATTGATTTTAGCTATTTTTAAAATAGGTAATGTTTATCCTAATTAAATAAAAATATAAAATTTTCAAATAAAATCCTTGATAGTCTTGATTGTGTCACTTAGGTGATTGTGTGTGCGTGCGTAGACACAATACCAATGCGCCGCTACCAATATAGTGCGTCGATGCCTATGTTATTTAAGAAAACTATTATAATTACTTTAAAAAAAAAACATTACCTAAATGCATTTAATTTTCTAATTGGAGTATATAAGGGTGTGCATTATTCCAGTTACATGTTGCAGGCTGAACAATGGTCATATTGAAGTAAATACTGAATTTCGTGTTCTAATAGCTGTTTAATGATAAAATAGAATTACCCACTACAGTGAAAGTGGGCAACTTTGTCATTGCAGCCGCGGAGAATAGACGCTTTATCGAAGGAAAAGCCGTTATGGAGCCGGGAGACTGCAATGGTATATGCCCAAGTGCATCGAATGACGCTAGTCGATACAGATACTAACACATAAAACAAAACAAAATAAGTAAATTGAATATAATATAATATCTAGTTTAGGAAACATAGCTCGTGGATTTTTTATGCCCGTCTACACCAGGAATCTAAATTCTAAACGGGGTTCAAAGTTTTGTATGGAGAAAGCTGCTTCCACGCGCGTAAAGCCGCTGGCAGAAATTAGTCATAAATAATAGGGGTTAATACAGTTTACATAGTTTTATTACAGAAAACTCAAAAAACAAAGAATCCAATAACCTAATTTCGGAAAAAGAATAACATACCTTTAATATAAAATTTATTTGAACTTGTAATTCTAAGTCAATCCAAAGATATGACACTTCAAAGCAACCCGTTTCAAAAAACGGCAATTTCAAACTTTAACCCCTAATATAATAAAATAAAGGTTGGCCGCGCACTTTTCCACACTAGTGCGGAACAATTAAGAAGTGGATCATTCTACTCTATTTCCAGTAATTATGTTAGTAAAAATTTTAAAATGCATTATACATTTGGTTTATAAAGACAGGTTTCATGTCTTTTTTCTGAAGAATTTATGCTCAGGTCAGTATTTTGCACTCAACTGTTAACGCGGCTCTAGCGCCACGGGAAGCAAATTGCTTACAGTACCCTATCGAACTCTAAGCTCGGGCGTGGGGCGTGAGAGTGGGCTGTTTGACATTTATCCTGTGTTCATTGAATAATATGTTATTTCATCTAATTTAAGAGAATCACTGAATTTTGAACATATTGACTGGCTACGTTTATCATTTTTAAGGCTAAAACTTAGTAAATAGTGCCGTGAACAAACAAGCTTAAAGATTACTGGAACTATTGACCCCAACCTTGTACATTTCGGCAAAAAACATCACATCAAAATGTAAAATTCTAATCTTATTAACAATGGGTAGTGTATATAATAATATCTTTTATGCGAACTCGCACCTGGACGTTTTATTTGTTGTCCACGTCCACGGGTCAAAAAATATTCAATAGATACCGTCCAACGGATTCCCGTTACATAGTCGTTGGTAGGTCACTTTTTATCCGTATTTTTTGGTAAAAAATGGCATGTGCTCACAAATTATGCATTTGGCTGCATCACAATAGCACGCGTCATGTCGCGTCGTGCGCGGCGGCACGAGTGCACCGCCATTATATTTTTAAAAAATTGCGAATTTATGTCAAGTTAAGCACCTCTCGTATTGTGTGGCGTCCTCACACCGCATAAGATGATTTGCTTCAAGTTTCATCTCATGAACTACACATTGTCCTAACATGACCTGTCATGTTTTGAATACGTTGGTTTTGTGTTCCAATATTCTTTTATATGTTTTAATCGATTTTAAATTGGTGACCTTTTCGTTAGAGGATAAAAATATTTATTTTATCATTTTAAGTTTGGGGATGTGCTGTGAATGTTAAAACATATAATAATCGAAAGCAAATATGAGTTAGAAGTTTCCGAGTTTTATGATTATTGAGATATTCGAAATGTTTTTCTAGGGAAAGGATACACGGAGTCACGGAGTTATGAATCTTTGCTTATCGGATCAGATATGCAACATTTTTTCAGTTTACTTTTAGGTTTATGGTTATTCCATAGCCATTCATGATCAATACTCGGAGATAAGCGACAGGACACGTCCGTTGTTTGCATCAGACAAAGATCAACGCGAACTTATCTAACGTTTGTACAGGGATATTACAAAAAATGTATGTCGATGTTATTTTTGAATTTGTGCAAGGCGTTTGACAGCGGACGAAGAGTCGTGTGTTACAAAAGGTGACAGTTTCGACTGGAAGGAGTGCGACGGGGGCACAAAGGGGCCCAGACGTTTGAAAGACGTTATGAATGGGCTGAAAGAAGGAGTGATCGAGCAGTGACCGTCCGCGCCCGCCGCTGGACCGGCCGCACAATGCCCGTGCGATAGCATTAATCCTTTGTGAGCGGGAAAATGCCAACATTTACAAATGAACGGTTTACATAATGTACGCCGTCTTCCGATCGCTGCGGATACCTACGGCGGATCCGGCCCATCCATCTGAACTGTACCTACATATCATATTACACATGCAAAGCGGTATAGGTTTTAGTGGAATTGGTTATGTATTGTAAGTAACATGGTTTTTGATGCTGATACAAGATAATATTAATCAATATGTTTTAATTCTCTTACCTACTAATTGTAGTAGTATGTGCGACAGTATGTCATAATCATTGGACTATGACATACAATATAGTATGTCATACAATGCATGTTACTCACCTTCTTTTTCATACGAAAGTAATTTTTTTCAGATGATGAGATCGATATATTTCTTTATTTTTAAGTGGGATAACATTAAATGACTTTTGCTGCTCTGGGAGCGAGAGGTAGTGTCCGATTTTTACTGACTGTTTCTTCAGTTCTTTTTTATGAGGGCCACGGTAACTATTTTGAACGATGGATATATTTCTAACTAGCTACAACCAGCGGCTTAACCCACGTGAAAGTAGAATTTGTCCCAAAGGAACATACTCCGGGGTAAAAAGTTTTTGCTATTCCAAGACATAGTCTGCTCGTTTACCAAATTTCATCCAAATCCTTTCAACTTTTCGTGTGTGAAGAAATAACAAACATACCTACATAGGTATATACACATCCTCACTCACAAACTTTTGCCTTTACAATATTAAATTAATAGATTTGATAAAGATGATTGATATATTCCTAGCGAGCAAACGATTTAGATGGAGTTCTTGATTTTTTTTCACCAGAAAACCACCAAAAAGAATTATAGAAACCTACCGAGGCTTAATTATATACATTCATCAGTTAGAGTTTTCAGCGGAGAAAAAAAAATGTGGATGAAAGTTACGATGTTTTGTAAACAATATAAACAGAGATGCTTGTTACAGATAAAAATCTCGAAACCTATAATAATGAAACAAATAGTTGATAAATGATAATAAAGATAATTCTTTAAATAAACAAATAGTATTATATAACAAGAATATGTTTTGTCTGGTAGCCAAATAACACGTAACCGGTCGTAATGTTCAGTTGGGGGAAAACATAAATCCAGCTTTACCGTTGAAATAAAAAGAGGACTTCTGTAAGTGGGATAGTGTAGGATATAATTCACATTTATGCGGAGCGGCCGACGGTGCGTATCGAGTCGCCGGGATAGTTCGCTACGACAATTCTCCCGGAGAAAAAGGGAATTATTCATCACACCCGGAAGGGGAGAGCCCGTGACGCAAGTATGGAATAGCCACCTGCCGCGCAATGAACGGCCTATCCACCCCTGCTCGACCGTCCCTTTCTAAACCCAAAGGTCTATACACAGAGTCTATATTGAAGTGGTTTCTTCACTCTGCCGGCTATCCTGATCAATTCCGAGGGTCCAGTTGACTGTTGCCAGTTGCAGAATCAAAAGTTTAAACGGCCGTCGAGAACAAAGGCCAGTCGGACAGGGCGACGCGGCTAGGGATAAATATTCAATGTGAATCCTTTGGAGGCGATAATTTATACTTTATTCTTGTTCGATTGTCGCTCTCACCTGCATGATGTAGGCTCTCGTAAAAGCCGAGAATTTTATATGAGAACTTACTTTGCTGGGGTTGAGACGAATAAATGTAACGGACTTTGGATCTAAGAAAAAAAATCAAAAGAATAGATTACTCATGCTGCCCTAAAATTAATAGGTGAACTTAATTACTATACATTGAGCGTGAAATGGTTTTATAGTATGAAGTAACATCAATTGCATTGTGTCCTACTGGTTTTATAACTGTCAAAAAAGTAATTAATACAATACAAATTTTCGATCGACACTGAAATCCCAAGTATTCCTCAAAATGACAAAAGTCGACATATTGATTGGCGTGTTAATGAAAATCGATTTAATTGTCAAATATAAAAACGTTGTAATTAACACAACGCTCACTTTAAATTTTGACACGTTTATTGAGGTGTCAATCTACTCAAACAAGTTTGTAATCAATCATAAGATTGTTGTTACGATATCGGTTCTTGATCAAGCGCCCTTCTATTATAATAATGGAAAACCAGATTTTGTCCAAAGTTTACTAAAAATGTACATCAAAATCGCACACTAACACAAAAAAAACTGGTAGAAATTCGTTTCATTGTGTGCGATTGATTCGTAACGGCCGAGCGCGCTTTAATGTGAATAAAAATATTCACAATTTGTGTAATTCCGCGGCGAACGCGCATCTGTCGCTCACACGGAAGGGATCCAGTCACAATGTACGCAAACAATTATTAACTTTACCTATTTTGGTCAATTATTTAAGGGGAGTATTGCTTAAAAACTTGATGCCTTGAAAACAATATAAGTAATGGTCGTACCGAAATAACTACCGGCTGACTTTTTGCGAGAAACAGAAGAGTCTAAATGTGGCCTCGCTTTTTTATTGCAACCTGGTGATTTTTCTCGATATCCGATATCTATTGTCAATGATTGTTAACTACTGGTGCAAAAACTTTGGCAAGGCTTTATCTAAATGGCACAATGCGTCGGACTCGTCATAAAGCGTCGTTGTGCCCCAGTTTGCAAAATGGGTATAAAATATGTATTGTTTCAGCTTACAACGCAATAGGACAAATTACTTGCGCATGTCGGAACACTTTGTTCTGGACCCTTTTGTTTGTTTACTTTCGCTTTTAATGCTCGCTTTATGACGTCAGGTTGCCAAAATAAGGTTTGCGCGATATTTTACTATTTGCTCCATTATAATGTCTAAAGCACCTGACTTAAATATTTTTACTCTTAATTGCTTCAAAAACAGGCCATTATAGTAACTCGACTCTTTTAAGTTCCAAGAATACCTAATGAAGTAATGACCAATCATTATGTGGAAACGATCTTACTTACGTAAGACTTGTAGAGAAACATCGTTTATGAATAACCCTGCTAAGAATGCTGTATTAGGTACATAATGATGGTCTGATGCACTGCAACCGTATAAGACCGCCATTGTACCCATACGTTTAAGTTTATGTATAAGTTGTGTTACTTTTATGGTGTACAATAAAGTTTATTGTATTCTATTCTATATCACATTATAATCAATTTATAACTGATAAGTTATCAGTGATAACAGTGACTCAAAGAAAGTAAAAAGGTTTTTTTAAGAACAATACTTGCGTTGACTGTGAAAGGGTTCCTTTGTTTACAACATTGAATAAGCCTTTCAAACAATACACGTCTGTACGAATAACCCTGCGCTAAAGAAAAAGAAGAAAAAGTAAAAGTATTACACGAATACCTTTTATTTGCGAGCAAAGTGATGCGTCCTTGAATTCACTTCGGCAAGGCTTAATTGTGGTTTCTCGTCTTCAAAGAGTTGGGCTCTTTGAAGAGCGCGCAGGAGGATGGGGCGCGCTGCTCGAAGAAACAAAGGAATCTCCGCACTCATTTTCGCTCTGGACAGAGGCTTCTTTATGAATAACGTTATAGGTATCAACGACATACGTATTACACCAGTTTTATATCTGTGTATAGACAAAACTCATAAAATTGAGAGCACAAACATAAAATGGCAGATCAACTTTATGTCCAATCTCGCATCTGTCATTAGAGCATGTGCGGTAAACAAGAATTCCTAAATCAACATTAGCGAGATGGTATCAGCGAACTTATACTATAATTTAGCATTTAGAGTATATATACTTTAATTAACGATCTCGTGGTGATGTTAGATAGCGTGCCACCTGCCTCGTTGGCAAACTTTATAGTTGACTGCGAATGTTCAGGGGACAAGGGTGTTGTTGTTGCCCAATTTATAGTTACCCTGGTAAAACACGGCCGCCTGCCCCTGAAACCGAGGCAAGGTGGCAAGACGTGTGCCAGATAACAGACTTAAACATCCTGACAGATAAGGACCAGGCACTACGAGAAAAAGGGACGGCCGCATAGTTTTTTATCTAAAAAACTTAGTTGCACATATTTTCTACAAACGCAATCGAGCTTAAAGCCCCTAATAATAGGGATGGTTTTCGTGTAAAAGTTTTGAGCACGCGACAGCAGCAGGTGGGAGCAATGCTCTTAAAAAACTTAAATCTTTTTCGCCGTGCGTCGTATTGTTAAAGAACGTTGTCTTTAGTCTTGTTTGATTTATTGATGGCGATAAGTGTGCTGCTTCGTAATAACACTAGTTCCGGTAAAACATGCATTTTATAAATATAACTAATTAAAATAGTTGACGTAATCTATAATATTATTATAATTATATAACCTACACGGCGCTATTGAGAAATGAATTTTGTTCGACTAGCATATTAGTCGATCTATTTCATTCATTTTATGGTTTTTAGGTTACCATGGCAGTTGAGAGTTTGTTATGCTCACTCAAATGTCTCACTGATGGTGGCGCTTGTGTTGGTTTATTCGGTTCCCTTCAAAATGGTTGAGCTGAGTGGTGTTGATATACGCGTCATGTCCGTGATCGGGCGCTGTCAGTTGAGACTGGTCATCTCTTAGCTGCCAGTTGCTATTTTAATATCTATATTTAGTTTATATTTTTACTTTATTTACATTGTTCTCACATGATAGCAACAAGAAACATGTAACAGAGATATTTGTAATTACAAAACATGATTGAAAAGTGTGTCCATGGAGCTTCTTGCACATTCTTTTCCATACAGATCTACGCTTTGGAATGTGCAAATTTTTCTGACTTTTTCTTGAAATTACAAAAGTACCTGTAAATGGTTTATTTGAAATAAAATGCTTTGAATTTTTGAATCTTCTTACCTTCATACCTACATATGTGGGCAATCATAAGGAAATAAAAAAGTAGGAAATATCATGTTGTATGTTATTTAAAATAGTTTTCAATCTTTCCAGTATCTTAAGCGACTTTCTCGTGAGAATTTATAAAATTCAAAGCAAGCTCAATTAAAAAGAATTGAGCTTACTTTTATGTTCGGTCTGTAGTAATTCAAGATGGATCACCTCTGCACCAGTTACCATACATCTACGACGTTGATCGTCTATTAAACCCATTTGTGTCTCTCCGAATGATATAACCCGAAATAACTTCACATAATGTTCTCTAAAAAACACAAAAATAGGTGCAGCTAGTCAGTTACTCGTTTATTTCCCCGAGCCGGGACAAAAAGCTAAACTAGGGAGGCGCGTGCTCACTAAAATGGTAAAAATAAAGTGGTAAAAATAGCGGGTACAATAAAGATGGTAAATTTACGCGGTCCGCCGTCTATGGTCGACACTTATGCTTTTTATGCGTGTTGTCTTTGGCTAATGATTGCCTCGTGACTGCTGCAAGGCCGCGGTAAGTTCTGTGGAGCGGGAACTTGTGCCGCCTACACATGTATTACCAAATTAGATGCGCATACGAAGCTACCATTAACTTGTGTAATTATAGTGTATCAGTTCCTCTTGAGTTATTCTGAATCTTTATGAACAGCGACCGGTTCTTTCGTCAGAACTTGATTATGGGGCGATTCATATTGAAGATGTAAAAGTATGAAATAATAATATTTCCTTTGATTCTACTCAGAGATCTATAAATCTCCTCTCATAGTAAAATATCTATTCTCTATCATCTATAATAAATGTTAGTTTTTAAACACCTTTTATTGCTTATAAAAGGTGTTTAAAAACTTTCATTTTAGTAGGTAATCTATATATGTAGGTAATAATATTTTAAATATAATTCTTTAGAATCTTCTAAATTAAATCATTTGTATTCTGTGGTAGAAACAAATATTGCTTCATTCCTATTTATAATCAGTACCTACTATCTGAGGAGTAGAAATATTTGATCTACCAAGCTGCGTTAATCAGTTCAAGACAACGTAGAGAAAAGGAACTTTTCAAAGTACTTACTTGAATACAGTAAAATCCGTTTATACCTGATGAAGTTATTACACAGCGAAGTTTGGTTTTCATACAAACATACACAATCAACACATCGTCACCATTTCAGCCGAATGACGTCCACTGTTGGACATAGGCCTCCCCCAAGTGTTACCACAACGAACCGTCCTGTACATCTCGCATCCACCGCATTCCCACGACTCTCACCAGGACATCGGTCTACCTTGTGGGAGGCCTTCCAACGCTGCGTTTTCCCAGATCCTTTTGGCCTCATCGACCATCGGTTTACGAGCAATGTGACCTGCCCGCTGCCGCTTAAGTTTGGCAATTCTTCGGGCTATGTCGGTGACCTTGGTTCTCCTGCGGATATCTTCATATAAAATACTTGATAACAAAGTCGGATATAATGACTTCGCTTATAGTGACAAGTCGCTTACTGTGACAAATTTTTCATAAATTGTGTCGGGCTATAGTGACTGACATGATTTCTAACATCTTCGGCAGTGTTTGGGAGAATCACGTTACACCTGAAGAAGTTCGGCACGTGCATGGCTTGTTTTTATTTTGAGTCACAGTGTGTAATTGATTATTTAAAACACGTACAATTTTTATTTTGATTTAATATGTTGTGTTTTTCTCTATTAAAATAAATACATACTAACAAAAACAGGAGATTATTTATTTTCTACAAAATGCTTTGTATAAGACCGCTTAGTATGACGTGTTTATTATTTCTCTTCGATGTCATTATAAACGGATTCTTCTGTGTACTTGTCTGTCTGTATTTTAATGCTATAACGGTTGAGTGGGAAAGTGGAACTTGACAAGTTTTTCATCAATCTCAACTTATAATTCTCAATTCATAAACTGGGCGTTTATTCAATAGCGGATGGATTGTTGATTGATGAAAGATTATGAGCCATCAGATAGGTATAGGTGTTCAAAATATATCTTCTGATATTTTTTTGAGAATGGTTACATTATATCCAATGGTTACAGTAAAACATCATTATCAAAATTTCCGCTTAAAGACGTCAATTGCTGGACATAAGCTTCAACCACAACGACCGGTCCTGAGCTTCTGGCATTTATCGAATTCATCGGGCCACCTTGTTAGACACTTTTCAACGCTGCACCATTGGGTACGCAGTTGCCACCAGACACTTTTGGCCCCATCGACCCTCTGTTCCGCGAGCAAATGTATCCACTGCTAGTTAAATCTGGCGATTCTTCGGTTTACGTCGGTAACCTTGGTTCTCCCTTGGATAACTTCATTCCTGAGTGGGTTTTGAAGGAAACTCCGAGCATAATCCTCTCCATTGCCTTTTGAGAGACTTTAAGCCTTCCGAGTCTTCGACCACGTTTCAGTGATGTATATCAGTACTGGCAACAAGCACTGGTCTTAAGCATTCGTCTTGATACACTGTGGTAGGTATATGAGACGAGAAGATACCGCGCAGCGTGCGGAACGCTGCCCAATCGAGCCAGATTCGACGGTTGACCTCTTTCTAGAAATAAGTATTACTTAACGTCCTACCACTTTTCCAAAGGTTAACCTTTATTACTGGATTGTTTTCCAAGGTGAATGTAATCATCTACAACTTCGAGTGGAGTAGGAGTGTTTTTTTTTTCGGTCGAAAAATCATCCAATGACATCCCCTGCTCCTGGGCGGAGAGGGAGATAGTGTCAGACTTTTACTGACTAAAAACACACTCCTGTTCCTTCGTTGCCTTTCATACCGGGGCCGAGTCTTCCTTTCTGAATTAGACCCTTGGCCCCAGACGATTTGGGCTCAGTCCGGACGGTTACCAGACGGTCGGACGGCGAGCTTACCATTGCTCGCTGTCCGCAAGCCCGCGCCTACGGTGGCCGGAAATCGGGATCGGAATCCCGGCGGCTTGTGCGTGCACGTGCGGCCTCCTCCTTTGCTAGCATTACTGCAGCGCAGAAGGAGGCGACCGCCTGCCACTCTTCCTCGCTCCGGACCATGGCCTGTACCAAGGCCCGGCGCGAGAGATCGCCGCCGCCGATCGCCCCCACGAGGACACGACGGTGCTCTGCCCAGGCGGGTCACACCTCCACCGTATGCTCCATCGTGTCCTCAGGGCAGTCCACACAATGGTGACACTCGGGCGTTTCTTCCGCACGAATCCGGTGCAAGAATCTCTCGAACCTACCATGTCCGGTGAGGACCTGCGTCATGCGGAAGGTGAGGACGCAGTGAGGTCTTTCCAGCCACGCCTCAAAGAGGAGACTTACCGCCATAATTATGGCGTGCCCAGAGTGTAGGAGTGTATGCTACATTAGTATATACCTACATAGGTATAAATCATGACCTTGTTTTTGTTCAAATTCATGCTTCTTTGCGGCTGTGAACAGATTCCCGGCTGCAAGCGAATCGATTTCAAGAGCTGATCCTGAAGTCGGACTGACAAAGTGGCGTTCACTGTACACTTCAGTACCTTGATGCACTGACAGTCAATCTGGTATCGTTAGAGAAACAGCAGGACCTACAATCCATGTCTCGACTGAATCGAAAACTTTCCCGTAGTAGTCTTATTTTGCTACAAGAAAGCATTCAATTCTATCGAGAAACAGAGAGGCAGATTATACTCTTCGGTAAGTATGTGATTTACAGAACCTTTTCAAAGTCCGTCTTGTTCGGGAGGTTGGAGGTCGTCAAAGCTACGTATGAGATGGATCGTTATGACTTTGGAAAATACCTTGTAGACATGAACCAGAAGTGAGATGGACCTGTAATTTTCAAGCAGGGCATAGTCGCCTTTAAGAAGAATACAACTACACCTCTACTTCACGCCAGTGGCGTATACCCCTCGAGTATGGCGGAAGTAATCGGATTAAAAAAAGGTCGTAATTATAAATTGATTAAAAGTAAAGCAATTAACATTCCGACACAAAAAAAAATAGTATTTCAACAAAGTAAAGGAATTAATGGGCATTTTTAAAGAACATACTTGAAAAAATATTTTCTATCCTAAAAAATTGGTCTCATTGTTAGTAATTCATTCTTAATCTATAAATCTGTTTGTTACTTGGTATATTTTTTATCCAAAAAAGTATTTAAAATTTTTTAAACGATACTTTCTATCACTATTGAATCTAATAGAATTGTATTTTTTTTCTTTGTGGTGCATGAAATTATGTACAAAATGCTCTGTCCGACAAAGTTACCCCGGCCCTGGAACGCAAAAGGCATCTGAAGGAACACAGGTGAGTTTCAGTCTGTACAAGTCCGATACTCCCTCTCGTTCCATCCATAACGGGAGAAGTTATTAAATGATTTTCCAATTAAAAAAAAAACACCTTAAAGGATTGGGATTGGCTACTACTAGAGATACTAGAGATGAAAACTTGCCATTTTGGCCATTGGATTAATAATGCTCTATGTCAGTGACTAGTGCATTATTTTACATAGGTAAAAATAAGCTTGATAAATATAACATTGTTGTAAATAATATAAGCTTTTCCAATGAAGAACAGTGTGATCTACTATACTAAATCTACTATCAATTGTAAATCTTGCAAGCCAGTATTTACTTTGCTAACCAACGAAACTGATTTTTTTTCCTAAAAAAATAAAATAAACATCAAACTCCGCTTTACTCTGTCAAAGTTTCTTCAATTAAATGACCCACAGTTGTGTCTCAGATAAAACAAAATATTATAAAATAATGTAAACCTTTAAAAAATTATAATTCTTCTACTCTTCCAACGACCAAAATACAGTATTTAATTTTAATTCTCTACAAATATAACTCAAAGAGTTCTAATCGCGATGATTATAATAATTACAACCAAAGAACAAACAGTTGCGAGATAAAACTGAGTAGGTATGTTCTCAAATTAGTTGCAGTCAAAGAAAGTACCGGCCGGCGCGCGGCGCACGGGAGCCGCTCGTAAAACATAAAACTGCTTATGTGGCGCTCGGCGAGGGCTAAAGAACAACGTCAGGAAGGAACATAATGTAGTAGCGCCCATAAAAAGTGAATGCATTGCGTGCACGTGGAGTGCACCGGGGGGTGCGGAGCGCAGGGGGGCCGCGGGGAGGGGCGTGGGGGTGTGTTTACCGCGCGGAGGGGCGGCCGCGGCTCGCTGCCGAGCGCGGACGGGCGCACCGCCAGTGTTGTGGTAGGTCACACGGAGCGCGCCCGCACCGCGTGCCCCGATCATTCACAATCGCGACTCCGCGCCGACATAACATGTAATCGCTCTCCAATAAACATTATCATCACTTAGTTTTTTCTTGACAATCTCACAAGGACTCTGATAAAAAGTTGTTGAACGACGATAAACTTTATAAACAAACTAGTGCAAATAAATGCATTTTGCCGTGACCCTGGAGTGAGATGGCCCTGTCGCTGCAGTCGACGCAGAATTCGAGAGGTTTGTGAAGATTTTAGTTTAGTGCCTCGCTATCTCCTCGGTCCGCTGAATCGTGAAGTGCATGTGTGTAAAGTTTCAAACGTTGCCGGGCGGCATGCGTGCCGCGCGCGATGCGATTGGCCGCCCACACGCCCGCGCTCGCCGCACACATGTTTATTTGCATTCAGCGAACTTTGCAGATTCAGTGAACCGTAGGCCGTAGCGACCGCGTAGCGTGCTACGACGCCGCTACGAAGCCGCGTTGTACGTGCTACGAGAATTTATTAACTCTGGTTATAAGTGATACTTGCCAGTATTTTGTGACATGTGAGTAATTTTTACTCGTAATATTGACGAATTTGAAAATATACCGTGTTCCTGTTAAAAGTTTATAAGTTATATACATAAAATAAGGAAAACAAAAGAATTATTTAGATTTGTGCACTTACAGTGTCTTATCACTCACAAAATGCTGGTAAATAAAGAAGCATTTGTCAGGATCACATTTTGTTAAGGTAAATAATTGTTTGTTATTGTCACTGACACTTATAGTTTTCTTATTTTCATATGATCGTCCTTTTCGAAAATATTCCTTATTTATCTGTTTGAAGTTTTAAAATATCAAATTACGAGTAGGTGTCAAGTTAAATTTATAGATTAGACAATAAAGATAATTGTACAAGTATTAATGACTTGAGTAATTGCGAAACTTTCGTTACTAATAACCACTTGGAGTTATGGTTCATTATTAATAAATGGTAATTGCCTTTCTGGTTAAATTCCCGTAAGTAATTAGTTACTCATAACACGTAATTACTAACCAGTTTCTTAATTATTACATTACCTTATTATAATTCCGTCTTATTAAAGAATATCTCAAAGATAAGTGCATATTTGATGAGGTCTGGTCTTGGCTTTGTCCTGTCTATCAACGCCATCTAGTGGCGTATATGGGAAACGATGTTTTATTACTTCATATTTTAACAAAAAAAAAACTTTGTCATTTATGAAGCATTTCTTACGTGTATATATTTAATCTTGTTTAGTTTAATATACGATTGGTATTTTTAAACTATATTTTACTTTTATAAATAATAAATTAAAGGTATATCTAAAGCTATAATCAACGAGTAAATAATTTGTAACATTATAATCATGTATTTAAATAATTTAAAAGTAAAAACAATAGATGGTTTCTGGGTGGTGACCAGAAACCATTGTCATTACGATTGTTGTTTGATATTTAAAAAAAAGTATTGAATAACAATATAAAGAAGCCCTAATTACACTATTTATAAATATATGTATCTAGTTTTCAAGGGCTGGTTTGTATACCTTGGCTAAATATTAAGCATTGCCAAACAACGTGGCCATGAAGTCTTGTAGGCAAATTTTCAGTCGACAACGATGCGGAGGAATTACCTGAATTTTAAGCCTTTTGGTTAAGAGTTTTGGTAATAAGTGTATGTTACTTCATAGTGTTTAGATGTGCAAAGTATACCATAGCATAGCATAATCAGCCTTTTAATGTTCCCATTGCTGGGTCTGCTCTCTTTAGGAGAGGGCTTTCCCTCTCCTAAAGAGAGGAGGCCGTAGTCCACCACGCGGGCCCAGTGCGGGTTGGTAAATTGTCACATGTCTTCGAATTTTTGGTTCTAGGACAAGCCGGTTTCCTCACGATGTTTTCATTCACTGTTTTGAGAGCAATGGTGATGAAATAAATTACACAAAGTAATGCGTCAGGCTGGGTTTTAACCCGCGACCTACAACTCGTAAGTCGGGGCTATTACCACTCGGCCACCACATGCAGTATATACAAATATATACACGCAATATATACATGTGTATATTGTAACCATATTCTGTTGTAAAAAAAAACTTCATTTGCACGTAGTTACATGTGTTGGAGTATTTAACCGTTGACGATTCTGCAGTAGTTGTTGTAGGTTGTAAATAAAGTAACACCAAACCACTTAGTAACACGTTAAAATGTTTATTGATAAATACAATAAAGTTATGTATAGAACCGCACTTATTTATTGCAAAAACATTACCGTGTGACGGAGATGTAGTTACGAATGAATTAAATCATTCAGTTTAATAAAGCAAAACGTATTTTGCTGTATGAGCATTATTGGCTCGTACAACATGAAAACTTAGTACTTATTTTAAATCACAAAACAGTTGAAACGTACAAAGATAAAGCTAATAAAATAATAAACTTTTTCAAAGTTCACCTATCTTACAAATATTATGACGGTTTGCAACTTTTTTCCCGTCATAAACTTTATTTTATCTATACTTTTATTTCATATGTATTTATTTATTAAAACTTCATGCAACACAAAGGTACAAAGCCGGATATAATGCCTTAGGCATTCTCTACTAGGTAACCTAGGGTGGTGAAGAGAAAATATGGCAGGTGCATAAAAAAAATAAGATTATTAAGAAAATAAGGGTACAGAAGAATGAATATATACAAAATAATCATACATTTAATGTAATATATAACTACATATATATATTTATATAAAATAAAACAAAGGGGTTTTTGAGACTTTAATATACTACTACTGTATTCGATTTTTTAAACAAATTATAAACATTTGAATAATATTAGGAAAATAAAAAAAAAAATTTTTTTTTTCTCATGTTTTAAACTGCATTACAAAGTTAGAGGTAACCCCAGTAATGTCTGGGCACGCCATAATCATGGCGGTAAGTCCTCTCTGTGTGGCAGCGACCTCTCGCACCGGGCCCTGGTACAGGCCATGGTCCGGAGCGAAGAGTAGTGGCAGGCGGTCGACTTCTTCTTTGAAGCAGTAATATTAGCGAAGGAGGCGGCCACACGCGTCAGGGAAAAGACTTCCTTACGCCCCGGCCTTCAGGATCTCGACCCCGATTTTCAGCCACCGTAGTCGTGGGCTTGCGGACGACGAGCACTGGGTAGATCGCTGTTCGGCCGTACGGTAACCGTCCGGACCAAGTACGAGTCGTCAACGGCGCGTAGTGTTACACGCGCGCCTTAAAGAGATGTCAGCAAAACCCTACGAGTCTAGCAAGGCAAGGCCTAAGCCTACTAGGACTATGGGTTCACTTCCGAAAGAGAAACCCAAGGTCCTGGAAAGCAAGGCAAAAAGCAACACAGGAGTGGATTTTTGTCAGTAAAAGTCTGATACGCCCTCGCGCTCCGCCCTAGGGCGGGGAAAGTCATTGGATGATTTCCCAACAAAAACAAAATCCTTTAATTATGAAAAATAATTTAATTTATAATAATTTGTACTTAAATTGTATAATATTCCTTTTTATTAAATTTTATTGGCATATTTTTATTGAGATCACCACTTTATTCATCCGTTGGTCTACTTAAAAACGTTCCAACGTTTCAACGTTCCGTTGGTTTTTAAAGCCGTTTCACCGTTTCAACGTTCCGTTGGTTTTTAAAGCCGTTTCACCGTGCATCAATACACACACAATATACGTCTAAAAAAAATATATTTAATGATAATATCTGTGAAACCGATAATGTTTGATTATAAAAAATGGGCCTACTTACATTACATCGCTGTACTATCGATAATGCCATTTTAACCAAAAATAAAATTGCTTCTTTCGTCAAGATAAAAAAAAAACCTAAAAGATATATTTTAGTTTGTCGATCATTCTGAAACTAGAGCTAATTAATGAGGTTTAATATGTTTCTAAGTTAATACAAGTGGCTCTGGTTACATTTATGAGGTAGAAGAGATGTCTTACAGAATTTTAATTGCATAGATTGCGCGATCGACGCCGATTGATCTAGACTATTGTTCTTTATCTAATAATAATCAAAAGAAAACGGCCTTTTATAGAGGCAAAGCTAAATAAAACCTGGCCATAGATTCCGCAATTTCTACTAACAATAAAGGTTTTTCTACTTCCAAGGTTAATAAAGTAGTGAGATCGGTTAAGTTAGTTGTTACGGCTACTGTTATGTCAGAGAAGCCCCATTACGCGGCGCGTGTATCCCGCTTAACCCTAAACCGCCGAAACCGTACGAACTCTGTAATCTGTGCGAGTGAGTACGTACCAAAAGCCGCCGCTAGCCGAAGGTAGCCGCGGGTTAATCCCATTATGTGGCACACAACGTAATTAAGTCATTCTGAACAAACGCGGTTCGGGAGGTTTCAAATTTTTAATTGATTTCAACTAAAATTGTCTCCACAAGAGACGGCAATTGATTACTTCGGGCCACATAGACCTGTACGTGTAATATTTTGATCAGTTGATCATCAATACTTCTCTGAGAGTAAATCAAATTTTCAAAGTCTTGTATCTTGTCTCAAGAGATATGGACGCTAAAGTTGATGTTCAGGAAGTCAAATTTAAAAATGTAAGCTACATAAAGTTTACAATAGATATTAAAAAAGTACCAAGTTCGTATTGAACAGTACCTACTAATTGTATTCAAATTATCACAAACATCATCTTCAAATAAAGTAGCGAGGTTTTCTCTAAGAGCTCAGAGGACTACAGTGCTCGCAGCAAGTGCGTAGCAATAAGGACGTCATTGACACGTCCGTTATCGGGCGAACCCTTGCGCAATAATGAGTTATGGAGTGGCGGCCGCAGGCAACTCCATAAAAGTATTGAATATGGGTTATTGACAAATATTTATGGCGTATAAAGAGGGGATAATTACAACTCTTTAGCACATAAAAAGCTCCGTGCGGAAGGGTGCGCCCGCTGTAAAAATTTATCACCAACATTGTCACCCGGCGGCCGCGGGCCCTGCGACTAATAAAAATGATACATTATGACGCTCTCTACAAAAAACGAACTCAATAAGTAATCGATAATATAGGCCTTTATAAGATTATGTGATAAGTGGCTGTTTAATAACTTGATCGGAATGGTTACGTTTCAATATTGTGAACGGGAGTAATGGCTATATTTAAAGACTGTATTCAAAATTGTTTCATTATGTTAGTAGTTCATATAACATGTTGACTAAGCTATTAGGAACTACAATAAAAGATTCCTCTCAAATAGATGTACGTATATCCACCAGTGTAAAAAGTAAATTCATCAGTTGATCTGTTTTCGAAGTTAATTAGATACGACGTCAGAATACCAGATTGTTTTACAACAAAATGTCGGTATTTACTTGTTTAAACTTTTAAATTAAGCCTAGTATTATAATTCTGATCACATCACGAGTGCGGTTCGCTGTTCGTCCTCCAAACATAACGAGGAATGTTATTAAAAAGTTATGGGATAAGCCGCTACGTGCCGCGCGCCGCGAGACGCCTAATCACGAACTTTAAAATTATCTTATACTACAGACTTTGTGTACTTATCAATACGTAGTTTCAACAAGTAATTAGGATACGCCATGACAAAAAGTTTCTCTAGAAAGGTGCAGAAATTCTTCGTTCAAGATATAATTGTTCGTTTTAATAAAACGTGTAAAGTGCCTCGTGTCAGCACTCGCGAACGACAAAATATTTTGCCTTTTTCAATTAAGCGCGATGGCTGAGTCCAGAGCCGGGCCGAGAATTAATTCCACGGCTAAGTAGATAATGTAAGGAGCTCCCTCCTCGTGCCGCCTCTTCACGCCTCGAGGAGAACTTTCAATTATGATTTTGTCTAATTTTAATTAAGTGCTCTCAAAAAGGCTTTTCTTCAACGAAATTAATATTTGAATATAATTTGGGCGGAGCGGGCGGGCGGAGTTTGCCGCTCGAGGAATAATTAATTCCATTATATAGGTAAGTGGTCTGGTCGCTTCTGCCTCTCCCCCCCCCCCCCCTCCGACCCCACGAGCTCCGGGCTCACTGCGACACTATACAAACTCGTCACACCAAATGATTGCTTTTCACTCCTGACATTTTGAAAGTGACGGCTAGTCCGGAAATATTTATTTAGGGAGATAGGTATACATGTACCTAGACCAATGATCAAGGTAGAAAAGTAATTAGATTGAGTTGGAACGGTAGCGAGCAGGGATAGTGAGGTAGTGTGGTAGTGTGGCAGGCACAATTTGCGCAACAGGTCGGGGCGGAAGCGACCTGCAGCGGCGTGATTGCGACCAAATGTTTCCTTTACAACGTCTGGTTTAGTTTTTGCTCTGTTTTTTTTCCTTTCTCGCTGATAAGTATGCTATCGATAGGTTCGACTGTGTTGTTTGTTTAGGTCGAAACTAACTCTTGACGGAAGTGATGGCAAAGAAACTATAACTTAATTTTTTAGATCCTCCACCTTGACGAAAGTAGGCCAAGGCTTAGAGAAAATTCTTAGCTGGCGTAGAATTTTGCAAGTAAAGTACCTATAATTGTTTAGAAGTAATATATAACTAACTTAAATCTTTTCTTTATCCAGGTGTGTCAGTGAGACCGCTTTCAACCATGCGACAAGAATCCCTGCCAATGTTGGCGGAGCGGCTGCTGGCGACGCGCGCGGCGGCGCTGGTGGCGGGGCTACCAGCCGAGCTGTACTCTGGCGCGCTGCTGGCTGCCTGGCCGCCCTCGCCGCCCGCGCCCCTACTGCCACCGCATGACGAGCGAGCTCGCAAGCGCCGCCGCACGCCCAAGCTCGACGACACCGCCACTGCACCACCCTCTCCGCCCTCGTCCGGCTCGTCGCCCGGGGCCGCCGACCCACCACGAGATAAGCTCTTCACCTGTAAGGTCTGCTCACGCTCTTTTGGCTATAAACACGTCCTACAAAACCACGAACGCACTCACACTGGTGAAAAACCATTCGAGTGCGGCGAGTGTCACAAGCGTTTCACGCGCGACCACCACCTCAAGACACACTTGCGACTTCACACGGGTGAGAAGCCCTACAGCTGCCCACACTGCCCGCGCCACTTCGTGCAGGTAGCCAACCTGCGTCGCCACCTCCGCGTTCACACCGGCGAGCGGCCATACGCGTGTGCGCGCTGTCCCGCGCGGTTCTCAGACTCGAACCAGCTGAAAGCGCACGCTTTGGTTCACGAAGGTGACGCACCTTTCGCCTGTCGCTGCGGCGCGCGCTTCCGGCGGCGGCAAGCGGCTGCGCTGCACCGCTGCGCCAGCACGGGCTGCTCGCCAGACACGCCGAGCCCACCCGCGGCCGCCGCATCTGACTGGCGCTGGGATGAGTGGCCCGAGCAGACCGAGCCCGAGGACCTGTCGCTGCCCCGGAGGCCGGCCACGCCGGACTCCCCCACCGACCTGCGCGTGCACTCCGCGTAGTTGCCCAGCGCCCCGAGCGCCCAGGGCGCCGCCGAGCCGGTATACGAGTTCCTCCCGCGTAGACCCGCGCCGCCGTCGGCCGTCGACGCCGAAGCTCTCCCACTCGCCTGCTCCGGAGACGCTCGCCTCGACTCCATGATTCTATGCAAATTCCTTGCGAAGTAAAAATAATTACGGCTGTTTCAAATACGCCAACGGTTACTTTTTTATAGAGCAATTTTTTGTTTTTCTCAGTAAGACTACCGCCGTAGTCTCGTTAGGTAGTCTTCTATTCTTTTTTACGATTTTGCATTTGCAATGTTCGCCATAAAAAGTACTTTTTTCACCCACGTTACAGTTTAGAAGTTTATTGTTGTACTATTTGCATAATCACAAGGCAAGGTGAGGCAAAAAAGACGACGTTTTGTTCTTTTGTTTTGCAACGTTGCTAAACACCTAAAGAACATATTGCACAAAAGATATTTTTTGATTTATTGGTATCGTCTATTGTTTCATGATAAAAACTAAAAAAAAATGTTTCGCTATGCTTGGCATTTATTGATTTTCAATCGGTGTCCTCCCTTGCGCTTAACGAACGGAAACTGGAATATGGTCTAGCCGGAGAAGGTCGCGACATTGCCTCATTATTTCGGCGACAAAGGCTGCTTCACAAGCGGTAATTATTACGTATTGAGCTCGATATCGAGTTCCGACTGACAAAGCTGTGGCTATTGTGCGCGCCCCGATCCGTAGCGCTTCGCGATAACCGGTTCCTAATCACTCCTTTATACATTTCTTAAGTTTTCATTCAATAGCTCTTTGAAAAGTTTACACGTTTTGGACATTTCTTTTTTGGCAATATACCAAATAATAGTTATACTGGTTTCGAATACACGATACGGGATAATTGTATAGAATCGTTGGAGCTTTTATAATGAAGTAAGAATGTCTCCGGGTCGCGAGCTGAGGGCAGCCGCTCCGCCGACCGCGCGCACCCTGCTTCTGTACATAATGCTGTCTCTTACAAGATTATTTATTATTTATCGATTAGTTTGTAGACGTTTCGATATCTTTACGATATCTCATCCGAATACGGCATTGTTAATATTACGTGTACATATTTATGTAGTGTTGTAAAGTACGTTGTAGAGAAGTTGGTGTCTCGAAAATTATTATATTTCAAATTATTTAAATTCGATACCGAGCAACTCTCAACGGGCTGTGTTGTATTGATATTGAGACAAAAGAATACGTGTTAATAGAAACGATGTTGTAAGTAAAGGCCATGTGCACAATGACTCAATGTCGTTAAGGTGGATATTTACTTGTAGCTCTAAGGTCAAACAGTCAAAAATATTTAATGTGTTGTACATAATTATTCTTAGTGTTAAACTATGGTCATCTCGTTGCGCACATGGCCTGTATGTTATATTGTGTGTTCTCGTTTGGCACGAGGGCGGTGTATGAGCATTTTTGCAATTTGTTCTACGGGTATTAGTTTCCTACTAGATGTAATGTTTTATTTTCCATGTTTTAATATAATTTAATGTCATAGTAGTTGTTCTGAACGTTTTAGCGCACATGATTTATAATTATCGTATGTAATTATATAATTAGGCTGTACTGTTTGTTGATTATTATTATTTTATTTTCTTTAGTCATGTTCGAAGTGTAGGGTCTAGGTTTAGGAAATCAGTGTAGGAGTAACTATATATTTTTTTCCAAAGAAATTATTGGTACAAATATAAATGTGTACAAATTTAATGATAACTTTCGATTAGAAGTCGTAATTTCATGTTGCAATGTTGTAATATTGGTAGTTAGTGTAATGTTAGGCGGTCTGCCATTATCTACCTCATTTGACTACGGAGACAACGCCAGGGTAAAGAGCCAAAGTTCTTGGAAATATTTTCTATAATTTATCTCCTCGGGGATAACGTACAAGTGTCAGGATTGTACAGCTGTTGGCGCGTGATCATTAGTTTGAGACTGATTTTTATTCGTTATGTTGGTTACCTCTCGTGCGGTACTTACCTGTGCGCACTTACCACTGCTTGCACGTGTATGCTTGTGTTTCCTATTCGTGAAACAGCACACTTGTAGAATCATCTGTACTCTATCAGATGTGTTTTAGCAGTCGATAAGAGCCACATTCATACACGAAGGAAGGCAATGGTTGCAATTAATTTGAGTTCCTATTTAATTAAAGATTTTGAAGTGTTGTTTTGCTTAATATTGTTTATAATGATTAGTTAGCGATGTATTATTCAGTGCCATCCACAACACAGACCAATCCGTAGCAAAGGACTAGTTAAGATTGGTGTCTACTAAAATATTTCTGTTAGAAGCCATAACCGATCTACCTCATGAACAATCGCGATACAGGTATTCTTTAAGCATTCATAATAACTTAATTCGAAATTATACTGTTCTTGTACAAAATATTATAAGATATAAATGTGACATAATTATGGTACTACGATTATATATGTATTTCTTTATCAATGTCCAGTACATAATTATTAAAATAAAGAGATGTTTGTTATTTATTTGCTTTTTGTTATTTCACTCCCTAACATACAAATTTAAAAAAAACTGGGCAAGTGCGAGTCGGACTCGCACACTGAGGGTTCCGTCCAAACTTACCTATGAAAACGGTTCAATTACCGAATTGATTAACGAAAATTTTTCCGAATCGCAAAAAAAAAATTTTTCTTGACGTAACTACAAATTTACAGTTTTCAGATTTTTCCTATATTTGTGCTATGAGACCTTGTTTCATGCCAAATTTTAGGTTTTTAGGTCAATGGAAAGTACCGTATGAATTTTGATTCCCTTGAGAGTGTCGAAATACATTTATTTTTTGAGACATAAACGAAAAATCCCAAAGATTATCATGTTTCTCAGTAACTGGGTTGTGGAGATCTGATAAACAGTCGTTCCATGTAAAACAGAGGTACTCAACCGCATCTGGATAGACTAGAAGCCCCAAGTTGGGAAAAAGCTAAGGAGATGATGATATAGTTTATTTCTTTAAAACTGAATGGTTTTAATCAAAGTTAAAAACCTGATTTTAAATAAACATACATTTTACGTACTCTTAATTACTGTAATCTTCATAATTTTTAGACAGGCTAGGTACATGTCTTAATTCAAAAAGTAGTCTTCAAAACTTTAGCGTCCATCTATCTGCCAATAATATAAGGGTAAGTGTTCAATAAAACTAATTTGTTGTTAGTGTGCGATAGGCTGGCAGTATCTACTAAGTAAGAAAAGTGTGTAATTTATCTAAGATCGGGCGTAAGTAATGAGTTGTCGCACTAGTACACTCGCGCCACGCGTGTCGTACTCACGCGGCACGCACACGCGCGCAACGCGTCCCTCTGTTACGCTCAGGGTGGGACGAGCGTGTAAAGAGGCAGCGTGTTTACTATAACTGAATATTTTTCGATATTTTTTTGAAAACTTATATAACTATTATTGAATGAGAGAAGCAGATTTTCTTTTTAAGATAACTAGAACAAGTATACAATTTTAAAATAATTGTAAATGATTTTTCATGATATTTTGTTGTTGCAAAAAACAGGAAAAATTACTGAGACCAGACTCAATCAGTCCTTATATAATTACCCTAATATTGTATGTTATTATAGAGGCAAAAGTTTGTATCTATTTGTTACTCCTTCACGTTCAAACGGCTGAACCGATTTGGATTAAAATTTGATACACGGATAGAACATGTCCTGTAATAGGAGACTTTATATTTTGGAAGTGTGTTCTCTTAGGATAATATTCTACATCAACGCGGACGAAGACGCCCTTTTACTCTCAAACGGCTGAACGGGTTTGGATGAAATTGGCTAGATATAATTTATAATTGTGGAGAGTACAGGCGGCAGGTGGTTTAACGATAATTCACAACCAATTTATTTTTCGTACGCTACTTTCTTTACGCTTTAGGCCTACTTTATTGGCTTTAAGCAAGTGTGATCTATTGCTATCCTAAAGTCCACATAATGTCTTCAGAGCAGCATTAGTGCTCTACCTGACTTTTCATCGATCTGCGAAGCCATTCTGTAGCGTTATATTTAAATTCATAGCAGAATTTTAAGAGTGTAACATTACAAAATAGCTCTCAAACAAACAAGGGTGAGGGTGTAAAATAATGAATACAAAAATACGACTGCGTTTGCAAAATAGTAAAAATTAAATGGGGTTTTTTATGTTAACTGTTAGAAATTTTATTCAAGGTCTTGGCTTTACACAAAGTGTTGAAGAGTATGTTTTGATTGAGTGTTTAAATGAACACCTCTGATTTTTTACAGTAGTCTTAGTGAAGCTGAACAGTTGAAGATTATGTAAGCATGAATTATCTAGAAATTTGATATCTGTCTGAGCAATACCAACTTTGTAGATTAATTGATATTTTGGTGGTTTGGTTTATTCTATGGTTATGATTGATTTTGTTTCGGTTTAAATGATACGGTTTTAGTTTGGTTATGGTGTTATGGTATAGACAACTAAATATATTTATAAGTTAGAAAGCTAAGTTTATTTAATATCTATCAAAATATGGTTTGAATGGTTTGAGTTACGCGAGTGACGGTCGAAAACGCATTGAATTTTATAATTAGTACTTTTGCTGGTTTCATAAAAATGCACGAAAGCAAATGTGCAGAGCTGTTTGGTGTATTGCTCCGAACAAATTAAGTACATTTAATTGTGTCGATCAAACAAGTTTGATTTTCTAATATACATAATTGTACACATTACATAATTACCAATTTAACTAATCATAGTAAAACACTTATATAAGCTTGCACAATATGGATTTCAAATTTCAAAATTTGGCACAATAGCTTTTTTTTATACGTTGATAGTCAAGTCTTCTGCCACTCTGAGTGGAGGATAGGGAATGTCAGTCTTTTACTGACTAAAACCCACCTTTTTCTGGGTGGGAAATCATCCAATAACTTCTCCCGCTCTAGGGTGGAGCTAGAGGAAGTGTCAGATTTTTAATGACTAAACCCACCTGTGTTCTTTATTGCCTTTTGCGGTGCGGGTCCATGGTAACTTTTCCACACATTCTCGCAGCCCTGACAGGGTCATAGACAACTTTGCCTAGCCATCTGGAGAGTACAGTGTGAGTTCGCTCACTCACTGTATAATCACGCGGTCGAGATTTACCCACATTTTTTATCTCTATTGTACCGTTTTTTTTCTTGTTATTTTTTTGTTTTTTTGTCTAGAAGTATTATTTATTTTAACATTACATTCAAACTCTTACATTATCTTACCCCTATTTATCACACGTAACACATTTTGTTAGTTATCAAAACTCTACATTGATGGGTTATATTATTTAAGATCGCATCACCGCTATAGATCTCTACAAAACTGTTTTACGTTCGTTTTGTCAAAACCTCAGGTTCAGTTGAAAACCAGTGTCAGGCACTAGTTTTTATTTTTTTTATTGATATAAACCAGTGCTTGAACGCGATCCCAACTGATGGCAAGCAGTGATGCAATCGTTGATGGTGAGGTGAACTAGTTTATAAAGAGTCTATTCACTCTAGCCACCTAAATTTTTATCTGACGGGAAGGGCGCAGCAGGGAAATTGTCTGACATTAACTGAACTTATTTTATTTCTTTATTTTGGTGCAGCTGTGAAGAACACAATTATATTCTGGTAAATTTCTTGAAATATCAGGTAATTTTAAGGTCACCGCCACAATTTTTTTTTCATTGATTCACCGGCTACAATCGCAATTAGTGACAAATAAATTAACCTTTAAGAGGCTACGGACCTACGGCTACGGTTCACGCGCTACACGCTACGGGCTACGCGCTACGACTTTGCTACGAGAATTACTTTCTCTTTGAAAAAGACTTCGTTGAACTGTTTTCTGTGTGTATGTGTGATATATTTGGGATAGGACTTGGTTCACTTTGCCTGCTGCGGTCTTGACGTCCAATTATAATTTAGGTGTCTTCAAGGCTAGAGTGAATAGGCTCTTAATAAACTAGTGCGCCTCACCACCAACGATTGCATCACTGCTTACCTTCAGGTAGGATTGCAGTCAAGCATTAGTTTACATCAATTTAAAAAAATAACTTGTGGGAGACTGAAGCATGTTGATGATGATGTAGTAAGTAGGTAAATAAATAGTTGAAGTAGTTTTAGCGCATTTTTTTTAACCAATAAAGTGGTCATTCGTAAGTTATTAATAGTGTTTATGCTATCAGCTATAAATACAATATGTAGGGCAAGATAAAGTCGTAATTCAACAACCGCCTCACGCCACCGCATAGCTGGGAGACAAACGCACGGGAATCCGGTTGGTATTTATTAAATTAATCGTTCACCCCCCCGCACGCCACCTCGCCCCCCGCCGCCGCACCGTCACACTCCACGATTAGTTCGTGTGTTTCTTGCGAAATATCCTTTATAACTATTACGTGGGTGTGGATATGGGAGGACAGTTATATTACAGACTAGCTTCTGCCAGCGGCTTCGCCCGCGTTAAAATAGGTTTCTCCATACAAATTTTGGACCCCCGTTTCATCCCTTTAGGAGGTGAATTTTTGAAAAACCTGTCTTAGTGCTCGCCTACGTCATAAAAAAAAACATAATTTTTCGCTCATAGTCCCAGTACTTTTGTTCAGCTGTGCGTTGATATATCAGTCTGTCAATTTCTCCTTTTATTTATATAGATAGGAAATTACTATAATAGTGGCAAGGTTATTTTTTAATTAATAATTAAACGGGTACTAAGCAGCGGGTAAGAGCAGTGGTGGCCAAGTGGTAACGGCCCCGACTTACTAGTTGTAGGTTGCGAGTTCAAACCCAGCCAGGCGCATTACTTTGTGTAATTTATTCCATCACCACTGCTCTCAAAAAGGTGAAGGAAAACATCGTGAGGAAACCGGCATGTCCTAGATCCAAAAACTCGAAGACATTGCGACCTGCACTGGGCCCGCGTGAGGCATTACGGCCCACTCCCTCTTCTAGAGAGGAGGCTTGAGTACCAACAGTGGGAACTTTATAAGGCCGACTATGCTAAACGGGTACTTCATTTAGGGTTGTGTTTTATAAAAAAGACAGGCATTTGCATTTTACTACCCAATAAAACAAGAGTAAAATCGGTAAATTTGAACAACACAAAACTAAAGATAACGTTATCCTGAATAGCGTTATAACAGCCTAACTCTTAAACAACAATAAAAAGGCTTTTTATCAAACATCTCAGTCTTATCAGTTCAAAGAGAGTGAGAGTGGGTAGGTCGTAAGTTATACTATAAGAGTTGCTGACGATTCAGACGCAATATATTCGGACACAGTATCCGAATCGATACATTCCATTTTCAATAATTGTTCACTGATGATTTGGACACCACTAAATTTATTCAAGCAGTTTAGTACAGTCAAGTATGTTTTAAAATATAATATAAAGAAATTTATTACCTGAAGTTGCCGCCTTAAATTCACGCTAAATAGTGTCGGTAAAGCTTTTTTACCCTATTTGTTATACATATTTTATATTTTTTTATCTTACTGTGTACTAAACAGTTTGTGTCTGAATCGTCAGTGAAAAAAATATTGAAATAAAAATGTGTCTATTTGGACACTGTATTCGAATCTATCGTTATAACAGCCTAACTTTCAAACAACAATAAAAGACTTATTATCAAACATCTCAGTAGTATCAGTTCAAAGAGAGAGAGAGAGGGAGTAGGTAGCGTAAGTTATCTATAAAGTAAATCAAGATTAATAGCTAAGTAATAGGCATGTTTGAAACAGTAGTCGCGAATGCTCGGCTAGAGGACGAGCGGGCGAAATGGGCGAATTATAATTTATTTGGAGAAGTGGCAACGAACCCCGCTCTCCCCGCGCGAGCCCGACCTACCCTTTGCTTTCGCCCTTCGTTACGGACGCACGCTCCAAGCGTTGTAACTCGGGAATTAAGGTTTGATTTTTACATTTTTCTGCTGGTGATTTTGTATTTGAAATTACAGAGATGTTTAAATTGTGCTCAGTTAGTCTTAGTAGTAGTTGAATTAAACAACCAGTTATAGTTTTCATATGTTCATAGTATCTTTTAAACCTCAATGCAATAAGAAAAGTTTGTCCGCTATGTAAGTGTGTGTGTCCGTCGAGCCATAACTGTTGACTGCGGCTTTCAAATACCGGAATTTTAAATACCGGTATCAGTATTATCAATACCGTGATCACGTGATCACGGTATTGATCACAAGTTCAATTAGTATAATAATTAAATTTAAAAAAATATGTTTCTCTTTCACAAGTCGGTTTTTATTACGGTTACTTCCTGAAAATAGTAATACAAAACTCTCATATTACTAAAACTTACCTAACCTACGATTACTTCTAACTACGTTCGCGTGGAGATTTCTTTTTTTGGAGCAATCGTGGAAAAAAATGTTTGTTTAGTTTGCAGATTTTACAAAGTCATATAAATACATTTCTTGTAAACAAAGACTTATATTCTAAAGATAAAGAAGCACGTTCATGGAAAATATTTGTCAAAATACTGAAAAGTTAAAACAAAAGTTCGCTGCGGCGCTACATTGGCATTATGCCGTTTAACAGAACTATTAAAACATACAACGCTAAGACAGCTTTTAGAGGATACTTTTTTCCGGACCAAAATGTCTTAAGCGCCATGAATTTCGTGGCACTTACGCGTTTCATTCAACATAGTGTAATGTGGTGTATGGATTATACTACACCTGAGTCGATTAAAATGAGTGTTCGGCACGCGTAATCGATGGACGCTATTCTTCATGAATGATGATGATGATGATATTTATTTTGTAAATAGGTTTAAAAAAACACTTTTACACGTGGAAGTTGGGTAGGCTTTTAGTATGGGACGCTACCTGTGTTGACACTCTTGCGCCATCCCATTTTCCTAGCTCGTCGCGCTGTGCTGGTGCTGCCGCTGCGGTTGCGGAGAACCTCAAGCGGCGGAAATATAACAACCTCGTCGGTAGTTATATTTTTGAGCCGTTTGGGGTTGAGACTCTTGGGCCGTGGGGTCCGAGTGCTCATGCCCTTTTTAAAGAATTATCCAAACGGCTAGTTGACACTTCTCATGACCAAAGGGCTGGCTTTTATCTCGGTCAGAGATTAAGCATTGCCATACAACGTGGCAACGCCGCTGTCTTTTGGGCACACTTCCAGTCGACAGCGATGCAGAGGAATTTTTTGACGCCGTATTTTAGATAGGAGTTATTGTGTATATATTATGTAATTTTAATTAGTTAAGTGTTTTCATTGTTCTTGTTATATCGTATGTTCAAAATAAAAAAAAACTTTTACACGTCAATTTCTTTTTTCGTAATTTTTAAACTAGATGAGGCAGGTGTTCCTAGCTGACTACCCTGAGAAGAAACACCGAAACAAACTCAGGGGTCAATCATCAGAATCAATGCGAACACCAAAAAACTTTTCGCTATCACAATTGATCACTTCCAAAGACGCCGCCATGGCTATTAAGAGAGTTCACGACTGTTGTGCGCGAACTCGATGTGAACTAAGTTCACGTTTGTGTTCGAATAGGCCGTCCATACGAACAAAGCAAATGTTCAAGTTTGATGTTTGTGTTCTCTATGTTCGTGTTCGTACGTGCGTACATAACTTAAAACTCCAGTTGGGTAGGTCTAACTTCGAGAAAGAGGTCAATTGTCGAATCCGACGCGGTTGAGCAGCGTTCGAGAAGCTGCACTGTATCTTCTCATCCAACATTCCGCAGTCTCTCAAGACGAAAGCCAATATAAGTCTACTAGAGTGTTGCCAGTGATGACATATGGCTCCAAAACGTGGTCGCTCACAATGGGCCTCATCAGAAGGCTTAAAGTCACCTAAAAGTCAATAGAAATGGGCTCAGGCTCAGAGTTTCCTTACGTGATCGCATCAGTAATAAAGATATCAAAATTACCGACATAGTTCGTAGAATCGCCAAACTTAAGTGGCAGGGCGTATTGCTCGCAGAACAGGTGGTCGATAGGGACGAAAGGTTCTAGAGTGGCGACTACGTAACGTAGAACGCAGCGTTGGAAGGCCTCCAACTAGGTAGTAGACCGATGACCTGGAGAGGGTCAGGGGAATTAGATAGATGTGAGACGATCAGACGCACAGGACCGGTCGTTATGGCGATGCTTGGGGGAGGCCTATTTCCAATAGTGAACGTCTCCGCTGAAATGATGATAATGATAACCTAACCTCCCCGTCAAAATCTGATCCTATTTGGAAATGTCCATATATATAATATGGGACTAGGGCAGGAAGATGATGATTTATAATACACTAATCACAGTATTAGCTCGTGAATACCGCTTGAAAAAAGATCCAATTTTATCCGGATATAATTTGATCTTTACCGATCTCCCGATCTTTATATATGGTATTAATCCCGGAATTCCTGTATTGAAAGCCCTACTGTTGACCATGTGAGGCTATTAGGATGCGGTTTTTTTATTATTTGAAAGTACTAGGTTTTCAGTAATGTTTCTTAGATGTGTTTTATTAAAATCGGCTTAGCCATTGTAAGTTATGGGGGTGAAAGGGCATAATTCATTCATCATCATCATCATTTCAGCCGAAAGACATCCACTGCTGGACAAGTCAAGTCAAAGCATTTATTTCAAATAGACCATTTACAGGCACTTTTGAATAGTCAAATAAACACATATAGGACATAGGCCTCCCCAAGTGTCGCCACAATGAACGGTCCTGTGCGTTAATTCATTCATTACATTGTTGTTGCACCACTTAAACTAAATTCCATCGGGAGTCTAAATACAGAGGTTTTGTAGGCTTCAACCACTATGTTAACTAACTCAGCAAATATTATAACACGATGTCAAAAGTTTGTATGTATGTATATTCCACCATTCTTTTACAATGAAACAGCTCGACAGATTTGGATGAAATTCGGAACACGGGTAGATTGTTCTGGACATAGAATACTTTTTATTCTGAAAGTATGTTTTCTTGGGATAATTTTCTACTTTCACACTTTCTACTTTCGGCCGTTAGGAATATCTAGTTAACAATAAAACTGAGAATGATAATAGATTGCCTGGGCTGGCTATCAATGGCATAGCACTAAAAGGAGTTGTATGATGTAGATAATAAAAAAAAAATGATAAAAAAGAAAAAAGTATTTGCTAATTTAGTGTTTTCTCTGAAGTTATGTAACCTACACATTATCGGGTGAATAACCATTATTTTATTAAGAAATTCTAAAACAATATTGAAACTTCCAAAAGATGACCAAACACAAAAGTTAACATAGAGCAGGCAAGCTATTCAACAGCATGGCATCGGTTGGTGATGCTTTTACAAGAGTTTCGTTTGCTTTGTTTAACATTGAATGAACAACTTTAAATTGATTACTAATTTACGATTAGAGTGAATATTGCTAAAAGAGTTTGATTGCTAAGACGAAAAAATAAACAGGACGAAAATATTATAATTAATTAAGCTGCAACGCTTGGGGACTGAACTTTATACTTTTCTGTTTTTTCTCTAGGTAGGTTGCGTTCAAAGGAGCTGGCGGAGCGCGGGGCGAGGTGGCGGGCCGCGAGGGGGGCGGAATTAAGAGGGGGAAAGGGGGGCGGCCCGCCCTGGATACTGAGAGGAGTTTTAACCAATTAATTTTGTTCCTCAACGCAAACTCCGCTATATAATAAGGTATAAGTAGGCATTAACTGAGGCGCGCCGATAGCTAGCCCGGCCGGGGGCGACGTGGTCGTCTCCTAGCCTCTTATAACGATGTTTTATTTCTTGTTAAGCTCTCTGTTTCTCCACTTTTAATATTTAATGGCATTTTCATAGCTCATTTTTTATAGCGCACTTACAAATTCCAAACATTATTGATGTTGTTTTATAGCACCGCTGTTGTGCTATGATCTAGCCAGAGATTTAAGTGTTGCATATTATTAACATACTGACACTTGTTTACTCAAGAGTTATTTACAAGATATTGTTCTGAGTAGAATTTTCTATTTTACATATGAGCTTTTAATTTTGAGGAACTATAACGAAGCATTTACTAAATCTTACAACAAGTCCGCATTCTTTGACTAGGACGATCGTTTATTAAATTGATATACTTATATGTAACAGTCGCTGTACCATATGCAACACCTGCCTCTCGTGAAAAACATCGGCTTTGTCTAACGAACCATATGTCTGCCAGCGCTCGTGCTTTACCCACCTCCTTTCCGTCCTAAGATATAAATACAATGTATACACGTCTCATATAAAAAAACAAAAGTCTTCCCCTTTACCAATCCGTGACTAAACACTGAAAACTTGTATACCCCATTTACCGGGAGCGATGAGATTTAAAAATAAGATCCTTCACAAAAACACTAGCGATCGCGCCTTGAGCTCGCGCCTCGCGTCAATATGACGCACTTAAAAAACAATTCTTAACAACGGTATTGTGTTGTTAAAAAACAGGAACGCATCACCCGAAAAAACAAACCGCAGAGTACGGTTAAAAAACAGAATGCAGCACGCGAGTCGGGCGCGGGCTCGAGCTCGGGCGAGACACCCTTTCCCTTTTGCGTCGCGAGCTACGTTTTTTCTAAGTGAGGGTTGAGTTTTTTACCACGACGTATAAATTAATAACTGAACGTGCTCATAATCTGCTGCGCGGAACACTTTCGGCATTGTTATTATTGTTTTTTTGTAATAAGTTATCATTCATTTGTTTTTGTGTGCGGTTGCGGTGGCGGAAGCGAGGCCGTCTATTGATTACGTCTGCGGAGACAGGTGTTGCGCTCTGTTTTCAGAAAGCACTCGTGCAGAAATAGATGACAGTTGTGTAGTGACTCGCAGATAGTTAAGAAAGACAATTACATTTGCATGCCATTTAAAAACAACTAAGTATTGTTACAAAATAACCAATAGTGAAAATGCCTTAATTGTGTAGAAGTTGAGGAGCTTTGTGTGAAAGCCTCTTTTTTTAGTGGATGGAGTTGAAGCTTGTGTTCCTTCAGTTACCCCGTTGTATTCTAGGGCCACGGTAACTCATTTGCCCATTGCCGCAGCTTCAGCAGGCTTAGTAGCACTCATCCGTTTACTGACGTCTTTTTGAGGCTGATGTTGATCACAACGCGCCGTCAACCCCAGCAGATCCTTATGGATCCCTAGTCGCCTTCCGCAAGTCCGTACCTTCGGTGGTGCCAAAGCTTCTAAGCTAAGAAAATAATGAAATCATTTTTAATCTATCAATGTTTATTGTGTTTGGTTAATTATAGCTACCTAATTATGTAGCTGAATCTTGTTTTAGTGATTATTCGAAAAAACATTTTTTTTTTCTCTCATCCCTTATGCAACGTTCATCCAGCCAAATGGCATAAATACCGGAAGACATCAGGAAGGATGGACTAATAATGTCGAAACCAACAAAATGGTTTTTGTTCACATTCCGACGCCAAAATTTAACGCTGTTGCATCGAAACAAACCGACACATTTTTACCCGTTAGTAAAAGTAACGCAAAAAGTCAGTAAAGTTTCATTTAATATATGCTTAATATTTTTAGCTAGCTGCTGCCAGCGGCTTCGCCCGCGTGATACTAGAAAGTTGTTCCAAGGAATCATACTCCTGAGATAATAATAAGTACCCTATGTGCTATTCCAAGGCATCGTCTGTGCCAAATATCATCTATATCCATTCAGCCGTTCAAACGTGAAGAAGAACAAATATACAAACTTTTGGCTCTGTAATGTTAATGCGATAATAACTTTACATTAACCAAAATTTATAAAACAAAACACTCATGTTTATATAGCTATAAATACTGCTATTTATCGCCTAAAGAGACAAAAAACAGGTGCGATTGTCTTGCTTAGGTTAAATAAAAGTAAGCTAGATTTGTTTCTTACAATACTCGAGAAGTTCGTCACAGACTGTCTCTAGTACCAACCATCTGATTACGTAACACTTGTGGACAATTTTTTTATTTCTAACAAAGAAGTACCTAAATATATCTATTATTTTACTTTCATATCTACTAACGAAAGTATACAGTATCAATAATGCTACAATTTTTATTGACAATATCCAATCTTTATGAATGACACAAAGGACTATTTCAGTGTCAATAGAAGAAATCGCGTGGAGCTAAGCAAATATATGTGAATGCATTGGACACGCATTGTGAGAGGAATGTATGCACGTGTGCGATACATTCGGGCCGTTTTTTGCATAGATGACAATAAATTATTGCGCTCTGTTTACCCTTTTTTGAGAATACTTGAATGTATGTACTCCTTTAGGTGTTCTTGAAACATGAGTGTTTGAATTTTACGCTCAATCGATTTCCTTGCTAAGTCTGATAATAATAATAATAAGTTGAGACCTACATGCAAGTAGATTATATTAACAAATAACTGACTAGCAAAGTAGTTTCACCATCATTAACACCTTAGAAGCTCTGTGACTACCAAATTTTTCTCTACCGAGTGACTTACAAGGGGAAAAATATTTCTTTCTAGTAAAAAATGTGAGAGATAATGTGCAATTTCGCTTAACTATATAAATTTACACGTGACACTCGTCTAAAGTCTTTTATTTTAAAGGTAGACAATAATCGATCGTTCCCAATACGATTATTTATTTCATTGGCAGTTCAAGTGTGGATGATGACACGGTTCGACCCGACACTCGAGTTTGAAGTAACCTTAAAAAAACTTCCACCCGCGCCTCGTCACGCAGCAGCATTTATTTTCATAGTAAGTCCGGGTAACCGCCGGCCATTGTCACTACGACGTTTGATTATTGATTTTTACGCTAAATGTCCCTTTTTCGAAATTTCTATTCAACGCAATTATAGCTTCCTTTAACATTTTTGATGTATTTAATTGACAACAAAAGGACGTATCTGTACAATGTCATTAATAACCCGTATGTATGGAACTTGTCGCGATTCACGAGATCCTCATTCATATAGAGACGAGGTATCTCGTTACGAGGACGAGGCATCTCGCGGGGTTGGTTAGGAGTTTTGCAAGTCATTTTTATTTTATTCAACCCTGCTGACATTATTTTGTTTGTAAAAAGTAGCGATTGCATTGAAGACCACAATGGTATTTGGACGAGCAAAAAATCAGCAACGTATTTATTTTAGACGTTCACATAATCACGCAATTACAGCTAGGTACAAATATTGATTCGTTATTGAGCGGTAGATCAGCTGTTGCTAACATGCCAATAACCTCATAGACAGCTTACCCCGTCTTCAAAGAAAAATAAACCCTACATACTTTCTCAAACAGATTCCATGAAGATTGCGGCAACACAGACCGATTACCAAGCAAGAAAGGAGTAGTGAATACACGCGAACTTGTTTACAACGAAGACGTAATCCTTTAATCCGTCGAGTATCACTGGCGGGTATCACAGCGGCATTTTAGTCTTCCACAAAACCTAATTGTCACTGAAATCGTATACAGGGTGAAGCCACACAAAAGAGTTTGTTTTCGTCCGCTTAGCATTAGTTGTTTGTGTTACCGCACAGTAGCCGATGGGACTGTTTGCATTTGATCTGTTTGTAATGCCCTTTCTTCCATGTTTTCATAATAGAGACAAAGCTCCATCGGCACGTTACATAGCGACAAACATTACTGTGTGGTTTTTCGTATGTCTTATTGAAATGTATTCAGAAAGGGTGCTGATCTAAAGGTATTCTATAGTAAACATACTATTGAGAGTAAACGAGTCGTATTTGTTACGCTCACTGGCATGGGGGTCTATTGGACAGTAAAATAACTTGAACGATCCTTGACCGCTTTATACACAAAATAGCTAAAGCAAAAGTTGATATGACTATCTACATAGTGCCAAGGTAGGTAAATAAGTTAGATAATAAGGTCTCGGGTTGTTTGAAAAAAAAAACGCGGGATACTATGATACGATAATGCCGCTAAATTATTAGTTTTCATTATATTTATTTATTAAGAACCTCCAACAAAGGATGTACACACAAAAATACAAAGTACATACAATAGTTTTAGTTTTAAATTAGTAGAGATTCTTGAATTACAGGAGGTCACAGCATAATTTTGAGAGTAAACAAGAAACAAACTTAGAACTAAGATATGGATTCTACAAACTAAAGTTTAGCTACTACTAAACTAAAATAAAATATAACCTGAAAACTACTTTAAAAAGTAACATATTATTATTGATTATGTAGGTTATGTACCTAATGAAGGTAAATAAATAAGACTCTCTTTGTAGGTTCACACTTCACACTTACAGAACTTGAAACTTAAATTGTATAGTTATTCTGAGCTAAACGAATTTTTAATTAAAACAAAGAAATTAACAAAAATCTAATGACAACTAGTTAATTTGAGAAATGATTTCAACGTGCCAGCATTCTCTTGGGTGGTTCTTAAATTCAATAAAAGATTTGTTTGAATAATAAACGTGTCACCCGAGCCGTGACCTGCTTTCGGGCAGAGCTAGAAATAATTAAAAAGAACTCTTAAAAACGCCTTGTCTACTGATGAAACTCTATCTTTGCGAAATCAGATCTCGACCGGCTCACTCTCAACTTACGAAGAAAACGATCCCAAAGTTTTTTTTTTCTTTTTTTTCTGGTAAAAAGTAAGGTGTAGGTACTACGGGGGCGGCACGACAGCTGCTACTAATTTTAGAATCGCGAATGCGGTGTGCTCCTAGATGGGTTGTTTCTTCACAAAGACCCTTCGGACAAACTTAATCATTTCAGATAACTAATTATATGTAAAAAATGTTTTGCGCCTACGAAGCTGATAGTTAAAAAGAAGCTGTACAGCTGTTCATTAAGTGTAGATACTGAATTATGATTAACAAGAAGTCTGGATGTCTTCAGCTAGTTTTCTTGATAGTTAATAAGGCTCTAGTTATATCTTTAATGAATTCCCGCAGGTCTGAGTACCTTCTTGCTTTAATAAATATCGTTATACGTAGAGCACCTAGTTATATCTACTTACTATTACTATTATAAGGAGAGCTAAAAAACCCTGGTCTCGATAGTCCTTTTGTTTGTGTTGACAAATCATTAAGTTACTTCTTTCGCTCTGGTTAGAGCGAAAGAAAGCTCTTTTACTGATTAAAACTTATCTCTTTTCCTTCAGTTGCCCGTCATGAAACCTGTTCTAGATAAACATGTATAAAATTAATTTTGAATTTGTTTTTGGTTTAGATTATTGATGATATTTTTTTCTTTTTTTTGCAGTTGCAGGTGTGGTATTTGGGTTGTTGATTTGTTGAAGTTTTGTTCACATAAATTATCACTTGCCAATATCACACACAAATATTATAAAAGCGAAAGACTGTATGTAGCTATGTTTGTTACTTCTTCACGCTCAAACGTCTAATCAGATTTGAATTATATTTGGCACACAATAGTAGACCATGTCCTGAAATAATTACTAAATAAATATCTACTAATTTTATTACAGGATTATATTCCCAAAGGATATTTTTTTCATTCACATGGGTGAAGCCACTGGTAGAGGCTAGTGGTCAATACAGTTAAGATTTCTAACTGTACGATCAAATGTAGGTAGGTAAGTACATACATGTTATAATATCATGATTAAGTATCGTCCTTTATAAGTGAAGAAAATAATACGTATAATTTGAGATAGATACTCGTATTATTTTCCTTATAATACTTAACGGAAATATGAAGGTTGTTCTAATAAAAACATCGATTGGTACCTATTCACACGTTAACAGTTGTTGTACAAGTGTGATGTTATATTATTAACAAGCGGTAAGGTACTTGTTCCTACTTAAATGTGTCACTTAGATAACAACTTAATTAAATGTAGTATACAGCTATCAGGGTCAACTGAAATTATCCAACTGAAAATTACGTGTACATGTACGTGTTCAACTTGGAATGTTTGCCAGTATTTTGTTCTTCTTCTTTTCGTGTTGATGTACTCTTACTAATTTTTCTGACCAGTATTTAACAACCTGTACGGCTCTGTTATTAGTCTCGTATAGATCCTGAAAAGTGCAGGTGGTTGTGCAGAATGGGCAGCATAGCAATATAATATACTCGTAATATTCACACAACGCCGTCTAGTCCCAAGCTAAGTAGAGCTTGTGTTATGAGTACTAGACAACTGATAAACATACTTAAATATTTCTAAATACATACATACTCGTATCATAGATAAATTACACCCAGACACAGAAAAAATGATTGTGCTCATCACACAAACATTTGTCCTGGGTGGGAATCAAACCCACGACCTCCGGCATAGCAGTCAGGGCCATTAACCACTAGAACAACAGGCCAGTCAGCAGACCAACAGGTGACGCATGTCCTGTGCAGTGTATATATTTTATTTATAAGACAAAAAGCCTAGCCAAATAGGTAGTTAACTATCTTAGTAATATAAAGAATATGATAACCTGCGATACTTCTCTCCACTCAAGCCAAACCAACCCAAGTTCATAATCGCAAAAAACGAGCATCGGGTAACATAAAGGGGCACATTTTTTTAAATATTAAAAAAGAGTTTTTAACAAAAGCGTGATAAACAGAACTCGTAACGGGCTGCAACTTGATAACCCTTAACACCTTGATCAATGTGGGTTACAGTGTTGGTGGGTTAAACTTAATAAGTACCGGTGCAACCGGTGCAACGCTTTTTACACATTTTGCACAAATATGGCGGCTGCTGCGCAGAAAGATGACACCATCCGCCCGCTTAGTGTTTACTGTTTTGTCATAAAGGGTACAGTTGAAAAGTAAAAAAGATCCGTTGTATTAAGCTGAGTTATTTTCTGAATTAAAATCATAAAATTACCTATTTATTTTAATAAAAACTATCCCTTTTTTAGTTTCTGTGAAGTGGCCAAAGACAACATGCATGGTCACATGATATGAAAAGTTTAAAAGTAAACCGGGTGTCTTTCAAACTCTTCTCGTGTGTTCTAGATACAACAATATAAGACGTAAGAACTTGTCATACCCCCCTATTTTACGTGGCAAATCAACAAATAACTTTTTTTGTTTTGAATGAAGGGGAGGGAGTATCAATCTTTTATTGACTAGCTTCCGAATTAAGCATTCTAAGTTGAGTATTTCTCAAACTCTACTTTCGCATGTAAACCTGTCAACATGCGGCATTGAAGTAGGGTTTGAGAAACCCGGCCTTAAAGGCGAATTTCTGAATTGGAAGGTTTTCAGGCTATAGTTTGAGAAATACTCAACTACAAATGCTAGGGTTACAGGTGTTTATTGTTTAACTGACTTCAAAAAAGGAGAACCCCTCCCGGTTCTTAATTAGTCACATTATTTTGTTGTTTATAAATACAATATATGCTCTTTTTGCAGGAGATTATTCGAAGACGCCTGGACCGATTGGAAAAAATCTTTTTGGTTTGAAAGGCTATCCCTACTCCCCAGGTGGTTCCATAATTATAAGGTCAAGTTTTGATGATGGAATGCTGGAGAAATCGAAGACACTCTTGAAATTTTATAGGCACTGTAATAAGTTTTTAAATTCTCTAGATATCTACTGTAGAACTTGTATATTATTTAGGCTTAACTGAAGGATACCAGAATACAAAAGTGTAACATATCTGGGAAGGCACTTGAACGATATTTCAGATGTTTTTTCTTTGTTATTATACATCAACATGCTCAATTAAAATTATTTTGCATTTTTGGGTATTTTAGGGTTCCTCAAAAGGAAAAAACGGAACTTTTATAGGATCACTTTGTTGTCCGTCCGTCTGTCTGTCTGTCAAGACCCTTTATCTCGGGAACGTGTGGAGGTATCGAGTTGAAATTATCAGGTCTGCAGTCCCTTGAAGCTGTGAAAAAATCAAATTTCTGAGTTTACCAAAACAAAAGATACGGCCGTTTATGTTGCAAAAAACGTGTATTTCGATTTCGACACTCTCGAGGGAATCGAAATTCCAGGGACTTCCCGTTGACCTTAGAGTCCTGAAATTTGGCATAAAGCAAGGTCTCATAGCACAAGAACAGAAAAAATTAAAACTGTAAATTAGTTGTTACGTCACAAAAAAAAAACAATTTTGCGATTCGGAAAAATCTTCGTAACTCAATTCGAGAATTGAACTGTTTTCATAGGTAAGTTTGTACGGAACCCTCAGTGAGCGAGTCCGACTCACACTTGCTCGGTTTTTTTGTATTGAAGTCGATTGTATTTTTTTTACAAAATCGTAGGTAAACTTATAGTACTTGCATTCATACGTGTAGACGTATGAATGCATGTGGCTACTGAAGTACTACAATACAAAACAGGGCTAGTCCTCTTTTGTATTATAGTACTTCAGCGAGATCTGACCGCTTTAATGATGACGTGTGAAGCAGCTTAGTGCCTGTAGGACTGATGTGAATCTGTAGAGTACGTGACGAGCCAGTTAAGCAGCAAGGAATTAAGGAGTAACCAGTTGCTACTAACATTGCTGCTACAGACTATTATAGTCTTCACTGATATTGTTGTGCTTAATGTTATTCACAAAGTTTTCGTAGTTAAATAGTAGGTACGGTCCTCATAGTAACTGGGCCTCTCTCTGACGCGGCCTCGATGGCGCTTGCCATCTGCAGGGACCCACTGTGTGAAGACTGAGGGCACAGGTTCATGACGACGTGGGTGAAGAATGTCCAGAAGGATTTTTTTGTGGGAAATCATCCAATGATTTCTTTCGCTTTAGGGCGGTGCGAGAGGGTATATCAGACTTTTATTGACCAAAATCACACCTGTATCTTTCAGTTGCCCTTTCCGTTCTAGGACCACGTGTTTCGTTTTCAGAAAATCCCTATGGCCTTAGCGGGTATCGGGCCTGCTATGGAGAGAAGACGTAAATTAGATAACTTTATTCAATTAAATTATTCATTCAAGCAAGTATTTGACTACGTGTCAGGCTTTAAAGCAATTTAAAAATCGAACGATGACAACGCAATGTTGCTGCATCAATAAAATAGTGCGACCTTGAACGACAATAAAAATCAATAGCACATGTGTTCGCAAGTGCACTGTTATGAGTCAGCTGATCTCTTGTTAAAGGTCAATGCACTTTTTATTGTTCTCCTCTGCGAGCTCCATACAGAAAAAACTGCATCACTAAAAACAGCGTGACGGTCCATTATGAAAAAACTCAACCCTACCGCTGAGTCGCGTGGCAGGTACCTACCCTACACAACCCTTTACAAAAACGCTTACAAAAAAAAAGCTCAGGGAAGCGAAAGGGTAAAAAAGGGTTGATATTACGCATGCGCCCCGCGGGATCAGTGCCCTCGTTTCTCATTTTAAAATTTCGAAGTTGCACATTTAGCTTTTTTAAATTATTATTTTTTTCGACTCGATTAATTTTTTTCTTTCTTTTCAACCCTAATTTACGACAGGGTACCAATAATGAGGGTTAATAATCGTGAATGGCGTAACTTATTACATGAATCAATACTTAGACACTTTTTAGTAAGCACAAGTCAGTTATGAACTCTCAAATAAAATTAGAAATGCCTTGCACAATTTTGTAAACGTTGGATTTGAACAATTCATAATTAAATTTCAAGTTGCTTCTTTCAAGTTTTTAATTGTAACTGATTTAATTTAGCCGAAGTCTTTTATAATTATTTCACAAACATTACCGTTTCAGCTTCAAATACTTACTCGTAGCATTGGGTGCGAGTAAGGTGCTTAATTACGAGGTGGTTAACTTTTAAAAGTTCTTGAATTACTATGCAGTATTCCAAATTGACTTCTAATATCAATATATTGTTTCGCAACGATAGGTCGTAGTGGGAAAAAATTAAAGTGATAGGGGACTGTATTTAACATGTAAGTATAATAAAATACGAAACAAGTTACAACAGTCGGTTGAAAATATGTATAAAACAAGAACAACAAACAAGAAGCTTGTAATTACAAGCTTTAAATTAATTAATTAATGATTTTAATTTATTTATTTGGCCATATCAAGTGATCAATTTCTATGATCTGGCCACGACATATGTCAATCCTCGTTTGGACATATTATTGATGTAGGATTTCAATGATAATAAAAGATCTAAAGAAATTAGGCCAAACGAAGATTGAAATATCATCAAACTTTAACGTTTAAAACGATCTGGCCAGTTTTACTTGGCCATATCATGAAGTGATCAATTTCTAAGATCTGGCCACGACATGATTAGTTGTTACACAATGTCCCAAAACCATTTCTAATACAGAACACCTTAAAAAGACTTCGACAACCTCCATTTGGAGCATTATTAAGACAGGGCCCAGGGCTATAATACGAACAAATTCAACATTAACGACAAACATAGGTAATTCGATAATAACACAAACATTTGAGCCGAAAACACGCACAGAGCTACCAAACCATAATTAACAAAGATAAATATCGTTTATTACTGTTAGGAAAGTCGATTAGAAAAAAAAACTACCCCTTTCACCCCACAATTTGTAACCCGTACAGTGGGCGCTGCGCGGAGCCGGCCGACACGCATAAAAACTTACGATCGCTCGCACTTGTGGAGGAGGCTCTCTTCGTAGCACGCGTGTAGCAAGCGTAGCAGTGTTAGATAGTGTTTAATTTTTAAATCTAATATGACATGTTTACAATTATTGTAACCAAGGGGTACTATTTAGTAATGAATATGAATCAAAAACTATAAAAAAATAATATAATATAAGTAATAATAATAAACAAAGTGGTAGGTTATTTACAAAATTGTTTAGAATTAAAAAAACTTAGAGAAAACCATTTTGAATTAAGACAGAGAAAAGTCATGTTATATTGCATCTACTGGTGCAGCATATGAATCTCAATAAGGTCTATCATGAAGATGTTTTATCAAAGTCACCGAAAATCTATTTGTTTCTGTCATTTTACACTTTGTGTCAAAGTTAGAGTCCATGTGATATTCACGAGGAGAAAACTAAACACCGATTTCTGATTTGGGCATTAGAAGTTGAGTATTTCTTAAATTCTACTTTAACCTGAAAACGTATCAAAATTTGGTATTCAAGTATGGTTTGACAAGTTCTTAACTCAATTCAGAAACCCACCCTATGTCTACGTTGATACAAAGGTTCCATCTCCACACTACTTGCCACTGGGAAAAAACTGTTACAGTTACATAACGCTTTTCCATAATAATAGAATCATTATCGAAAAACAGAAGAGCGGCCAGCTGATTTATTGGATGATAATGGCCGCTGTCATAAATAGCTTTTTTCTAATGAACGTTTTTTATGCGTATGCGCAGTCGGACGCACCGGGCCCAACACACACTTTTTATTAATGCACTCTTCCTAATTACGTATGCATGTTAGCTTTTTATAGTTTTTACTTTATAAAAACCTAAGATTCACCTTGTATTATAATGGAAAAGTAAACTGGATAATCAAGCGTGGATTTCTGTGATAAGGGGATAATAAAGCTCCAAATCTATTAAATGTTTTGTTTTGAAACGAATTTTAATTTTATTTAAGTCATTTAATAGTTAAGACCTAGTCAATAAGTTCTATGATATTGTTTAAATGAAATTGTTAGTCTCTATTGTTCAGTTTTTCGGTTTGGTTCCATTCAAATCAATCTCATTCATTGACCTCTAAAACAGCTGTTTTCTTAAATATGTAATGTACATATTTGTAACAAAATAATAATTCTATATTTTTAAGCAATTAAAATATAAGAAATAAAAATATATTTATAATGAGAATGTAATTTGACGACAACGTTCGTATTTCTGTAGCAACATTGAAACTCACTAGAACAAATAACGATTTGGTTAAGAGTAACAATTGAATCTCATCGATGTCAGAAACATGTGTTGTCCGACCTTGACAAATGCACGAGTTTAGGATCCGGTTCGTATGGGCAGCGTGATTTATGACGATCGCGAACTTCAAATATGAACAGTAGGCGAGTTCACGCGGAGCGTGCCCGATACATTCAACACGCGCATAATTTCCTCAACATTTCATCGTGACTTAAAACGACTTAAAAATTCAGCGTTTCCCCGTTGAAAAAAAGAGTTAATATTGATCGTAGATTTCTCGTCGTGGGGTGCAGCGGCCGGCTGAGTCACCCCACGGTTTTTTACTCACCCTAAGTTATATTTTTTGTAAAGCCCCCCCCCCCCCCCCTCCTCCCCCTGGCCCGCTTTAAAGGATGAGTAGTCTCTATGGAAACGGCTCGATCTAATTTATAGGCGGGAGAAAGTACGGATTGCTTAATTAAGAATTTAAAATGTGTCTGCTAAGTAATTAATTATAAATTTTCAGTCCGCCAACTTAGAGCTCGAGATAAAATTCTTTTTTTCTAATGACGCACATTTTCTGCTGTAGAGGCAGTGAGAATTTAATTAACGTAGAACAAAGAGCTTCTCTTGGAACGAGAATGACTACTATTTCGTGGGCCTTTTCAGACTTTTATAATAGGTAGAATTTTAATATCGTTAATTCACGCATATTTTAGACAATAGGCGACAAAGTCACGCAAAAGAACGCGTAACTCTTTCTATTAAAAACTTCTTCTATACTACACGAAAATGTACCAAATCTGTTAAAATACAACTCATTTAAATATGCTATAAACTGGCTCAGTAATACTTGTGTGGAGACGTACCCTGAGCCCGACGTATGACGTGTGGGTTTATGAATACGCAAGGGTTGTTTAGCCGCGGCGAGGGCACGCGCGCTTCAAAAAACTCTGGGTCACGGCCGACTCCCGAGCGCGACTCAGTTGGCGGGTTTTTGTGGCCCTGAGCGCGCGTCCCACACATCGAGCAGCGCCCGCGCAGGTTATACTACAAGTAGGTAAGTTTTTTTTTTAATCTATGTAACATTTGTTTATTTTTATGCAATTCTTTTTATTTAATTTCTTTTCATACAAATGAATAACTCTGTCAGTTTTACCCATGTCTCTACACTACAAAGTCTCCTCTATCTTGAACGTTGATCAATTTGACGAAAATTATGCAGTCAATGCTATGCTAGCTTGACTGTTGACTTGACACCCCTCATAAAAAATAGTAAGCTAACTTGATTCCGTGATAGTTAGCAATGCACCGTTGTAAATCATTTACATAAATTAGTTGAAGCACTGTTAAGTACTGTAGTGCTAAATTAGTACTCTAAGGGCGCACTAGTAGTCTAGTGGTGAGGTTAACTTATTTTCATAGCTTTCCAGCGTAATTTTTTTTTTCTTAACATTTGTCTTGTAGGTTGTGTTGTAATTGTTGTTCTAAGTAACCTCGTCACTCTTCCTGGTTCCCCATAATATGTTACCCTACCCACTAATATTGTAGTTCACCCTTTGCTCAACGACTTCACTACAAAGAGGATAAGTACCGATGACAATTGTCGATTCTGCTCTATTGAGCAATTTATTTTTATACGTTTTTGATACTCCGATGCTTCGTTAATCTGCTCTTTTATTTGAGCGCCTTTAATAAAAGTAACAATTAAACGATCACCAATTTATTGATTGGGACGTTAATTTGTTTCTAGAAAAATAACTGTACGTAATGGAATTGTTAACTTCTTTATCAAAATCGCATCGCATTTTATTATGAATAAAACTTTTGATTTGTCTAGAGGCATACAAATTATTAGGTTTGGCTACGGTATCAGCACACTAACCCAATAATATTAATGTACGAGATTTGCTGATCATAATAATTAGATCTCGTGGGTTAGGCGAAAAAAAACAATGGCGACAATGCTGCCTAATGAGCCATAAAGAAGAAAACGATACGTAGAGCAAGGCGTAGACAAAAAAGGGCGCGGCAGGGGGTGAAGGCGGCGCGCGGGCGGCGGCGCGAGGAAATGGCGGGAGAGCTAAATTAATTTGCGCGCTCCCGCCAAACAAAGGCACGCTAATGGAACGCGCCGAATGGAAAAAATGCCACCGTCCGCTCTCCGGCGACTTATTTTTTTTTTGTAAATACAACCTTTGACTTTCCCAAATGAATAACATTACACCCGTCGAAGTTTGCCCGCGCTTGCTTTGTCCCGATTTAATGAGGAAGAAGAAAACGCGATACTCACCACGCGTATTTCATAATTGTTCACTCAAAACAAACTTGGCTTCTCTTTTAATTACTTCGAGTGAAAAGTTTTGTCTCAGAAAAAAATATATTCTTTTGTTCCTTGACATATTTCTTAGAGCAAATAAACAATGAGCATATTTCTCTATCTTGAATATGAACTTTGAAATAAATTATTGAGAAGGAAAGACCATTGTAAAATCAGCCTTAATATGTTCCCACTGCTGGAACTCAGAACTCCTCTCTAGGAGAGGGAATGGGCCATAATCCACCACGCAAGGCCAGTGCTGGTTTGTAAATGTCACATGTCTTCAAATTATTGGTTTTAGGTCATGCCGGTTTCCTCACGGTGTTTTCCTTCACTGTTTTGAGAGCAGTGGTGATGAAATAATTTACACAAAGGAAAGACCATTGATTCATAAATAAAACCAATTAATTATTACAATTAAATAAGTAGATGCATAAACATTATAATCATAATGAATATGTGACAACTTCGTAGCTCGTAGCACTCTCGTAGCGGCGCGTAGAGCACGCCTACGAAAACAGCCAACGCTACGCAAAAATTAACGTTTATCATTTATTTAATCATGAATATTTTTTTCAATTTATTGTTTTTTTTTATTTAATTTTAGAATCCTTAGTGAGTATGTTAAATAAAATAAGGTCAGGGTTGTAAACTTTAGTGAATAGTGGGGTAAGTGAGCTGAACAATGGGGTTACCGGACAAGCAAAGGCGTTTGGTCAACCATTGCTACTTATAAAGTTGCATGAGTATCATAAAAGTTGAAGACTCAGTCTTGCCTACTGAGGTATCTGACGAAGATAGATGAGTTTAATATAGTCTGTCAGAGTCGATGCGAACTTGCCAACTCTCAGAAATATTTGCTGAAGAATAATTTAGTGGCCGCACAAAGCGTAAACGACGCATTATCTTCTAAGTAAAGGTGTTCATTCAGAAGTGTGATAAGATAATCGCATTAATCGTGCATGTCAGCCGCGCGGGCGAGCCGAGCCGCGCTATCTGCAGTCGCGAAATGCCGGAAACAATGAGCGATGATTATCTAAATGTACCTGTTCCGAGCGGCTTTTTGTCGCGAGATGATATTAATGCGCGGGCCATTACTCCCGACAGATTTATGTGCTCCCAATTAAAAGTTGCCACTGCTGAAGACGTGAAATTAGTGGAATTCCCTTACATTTATCAAGACATCAACGTTGCCGCGCGCCACGCGAAACTTCCCAAATTTAAATTAGAGACGATTTTTACAGCTACCTCCCCGTGGGGGAAGGGGGGACGCTACCCTTTCCTTATAACGAGGAAGGCCTCATGCATTTTTATGTGCTTCTTTTTTCGCCGGCGTTTTAAACAAGGGGGTGAGTGTGGGGTGCCCGGGGGGTGAACTTTTTTATTCGCGTCTTGATAAGTTAGGGTTGAAATTAGACGTTCGAGTTTCGTTCGCGGAATTCATAATGACGAAAATTAATAAGTTTTCTTTTGAGGGTCCTTGGAACTACGCCGGTCGCCGAATACTTATAGATGCGAGTGTAATATTGTATTCTGTCACGCCTTTACACTCGTCAGTTAGTGTCGGCAAATTGTTATATTTCATACATGTTTTCACATTCTTGGTGTCTTATAACGTAACAGCTAGATTTTTGCATTTGGAAGTGAAGTTTGTGAACAATGCGTTTACAAACTTTAAGTGAAGAACAATAATTAACATCATGAACATATGCGTAGTCGTTACAAACTAGATCCGGGTTGCCCAGTTAAACCACATCTGGAAAAATATAATATTATTTATAGAACTTAAACGTAACTTGCACGGAATGTTATAAACTTAAAATTACAATAATATTATAAAGGTATGCAAGTTTGTTACTCCTTCACACTAAACTTGCTGAAGGTATTTTGCACACGGGTAGATCATGGCTTTCTTTTATCTCGGGTTTTAATTTTCTACAGTCATGCGGGCAGGAGTAAGTAAACAATATTATTATATGGAACAGAATGCGATACTGCCATCATCATAACCTAAACAATTCAATTACGAGGCTGCTAGAAATTTTTGATCTTTTTGGAAACTTCGTCTTTCCAGGCGCTGTGACTCTTACAAGCACGTGCTGAATGCGTTAACATATTCACATTGCAAATGATCCGATAACTAAAGTTTGCAATGAAAACAAAGCTTAACAGCAAGCACAACTTGTGAATGAAACTGTAAGGAACCTTTAAGAGCGCCCAACCCGAAATACATTTCCATACAACCGCCATTACGTAATTATGATGTTATCACACATCTTTATCTAAATATTTTGGAAACGCAGATATCTTGTGGATATTATCTAGGTTTGGTTAGGTGTAAAACTAATCCAGTAAATAACTCTGAAAATCTGCTATTTTGCGTAAACTTTGGTCCTTCATAATTGAGTGACGGGATTACCGAATGCCAACAAAATGTTATTTCTCTTGTTTCGCATTGTTTATTATCAAACATGGCGTTGGATTACGTTAGATGAAACAACAAGTTTTTAAACCATGATGATTAATGATAAACAGATTGGGAAGAGCCCTCTTAACTGCATCGAAAAGTCTTTGCTTCTCGATATGCGGATTCAAAACATACGTAGTCGAGTACTGTACGAATGATTATCTCCAATCATTCGTTATCTGATGTGTTATTGTAATCTCAGTTATCTTTTTTCTTTATGCAAAATAGTATTGGGGGTGAGTCGGGGTAACACAGAACGGAATATAATAGATACAGTATTAATATCGCCTTCTTCGGTGAGCTGCCGTCGGTGTACGTTTTTCTTTTAATTATTCAATAAAATCTAAGCAATCGAATATAAATTAAAGATATGTTATTTTTTCTCGAGAAGAATGTCTTATTTTGAAGATCAATATTTTTTATGGCAATTCTGTGCGACACTGCTTCTAACGGTTGATAATTAACAATAACGGTAACGCTTGCGATGGTATCATAAAATATCAAAGGTGTTTTCCTATGATTAACTAAATGACTTCCTTATTTCAATGTGGTACGCACACACGTTCAAAAATGCTGTTATTTTCAAATCATAATAGATGTTTATTGACGATTAAGTAGATTCCGTCACGGCCTAGAAGCAATAATAATAATGATTATTATCATATTCTCTTGTAGGTATTAAAGTTATTTTCAGGTACATCAAAGAAGGAGCTTATATCGATGAAAATAGACGTAATGGGTAATTGAGGTGTTTTCCCCACGTCAGGCATTAGTGCGGTAAGTAACGCGGCCGGACACCGTGTCGGAGGCTGTCAGCCACCACCGGACGGTACCGGACGGCCGGTGGTCGGCGGGGCGGCGGCGAGTACGCGTGTGTGCACATGGGGACACTTGTTGAGCCTCGTGTGGGCATGCGCGCCTCACCTCGCGCCTCGCGACTCGTGACACATGACCGACACAAAGTACACACGCTTCCTGTTTACCTGTATCTACACCGCGCTCAATTGTGTCATTGAGATTTCATGTTAAACACAACATTATTACAAATTAATGTTAGAACAGAATAAAACATCAAAAAGTACGTTACCCACCTAAGCATTTAATTATGTAAAGACTCAGTCTTTATGACGTACAGCTTATTAAATATAATGAGTATATACGAGATTTGATCGACCTAAGTTTAATAAATCGCAAGAGATAAAACATCAAAAATTTTATCATAACAGCCTATTTCCGCAAATGAATGACTATTATATTTCATCAAAAGTTAGAAATTGGAGAAATCAACGAAGCACCGTGAAGTCGGATTTGTGCAATTATAAGAATAAAAGAAAGTCATTAGTCCAATCAATCTGGGCGGAGAGCGCGCGGGCGCGGCTGGACTCTCGTATTATAATTCGCGTCTAATAACGTCGTTAACAACGCACATTAAAACAAAACAAACAGCGGTGACGGGAGCGGGCGCGGGCGCGGGAGCGGGCGGCGCCATCCTTCCTCGAATCCGTGTCATTAATTTACGTAATGCGTAGGTACGCGCTATCCCCAAATATTTAAGAAGCCTCCTCCGGGAGCGCCCGCTCCTCCACTATCCCCCTCCCGCGCCGCCCGCCACCCACTACCCGCCTGCCGAGAATTATGGCGGCCGCCTTGTAATTATATTTTTTAATTTATCTTCCTTAGCGAATACAATGAAGGCGCCACCCCGCCACCGGAGCGCTTCTTTCTCATGCTGAATATTGTATCAGGCCGCTGAAAAAAGGAAAGAACGCTTTAATTACAAGCGAGAGAGCGACCGGCATTACGCGCTAAATATTTTATGTTGTCTCTTTCTTCGGCCGGCGTCGGCGGGCGCTCGCAGGGCGGCCGCGTCCTCAATAATTAAAACGCCTATTAACTCATTCCTCTTCAGGTGACCCCTCATTACGTCCCGAATAAAAAAATTCGAACATACCGTATACATAGTGATTGCTACCACCCCACTTAATTAATCCCCATTAAAGTATCACTATACATTCACTATTACATTCCACTTTACCTAGCCACCGTGACCAACTTCCCAGGTGTACATTTCTCAAACATACACTATCAATCAGGCTACTTGAAATTTGAAATTTCTCTAAGATCATTTCTTCTCTTTATGATCGACGTGACGTCACAATATAGATTCTAATGGTAACTTCGTAATACAATTTGTTTACCAATCCATCTGCATAGTATGCACTCATATGGGTTCCTTATCATAGAAAACCAGAAAAGGACATTGACAATAACAGCTATTATGGGCAGAAAGGACAGGTCAAATCTGACAGGCATACTAAAAGACAGCTCTAAAATATTCTAGAAAGTCTTGCAGCATCGTAGTGTTAATTTAGTTATATAAATTAATTATTTTCTTAAACCTAACGTGCGATCTTCCAACCTGTCACTATTCTTATTAGGTAAGTGCGCATCTTCAACTTATATCAAACCATTGAATTAGCATGAATACCAATGCTATACCTAACCAAACAAAACGCATATGTCGCAAAACCGTTTTTCATGTTTAAAATCAAATGGATTTGATCTTAAACAAAAGGTGCATGTGTGGAGCACAGAGGGTAAGCTCACGTTGATTTATAAGTGAACAACAATCGCAAATGAAGGCGGATTCCTTAGCGCGGACACAGGCGTGCAGGGTCTACTTAGCGCGAGGAGACAAAGTATAAAGTAGCACCCCAGCCACCCACTGAAAAACGTCTCTAATATTCTTTTAGAAACGGTGGCATTTACGGGCTATATTTTATCCTGAATTTGCATACGCTCCTTTTTCGTACCCGTCCTCTATTTTATGGGTGAGTATTTTTTTCATCCGGGGGTTAAGATACAAAAGGGTAAAGCGCGGGGCCCGCTGATAATTAAATTGCACCGGAGCGCGGGAGCGGGCGCTGCTAAAACTGTGCCCACAGATACTTTGTAGTCACCCTGCCGCTGCCGGCTGCCTCACCCACCCTGGCACGCCGTTTTATTATAGTCTCACGACACATTAAACTTGATGATTAAATCATTAATGTTCTAGAGCAATGACTTTGTAACTTTGTTCCGCAACTGATTACTATACAAACATTGTTTACTCAAGTTAAGATTTTAAGTTCGGTTTTTTAAATTAATAGCAGCACTAACGAGTGATGACCCTGAACAGCCTGCGACTATTTATATCTTTGTATATTTAACAAATTAATGATATTCAAATTGGAGGAAATTTTTCATGTCCTAACAGTCGTGATAATAATTTAACTAACAAATTAGGAGAAATCTTACCCTGCTCTAAGTCAAATTACCATAATTGCTAATCAAATGTTGTAGGAGTAGCCGCGTCGGCACAGCGCTCGCTTTGTACTAATTACAAATTCTAATTCCCTCTCTTGTTTCATAGGCCCTTTGAATTTGTAAATTATTGCTTCTGCCTTAAGCTATCAAATGAATTCTCAATTCTGTAATTATATCTTGGAGTCTTAGTACAAAGTCTAACAAAGCCCTGTAACAAAGCTATATCTAGTAAAACATTTCAAGAGTGAGAATGTGAGAGTAGGGAAATTTCTAAGAACATGAAATACTTATACCCAGATTAGTTTTAATTAAACTTAATAATTAGTCGATGTAGCAACAATCTCGAACGATCTTGACTTGACAAGCGTCCTCAAAACATTCACAGCGTGGGTATACCTTGGTAATACGTGTAGGTGGATCCATTCTTAATTGATTTTATGGAATTATACGTTTACGTAGGTACACTGAAATGAAGAGCTTTTTCACAACGGGGGTGTTCGAGCCTCGTCGCTCCCCCGAGCCCTGTTACGGTCTATGGTGTTGTAAATTAAAATTGAATGTTGATATTTAACATTTACTTAGAATGTAACTGCAATATACGGATACACAAATAAACATTATTAAAAAATTTAACTAATTATACCATATATAGTTTTTGTTTTAAGTGTATAACTTAAAACAAAAACTCCTAAGAAATGACGTCAAAAAATTCCTCCGCATCGCTGTCGACTAGAAGTGTGTCTAAAAGATATGTAAATAAAACCTAACATCCCTAGTGACAATAAATAGTAATTAAGTTCTTAAATATAAAAAAGAAGCTTAGAATGTTACAAACTACATAAAATGCAACTCTCTAATTGTACCAACGACTTAAACTTTTAATGTTACAAAGTTACATCTCTCATTTCACCACTCTCATAAAAGCAAGATTGTAAAGACCTCTTTGTTTCTCAATATAAAACGTGTAAGAACGATATTAAAGTGTCTATTATACAGTTACACGATATTTTCGGGTATTACTAAGCCATTCAGTGTTGCCTCCGTAACATTCAAAAATAAATCGTGACATCGTTCTAATATTTGTATACGTAAGCGTTTTACCAGGAATCAATGGCGCAATAAATAAAATTAAAACATGTTATATAAACTCAGTGAATACCTATCAGGTATGTGAGCTCGTGAAGAGGCCGTAATTTGTTTGAAGTCCTATAAAGAGGATTTTCTTGAAAGGAAAAATAACTGAAAAAAACTTAATATTAAAACATTTTCTCTGTATATGTATTTGAGAGCGACGTTGCGAACGATTTTAATTCTATCACAAGTCTACTTATAAATAACACCGGCTCCAATTAAAAGCGCGCGACAGCTTTGAAAGCGGAATGAAGGAAAGTATAAGTACCTAGGTGGGGAAATGTGGCTGTGTTTACGGAAAAGCTCCTCCGGCAAATATTATCGCGAGACGAGCGCGATCAAATATTCAGTCGGCGCGCGGCGGAGCGGGCGCGGGACGCAACCCTCTCCAAGTTTCAAGCCCTTCCCTTTGCACGCCCTACACTAATTACGTTTAGAGTTCTTAAGCGAAATTACTTAGGCCCCTCGCCACCCGCGCCCGCACCGACCCGACCCCCTTCCGGAAATGAGGCGCGCTGGAAAAACAAGAAAGAGGAAAGCGTTATATAAGAAGGTCGCTGTCTTTCTGAACGTCCTAAATCTGGCCAATCTCTAAAAGATGTTGATGTAATGATTTTTTTCTTCATTTTCGCGAGCCTTCTCTGTTCATGAGCGGTTGCTAAGTGAAAAGCAATTAAAGCACGGGCGAGTGATCTCCACCCCGCCCCGTCCTCCCGGCCTCCCGCCGCCCACCTCGACACTCATTCGATCAACAAGAAAGATATTATAATAAACACGATTATATGCATTTAACGATCATAGCTGTCCAGCGTCTAACCAGGTGCTACTTGCTTACACGACAATTACGATCTCGTAAAAGCGCATGTTATGATGCAAGCACACATGGTCGGCTTTTACTGAATAAGATATAGAACTTCAATTCTGAGGCACATGTGGGTAACCTGTTGAGCTTACAGAGCTACATCAACTAACACATAGGTATAGTGTATAGTGCAGTGAGTATCGTCGCCCTATACAGATATTTCACGCTTTCAGTTCAACTGTAGGTATAAAAAAACTGTAGGTTCAAATTTCCGTAATCAAGGGCATGATGAAGGTTTCATGTGTAGAGACTAGTTTTCGCAATAATGTTGAAAGCTTTTTCTTTTTCAGAAAAACTCGACTTTTGAAGAATTTCATAAGTAAAATCAGTTTATGGTAAAATCGTTTGAAAACATAATTAATTCAGTTTGCGGCACATTGTGGAGCGGCCGGGCGGCGGGCGCGCGTCAACGACAGCCGTGCGAATTGAGCGAACAAGCGCCCGGCCGCGCCGACACCGCGCTTCCGCACCTTTCATGTGCCAACGCACAGTTTAATTTCCTAATTCTCAAAAATGTTCTCAGAGACAAGACCGTACTGGCAGACTTTATGATCTAATAGGAAGCTACCGCCGACGCCGACACACAAACACCCGCGACGAAGCAACAACAACGCTGTATAATTTCCTGTTTTACTAAATAGCTTTGAAGCTTGTAAATGGATTTATATGACAGTTCCTTTCAGCTTGTCATTTCGTTATACCTCTTATTAGTCTGTTTTGCATTTTACTCAAAAATGCTTACTATCTGCGTACAAACCTATAGGCTTTCTCTTACTCAGTACCTGAAACTTTATCATATTGGGTAGCTTTCCAGCAGCGAATAGGTACACAATTTAGTAAACCCAAGGTAAATAAGAACGTCCTAGTCCTACATAAATCTTATAGTTTGATTCATAGTTAAGTCAATCAATAGTTAAATATAATAACTAATTCTTAAATTTTGGCAAAATTTAGATGGCGTAAGAAATAACTATACTTACTTATAACAAACAAGAAAATGTAAGACATTTTTATACTGATGATAAGATAACTATGAATCAAACAAACAGGGTTTAAATCAATGACTAAATTGTACGTTCAAAAATATTAAATGTAAAACCCGCATTTCATAGCAATTAATTGTACGCTTCATTTCCCCGACAGCAAAAAACATCAGCAATCTTTTCCGACTAATCAACGATGTTAAAAACTCGACAGTGTTTTAAGATTTACCACCAATTTAGCTGGTTTGCGAGTTTTATTCTGAAGAAAATACCTCGGTGTCCAACGGCTTAAATTAGGTAATGTAGATGGAGAATAGCGTCGCAAAATTACAAAACAAGAGAGGGAAACTTGCGGTTGTTTAATGAGATTTAAATAATTAATGAGCGTGCAAAATTGGTTTCTTTTTTCAGGCAGCGGAGTGCTTCGGGGGCAACGATGAAAAACAAGCCATAATTGCAACCCCGAGCAGCACGACGGGGACAGGCGCGAACAGCCTCGCGATATTACCCGGCCAGGGAGCTCTCCGCCGATCATAATTTATAAAGTAAAACTTTTAATTGCTATCGTTATAAATCTTATTATGGCGCCAATTAAACTTGTAAGCTACTGCTTTAATAATAAGAATTAAGTCTTCAGTTCACGTAAACACACTTTCGGTTAGATACCTAGGTAGACGTGTAAGTACGTAAGTATCGATGGTTTTTTTGTGACGTTGCCAGTTACCACAACTACCTTAATTATTATTATTTCCTACTCACCGTTACTAAAATAACAGTTATTTCCAATTCTTTGTCAAATATTTACTGAACCTTGATCGAATTCTAATTCAAAATAATCAATAGAAGGGCCTGCCTTCCTACTGGTTTTCGTTCCCACATCAAATTTAACCTCATTGGGCACATTTACTGATGCCTATGTGCAAACGTATAAAGATCTTATCAAAAGTCACATATCTACTGAACAGTAAATTTTCGTTATTTCCCTAAAAAGGGCACCCTAGCACATTTACATACCGTATGATGTAGGCTCTCTCATACCAATTGGTTACAAAAGCGCGACCGTTAGTCGAGATTCCAGATGATTGATTCCAAAATAATTTACTTGTAAAATTCGTACTTTTTCACCGAAAATGCAACTTTCAGTTCGTTGACTTTATAATAATGAAATCTTGTTATCGCAATATCTAACGGAATATGTAAACGGAACAATGTTCTTATTCAAATGTGTGTGATTGACATCTCGCCGGGCGGTCAGCGCGGCCCAACATTTTGCAAGATTTGCCTCCCTTCGCCCTACCGGAGCTATTGTAAATCTGACCACGATCAAAGTGATTGTGATCAAATCCAAAAACTATTTAAATTTCATTCACCACCAGAAGTTGTTTTCTACAATTCGCTGGGAATTTCCGTTGGGAGTTAGGCAACTGTTCCGATTCATTGGTTCATGTATCAACTGATTTTTAATTCAAATTCAATGTGGTACAAGGGCATACAATTAGATTACCACAGAGAGTGCTAGTCTTATCATAGATATAACTAGGTACTAAAGTTGGTGATCGTTCAGTTGAGTACCTTAAATCTTTTCTTGTTCTTTATTTGGTCTTTTCTTTTTTCCACGTGACCCTCCCTGTTCAAATGCCTTGTAGTGCCAGCTTTATGGAGTACATAAATCCAATAAGTAAAAAATCAGTATAATTATGTACAGCCCATAAAAATCACACCTCTAATTTATTAAAACCGAAGCCATGAAGCAGTGCACTCATTATTACCAACTGCAGATGTTCGGCCCCACTCGCGTGCTGTACTTGTGCCACCCCACCAAACATTGTCAGCTTCACTATACAAAAACGCGCCCAAATTGTTTACCTCACTTTTTACCTTTTTTAAACTACTGTTTACCTTTTTGTAAGTATTTTTGTCGCTGAGCACGCGGCCACCGCCTTTATAGAGATATCATTCAAGCGTTCACAGATAGGTGCGCGATCTATTGTGATGAGAAATGTCAAGGCTATTCATTTTAAATGTTTATTTAAATACAGATAATCGGTGGATTTATTGAAGACCTCGATATTTAGAATTTAATTTGTATAATTTTTTTTATCAAGATCTGTTAACTTTAGGGGATTGTTTACTGGGGAGTTTTTTACGAAAAAGAGAGCATTCTACATTGAATAAAGATTGTTGTAATCTACTGATTTTAATTGATTTTTAGGAATTTTCTAATTTATTTGATTAGATACAGACAACGCCTAACTTTAGGTAGGTAAAGCGTAGAATTATTTTTTTTAGCAGCGCACGGTTAGTGCATTATAAGCCTATGTCAAGCTTAGAAAGTTTTTAGTTTATGATACAACGTACAGTCACTTTGTTTTACGTATAGGTATCTAACACATTGTAACGGTTTTGCAGTACCTATTTGGCAGCAAATGTATCGATTTAGGCTTTTCAACAAGATTTGCTGAGGTTATTAATGAGTACCTACCTACTACAATATTTGTCAGCTACATTTTACCGATATTGATTCGAAGTGGAATGATTTCAATGATTCCACATCCAGTTGTGTAGATGATTGAGATACAAAACTACCAACGCCAACTTTATGTAAGAATTTACGAATAATTAATACCACAAAATCCGCCAAAAAGAAATTTATTCTTATTATTTATTATACACTCATAGTATCCTATAGCAGGTTAAAAGCCTCCCTCCCTTAATTATTTTTTTTCTATTTTGTGCAATAGGATCCCTAGGTAGGAGTCTAATTCGTCCCGCCATCTCCTTTTGGGGCCACCGCGTCGCCCGCGGTTTCTGATATTTAGAACCCAATCTGTGGCTATTTTTGCCCAGTTCTGTTGGTTGGTGCCGCATGCGGCAGATATAGCCTGCCCAGATCCACTTCAATTTGGCTCTGACTCTGTTTCCTACATCTGCGATTTGGGTTTTGGAGTGAAGTAAGAAACTGTAACAGTATATTACAGTTTCTTATGCTATCTGTAATTCTGACTCCGAGGGTAACTTTTCCATTGCTCGCTGACTCCAAGCTGCTGAAAAAAGTATTTTTTCACATGAGATTCATAAAATAGAAGCTTAGCACCTAGGAATTCTTTTTTTTTTAATTTAATTCCCTAAAGCGGTTAACAGGTACTATCATTGCCACCACTATTTTTTATGAAGTCATTGCGGGAGCTGTATACCTTTCTTACTACATATCGCTATAAATAAGGCGCGTACCAACATCACCCAAAACCAGAAAAATCACCAGATACAGGTCATGTACTCAGTTCTGAAAGTGTTATCCAAATAGGGAATGAAAGTATGTATAATATTTAAGGAAGTTCACCATTTTTGTCATTGAGCTCACGGCATGAATCTATCTTACGAAATTATTAGTTTAGGTAGTCACCTAAACTAATAAGTTCCGGTATAGGGTACCGGTAAAAGATAGGCACCTTTTACTATGCAGCAGTGGCCGAGTGAGCAGTGGTGGCCGACTGGTAAAGGTCTCGACTTACGAGTTTATTTATTTTATTTTATTTTTTGAGTTGTAGGTCGTGAGTTCAAAACCAGCCAGGCGCATTACTTTGTGTAATTTACCACTGCTCTCAAAACGGTGAAGGAAAACATCGTGAGGAAACCGGCATGCCCTTGAACCAAAAACTCGAAGACATATGACATTCACTAACCCGCACAGGGCCCGCGTGGTTGATTACGGCCGATTCCCTCTACTAGAGAGGAGGTCTGAGTCCCAGCATTGGGAACATTGAAAAGCTGTTTATGTATATATGTATGCAGCGAGAGGGAGTATCAGACTTTTACTAGCTAAAACCCACCCGTGTTCCTTCATTTGCCCTCTGCGTTCCATGGCCTCGGTAAGGATGGATGCCAAAGAACTTATGAAGTACCAAAGTATCATGATTGTGACTACCTGAATGATAAATGACCCCAATGGGTGATAAGGTATTGATAGGTACGTCCACCGCGCCTGCTAGGGAATGATCGAAATAGGTTTTAGTCAGTAAAACTTTGACACGCCCCGTGGAGCGAGGCTCCACACGGAGCTGGAAAAGTTATTTGATGATTTCCCACTTCAAAAGAAAAAGGAACCTTCGCTGCTGCCTATCCCCTCGAGGAACACAGATGTGATAACTGGCAAGTCGGCAAGAGACTTTATAATACTTAGAAATTTAAAACAACAACAGCAAGAAGATTCCCTGCTTGCAGAACAAAAAATTGGAACAATAAGTAGAGGAAGGATGGAAAAATACCATTTTTAAGTAAAGACTTGTTCAAGCTACAATAACGGGTGTCATTCAATCAAGAGGTATCGCGACCACAAAGATTTGTTTTTGTGTACTGCAGTTTTTGTGAAACATTTTTATTAAAACTTTGTCTTTCCATTTCAATGGAGACGTGACTTTTTATTTGATTTCCAACCTTTTTTCTCAAAACTGAAATCATGTTTTAAAAATAAAATTGCCGAGTTTTGTCTTCTTCTATTCTGACGGTGATGTTTATAAATACAGTCAGCAACAAAAGATACTTAAAACTGAAGTTTTATTGATCCTTGTAGTTGGACACACAAAACAGCTATGCGATGCGATACGACGGCGCATCACAGAAAGCTGCGATACGAATTGCTGCAATGCGATTTTGTATGGCAAGGCATCGGTTCAGGTGGCCCTGCAATGTGCGATGCGAATCAACGCAAGTCCTTGTGATGCGTCGAGCAAACTCGTAGATTTTTACGATGCGATGTCGCATCGCAATTTTGTGTTTTAGTTTAGGTATAGATGTCGAAACCAAAATATACTTAAGGGTGTTTAATAAAAAGCAATAACATCAATCAAATATTTCAGTGAGATTTAAAACAAGATACTTTTAAAGTGTTAAGTAATCGCTACTTTCGTAGTTGACCGTACATTTCAAAACCATGAGAGATTAGTTTTATGAAGTTTGCGCGAGGAGAACTTTTCAAGGACCTAAAATTACCTAATTTTGCCTAACAAAATTAATTTTAGATCCTTGAGTTTAATATCTGTCTCTTCAGTCTTTCAACGGGACGTATGTTTTTGCAACATAAACGGCCGTATTTTTTTTTTCGTTAATATTGAAATTTTATTTTTCACAGCTTCACGGGACCGCAGACTTGAGTATAATGGTTTTAATTTCAACTCGATACCTCCACGCGTTCCCGAGATGGCCTTGACAGAGAGACAGGCGGACGACAAGGTGATCCTATAAGGGCTCCGTTTTTCCTTTTGAGGTACGGAACCCTAAAAATACTGTAAATTGACCTTGTTTCAATATGGAGCGAGATGGCTTGTCAGTTTTACTGACTAAAACCACACCTGTGTCCTTCAGTTGGCCTTTGCGTTCAAAAGGACCACAAGTTTGCTTTTCAGGATACCCTGAGTGGGGCCAGCAGGCATCGGCCCTGCAGAGCCCTTACGGTGGCACCATGAATAGTGCCGTGTCTAGTAGGTATTCATGTCAGAGATAGCAAATGGAGTTGAGATGTTGTTTCTATATAATAAAATTGATAACAATGTCGCTGGCACTAGGGAATATTTTCATTGCAATCAGAATTCGGCCTAAATCTAATATATAATCTGCAAAAAAAAGAATAGGTTAACTTTCAACATTTGTCATCCGTAAGTACTTACCTTAAAAAAAACCACTAATTGCGAGGCTGAGCAGCTTGAAAATTTCTACACTTCGAATAGATTACTATATCGAATGCGAGCACGAAATTTTTTAGATGGCTCCTCGGATAGATTAGATATGTATTCTTATACATTTCATACTGGCACATCAACTTTAGTATAAAAAAAGAATAGATCTAAGGATGTAGGTACCTAAGAGTAAACGAAGTGACCTTAATTATCGTAACAACTTGCACTAGATTCGTATAGCTTATTACATACCTACATACATCACATTTTTTTATGTTCATAAGTAAATACATTCTTACTTATGAAGGTACCTGTGCTTACCTGAGGTAGCTTTCTATGGAAGTTACTCTCTTGACATGTCAGCGGCCTGATATTGAAAGACTGCGATTTTCATTTAAAAAATGATTTTATTTTTCTACATTCCCCTTAACTTCAATACCTACACTTGATCCAACATTTCTCCAACATCAGTATTATTTCTTGGATGTGAGAGTCTGGATGGTTGTGAAAATAGTCATCTACGGCCCTCTCTACTTTTGATGCTAAGCGCTTCCCAAAAAGAAATTTCTTCCAGTTTAAGAACCAATAGAAGTCTGAGGGTGCCAAATCAGGTGAATATGGGGGATGGCCGAGCAAATTGTATCACAAATCCCGCAGTTTTCCCATCGCCAACGCAACCTTGTGCACAGGTGCAATGTCCTGGTGAAAGATAATTTTCTTCTTCTTCAAGCCTTTTCTCGCGAATGTTGGCATCCAGCTGATCAAGAAGTTTAGAGTAATAGATAGGTATGCACCTGTAATTGTTCTTCCTTTTGCTAGATATAATCAATTAACATGATCCCTTTCACTTCCGAAAATACACTGGCCTTTCCAGCAGATGCGATTGTCTTTGTTTTCTTTGGCACTGTACTACCGGCTTCAACTCACTGCTTGGACTGCTGTTTCATTCCAAGCATGTAGTGGTGGACCTTCATCCATTGTTACAAATCGTCGCACAAAATCGGTCGAATGACTTTTGAATCGGTCCAAAGATTGCTGTGAAAATCGTTTTCGCATTTGCTGTTGGTCGGCACTCAGCAAATGTGGCACCCATCTTGCGCAGAGCTTTCGCGTCCTTAGCTCTTTGTGAAATATTTCGCATCCGTTCCTCCAAAATCCCCGCACTCAGAGCTATCTCACTCACCTTCACTCGCCTGTCATACGATAAAATATCATACACTTTTTCCATCGTTTCGGGTGTGGTTGCCTTCCTTCATGTGGGTCAGCTTCGAAGTTCTTCGAATTCAGTTGCCCACTTTTTAACGGTTGACATAGAAGTAGCAGAGTCCCCGTAAACTTTTGTCAACTTTGGATAAATTTCTGTAGGGGTTAATCCGTAGGTTAATCCATCTAAAACAAAGAAATTGATTACCGCAAGTCGTCTAACTGCAACAATTCCTGCACATAAACTAATTGAAAGTACAAGTTGTCACTTCTCACACGAACAAATTAAAAGCTCACATTTGATGATTGAAGTGCCATCTCTGGGTCAGGCCGAGAACTTTTCACCCCACCTTAGTAAGAGCGAGCGAAGCGAGTTCTTATCTCTAAAGTGCCCTGCCTCAGATACATTTTCTCGGCTACATTTTCTTTTGACATACAAGATGATATGGCGTATAATACACAGAAGGAAAAAATGCTTCAGATTTACGCATTAATATTGTCGCCTAGTGTAGGGAATGGGCAGGGCCTTCTTTAAGGGGGGTCCTCACTTTCCGCCTGACGCAGGTTCTTACTGGACAAGGATGTTTCGGGAAGTACAGTCATCTGACATAGCACAGGGTGAAAGGGAATGGTTAGCATCGCCTACTTCTGCGAAGTAGTAAGGCGAGCGAAGGAGGAGGTTGAAACTGTGAGGAAGGGGACATTCTCATGCTCCAGACACTGCCGCAGAAGACACCCCGGGTGTCAGAAGTCACAAGACGATTCCCGCGGTCACCGTGGCATTCTTTAATCTGTGACCGTAGACGCAGGCTTGTGAACGGTAAGCAATAGGTACTTCGCCGTCAGCCCTAAGTAAGGACCAAGCCGGAGTCGCCGGTATGTTGAGCTCCACGCGTGCTTCAAAGAGATGTCAGCAAAATAGACGGACCCACTAGGACCGATGCCGATGCCAAAGGGCAAATGAAGCAACATAGGTGGGTTTTACACAGTAGCGCTGGCATGCCCTCTCGCTACCCTAGAACGGGAGATGGCATTTAATAATTACTGACCTCAAAAAAAGGGCGAGTTGAAAAAGTTTTTATTTCGAACAGATAAATATTAAGGTAGTACCTAGGTTTTTCATAATACCTAGACGCTAAGACGCCCAAAGGTCTGTTCATAAAATATTATGCGCTCTTTTTTGTTATATATGAAAGATTTTTTTTTAATAAATAAGAAATTTTTACTTGTTTTTTGGATAGAATTTGCAAAGAACTGAACATCACACTTTATTTAGAAATTGAAGGATAGACTAATTCGAGCTATATACACTACGTATCTATGTAAACGATGAAACGTTTACATACATACGTGTAGGTCAACTATTACTAGTAGGTCTAGTTTTGAGTCTGCACAAAATTTCAGGAGGTTGTTATAAAACTCATAAATAATCATATAAAAATATGATATGTGGTCAATAATCAACATAACTTTTCAAAACTGCATCTAGTACCTATAATCATATTGGTATGGAACGCGCCCACAGGTCGCTTTCCGATTGAAAGCACGCAAAATTTAAATTTTGATAAGTTTTTTGCATTTTGCAGGTCATTGGCAAGTTGTATATTGATTAAAATATGATTGGCGCGCGTAAGTGTTTATTTAAGGAACTATAATCTTTAAAATCATCATTACAATCGTCTCAGTTCGTCTTATCCTATTGAATTACATATATTTTTTTGTGAAATAACCATTCAATAGCAATAGACATAAATTTTGCGGGTTATCCAGGTGCTTGCATCGTAACTGATTTCACCCTGAGTGTGGTACAGGCTATGCCTTCTCCCTTCTACAGCACCCTTTTTATTAATGGGGGTAGTAGCATAATCAATAAAACAATTCACATTGAAGAATTCAGTTATGTTTTTATTGCAAAGAAAATGTATCGGTACATGAAAATGATGATAATGCGCATGAGTTTATATAAAAAGCCTTAATACTGAAGTAATAAAAATTCCAATTACACATTTTGGTTGTGACTTTTTATCACTCAATATAAATTTCATCAAATACCATTCTTCGGATGCGTATGTTTTTGTACAATATTATACTAAAAAACAAATTAATAACACTAAAAAATGAAATCCTTTCCTTAAAACAACAACTAAATTGGTTATTAAATGAAGCAGCAATTAGTACCTATTTCAAATATTCTTATAAGAAAGAGTGGGGCTGCGGTAGGAACTTCGCTATCTCTTTTGTACACACGTTGCCTAATGGCGGTGACGTCACATTTGAGTATGTGTATGTTTATTCTGTTATTTGACAGTTTCTCACTTTATCAGCTTTGAAAAGATTCTAACTTACTTAATATTGAACTGAATTTAATGCGATTTTGAATAAAGTTACATTTTGATTCAAATAAAAAAATAGATTGTGTCAACCAACCAATTGCCATGCGTCTTCAAATAAAGAACAAATATGAACCTATACCCTGTAGCGACTGTTATGATGGTTATTGTCTTACTCAATAACACAGACCTATGAACTGAGCTAAATGTATTTTTATCAAAACCCTCAATCACTTCGCAAAATAACATAATGAATGATAAGCAATGCAATGAAAAAAAAATAAGATGAAAGTTTATAAAAAAAAAATGATGGATCAATTAAAAATACAGTTTTGGAATGTAAACAATTCCATGGACACAGAGAGATGATTTTTAAGCAATCCAAATAAATAAGAACATAATACAAATTGTGAAATATAAAATGCAAAACACCAATCCTGGTTTCGCTTACATTTAAAACCACCAACAAAATAATTTAAAGACAATCACACACTTATAGCATAATTCTCTTTCATTAATATTTAGTATAATTTAGAGTATTTTATCCTATCAAGTATGTACAGCAAAGGCATCAATAATTTGTGTGTTCTTTTTAAAATTGACCTAATTTAATACTATATATTATACAAAACTATGTACGATGACTGCTTTATTGCGTAAGTTGGCTAGCTATGCCAGTGTGGAAACATATATAATGTGTCTACTTTATGGTGTTTATCGACGACAAGGAAGTCGATAGCCCACCCAATGGCATCGTGGGTGACATGCCATTCAAAATAAAAAGTTACTTACAGTAATAGTCATTTTTTAGGCCGCGTTTCCACCTGCAAACAAATTGTAGGCGGTATACGAACGACTAATGCAATGCATGTTATTTGCTTACACTTGGAAATGCGGCCTTACAATGTGATCACTAGTACTAATACTGGCAAGAACTGAACTTGCGCAATAAAAAATCACTATCAGAACATCGGGAACTTAACACTCGAGGATTAGAAAGAGACGACCCTATACAAAGCCGAACTGTTTACTGTTCCATCGAGATGATACGAGTCTGTGTTTAAACGAAGCTGACATGTTAACGTTGCCTTGTCAGCAAGTGTTGATGGATGCTAAGTACTCGTTGTATTTTTTCTCCTGTGCTTGTTGCAGTTTTTGCAGCTTCTTCACCAGACCTTTGCTGAGCTCTTTGCCTACGTGGTCGTGTGTTGGTAGACCCTAGAACGAACCAGATCGGTTAAAATAATATCATACCATCAGGTAGGATCGCAGTCAAGCATTAGTTTATATCAATTTTAAAAAAAAGATTTTGAAAACAAGAATCACTATAAATGTAGATGAGTCAATGATTGCTATTGCCATGCAAAAATGGAAATACTTACATAAAAAAGGACAGTTAACAATAAAGATGATGAGACAGTGTTCAAGTTACCTTATCATCGAACTTGGAATACTTGTCGGCCTCCCGCTTGAACATTTCTACGGGCGGTATCTTCTTCAGTTCTTCCTTGGCGCGCTGCGCTTCGAGCAGCTCTTGTTTCTTCTTCTGCTTCTCTGCTTCTAATCGGGCTTTCTCTTCTCTCTCTTTCATAATCTCTTCTTTGCTTACTAGTTTGACTACTGTGCGGTCTATAAAAGAAACGAATAATTTTATAATCAGAATGTCATTTAGAAATGTTGTTTAAATCAATAAAAACTAAGTCGGGTTTGCAACATCCATATAAAAATGACTAATAAAAATCAAGGTCTTGATTTTTTAAGGATTCATGATACGCTGCGTCTATATACAAAAATGTGCGAAGTTCTTAATATAATCTGAACTTATAGACGTATAAAGATCTTTAAAGACGTTGTTATACAGCTCGCAATCATCATCTTTCTGCCCTTGTCTCGAGTTACTTGGGGTCGGCGCAACACGTTTTTTTCTTCTATTCTGTCCTGTCACCCATCACGCTATCACTAACTCCCTTTTCTTTTATATGCCCCCTCTTTTAGTAACATTCGATTTCATCCTTTAACAACACAATAAGAAAAACAATAATTTCTTATAATATTTATTAGTCTAAGTTTGTCATGTAGTCGTGACCGTGGCGTGCCGGACACATATAGTCATGTATACATGAATGTGGCGGCTAACAGGTTAAAGGAGCATTTCATTAAGTCGGTAAGATCTGCCACTTACCAGGTTTGTCTTCCAACCGCACCCCCAGCTCAGGCAGGTCGTGGTCCCTCAGCTGGTCGCACAGCGCCAGCACGGCGGGCGCGGCGGCCGCGCGTGCTGCGTCTCGCACACGTCCTCTGAATGTGCTCAGCGCTTCTAGGTACGGCATTACTGTTTCTTCTAGCTGTGGTGATCAAATACTCTATTAATATGATATCAAGTGAAGCACGAAAGTCGCAGTCGATTGACTGAACTTTTTTCTTAGACAGACTGTGGCCAGCATTATCTGACCCACCGGCACTATATCATCTTGTTAAGCCATTGTTTGAGTTAGGCAGGCCGCTGCAAACACAACTTGGCAAAATGGGGTTTTATAGACCCGTCGGATACTCAATGTGAGTGCGGTGCTCCTGTTCAAAACATGAGCCACATATTAGAATGCCCCAAGTGCCCATACACCTGCACTTTGGAGGATTTGATGAGTGCTACCGATACTGCTATTAATGTAGCCAACTATTGGGCCCAAACAGTTTGACGAGTTAACCATCGATCGTCACCCGTCATGGTATCACTAACTTCCTTTTATTTCATATCACTCTTCACACAATCCATCCATCTTTTATTTGGCCTCTCTCTCCCTCTCCACCCATCCACATGTATACTCATAACTCTTTTAGTAACATCCGTTTCACCCCTCCTCTTTACATGACCATACCAAGACAAACGATTCCCTTCAACTTTTCAGTCACTGGCGCCACTTTTACACTTCCTCTAATATATTCATTTCTCACTTTATCCATTCTCGTCCGTCACACCACACATTCATTTCAACATTCTCATCTCCGCTACGTGCAATCTTTTTTCATCCGTCTTTTTCACAGCCCAACATCCTGATCTATACAGTATTACAGGTCTTATCACGGACTTGTAGATTTTACCCTTTAAGTTGGGAGGCATCCGTGGGTCACAAGTTGTTCCAGTGACCTGTCGCCATTTCATCCATCCTGAATTGATCCGATGTGTTACCTCGCCATCTCCTTAGATAAGCGACCAGAGGTACCGAAAGTCGGAGCAGATTGGTATGGGCGTTCTAGCGAGAGCTTAGGGCACAGAACCAGAGAGACCGCCGATATCGCATAACAAGTACTCGGTTTTCGTTCTGCTTAATTTTAAGCCTAAACACTCTTCAGTTTGTGCCACCACACCTCCAATTTGCTCTGGACCTCTAGGCCACTCTCGGCAACCAGCACAATGTCATCGGCAAACAGCATATGTACACCAGGGAGCCTCTTCCTGGATGTCCGATGTCAGAGTGTCCATTATCATCAGGAAGAGGTAAGGGCTGAAAGCCGACCCTTGATGTAAGCCGACAGCCACATTGCTCAAGCTGCCAGTGTTGCTCACTGTAGACCGGACTTGGGTACTTCATTGACTGTACATCGCTCGGATCATCTGCATATACTTCCCAGGCACATCTTTCTCCTTAAGGGCCCACCACAGAACCCTATGAGGTACTCGGTCATATGCCTTTTCAAAGTCAACGAATACCATTGTGCAAGTTTTTTGTGCACCTTTGTATTTCTCGCACAGCTGGCGTATAGCAAAAATGGCATCCGTTGTACCCCGGACCAGGCATAAAACCGAATTGGTTCTGTGAAATTGCACTCTCTTCTCTCAACATCCTTTCAATAACTTTCTCCCAGACTTTCATAGTATGTGACATTAGCTTTATTCTTCTACAATTATTGCATTTAAGCACATCACCCTTGTTTTTAAAGAAAGGCACCAGGGAATTGTTACACCAATCATATGGTTCTTCACGCAACAACTTATTGAAGAACAAAGCTAACAACATCCATCCATCCATTCGCAGCAACTTCCACACTTAAACTGGTATTCCGTCTGGACCAATTGCCTTACCATTCTTCATTCCATTTACAGTTATTCTGACTTCATCCATACTAATCATTCTCACTAAACCCACATTCACTGATTTATTCTCTAAAATCCCATTCTAGTTGTTTTCCTCATTCATCAGTCATTCAAAATAGTCGTTCCACCTCTCTTTGATTTTTTCATCTTCTGAGAGAATCATTTCAGTTTCATCCCTTATACATTTTATCTCACAAACTCTCTACTCTTGCTCTAGCAAGCCGGTATAGATTTTTTTGGCCTGCCGGACTATCTAGTGTGTAGTATAGTTTATCCTGCGCTTTTGCTTTCGCTATTGCCACGGCTTTCTTAGCTTTTTTCTTTAAAGCATCATATTCACTTTTTTTTACAGATTTTAAGCTAGCGTTTTCCGGATCTATACACTGCCATTCCGTAAATTTTCTGTTTTTTTTCCTTCAACACATTCTGTGTATCTATTGACCAAAACCATGTATCCCTATTTATTGTACCCTTTCCTTTCATCTCTCCCAAAATATATTTCGCTACATGACTAATACACTCAGCAATCTCATTCCAACTTTCATTTATGCTTCGATCATTCGTGTCTGTCTGTCAACGAGCCGAACGACGCTTTCTTTATATTTGCTGTGTTACACTATTCCTACACCATTTCTTTTACCGTCACTTCCACAGTAATAAAACTTATATCCCTCACCAATTTCTCTCGCTTTTGTTCCTCTCCATTCAGTTTCTTGTAAGCACGCTACATTTATTCGTCTTCTTTTTAATACGTCCGCTAACTCTCTGGCCCTTCCAGTCATTGTCCCAACATTCCAACTTGCATACCTCAATCTCATTTCCCAAGCTAGCTTCATACGTTGCCCCCGCCCGGGATCGTGCAACAACCCTCCATTTCCCACAGGAGCCCGGTGCTGCCCCTGTGCGTCGCCTGTGGGGTACGCCCTAACCCTATCGCGAATTCCATTTATATCCAACATATTGCAAAAGATATGACTACTGTTGTACAGTCGGCCACCTGCCTGACACCCTCCTTGTGAATGTTGTTACTGGTGGTTTACCCGCCACCACGCGGTTACCTGAGGTGCTTAACAGTACGCACGATCTCAAAATAGCCCTTAGTCGCCTCTCGCCCACGGGAAGAAATGGGTAAATATCAAAAAGCTTGCACATAAGATTCAAATTCGCTACTTATTCAAGTTGGTTTGATAATTATAATTATATACTTTTACCCAACGAAATAAATATATTTCACTTCGTATCTACACGTCCGTAGTATTTTCATCTTAAATGACAGCAAAATAAAGATTAAAATTACTTAATTCGTGTATAATCAGGAAACATAGGAGCAGGACAACACATGTGTCTATCACAAAAAACGAATCAAATCACTTGATTGGTACAAGATGATTTGGTTAGGTTTTCACAGCATTGCGTTGCGTTGTGTAGTCTTATTATATGTAACATACTAGCTTATACCAATGGCTTTGCTCGCGTGAATGTAGAAAATAATTCCAAGGTAACACACTCCCCGGATAAAAGTACCCTATGAGCTAGGTTATAGTATATCATAGTATCAAATCCGTGCAGCCGTTTGAGCGTGAAGAAGTAACAAATATACACACATCCTTACAAATTTTCGGCTTTATAATATTAGAGTGATACTCACGCAGACACTGTTAGCATCAGCGACAGGGAAGCCAATCCCTCCCCGCGGGCCCTCCACGGCGCCGAACACGTGCAGTATGTCGGTGACGTACTTAGCGGCGGCCGCTAGCAGAGGGGAGTTGCGTGGTGTGGTCTTGCGGAGGTAGATGTGTGTTGCACCTACTAACTCACGAAGGGCGTCTAAGGCGCTGCGGGTGTCGATGTTGTCTGTGGACCAATTATAATAATAAATAAAAATAATAAATTATTTATTGCCCAAAGAAAAGAAAATACATGACGTGTTACATATTAGTTTGAGTTCTTTTTTACATATTTTGTGAATGTCTCCTATGCTAGGAAAGTCCTGTTATAGGAGACAACCATTCGTCCATTATTACAATTACCAGAATTCGATGAACCAAACGTGTAACAATAACAATTAATATAAGTGTGAGCACCCATGCTGGAGTAGTGTGTGTGAGAGGGAGAGTGTGATGTTGTGTGTGTGTTTGTGTAAATGATGGTATGAGTGTGATGGTATCTGCGCGTGTGTATGGTGATTATATTAAAGATTTATGTGGATGAGGGTTTTACCAGTGCTTCTGTCTCGTCATAATCTAGGGTTAGTAGAAAAGTTTTAATACTATTTTTACATTTGTATGTATTTTAGGAGTGGATGTCTAGCTTTTGGTGTATTTTGTTGTAGATGCGTGCATAAGTTAGGTAAGTGAAATGTCGCCTAGCAAATGTGGTGTTTGTGTGTGTTGTGGGTCATGGCGGTTTAGATCTTATTCTGGCTGTTGGGCTGCTATTTATGATATACGAAAGGGTTGCATGCTATCTCATGACTGTGCGGAGGATATAGAGTTGTCAGACCGTTAAATGTTTTAAACTCTGCATATAATTGCCGTGTTAGGAATCTAAAAGGTTTTTTTAAGGTAACTTTTATAACTGCTCTTTGTGCTTGCTCTACTTGAATAATATCGGTATTGGCAGTCCCTCCCCACACCGTGATGCAAAAGTTTAATATCGAATTGGATATATAAAATAAAAAATGCCTTTAATTTATTGCAAATAAAAAATAAAATAAAGTGTATTAGGAAAAACTAAAGTTAATCCCATTCGGTACAAACTAATTAATAATAAAAATGAATCCTAATATAATATTAATTGCTTATTATGCAAAAACCCCTGTGCGGGTGAAGGCTTTCTCCAAGGAACCCCATCTTTCCCTATTTTGTGCTATTTGCATCCAGTTAGAACCCGCCGTTTTTAAAATGTCGTCCGTCCATCTTGTATGCGGTCTTCCTCTGAGTCGTTTTCCCCTTGGGTCTCTCCCGACCGACCGAGTCGCCCTTATGGTCTATCGCTCGCCTAAATCTAAATGGTTTAGATAGAAATTTTCTCAAAAGTGAGAAGGAGAGCTGTTTGAAAAGGCGGTTTATAGACAAATCAGATGTGTGATCCCTAATCATAGGAAGGTCCTATGTCCTATGGGATATGCGTTGTGTTAGAATCTAGTTTGATTTTTCTATTTTCTTTTACCGATTTTCTAGGTGCCCTATGCTGGATTAGTTAGATAGAAAACTAACGAGTTTTCAAGAGCATCAACTTTAAGTGATAGTCAATGTAAACCATAACATGGAATTCATGTTTTTTTATTATGGATAGTCTCGCGTTTGACCACCATCTCACCTGATGATGTGGTCAACAATGGAGAACGCTTGCCTAGAAGTAACCTATTCACTCTTGACTTTTTTTTTCTTTTTCTCAACTGCTAATTGGCAATTAAAACTGACTGTGTAAACATAGAAACGAACTAGCTTCACAACTGCTAGGGCCCGGGAGTTTCACTTTCCCCTAATTAAAAATACACAGCGTCCAGGAGCTAGCAGAAAGATTCGCAACATAAAATTGAGAGATGCGTCACTCTTGGCTTAAAGACCCCTAAGTTGTAGCTATTAGCTGCTATCATAGCATTAAGGATTAGCTCAATAATATAGTAAGACAACTAACCGCACAGAGCCGCATGCACTTGCTCCTTGACAGCGGATAGTTTGTTGGACAGCTGCAGCTCTTCTGCGTCCCACACGCCGCCGCAGCCCTCATCATAACCGCTACGCAACGCGTCTTTCACAGTCAGGAAGAACTCCTGTAACAAACCAAAATATTTTTATGGTACACTATAGTACTGCCAAATTATGAGGTCAAATTATACTGTGTCATATGAAAAGGATGTGATGAAATCCAATAATACAAAAACAAACCGGCTAAGTGCGAGTCGGGATCGCGCACGAAGGGTTCCGTACCGTCAATAGCAAAAAAAAAAATGGTAAAAAAATCAAGTTTGTTATATGGGAGCCCCCGTAAAATATCTATTTTATTCTGTTTTTTAGTATTTGTTATAGAGGCAACAGAAATACATCATCTGTGAAAAATTCAACTATCTGTCACGGTTCATGAGATACAGTCTGGTGACAGACGGACAGACAGACAGACGGACGGTGAGCGGAGTCTTAGTAAAAGGGTCCCGTTTTATCCTTTGGGTACGGAACCCTAAAAACAATCCATTTCATATTTTAAAAATATGAAATAACTACACAACCAACGACGGCTGATGCCATGATCAACAACCATCGTATGTTATGATGACTCAGACCTTCAGTAGCTTTTATCTAATTTTAAATGGAAACAATTATTTTAAGAAATGATAGGACAGATGTCTTCAAGATAAAAACACTCACATTAAACAGCTTCTCAAGCTGTATGGCCATATCCATGGTATTATCAGAGTAGTCCAAGGTTTCCTTCCAACCATGCATGAGGAAGCCGATTCTCAGCTGCCTCGCGGTGTGGCGACGCAGCGCTTCGGAGATGGTGACGAAGTTCTTGAGAGACTTCGACATCTTGCAGCCAGCTATCGTTAAGTGGCCCGTGTGGAGGAAGTAGTTCACCCAGCCGGGTTGGTCAAAGTGGGCCTGAGGAATGCAGTAGAACATTAGTTTATTCCTAGCTTTTTTTCCTATGGCGTAGATAGAACTGAATTGGATTCAAGAACCGATGTCGAAAAGTGATATTTTCAGGATAAAAGTATCAACAATTTAAATAGCAATAATGTCAATCAAAGACAAATGATAAAAATTAAATTATTTTTTTCTTTTAAACAAATAATTTTTTCCCTTTGTCTACATTTGATTTATTTAAATGAAGAGGCGAATCTGGTATGCACATCATTGTTAATATAACAATGATGTTTTTTACAGACATTTATCAGCTAACTATTACATACTTATCTTTTTTGAAGCATTAGGACATATTTTTGATGGACAATCAAAGAGAACATTTAAACAAGGTAATTTTTTTTTTATTTCAAGTACAGGCAATAAGATGATTTAAAAAAAAAACCGGCCAAGTGCGAGACTGACTCGCGCGCAGAGTTCCTAAAGAATCATAATAATTACATTTTCAAAAACGTAGACTTACTATACGTTTTACTGTAAAGGACTTCGTAGTTTCAGGGAGAAGGGAGATGTCAATTTTCATCTTAAATAACGTTAAAAATATTTATTTAAAAATCCTGAAAAAACATTACATTACATTTGAAACTTAATAGGTACGTTACAGTTTGAATAATTTTATTTTCCGAGTTAAAGTGACCCCATATTCTAAATTCATATACACGTCACTTACATTACATGTCCGTAGAGTCACGGACATTAATGTTTGTACTAAACTTTATCTCAATCGGCCAAGTAGGATTCGGAGTAACTTTACTGAGGCAGAAGGACAAACAGACAGACAGACAGACACACAATTGATTCCATAAGGGTTCCATTTTTCATTCAGACTTTGGAAGGCTAAAAATATCGGCTATTAAACCACGATACTAACTTATCAGTTACTTGTTAGTATTCACTGTAGTAATTTCTTCAGTTTGCTAATTGTCAACTATCTGAACCAGCATATTATAATGTTGTACTTGAAGTCAGTGCCTCTAGCGTTTTTGTCTAACTTACACACACATTGGAAAGCATAACATATAAGCATATTTAAGGCCGAGCAATGTAGATACATCAATTGACTCACCTCACTCTGAGCCAGCTCATTATCGTGATGAGGGAACTTGAGGTCTACACCCCCAGTGTGTATGTCTAGCTTGTCACCGAACACGTCGGAGGCCATCGCTGAGCACTCGATGTGCCAGCCGGGCCGGCCGGGGCCCCACGGCGACGCCCAGGACGGCTCGCCCGCTTTACTGCGCTTCCATAGGGCGAAGTCGTTAGGGGACCGCTTTTCACTTGTGTCATCTGTTAGATCACCTGAGAAGAAAATAAAAGACTAATTTCAGTATTTATTGTTTATTGTAAAAACTTTATTAACTGATAATCATGTAAATGCAGTATTTTGAGACATGTAATTAATTTCTATTGAGGGTAGAATTTTTTTATTATCATATGAACCATGGCTCCATCCAACACAATAAAATCAATTTATTATTATTGTACATAGTGTTTACAGTGAGAAAATGTAACCTGAATTGCAAATAAGTACCATGAGATTTTATAAATATAAATCTTATGGATGTTATTACTTTCCGGAAATTAGCGATACTATGGGATATTAAAAAATCATGTTGATTATTAAAAAATCATTGATGCAGTTTTAGTTTTCAATAAAATTGAGCCAAGACTCCTTTGAATATTTTTCCCATAGTTTCGGATTTAACCATACACACCCACTTGAAAAATTCACCCGGAATTATGAGTAGATCATAATAAATCTCATCCGAAACTGATCATTTACATATGTTTCAATTTTTTTATTTTGGTTTTGAACTACAAAGTGCTAATGCCATTATGATTCTGTCGTGAAAAAGAGACCTGTATAGCTTTGCTCTCTCTCTCATCGAAACTACGATGGTTTTATGGTTTTTTTTTTTTTGGTCCATATGACTTATGGATGGAGTCATAACAGGCTACAGCACCTTGAAACATCTATCAAGACCAATAAGCTCTATAAAACATTATAATTCCAATTTTACCTTCTCCTTCTTGTAATGATTTTGTGTCCCCATAAGCTTCAGGAACTAATCTAGCATAATAATGCTTATTTTTGCTATCAAACTCGCTCACACTGAAGTAAACAGAACCATTCGATTCATAAGCAAGACCATTGTCTATGATCTTCTCAATGAACTTTACTATCTGTGGTACATATTCACTTACTCTCGTTAATACATCTGGCGGTAATACCTGTAAAAAATAAAAAATTTAAAATGTTTATGTGCATAAGAAAAATTATATTGAGTCAGATTTCTATATACACTTTTTTCCTAGCATACTTTGTGCCAAGAGGCCTCCCTTTTCTCACTTCAAACCTGGCCAAGCTTGACCCGGGAAATGAGATCAAATTGTCACACCACTTATGCTGAGGGGAACCTCGAGAATATACTTGTGTATACATTTGTGCGTATATATACTTGTATAGTAAACGAGTAGTCTGCCTTGATGACGATAACCAGAGGCTACCTACAGGGAGAGGTACTCTCCCCGCTACTATGGAATTTAGTAATCAATGAACTGATCACAATACTCAACGCAAATCGTTACTACACAAACCCTATCGTATGACAACCTCGCAATCCTTATTGTACCTGGGAAGGTGAATGGAACGATCTGGAACCTCACGCAACAAGCATTGCGCATCATGGAATGATGTTGCAGGGAATATGATCTGTCAGTGAATCCCTCTGAAACTGAATTAGTCATGTTCACGCAAAAATGAGAGCACTTCTATAACCTAAACTGTTCAATACAGAACTCCAGTTGTCAAATGAGTTTTAAGAAATTCAATTTTTAAGCTGGTGATACAGGAAACCAAAGTTTGTCTAGAGAAACCTACTTTCATGCGAGCTAAGCTGCTGGCAGAAGCTAGTCTGTGATAAATACTTACATTTAATGCTTTCATGTCTTTATGGAACTCATTTTCCCAATACCTCGGCAGTGCTGTGAATATAGCATTGTCAGTGACTGAGGCCCCAAACTTGCTGTCCAGCCATTCTGATATGGGGCTTTTGGCTGACTGTAGCAGTTCACACTTAGCATTTGTGATCTTTACATCATCTTTATCTTCTACTGCTACTTTCAGGGTTTTCACTGCTGAAGCAATGCTGAAAATATGATTTATATTGATGAAGAAAATGTACAATCAGCTGAGTGTCAGTGCTAGAGCACTACTGTGATATTCAAATCAAATTTGCTATCAAGGATGTGCAGTGAACTGTACTGATGTTGTAAATATTCATTGACTGAAATGACAATCAATATTCACAACAACTTTGAGTTTTCATCGAGAATTAAATTAAAAAATTTAATTCTCAATGAAAACTCAGTTTGTGTGAATGTTTCCAAAACATTCACATATTATTTATTTGGGATTTCCTTAGATTACATCATACTTTTTAAAATACAAGGAAAATAAGTCATAATAGAAGAATGTTGATCAATCTAAATGTTAACTTGAGATTATTCACAGTAATAATACATGCTTATAGTAACATACTTGGATGGAAACTATAACACACTGGAACAAATAGGATAGTTCTGATAAGAACTATGCATGTAGTTGGCTTGCTTATCTAAAAGCAGTAAGTTATAAAACTTGCTTCTACACAAAGTATTAATTTAATTTGTACTGCTCTGAAGCAGTAAAGAAATGCTGATAAAGTTTCTTACTAGTTAATGTTTCTTTGACCTTATTATTTTGTATCTAATGTAAAAATCACTTACCAGTCTAGTGTCTTTTGCATGGCATTCTTTTTATCTGGGTCAGTGGCTTCTTTAACAATTATTTCGTAGTAATTCACTACTGATGTTGCATCATCAATAATACAATTCAGACTTTTCTTCTCTTCAATGTATTTCTCAAACAAATGGTGCTGCCTTGCCCTTTTTATGATTTTGTCGTCAATATCTGTGATATTCATAACATAAAGGATGTCATAGCCAAAGTAGTTGGCCATTACTCGCCTTAATATGTCAAAAGATATGTATGATCTGAAATTGATAAATAAACAATAAATAAAATTAACCATTAAAAAAAATTGGTATATGATATAAACAAATAATGGTCCTTATAATATGAAAATAATAAAAAATTACATAGGTTTTGGTTGAAATAGGCCTGTACTTTAATTTAGAATACTAATAAGATTTAGTAAAGGATATTCAACAGCCATATTCAAGAATTAGTTTAATCACAGAAAACTATAGCCATACAATTAGGTAGCTTTAATGAAAATGCTATTACTTTTATGACATTGAATGACCCATTAGTATGAATGCAATGTAGTGAGTCATGCATAAAACGATTCCGCGACCCCAAGAAATCATTAGTTAACTGAATATAAAGTACCTGGCATGGCCCATATGGGAGGCGTCATACACAGTAGGTCCGCAGCTGTACCAGTTGATACGGTTACCAGTATCGCACACAAATTCTTCCTTCTGCCGTGTCAAGCTGTTATAGAGCTTAAGCACAGGCCTCTTCTCAGGTTTAGCCGGTGGGGACCAACTGGGTTGACTTCTTTTCGACATTGTTAGTTTTTCACATAAAACTACCTTTCAAGAATTATTTACCACTACTGCATACAATATACTTTGTAATTTAAGAGAACCCTCATTAAAATGTTGAGTTATAACTTAGAAAAAGCGTTTTTCGCCACGTACTGAACTGAACGTGTGATCACAGCGTGTGATGCATGACTCTTTGACACTTGCAGCAGAATTCATCTGACATTGACAACCACCATAGTGATTTTGAGGTTGTTTTTAGGGTTCCGTAGTCATATGACAAAAAACGGAACCCTTATAGATTCGTCATGTCTGTCTGTCTGTCCATCCGTATGTCACAGCCACTTTTTTCAGAAACTATAAGAGCTGTACTGTTGAAACTTGGTAAGTAGACGTATTCTGTGAACTGCATTAACATTTTCACACAAAAATAGAAAAATATCAATAAATTTTTGGGGTTCCCCATACTTAGAACTAAAACTCAATATTTTTTTTTACAACTAATACATGAGGTCTTCAAAAATAATATTGAGGTTACTAATATATTTTTTTTCTAAACTAACTCTGTAAACTGAATAGTTTGCACGAGAGACACTTCCAAAGTGTTAAAATGTGTCTCCCCCTGTAACTTCTAAAATAAGAGGATGATAAAACTAAAAAAACATGATGTACATTACCTTGCAAACTTCCACTGCAATTTACCTTTCAACTTTGTACAGAACCCTCTGTGCGCGAGTGCGACTCGCACTTGCCCATTTTTTTTTAATGATCTGGTAACTTGGACCTATAAGTCAAGTTTTGAGGTTGACAATTGCAATGCATCCTGCGTTCTAATGTAAACTAAACTAAATGCAAGCAAATATGTTTTTAGCGTATAGTGTCTTAGACATAACTATTAATAGAAATCACGTATTATAGATCAAGTCTAAAGAAGATATCCCAGTTTAAATTTGGTGAGATTACGTATATTATGTCAATAATACCTACGTACCTCCTTATGAATTTTAAAAATCAATAAACGCATTTTTGAACGAACGACAAGAAGTCATGTCATTGTCAATAGACAATTTCCGTCATTTCGTAGTGGTGGGTTTCTATCGCATTTTTGATGGACATAACGTATAGTCAAATGGGGTGAATAGAAACAAAACTTCAAAGGGTATTCACGATATTTGAATATTTTTTGCTGCATTTAACTATATCAATTTATTGATCAATTGTTATTCTAAAAAATCGATGCTTTGTTAGAAGCCGTTAATATGGTATCAAAGTGAAAAACCAAACCAAAGTTTTGTTTCTATTCACCCCGTTTTACAGTAACCGTTTTAACGTAACGGTTACAGGCAACTGTTGTCATTACAACTGGTTTGAAGACGATTTTGCGGGAGAACGAAAACCACTCTACGTTGAGGAACATCTGACCCCAACATCTAAAAGGCTATTTTACCTATGCCGTGAGTTCGCTAAACGAAATACCTTTAACTTTTGTTGGGTGTCGAACGGAAAAATCCTCCTGCGTAAGAACCCAGATACAAAGGAAGCTCTTGTTGTAAATTCAGAACACTTTCTGTTAGATTTAAAATAAAAAATGTGACTTTTTTCCCCATAATCTATTGAATTTCTGTAGATTTCTGTACATTTTGCTTAAACATCTTAATAACTTTTCTATATATTATTTTAAACTGTATAGTAATAAGATAAAATCCTGTTTGTTGAAAACTCAAGTGAACTTTAACCAATTAAACTTCAAATTAGAACTAACTTTACATAAATTTAATAGCAGTGAGAGTGAGATCAGCACTGTGACTGACATTTCCCTGTTAATGCAACTGCAACACCAGCTTAAAGTACTTATCATATTTTTAATTAACGATATTTATTCTCATGGTATAAGATTGGCTGCGTTGTATTTTCACGTTGTTGCACTTACAAAATGCCTGATAATATAAATAATGCTGCAAATAAAATTGATAGCTTTGAGGTTGCAACCTCCCATTTTTGCACACCGGACAAGTGTACTGAGCTTGTTGTGGATCCTAAAACTCATCTTAAAACTATACATATTAATATCAGAAGTGTAAATAAAAACCTAGACCAGTTTATATCTATTCTGTCTGTGATCAAATTTGAATTCGACTTAATCATTCTTTCAGAATGCTGGTTAAAAGGATCAGGCCCACCACCCTATCTCGATAATTACACATCTTATGCTACTACAAACAACGTTACACAAAACGATGGAGTAGTAATATATGCTAAAAACGGATTATAATGTACCGTATCTGAACCAACCTTTTTTAGATGCTAACTGTCTATTAAGCAAGTTAAATAATACTGCTATAATCGGATTGTATCGATCACCATCACGTTTAGACCTGACCAAATTTTATCACAGTCTAGAATCACTAATATCTACTCTAAAATCATTTAAAAATGTAGCTGTAATAGGAGATCTTAATATCGATATAAAAGAGACCAACAATATTGACCGAAACTCTAGTGTCTTTCTGCTGCTCACGGCTTCGCTATGTCTGTTGCCTGCACACGTGTTTCCTACAAGACTAGAAAACTGTCTCGATCATATTTTACTAAAAACTAACGCTACGGCAACAGCAATCATTTTGGATACCCATATAACCGATCATCTTCCCACCATTTTATGTATAAAAGGGACCAAAGAGCTACATCTGAATACCAATAAAGTCATAACTCGTTTAGACTACACTTCTATTAAAAAAGACATTGACCAAAGTAACTTTAGTTCAGTTTTGAACGAAACTGACGCGAATACTGCTACTGATAATTTGATCTCGGTTATTAATAATGTAATAAGGAAACACACAAATCAGAAAAAAGTAGTAGACGAACACGTATTCTGAAGCCGTGGATCACAAAACGGTTACTTCGTTGCATATGGAATCGTGATAGAATGCACATTAAAGTTAAGGAAAATGCGAATAATACAATTCTCCACACCACATATAAAAGGTATCGAAATTTCTGCGATGCCCTGCTTAGGAAACTAAAAAATCAATACGGAGAAGAACAGTTCACTAAAGCACAAAACAGTGCAAAAGCAACATGGGATATTGTAAACTTCATTTCAGGTAGGAAATGTCAGTCACAGCCAGCGATGGAACTATTAAAATTACCAGCTGATGCTAAATTGTCGACCAACTGTGTTAACAAATACTTTGTTAACATTGGAAAAGACCTGGCTTCGAATTTGGTTCCTCCAGATAATTCGTCTGTACCCCACCACGTTGGTGAATCTGTATTACAGCCCAACTTTCTTGGGATACTGTCAGTGAGCCATGAAGAAGTGGCAGCAATCATACGGTCACTTCGAAATAACTGTGCAACTGGCTGGGACAATAGTCCAGCCTCAGTAATTAAGCTTTCACAGGAAGTGTTGATACCACCTATTACGCACATTTGCAACACCTCTATTGCTGCTGGTGTATTTCCAAATAGCCTCAAAAAAGCCATAGTGACCCCTGTATATAAGGGTGGGGACAGAGAGCGACTTACGAATTATAGGCCTATTTCAGTGCTGAGTCCATTATCAAAGATTCTAGAAAAGATACTTAATAACAGTTTGACAAAGTATCTCAACAAATTTAACATTATCTCAGAAAACCAGTATGGATTTAGATCGGGTGCGTCAACTGAAGATGCTGTTACTAACCTCAGTGCTGCAGTAGCTGATAAAATGGACAATAGCTACAAATGTTATGGTATATTTCTAGATATATCAAAAGCTTTTGATACGGTCTCTCTCCCAGTCCTTTTATCCAAATTGGAGCGTATTGGAGTTCGAGGACTATCTTTGAATATTTTTAAAGATTATCTTACCAATCGAAAACAGGCAGTCAAAATTGACACTATGATAAGTGAGGATGAACAGATCGAATATGGAGTCCCGCAAGGGAGTATTCTTGGCCCCACGCTGTTTATAATATACGTTAATGACTTGTGCAGGATGATTCTTAAAAATTGTGATATTTGTACATATGCTGATGACAGATGATGTAGAAAAAACAAAATATATTCGTTTTTATCTCCCCAACACCTACACACCATCAGTGAAAACTACAACACTTACTGTCCATAATTGTGCCAAATCATCAACTAATTGTTCTTGTATAGAATTGAAGAATGTTTGCAGTATAAGGTATCTTGGCATATTGATTGATGAACGATTGGATTGGCGCCCACAGGTGGAGATCCTTACAGGACGAGTCAGGAAGTTGATTTACGTTTTTAAGAATCTTCGCCGTTCTGCCGATCGGTCGGTATTGTACACAGTCTATCTTGCACTATGTTGCCACGTTGCATGGCAATGCTTAATTTCTGACCGAGGTATACAAATAATATTTGTATATCTTTTAAACGATTTTTCAAAAATAAAAAGATATATAAAGATTGTTAACGTTTAGTTAATTACCTAAACAAATGGAGTATAGTGACATAATATTATTATGTCACTAGGCCGGATGACAGTTGAAATGTTAAAATGCTATGCTTTTTTTCTGGTGATGTTGATATAATCGAATTGCACTACAATGTCATTGTAACCTCTTATTTCTAAGCACAAATAGTTATTTTTATATTCCTGTTTATTATCTAATGCGGAAATGTATATTAAGTATATTATACAATAAATAAAGCAAAGTATATTAATGTTACTTGACTAAGATTTATATCAGCGGGAACACTATGAGTTCAGTTTAGCCAAAAGTCATGAAGTCAAGTCAGCAAAAAATAAAACTAAGCAATGATTATTTACTATCGTAAACAATTTAGTCGATTCAGTTTCTGATTATGACGATTTTTTTTTGCTTTACTTATAACTGATAGCGTGATTTGATAATACTTAGGGCGGAATTCACTAATAAAACTAATCGCGTTTTAACGTTTGGCTCGCATAATCGCGTTTAGCCGCTGTCACTAGTGTCACTTGTCTGTATTTTTCTTTTATTGTATTTTTACGAAATGAATTTTGTATAAAATCTAACTAGGCAATCGGCAGATGTAATCGCTGTTAGAACAGACCGCTCTACTTTCTAAATTGTCTACGATCTAGGACAGTGTAACCACAGTGCTACGATTTAAAACGATTTCTTTTTCAATATATTTGGATATTAAACTTGATAAGTGATCGAATTGCTTGGTCTTAAAAAAAATCTAAAGTTTTTAATAGGTTCTAAAATATGCACTTTGTTCATATTGGAAAGCTTTCGTTTTACCCACCACTTTCTCTTTTCCTTTTTTTAAGCATACCTACTGTTCCCGCCGTTACGGTTAGAGCAAGCCCAATCTTCTGTTGTGTTGATTAATACCATTACTATTCTTCTTCACAAATGTGTCGTCTGTAGGATTTAGAACTCAATTTAATGTCTAGCTAACAACTTTGGTTCCTAACTGTTCCTAAATAGATTTTCTTAAAATTTAAAAGTGTAATAAGCCTTTCCTTCAAAGTTGATAGGAGCAATAGAAGATAACAAAAATAGGGTCAGATCGATAAGGCCTTTCAGTAATAGCTAAGGGCACTGGTCACTGGAGAGGTCGCAGTAATTGCAGAACAAACATTGAGTTCATAACATTTAACATGCATTGAATATTTTTTACCGGATGGTACTGACGCCAACATAATTGATTTACTTGTAAATTTTGTTGCCACTTACGTTGTACATGATAAAAAGTAATTAGTTAAAATGTATAACTTGACTAAACGCAGTTCAAATCAAAGACTCCTGTATCATAATTTTTTAGTCGATTAGACAAAGTAACGCACTAGAAAAATAACAATGTCGTGTTTTATGAACAGAAACTATGAAAATCATTATGTTTCTCTCTTTCTTATAAGAAAAATAGGAGCTAATGTCAATTGACAAAATGAGACGAAGCTATCGATAAGTGTCAATTTAGTCTCTGTGAAAACTCCTTGTTGACTTGTGAATGTGTGTGTTGCGAACAAAAATAACTATCTATCTATACGTATTTCTACGCGTTTATCTGAAAGTTGCAACTACTGTACTCATAATTTACTTAAATTTTTGTGTATTTTTGTATTGTTTCGTCTAAAACACAATCCTTCCGGATAACATGGCTCTCTGTGTTTGTAAATGCCTAAATGTAACGATCGAAGGTGATAAACTTGAAGACAATGTCGATATTGGGAAACTGGAGTTAACATCCATGGAACAAAGGGATATTTTTTTCAGTGAGGTACCGTCAGTAAACATGTCTTGACCTTGACTTATAGCAAGGGTTTTCGTTGCTTGATATGTTAGAATATGAATGAAACCTTATCAACATGACTGTGATCACATTTATTTTGATATTATTGTGTATGTATTTTATACATAATACACAAGTACATGTGCGTTCGGCACTGTACCGACTTGTTTACGATTGTGCTAATAATACATAATATAAAGACCAATCTCCCCATTTACACTATATCCGGACTTCTTAGTTTATTTTTAGCTTTTAAATCCTTAACTCATCTTGTTGCTTTACTGTTTAATGTACAAAACGGTATCAATTCTTTTTGAAAACCAGTTTTACTGGAACTATAATTTATCATGAATATTTAGTGCTTTATGTTTTAAAAATGGTTGTTAATAATATCAAATTGTTGTTGTAGAAACTACTATCATGCTCCCTAGGCAGCCTTAAGAGTCAGGTTGCTCAGCCTGCGCTGGTGGAGCAGCGTCCACTGGGCCGGTGGACCATACACTCGTGCCTGGCTTGTAGCCAGCCTACTCATGCCATATCACATGACAAAAATGGACCTTATGCATTGCTTGTTTGTAAATCTATTCAGGTCAGTGTTCATTTCAGTGTCTAATTACATTCAGTCAGCTGAATTATAACTATAGATTGATTTAACACAAATGTAAATAACTACCATCTGCTTTGCATCTGAATAATACCCATTGAGTACACACAGTATTTAATCATTGAGATTGATTTTGTAGCCTTGCTGATTATATAAACGGCAAACAAAAAAAGTAAACATGTAATAAAAACGTGTTATGAACTCAGGGGTTTCAAATTCTATTTAACTGCTTTAAGATTGGATTATTTATTGAGTGCAGTGGTAATTATGGATGAATAAATGGTTACTAATTGTAAAAAAATAAAAATATTTATCCTAAATTATTACCTATGAGTTTGGAATTGGTTTTTGTTTCTGGTTCCTGTTAAAATACTTTAGATAATAATTTATTTTGTGACACAGTTTATAACAGCAACACAGTGCTGTTATAAACTATGTTCCATTTTATGCTAATATAGAGCATGTTTACATGACAATCTTATCACCATAAAGATAATTTTCCTACCAGACTTATGAATTTACCTGTTTATGTTACAGACCACACAAGAACGGGTAAATAATTTGAAAAAATCGAACACCTATTCGCCAGTATTTAACTTATTAGTGCCAGAAGTAACAAATGACATTGAAATGAAGGAAAATGTGGATACAAACAACTTTATTAACAGTGATAGGAATGTTTGGCTGCCAACTCAGCAGGTGATAGGAACTCTTAGCAAACAGATGAATCAGACCCTGCAGTCACAACTAGAGGCGGTTGAAGAGGCTGTCAGACAGTTCAGAGATCAGAAATATGCAGAGTTTGAAGCTTACAGAGAAAGAGCACAAAGAGACCATAAAATTTTAGCTAGGTATGCTGTTTAAATATTAAATGTAGCTTGATTAGTCCTTTAAAATCAAACCATTTATTTATGAACTTTAACCTAATCCTATTACATAAGATAAACCAGCCTGTTTGACCTACTATAACAACTTGTTTTGTTGCAGTATCATAAGCAAGGCACGCAACAACGTTGATAGGGACGGTTGGCGAATCGATACGACCATCGACAATGGACCACCCTCCCCCCACCTACCTCCCCTACAGAGACGAAGACTGTCCTCTTTCAAAGATGCCAAAAAAGTCTCACAAAATATTGTTAAGGTATTAATTATTTTTTTAATTAATTATACCATTTTTATTATAAAAGAAAACAGTAAGAATTATAAAACAGTTATAGCCCTTAGTGCGTAAATGAAAATGATCCCATATGTAACAATTATTTGTTGGATGCTACCACCTACCACATGACAGATTTTCTAACAACTTTCTGAGTTAAATGACCTCATTTTTACACTATTTATAAACTTAGTTTTATTACACCATCTTATCTTACATTAATTTCTACCAATGGCTTCTACATAAAAGTAGATAATATAGCCTATGTCAATCAGTGTTAAAGTGACATATCAAAATCGGTCCAGAAGAATGCTTCTGTATAATATTGGGATATATTTGTTTGTCGGAATATTTTACTGTGTTAAAGGAGATCGCTATAAATAGTCTTAATATTAATTTACAGCTTTATTTATTTTTCTATAAAACCACCAAAACTGAGGAAAAGTATGCAATAATTGATAATGTGGTGTTTACATACAATGGTACATTGTAAATAACTGTTATAAGCTAGCACATGTGACCCAATACAGATGTTATTATTTACTTATATTTTACATGTGCTATTCACACCGCTTTGTTAATTTATTAAGACATCAAACTAAAACTATTTTTAGTTAAAAAGTCAATAAAAACGTTATTCTGTTTATGTTAACCAGTTACTATTCTTGTTATCCAACTACATGATAAAATTATATCATGGAATTTTTCTATAAAATATTTGGTTATTGATATAGCAACGCGTTTATTTTATCGAGTGTTTTCAACATCTCAAGAGTGTTTATAACACGCTTATTCTTTTGTGTTTACAGTCCACTAGAAATATGCCACCCGAAGAAGATTCGTTAGATGCCGAAGATCTTTTTGACTTAGAAGGATTTGACTCTCGGAATAACATGCTCTCTGATCAAGACGACTACGATTCTGATCGTAAGTACTGATTTCTAAAAAATTCATCAGTATTTTAAAGTAATTTTTAACAAAGATGCGAGTCACTTTTGCTTTACATAAGTATCAAGATAATTATATCGCGACGTGGCTAACGTGGCATGGCGCGTCACGTTGCCGTGGAACAAAATACTTCGTTTGGACTGGAGATGTATCTCGAATTTTTTGAAGACACTGGTATAACGCGGCACTGTACCTTGCATCCAGTCAACACGAATACACGATGGAGCAATATGCCGTATTCAGATACCGTGCCGTTTCACGTTAACGACGCCCCCCGGTGCATGATAATGTGGCCCTAGGTTTCGCTGGAAAAGTATTTTAATGTCTGAAATTACTTACAAAAATTGGTCCATACAAACTATTTAACTTGAGAGGAGAGTGTATTTCTCATCAATACGCTAAGAAGAACAAATTAATGCTTCCTTTTGTGGAGGATATAGTAGTTACGATGTTTTATCCCGGCAAATAGTTTGCCTTGCGTGTAGTAGAGAGCCAGCATGCTAAGGTTACTTAATAAATATAATGTTCTCAACCTCACTCACGAAAAGTTCCCTTCGAAAATACAGATAACGCTGGACTGTTTTCACGCCTACTACAAATGGTTCTCTATACATGAAATACATTATTCCGCAGAAGGCAGTAACGACGAAGGCATCCACATCTCGCGGCCCCGCGGCGGCGGCGGCGGCGCGGACGTGATCGCGCGCTCTCTTCCCATGAATATGCCAAAGTTCCCCAATGAACGCCCCGCTCAACGGGACCTAGATGATGATGTAAGGCTAAATGAACTATTATATTGTGTCCTTCGCATATTCTAGTTATTTTAAATAACTTTAACCTGTCTTTTCTCAGTGTTTCTCAGTTTATTTCGTTATCGCCGTATTTATTTCTTAACGTACCGCAAATAAGAAATATGACCAAATGCTAAAGTATGTGGTTCATAACAATTCACAGAATACTGCTTAAAAGTTTTTCGTTTATGCTGCAGCAAAGCAACTTTATACTTATCGTACGCTGCATTAGAACATGCGGATTATTATAAAAAGTATTGTCTGTTGGCTACAGGAGGAGCCTCAAGACATAGCAGCAAGTATCAAAGCGCTGGCCCGCTCGGTGCACGGCGACGTGTTCGAGCTGCCGCGCCCGCGCTTCTCCACCCAGATCTAGCGAGGCACGAGCGCCCCGATTTCTCAGCTGTCCGCGTAACATTTGCTCCAAACGCCACATTAGGACAACGCCCGCTTTACAATACTAAATCATTCAAAGATATCTCGTCGTGTTGTGCATGACTAGTGTGCTTGAGTTATACATACACTTGCCACACATTGGTGCTTCATAATGTGATCACAGTGACCCTAAATCCAAATTATGAGTAAACTTTACGTTTGACCTAACAACTAGTGACAATACATGCTACATTTAACGAACAGATATGATATGGCAGCTAGATATAATTAAATTCACAAAGCTTAACAAATTGAATATTTGGGAGCCCTTTAATATTATGGAACAATATATATGACAAATAAAAAATATAAGAGGCTATAAAGTGTTATTATAAGCAGAGTAACTATTAAAAAAAGATAAACACCAAATCGTTTCTAACGCAGTTTACTAATATTATTTAATTTAGTTGCAGGTCCCGACAGTACATAATTTGAATTGTTTAAACTATGCCATTTTATTAGTTTGCGATACATTTATAATATCGGGAACAATAATTATAAAGTTGTTAATAAATGGGTGCAGTATGTTGGTATATTTCAATATATCCATGGCTAGAATATAATTCTTAAGTGACCAATTACAATATAAAAACAATATAATTCTTAAGTGACCAGTGACAATTAATGCCAAGTCAATTAAAACATTAAACAAATAGTGAGGTGGAGGATAGTGCTATATTCCTGTGCTGAATGTTCGACCGCTTGTAGTAACCACTACATATATAAATATGATCTAGCCATGTAAGAGTTTAATAATGAATGGAAATAAAAAGAGTTGTGGCAACATTATGTTAATTTAAAATCAAGTCGACCTAAGATAATAATGCCATATTACTGTGAAATAATTCTTGTCGGCCGCTGGTACCATACATATAAAAATAAAAATAAATGTACGTGCGAAAGTGTCTTGGTGTCAGTGACTATTGTTAAATGTATGTAAATATAATAAAATTTTATAGATGACAAGTAAATATAACTATGAATTGTTAACATCTAAGTCATATCCACGTTAATAGACTTTTCTATTATGTTTATCTGGTGTTATCTTAATGATAAGTGAAAAGTGTACAAAAATATTAATAAATTGCATTTCTTACTAGTCTTTTAGGGTCACGAAATAATTTTTCATTGTTAACATAATTTTCAGTAGGTAGTTTATTAAATCGCATACATAATGAAAATCATGAATGTACATAAGAGATCAATTGTTATAACGTTGGATAAAGATACAAATAAAACTTTTGAAAATGATTTTATTTTTATACCCAATATTTTGAATGTTTAAGTAAAAGATTAACAGTCAGAATCAGGAGTAGGCTTCGGTGACGCAGTGGCGTCTCGCTCGTTGTAATGTTTACTTTCTATAACTTCCTAGTGTTTAAGTTAGGCTATTTATGTTATCATAGCTCGTGTGTTACTGAACAAGCGAATTATATTTTTCAGCGTCTTCCAATAGCACTGATTTACAAAAGAGAAAGATTTTTTTAATGTGATGTCTATTTCAGTCAGTTGTTTTTATTTTAGCTAAAACTAATAATTGTTTCATTGGTGTGACTTTTATGAGATGGACCTTGATTGTATGTATTAGAAGTATGTAATAAATATTGAACGTGAATATGGCTTATTATTTACTACCGCCTGTTAAATAAACATTTGAACGATTTATCATATTTTAAATGAACATGTTCATACTTTATATAGTGTCCCAAAATTAACGCAAGATTTGAATTAAATAGAAAACAGATTTTTTGGGGTTACCAGCACTTTACTGCACAAATGGCGGCAAATTCAAATCTTGCGTTTTAGTTTATAATTCAATAAAAAAATCACAATCTGAAGACTAAAAACTGTATTTTCTATTTAATTCAAATGTTCGTTAATTTTGGGACACCTATACATTACTAATAGTCGACCTCTGTCGTTGATACGACAGCCGGTGCCATGGTTACGGCGTCACAACAATTGTGGCTAAAATTTTATAGATAGCACATCTATCGGAGGTGTGTTTCTAATTAACAAGAAGAATGTTGAGTTCGCGTTATTATAGCGCTTCGCGGCTGGGAACCGACGCGAAACCGCGAACTGCGATGGTGGTGGACGAAGATGACGAGTTGTACGCGGGGTTCAACGAAGTGGCTCCTGCCTTGGACACGCGCAACTTGCGAGAAGACCAGGACTTCCAAGAAACTCTTCGTACTGCTGGAATAGGCCGGAAGGTACCCAGCACGAGCAGAATGGGCACAGGGGTGAGTCTAAATTACTGTTGACCGAAGATAACCTGTAATGTGTATGACGACATCACTTAGTGTTATTACTTTATTAAATAAATAAAGGAATATAATCTCACTAAAAATATTTTATAAGGTCAATAAGTATCTGCTTCGAACTGGTTATTAATGTTTTATACTTACTCTATCGGCTATCGGACTAATGTAGGTATTCTGTGCAATATTTTACATTAATGATCTTAGGCCTATCATAATTCGCAATCCTACAAGGTATGATTGAAATACAAACGACCACATTAGCCCTGGATAGAAACCGCTGCCGCGACAATTCAAGTCGCGGCATGGCGGAGAGTGTCCCGGTGAGATCTCATGGTGACATGGCGACAACGACTGTCGCAACCCAGTGCTGGGCACGCGCAGTGCTTCTACAAAGCAATTACTGCTTTGTAGAAGCAGCGAAGGAGGAGGCCGCACGCGTGAGGGAACGAACGTCTTCATGTCCCAGCCCGGCAGATTTCGACCCCGACTACCAACCACGGAAGACGTGGGCTTGCGGACGTCGAGCAATGGGTAGCTCGCCGTCCGGCCGTCTGGTAATCGATCGGACCGAGCCCGAGTCGTCGACAGCGCGTAGTGATCCATGTGCTCCTCAAAGAGATATACAGCAAACCGTAGGAGTCTAGCAGGGCCGATTCTGTTAAGACCGCGGGGTATTCTGAAAAGGAAACCCGTAGTCCTAGAACGCAAAGGATTATGTCAGTAAAAAGTCTGACACGCCCTCTCAAAGTTATTTGATGATTAACCACTTTAAAAAAAAACTGGGCAAGTGCGAGTCGGACTCACGCACTGAGGGTTCCGTACAAACATACGTTAATAGTTCAATTCCCGAATGGAGTTTCGAAGATTTTTCCGAACCGCAAAAAAAAAAGTTTTTTTTTTTATACAACAAAACTGTTTTTATTTCTATTCCTATACCTGTACTATAAGACCTTTCTTTATGCCAAATTTCAGGATTCTGGGTCAACGGGAAGTACCCTATGAATATAGATTCCCTTGAGATTGTGGAAATAAACGTTTTTTGGGTAAAATAAACTGCCGTATCTTTTTTTTCGTTAACTTACATATTTGATTTTTTCACAGCTTTATGGGACCGCAAACCTGAGTGTATGGTTTTAATTTTAACTCGATAACTTTACGCGTTCCCTATATATAGGCTCTTGACAGACATACAGGCAGACAGACAAACAGACACAGACAGACAGACGGACAACAAAGTGATCCTATAAGGGTTCAGTTTTATCCTTTTGAGGTACGGAATCTTAAAAACGCGCGAAGTACACTACCTCAAAGGTGGTGTGAAAACGGGTGCATACCTACACATTATGACGATGACCTCTTTCAACTTTTTGAATAATTATATTATCTCAAAAAAGGTGGCTCGTGATGTGATCTACAATTATTGTCTGAACTAATTTTATGATTAAACTTAACGTTTTGCTGAAAATCGCGAAAAACTCGTTTTTGTGACCTTTGACCCCTAGTATTTTTTTTGCATGTGTCGGATCGTTGAGGAATTTTTAGATTTCGTTTATGATGGTGTTTTGAACAATCCTACCAATTTTCAGCTGGGTGCAGCGACTTATTGTTACCTGACCCCTATTTTTTGGTTTAATTTGATTGGACTAATTTGTTAGTAGATAATTTATTTTGTTAACGTCTCATACATACTTACTTAGTTGTAATTATTTATTTTTCTTGCTTTTTTAGCCTCTTTTTTATAATCTGAATGTGAGAACACTGTCGACTCCGTGAATTCTTAGGTTACCTACTTCATAATACGACTCACTTTTTATTATGATCTTTATTCTTTGTAAACACATATATAAATTGCATTTTTAAATATTTTTTAAACAAAATCGCACAAAAAAAAAAACATTTAGAAATATAAAAAATATTTCCCCACCGGTATCGGGAATAGGGTCCAAGCTACCGGCGGTCAGGGCTCCAGAGAAAGGAACCTCCTAACAATGCGAGCCGTGTCCAGCTGTACCGCTTTCTGAATCAAGCCCTTGATCCAGCCGCCTAACGCGAGCCTCCTAAGGTGTTGGTCGAGGCTCTTGGCTATTAAGCCATTGCCAGACACAACTATCGGCACAATGATCGCCGAGTCCACATCCCACATGTCGACAACGTCGCGAGCCAATATACTTAATTTGTTTATTATGATTGTTTTAATGAAAAACACATTAGGAGCACAATATTGACTGGTCTACACTGTCCTTACATAATATCTACTAATACTGTAAAAAAGATTGTAGTTCTTACAATATTTCCATATTGTAAGAACTACAATCTTTTTTTAAAGAGTAACCAAGGAATTTCTTGACGGTTCTTCTCCATAGGAAACGACCAATTTGGAACCATGCACTAGCTTTTGATGTTTTCTATGTGCTCATGTAGGCCTATGTAAAGAAAAATAAATGTAATTTTTGAATTTTGATATTTTGTCAAATTGTCGAAAATGTAAGGAACATCAATTGTTTCTCATTTGGAACTCGATTTAGACCAATAGAAAAAGTGGATCATGTGGTCAACGACCCTTTCTCAGGTTTCTAGTTCATTTCACCTTGAATTTCCCCATGTTATAGATGATGCGCATGGGCACGGTGAGTGTCCGCGGCAACAGCTCGCGTGCTGGAACCGCTGCACGACCAGTGACCGCCGTGCGCGCGGCTGGATACACCTCTACTACAAGAGATATCCCCACCAGAGATGACGTTAAGGAGGATAGGTAATACATCCTCACTATCTTGCCCTTATCCTCAGTCATCGTCTCCACTCTTATTGTCATCCACATTACTAATCAAAATTGTTCAGTTGTCATCACTTTTCATTCTACGGTATCAATTTCAGGTTCTCTACTCTTATTCCTCATTTCTTTGTCTACTATTGATGTAATACTCATTACGGTTATCACACATCCCATAGCGTTCTCATCTCAGCTTCGTGCATGAGGATCAATCACATAATAGCAAATCCGATTTTTACTAAACACATCGTATGTGTAATAATTTATTGAGCATTTAATTTTTTGAATTATTAAAATCCGTCAAGAAATGGTGGATTAATAAAAAAAATCTGAACGGCTACTTGGAAACGCGCGCTCTTGCTGGACTGTTTACGATGAGGTCATCTGATATGATCCGTTCGACGAACGGCTTGATTGTATTCATTCGCCAGTGCAGCGGTGGAGACTGATCATGACAGATGACGTCACAGCGAGTCGCTTCATTTTCGGGCGCGTTTCTGTAATTAATACACTAAAATTGCTGTCTAGTAAAATCTTCGTCATTTTTGGTCCGATTTAAATAATTTCTTTACAGTCTTTACTGTTTTTTTTTGAAGCCATAAGTCTGCATACTCCACAAAAATCATGACTGATCCTCATTGCTTGGGTACCTAACTGAAAACGTTGCCTGCCAATATGTAACTGTGAAAACGTTTCTACTGCTTATAGTATCGAAGAACGGGTAAAACAGATGGAAGCGCGCATAATGACGCTGGTTGAGGAGTCGTGCATGCTGAGCGCGCGGACCGACCCAGATGATGAAACTGCGCCAAAGAAGGATGTCGATTTAGGGCAGGTAAAACATGCTAAATTCAACTTTAACAAGAAGTAATAATGTTGAAAATCACCATTCTAGTTAAACAATTTTGTATTCATCTTTCAGGCTTTAGCCAAAGCACAGGAGGCGTCAGCATTGGAACGACAGCTGATTCGTATGCAAGAACAAGCAAATGTTGGTGACACTCACAATCTAGACCTGACTTTTGCAGTAAGTACTAACATGATTTATCCTGTTTTCTTATCCGTCTCAAAGAGTCACAAATCCCTTGTTCAGGTGTCACCTTAGCAGTTCTTATTGCACTTATTCACATTTTGCGGTGGACAAGCAAGTATTTTTTTATTTAAGCTTACAAATTATATATACGCTCAAAATTTCACGCTCTTAGTCCCAGTAGTTTCTGCTGTGGGTTGATATGTCAGTCAATCAGTTTCTCCTTTTATATATATACGTATAGATTAACTTTATTGTTTAATAATTTATTCATTGTTAAGTTTTGGTATACATACAATAAATAATTAATAAGCGCATCATGCATAGGTTGGAAAACAAACGCCTTTTTTCAGGTGAGAAATTACCCAATGACTTCGTCTTTCGACTTACTCTAGGGTGGAGCGAGAAGACGTATCAAACTTTCACTGACTTAAACCACAACTGTGTCTTTCAGTAGCCCTTTGTGTTCTAGGACCACGGGTTTCCTTTTCAGAAATTTCCCGTAGCCCTAATGGCATCGGCCCTGCTGGGCCCTTACGGTTGCTGACATCACTTTGAGGCGCGTGGAACACTATACGTCGTCGATGACTCGGGCTCGGTCCTTACCGGACGGTCGGACGGCGAGCTACCCATAGCTCATCATCTGCAAACCCGCGCCTACGGTGGCTAAAAATAGCCCTACTATATCCGACGCCCGGGGCATCTCCTATGGGATGTTTGCGGCCATCTCCTTTGCTAGCACTTTTGCTTCACAGAAGGAGGCGACCGCATCCCATTCTTTTTCGCTCCGTACCATGGCTTGAACAAGGGACCGGCGCGAGAAATCGCCGCCGCCGATCGCCTCCACCGGGTGCTCACGCTAACGGTGCTCTGCCCAAGCGGGGCGCCCGTCCGCCGTATGCTCTGCTGTGTCCTCCGGGTGGTTTGCCCAATGGTGACTCTCAGGCGTTTTTTTTTCGCCTTCTAATTAAGCTGTATTCGAATAAATATTTTTCTCTCATTCTAGTTTCTGTAATAAGAACCATACAAATTATTTCAGGTTCTGTGCAACTTGGCAGGACAATACGCGCTCAACGAAATGTATACAGAGGCATTGAACACATACCAATTACTTACTCGGAATAAGCTGTTTCCACATGCCAACAGATTGAAGGTAAACCATTATACATACCCCGTGGTTTCACCTGCGTCTTTGTTAACTGCTCCACTCTTGAAAACCGTAGGTTGATGTTATAGATAGCGTGGTGGATTTCTGATTGGTTTATTTATCAAGGAAGACTATCACCCCTTTAGAACCTTTCGGCGCCAACAGCTATCTAACGTCTTTCGGCCGAAATGATGACGATGTTAATTGAAAATAAAATTGCAGTGTAAATTGCTGGTTAAAGTAGCAGCAGTTACTAAGTATTATGTATACGTTCGCGGTTTATAGGTGAACATGGGAAACATCTATTTCAAAATGGGAGAGCACCCGAAAGCTCTAAAGTTGTACCGAATGGCGCTAGATCAGACACCGACAGCTGAGAAAGATTTGAGGTAAAATATCCTTTTTACTTTGTCCCTGTTGTAAAGTAGATTATTTTAAATATATAAATGACTAGCTGAACCGGCGAACTTCGTAGCGCCTAATAGTAAGGATAACGCCATCTACTGGCATTACCGGAACAGCATAATTCATTTTATAATGACAATTTAATTAGAGATGGCGATTGTATTCGGATTTTTTTTTCGTGATTTTTTCCATCTTTTCTCATCGTTTAAACTTTCCTTGGACTACCTCGAATATTTTAAGACCAAAATTAGCCAAATCGATCCAGCCGTTTTTGAGTTTTAGCGAGACTAACGAATAGCTATTCATTTTTATATATATAAATTATTTACATGAATCTCCAAAGAATACACAGTTACAACATAAATCACAACTGTACAAGGGGTTCCTTAACTTGTGCACCTTTACAGAAAACCACATATGACTAGGCGAAATCACATTAATATTATAAAGGTGAAAGTTTGTGTGTGAATGTTTGTAACTTCTTCACGAAGTTGCTGAAGATTTTGAATACGTACACGGGTAAACCATGTCCTGGTAGCTATCCCAGGACATGGTTTGCCTATCTTTTTTATTCTCACGCGGGCAAAGTCGTTGACAGCATCTTGTATAATGTGCTAAAATAAAAATGTACAAAGTAATATTAAAAAAAACGACAAAAACATAGGGTCAATCCAATAAATATGTGTAGTAGCATTGCTGGACTTAGTCTCTCCCATATCCTAAAATTGCTTGAGGGCCGAAGTTGTGTTAGGCAGGCGCCCGCGACGGGCCGCCGTCGCGTGAAGTCGCGCGTGTGTCGTTTGCAATGGTCCCTGTCCCGGAAACCGGATTATTACCTGCGCAGTGTCGTTAGTTCAACTTTAACGGTGTTCATGTAGTCGTGGCGATGGAGAACTTACTATTTAATACGTAGCAAAAACTAGCCGCGGGGCCCGACTCCCCGCGACGGACGCCCGAGCGGGTCCCCGCAGCGATGCACTTTTGTTTGGGACCGCGTGGGCACCCGCTTTACACAGTTTCGGCCCTTAATGTTTGTGTTTAGAATGAAAGTGATGCACAACATCGGTCTACTTCTGGTGCGCATGGGCAAATTCCGAGACGCAGTTACAAACTTTCAACATATCATGCATGAACAAGGAGACTTTCAGACAGGTGAGTTTTTTTGTGCATGTTGTATTTTTATAACTTTGTTTATATCCTACAAGTGACCCACCCGGATTTACGGGTACAAATCATACACAAAAACCTTTCTGGTTTATTATTATTTCTGTTAGTGAAAACTGCATCAAAATCCGTTTCAAGATTTAGGAGAAGTTAGCGGATAAACGGACAGACGCGGAAAGGGAATGTTTTATACTAGTTTTTTTTTTTCTAATAAAAGTAAGTAAAAAGTCTTCTGCTGGCAAGTTAATAAAACTTGCCTGCAGAAGACTTTTAAAGAAATAAGCATAGTGTTACAAAACAAAAGTGCGGGAGGATAGATATTTATTTTGACAGATGTGATCTTAATTTTTTTTTAATGCATTTTCCAGGGTTGCACTTGGTGTTGTGTTCCGTAGCGTTGAACGACGCTGAAGGTGCCAAAGCGGCGTTCCACGCAATGCTGGACGTGGAACCGCCTACATTCCACCAGGACATCACTATTGATGACGTAAGGCATTTCTATTACTCTTCTTCTGCTTTCCCATTAAAAGCTTAGGTCTTTTGATGCCTTTTTTACTTTATACTTACTATTAAATGTTTCCAGGAAAACGACGCCTACGAATGTGTAGTTCGCGACGTGGTCCGCGGCGACCGGCTGGCGAGGTGGTCCCGGCGCGGCGCCGCGCACGCCGAGCGCTGCCTGGCGCTGGCTGCGGCCGCCGCCGCCATGCAGAGGCCGGGCTCTAGGGGACCTGACTCTGGGTAAGTGTATGTTGTGCGCGACGTGGTCCGCGGCGACCGGCTGGCGAGGTGGTCCCGGCGCGGCGCCATGCAGAGGCCGGGCTCTAGGGGACCTGACTCTGGGTAAGTGTATGTTGTGCGCGACGTGGTCCGCGGCGACCGGCTGGCGAGGTGGTCCCGGCGCGGCGCCATGCAGAGGCCGGGCTCTAGGGGACCTGACTCTGGGTAAGTGTATGTTGTGCGCGACGTGGTCCGCGGCGACCGGCTGGTGAGTAGTTAGATTGTTTGTATAACAATGGCTGCCAAAATCATCATTTCAGCCGAAAGATGTCCACTGTCGGACATAGGCATCCCCTAAGTATCGCCATGATGACCGGTTCTGACTGTAAACAAAAACAATTCTAGCCTCGAAGTGAGAACCAATAAAAAATTTAATTTAAGGTTTAAGTTTGGCATAAGTTTGCTACACGTTTGATATTAAGGTAGTGTATGTTTTCGAGAGTCCTAACCTTTGACTTTGTTCTATGTTACAGTGGCATGTCATGGTGCGTGGAAGCGCTGCGCGGCTACAGCGGCGGCGCGGCGGGCGCGCGGCTGGAGCTGGGCGGCGCGCTGGCGGCGCTGCGCGCGCTGCGGCCGCCCGCCGGCGCGCCCGCGCACCGCGCGCTGCAGCGCCTCAAAGCGGTGGCGCGCGCGCATCCGCATGATCGAGTGTTGCGCGCTGAAGCTAATACTGATGCTGCTTTTGTGGCCTATGCGGTAACTACCATTCATTATTTTTTTCCTAAGGTGTCTTAATGATATTGTTATAACTAGGAAACCTAATCCCCTCTTGTCTCAGTAGTTCGGATGTTATGTTCGGACCGGACTACTGAGATCTCAGGGAACTAGTGAGGTAAAATTGGTCTTAGTAGTCCAGTCCCAGAACTATTGTGACTCGTAGAGGCCTAATTCCCACATCAAGATCGCGACCCAGCAAGCGAAACTGCGTTAAACGGACGCCCGCGACGGGCAGCCGTCGTGCGGGTGTCGTGTACTCGGGTCAATTTCATCCATTGCAATGGTATTGCGATTATTTTTAGATAAGAGTTGATATATAAATCGATCGGATTAATAATATTTTGACCGATTATTTTTCTTCTCCAAAAAAGAAGCGACTCGTACATATTATTGTTATTAAAGAAAGTGCCTAAAATATACAGATAACGTATGATTTACAAACTGTGAATATTATCTATTATTTTTATATGGGGCGCGCACTAATCATTCATTTTATTCATCTGTTTCATACCCGAGTTTTTCTTTTTGACTGTCATGTTGACGGTTTGAGGAGATGCAACCAATAACCGTATTTGGATATTTACCTGTTTTTTTCATCAGCAATTGCAATAGACCCAAAGGGTTCAAAACTCAAGAAGGGAAGAGGCATTTTCTGAAAAAGTAAAACAAGTGCCTATTGAATAACTAATAGCAAAGTTGCCTGAAAACTGTAAAATGTAAGAGAAATATCAGTAGGAAGCTAAAATGAATATCGTCCAAAAACTTTTGAACCCGTGCTTTAAATGACATTAATTCTAGTTATTATAAAAATGCAATTAAAAAGCTGTCATATGATACTTGGGGCATACTGAAAGTCTCTGAATCTGGACACTAATAATAAAAGAATGAAAAAAAAAACAAATGTATAATTTAGTGTCCCACCGGAACTGGAAACCGAATTTCGTCAAGTCTTAGTTTCCGCCGAAACCGAAAACTAATCCGAAACTTTATTACAAGGATCATGTTTTGAAGGGAAAATAAAGAAAACGTTATTATAATCAGTCAGTCTGTTTTTTTTTTAATTGCATTAAGTATGCATTTTAAATTTATGTATTAATACTAGTTGACTATCATGAATTTTATTGCACTCGATTTTAGTTTGGGGTAGGTAATCTATATATCTATTTAAAAAAGGAGAAACTGATTGACTGACATATCAACGCACAGCCGAAACTACTAAGACTAGGAGAGTGAAATTTTGCGCAAGGTTTCCTTTTAGGACGTAGGCGAGCACTAAATCAGGGTTTTCCAAAATTCACTCCCTAAGGGGATGAAATGGGGGTTCAAAGTTTGTATAGAGAAACCATCTTACGCGCGGGCAAAGCCGCTGGCAGAAGCTAGTAAGGTTATAAAAAATCGAAAAACAGTAATTAAATATTAATTTTATATTATACGGATTCTTAGGTAAGTACTTACTGATTTAATTATAAGTGTGTTCATTTTATTAAAAAACAATTAGGGACGACACAACTGACATCTAACTTTACTTGTTACTTGAATACCTTGGTTAGTATTAAAATAAGTTTTGAAACTCTATGACAAGGTACGTGAAGGTCGGCCGGCGACTGCGGTTGCAGACTCAAATATTGACACCATACGACAAGTTAACAAAAAACTTACTTGCCAGCGAATTCGTGCTTTGTTAGGTATTGGAATGAGCCAAGTGCAAAACATTTTACTGTGTACATGTGCATCTGAAGACATGATTTTTGGTGTGCTAAGTATGTGTGTAATCTGCAACGTAACATAAAATTAGTGGGCTGCGTCAGTCAAGTGGAGTGCTGAGTCAATGTCCAAAGGTAGCATTGAACAGAAACTATTAAAAAAAACTACTAAATAATAATAGGTAATAAAAAATATTTTGAAGTTAAGTGGAGTTATTTATTATTAATTACCAATTTATAATAATGCTTTAGAGGTATATAAATAATATCACCTTCTATGAAACGATATAATAAATATTTAATGTTTCATCCTTTAGATGACATTTTATGGATTTTAGAGGTCATATTGAACATTGACATATTGAAAATTAGCTTATTTTTTATGAGAATCCGTTCCGCACTTCAAATACAGAATTCATACAACACAAAATAAAAAATCTAAATTTATATGCTTATAAGGTAAAAACTGGTAATATAAATAATAAGGCCACGCCGGCTCTCTATTAATTTAATTTGTACGCGTCGTCTAAGGCCTTTTTTTTTGTAATAAAAATTAGGTAATTCCACAAACATGAGTAATGCCGCGTTTGTGATCCTGCAAAAATGGTGCGGGATTGGTAGATTCCTTAGTTGTGACTATCATGCAGCTTAAAATCTTATAACTAATGTTATTGTTAAGTTAACACAAAATCTGTCCACCTAATTACATATCTTAGAAAGCGTGTTTATATTTCAAACTAGCTTCTGCCAGCGACTTGTCCCGCGTGACAGTAGGTTTCTACATACGAACTTTGGACCCCCTGTTTCTACCAGTTGGGGAGTGAATTTTAGAAACTCCTCTCTTACGGCCTGTTCACGACTTCGGTCTTAGCGGCGAGCGGTGCGGCATACGGTGCAGCGAGCGGGGCGGCATTGGTATGCGGGCACGCGGCGCATGTTTATGCTGTGGCTATGAGCAGCGTCTTGTGGCGTGCTTCAAACATTTTCATACTTTTGATCTTACCGCTCGCTGCCCTACGCTTAGCTGCCGCTCAGCGGCAAGGTCGTGAACGGGCCGATAGTGCTCGCCTACGTCATAAGATGTAACCTTGTACAAGACACGCAACACATAGTCCCAGTAGTTTCAGCTGTGTTGATATATCAGTAAGTCAGTTTCTCCTTTTATTATTAAGATGAATAGTTAAAATATAAATAAGTCATAATATGTATATTTTTCATAATATCCAGCTGGGCAACTGGACGGAAGCCCGGCAACTAAGTGAAGCAGCGTCGCGCGACGACCCGTACTCCTGCTGTGCTCGCGTGACGAGCGCGCTGGCGGGTGCGCGCGCAGCGGACGCGGGCGCGCTGGCGTGGCGCGACGCCGCCGACCAGCTGGCCGCCGCCACGCATCTAGACCCCGCTGATCTTATAGCTGCACACGATCTGGGTACGTATTCCTGCTGTGCTCGCGTGACGGCCGCGTTGGATGGCGCGCGCTGCGGACGCGGGCGCGCTGGCGTTCTTTACTAGAATATTCGGTCATAAATCGTGTATTTTATCAACTAAATTTCTTTCTCAGCATTAGCTCTAGAGCGAAGTGGAGACGAGACAGCAATGGGTGGTGCCATGGCCAGATGGTCGCTCGTACGTAACGCGAGCGGCGCGGGCGCCACGCTGCGCGCGCTCGCGGCCGCCGGGCTCGCCAGGCGCCACCAGGACAAGCATGATGCTGCTGCCGCTGATCACTGGTAACTGATGTATACTATAGTATGTATAGATGGACATTGCCAGGCGACACAACAAAGTGCTCTGACGGAGCAGAACACTAAATCCATCCAAGTGCAGCAGGGGACTAAACCGAATGTGTGAACCTGTGAAACCTTTTCGGGTTTTGTCTGTCTGTTTGGGCCTGGTTCAGAACACATTCATCACGGCATTTGAGGACTATGAAGCATCATCCAAAGAAAAGCAATAGTGGACTGCCAAGTATAATATGCGAAAAAAGACCACATGCCATCCCAATCTACTGATCTGTATCGCCGATCCCGCTGGGGGCCTCTAGGGCTGAGATCGGGCGGGGAGTAGGCGGACACAGACTTCACCAGACAGTGGTCGGAACTACCTAAAAGCGAAGATATCGACACTGAGTAGCGATCTGGATCTGTTGTCAGCAGAAAATCCAAACAATTGGCTGTATGCGAATTAGTTCGGCAACCTCGGAACAGTGCACTGATACGAGGAACCACTTTTGATGGTGGGCATTTAAGTCCCCCATTATCACCAATTGGGCGGAAAGGTACTACTGCTGAACAGTATCCGCGGCCTCACTCAGATGATGTGTAAGCCTGGTGGTCTCCTGATCTCCGCTGTGGGAGCGAAAGACAGAAACGTGGATAATTTTATCCAGGCCTGTGTGTACCAAAGGCCAAAGGATCCAGACACTGTAGTAGTGTAGTCCTCAAAACTGCGGAGACGCTGATAGCAGATGTCCTGGGCGTACATATATACAATATACTTGGGCGTGGTTTGAAGTTGAGCTCCAAAGTAAACCCTGGGTAAGAAAGGACCAACACGTCGGACGCACTCCGAAAGAAATAAGAGAACTAGGTTTTAGTCTCCAGGTGGTGGTTGACTGCAATGAGATTAGAGTACAGACCTCGTAAGAGGTGCACTTTGTGAGAGAGAGAGAGAGCAGTCGCTGTTGCACTTTTCTCTTTATGTTCCTTTTCATATATGTAAGGAGAAGGTAGTGAAATGAGGTTTTACGCTGCTAATCTTTAGGCACGCATTGAAAGGATTGATATCATTGTGGGACTAGTCTAGAGACTACGGGGACGCCCGAGCCCCCCCGGGAATGACCATCGAACCCTCTCATCTGGGAGTTTACTGAAATCTTCTTTGGACAATAGTTCAGCGGTAGCGCTGTTGTGTCAGCGACTGTGACTATATCTATATACACTAACGTGTGGAAGTAGAAGTCACAGCAGTACATTATGTCAGCGTATTTAGGATTAGAATATGCAGCCATAGTCATCACTAGGCAAAGCACAGCACAAGAGCAAGATACGCAGCAACAGTTAGTTATGAAAAGATGAGCTTGTGCGAATTTTTTTTTAGGTGGGTAATCATCCAATGACATCTCGCGCCCTTGGGCGGAGCAAAAGGGCTTGTCAGACTTTTATTGACTAAGGGTGTCCCTTCAGAAGCGAACCCATGGGCCCAGTAGGCTTCGATCCTACTGGGCCCCTACGGTTTGCTGACTTCTCCTTGAGGCGCGCGTGGAACACTACTCGCCATCGACGACTTGGACTTGGTCCCGACCGCCTGCCACTGCCTCCTCGCTTCGGACCATAGCCTGGCGCGAGCGATCGTTGCCGCCGATCGTCCCCACGAGGACACGGCGGTGCTCTGCCCAAGCGGGGCACACCTCTACCGTGTGCTCCACCGTATCCTCCGGGCGGTCTACACAGTAGTCACATCAGGGCGTTTTTTCCACACGAATCCGGTGCAGAAACCTCCCGAACTGACCATGTTCGGTGAGAATCTGCGTCATGCGGAAGGTGAGAACGCCTTGAGGTCTTTCCAGCCACTCCTCAAAGAGGGGACTTACCGCCATAATTGTGGCGTGCTCAGCACTGGGTTGCGACAGTCGCTGTCGCCATTCCACCATGAAGCTTGTGCGACGTAGAGTTTAAACTAACTTACGCTGACGACCGTCTCGCAATTTTACCTGCTCCCCATAAAACTCTTCTCTTCGCACTTCTCTTCGCACTTCTTTCTGTCACACATGAAAAAATATTGACAATCATACGTTTCTGAATAGCTGATAAGACAAGGATTTTTTCTAGAAATTTGGACATTAGGCGTAGTACCTATTTTTTTTTTTGCTCTAGGTAGCATTTTGTATGAAGTAATAGCAAAAGTTACAAAAAAAAAAATGTTTGATTAGTGATATTTGCCAAAGTTTTAGTAATTTTTTGATCTTTTAATTGCTAACGAAGATCTGCTACGGTATAACTTATGATAATAACTTAATTTTCAGTACAGTCGCGCCGTAAATAGTTTCGGCTTAGTCGAATTGGCTTCAAAGGATTTAATCTGGGATTTTATAATATGTAAAAAAAGTAAAAATCTTACTGACTCAAATACTATTGAATTTTGATAGAACATTTGGTGGCTCAATTCGTTGCATTTTAACCCTACTATGATATCCTGCAAGGAATAGATGCGTAGAGTTACGAATTGAATATTATTTACTTACCTACTGTGAACTTTTTCCGTTTAACTACGAATGTTAATGGTACTTGACGTAATTTTTTTAAAAACAATAAATATCAGTAACAGCTACAGCCAGCGCAGCTGCAGCCATGCGGCAGCTCAGGCGATGACCGATCGCTTCCGAGCTCACGTCCACAGCAACATTATAACACACAACTAAAACGTTCTCGCCTTCGTGAATTACAATATCGGTACAAACTGTCACTTCTCTGTATTTCTTACGTTTTTCTCTATATTATAGGTATAGCCTCATCGGCAACTGGGACGCGGGAGTAACTTGTGCGCTCGCACATTTGCACAGCGAGATGGGTGACACGCAAACTGCCAAACATCACTACCAAGACGTAAGTAAAGGTTATTTTTCAACGAATTTCACAGTCCACACCTATCCTAAAACCTGCTACATAATGTAGTTCTCCGCATATAGTCTTTCCTAGCCGCATTTTATGAAGTCATCCGATCATCTAGCAGGCAAGTCATATACACACAAGATAAAGAATGCCGGACAAAAAAATCTCGGACAAGTGCGATATTTTTCAGAATAACAAAAAAGTAATTATTCTGTGATGTAACTACAAATTTATGGTTTTATGCTTTTTCTTTTACTTTTGCTAGGAGGCCTAGCTTATTGCCAAACAAGATTTTACGGCTGGCACGTCCCTGATTACTAATCAGGAACGTACCAGCAATACAAGTAAATAAGCCCGGCTTGATGTGAAAATAATACCTCACGTCTATATCTTAGTCAAATGAATTAAATTAAATAAAACTCAATTTTTTAAACTTCGCGCGCCTACGCGGTTACGCTAAGTTGCCATTTCGTGTTAAATGTGAAATTAAAATTGATTCATAAGATACGATACCTATGACATGCATTATGCAATATATAATATATATATATAATAATATATATATATATATAATATAATATATTTATTCAGAGGTAATTTGGTAAATTGGTAAAATAGTTAGATAAAATCTAAGCAATGTTGCCGCTCTGAGCGCAATCTCTCCGATCTCACTCTAACTCACTCTAAAGAGATGAAAGAGGCTTTGTATTTGGCTTATTCTGCCATCTCACTTTATAAAAACATAAAAATGTGAGTCTGTGTGAGAAAAATTTGATACTGTGTGCAAGTAAGTGCTCATCGAACATTTTTCTATTAAAATAGTCCAGGCTTGTAATTTTTGATGAATAAATTTTACTACAAGGCGAACTTTTACTAAGCAAACTATGAGGCGCCCTCTATGACGCGTAAAACAGTTGCGCAAACTACAAATTAGTTCAAATTTGCTTTGAGCGGTTATCGTATTGTACATAATTGTTTTGATAGTTTTTTTTTTTGTTTTCTGTCATTTAAAGTTTTATCATTAGTTATTGCTGTAACTTACTTGGTTTTGAAGTGATTAAAGTTATCTTTAAAATGAATTCGAAAACGATACTTGTGGTTGTGGTGTACGTGTAGAATCGATATTTGACCAGGTAAAGAGAATATTAGAATATTTCTAGGTCAACGGGAGACCCTATGAATTTTGATTCCCTTGATAGTGTTGAAATTACGTTTTTTGCGACATAAACGGCCGTATCTTTCTTTTTTCGTTAACTCTGAGTTAAGTTAAGTTTGATTTTTTTATAGCTTCAAGGGATCGCAGACCTGAATATAGCATAATAAGCATAATCAGGCTTATAATGTCCACACTGCTGAGACTCAGGCCTCCTCTCTAGGAGCGGGAATGGGCCGTAATTCACCACGCGGGCCCAGTCCTGAGTATATGGTTTAATTTCAACTCGATACCTCCATGCGTTCCCGAGATAAAGGGTCTTGACAGAAAGACAGACAGACGGACAACAAAGTGGTTCCGTGTTTTTCTTTTTGAGGTACGGAAACCTAAAAACGAATTTATATTTGATGAGTGACAGGTCAGGACAGTTGTCGTAGTTCGAGGGTATCGGGTTTCAAAAGTCAACGACATTCTGTAGGTATTGGCGCAATAGGCGCAATTCCAAGAAAAGTGGTGTTCCAAAACCAAATAAAAGTGGAACACATCGTTTATTCAGTAGGTAGGTAATAATGAGTTTAAAACGCAGTACTCATCAATGTCGACTGTACTAGAACGTCCTATATACAATCTAAAAAATCGGCTACGACGTAAATTATATGATCGAGAGCATTTAAAGTCCTAAAAGCTGAACTCAACTGCTATATTGAAAAATCAATTGAGAATTCAGATGTTCTTTCAGGCGTCAAAGTCTTCAGGGACTTTGACCCCTGAGTTTGTTTCGGTGTTTCTTTTCAGGGTAGTCAGCTAGGAAATATCGGCTTCATCTAGTTTAAATTGACAAAAAAATTTGTCGTGTAAAAGTGTTTTTAAAAAAACCTACTTCTAAAATAAATATTATTTATCATGTAGTTCGCACATACAAAAAGTTTCTCATTTATATTACCTCTTCAAGTCGTAACGGTAAAACGGGTTTAGATGAAACTGGGTACTCGGATATATCATGTCCTGGAGTTGGATATGGGATATTTTTTATCCTTAGAGTTTATCTACTTTGGGATTTTTATATTATATTGAGGGAAGGAGACAATAACATCAAAACGGAAAACAGAGGCCCTCATCCATATAAATAAAAGGAAAAATTGACTGACTGATATATTAACACAAAGCCGAAACTACTGGAATTAGGAACCTAAAATTTTGCACAAGGTTACCTCTTATGTTGTACGCGAGCACTAAGAGAGGTATTTCCAAAATTCACCCTCTAAAGGGATGAAACGGGTTTCTAAAGTTTGCATGGAGAAACCTTCTTTCCAGAAGGTAGTTGAATAAAAGTTATAGCGATATTAGCGGCACATCCACTATCGGTAAGGGTTTCTGATATAGTTCGAGTTAAAATAACAATTATACTTCACAAACACTTTTATTTCACAGTAATCATAATATGCAAAAGGCATGGGCAACGCCTATGCAAAAGGCAAAGAAATAAATGGTTATTTTCCTTATTATAATAATTAGGCAATTATAGATTAAGGTGTACCACAACGAAAGCCGAGTGGACCAGCAATATCGTTTGGAGTGTCCGAACTACTTGACGGATTGCCCCAGACTGGCTCTTGATGGCCGATGAAATTTAAAAAATAACGGGCGCCTTTCAAATGATCCCGCTCGCAAGACTCGACAACAACGTCACAGCGTTCCCCCACGCTGGTACTAAGGATTCAATTGACTGTCTTAATATCGCTAAGTGGCCATGGTTGCCGGTCGACAGACCAACACGATCTGATAATTTACAGACTCTTATTTGAAGAGCGAACACTGTTTTGATCTTGAGTCTATCACTCAAAATCAAAACAGTGTTCACTCTTGATGTTTTTCTTTACTGCTTAACCCACTATCAATAAAACAATGTAGAGTCCATGTTTTTACATAAATAACATGAATGCACGCCTGTAATCCTCTAAGGACTAGTCAGAGTAAGAGATCTATTTTGCATTTCACCAGTTATGCCAGGCTCCTTGTGATAGAGCGGGAGCCTATTACGATCAATCTGGAGCAAATCTACACTAGAACTGCCAATTCTTAACCTAATCGGAAGATGCTCTCATTTTTGCAAATGTCTGTCTATAAATGTGTCTCGCCAGTGACTTGTGAACGTGCAGTATTCACTATTACTGATGTATCCGGTGCAGGTAGAAGCAGTGTGGCCATGTGAGCTGTCGGCGCTGGAGTGGCTGGCCGGCGAGGCGCAGCCCGATGTAGCGTTGCAGTACTACCGCCGAGCTGCCAGAGTGCAGCCCAGTAATGTATGTATCTCCATTCATGAAAGTTACCGGTCAACCATTTCTCAACCTTGTTGATTAGGGTATAAGGGCGAGGGTGGTCAAACAGCAACTATCTTCTGGCTTTTGGTAAGTATTACCAAGCTTGTATGAACCTACTGTGCGTCGTAAACTTTATTAGATAAATTAGCATGTCATCATCATCATTTCAGCCGAAAGACGTCCACTGCTGGACATATGCCTCCCCCAAATGTCACCACAATGAACGGTACTGTGCGTCTCACATCCATCGGACTCCCGCAACCGTCACCAAGTCATCGGTCCACCTTGTAGGAGGCCTTCCAACGCTACGTTTTCCGGTACGTGGTCGCCGTTCCAGAACCTTTCGGCCCCAACGGCCATCCGTTCTGCGAGCAATATGTCCTGCCCATTGCCACTTTAGTTTGGCGATTCTTCATGCTATGTCGGTAACCTTGGTTCTCCTGCGGGTATCCTCATTCCTGATTCGATCACGCAAGGAAACTCCGAGCATAGCCCTTTCCATTGCCCTTTGGGTGACTTTAAGTCTTCTGATGAGGCCCATTGTAAGTGACCACGTTTCGGAGCCATATGTCATCACTGGCAACACGCACTGGTCATAGACGAGACGATACCGCGCAGCTTCCCGAATGCTGCCAAGCCGAGGTGGATTCGACGATTGATCTCTTTCTCGAAGTTAGACCTTCCCAACTGGACCGTCTGTCCCAGGTTAACGTAGTCGCGCGTCTACAACTTCGAGTGTAGAGTCTCCGATCTTGATAGGAGTGGGTGCTACATGGCTGTTTACCATGACTTTGGTTTTGTCCATGTTCATTTTAAGTCCTACTCTTAAAATGAACAGCTCGCTCTCGGAAGCTCTATTGAGGTCACCAAGCATTGTACTGAGCTTCTCCGTAGTCTCAGCCATGACTACTATGTCGTCGGCAAACCGAAGGTAAGTGATGTACTCGCCAGTGACATTATTGATTTAGCATTTGTGTTTCCGTATAATTCAAGCTTAACACTCGATGATACAGTCAAAAATTTAACACTGGTCAAGTGATCTGATTGGCTTTTGATATCTAATAATTCTGTTGATGCGTGCTTGACTAGTTGTAAGATAAAAATATTGATTTTCTTTTCCGAAACCAAGCATAAGTCTCTCGTTTGGAAACTTGACACTGAAACCCTATTATCATTGGAATTACTTTTTATAACTTCAAATACCTAAATTGTATATTTAGTCATTGTATTCGTGTTAAAATTAATTCATTTGTTTCTTTAAGTTTTTTACTATCTCTTATATCGCCATATGTACGAGTACTTAGTACCTACTATTAATCAGATCAACCTATGTAAGCGGCCTCTACTACTGTCGCCATGCACATCTACAAAATACAGGCGCAACGCCCTCTCCAAACTCCTTCAATAATTTACCATCGCACCTAGAAATCGATCTATTTTGCACCCGAGCACAAAATATGAGAAAGATCCTGATTTCTTCGTTTTTTATATTGCATGATTCGATACAATTGTTTATATACTTACTTAAATTAATTTATGTCTTTATCAAAATAAATTTAAAATCATTTTATACAACACGTAAGATATTAAACGCACATACTGAAAGTAATATGTTCAGGGGCCTTACCATGAGATGTCAATGTCAAGTGTGCGAGCTAGAAAGAGGGTGGAGGGACAGTTCAGTTTAGGCCGTCATATGCATCGCGTTAAGAGCTAGAGGTAGGGCCTGAGAACCGGTTAATGAATCGATTTCAGCTGTTTTTAACAAAAGTATGTTTTTTATATACTACCTACTATTTTGCTACATCTTGATTTGCGTCACCAGCATATTTGTTTATGCGTGCGTAGATACACATACCGATGCACTACTAATGTTCCTCATTTTATTTGGCTAGGACTAGATTTCTCAAAAATACACTACCTACGTGCATTAAGGTAAAATTTTAGTGTTTATTAGTGAATTATGATTGTAACTCAATTTTCTAATTGAGGTGCATAGGGGTGTGCATTATTTCAGTTAGGCACATGTTGTAGGATATATGTGGAAGTTTGATATTAGTGATTTTCCCTACATGCGAAATATATTTTTTAGACTGTACTTACATTTGCACAGGCCATGTCATATCGGTAAATTGGCTCAATCTGTATTGACCATAGGAAATGACTATCAAAACTCATATGAGCTGTTCTCTTTAATGCAGCTGCGTAGCTCCAAAAGTGACCTGATTTTCAACCATCATTCAATATTCAATAGTAACAATCAAACGTAGTGCTGGTGCTTATTAACTGAAGATAATCTAACAAAAATAGAGATAATAAACCATTAAAAACAATGACTACGTAGAAAATTATTTGGGAGATAATATATGACTGATAAATGTGCCCCACTGCGAGCATTAATTTTCGTTGAAGATAACACTTCCGTTCAGCTTGCGATTATTTGCTCACAAACTCATTTTAGTGGAAACGGAGCGCTAGATTTCCATTCAGCTAAGATGGAGTCACCCTCAACGGGTAAATATTGACTTAAGTATGCCCGCGATATGAACACTCCTTATCAAAATCTCCAGTATGAATGTTTAGATAGCCGATCAACCATTTAATCCGATTGCAATCACTACTTTATTATTAAATACAATCTCCATGAATAAACTTGAATAACACAAATTACAGTCAATACAAAACAACAGTTGGTATTCTATTTACTCCTTATCTTAGAACATTCCATTTTCCGAATTATTGTGCGTCAATTCGGAATTATTGTGAACAATGTAATAATTATGTGTTAAAACAAAGACAGCTATCTTACTTTTGACCTTATATTATTATATAACTATATATATAAAAGGAGAAACTGACTGACTGACATATCAACGCACAGCTGAAACTACTGGGTCTAGCATCATGAAAATTTGCACAAGGTTTCTTTTTATGACGTAGGTGAGCACTAAGAAGCGGTTTTTGGAAATTCAACCTTTAAAGGGGTGAAACTAGTGTCTAAAGTTTGTATAGAGAAGCCTACTTTCACGCGGGCGAAGCTGCGGACAGAAACTAGTCTATATATATAAAAGGAGAAACTGACTGACTGACATATCAACGCACAGCCGAAACTACTGAGACTTACCGTGAAATTTTGCACAAGGTTTCCTTTTATGATGTAGGTGAGCACTAAGAGAGTATTTTCCAAATTTCACCCCCAAAGGGGATGAAACAGGGGTCCAAAATTTGTATGGAGAAACCTTCTTATCCGCGGGCGAAGCCGCTGGTAGAAGCTAGTATAATATAATATATATCTTTATTCATCAGAAACATTGTAGTACATTATGACAATTTACGGAATCGATTACAGTGTACAAAGACTACTACAAATTGGTGGGTGGGGTTCTGTATTCCTAGCTAGGTTACTATATAACCAGTGTTAAGGAGTACAGTGCCAGTCCCCAAGGAAAGAAACAAAAAAATCGTACACAGTATGCATTATAGTACAATATAGTGTGCTACAAATAAATCGTAATAACAGGATAACAAAATTAATTAATTAAATAAAACAATAATTTTAACTCAAAATAAATAAATCATGTAACTTGAGGGTAGGTGAGTATTAGTTGGGTCCAAGTGTGTGCTGTGTGAATGTATGTAATATTTCCGCTACAGGTTACGAGTCATAAGCTGTAGCGGGTTAAATTGAATGACCAGAATGTTAGTAAGACTTCGATGTGCATTTTTATCGTAAACTTAATTTATTGTGTCAATTAGCATATTATTTGTTCAAATATATATATAGTAAATTATTAAGGGGACAAAACAAAAATAAATAAATAAGTCGAATCAATCATTTATGAATTTTTCTGTAATTTTTAGCTTGTAGGAATGAGCAAACTGCTCTTTTGCTCTTGTAATATGACAGACCATATATTGGACAGTGCTTATTCAACTTATTGTAGCGAGCTGGGCCTTGGAAATAAAAAAATCTTTTAGAGAAGTATGATCGCGTTCGTGGGAGTGTGCATATTTGGTCTTTTCGACGTTTCGTTATGTTTTTGTATGGGGTTTTCCTGTGTTGTAATAATATTACTTGTAAAATAAAATGTTCTCGTATGTTAAGAACTCCCCAGTGTCTGTACAATTCATTGGTAGGGAACATAAAATGCCGAAAGGTTGCAACCTTCACAATGGCCCTGTGAGCGACTTCCAAAGGCATCAAAATAGTCCTGGCAGCTCCGCCCCAACATGAGATACAGTATGTGATAAGAGAGGAGCAAAGGTCAAAATAAACAGTACGAATAATTTTTAGGTTTGCAACGTATCGGAGGGTTCTAAATATGTAAATTAGTTTTCTTACTCGAACCGTAAGCAGGTTAATATGCTTCTTAAACTTTTTATTATACCTAAGTATTTTATATGGTCAACGTTTACTAAAGATGAACAATTACATGATGTTTTTGTGAGACAAGAGTGTGCTTTTAAGGTTATGGTAGTATGTGGCTGGGAGGCAGCGCTAATTGAGTAAGTAATAAAATTGGTTTTGCTGGTATTTAAAGTAAGGGTGTGTGCAGTGAGCCAGTCTAAGGCTGTGTTAAGAGGCCATGTTGTGCTATTAGTTCCAGCTCAGACCAAGTGTCTGCGGTTAATGTAATAGCGGTATCATCCGCAAATGCAACAATTCTGCCTTATTGAACTTTACGAACGAAATTAAATGAGCAATAATACTTTTATCTGTTTCGTTTCTTTTAAAACTTCATTCATCATCACTTTTTCTCGTATTGTATGCATAAGCGCATACGGAGTGCGTGGTGGCATCTCCATGAATTCATAATATGTTGAAATATCAGAGGATTCAGGAATGTAATTCATTTTGAACCTGCTGAAAAGTCTTAATTAACTTCTGACTCTAGTTCTAATATAAAATTGTTATACACGTCATTATGTTGCACCCTTCGTGAACACACCAACCCGCACTGGGCCCGCGTGGTGGATTACGACCCATTCCCTCTTCTAGAGAGGAGGCCTAAGTCCCAATAGTGGGAACATTATAAGGCCGACTATGCTATGCTTCGTGAACAAGTACCTTCGTCTAAGTTTTCGTTTTGTAAAAAAGATCTTTAGATTTCAGGTGAGTATTTAATCTTTTTTTTTTTATAAAATCAATAATACTTTATTTATTTCCACAAAATGAGTTACAGTCTGAACAGTTTACAATAGATAATGACCAATTTAAATGTAGACGAAGGGTGTCCTGGCGTCCTAGCTAGGTTACATACGGTGTCGCCCTCTTTTTTTAACCGCCTTCAAAAAAGAAGGAGGTTAGCAATTCGGTTGTACGTTTTTTTTGTTTGTTACCTCAGAACTTTATGGACCGATTTGCAATTTTTTTTTCTCTTAGAGGATATATTTTCCGATTGGTCCCATTTTTATCGGAATCCAGTTTTGATGATGGGATCCATGAGGAATCAAGGGAACTCCTCAAATATTATAGGCAACCATATGGTGATTTTGGTATTTTTATTGAGAACTTAAGCCACTTCATCAAATGTTTTTTTTGGAACGAAGTTCCTTATCGCGCGTTGTGAAAGGGGGCTAGACGGAAAAAATTCTTACGAAAAGTTGTCACAATACTTTTTTTTCTATTATATATTTTTGGAACGAAGTTCCTTAACGCGAACGAAGTGCGGCGTGCGCGTTTCTGTCTGCCTCTCTTTCTTTCTCTCATAGAAAGCATGCACATGGAATGGAATGGAAAACATGCTCATGGAATGGAATGAAATGAAATGAAACGAAATGAAATGAAATGAAATGAAATGAAATGAAATGAAATGAAATGAAATGAAACGAAATGAAATAAAATGAAATGAAATGAAATGGAATGAAATGAAATGAAATGAAATGAAACGAAAGGAAATGAAATGAAATGAAATGAAATGAAATGAAATGAAATGAAATTGAATGAAATGGAATGAAATGGAATGAAATGAAATGAAATGGAATGAAATGGAATGAAATGGAATGAAATTGAATGAAATGGAATGAAATGGAATGAAATGGAATGAAATGGAATGAAATGGAATGAAATGGAATGAAATGCAATGAAATAAAATTTTATTACAATTCCTTCACTAATCAATCGAAAAGAACTTCGTTCCATCCGGGTGTCCCTTGACACCTCTCAAGTTTTTTTTTTACTGTAAATAGTAAAAAAAAAACATTTGATGAAGTGGAAATTATGAAGAACACCAGAAATGGCCAACGGAACTTCATACACACATAGATATCACAATGAAGATAGTTAAGCGAGTATGACAATACAAATAAATAAATGGTTCTGAATAGTTATGTTGAAAATGGTATCATCGAAGTGAACTGATGATGATGATGGAGCCGGAAGGTAAGTACTGGAACTCCGTAATTAATCAATGTAACCTAGCCGTGATTGGGCTTATTAGAATTGTCATGAGATGCACTTTGGCTATAATAGGTACTATCAAACTGATCTGATGATGGAGCCGGAAGGTAGGCATAGAGGAACTCCGTAATTAATCAATGTATCCTAGCCGTGTTTGGACTTATTAGAATTTTCATGAGATGCACTTTGGCTATAAGGTACTATCGAACTGATCTGATGATGGAGCCGAAAGGTGGAAGGTAGACAGGAACTTCATAATAAAACAATGTAACCTAGCAGTGTTTGGGTTAATTCGAATTGTCATGAGAAATAGGCACTCTGGTTATAAGTGTGTCGCAACTAAAAGGTGTGAAATAAAAAACTTTTTACAAAAAAATAATAACCGACTTCACTAAAACAAAAAACATTAAAAGGATCAAAATAACTTTAATTTTGGAAGGTGTTAAATAAGAAATAAACAATACCGAGAAACACTGACTACCGAAATTAATGTTATTTAGTGTCCTTCCTTTTAGTGATTTTTTTTTTAAGTTATATTTTTCAAAGAATAGCTCAACAGTAATTGAAGAGAGATAACGCTATTTATTTATATATACAGTTAAATAATAAAATAGAAAAGTGTAGATCATTAACTTAATTTTCACGATAAGAATTTTCTTCGTTAACCAGAAGGTTAACGAACGCGAACAAATGAGCACATTATTTTTATCAACTATAGTTTTAAAATTAGGATACTAAGTTCTACTTTCTGAACAAGTTTATTACACATGCAAAACTATTCTTCTGCAATAAACAAAAAGATAGCATAATAATAATAGCATAATCAGCCTTTTAATGTTTTTTTTTAAGGTGGGCAATCATCTAATAAAATCTCTCGCCCTTGGGCGGAGCGAAAGGGCGTGTCAGACTTTTACTGACTAAAACCCACTCCTGTTTCTTCTTTGTCTTCGTTCCAGGGCCCCCGGGGTTCTCTATCGCACAATCCATGGCCCCAGTAGGCTTCGACCTTTCTGGGCCCCTACGGTTTTGCTAACATCTCCTTTAGGCGCGCGTCAACACTACGCACCGTCGACGACTTGAGCTCGGTCCGGACGGTTACCGGACAGTTGGACGGCAAGCTAACCATAGCTCGCCGTCCGCAAACCCGCGCCTACGGTGCCTGGTAATCGGGATCGGGATTCCAGTGGCTGGGACGTGAGGGCGGTTCGCGCGTATGGCCGCCTCCTTTGCTAGCATTACTGCTTCGCAGAAGGAGGCGACCGCCTGCCACTCCTCCTCGCTGCAGACCATGGCCTGTACCAAGTCCCGGCACGAGAGATCGTTGCCGCCGATCGATCCCACGAGGGCACTGCGGAGCTCTGCCCAGGTGGGGCACACCTCTACCGTATGCTCCACCGCCTTCGGGCGGTCTACACATTGGTGTCACCAGGGCGTTTCTTCCCCCTCCTCTCCCGAACTTACCATGTCTGTTGAGGACCTGCGTCATCCGGAAGGTAAGGACGCCGTGACGTCCTTCCAGTACTCTTCAAAGAGAGGACTTACCGCCATGGCATAATGCACATAATTTCATTCAATTTCATAATATGATTGAATAATAACAATGTTTAATAACGTAATTTAAATGTATAATTGAAGGTAATAATGTTATTATCATTTTTAATTTATCCTTAGTACTTATATTAGTTTTTATTTTGTAATGACAATTTCCAGTTTTAAATCTAATTATACCTAATTATAATAATTAATTAATAAGACCTAATGTAAATGCTGTGCATATCCTTTAAGTGACTTTTTTACACAGGATGCCCTCGTAAATGTTTCGTAAATAAGTCGTTGGTATGCCCAGCACTGGGTTGGGAATCAGAATTGCGGGATTACTCATGCGGGATCCCGCAAGTCTGCGGGATTAAAGTTTTGTATAACAAAATTGGATTCCGACGACCTGCCGCCGTTTTGATTATTTATTGGACCCAGCTCATCGTCATTCAAAAGTGATGAAACAAGTTTACATGGAAATCGTGTCATTTTTTAAAGAATTTGTATGGAAAATAATTATTTCATTTTCGATTTTACCTTGCAGCTAAATAGTTTTTGAATTTCTATTTCATATTATTGTGCGAGTCCTGTATGGCAACTAAAACGGAACGTAATCAATGTCAGATTAAGTACTCTCGTACTGTGGGGAATCCCTGGTCAAACCAGGGATTCCCCACAGCACGTGAATTTACTTTCCTAGATGAAGGTCCGTTAAATATCTTAATAGATTGTTCTATAAAAGCAGTTGATTATTATTATTTAAAATATTTTTTTTGTGATTCGGAAAATCTTCGAAACTCGGAATCCGGGATATATATATATATAGATGAGAATACGGGAATCAAACTATTTACATAGGTAGGAAAAAATTTACTTAATTTACTCGGTATGCAAGTCTGACTCGCACTTGATAGATTTTTATGTTTATTACTAGGTACTCAAAACAAAAAGAAATTAAAAATCCTAATCCCGCAAATCCCGCGGGATTGCTGAATTCAATCCCAGGATGCGGGATTGCGATTTTGATGCGGGATTGGATTCCCTGGCTGCGACAGTCGCTGTCGCCATTCACTGTTGCGGGCCTCCAATTTGGCTCGCTTTATCTCTTTTGCTCGGAAAGTGCACTTCGCCACTCTGTATCCCTAGTACAGCTTCGCCTCTCTGGCCTCCGCATCCGCCGGGCGGATGCAGCGATGTTCCCGGGCCTCCTCTCTAGAAGAGGGAATGGGCCGTAATCCACCACGCGGTCCCTGTGTGGGATGTCACATATCTTCGCATTTTTAGTTCTAGGACTTGCCGGTTTCTTCACGATGGTTTCCTTCACCGAACAAACAGATAATCGAAAGAAAAGAGAAAGTTTTCAGAAAGATTAACCGCGTTATTTAAATGACGAAAGCCTATTAAATACCTGAAATAGACATTTATTTACTAATAGACCTTAATTTACTAGTAGACCTTAATTCTATTTAGATTAAAATGTTAATAACTACATACCTAATTATCAAGTTGGTTTAACTAGGGTAAAAACCGCCGATCGTTGTGTTTCGCGTTTGAGACTTGAATTTTAAAGTGCTTTTTATGATATCGATAAAAACGGGCATATTTTTATAGATTTCAATTTTTCCTCTCACACGATAGGCATTTTAGAATACACGAACCATAGATGAACCCGCTTAAACGATGACTCGGCTTATTGTTCACAGACTTATTCTGGACGTTTTTCAAAACACTTACGAAGAATTATATAAACGAGGGTTTACTCATGGGGGTCGCTTTGCGCCCGGCCTGATACGATAAATACAATAAATTGTGGTGGGGGCGAAGTCGCGCCCTTTTCGGTACGAGTGCTGAAAACAATGCAATGTGTGAAAAATATTTGAAACTGGCTTCTGCTAATTTCTTTGAAAATTATTGCATCTATAACAGCTTTCTTACCAATTGGCTTATATCTTTGCAAGTGTACGTCGCAGAAGTGTATGTCCGAGTCAATGGCGCCTCATGTTCTATGCGCATCTCAATAGTCTAAAAGCCATGTCAGTAAAACCAAAGGGCCCCAATCCCAATAGGGTCGATGTCTGCTAGAGCTGCGGGAATGTTCGAAAGAGTAACCGCGGCCCTAGAACGAAAAGGGTAACTTAAGGAACATAGATGAGATTTAGTCAACAAAAGTCTGAGAAATTCATCATCGTCATCATCATCATTTCAGCCGAAAGACGTCAACTCTTGGACATAGGCCTCCCCCAAGCGTCGCCACAACGACCGGTCCTGTGCGTCTCCTCTGACCAGGTTATCGGTCCACGTTGTGGTCTTTCAACGCTGCATCTTCCGGTACACGGTCTCCACTCCAGAACCTTTCGTCCCCATCGACCATCTGTTCTGCGTGCAATGTGCCCTGCCAATTGCCACTTAAGTTTGGCGAATCTTCGAGCTATGTAACCTTGGTTCTCCTGCGGATATCTTCATTTTTGATGTTATCACGCAAGAAAACTCCGAGCATAGCCCTTTTCATTGCCCTTTGGGTGACTTTAAGTCTTTTTATGAAAAGTAAAAAAAAAATGGAGAAATTATTTAATGATATCCCACCTCAAATACCTAAATCGTTTCAGTTGAAAGTATGTTTAATATATATATTAATGCTAAAGAGTTTGTTTGCGCGCTTTAATCTTAGGAACTGCTGCACTACATTACAGCTAGTTTTTATAAAAATAGTCCCGAAAAAGTGGCGCCCCCCAGCAACATGTCTTAAGTTGGCAGAACTTGAATTTATATCTTTGTGATAAAATAAGCATTGTAAAGGGCCTTTTAGCGGTCCCTGTCAAGAGTCTATTCAGTGATTTAAACCCTATGAGATATACCGATCGATAAAAATTCAGTATCTGGCGAAAAATACAAGTAAAATTTTTCGTATGTCTATGAACTTTTGCAGTTAATATTTTTTCGCCGTTTTATCGGCGAAATTCATATCAAAAATAAGGTATCACTCAAAAGTATAATATCAGCCATTTTATTATAGCCACAGTGGGGGCTGCTGATGGGAGCTTGCTTGCGAGCAAGCGGGCGGTATCAGGAAGCACTCTCCCTGTACAAGAAGATGAACGCACGGTTCCCTGACAACGTCCAGTGTTAGTAGTTTTAATAACTTTTTACTAGATGATAATAATAAACATTTATTTCAGGTAAAAGCACAAACAAAAACATAAGTAAGTACTAATAACATTAATTAATTAATTATACAGTTGACATCACATTAAATAAGTAATACCTAATAATAAATAACAATAAGATGGAGAAGAATGTATAATAATCCATTAAGAGGTGCTGGTAGGGATCTTGGCCGTACTTCCGGGATTGTCCTGATAAAGTGTCCGTGTTATACATCTCCACTCCTCAAGCACCTCAGGATATGTTGCCCCCATGTTGGTACGTCACTTCGTGCTAGTGACCTTTTTTGGGGACCCATTTATTTAGTGTGCAAGTCACCACCTGCCTTTCATCCGATGGATATTAATAACATTGCTCTGGCAAGGGTTATAGCTTAACATAGTTCCAGTTTACCAGTACGCTTAAGAGTCCAAAAACCACAACCATCTTTGTTTTCCATAGGTCGCAATAGTTTTTCACCAACCTGGGGTTGTCCTTGACTGCACTAGCATAGCGCGTACAGAGACAATCGTCGGTTGGTATCACGTTCCATTAAAATTATCCAAAGGGCCTCTGCGTGTTGACTTCAGCCCCTTTTACACCTTCCAAAGGTCCAGGACCTAAGGGTCCTGAGATATAATAACCCATAATAATGAAATTAATATAATTGATATTTATTTTATTTAATAATAATATTATTATTTGATATTTCTATACCAACACGTGTCTAGTGTATGAAATATTTCCTTTACAAACGTCACATTACTGTTGGACCTTGTAATATTCGGGTAAATAATCTTTTAAAAGGGGAGACAAATACAACAGAAAAATCAGCGTGCAAGAGGGGCGTCCCAGGGTCGTCACCCTAATGGAATTTACATTAAGGGATTTGGGGTTTTAATTCCGCCGTTTGAACTGCGAGAATGAACCTCTGTAAAAAAAACCTAATAGAACAGCCTTCGACAGCGCCCTCCAGACAAAAACTAGAATGGACCCTTGCAAAACATGTAATAAGCGAACTAATCATACCACAAAGGCTTAAAAGGAAAAACCCGCAGGATCTAGTATTATACTGTGACCGAGACGGAGCAGACTTGAACATTGGCCATGTATCACACAAGCCTGATACAAAATTGTACCACACTATTGCTGAATATCGATTAAACAAATTGTCATTTACATGATTTTCTTCAAGTGGGCGTAGCTGGCCAAATTCGAAACTTTATGAGAAAAAAAAGCTCAAAATGCTCAAAGGAGCTGTTGGGCCTTTTTGAGATTTTGATAAAAATCAAAACTACATCACTGATGTTGATGACGTAATGAAATAACGTAGGTATTTATTCCAAAATTGCAGATTCGATTTCTGGGTATGAATTTGATTTTTTTGGAACATTGATTAGGTACTCTAATGCTTTTATAAACCCTGTTCTCGCAAGTTCAATTTTATATATTTGACTGGCCTGTTGGTCTAGTGGTTAGTGGCCCTGACTGCTATGCCAGAGGTCGTGGGTTCGATTCCCACCCAGGACAAATGTTTATGTGATGAGCACGATCATTGGTTCTGTGTCTGGGTATAATTTATCTATAATATGTATTTAAAAATATATAAGTATATTTATCAGTTGTCTAGTACTCATAACACAAGCTCTGCTTAGCTTGGGACTAGACGGCGTTGTGTGATAGTTGTGGAATATTATTATTATATAGAATTAATATTCATACAGGTTTGAAGTTGATAGTGAAGCTGTGTGGTGACCAGGGACTGTCAGAGACGACCTCGTGGACCAGGGAACTGCAGCGTGCACAAGCCAGGGTTAAGCAGAAAGAACAACAAGGTAAGTTACCTATTGATGACCCGCATGCTGAAGTGCTCTAAGAGTCCATATTGCTGCGCCTTTGAAGTCCCATACTAAGCCCAAATTATCTGGAAAGACAACCATCAGCTCAAGAACAAAAAAGCATTACCTACACTCCATCCTCTATTTAGATGACAGATTACTCGGACCACATTAGGTATGCTTATAAATGGTTGCAAATGTGTAATTTATTTTAATATTTAATTACTTGTGTCGTATTAAGTAGTTATGTGCTTCACTTACCTACGTCTTTAACTTCTATTTAAGACCTTGGCAGAGTTTGCTGATTTCGTTTTTACGTTAGAAATTATCTATGACGGAAAATTACTACGCACTCTTGTTTGTGTAATGTGTCAATGAGATATTTTAATGCGCATGCCATACGTTCGACGACGCAGCGTAATATAGTATCTTATCTCAAAAATTAGTTCAAGTCAATGCAGTAAATAACGGTAAGCCCCAAAATTGTAGTAATTATTTTGTTTCAGTATCAGTTACGTCAGCCGGAAGTGTCTCCTCGGGGGCCAGTCAGTCACCCATCGATCAATTAAGAGGTCGAAACCCAATGAACCAATTACTACAAAATATTGCATAAGCTTTCTGCCGTGACACCGTTATTTATTTTCATTTTTATCGGAATTATCTTTAAAATTAGGTCAAATCGCGGAAATTCCAGAAAAAATACTTATCTTTTTTATTTGTTTGTTTTTGTTTTTGTCAATATTTGTGGTGCTACCTGTATAAGTAGTTCACTGGACTATTTTAATGCTATGGTGCAAACCTGTTTTGAAAATACTACTAACCACTTGTGAGGAATCGTGATTCATGCGTATATTTTCAAAGGTTAACATGCTAGGTTGCGTTGACGCGAAAGTCGCGTTTTCAATTATCATCTTTCCATACAACGCCACACTGCACGTGCAATCGCGTTACTGCTGCTTCATGAATTTTTAATGAAAAGGGAAGTACAGATGTGACGTTTGTGTTGAGCAGGCGGCAGCCGCGTGGACAGCGCGGCCGCGGCGCGCCGCCCCAGCGACGCGCGAGGCGACAGCGGACACACCAGACCATACGCGTAACTTCTATCTACTATTTTAGCACATACTTACATTTTTTTATTCATTTACAGCCTATCCACCGGTAAGAAGTACTACAATATTAAAATCGAGCAAAAAAACGCCAACAAAATAATGTTTGTTGTTTATGTTTTAAGTTTATTTAAATTTTATTATTTGTTGTACTACAACAAGTAATACAATTAAATAAACTTGGCGGCAATAGAAATACATATTCTGTGAACGGTTTATGTGATACAGCTTGCTGACAGATGGACGGACAGACAGGGAGACGGACGAGTGGACAGCGGAGGCTTAGTAATAGGGTTCCTACGGGTACGGAACCCTAAAGACAATGAGAGAATGAATAGATAGATATTTTTGACTATAAAATGACAAGTTTAACAATATTCGCAATTGATTCAACATTTTGATATGAACTAAAGTTCACGTGAGCTAAGTTCATGGCAAAATGACCTTCATCATAGAATAGTATAATTTATTATCTAAGAAATATATTAAGATGGGCTGCTTTCATGATGAACTTCAAGTCGATATCGGCACAAAATAAACCGTATTAACTTTATAGATGAACATAGTGAAAACGATACTATCGCCTCATTAACGCTATTGCGCACCAGACGTTTAAAACTCAAAAAACTCAGACTGTGGCGCCATAGGGTCAATCGTCTGAATATTTATTGGGTTGATTCCTTAATCAATTCAATTCATTCAATGCGTACTTAACGCTTAGTGAAAGGTAATCATTGTTACAGTCGAAAACCGATGTCTTACCTACAATATCTTATTAAAGGCTCCATGAAATTAGCTTAACGAATGACCAAAATAGATGATTTTGACACTATCTACCACTTCCTGTTAAGAGTTCGCTAGTGAAAAAGTACCTACTTAATTGCATTTTTTTCTGTCAAATGTTTATAAAATATTTGTGGAAAAAATTGAGGACCTAGGGCAGGCCTAGCGCACTTCCCACCGTAGGCATAAAAATGTAACTACGCCGCGCGGCCTTTCTTACAAGGCTAATTCAGAAGAGTGTCACACGCGTGTTCGACCTGCCGCTTGACGCGCGCTTATAAAAATTATTTACGAATTCTTTATCGAATATTCTATCGAGTTTTTATTTCAAGTATTAGCGACATTTTTCACGTAAAAAGTCAATGATCTTAAAGATCATTCAATATAAGTAGACTTCCCAGTACTAGTGATTACATTACTAATGCAAGGTCAACATAATACTGGAATTACATCTCACAAAATGTTAATTATTATGAAAAATAGTGTCAATGGCCAACCGCCTTTTAAAAATTACATATGAACGCAAAGCTAACGCACACAACCTACAAAGTTATATCCACTTCATTTTAATTTTATTTCATTTGTTTAGATACCTAACTAAATATAAACAATCTCTTGACACATAAATGAGATGTCTTTTTAAAAATACGTTTTAAAGAATGGATAGAATAACATAAGTAGAAATCAATTAATATAATTTTAGAAAATCTGAATATATTTTATGTTATAAAACGTAGACCTACCTATTCTACATTTTTCAGAAACACACAACTCCTAACCCTATAGCAAGAGCGGCCTGTTCAAAGGTGGACTTAAGGTGTATTTTGATTCTTTACGAGCGCGACTAGCCTCGGTAGGCAAATATAATGAAAGTCACGTCCGAACCGTGCAATGTATTATGAACATTAGAAGCGTTGTTAGTAGGTTTATTTTGGCATTTTTTATTTCGCAGAGTAAAAATTCTGTACTTGTACTTATTCTGTGCCTAGGGTCACCAGTCATACCTACTGTATTATATTTCTGATCTGCGTATGTACTATAAAGGGTATGTAAGACATCGACGCACAAACGAATACCATGGATCCAGTACATGATTCTGGACCCTCCAGTGGTGAAATATTTCGTCGGCATTGCCTTATTAAAATAAATCTGTTCATTTTTTTCACTAAAAATTTTCTATAAAAACCAAAATCATGTACTGGATCCATGGTATTGGTTTGTGCGTCGATGTCAGATACACCGTATATGTATATATACAGTTTTAGAAATATATAGCTTATATATTTTTTTAATACCTATAAATCTATGAAACATATCTCTCGTTTTAAAAATGTATGAACGCGTAAACATATATTATATTACCTTTTGACTGATGCCATAACATCATCTGACCTCATCTATCACTAATAAGCAGAGGTCGGAATTAGGTAGAGTTAAACATGTACTTACACCGATTTCATACAGCGAATGGATAAAGTGGATATGCCTCAAATCCCGAGAGTAATTTTAAAGAGCAGATTATTTTTACGACACTCAGAAATATAGCAGAAAAAATTTCTTCCTGCATTAATGACGAAGAGAAAGAAGTGTATAAATTTGTTAACCTTACCTCAGTTGACGTATTTTTATTATTATTTTTCATTGTAAAAGATCTCTCATCTTTTACAATGAAAAATACTAATAAAAATTGTATGTTAATTATTTTTGTTTTATTTGTATTATCTATCTTAGAGGTTTTTATTATTACTTAGGTATTTGTAATATTGTTGGCCACACGGGATTTTTCTTTAGACATCCCGGGAAGATCCATATTTATATCAACATTTCGATGCAAGTACATGAATAACTCTACCTAATTCGGACCCCTGCTCATAAGTCATAAAGCGTTCTGAATTTGTCAATAAATAAGTCTACAATAAATAATTTCTGGTCTGCTTTATATTTTACAGGGATTTTGATAAAAACTGATGTTGTTAATTTTTTGATTAATTAAAAATGGTAGCGGTAAACAAACTGTATCAAGTGCTCGCAAATAAGACTCCAAAAGTACAAAATTGAGTGGGAAAGAGTGTATGACTGGATTACTAAATACAAACCCTATAGGCAAAAAATGCAAAAATGAATAGGCAACAAATATATCTTTGTCTATTTTTTGGTTTTTCCGTAAAATACCTGTACATTTTGGAAGTGCAGTATTTTTTACAGGAAGCTATTAGATTCCTGTAAAAAATACTATATTTCGCCGAAGAGAGTTAGCAACCTTAGTTAGGCCGCGTTTCCATCTGCAAATTGCATAAAAGTTGCATTACATTGCGAGCTACCGAGGTGTAACTGTAATGTGACCAATCGGTCATTAGCACCCAGCAATTTAATTTAACTAGGAAACACGGATTTAGAACGCAACATAAATGTGCCACTTGTGTTTGCTGTACACATCAAACATAGGAGGCACAACATTTCATGTTGCGTTTTATGTTCTGAAGCCATTGGACAGTCGAGCAACACTGCGACATTTCATTATAAAATAGCATTTATATTGATGAAAATAATCTTGTGTAACATTTGTTTTCAGGTTTATGACGTTGCGTTGCATCGTACTATACCGTATTCTTTCGTCCGTAGGTATTCGACCACGCCAAACCAGGACGGGTTGCAGCCGGTCAGCAGGTCCATAAACCACTCGGAGACCAGGAAGAAACATATCGATGAGTTTGACGACGATCTACCCCTGCCACCAGAATAAATTAACTAGACATGTTTATACTTACTATAATTTATAATCTTTAGAAGTAATAAATTGCGATTTATACGGAAAATTCTGTTATAAAGTTATTGATTCCATCAGCTTGGTTCACTTTCGCACAACCCATGGCTCCAGTAGGCTTCGACCCTGCTTGGGCTTGAAGATGTCAGCAAACCGTAGAGGTTTGCTGTCATCTCCTTGAGGCGCGCGTGGAATGCCCCGTCAACGACTTGGGCTCGGTCCGGACGGTTACCGGACGGACGGACGGCGTGTTACCCATTGCTCGCCGTCCGCAAGCCCGTGGCTGGGGCGTGAGGGTCGATCCCTCGCGCGTGCGGTCGCTACCTATAGCTAGCATTATTGCTTCGCAAAAGGAGGCGACCGCCTGCCAGTCCTCTTCGCTCCGAACCATGGCCTGCCCACCTAGCCAAGTTACGACCGTTTCGTTTCGATTCTCTTTTCGTCGATCGCCTCGAGTACCTAGGCCACTCCTCCGCCACGCCTCCGATTGTTTGCGTTGAGATGACATCAGAATTATCTACTACGGAGAGCAGTGGTGGCCGAGTGGTAACGGCCCCGACTTATGAGTTGTAGGTCGCGGGTTCAAACCCAGCCAGGCGCATTACTTTGTGTAATTTATTTCATCACCACTACTCTCAAAACGCAGAAGGAAAACATCGTGAGTTAACCGGCATGTCCTAGAACCAAAAATTCGAAGACATGTGACATCCACCAACCCGCACTGGGCCAGCGTGGTGGATTACGGCCAGTGAGAACATTATAAGGTGGGACACTCGAGAAAGTTTTAAGAAATTAAAAAAATAACTTCTATGGATAAAATATTTGTAAGTATTAAATCTTTTCAAAGAACTCTCCACCAGCCTCTATACAAGGTTTATGCATCTGGACCAATTTTCAAAACATTTTTTCCAGGCCGCCGCAGACACCTCTTCCACGGCCTTCTCGAACGCTGCTAGCGCGTCTTCCGGCGATGAAAACTGTATCCCTTACAGCAGATTTTTTATTTTAGGGAATAAAAAGAAGTCACACGGTGCCAGATCAGGACTGTTAGGAGTATGCCTCAAGACTCTGACCGGTGGGGTTCCAGGAAGTCCCTCGTTTTGAGCGCTGAGTGCGCGGGCGCGATGTCATAGTGAATCAGTACCCCGCGGAGCCCGGTGTTCGGTGGCTTGTTGCTCATTGCAGAAAAAACTTCTAGCAGGCATTTCGTGCTATACCATTCGGCGTTGGTGCTGCTTAGGTCTCGTAATGGAATTGAAATCAGATACCTACTCCGTCAAAGTCAAGAAACTAGCGATCAAAATTTTCCCTCCGCTTCTCGATCGCTTCACTTTCGTAGACGTTGGTTCGTTTTGAAACAGCCAAACTGTGACTGACGGTACGCTTTGTTTCTGGATTTGATTTGATAAATCCAGATAATCCTTCAAATTTTTGAATCATATCAAGGCACCATTCCACACATGCCTGCTTCTGAGCTTCGGTGAGGTTGAGAGACACCCATCGGCAAACTGTCCTCCTAACGCGAAGGTGCTCGTGTAGAATCTCGTGAACGCTTCCCGAACTAATCTGCAGTGTATGCTGAATCTGTTCGCATGTAATTCGCCTGTTTTCTGGAATTAAATTTTTACTGCCTTTCTTCCGTGACAGCCGTCGTAGGACGACCGACGAGAAAAACTCGCTATACCGGTAGATGGTTGCCTTTGAAAATATTTCATCCATAAAAGCAATTTGAAGACGATCAAATGACTCATCAGGTTTTCGGCCACATTTAAAATCGTAGAAAATCATCGCACGAAAATGTTCTCGATGCAGATCCATTTTTAACCGATTTCAAAAAGGAGGTTCTATGTTCGGCTGAATGTATATGGGACACGATAATTTAATTTGGCTCACTAAAGAATGTGGAGGGAAATCCAAAATTCGAACATTATTTTTACTTGCAAATCTTTCTGAGTGGCCTGGTAATGTAGTTTCTATGGAAGAATGGAATGGTATCTAGATAATTTGTTCAATTGAGTACCCGTGTCATGGAAGCATGTCTCCGACTTACCTACTGAAATTAAATGCATACACGGATAATCGGAAAACGTGACTGATAAGCTAATAGTGACTTTGCCAATAATTAGTGAATTTTAAGTAACAGATTACGAAAATAATCATTTTTACCTTGAGGTAGGTGAGAGAACATTTGCATATTCAGGACCATCCTAGGACTTATTTTAAAATAAACTTGGTACAAAATTGTCTATTAGATACCTAGTAGCAGAGGTATAATCAAGAATGTTGTCCAACGTGTTTTGATGTGACCGAGACTTTAGTATACGCCAAATAAAGCATCATGATTTCTTAGAAAATGTTGACAAATCGTCTAGCACCATGACGAAACAAAGGGGTTGATAGTTAGACTGTTACTGTGACTACAGCAGCTATCATTACCTACTGACGTCCAATAGGCAATCATTATGTGAAGTAATCTCGCCCTCGTGTGCGAGCCGTACTCGCGCATTGAGGGTTCCGTACAAAACCTATGTAAATAGTTCAATTCACAAATGGAGTCTTGAAGATTTTTCCGAACCGCAAAAATGTTTGTTTTTGTTATGACGTAACAACAAATTTGCTGTTTTCAGATTTATTCCTATATTTGTACCGTAAGACCTTGCTTTATGCCAAATTTCGGGATTCTGGGTCAACGGGAAGTAGTACCCTATGAATTTTGATTTCCTTGAGAGTGTCGAAATATACGTTTTTTGCGACTTAAACGGTTGTATCTTTTTTTTCGTAAATTGAGAAGTTTGATTTTTTCACAGCTTCAAGGGACCGTAGACCTGGGTATATAGTTTTAATTTCAACTCGATAGCTCTACGCATTATCGAGATAAAGGATCTTGACAGACAAACAGACAGACAGACGGACAACAAAGTGATCCTGTAAAGGTTCCAATTTTTCCTTTTAAGGCACGGAACCCCAAAAAAATAAGGTTTTACACATGAGCAGGGCCGTTAACACTGGACCATCACTGCTCTCGAGATCTACAGGAGCGGGAAGGATATCAATTGAGAAACTGAACTGAATTGAGAAACAAAACTAGCGGATTGTCGTTAATGATGAACTCGTCGAATAAAAGCTCCAAAGTCTTGTTTGTTGGTTTTCTATCGGTTGCATTTTGAAGAGTGTGCGTCGGAATTACTCGTACATACTTTAATTTCGCCAAACCCGTTCTTTCATCGGGCCACTAGCCGTACGATGGGTGGCGTTGCGCCACCAGTGTATGATGGACTTCCCACGCGTTTTGGGAACGGAACTTATTGTTGGCATTTACAACCTGGAGGTGTTTTGTTTATTTATTGAGATAGTGTACTGAAGCAGTGTGCATTTCAAAATGAGATTGTTTTATTTTATTATGATTTATATGAATGTAAGATGACCACTGTTGCAAGTCTGATTTCATTTGGCACGGACTGGTAACTATTCCCATAATAGCTTTAATAAAATAAAATAACATAAGCATAAAGTCAGTCAATATCCTTTTGACTGACTTTTTGCTTAACCTTTTCATATCTAAAGTCAAAAAAAGTCAAATATTTTTCAACCCTGTTAAGATTTTACTTTTTGGTTTCAGCTAAGGTAGATAACTTACCTATTCGGCGTAAGAGTTAATTGGAACTCAACTGAGGATCAGGGGCGCCGGCTTTTAGAAAACTTCATGGGTGCTCAAGCTCATTTGATTACTCGAAAAAGTGGCGAAGTGTGAGAAGAGAAATGCTCATTGATCGACATTTTGATAAGGGATCAATTACCTACTGGCATCCGTTACCCACATCGTAAATAAATAATAAATTGGGACAATATCACATACATTGTCCTGATCCCAAACTAAGATTTTCCCTAGTACTGTGGAAACCAGGAACAACGAAGGTACCACAAACACCCAGACCGAACACAAATATCTGTTTCATCAACAAACATTTGTGTACCATGGTGCCAGAATCGAATCCGCGACCATTGCGTCTCAACCGGCGCTCTGCGCTAAACGGGTCGTCGGGTAATGAAAAACGCCCATCCATAAAAGACGATTACTGATCTGTTTCTTGATGTCTATTCTCAGGGGTTCTCGGCTCCCACTGTTTATTTCTCATGGGTGCTCGAGCCTCCGAGCACAAACGGAGTCGGCGCCCCTGCTGAGGATAATATAAAATTAGAACAGCAATCTAGAGCAATTATAGCAATAAATTATTATAATCATTTCTTAGTATCTAATAGTAAAGATATTTTATGAACCCTTCCTATACACCAGCAAAACAAAGAATGTCTATGACAGACTACAAGCCTTGTGATCTTAGATGACAAATAAATTGATGGCATAATTCTTAAAAAACATTTGTGCCAAGGCCAAAGAGAAGGAATTTAAGATCATACAAATAATTATTATAGAGTGACTTATTATTTTATTATAGAGTGCAAGAATATACTAGAATAGATAGAAAGTGGGCTTCCATAATTGAGCAGTTTAAAAGCACTTAACTATAAAAATTTACGTATAGAAATAAAGTTGGTTTCTTTTTTAAACAATTGTTCTGGTGCACCATAATTTAGATAAGCCCCATTACCTTTGTGTCTTTAACCCAATTTATGTATTGTGGGATTGGTGAAGATACTATCCCCGTGGTACCTACAATATTCGATTCCAAAAATCTGCCTGATCCTCTTGACTTCTAAGTCGCAAAGACCTTGGGCTGGGAAGGATATCAACATGAAATACCAACTTGTTAGCATAATATGTTTGCTCTTCTGCCTACTTTTTTTTAGGTGGGAAATCATCCAATGATTTCTCTTGCTCTAGGGCGATCGTGAGGGTGTGTCAGACTTTTACTGACTAAATCCCACACTCTATGTTCCTTCTTTGCCTTCGTCCCAGGGCCCCAGGGTCCTCTTTCACACAACCCTTGGCCCCAGTAGACTTTGACCCTGCAGGGCACCTACGGTTTTGCGGACATCTTCTTGAGGCGCGTGTGGAACACTACACGCCGTCGACGACTTGGGCCTGACCCGGACGGTGAGCACTCCTCAAAAAGGCTTACCGCCGTAATTATGTGTCCAGCACTGGGTTGCGACAGTCGCTATCGCCATTCCACGATGAGATCCCGCTGGAACTCTGTTCGTCATGCCGTGACTTCTTGCGGCAGCAGAGTTTCGCCCCGGTATTGAATCTCCACGCGTAAATCGTGCATATGTGCAAGGACTGTTGCCTCCAGATCTCATGGTGGCTGGCTAGCAAGAAGGCTCGCCGCTTCGCGGAAACTGTGCGATGTCTCTACACCAGTCCATATAGCCATGACCCTCTGGCATGCGTTCAACTTGACCGATGGTCGCTTACGCAACGATGGCGCCCATACCGACGCCCCATAAAGAACCATGGACCGAATAATACCCGAGTAGAGCCTCCAGCAGGATCCGTCTGGACCCCCCTAGACCCAAACAGGAGCCGCTTGAGGGCAGCCCCAGTCCGACCCAGTTTGGGAGCCAGATATCGGATCAAGTGCTTCTCGAAATTCCACCGGCTGTCGAGGACAAGTCCCAGGTACTTCATCGTTCTTTGCCATGATTGTGGACGTAAACTCCGGTATGCGGAAGATATTATTGTTATCAACCCGGAATTTTTTTAATCTTATTGTTCTCATCCTTTTCAACTCTGTGCCCGAAAGAGACCAATTAATTTTATCATTTATGTGTAATTAACCTCATAGCTGACTTGAGTCATGTGTTAAGTATTTTGTGAAGCAAAGATGTTGACCGACTGCAGTGGAGCCCAAAAAGAGGGTGATGTTTTTATTGTAAGTAATAGTTTTAAGGTATATACCTACTCACAAGGTAAGTTTTTCAAGTGGGCGTAAAAAGTCAAATCCGAAACTTTTAAGGAATAGCAAACGATAGGTACTATAAGGAGTCTTGGCCCTGATTTTGATGCGAACTAAACCAGCATCATTGGTTCCAGGAATCGCACCCAGTATTATTATACCTACTAGCTGTCCCCCACGGATTCACCTACGCCTTTGGTAACTGCTCCGCATCTTTCGGTCGTAGTGTAATGTTTTATAGCCTTCCTTGATAAATGGGGTGTTCAAAATATTTTTTCGAACCAGTAGTTCCTGGGATAAGTACCTACGTTCAAACAAACAAACAAACTCTTTAACTTTATAATATTATAGTATAGATTCGAGTGTCGCTAATAAGGATCAAATTCTCGGAATGAATGACAAGGCACTTACGATTGGACAGGGATAATGTTGGTTTTAAATTCAACCTAATTTAGTTGTATTCAAAGATGGTATTTGTATGACTGTGTATATTGTGAAAAATGTCTTGTTTTCCATCGGTATCTTTTTATTTATAGCAAATTATTGTGATTCTGTTGATCATTTATGATATTAAAAAAAAAATACTGACTCACTAATTCACTACGGGCGGGTTTCTGTACTGGGTATTTAAGTACGTTACAAAGTACTCTGCTGGCTTTTTTGAGTTAAGAACGTGTCAACTGACAGGTTTGCAGGCTAAAATAGTTTGAGAAATACTCAACTACTAATTCTTAATTCAGGAATTCTCTCATCTCTCAACAGTCAGCTTAGACCAAGCCTATAAAGCTTAATTTAGAACAGACGTTTCCCTTTATGATTTTTAGAAGAGGTAAGGATATTTCAAAAATTAACTCTGCTAATTGGATGAACGGGTTTGTTTCAAAAATGTAAAGAAAAAAAATCTTTGCCCCAGTCCAGGAATTATTCCTGTATCGTAGGTGCATTCATAAACATGTTAATTCACACACACAAGACACCTATTCCCGGAACATTTGTCTCTAGACGGGCTACCGTATTTGATATCAGACTTCAAAAAGGAGGAGATTCTATGCTCGGCTGAACGTATTTTTATAACTTTTTTTTATGTGTTCACCGATTTCTCGGTCAATTGTGGACAGACATTGAAATTTTTTTTTTTTGAAAAGTTATACTTCCGAGTTGGTCCCATAGAAATATTATGATCTGATCATGAACTTCGAAGATATGGAACAGAACTCCTCATAGGATCAGAGCAGTACCCTTGTAACAAGTAAAATTGCTTTGTTTATACGTGTAGTCAAGTTCAAATTTAGTTTGTGCTTACTAGAAACTTGGTTATAATGCTTCTTTGGTATACAAGCAAGTACTTTGGCCAATGTTTTAAAATTGTTTGTCTGAAGGCATATGAAGGAGTAAAAAGGGTTCACGCGCGCACACGAATTGAAAAAGAAAATATCGCATTAAGTTTAAAAAGAATGTATTTATAAATATGAATGGATTCATACAGATTCTTAGCTTAGACTAGAAAAATGAACGTTATCAGCTTACATTCCTCTTTTTTGTTTTAAAACTTTTGATACAGAAGTGACTTACTCTATTAAATGCACTGAATTTAATCTTGAAACTAATTTACAATATTTCAGTACATAAATAGGCAATAATATCACTGGAAACTTTTATAAAAACACAAAACATGCTACACGGCAGTGTAGTTTCAAAAAACCCGTTATGGACTGATTTGTGTTTTTACACTAGTTCGCCAACCACTGCGATGTCTCGGACAGTCTAGCGTGGTATTTTAACGTCTAAACTTAACAAAATACATTTATATACAGAATAGGCATTGGCTTTATATTAATTAAACGATAATATCACAAGTTTTACAAGTCTGTCGCTGTCGACGGTCATGGTTTTTTCGTTTTCGTTGATTCATATTAACTTTTGGAAGATATTTTCTAGTCTGTCGTTTTTCGTACTACGGAATGGCTTACTACCGGTATTCTCTGCTAGTTATTACTATTTGTAACTAAATTATATTTACATTATTTCTAACTACGGTTAACCCAATATTTTATAAGGATTAATACAGTCAAATTTGAATTGGGTGACTTATGTTGCATACAGTTTTACAATAGCACCTTGCAACATATTCATATTAAGCTCTGAAATGTTCGTGATTTACCTACTTCACTTGATACTTCAATCGCAATTCACAACTAAGTGAAATAATACCTATTACTTACGTCCTCCCGAAGATAGTAGATAATTAATAAATAAATAAAACAAACACGTACATACTGATAGCGCCAACGATAACAGAATAATTAGGCGACTTTTTGTTGTACCAAATGCGCAGCATTTATACATTCTTCGCCTCTCTGTTCAATGTAACCTTAACTTATCAATAAACGTTATCATTTAAATAATATAATTTATCGTCCAAACACTTTAGGCACAGAAAGTTCTCTGATTATTTCTCAAAACAGGACAGTTTCTGATATGAAAATTCACAGTAGACGTCTCTCAGTGAGGCGACAACTAAATAGTCATTATTCGCACGACGGCAGTGCGCCCCCACTCAACACTATGAAATTACTTTCGCGTACGGGTGCTCTATGTGGCCATACTGTATCGCCAGCAACGTGTCCTTCACCCTCTGATACACGGGTTGCGCCTGCGTCATAGTCGGCACTCGGATCTCATGCTCCAAGAAGCCAACCCTGCTGATAGGACTGATCACCACAGCCGTGCCTGCTCCGAACATCTCTAGCAACTGAAATCAATACGATCAAATTAACTCTCGAACTATTAAGTACCTACATCACAAATAAGAAATCCAAACTGAAACCTACCCGTCCTTTCTTATTTAAGTCAACAATTTTGTCCATGGTAAGAACTTCTTCCGTGACGACTAAATCTTCCCATTGGCTGGCTAGTTCCAGAATAGAGCGACGAGTCACGCCAGGTAAAATGAGACCATTCAATGGCGGAGTACTTAATTGTTTATCTGCAAATATAATATTTCCATTGCATAATTCTCATTAAAGTTTAACAAAATACATTTAGATCTGGAAAAAACGTTGGAACTGATGTTACTGACCCTAATTGTTGCTTCAGATACGAGATGAGAATTTACCGGTCAAAAGGTCAGAGGAGTGGCAGCGGCGCACCAGATAACGTGACAGTATCAGCCAGTCACACGGATATCCAACCATTAGCATGATCGTATGTTGTTTTTATTGTTACAGACAAATACTAATTATTGTAGTTTGTTACCTCCTTGTTCATTGATGTAGACCACGAAGATGTTCATGGCGCCGACTTCGGTGAGCTCATGGTTAGGTCCGAACAGCCACAACACTTGATGGTGACCTAGTTTAGCTGCCCGAGCAGTGGCCTCTGTAAACATAATCAGAACATGACTATTCCCGATCATACTGGTTACATTCAATTATTGATAAACTAGTATGGTTCAGTAAACAGGTCTATCTATGAGTGCATAGTGGTCAAACATTCACGCGAAAGTGCAATTACGTCTTATTTACTTAAAGTTTGGTCTCAAATATAATTATTCGGCATATCTTTCCCAGTGGGACGATATGAGAAGGCAGCGTCCTTTCAAAAAAGAAGGTTATTGGCATATAAATAGGACTCACCAATCGTGGGTCCATAATTGGAGCCAACTTTTCGATTGCCCACTCCTCCGGGGAAAGCTCGTACTACATTAGGGTCGGCGAATATTGAGACAGCACCATCGCCACCCGTCTTGTAGTATGCGCTTACTGGACTAAGGATGACGAACAATAGCGCCGTTTCAGGGGCCATTATACCGAACGTTGGCTGTTGGAAAAATAATAATTTGTAATACCTAAAATAAGCCACAAGGCACACTATTTGTACATTTTTTTTTCTTATAATATCAAGAAACTTTGGCCCCTTTTCTTTATTATTCGCACAAACAGTCTAGATAATATATTTTTGCGCAGCCGGTGTGCGTGTATGACTATAATTATGGCCATTCGTGTAGTCGCAGACGAAGCAAAAGTAGTATTTAAGCATCGTTGTAAAAAGTCATAAAGTCGTAGTAAAAATGCTGCCTAGTTCTATGGAAAAATAAATTAAGCGATCATCATTCAAATTATTTGTTTTCGATTGAATTAAGGGGAACTTCTTTAAAATATTTAATCGTTAAAGTTTCCTTGAACCGATATCTTGGGTAAGTACGCATGTGATAAAACACGTTGAAAGATAAATAAGCTAAAACTTGATCGCAATCAAAATGCGATTGTTTCTTTAAACTATCTTATAATTACATACCTACGATCTATTTTAATATATATGAGTAAAGGAAATCTTTAAAAGCATTGGTAGTTTTAGCTTTCATCAAATCTTCATTGCCCAAAAAAATATTATTAGTAAAGTAATATCGGCATAACTTTTTATTGCTCATATTATATATGTACTTACTACCTATTAATGGATTTGTAATTTGTATTTATAAATATTAAGCCAAGATAACGAAGTAAAGATTGAAAGTTATATGCAGACTTGAAACGTGACCTAAACTTTATAGGTACCCAAAATAATAGCAAAGTACATATTATAAGATAAGGGAAGTCGAATGTCTGATTTAATATAAAGTGCTTACAATATGATTGAAAACGAGTGGTTTATATAATGCTATAATCTGAAGTAATATGTTCATAAAGCAAAACGAGCGTCAATAAAAAATTGCAATATACCTACATAAAGCAATAATATGAATTGAAACATTTACTAAAAATAATTTTTTAAGTTATATTAATTTAGTAACTATTCTTGCGTGTTTCATTTCAAAACATTTTGTTGTATTATGGTACCCCACTTAGGTAAACGAATCCGTTGAGTTTCCTTGCGTTAGTTTAATGAGCAGTTTTTCAAGTCTTGTAGAACATTTTAGACATATCGCACCTTTAAAATCCAATTGTGAAAATGAAATTAGTGACGGTATTGGATTAAAGGTGGAATGTGTTGCAAGTTGAAGCATTAAATTGAATCCACACAAAGGCAAAAATAATGCGAACCCAACATGGAGCAAAAACCTAAGTATAAAAAAGTAAGTGTTCATTATGTTTGATAAGAGTGGTGGCGGTTACTACTTGACAACAATGACCGATCTGTAATATTATCGTCCTCCATTCTAGATAAACAAAATATCGATCGAAACATGCTTACATTTACGTATGTATATTGACAAGTGAAGCGCCTTGAACAACATACGAAAGCATTAAAATTGAGTTCTATGACGAAATAAAAAACAAAATTGATAATTATGGCATGATTGAACAAATCTATTTGCGATATCTCTGAATTTTACGATAACATTGTTATTTGCCCAATTTTATCAATGTGAGGCGTTTAGTTATTATAAAAAGATAAAAACCAGCGGGCTACATCATTTTCCGCGTATGCACTGATTTTATTACCTCCATTAAAAACTTTAATGTGCTTACTTCTGATTTATTGTTTGTATGAAGATAAGCTACTTGCTTCGAGTGCCTAAAAGCTTATCATTGTGACTGTTTATTTCATGGATAAACCAAGAAAAACATGTCATATAACTTGTATGCGCATACTTCCAGAGTTTATGTCATTATTACGGCTTGGCTCTACCTCTACTATGAATATCACATGTTCTTAAATTTTACATAATTCTAAGCATCATTAGGTATTATTTCAGCCGGAAGACGTCCATGGCTGGACATAGGCCTCCCCTAAGTGTCGCCACAACGACCGGTCCTGTGCATCTTGCATTCATCGGATTCCCGCGACCCACACCAGGTCATCGATTCACCTTGGGGGACGCCTTCCAACGCTGTGTCTTCCGGTACGCGGTCGCCATTTCAGAACCTTTTTGTTCTGTTCTGCGAGCAATGTGCCCAGCCCAATACCACTTAAGTTTTGCGATTCTTTGGGTTATGTCGGTAATCATGGTTCTCATGCGGATTTCTTCAATTCTGATTCAATCACGCAAGAAAACTCTGAGCATAAGCCTTTGGGTGACTTTGAGCCTTCTGTTGAGTCCCATTGTGAAGGACCATGTTTCAGAGCCATATGTCATCACTGGCAACATGCATTTGTTATAGACTTTAATCCTTAGATACTGTGGTATGTCGACCTTCCCGATCGCTATACCCAGCCGAGTCGGATTTGACTATTGACTTTTTTTTCTCAAAGTAAGACTTACCTAACTGGACCGTCTGTCCCAGGTAGATGTAATCGTCTACAACTTCGAGTGTAGAGTCTCCGATCTTAATAGGAATGAGTAAGTACTACATGGTTGTTTACTATGGCCTTGGTTTTGTACATGTTCATTTTAAGACCCACTCTTTTGCAAGCTCTATTGAGGTCTTCGAGTATTGTACTGAGACTAAACACTACGGCCACATTACAGCCGTGACTACTATATCGTCAGCAAATTGAAGGTGCGTAATGTATATTGACATTAATACCTAGCCCTTTCCAGTACAGAACCTCTGTCGCAACTCTAAGCACTTTGTCATATAATCTTTGAAACATAATTTATTTATTCTGAAGGTTAATAGAATGGATTCACAGAAATTAGTAAAACAGATGGTATTCAATTTTCCTTATGATTCACTTGATTTATGAAATCCTGTTTGCGAGGTACTCCAAGATACTAACTTAAAAGGTATACATATATATATGCTGATTACAGACAGTGCATTTTACTAATTGAATAATTCTCTTACCTCGGTGCCTATTAACGTAGGTCGTATGTACAAGGTGGAGGTTTCTGAATGTGGAACCCACTCTTGATCTATTTGCACCAGCCTTGATACACATTTAATGAGTTCGTCTCCATCAAAAGTTGGTAAGCCAGACCTTTGTGCTGCTAAATTCATCCGTTCCATATTTAACTCTGGTCGAAACAATCGTATCTTATCATCGACCCCCCTGTACGCCTTCAGTCCTTCAAACAACTGTAAAACAATTTATAATCACTTTATCTTCTTTACACACACGTAAACAGAAAGGTTCCTAGTGACATCATTAATATATTAATATAACAATACTGCGTTGATAAAGCGTGTAAATGACATGACATCAATAAGAGCAATAATTCCAGAAATTGCAAACATAATATATTCCCGAATAAAAAATATATTATGTAAATGCTATTTGATTTCGTATTTGCATGCTTTATCTATTTACTTCATTATAGACTGCTTTGAGGCATATAGGTAAGTCTTAGAATTTTATAGACTTGTTAACATTTTCAAGATAATTTACTGTTAGAAGTAAATGAACTCATTAAATGTGAATAGTTAATTAACATACTTGTATTGCATAATGTAGCGCTTTGGCAGCAGGGTGCAAACTTAAATTTTCAAATGGCATTATCTCTGGTTTCTGCCATCCTCCTAGTTGCTTGAAGAAATTTATCTTGAGCATGTGATCCGTGAAATATTTGCCAAAACCGAGATCCGTCGCCTCGGGCTTCGGGTTCAATTGATACGGAGCTGCAAGCCTCACTTGTAAGTCCTCGTGCTGAAAAATATAAATTCTGTTAAAAATTGAACTGAACAGTGAACTCTGCCTAGCTACGTAACCAAAATAACAAGTACCTACTTTATTTATTTACTTTTACTGTTTTGTAAATTTATCGATGATATCTCATTGTTTGTATAATGGCCTCATAATTTATTAAGGAATTTTATTATTTCCAGTCATTATCGCTTCGTAGCTAGCTTAGTTAAAGCGTCAGTCGATTACATCACATTTAATATGTTTAAACTGGTATAACATTATGTAAACATTTGATACTGTAACAGTATAGTGTAACAGCGTCAGAAGAGGACGTGGTGGGTCACGTGGCAATTGGCATGCTCGATCCAAGTCAATACGCATATCATGCAGTTACCTCCTGACAAGAGATAGCCGTTTAGAAGTACAGTTACATGAGTGCAAACAAACAAGATAAAGGTTCAAAACAGACTTTTACGGCCGTAGGTACATTCGTTTTAAAAACAATACATTACTTAGAATTATCCGCTTTCATGTTGTTAAATAAATTATATACGTCAACAACTGCGTAGTGAAATTATTCCAAGAAATCATATACAACACATTAGTTGAATATAATTAAGTTTAAAGGAAAATTGTATCATCATGATTTAGCTATTTGATTATGACGACTAGTCAAAGATAAACAAAATGGTACAAGTTCTGCTCTTGCTTAACTGAGAAAATAAAAGACGGTTTTTCTTATCTATTGATAGACATGTGTGAAATTTACATTACTGAAAGCTTCCGCAGATATTAAAGTGCTTTCAAATGTGTTCACCCAGCTTCGACTATTTAAAATCGTAATTATTATATCGGGCACGAAATCAATTAATCAAAATTATGCTTCAGGTACTTGTAAACGTGTTTAAATTCTTATTAAATCGCGGTCGAACTTACCTTGAACGAGATTTCAGGCGTAATATGTGGGCGGGGCTTGTCAGCGGGCGCGGCCATAGAGGGCGCCACGTGCTCCGGCTGCGTTTGAGCCGCATTCTCTTCCAACTCCTTGTAGCGCAGCGAAGAACTGCAGTACCGAACCATTTGCAACTTGTGCTGGTTCTCGAAGATCCATTTCACTAATACCTGCAAAAATATACATAAATAAATGACATAACATGTATAAATGAAACGAATGAATTCTGTCTAATTTTCACTATTGTGGCTTGAGACAATACAATTAATTTATTTTTGTCGACCCCAAAAGGTCCAGTTTCTACCTACTTACCGATTTACCTAGGTAATAGTTACACACGGCGCTTGCACAAGACTGAAATATTTTTTTATAATTACTTAAAACTATTTGAACTGTTTTTATAAGGTAGCGGAAATTCAATTTTAAGAGATAGGCGGCGGCAAATACTTCTAGCTTGACTTTGGTTCCAACGTTTGTAAACTACCTAGGTCCATTTTATTATTGAAACATTAAATTATATTATTACAAATACAATGATATCACCACACCACCCAATTAACACCACACCAATTACTGGAGATGTCTCAAAAAATTTTAAATGATGTTATCAATCAATCGAATCGAATTTAATTATGTCTTCCTTAATTACAATGATAACCGGTAAGTTTGAAATTCGCAATGCTGATTCAGTGTTTTTAATTGTTATAAAAAAAATATTTAATTCATAGGAAGGAATTATTGTTTTTTTGTTTTTATATAAATTTCCTCGGTAAAATATTATTAATTAGTAACAAAAGCTTACCTGACTGCGGCGAATAGGCATCTTTATCACTAAATATTAACACTTAGCACAATTTATTGTTTCGGTATATTGATCACAAAACACTTTTTCTTTTAAAGTAGGTTGTGCAAAAATAAAAGTATTTTTTTCTCAATAAGTGAGCACTCTTCAATATAATGTACATTCACAACTTGCTCCAAGTTAACTGACTTCACTGGATCAAAGCACAAACATTTAAACAGACGATAAGATTGTGGCTGACCTGCGTGTGACGTGCTCATTCATAATCATCAACACAAATTATAAAATATTATTTGATAACGTAGTATTTAATCAAAATAAGGATTACGCACTAAGAGTTATTTATTTGGCGGTACGACGTGGTCGTGATTGGCGAGCGGGCGGTGGTTCACACAAAACTAAGGAGCTCCACTGCGTAGCTCCTTGTGGCGGCGGCGTGAGGTCGAGTGAAATGCCTGCATTAGGTCACCGAGCTTCCATGTTCATACACATTTAAATGAATATGTTAAACTACTGGCAAATAAATGCTTATTTACGCACGAAACTAATTTGCATTAAGAATTATTCTACATAATAATACATACACACTTCAACTAACAAAAGGCAAAATCGACCAAATATGTATAGACCATTGTAAAGGTAACAATTACAATAATAAAACTGGATACGACGTTTCACTTTTTTCATGGAAGTGTAATTGTTCAATGTAATAAAACATTCTATACATATAAATAAAGTTATAGTGTCTGTTTTTTTTTAAATTGATATAAACCAGTGCTTGACAGCGATCCCACCTGATGGTAAGCAGTAATGCAGACATTTATGGTGAGGCGCACTAGTTTATTAAGAGCCAATAACAATAACAATGTTTGTAATTTTAAATAAAAGTATATTCGATACCTATAACAAAAATGCAATTTTTAATATTTTGTGTCTGTTTGTTTTTTCCGGTTAATCTCCAAAACACGTCGACCGATTTTGACTAGACTTTCACTGGTAGATAGCTGATGCTATAAAGAGTAACTTAGGCTACTTTGATTTTACAAAAAGAATTAGGTTCGCGCCAAAAAACAAAGAATAACTTGAAATAGTGACCGAATGGCATTGAAAACTAAACCGCAAACTAGTAAGAACTAAACGTTTTTTTATGCACAAATAGTCAGAATTTAGCACAAGCGGGAAAAACAACAAAACAATATAATTTTGTCTGTTTTTAGTAACGCATTGATATACTGGGTGGCCGTCATCAAGAGCGTAGATTATTGTACCTAGCAATAACCGAATTATGAGTTTATGACGCAAAGCTATTTCTTAAACAAAACAAACCAGTTTTATATTATCAGTGTTATTATTAACTACCTAACAAAAATAAATATACATTTAATAATAACAAATTCTAATGAATACTGAGTAACTGCATTTTATATAGTAGATGCAGTAGATTTCTACGAATATTAGATTCAACAAGTAATAAAAATCATCTAAAATGTAAGAGTTCAGTATAAGTTGGGAACTCTAAGAGAATTTTTTTCTTCATTTTTAGCGTGTTTTTTCAGCATGTCCATAATCTCGTTGTCGTATTCCTTGGGTGTGGGCTGCTTCTCGACCATCCAATAGAAGAGATCCCAGTCATTGCTGACCGTGTTGATGAGGCGATCATACATGAGGGTCTGCTCTTCGTTTAATGAGTCCAAGTGCTTCTTGGCGAAAGTGCTCAGCAGGAGATCGTTCTCTAGCATACCTCTCTTGCGGGATTGATAGAGAAGTCTGAAACAGTAGAGAAAATTGAGTCATTATTAGAAAGTATAAAATGTGCACGATTATGTTTGGAACAGATTCGTGTATGTACATTTTATGATACTGTGATATTTATTATATCTTAATCATTAAATTAATTATGTAACAGGTAAACGATAAATCGCATATCGCGTAGGATTACAGGACGTGTATGCGCTATGGTACGTGGCTATGGATTCGTTTGATGTCCACCAATCATATTCATCGGTCGACATAGCGTAGCATTGGTAGAAAGGGGTTCAACGAAGCGATGTTTTTTATATGGGTGGATGCATACTCTGGATGTATCCACTGTAGCATGCTATGGATGCATGCTTTAGATGCCTTTCCTACTGTCGATAGATTGTATAGCTCCAACTACGCATTTTACTCGCTTAGCCACCTCGCGGTGGCGAGTCTTTTTTTAAATATAATATAGTGCCTGACTACGATCCATGATTTTAATAGGATCAGTATCAGTGGATACGGTTACATAGTTTCGTAACTTTATCCTCGTAGCATAACAGCATAGCACCTCTCTGGTAGACAAGTCACCTGAAGATTGGGTTCTTGGTCAGTCTCGCGTGTGTGGAGTCGCAACTTTCCTGCGTTTCGCCAAGCATTCAACTACCCCAGCCCTTTTTTATTATACACCCTGCATAGAATAAGTTATGTAACTGACCGTTATACAACATCAGATCCATTCCACTTTTGCAGTAAGCAATAACATGTTATGATAATTAATTAAATAATTACTCTTATTATGATTACACATAAGCCCTGATGAATGTATACATTTCTAATTATTATCTCTGTAGTGTCATAAATCATATAATTTTTTTTTTTTTAGGTTGGAAAATCATCCAATGACATCCCCTGCTCTTGGAACGCAAGGGTGTGTCAGACTTTTACTGGCTAAAAACCCACTCCTGTTCCTTCTTTGCCTTCGTCCCAGGGCCGAGTTTTCCTTTCAGAAACCAACCCTTGTAGGGTCCCAGCAGGGTTGAAGCCAATTGGGGCTTGTTGTAGGCTTTGACCCTGCTAAGCCCTTACAGTTTGCTGACATCTCCTTGGGCTCGGTCCGCTCGGTTACACGGCGAGTTACCTATTGCTCCGGAAATCGGGATCCGGATCCCGGCGGCTGGGGCGTGAGGGTCGCTCCCTCGTGCCACGTGCGGCCTCCTCCTTTACTAGCATTACTGCTTCGCAGAATGAGGAAACCGCCTGCCACTCCTCGCTTCGGACCATGGCCTGTAGCAAGGCCCGGCGCGAGAGATTGTTGCCGCCAATCTCCTCCACGAGAACACGGCAATGCTCTACCCAAGCGGGGCACACCTCTACCATGTGCTCCACCGTGTCCTCCGTGCGGTCCTCAGAGAGGTGGAACCCGGGCTTTACTTCCGCACGGATCCGGTGCAAGAACCAGCAGCTTGCTTGTTTGTGCAGCTAAGGAGTGGAATTCCTTGCCGGAATCTGTGTTTCCTGATGGCCACAACCCGGGAATCTTTATGGTGAAACCAAACCCGCGATGGTAAGTTCGGGAGGTTCCTGCACCGGATCCGTGCGGAAGAAACACCCGGGTGTCGCCATTGCGTGGATCGCCCGGAGGACACAGTGGAGCACACGGTGGAGATGTGCCCCGCTTGGGAAGAGCAACGCCGTGTTCTAGTGGGGGTGATCGGCGGCGGCGATCTCTCGCGCCGGGCCTTGGTCCGGAGCAAGCAGGAGTGGCAGGCGGTCGCATCCTTCTGCGAAGCAGTAATGCTAGCAAAGGAGGAGGCCGATCGCGTAAGGCAATGGTCCTCACGACCCAACCGCTGCCGGGATCCCGATCCCGATTTCCGGCCTCCGTAGGCGCGGGCTTGCGGACGGCGAGCAATGGGTGGCTCGCCGTCCGCCCGTCCGGACCGAGCCCAAGTCGTCGACGGCGCGTAGTGTTCCACGCGCGCCTCAAGGAGATGTCAGCAAACCGTAGGGGCTCAGCAGGGTCGAACCCTACTGGGGCCAAGGGTCTGATTCTGAAAGGAAGACTCGGCCCTGGTACGAAAGGCAACGAAGGAACAGGAGTGGGTTTTTAATCAGTAAAAGTCTGACACTATCTCCCGCTCCGCCCAAGAGCGAGGGCTGTCATAAGATGATTTTCCAGCGAAAAACAAAGAAAAACCCGCGATATTAGTCAAGAGAGAGCGGCGCAAGCTCGCAATTTTAGGGCATCCTGACATATACAAGTTAAGTTAGAAAGCCAAGGTGCCCAGAAATAGGAGCCCGGAGTTACAGTATAGATATGGAACAGTGAGGAAACTACCTACAAATGTTCGAAACGGCACACTCACACAAACACACGCATCGACGAGACTCCTAAGCGTTTCTCACAGTGCTGTCAGTAGCGAGTGCCGCGTCAATACGAGTGGTCACGTTAAGTTTACTTCCCCGATCTTTATAAAAATGCCACTCTTAATATATTTATGAAATTTTTTATAGTTGCTTTAAAAGAGAACACATAAACTGCAAAGTAGCTGAATTAATTTATAAAAAATTCGATAAAATCAGTTTTATAGTACCGAGTTTATTTAAAAAAGCTGTTTATAAGAATGAGAATTTTCTACACTATAAAATTTATTAATAAAGAGTTTCGAACGTTTCGTAGCAGACGAAAGTATTTTTTTTTAATTGACTTCAAAAAAAGGAGGAGGTTATCAATTGGGTCAGATGTTTTTTTTATGTGTGTTACCTCAGAACTCCGTCCTCCGTCCGTCCGTACCGATTTGCAATTTTTTTTTTCCTCTACGAGGATATGCTTTCCGATTGGTCCCATATTTTTCAGAATCCAGTTGTGATGATGGGATCCATGAGGAATCGAAGGAACTCAAATATTATAGGCAACTATATAGTTATTTTGGTATTTTCATCGAGGACTTAAGCATTTACAGTCAAAAAGTAACTCTTGATGAAGAAGACCAGAAATGGCCAACAGAACTCCATACTCACATAGATATCACAAAGAAGATAGTTAAGCGACTATGACAATACAAATAAATACATGGTTATGAATAGTTACGTTGAAAATGGTATCATCAAAGTGAACTGATGATGATGATGGAACCGGAAGGTAGGCACTGGAACTCCGTAATTAATCAACGTAACCTAGCAGTGTTTGGGCTTATTAGAATGGTTATGAGTTGCACTTTAGCTATAAGGTACTATCGAACTGATCTGATGATGGAGCCAGAAGGTGGAAGGTAGATACAGGAACTTCATAATAAAACAACCTAGCAGTGTTTGGGTTAATTCAAATTGTCATGAGAAATAGGCACTCTGGTTATAAGTGTATCGCAACTAAAAAGTGTGAAATAAAAAACTTTTTAGAAAAATAATAATCGACTGCACTAAAAAAAAACACAAAGGATCAAAATAACTTTAATTTCGGAAGTCGGAAATAAGAAACAAACAATACCGAGAAACACCGACTTCCGAAATTAAAGTTATTTTGATCCTTTTAATGTTTTTTTTTAGTGAAGTCGGTTATGTTTTTTTTTTTTTTTGTAAATAGTTTTTCTTTTCAGTAAATAATTTGTAATTTATGAGGAAGAAAGGTATTTTTTTATGTAATGGTTTTTTAATTATAGGTACCTATCAAACACATTTTCGGGTTGAAACGCAATACGGTTCAAACCGAAAATGCGTGGCAATCACCCGAAAACCACCGCTCATGAGCCTAGGTCTGCCCGCGAGCCACCTGCTGCGAGTACCACGCGCCCACTCCGTAGAGCGCGCTCGCCTACGTTCTCGCCAAAACTTGTAAAAGGTTACGCCATAATGGCAAGTTAAAGATTTACAAGTTGTTGTGTGTCAATATTAAACTGTTTCCTGTATTTTAAACTATAGTAAAAGACTATAGTTTAATCCGCCGAGGTTAATCGATGGGACGCCATGAGATTACCTATTTAAATTTTATTTGTAAACTAGTTATTTTAAGTCGATTGATTGATCACTACAGAACTAATTTTTTTTTTATATATAAACAAACAATATCAAAAACAATAAAAGTGACCACCCTATTGCTTCAATCTAGCGTAGGTAATTATTTTATCAATTAGGCTTAGTTTCTATACTGTTCCATATTTATACTATGCTGAAGTGGGGCTTCGCGCATGTATGGAGAACTGGCTTTGCCTATGCGAAACTAGTTCATTCTAAAATCGGGTTTGGTCACTTACATATATAAATATTAATCCTTATTTCCTTTGGTCACGTCATTAAGCGTGAACGGCTGGACCAATTTTGCTAATTATTTTGTTGTTGTGGTTGTTATTATCAGGAAAATGTTTTTATGAAAGAAAAAATAAGAAAGCTATGTTAAGACAGTCATTACGTTTTTAACTTTTATTTATAGTTATATCAATAAAATAAAAAAACGTAATGACTATTTAACATTTAAGAATTTGATAATTCACATGTTTGACAGTAAGATTATAGCAGAATAGCAAATAATAAAAAAATAAATTGCCATTATTATGATACATCATCTGATTTTGTCCACTGCAATACTAATTACTAATAAGTGAGACACGAACCAATCAACAAGTTAAAAGCCAATATGACTGGAAGAAACTACTTTAAACTGAAAATAATGTAGAACTAGTTAGACAATTAAGTGGCTTTTCAAGTCACAAATTCTGATAAGATAAAAAAATTTAGTTTTGTAGTTCAACTGTGTAGTTCACCTTATATTTTAATCTTTAATATTTCAATATTTTAGCATTCCTAGGCTTATGTGACATGTTACAATATTTTATCAGGAAGTAGTTTTATATAAGAAACTTAAATTCTACCTAGGATGTGGTTCTATCTTAAGATCAAGTAGATACTTCATATTAAAAGATATTACTAAGGTACTGTTTTAATGTGAATAGACAGCACCAGATTGATCTGATGAAAATTTGCACAACAATAGGAAGTCTTATCATAAGAATATCTAATGCTTGTTTTCATTAACCAGAGAATACCTTAATACCAGTCATACTTATAAAACTTGAATGCTTGGTGCTACAGTGAGAGTTGTAAATCCAATAGTACAATAATATTTGGGAATAGATTTAGGTGCAACTAAAAAAAATAAATAGTAAATGGGCTCAAACCAGTATAAAAGAAAACTGGCCTAATGCAGTTCAGTACTGTCCATGGCAAAAAAAAAACAGCAAATAAAAATATTTTATTATTTTTAGTACTTGTGTTATAGCAGCAAGAGAAATACATCATCTTCAACTATCTAGTTATCATGGTTCATGAGATACAGCCTGGTGATAGACAGACGGGTAGTGAAGTGATAACAATAAGTTCCATCCAGTTCCAGTGCCATTTTAGCAACATATTGCAACAGTTATCATCATTTTATATGTATTTAGGTACATTTATATTCTACAGGTACACATATACAGAATTTACTGGACTTACTGTATTTGTTTGTTGTGCATGTTGGCTATATTGAGTCAGCCCTGATAAGTTCTGGGCAACATTTACTATGAGCGATATTTCATGCAGAATGAGCTTAAACACTGATGAGCAAATAAAAGTGTGTAACTGCAAGAATGTTATGTAGTATTTGTTTACTTGGGCTTAAAAATTGCTCCATTAGTTTAGCTATGTGTGTGTGCCTACACTTTCTATAAATTGTTTCTCTTTTTCAGATTTTCTAAATAATTTAAGTAGGATTTTTCTCACCTTGCCTTACGCGTCTCCAATGGTTGTGGTTTCTCAACATCATAATGAGGTATTTCTATATAAGAATAATCAAAGTCCACAGGCTTGTCACTCTTATGAGCTACACTGGGAAGATTTTTTGACAGTTTGCAGATCTGGAAAAATAAGAAAAGTAATGTTAACCATGAAATAGGTTACACAGGTAAATGCCGCGATGACGTCACGCGTGAACGCCGGCGTACGCTTGGGTTTGTGTAGGTTAAGCAATAAGAATATTTAAACGACGACAGATCAAGTCATACAATTCCTTAATAAGCTGAGGTCTCATTGTACATACTGGAAGCCTACACAATTCAAAGTCAGCTTATATTGTAAAGACGTAGAAAGTACATAATATTATCGCATATTGCATGATGTAAGAATACCCTAACTGAATGAATGAAAATATAATTATTCATAAGAGATGAGTAAGAGATACACATTAGCACATAAACTCTGCGATTAGGCGTTATTACATAAATTCGTTTTAGTACATCTCTAAGACTTGGAGCTACTTTTACATGATAAGTTAGGTTATAATCTTTTATAATATTTTTCTACTTTTCTACACAAATATTTTGGAACATCTTCATCGTGAATTCAACAGCCGAATATCATAAATAGCTCACTCACAGCACTAAGTGATCTCATAGGCCGAAACATTTTGTTTAATTTTGATGAACAAGATTCACACGGAGAAAGAGCAGTATTTCAGGTTTTTGATTTTTTTTAATCTCACGAGACGAGAAAACTCTAAAAACAAAAATAGATCAATATTTGTCAAACAGGTGACATTAGGGACGTGCGATATTTATCTCAGAAATATTGATACTTAATATCGATAATGCAATAATTTATATTGCATTATCGATATTTATAACATGATATCGCGTTATGCTCGTATCTCGATCACATATTTCGATCAGTGCTCTTTTGCATATATAAAAAAAATTGTTTAATGTATTCATTCGTAAACATCGATTTAGTTTTTTAATCAACGAAGTAGCAACTCTGCTTGACTTTTCGATGAATGAGTCACTCGTTCACTAATTACTTTTTACAAGTCACTACTGTCATGTCACTAGTCAGTTTAGTTCTTAGTTCGAAACGTTAACGTTGTGTTATTTATATTTGAAAACAATTGAAGTGATTTTTGAGTGATAAAACCTGATAAAAAATATGATGTCTATTATTTCTTAGAATATTTTTAGCATGTAACTTACAGTTGGCCATGGTTTTCGATTGATATTATAAAATATCGATTTTTTTTGTCCGTTAATATCGAAATATGGATATTGAGCTATTGATATCAATATCGATATTTTATTAATATCGCTCATCCCTAGGTGACACATGACTGATGACAGATTGACAGTAAAATTTTCGCTGCGTTCCAAATTATGATAATCGCCGCTGTTAGCGCGTCAACAAATTGTCGTCGGTCGGTTCTGCGAAGAAAGACAAATGAACGCACGATTTTAGCGTTTTCCACTCACTCTTGTTATGGATTCCTCCTTACGACAACCAACGTACAATAACTGTCGAAATACGAAACAGATGTCGGGCCTGCATTCACAACTGCGGCCAACTTGAGCAGGATTTGTAAAAAATATGAAATAAATTTCCGTTTTTAACCCCCGACGGAAAAGAGGGGTGTCTGTGTATCTGTGTGTCTGTCCGTGGCATCGTAGCTCCCAAACGAATGGACCGATTTTGATGGGTTTTTTTTTTAAAGCTGACCTAATCGAGATGGTTTTTAGCTAGGAACTATTTATGACGATCTGTCCAGGTGTTTAAGGACTACAGCTCGTTTGTTAACTGCGGTAGGGATTTTAAAGACTTAATGGCTATTTACTTTACTTTTAAAAATATGTGTGACCTAATATTTGAAATTCTCTTGTACACGCTGGTGTCATTGAGCTGATCTGATGATGGAGCTCGAAGGTAAGAGACGTAACCCTGGATTGTCTATTAGTAAACCTATCGAGTTTGGGCTCATTAGATTCGCCTTAATCAGTGCTATATACTTCTCGTGATGACGAGGACCTGCGGGGCTATCGCGTAACTCTGTTGACAGCTCAAGTGATGATCACTTGTTAACAATGTGCATCATTGAACTGTCAAACAGCTAGTTTCGTATTGCCTATCTTCAGTGACCAACTGCAGTGACGTCATTAGCCACTGGTGCCTTTGATAGACACCGTAACATATTTTGACAGATGTTATTGTATCGATACTTTTAAAATTGCGATTGTGTAAGCTTTTGAAGCTGTATAATAGACGATAAAATTTTAGAGTGGTAACAACAGGCACCGTAATTTTTTATAATTCACCACATTTCCACCGTAGTTTGTTAGTCACTTGTGTGATACGTAATACCAATTTTATGAAATTGTCAGTTGACAACTAAGTTTAGTGTGCAGCGAATGCTAGTTGTCAACTGTTATTGTAAAAGTTAGCCAATAGCACCGGACAGGCCTGTCGACTTCAACATCTAGGCAGAGTGGTTCCGGGAGGTCATGTCGCAAATCTGCGACGCGGCAATGCCCCGAGTCCATTCAGGACGTGCTTAGCGCCAGGTATACTGCTAGTCGCCGGAGATTGCAGCACTGCGCAACGCGTGCAATGCCGCGCGACGCCGGTACGCCAGATACCGCAGGCGCCACATTCATCTACTGGATGCGGAGGCCAGAGAGGCGGAGCTGTACGAGGGATACAGAGAAGCAAAGCGCACCCTCCCAGCGGAGATAAGGCGGGCTAAACTCGAGGCCCGCAACGTGTGGCTGGGGACTCTGAATGGGGACCCATGGGGACGCCTTACAAGGCGGTGCGGGACAAACTCCGCTCCTGGGCTCCCCCGCTGACGCAGTCTCTGGCCCCAGCTTGTGGAGGGTGTGGTGAGCACTCTGTTCCCTGCGCGGAGGGAACACTCACCCCGCCCATGGCTCCGCCACCAGTGGTGTCCGACGCGGACCACGATGGCGACGACCACGACAACGCTCCAGAGGTGACCGAGGTAGAGATGAAAGTGGCGGTACGAAGGCTGAGTCCCAAAAATACCGCCCCAGGACCCGTTGACTTGCCTGGGAAGGCCTGGGTTCTGGCCATGGAGGCTCTCGGGCCTCGACTAAGAGGGCTCTTCAGCGCATGCATGGAGAGGGGTCAGTTCGCTGGAAGACGGGGAAACTGGTCCTCATCGCGAAGCTGGGGCGCCCTGCGGACTCTCCGTCCGCGTACCGGCCCATTGTGCTGCTCGACGAGGTGGGCAAGCTCTTTGAAAGAGCAATTCAGACCGCTTCGTCGCGCACCTAACACGGGTGGGGCCGGATCTGACGGACGGTCAGTTCGGTTTTCGCAGGAGGCGCTCCACGGTGGACGCCATCATGTGCAGCACGCGCATGCCGGGGCTCTCATGCCAAGCTCTCATGACGGGGGATGCGGTGGCCCAGGGCAGGTGTGTCGTGATGGTGTCTCTGGACATCGCCAACGCCTTCAACTCCCTGCTTTGGAGTAGCATTAGGAGGACACTCCGGTATCACCGGACGCCCGACTAACTCTGTCGTGTGGTCGAGGCGTACCCGTCGGACAGGTACATCATCTACCCTGGTCACCCCCTGGTGACCAGGGTAGATGATATTCAGGGCAGGGTAGAGTGGGAACGTCGAGATATGTGGTGCGGTGTTCCGCAGGGATCGGTATTAGGGCCGCCCTTGTGGAACATCGGATACGACTACGTGCTGCGCGGCGACCTCCCTGACGGAGTCAGCGTGGTCTGCTGCGCAGACGACACGCTGGTCCTGACGCGGAGAGAGTCGTACCAGGTGGTGGCCGAACTAGCGTCACGCGGGGTTGCGACAGTCGTGGGCAGGATCCAGGAGTTGGAACTCGGGGTGGCATTGCACAAGTCCGCGGCCATGTGCTTTCACAGCCCTCGGAACGCGCCACCACCGGGTTCCCAACTAACGGTAGGAGGAGTCCACATCGGCGTCGGGTCGACGATGAAGTACCTGGGACTCGTTCTCGACAGCCGAAGGGATTTCGTGGAGCAATTCCGACGTCTAGCTCCCAAACTAAATCGGACTGGGGCTGCCCTCGGGCGGCTCCTGCCCAACCTGGGGGGTCTAGACGCCTCCTGCCGGAGGTTCTACGCGAGAATCGTTCGGTCCATAGCCCTTTATGCCACACTGGTATGGGCGCCGGTGCTGCGGAAGCAGAACCGGCTGAACGCATGCCAGAGGGTCATGGCCATACGGATGGTGCGCCTCCTTGCTGGCCAGCCACCATGGGATCTGGAGGCAACAGTCCTTGCACACATGCACGATCTGCGCATGGAGTTGCAACGCCGGGGCGAAACTTCGCTACCACGACAAGTCGCAGCATGGCGGACAGAGCTCCGGCGGGTTCTCATGGACAAATGGCGACAACGGCTGTCGCGACCCAGTGCTAGGCACGCCACAATTATGGCGGTAAGTCCCCTCTTTGAGGCGTGGTTGGAAAGACCTCGCGGCATCCTCACCTTCCGCATGACTCAGGTTCTCACCGAACACGGTAAGTTCGGGAAGTTCCTGCACCGGATTCGAGCGGAAGCGACGCCCGGGTGTCGCCACTGTGTGGATCGCCCGGAGGACACGGTGGAGCACACGGTGGAGGTGTGCCCCACTTGGGCAGAGCAACGCCGTGTCCTCGTGGGGGCGATCGGCAGCGGCAATCTCTAGCGCCGGGCCTTGGTACAGGCCATGGTCTGGAGCGAGGAGGGGTGGCAGGCGGTCACCTCCTTCTGCGAAGCAGTAATGCTAGCAAAGGAGGCGGCCGATCGCGTGAGGCAACGGTCCTCACGCCCCAACCGCCGCCGGGATTCCGATCCCGATTTCCGGCCACCGTAGGCGCAGGCTTGCGGACGGCGAGCCACCCATTGCTCGCCGTCCGCAAGCCTAAGACCGTCCGGTAACTGTCCGGACCGAGCCCAAGTCGTCGACGGTGCGTACTGTTCCACGCGCGCTTCAAGGAGATGACAGCAAATCGTAGGGGCCCAGCAGGGTCGAAGCCTACTGGGGCCATGGGTAGTGTGAAAACGAAACCCGGGGCCCTGGGACGAAGGCAACGAAGGAACAGCAGTGGGTTTTTAGGCAGTGAAAGTTTGACACTATCTCGCGCTCTGCCCAAGAGCGAGATTTGTCATAAGATGATTTTCCCACCGAATAAAAAAAAACGTCCATTTGAAACTAATAGGTATTTTCTCTTTGTTAAAGCTAAAGTAACTTCTGCACATTGTGGTGCCCCGCCCCAGTGACGCTCATTTATAGATTCTTTTAATTAAGTTAAAAGGCTGAAATAGTAATTTATTTTTTACTTTGTTTTTGTGTCGGGGGTCTTTTAAATTTTTTTATTAAATTAATCTGTGAAAATATGCGCTCCCATGCAGTATTCGAAACTGGTATACATAACAGAGATTTACTAAAACTAGATATATTCTTGTATTATAATGTACCATCATGGCATGGCTTTTTGACCTTTGTGCCATTGATCGCAGAGACGATCGCTATGGTATTGCCATAACTTTTTTCTAAAATATACTCAAAAAGTATTAAAATACTGAATCTGGTCACACTCCCGATCAATACCAACCTACTAGAATTACAGAACTATGGCGGAGCTACTGGCAACATAATAACATTACTAGTGGCGTACTGAGTTGTGCGAAAACTTGTCGATATCGGCAATTTTTCCTAACGGAGATTTCTTTTTATTTTCAGGAAATAAGCAAAAATAAAAATTCGTAACTCAGATTGTTTTAATACATATTTATTCAAAGAATTAAATTTACCCATGCTTTTTATATATTTGGTAAGTTTAGGAATACAAACAAAAATGGCAATAAACAATAACTTGAGTCAACAAATTTTCTAGTGGCTAACACATTTACCTCATCTCAAAAACTACTGAACTGATTAATATCAGTTCAGTAGTTCAGTCAGTAGGTTAGTTTTAGTGGTGTGAAAAATGCAATTGTCAGTGCAAGTTTCACATTAATGAAACTTGCACTGACGATTGCATTTTTCAAGACAGATGATTTTTTAATATCTTATGAACTTTCTGTTAGAGATTTTTATAATATTTCAACTTGATTTAAGTTTCTTAACCTTTCGTATGCCCTAATTAGAGACACAATTAAAAAGCGATTGTGTCTCGCATGGATCCGCGTCAAAAACACACAAAAGGTCAATAAACTTTCGCTTGCGACGTGTCATTGTAGCTTGCCTCTCTTGATTTTTTCTTGGTGACACTAATGGTACGTTTCAGTACCATTAGTGATAAAGATATGAAGATAGATGACGATAAAGAAAATCGGTATTAAAAATTAAGTTATTAAGTCCTTGAAAACTTAAATAAGTGGTATGCAATACTCACTAGGACTACAAAATCTTCTTTTTAGGGAAGAAAATTAGGGTCAGATGTCTGGACTACATAAGCTCCTTTTTAAATTAACTGGTCCAGAGCCATCTAGCTTTGATGTTGAAAGTTATACAAAAATGAAAAGTAATTATTTTAAATATATTTTTGCTTTATTAGCACTACTACAATTAGCCCATTTGGTAAATATATATAAATAAATACACAACAACACTTACTAAGTTCACATACATTCTGGTGAGAGTTATGTTCCTTTTGTATAACTGAAGATAATTCTGTGAATAAAAATTCTATAATTAGCAGACCTCTGCAATATTTAAAATCAGAATTTGCTATACACTTCTTACCACTATATCAGAGCTGCATATTGTCAGTTCTTCTGGCTGGTAATGGTTGACTGCTAGCAATACAATTTAGTGGAAATTGAACTAAAATTTCATCAGATAATGATCAACGTGACATTTTCAGACTCGGAACAACCGTTTTCTTCAATTGTTTTTTGTTTTGCACAAAGATATTTCAAAAGATGCAACTTTTCAATTGGCATATTGATTTAATCTTCTTTCCCTGTAGCTTTGACCCATTATTTACACCTAAATATAGGGTGATGAGTTATTTTTACTTATAAATTAAATATGTATTATAAAATGTAACAAAATAACTTTAATGACAGGCGATATTTTTTCAATTTTTCTTTTCATTTATTTATTATTAATACAAAAGAATACAGGATAAGTAGTCTAAGTTAAATAGCAACCAAAAACCACTAAGCTACTACTACTAAACTTGTGCTATCATGAATCCATCTTAACATCGAAACTATAAAAAATGAGTTTTTATATTTGTACGTTATTGTCGATAACAATTTAAAAAAAAAACTTTAGGTCCGCAAACAAGTAAAAAAAATTCTTAAATAATACTTAAGTAATATAGCTTAAGTTTGCATTTGATATTTTTGTGTGTAATATTTTTTTTTATTTCTGAGAGTAGACCATTAATAAGTCTCGGTACAATATACCCGGTAGTTCGCTCGCCATATGTATTGTTGGTACGCTGTATACGAAGCCTATTCTCAGAAATTGCCCGAGTGCATACAGGATGTTCGATTTTGTTTATTAGATGCTTATTGAAAATTGTTCTTTTAGTAACAAAAAAATTATTTGAGTATGAACTGGTATATATATATTTTCGTAAAAATTATTTCTAATTTTGGGAGTTACTTACTATTATTTTTAAAATTTGAAGTTAAATTTGTAGATACTACGACCATACGACCATAGCTACTAAGGCCATACTGGATGTAGGATTCCGCCATCGCGTAATAAAACATTATCTTCACTTTGAAGGGCAGGCGGTTTTTTTGTATGGTCATAATAGCAAGAAATTGCCGAAGTTTATTACAAACACGTTCTATGTGTTAAACATATCGTCTATAACTACTCCCAGATATGTTTGTTTATTGACAACATCTATTTGTGGACAGTTACAGTTGATCGCATTGACCGTATGCAAGCAGTCATGGTTATGGGCTATTAAGTTCTGTAAGAGCAATTTTTAATTTATGGAGATTTAATAACCAATCATTTAGTTTTGCTTGCATTAAGTACTAAGCCAGCATCGTGACACCATCTTGTTAGAGCATCCAGGTCATGTTATAAGCGTTCGCATGTTATTTGAGGATCTCTATCAGCAATAACAAGGCAAGTGTCATCCGCAAACTGGTAGCATGTACTGTTTGTGATGCAGTTATTCATATCATTTACATACGTTAAAAAAATGCAATGAGCCTAATACTAAACCCAGAGCTGTTCCCTCAGTTACAGCAATCAATATATTTTAAACATTCTATTAACCTACTGTAACATGCAAGGAAATTTATCATGACAAAACATACTAATTGAGAAAGCATTGATTTCACTTCTTTATATAATTATCATCATCAACTTAAGCTTATAGATGTCCTCTGCTAAACATAGGCTTCTCCGGTCATTTCTATAACCAAACATCGATATCGATAAATCCTGGTTAATTACCCAACACTACGTATGTTTTATATAATTTTATTTTTCTGTTAAAATGTACTAAACGTTTAAAAATTGTACTTGAATTGAGTTCTTTAAAGAAATAAATAACTGTACTCCATTTGTTTAGGTAGTTAACTAGATGTAAACAATCTTGATGTATGTCTTTTATCTAAAAAAAACTGCAACAGTCGGGACCCATTAAAATAATCTGGATTAAAATCATTCCATTTAATATGGGTCCCGACTGTTGCAGTTTGGTTTTAATTAAATTCGTTTCTACGCTACTGGGCTGAACTTGTTTTTTTTTTCTTTTCAGTTTTTATTTAAATTCGCAAGCAGTCGGGTTGTTTCATTTGTTAATTTATTTTTTTTAGATTTGACTTAAAAGTCCAAGTGACCAGGTCATTAAAAACCAAAAAAAAAATAGTGGACAGATGTGGTTACCATGGTAACAGTGTTGTGTTTTTTCAATTCGAATAACAACAACAAAACTTCTCATCTTTACTACAATAAATGAAAGTGATGTTATTTATTGTAATAATTCTAGCGTTGTTCGCTTTGCTGTTGTAAAACATGTTACCTATACGCGATTTTATGTTTACTACTATTGGTAAGTAGTTATACACTTCGCTGTGTTCGACTTCGCTACTTAATATGATTCTAAAAATTTATTATGTATGGCCTGTTTATGTGAACTTAAAACCTTCAGAATAATTAGCACAAACCATAATCTAGCTTACGATGCGAGTATAAACGAGTAAATCCCAGTAAGTAGATCTTTTTATGGTTAACTACAGTTAACTTATTTTTTCAGAGCACTATTACAACAAATCAGATTTAAAATTGGATGAAAAATCAGAAGATGCCCTATCTGACTTCATCAACAACCCGCAAATACTTATAATACAAGGCTATATGCACAGTGACAATATATTCCTTCATACTAAAGTGAGTATTTTTGAGTAGCTTGGAATTTGTGTTATATAGCATTCAATTAGATCTGTTATTATAGATAATATTAGTAAAGTACACATACAGAAGCATTAGAGCAGAAATTTGGCAAATACCCGAATATTTTCAAGTTTCAAATATTGTCAATATCATGAAAATATTTGAAACAGGATTTGTTAGTCTCGCCATAGAAATTAAGGAAGTCATAATACTTTTTAAATATGAATGTGTGTTAAATATGAGTGTTAGCTTGATGACCAGTGACAAAATGTGAATGATGTATTTATTTATCTCGGGACCCTGGGGTCCTGCCTTTCGATTTTGAAAAGCATAGGTATGAGGGCCCAGGCTAACTTGCAGATGCCCCTTAGACACCCCAAGTTTTCGTGTAAAATGAATAATATTACTATTACTATTTTTTTTAAAAACTACTTTTAGATTCAGGATGGTAAAAACAAATCTATTATTTTTTACAAAACCTCTGCACAAGAGTTATTGAAGGATGATGCTGTACACAATATTAATATATTGACTCTGTCTAATAACACAGCTGAGTCATTGTATCAGATTTGGAGACAAGTCTACACACCATTGCTGGCTGCAGTAAGTACTTATTTATACTTCAACTAGCTTCTGCCCGCGGCTTTGCTCGCATAAACATAGGTTTCTCCATACAAACTTCGGACCCCCGCTTCATCCCCTTAGGGAGTAAATTTTGGAAAATCCTTTCTTAGTGCTCGCCTACGTCATAAAAGGAAACCTTGTGCAAAATTTCACGCCCCTAGTCCCAGTAATTTCGGCTGTGCGTTGATATGTCAGTCAGTCAGTTTCTCCTTTTATATATATAGATTAGTATAACTCAAGATAATTTCAATCCATCACCACCATTACAATTAGCAACTTTAATATTGTGTGTATTAAGTTGATTATAAATAACAATAAATTTATATTGTCTGCAATGAAATTTGAACTTTGGTGTGTATTTTATTGAGTTTGTTGTTCCATAATTTAATAAAAATCTTGATGAATTTTGGATTCAAATATACATAGATTGTTTATTAATTAGGTTGGCTTGGCTTGTACCACCATGGTTCTTAAGTTTAATCCAAAGCAGAAGTTTATTTACAAGATTGCATTACAGGATTTTTTTGGAGGCCAATGTTCTTCAGTGGACCTCATTTGGCTGAATGATGATGATAATGATTTATTATTCATCTTCAACCTATTTAATTAGATATTGGGTTGGGGTCTCAACTTAGCAGTTCATGCTCTGTAAATCAAAACAATAATAATGTCTATCATTGTCTCTGTGTGTGTCTGTGTTGTTGTTTAAGTGTCTCTGTAAATAAAATTTTTAGGGAAGTGACTTATACTCTAACAAACTTCAAAAGAACCTGGCAGATTTGGATTCAAACTTGAGGATTTTAGCCCATGGAAAAGGGAACACAAATATAAATGGTAAATATAGATTTAAAATATTTTATTTCACATTTATACTTCTATGGACACTTATAAAACTTGATACTAGTGCATGGTTCCAATTTGAGAAGAACCAGAAAAAATATCCGCTTAACACTCTCTATTATAAAATTGACTGATTTTTACAAACCATTAATTAAATTTTAAGATCTTAATATCGATTGTTGTGGCATTCATGATTGTAACTAACATAACTTTAATACATATTATTATTCGGAGTAAACGTGATTGTCGACGGTCCAGTTGGGTAGGTCTAACTTCGAGAAAGAGGTCAATCGTCGAATTCGACTCGGTTGGGCAGCTTTCGGGAAGCTGCGCGGTGTCTTCTCGTTCAGTATAACACAGTGTCTCAAGACGAAAATCTATGACCAGTGTGTGTTGCCAGTGATGACATATGGCTCCGAAACGTGGCTGCTTACAATGGGCCTCATATGAAGACAAAAAAGTCACCCAAAGGGCAATGGAAAGGGAGTATGCTCGGAGTTTTCTTGCGTGATCACATCAGAAATGAAGATATCCGTAGGAGAACCAAGGTTACCCACGTAACCCGAAGAATCGCCGAGCTATGTCGGTAAGACATAGCTCGAAGAATCGCCAACCCTTAAGTGGCAATGGGCAGGGCATATTGCACGCAGAACAGATGGTCGTAGGGGACTAAAGGTTCTAGAGTGGCGACCACGTACCATAAGATGCAGCGTTGGAAAGCCTCCCACAAGGTGGACCGATGACCTGGTGAGGGTCGCAGGTATCTGATGGATGCGAGACGCACAGGATCGGTCGTTGTGGCGACGCTTGGAAGAGGCTTATGACCAACAGAGAATGTCTTTCGGCTGCAATGATGATGATGATGATTATTGTCAGAAGTGGTTAAGGACAGAAAAGAGTGGAATAACGGAAGGCAGGCCTTTGCCCTGCAGTGGGACACAACGGGCTCATAATAATAATATTGACGTTATGGTCATGGCTTGCGCGCTCCAATAAACCCTGGGTCGGTATCTGTAGCGTTTGCTTTGCCGTAACAATCTTAGAGTGAGGGGCCAGACTAAGAGAGATACAATCCGCAGGGCAGTTTTGTGGCTAACTCTTGGGCACTAGCGACCCCACGGGCCCGATCTCCCGGGAGAATTCTTGTTCTCATCTCCGGCTTACTTTTATCGGACGGCCGTTTGTTCCTCGATAGTGTTTACTAACACTATCGACGAAAAAAGCTCCCACCTCTCTCTTGCCTGTATTGACTGGCTTGAGTGGAGATTCGCAAGAGCAAACGTGCTTCATGACTGTACTTCCGGGATTGTTTTGATAGACGTGGTATACCTCTCCACCTCTTGAGCACCTCAGGAGATGCTGCCCTCTTGATGCTACGTCACTTCGTGCTAGCGGCCGTTTTTGGGGCCCATTTATTGAGTGTGCAAGTCATCCTCTGCCTTTTATCAATGGATATTAATAAAATTGTTCAGTCAGGGGCCATAGTCTAAACATAGTTCATAGTAACCAGTCCACTTAAGACCCTGTAAACCATTGCACTATCGACTTTGTTTTCCATATGTCACAATAGTTTTTCACCAACCGGGGGTTGTCCTTGAATGCATTAGCATGGCATAGGGTAATTGTCGGTTGGTATCACGATCCATTATAAGTGTCTAAAAGGCCTCTGCGAGTTAGTTTCCGCTCCTTGTACGCCTTCTAAAGGTCCAGGTCCTCAGGGTTCTGAGATATATTGATACTAATGATTGTCGCAACACAAAAATCATAAGACAATTGTGCAGAATATCTGTAATAGAAAACTTACACTCATTACCTCACATCATCTTCCTGCCCTTGTCCCATGTTACTTGGGGTCGGTGCAACACGTTTTTTTCTTCCATTCTGCCCTGTTTCCCATTACGCTATCACTAACTTAACTCGCTTTCCTTTCATATCACTCCTCACTTAATCCATCCTTTTCTTTACATCTATCCACATGTGTAGTCATAACTAATCTTTTGGATGAAATTTAAAAAAAATGGATTATCCTTCCTCTTCACATGACCATATCAAGTTGAGTCTTTTGTTTCCCTGACAACTTTTCAGCCACTTGCGCCACTTTCAAACTTCCTTGCAATCTATTTTCATTCGTCTTTTTAATTTCATTCTGACTTGTAGATTTTACACTTCAACTTGAGGGACATTCGTGGGAGTTAAGTCAATTTGTTCCGGTTATCTGTCGCCATTTCATCCATCCTGCCTTAATCCGAAGTATTACGTCTCGGTATACCTCACCATCCTCCTGGACAAGCGACCCAAAGTACCGAAAGTCGGAACAGATGGGTATGGGCGTACCAGCGAGAGCTAAAGGCACAGGACTGAAGGACCTAAGAAATCGCAGAACAAATACTCCGTTTTGGTTCTGCTCAATTTCAGGCCAACACTCGCCAGTCTGTAACACTACATTACCAATTCTGCTCTGAACCTCTAGGCTACTCTCGACAACCAGCACGATGTCATCAGCAAACTGCATACACAAGTTAGAGGCTGGTGTATGCTGTTTTCTCAATGTCCGACGCCAGAATGCTCATTAGCATCAGGAAGAGGTAAGGGCTGAGAGCCCACTATAGGCCGGGCTTGGGTACTGCATCGACTGTACATAGCTCGGATCACCTGCACATACTTCTTAGGCGCACCTTTCTCCTTGAAGGCCTACCACAGAACCTCACGAGGTAAACGGTCGTATTCTTTTTGAGGTTAACAAATAGGTACCATGTGCACGGTTTCTACGTTGTATTCCGACCAGGCATAAAACCTGGCACTCATTTCTTTATATATCTTTATTTGTGTACATTTACATGTTCTTTTTTTACCCAGTTGTGTTATCAATCCAAGATGAAATGGAATACTGGAAATCATTGGGGCAAAGGAGGGATTCTAGTAAAAAGGAGAAGGAAGCAGCATCTACTTTTTGTGAACTTTTCGAAGATGTATTAGAAGAAGTAAGGTAATTGAGTCAAACATATTCTTTCCATTTTTATGGTTCCAAACGTCCAAATGAAAAAATCGGAATCCTTCTAAGAACTGTGTGTGCTTGTCGCTCCGTCTGCCACTGCCGATTTGCTCCGAATCTAATGAACCAATTAAGTTGAAAATTACACATAGTCTCTGACACAGACAAGGAAGAATAAATTATGAATTAGTAGTATAGTCATAAAGAAAAATAAAAATAAAAACTTGTCAATCTAAACCACGCGCCATATCAGACGACAGGGCTTTATTGTGAAGAGCTAAAATATTCTGTCTTTATACGTTTATTTATTTATGAAAATAGATGAAAATTGGCTATTCCCTTCCCTCCTTTTAAAACAAACCAAATGACCTAACATTTTGAAAATAACACAAAGCAGTCCTTTTAAAATTACGTGTTATAAAAATATGATTGGTTCGAAACACTTAGCGCGCGAGTGGATTCGCACTTTGTCCGTTTTTATATTCACTGTGAGCCAAAACTTCCATGCGTAGATAGGTAGAATAGAACACTTCTCTGAATCGATTAATTAATTAATTTCTTTATTTAAACTTCATGTACATTAGCCGTACATAGGCGGACTTAATGCAACAAGGCATTAACGGCGTTATTTTCCTATTATTTCAGGACAATACATTCAAGCCCAATGGATGAGGTCAGAGAATCAGCAGAGAACATTGGTGGTATTCTTGATGACATTTGGCGGATCACTTCCTCGCCATACGCACAAGATAGGATGGTTCATGTGTTTGATATTATTGGTATGTATTATATTATTATTTATATATTATTTATATCAATCAATATTTACGCATACGGTGACGCCTAAATTAAGACTATTATTACAATTTTGGATTTCCATCTCCCGATGTCAAGCCGAGCATCGAAATTCTAACAATGAGCCTTTTAGTGGGCATTTATTTTATTATTACGAATGAACTTGCAACTTCAAATTTTTCAAAGTATTTTATAAACTGTTTTTAGGTCATGAAATATGTTCAATTATACAAAAGACAGTATCTACAGATGATCTCTGGAAAGTTCACAATGGAGCCAAGGATAGTGAAGTACTGAACCTTTTATCTGATAGTTTCAATGTGATCCAGACTTGGAACAGTGCTTGTGAATCGTTGACTGAAACTTACTGGCCTAACTACGCGCTCCATGCGTGGAACGGAAAACCTTACGTGCCACCGTTTTGTTTGAACTTTCAAACTAGGTTGAAAGAAGTTGGTATCTTAATTATTGTATTGTTTTTTTGGCTTAGTTTTGCAAAGGGAAAGATAAACTTTCAAACGATGTATATTTTCAGATTCACGACATCAGGTCTACACATTGTCAATTGAATAAATTACTTTCGAACAATGAAAGAACAGAACTGCAAACTCATCAACTATTTGCGCCTTTCGAAAGTTAGTGCCCAGTTTTCTTCCACTGAAATATTATTTACCTGTTATATCTTTTATTTATGTCATGGTGCATCGTTTTACAGGTATAAATATTTGGATGTGTAATGGGTCGAATACCGGTTGGGATACAGCAGTTTCTAAGTTCTCAACAAGTCTGCGTCCTGCTGAAACAAAAGTCGCTGAAAAGTTAAAACCTAGATTGCACAATATGTCTACTAAACAGGTAAAGTAAGACTTTCTTTTTTGAAAAATTATCAATCCACTTATCCCGCTCTGGATGGAGCGATAGGTGTCAGGCTTTTACTGACTAAAACTCACCTGTGTTTGGTAAATTGTGGCGGTAAGTCCCCTCTTTGAGGCGTGGTTGGAAAAACCTCACGGCGTCCTCAGCTTCCGCATGACGCAGGGTCTCACCGAACATGGTAAGTTCGGAAAGTTCCTGCACCGGATTCGTGCGGAAGACACGCCCGGGTGTCGCCACTGTGTGGAACGCCCGAAGGACACGGTGGAGCACACGGTGGAGGTGTGCCCCGCTTGGGCAGAGCAACGTCGTGTCCTCGTGGGGGCGATCGGCGGCGGCGATCTCTCGCGCCGAGGCTTGGTACAGGCCATGGTCTGGAGCTAGGAGGAGTGGCAGGCGGTCGCCTCCTTTTGCGAAGCAGTAATGCTAGCAAAGGAGGCGGCCGATCGCGTGAGGTAACGATCCTCACGCCTCAACCGCCGCCGGGATTCCGATCCCGATTTCCGGCCACCGTAGGCGCGGGCTTGCGAACGGCGAGCAATGGGTGGCTCACCGTCCGCTCGTCCGGTAATCATCCGGACCGAGCTCAAGTCGTCGACGCACGCCTAAGGGAGATGTCAGCAAATCGTAGGGGCCCAGCAGGGTCGAAGCCTACTGGGGCCATGGGTAGTGTGAAAACGAAACCCGGGGCCCTGGGACGAAGGCAAAGAAGGAACAGGAGTGGGTTTTTAGTCAGTAAAAGCCTGACATTATCTCTCGCTCCGCCCAAGAGCGGGTGTTGTCATAAGATGATTTCCCCACTTAAAAAAAAAACCTGTGTTTCGTAATTTTTTAGAATAATCCCGCAGCCCAGGTAAAGTAAGATTTACGGTATCATTTATGAAATACTGGAGAAAAAAGCAAAGGTGAAAACTGAACTCCATGAATAATATAAAAAAAAATGGTATCATTTCTTTTTAGGTGGGAAAATCATCTAATGACATATCCCGCTCTTGGGCGGAGCGAGAGATAGTGTCAGACTAAAAACCCACTCTTGTTCCTTCTTTGCCTTCGTCCCAGGGCCCCGAGTTTCACTTTCACACTATACCATCAAGATTTCTTAACCTTTAAGTGTAAACTTCCTCTTTGGTAGATGCTGTATGAATTCATGAGATACAGCGCACTAATAGAGCGCCCTCTTGTAAAGCACGCGCTTAACAACGAACTGGAGATATTCGTGTCATCTCTCATATCAATGCTGAAGAGTATACAAATTCAGATGGATGCAGACGAGGTGGATGTCAAGATGTACCAGCCTCCTGAAATGTCGACTGTCGTGCATCAGATACAATGGGCTAAGTTGACAGAATCCAAGGTACTCAAAAGTATAATGCGTTAGCTTTTAGCCTTTAGCTAGAATGATGATTTAGATAACTGTAATACATTCCAGGTAAAAGAAATCCAAATGTGTGCCGAGAAGTATTTGAAAGAATTTGACGGTAGTTCTGAATTGCATAGTCTTGCTACAAAAGTATTGAAAGACCTTAAAAATATGTACACTCAACTGCACGAGGAGTGGTGCCGCGATTTGCAGGTAATCTAACGATGCTATTTATGAGTTCTTATAAAATAAAGGTTTTATTCACTATGCCTTAAATCTTTAAACGATACAGAACTTTTACGCCCGCTTGCACCACAAACCATTAAACCAATGTAAAGCTTAAATTAATTTTATTATTAAATTGATATAAATTAGCCCTTGACTGTGATCACAGTTGATGTTAAGCAGTTCATTAATCGTTGATGGTGATTAATGAACCTTTGAAATGGGTACTTTATTAAATGCTTATTTATGTATTTATTAAAACTTTATGCACTGGTAAGAAACACTGTACAGGTATCGGCACGGATCTTGAGCGCTCGGCGAAAGAGTGGGGATCGCTTTGCGTACGCGTTTTATTTATTTTTTTAAATGTACACCTATTTTATTTTTTCTTTTACCTACTAGGTACTAGGTAAAAGAAAAAATAAACGCGTACGCAAAGCGATCCCCACTCTTTCGCCGAGCGCTCAAGATCCGTGCCGATACCTGTACAACTGACTTAGACATTTTCTACCCTATTTTTTAATTACTTAAATAAAATATATCTTACAATAAAACTGTTGGTAAATGTGATATAAGATGTGATATTTAGTAGCAGCTTCCTGGTTTTCAATTTTGCAACTTAAAAAACAGGCATGTTCTTCTGGATGCTTGAAGTAATGTTTAATGAAGTAGTACCTATTTGTCTGTATTCCTTTGCTAGAATAGTCGTTTTACAAACACTACACTGTGCGGTATCCTTGTTTATCATTGTGAAATATTTCCATATTGCACTTTTCATTCAAGGGCCTACTATGAATTTGAGTATGGTTTAGTACTGTGTTAATTGTTATACAACTCACAAACGCCTAACCAATTTATGTTAATAAAACAAACGGCTGAGGGAACAATTATTGACAGCGTTTTTGTATAACTGTCTATGATTGGTTAAAAGCTCACGTGGATCGCGCTAAGTCCCGCCTTCAACGAACATGTCACGATGTGAATCAGCATTAAAATGTGTGTCAGCATTAAAAATCAGCATTGATTGTTGCTGATGCAGAAGCTGATATAATAAATTGGGCAAATGCGAGTCGGACCCGCGCCCTGAGGGTTCCGTACAAATTTACCTATATAAACAGTTCAATTTGATTGTCAACAGTTTATTGGAGTCGCATATTTTTTTGTTGTGACGTAACAAACAATTTACAGTTTACAGATTTATTCTTCTACCTGTGCTTTATGCAAAATTTCAGGATTCTGGGTCAACGGGAAATACCTTATGAAATTTGATTTTCTGGAGAGTGTCGAAATATACGTTTTTTGAGACATAAACGGCCGTATCCTTTTTTTCGTTAGCTTCAAGAAACCGCAAATTTGAGTAAATGGTTTTAATTTCAACTCAATACATCCACGCATTCCCGAGATAAAGGGTCTTGACAGACAGACGGACGGACAACAAAGTGATCCTATAAGGGTTCCTTTTTTTTCGTTTGAGGTAACCTAAAAACAATGCTGATAATCCGCGGATGCTCATGCTAATATTCACAACAACCCTGATACATACATACAAATTAACTAATATTTATTTATTTATTAAAACTTTATGCACTAGTAATAAACACTGCACAAAGGCGAACTTACGCTTTTAGGCATTTTCTACCAGTCGACCTTAGAGTGGTGCAGAAACAAAACACGGTAGGTGCAGCTTACTGGTAAAGAAGTAGAAAGAAATACAATAATAAATATATACTTTGATAAATACATACAACAATACAAATTAACAATGTAATTATGAAAAACGAATTCAACAAATCAACGCTGTGTTATACTGTAATATTTCTCACAGGCACAAGCAAAGAACGGAAGCCTCCAAATATCAACAGACAAACCAGTCGTCGAGTTCAGCGGCAGTACTCGCCTAATGGTGGTGAACTTCAACCCAGGTTTGGTTCGCGCTGAATTGGACGCGCGCGCGCTCGCTGCCATGCGCCTGCCGCCGCCTCCCGCGGCCGCTGCGCTTGATGCGCTCAGCAGCGCGCTGGCGCATGCAAGACCACTGCAACAGGTATACTAAATTTATTTATTTTCACACATCACATTTGTGAACGACTATGACTACGACATAATGGCACTGTCAATATGTACAACTGTTTTTTTTTTTCTAATCTAGGGCGGAGCGGACTTTTACTGACTAAAACCACACTTATATTCCTTCTTGGTTCTTTGCGTTCCAGAACCAGGTGGTTTCCCTTTCGGAAGTCAACCCATGGTCCCAATAGGCTTCGGCCTGCTGGGTTCCTACGGTTTTGCTGACATCTCTTTGAGGTGCGCGGGGAACACTACGCGCCGTCGACGGCTCCGGCTCGGTCCGGACGGTTACCGGACGATCGGACGGCGAGCTCCCATTGTTCGTCGTTCGCAAGCCCACACCTATGGTGGCCATTGCCTCGCGCGTGCACGTGCGGCCTCCTTCTTTGCTAGCATTACTGCTTCGCAGAATGAGGCGACCGCCTGCCACTCCCCCTCACTCCGGACCATGGCCCTGCCGCCGAACGCCTCCACGAATACACGGTGGTGCTCCTCCCAAGCGGGGCACACCTCCACCGTATGCTCCACCATGTCCTATGTACAATTGTTATCTGCTGTTGACTTCTATTACAATGAATTAAAAATAAAAACTTGCACAAAAATATGGATGCCGTTTGTCATGTTTCCAGGTGGCGTCATTCCACAACACTCTTGGCGAGCGCATGATCCCGTCAACTCGTCCGATGATGTTGCAAGCGGCACTGGACCTGTCCAACTTAGTCCAAGACCAGAAGGCAGTCTACTGGGACGACGTCGAACAATTATCTAACTACACGGAAAAACTCAAGAAAATTGTTCTGAAGTTAGAGACGCAGGTATTTCTCAGACCACTCATTTCAACTTGTAACCAGCTCGCAGGCAAGAATTCTATTGAGGGCTACCGTAATGTGAATATGATCAATCGCGTGATCGTGTCCCGCAGTGTAATTAAACTCTCATCCGAGCTGGTTGCAAGTGGAAAGTGTTCAATCTACGTGACTCATCCAACAAGGATGAGTCTGATGGATGAGATCTTCATCAAGGAGATGGTGCCTGCCAGAAATATCAGTTCAAATATCAACTGGTTCATTTTATAAAGTCTAGTAATAATATTGATTAAAGTAAAAAATATATTGTAACACTAACGAACTTTATGATGGATACTATGAGTTATTTGTTTTTTCGTAATTGGTTTTGTCGTCCTATTTCAGAACACCTATCTTACTGGTCAACATGCAGCAATCAGAAACATTGTTCAGAAGCTGATAGAAACAGAATTGTTAGCCAAACAATCTGAATGGAAGAAAGGTGTTAAAGAGATGAGAGATATCATAGATACGGTGGGTATAATATATGTTATTATTTCTTATTCTGACTCATAGCGAGGTAAGAGTGCGTCCACATATGGCGATTGCGCTGCTCGCGAGCAGATCGTGCGCTGCACGCGTGCACTTACTGCAATGTTTGGTGCGCCTCTTTAGCTTAACTCGGGCAAGGCTTGCACAGTGGGCACGCATAGACATAGCAACGGGAGTGGGTTATAGTCAGTAAAAGTCTGACACGTAAAGGGTGGGAGATTTTATTAGATGATTTTCCACCTAAAAAAAAATTACTTCACAAGGCAGTATTAATCTTCTGTTACATTTTTCTCAGGTGGAGTCCAACGGTTACAAGAACACTGAACTGTGGAGGTCTCATTGGGACTGGCAGCTGTACAAGGCACTTGAATATCAGTACATAAAGACTCTGCTTTCGCTACATAAACATTTCCCGCATGTCAAAGTTGATTTGGTGTTGCGGTTAGTATTATTTTAGCTATTTTAATTATGATTTTGGACCATAGTCATACAATTGTGTAAAGTAAGCAAGTCTTAACAACATAAAAATGAGATATTATAATCAACTAGACTTTTAGCGACGGCTTCACTTGCGTGGATCTTATTACTATTCCAAAAACGTCCAACCAGGATAACAATTTTATTATCTTACGTCGGTGGTGTGAAAAGTTTCCGATCTCAATGTGAAGATAGCAGCACTCGTCAATAAAAGCTAGTGACATGCACTTGCTTGATGTTGTGTATCTTTTTATAGTTATTCACCAAAGTTTTAGCCATTTTGGACGCGCAATTGTTATTTGACAGTCATTTATGTGAGTCGATGTGAAATGCAGTATAAAAGAATATCCTTGTTCATCAAGACAACGCGCCGTCTTACACCTCAATGGTTGCCATCCGCCTTACTCACCAGATCTATCCCCAAGTGATTTCTTTTTGTTTACTTATTCTAATAATTGCGCTCAGAGGATTTTTTTTTTTTTTTTTTTTTCGGTGGGAAAATCATCTTATGACATCCCCCGCCTTTGGGCGGGGCGGGAGATAGTGTAAGACTTTTACTGACTAAAAACCCACTCCTGTTCCTTCGTTGCCTTCGTCCCAAGACCCCGGGTTTCGCTTTCACACTACCCATGGCCCCAGTAGGCTTCGACCCTGCTGGGCCCCTACGATTTGCTGACATCTGCCTGAGGCGCGCGTGGAACAATACGCGCCGTCGACGACTTAGACTCGGTCCGGACGGTTACCGGACGGTCGGACGGCGGGCTACCCATTGCTCGCCGTCCGCAAGCCCGCGCCTACGGTGGCCGGAAATCGGGATCGGAATCCCGGCGGCGACTTGGGCGTGAGGAGCGTTGCCTCACGCGATCGGCCGCCTCCTTTGCTAGCATTACTGCTTCGCAGAAGGAAGCGACCGCCTGCCACTCCTCCTCGCTACGGACCATGGCCTGTACCAAGGCCTGACGCGAGAGATCGCCCCCACGAGGACACGGCGTTGCTCTGCCCAAGCGGGGCACACCTCCACCGTATGCTCCACCGTGTCCTCCGGGCGGTCCACACAGTGGCGACACCCGGGCGTCGCTTCCGCACGAATCCGGTGCAGGAACTTCCCGAACTTACCGTGTTCGGTGAGAACCTGCGTCATACGGTAGGTGAGGACGCCGTGAGGTCTTTCCAACCACGCCTCAAAGAGGGGACTTACCGCCATAATTGTGGCGTGCCCAGCACTGGGTCGCGACAGTCGCTGCCGCCATTTAGCCATGAGAACCCGCCGGAGCTCTGTCCCCCATGCTGCGATTTGTCGCGGCAGCGGAGTTTCGCCCCGGCGTTGCATCTCCATGCGCAGATCGTGCATGTGAGCAAGGTCTGTTGCCACCAGATCCCATGGTGGCTGGCAAGCAAGGAGGCTCGCCGCTTCGCGGGAAATCGTCCGGTATCCTCGCACCATCCGTATGGCCATGACCCTCTGGCATGCGTTCAGCCGGGCCGCCGGCTGCTTCCGCAGCGCTGGCGCCCATACCGGTGCGCCATAAAGGGCCATGGACCGAACGATTCCCGCGTAGAGCGCTCAGAGGATAGAGATTTTGGTCAAACGAGGAGGCAATTACCTTCGTGAACAAATATTTTGCATAGAAAAACGCCGACTACTATTTGAACGGGTAAGAGAGATGAGGGCATCGCTGGGAAAAGTGTATAGGTACCTAGAGTTACAAGGAGACAATGTAAAAAAAGAAAAACAAATTGTAAGAAAAAATGTCTTGCATCTTTGTTAGGTCGGAAACTTTTCAGACCACCTGTGCATATCCTAACTCAGGTAAAAAAAATATCCAAATTCGTGAAAAGGCAGGTAGAATTACTGACTGAGACCGGAGTATTGCTAATAAGTATAAGCTAACGAGTACTGTCTGAATGTCTTTAGTGTGCTATCAACAAAGGTATGCATAAGAATATAAATACGAAAGATAATCAACTATTAGACCCTTAAGGTTATAAGGATATCGTTTGCCTGGCGGTTGAATAAATGATCTTTGATCACGTGATCTACTAATTACACGGTTATTAATACGCATCTATAACCGTTTAATTAAGAAAAACTACACTAGAGTGACGCACACGTGGACCACACCTGAAGGCCGGGGCACACGATGCGTTGCGGCGCCGTACCGCAAATATTTCAACGAAGCGGGGGGTCGTACAAGAGGGGCGGTGTCGCTCGTGTGCCCGCCGATTCGTCGAAATATTTGCGGTGCGGCGCCGTAACGCATCGTGTGCCCTGGCTCTGATTTGTACGTAGCGGCACGTTGCGTGGCGTCGCGTGGCGTGGATCTAATGTATAGTTGTCATATAAAATGTATGGAGACCGACTCGCCCAGATCGACGTACGTGGCCCACGTGTGCGCAATGTAGTTCTACCTTTAAATTGCCTACTTTACTTACTTGAAACTGCGGTCTTACTTGAAAGCTTATCATCTCATTACTTAGCATGTTACATTAGAACATTTTATGACCTATTAGTCATGAGGAATAATCAATCCTTTTTATACCTTACCAAACACGTTTATAGAGCAACAAATATTCAAGTTCAAACAATAAAATTAATATATTGGCAAGAATAATAAAAAAAAAACTGTTTTACAAAAAAATCCAACCGCCTTCAATATAAAACATACTTAAATAACGATTAAAGTGTCAATAAATGGTAATCAACTTAGTTAAACTGCTGGCTATGGATTGAAATTACATCATATTGTAAATTGTAGTATAACTGCTCTCAACGGCGACCTGTCGCGACCTGCTATAGTTCAGATCATGGTACGGAGCGAGAGAGAGAATGGAAAGCAGCCATCTCTCCTTCTGCAGTAATACGAGCGAAAGAGGTATGGCGATTCCTAGTCAACGTAGGTGCAAGTTTACAGACGGCGAGCAGTGTGTAGCTTGCCGTCCAGTGGTCCGGCGCTGGAGTGGTAAGGACCAAGTCCGAGTTGCCTGGCACGTTGTGTAAAAAAAATACAACGGACTTTATTTTAGTAAAAACTAGCTTATGCCCGCAGTTTCACCCAAGTACATAAAATATAGCTTCACTCAGGAAAAAAGCAGCTTTCTATCGGTGAAAAAAATTTAGCAATTGGACCAGTACTTTAAGAGATAATCCTCCTACAAACAAAAAAACAAACTTCACGGCTGAATGGATTTTCAGCAAATGGTCATGTGAGACTTCAGATCCATCTTGTACTTCGTTACATGCGATAAGTTATCGAAACAGAATTCGAATCGAAAATAAATCATTACTTGGAAAAGATTAGAAAATTAATTTCGGTGTATAATTAATTATTCCTTTAGGACACAAATGAATACTTTATAAAACTCATAAGAAGCTTCACTGTAACCATGTAAACTATATTCGGAAATAGCCGAACAATACATTGTCCATTGCGGTGATATATCACGTGACTCTTAAGTAACTTTCATAAGGTTCAAATTTCAATAAATGTTCATTGTTCAGAGGTTACGCCGTGCGCGTCCAGCCTGCAATCGAAGAGGTTCGAGTTCAACACTACCATCAGCTGAGGCGTCTAGTGTCCATGCCAGCGCACTTCGTTGGCGTACAGAACAACATCACAGATAAACAGTCCATCTTCGCTGCTATCGTTGAGAAGTAATTCTATATATTTTCCTTAAGATATTCCCTGTTATTTTAGACCGACTAGCTGTTAAAACCAATGTATAGGGCATTAGAAAACCTATATTAGTTATGTGTTGTACTTGTAATGAGTGTTGTTCTCACTCCCTAAAATATCAAATGTAGTATTAATGAAATAGAGTCGAAAATAATGGACGAATACCCTGACGCAACTCGAATGTTAAACTTCATCATAATTGGATTTTTGTATAATATTTTAAACTAAACAACAAACAACATTATATAGAAATCTATTTCTGAGAACAGCATCAAAATTAGTTAAAAAAAAATGAAGCAATAATAGTATGAGGAAGATTGGGCGCGTGGTGGGAACATATCTTTATCCTTTTTGTGCACACCTAACCCAATGGCGATGATTTCAATGCGCACACATTGAAATCCTTATTCTGTCACTTGATAATTTTCCCTTCTACCAGATTTTAAAGGTTTGTAACTTAATATTGAACAGATTAGATTTTTTTATATTTGCAATTTTAGACAAACTTACTTTATGATACAAATAATAAAAAAATTACTCAATTTCCTGATTGTCGCTTTGAGGTGTATTGTAGGGTCAGCAAAACTTTAAAAATCAAAAGCGTTGTAGTCCAGGGAATTACATGGACATGAAACATAATACAATTATATTGTTGTATTATGTAAACTATCAATTTTCCAATGTTAAGGCACAGCTGGTTGGGAAATAAAGCAGTAAACCAACTCGAAGCAGCCCTGTCGTCCCTGGAAGCATCCTGTGCGTCGTGGACACGGCGTGCGGCGCTAGCGTGCGTACCAGATCTAGACGCTATATGTAAGGAGCATCTAATTGAGCCGATACACTGGGAGAGCAACTTTAAAGCTTGCAAGGCGTATGGACAGGCGGTCGCTAAGATGACTTTGTAAGTTGATGGACATTTTATTTTTGAGACTGGATTTTTGTATACGTATAAACCATACAGAGAAATTAAGAAGTTTTCGGCCACTCATTAGACCACATGGCTTCTATAGGAAATGCACCAAAATTAAAAAAAAAATCTTACCTACTGTAGGTATTTTGGGCCAAATGTTTCACAATTTGCACAAAGTAAACATCAGAAACAATTCTGCAAAGTTTTTTTTTTATTGACTTTATTAACAGTTTTTACCTTTCAGCGAAGACGAAAAGATAGAATGGATATCAGTCGGAACAACAACTTTACGTCGCGAGTTCGAAGCCCAAGCGCGAAGCCTCTGGGCATGTCTAATGACGTCACTAGTAGCAAGTTGTCGATCAGATGCAGCTAAGGTAGATGCGTTCGTGGCATCTGCAGCTGTTATGTTAGAGAATCAAGCAATGCCCAAGAACGCAAAGGAACTTTCGGAAATGAGCGCTACCCAACAAGCTTTACAACAACAAATGCCAGAGGTAAGATGTTAAAAAAAAAAAATAGCTTTACTTTCCTTGTTCACTATTAGATCCTTTTTTAACCAATGAGAATGTGACAATTAACTCAGCCAATGATTGTTTCTTAAGTTCTAATATATAACTGTTATTTAGTTTAATCTGTACAAGACCTCTAGCATAGCGGTAAAAGGCTCCAGTTATTTCTATGTTTTTCTGTCTGTGGCACTCTGCTCCATGTTCTGCCTGTTATTGTTACGATAATGTAATCGCTCCAACTCTTGTGGTTGCCTTGTCTGCGCTTTCTGTCCATATGGCACCAGTTCGAGGTGATTTTCGTCCACCTTTCGTCTGATACTTGTTAGATATGTGGTGCCCATTTCCATTTTAAGCCAATTCTCCTTATTGTAACGTCTTTGTCAAATTTTAAAGTACTACTGATCCAATTATGAAAATTTAAAGCTACACTAACGTAGTGTCATATGCTATGGCTGAAAATTCTAAATAGATAGCCTTTGTCAGGATACTGCCATAAGGTTTGAATTACTATGATAAGCGCATTAGTGACGTGCATTACGTATAGTAAAAGGGTTACTTATCCAAACAGATGGAAAATACAGTAGAGGCGTTGAAACGAAAAGGCCATATGCTACGAACATGGGGAGGAGACTCATCCGTGGATGGGACCATGAAAGAATGGCAAAAGATACACGAACTGATGTTGAGTCAACAGAAGATGTTTGAACATCAGGTGAGCTGGCAATACTTTAGTCCTCAATTCTTTGCTATGTTAAAATTTTCAGGCTACTAAAGTGAAGAGGTTTTTATTTATTTTTTAAATTTTATTTACTTTAATAGATAAGATAACTTATTTTTTTTTTAGTTGTTTGTACGGAGAAATCGGTTTGAGTTTCTTAAAAATCTCGCTAAAAGCAAATTCATCTCCTATTTATGAAGTCTCGATTAAGTAAAGTAATTTCTTCCATCACAGGCTGAAATAGTAAAGTCAAGTTTGAACGGTGAATGGGATAACTTGAACACAAGTGTAGAATCGTGGACGTCGCGGTGGACTCAAGCTAAGCCACGTCTGGATGATACTCACGGAGTGAACTATGCTGCTATGCTCGACAGATGTCGCTCAGTGTTCGAAGCGCATGAGAACTTAAATAAGTTTGTCGCAGATAGAGATGAGCTGATGTAAGTTTCTGATAGTAGGTATAAATATGTATGTTTTAGTTTACCTTTTAGTAAGAGTATTTGGTTAGTTTTGTTAGTAACTGGCATTTCACGTCGTTATTTTGTACATGTACACTAAAATGTTAACTTTTTTTAGTATGATTACTGAGTTTTTACTGCAAGCTTACTTAGTATTTTGTATTTTACAGAAAAGAATGCGAGAAATTCCAGATGGAAGTAGAACTATCAGACATATGGGATCAAGCTGAAAAGCTTATGGCGGATTACGTCAACTTGTGGACACCGCTAAGGGAGTACAATGAAGGTCGGAAATTATTTATTTCGAAAAAAAAAAACGCTTTACACTACTGCCAGACTTTCATAGTGTTTTGTGCCTAGTACTATTCAAATCCGATAGGTATTCTATTTTTAACCGATTTCAAAAAGGAGGAGCTTCTATGTTCGGCAGAATGGTTTTTTTTTTGTGTGTTCACCGATTTCTCGGTCAGTTGTGGACCGATTTTGAATTGTTTTTTAGTGATTGAAAGGTTATGCTTCCGAATTGGTCCCATAGAAATAATATCGTATTTTCCTCCTACCATAAATTTTGAGGGAGCTCAATGTCCAGCAGTGGACGTCTTTCGGCTGCAATGATGATGATGACAAGTGTCTTTTTTACAGTGAAGTCGGTTGTATTTTATATTTTGTAAAAAGGTTTTTTTATATAATCCTTGTATCCTTTACTCATTTTAGAATTCGAGTCCATTGCGGACCAAGAGTGGATAGTATTCCAGAAAAAGATTCATTTGATAGAAGAGTTTTCAGTCAAGTGGAAAGGACGTTTGGAACCATTTACTATGGTTACCTTATATATACAGCAGGAGTTGGAGAAATACTCGGTAAGTGAACATTTCTACAAAATTAACAAATCATACCACATAACATATCAACACAACGCACACAACATACATGAAATTAAAAAAAAACACGCACACAAACACAGAAATGTTACATGTTACAACGTGTAACATTTCTATAAAATGTCAAACATTGGATTTGAGAACGCGCAGTGCGTTTATTATGATTTTGGAGGTATTCGGGATAGTATAAAGCAATACATAATTTTCAGGATTTCGTAGTTTAGTTCTTATGTGACACCATAGATGTCGCTACAACATTCTGCTCCAGAGATCGTTGGTTTTTCTTGATGCATCGTGATGCGTGCCAGGCCATTAATACGTTGGGCCCAATGGGTCGAGTTCTCGGTGAGTTGGAACTGTCTGCGGTGATGCCCCGGTGAGTCGGGGTGGTGTTGTCCCAGTGAGTCGGGTTGATGATGTCCCAGTGAGACGGGATGATGCTGCAGGCTCCAGTGGGTCGGAGTAGTTGACTAAAGATGGGCATGAATTGGTGTCTATGCGGCTGAGTATGTCGGTGACAATGTTTTGTTTACCGCTCACGTGATGTATGTCTGTCGTAAATTTGCCGATAAAATAGTTGTCACGTTCGCCACTGTGTTTCCGAATTGGAGTGAGTCTTCCACGTTACAATTAAGTAAGCGGCTTGTGATCGGTAAATATAATGAGATGGCGTTCTTCGAATATCTTGCGAAAGTACTTGATTGCCATGTAGATTGCGAGCAGTTCAAGTTCGAAAGACCGAATTTCTCAGAAAAATGTCCGAGCGGTTTCCAAGTTTCGTTTTGGTATTGTTGAAGTAAGGCACCCGCCGAGTTGCCAGATGCGTCGCAGAATAGGGCGATTGTTGCGTGGTGCGACGAGTGGGCGGGTAGGGCTGCGTTTTTGCTGCTCTAGTTTTACGCTTGAATAGCTTCGTCGGTCCACTTGATCATACCGAGAAATCTTCTTAGCTCTTCGATTTTATGTTGCGGTGTATCCTAGGAACTGTACTTCTGATTAGCCTAGGTTGAACTTGGCGGGGTTGATTGTGATGCCGTTTTCTTCAACTCTCTTGGAGTACGTTATGAAGATGTTCTTTTTTTATTTTATTTTTATTCGGTGTTTGGGTCTCGTTTTCTGATGCTAACAGGCAGCAAATCGACGATGAAGGGAAAAACAAAATGTAACCATCGTATCGCTTTGTGAATGTAGCGTTGAAACTTTTGTCCCGCGTTCTTTAAACCAGGGCACATACGTGGGAATTAAAATAATACTTAGGTACCATCGGTATAATAATGGCAGTTTTCTCAACATCGCACGGGGGCACGGTTGATGTCAATCGTAGAGAATATTGGTTTTCCCAGATTGGCGATGGGTAAAATCTTTAATGCGTACTGGCACAGGGTATCTATCTGTTATGGTGATGGAGTTGATTTGGCGATAGTCACCTCAAACTCTAATATGTATCGCCATTCTTTTTAGGTATGGATGGTATGGTTTTGGGGTTATTTTTAGGTACGTTATGTAGAGGTGAAGCCCATGGACTTTTACTCGGTAAGAAGTAGTCCTTGTTCAATCATGTTCTCGAACTCCTTTTTAGGGTTCCGTACATACCTTAAAAGGAAAAAACGGAATCCTTATAGGATCACTTTGTTGTCCGTCTGTCTGTCAAGGCCCTTTATCTCGGGAAGGCGTCCAGGTATTGAGTTGAAATTAAAACCATACCTATACTCAAAATTGCAGTCTCTTGAAGCTTTGAAAAAATCAAATTTGTAAGTTAACGAAAAAAAGCTACGGCCGTTTATATCTCAAAAAACGTATATTTCGACGCTTTCGAGGAAATCAAAATTCATAGGGTACTTTATACTTGCTTTGCATATAATAAGGCCTTATAGGTATAGGAATAAATCTGAATACCTACTGTAAGTTTGTTGTATCGTCACAACAAAAAAAATACGGTTCGTAAAAATTTTCGAGACTCCATTCGGGAATTGAACTTTTTACATAGGTAAGTTTGTACGGAACCCTCAGGGCGCGAGTCCGACTCGCAGCACTTGCCTAGTTTTTTACTGATGGGCTTGATTACTGTTCCGTTTGGCAGGAACATCTTGAATTTGATTTTCAGGCAGCGATTTCTCTTTTTGAGGTGTGTTTTGTTTCGGGGTCATCAGTTTAGAGGTATTCGGGACAGAGAGTAAAGCCCCATATACCTCCGTTGAAAAGGGAGGTTCCTCTAACCAGACGGGTGCTATGACTGGTTTGGGTAACTGGCCGATAGATGATTTCGAGCTGTTGTATATGTTCAAGTCGCGCGGGGAATTTTAATTGCACGATGCAGGATTTCGTAGTTTAGTTCTTATGTGATTCCATAGATGTTGCTACATGATAATAGCTAACCATCGAATACCTCATTTACTTCAAGAAATATATTCATTAGGTACGTCTAAATGCTTATTCTTTAGCAATATATTATGCATATAAATATGTTTTTATACCCTTTAGGAAAGGCTACAAAAACATGTTTATAACTAGCTGTCCACCGCGGTTTCACCCGGCTCTTTGGTTGTAGCGTGATGAAGTTTGATAAATGGGTTATCCGAAACGAAAATATGTTTTCAATTTGAACCAGTTGTTCCTGAGATTAGCGCGCTCAAACAAACAAACAAACATTCTCATCAGCTTTATAGTAAAAAGTATATTTGTCTAGCTGGCGACCCTCAATGCATAAAATATTTATTAACCACTGCGCTATTCGGGTTACAAAAATACTTCGCGCCATACCTATTCTGTTTTCGGTATTAATTCTTCCCACTTATATAAGATTAATAATTATTTTGCAGTTTCCGATGTTGTGATACACCGTATTCCGTATTACATGTAGGTACCTATCTTTACTCGTATTGAGGCCGCATTATTTACGTCTGAAACCTGTCGTTTCAGCGTATTATTGCCAGCGGCAGCGTGACTCCTAAGTGTCCTACTATTAGTACTACATAGCTATTAATACCACGTTGGTGTATTGCAGCATATACACATTTTGAAGTATTGAGCTAGTGTAATGACATCATTACACATATGTTCAAAATGTAGACTTTGGTGATGTCATCAGCATAGCATCAACTTACACATGATTTTTATGTACCTAGATTATATTTTGGGATTTTTTGTTAGACTTGGATACAAACTTGACTTGGATATACGTAGTTGTTTTTTACACGCTTACATTGATATACAGATATGGTTTTCAGGAGATTAAACACTCAGAGAAGCAGGGCGATTTTGTGAAATAACTGATATTAACAGGCTAAATAATATAACACTAATTTTAACAGGATTTGGCTCCTCTGCTCAAGTATCTTCGGGGCAACGAATTTACCGAGCGACATTGGCATGAGGTTTTCAGTCTTCTGGAAATGGAATATAAGAAACCGGACACGTTACAAGTCAGAGATCTTTTAACTGCAGCTATGAATATCAAGAAACATATTAAGTCCTTGCAGGTAATTTACAGCCGTCAGTTCATAGTATTCTGTTTTCCGTTCAACAACTACCTACACAGATGTTACAAGAAAAGCCATAATTATGTTTTCAAGATGTTCTTATTTTAATCGTACAATAAGTCAGTAGGTAATAACGGTCTTGATTTATATTTTTATCCATATTGATAATTTGAAATATTAAACATTACAGACTGATTTTTAAAACTTTTTAAACAAATGTATGCTTAGTTTAAATACCTACTGATTATTGGATTCTAAATACAAATTCTCTTTAAACAATTTTGAATTAAGAACCTGCTAGCCAGTGTTCAAACTATTCACATGATTATCTTTTTAAATAAGTCCTTAGAAGTTCAGATTTCTGTCCTAGGACAATGTAAGTATGATTAGGTACATCACACATTGATTAATTTATCACTAAATCAAATGAAACAGCAATTAACAGAAAGATACTTGGAAAAAGGCCAATCCATCGAACGTTATGCGTTCCTACTATGGCGCTACAGAGGGAGGAAACATCCCGACCGCGTACGGTGTTCAAATGCTCTGTTTGTTTCGGGTGCTTGACTCAGCTATCAACATTATAACCCAACGACTGTCGGGTCAGGTGCGGCTCATCTTGCATAATCATAATATGTTGGATGACACTGCACTTGATCGCCTCCAAACTGAAATAGCACCCTAATGAATAAATAACTTACTTACGTCTTGACTTATTTTGATAAAGCTTATAACTTTATAGAAAATCTGCACATCTGCATCCAGTGAGTCTGCAATCAGGAATGCTCTCAACGAGCTGGAGATTTGGTTCGCGGGCGCTCGGTTCAATATCATCTACTACAACGATAAAGCGAAGAGACCCACACCTATAGTGAAGGACTTTAAGGAAATACTAAGTAAAGTGAGTTTTGGAGAATTGCCATTATTTGTTAGTTTTCTAGTGTTGAAAAAACGTAGCTACATTAGTTTCGTCGCGATGTTTGATGCGGCTATTATAAGATAAATTTTCAGTAAGCTCGTTTATTTCTTTTTTGCCAGATAGAATTTATAACAGAATTATAATTAAGTAGAACTGAAGTCTCTTTACACTACCATAAACATCTTCAGTTTTTATATATTATATAAAAATCTCGTGTCACGGTGTTTGTTATAGAACTCCTCTGAAATGGCTTGACCGATTTTTATGATTTTTTGTGTAGGTATATTTGGTAAGTTTGAGAATAAGTCGTAGGTGTTGGAATATAACAAAAACAAATCTATCCTACTTCAACACTATGGCCTTTCTCTTTCTAACCAATAAATATTGTATTTAATTGGTCTGACCCCCTTGTCGACACTTGACTGAAATCCCTTGTATGGTTACAGTTACTGTATTCCTTTAGCCTTGCTTAGAAGCACACGTCTCACGTAATATTACTGAAACACACCTTCCAATATAAAGTAAAGGATTAATAAATAGTTATTATTCAAATCCTTAAAACCGTGTTTGCTTTGGTGTCCACCTTTAACCCCAACAGGTTATGGGCCCAGAGCGCTAAGCCAAAGTGTGAATAAACGAACATTAAATAATAAAAACATTTTGTGTATCAAATTGAATAAAAGAGACTTTAAACAATTTGCTGGTGATAACTACAGTGTGTCGAAATTTCGAATTCAAAAATTATTAAGTGAATTACCTAATGAACGTTGTTGGCGTTGAAGTTCAGGTAGAAACAAGTACTAAGTGAGTGAAGAAAAATGCGTGGCGACGCAGCTGTCTTTTAGTAAAAAGTTGCTGAATTTGAAACTGGTTAGAAACACCATATTAACCAAATACTTTCAAGAATTTGATGACATCGTCACTGAACCTATGGCTGCAGGTGCAAAAATTTGAATCCGATAAAGTGATCCGCCGTTTTCAAGACTCAACTCAACTCACTACCAAACGAGTACGGAGGAGCAGCATTGTCACCGCAATCGAGATACTGACTGAAGACAACGTGACGTCAACTTTGGAAAACAAGATTGTGAGATCATGAAATCAAACTTACAAGGGATGTATGTGATCTTTGCCTAAAAGTACTTCAGGCTGAAACTTACGAGGCCACAAGTCACACCTTCAAAGAATTCAAAAGATGATCGACAAAAACAAAAGTCAATAAAGAACAATTTGGAACCCAAGAAATGATAGCTCTGGCAAAAAAGGGAGATTCGAAGATTTGTCTGCAAAAGCGCTATTGAAAACAATGGAGCCAACAATAAAATGGTATAGTTGGTTACTTTAAAAACCAAACTTCTAAAATACTTTTAAATTTGCTTTTATGGCGGGCCGTGATATGATGGAAAAACGAATTTATTTTTGTTTGGGATTCTGGAGCCGATCATTTGAAAATCAAGATAAATTGACAGTAAATTTTACTGAGCGTGTGAAGCCAAGAAGTGATTCGGTTTCTGTACTGGCGCGTTTATACTAGCGGCGAAGAATTATCAAGTGACCAGTACTATTCGGCAGTACCAGGTATACTACAGAATGTTGTTTTTGTGATGAAGATGGTAAGCCGGTAATAAAGGGTAAGTCTTTGAACAACCTATTCAGCAGTAACTGGTTAGTGCTCCAAAATGCTTTAAATAGCGAATGTTCGTTAGATAAAGTCACAAATAGTATTTACGAATTATTGTGGAATAAAATAATTGCAAATTAGAAAAGTGGAAATAAAATGAATGAAACTATTTTTTGATAATTAAAGAATTTATAATATTGTACCTTAAAGTACACTGTGTAAAGCTTGATTTGTGTGACAAATAAATTGGTCTGTCATTTAATAAATTGGAAACAAAAGTTTTGAAATGAGAAGTCGTTTAATCTCAAGTGCACACAGATGTTTGCGGTCCTAACAGTTTTTTTTTGTTCGTCTATTGAAGAACAAAAACTATGTTGTGATTTTAAGAATAAATCAGATAAGTTAAGTTTAGAAAACATAAGTTAAGTTTCGGAACTATGTTGCAAAATGTGAAGTTCATTTTGGTCTAAGAATTGTTAACTTTATGTTGTGATAATGAAAGGGAAATTATATCCAGTTAATCAAAAAAGTTCTGAGCTTGAGAAGGTATTGGTCATCCCTAAACAGTGCCGCATACTCTGGCTGTAAATGGTATTGCCGAAAGTATGATGAACAATGATAGAACGGGTCTACATAAAACAAAAGGTTCTGGAATCAGATTGTTCTGGGGAGCACTGAGGTAAGATTATACACCTGATGATGAGTTATGGCATAATAATAAGCCAAAACCGTACATTTTAAAGTTTTTGATTCTACTGTTTACTAAGTTAGTAAAAGTCTAAAAACGAAATTTGACAAAGATGTTGTCAAAGGGAATTTCGTTGATAATGAATCAAATTTAGTGATTATAAGGTGTGGGATGTGGTAGACCAAAAATGTTTGTGGGAGTCAGAGATGTGAAATGAATAAGATAAAATTCTTATCACATAGGCCAATGAAACTTGAGCCTGAATGTGTTATGAGCTTTAAATAGCATAACTTGGTAACTCTGACTTGGTACACCCGTTTGAAAGGAGGTGTGAATCTGATGATAAGAATCAATCAGTTTTTAAGAAAACAAACATAAAACAATACCTAGCATAATTGCAAATAAATCTGTTTGGGAAACAGAGGAGAACTTGAGATTGTCATATCACAATGGAAATAAGTTAACTTTATTTTAAGTTCGAGAAACATTACATAGTTAGAGACAACATGATAGGATGCAAAACTTATTTTCTGTTTCGTATAATGAATACGATGGCGATAGTATTTTTGATAATATGTTATTACTTATTGTGTGCTGGATAATAATAATAAAAAAGGTAAATGCTGATATGATAAGCATTTAAATGAAGAATGTTTTTAGTAATTGATTCAACTAGGAAACTATTGAAAATGATACCTGAAAAACTGTTACTAAAAACAGATAAAAGAAATATTAAATAGATTAAATTAAATCGATTGTCAATGAGTACAGTTGAAAATTGGTTGTAAAGCGAGTTTAATATCTCGTGGTTGTAGTCAGATATATGTTAAAGAAACTTTTGTATCAGTTGAAAGAATCGCAAGTTTTAGTTAAGCCTTTATGAATCAACGTAATTTCTAGGTGCGCGTGGATATAAAAGCATAATTTTTATTAGGAATCTGGATAAAGTAATTTTAATGTATGAATATTGCTGAGGGTATTCTGGCTGACAATTAATGGTGTGTACATTAATGAAACCATTATATGGATGTATGTAGTTTGTATACTGTTGGTTCCTATTGTTTTGGTGAGCTTAGACAAAAAGTTGTTTCTAATACTCATCAGCAGACCAGTACATTTAAGTTTTAATGTAGGTCATGAATTAAGTCTGATAGTTGCCCAGTTACTGGATTGTGGAGGTCTGATAGGCAGTCGCTCCTACTAGTATTTAGCCACATCTGGTCAGACTGGAAGCTAGGGAGATGATGATGCATGAAGTCTGGTGCCTGGTTAATGGCTAAAGTTTGCTCACCATTATAAGGTTTGTTATTTATTATATTGGTGTACAATAAAGTATATATAAATAAATAAGGGACTTAAACATAACCGATAAAATGTGGTTGTACTATAGGTGCACCTCTGCCTGACCCTTTGGGTAATAAAGGCGTGATATTTATGCTATAAAGAACGAAGTTTTACTTAATGTAGTTATTGCATTTTAACAACTATGTTATAATGTGTAACGTAGTAGTTGAGTAAAACATACCCAATCAACATTTTTTAAATCATTGACTAATAATATATAAAATGTTTTCTGTGAATCAAAAAATAAACAGGTCAGAAAACATAATTACTTTAGATCAGGAAATGTAGATAAACAACAGTTCTTGAAAAAATTTAACTTGAGGGATGCTTGAGGGGCAATAAATCAGCCAATACACTCTTTGAAGGTTAAATATATGTATAGATTACAAAACATCACACAGAGTTCGTGTGAAATTACAAGACCCCTTTGTAGAAATCTTATAAGGTGCTTGAATCATGCTGAGCTTAATCTTAGTTTTCTGTTTACATCATGACTCGATATGCAAACAAAAACTATTTGTAATGGTTCCACTTAGGTACAAGACCCTTTGTCTTGAAATATTTAAAAGGAACTATAAATCTCAAGTTAATTTTTAAACATAACGATTTTAAAATTTTATAAGTGGGTGTTTGTTAATTTTGACTGGAGTGGTAAAATGAACCGTGGGTTATTTGTATAAATTATTTAAGCAATATATAATTTGCTGGCAAACATAGTGGCAGCAAAGAATGGCAAGATAGTACACAGTAATAATGCAGAGTATGGTTTAATGTAAAGCAGTAAAAGATACTGTGATTAAAGTCGTTGGTGACAAATATTGTATGTTAAGTATTATTTATAGTTATAGCGATTACTATGGCAGATGCTGTTTTATTTATGATGTTAATAATAATAATAGATGCATTGCGAATAATCCAACCAGTCACAACGAACACATAGATACTAAGTATCAGGTTGAGAAATATGTTACTAAAATATTTTATTTCTACAAGTTAACCAGATACCTGGTATCCTGTAAAATTGTTAAAAGTGCGTTATACCTAGATAAGAATGAAATTCGGGGTGACATTGTAAATACGTGAAAGGTGCCTAAGAATATGTTATTATTATTATGTTAATAATAAGAGCTTGGTTATAATAAGTTGATGAATAAGATTCATAATTTCAATAATCAATTAAATGATTGATTGGTCTGATTAGGTTTTACTGGGTTTTCCCTAATCCTGCGCAACGAATGTTGGACCATGATGATATTGTATTCCCAGAAAGGAAAAGGAAGGTGTGTGTTTTTATTATTGTATAAAGATGTTTGGTATAGTATTATGTAATAGATATTACACCGTGATTAAAGAGAAAAGGATTTATTTTTGAGGGGGGCGTGTTGGAATATAACAAAAACAAATCTATCCTACTTCAACACTATGGCCTTTCTCTTTCTAACCAATAAATATTGTATTTAATTGGTCTGACCCCCTTGTCGACACTTGACTGAAATCCCTTGTATGGTTACAGTTACTGTATTCCTTTAGCCTTGCTTAGAAGCACACGTCTCACGTAATATTACTGAAACACACCTTCCAATATAAAGTAAAGGATTAATAAATAGTTATTATTCAAATCCTTAAAACCGTGTTTGCTTTGGTGTCCACCTTTAACCCCAACAGTAGGCTAGTTTTTTATCCTCCCACCCCCACCCCTATTTTTTCTTTGATAATTTATATGAAGTATTCTTCACGTTTGCCGGGTCAGCTGGTAATAGACCAACAAATCAGCGGCGAAGCTGGCAAAAAAAAGTGTATTCATAAATGATTAGATACTGTTTCATTTTAGAACAATGGTCCTACAGTTTGTGGCAACGCAGAACTTAATCTGCTGTCACGCTCTGTCATATTCTTCATAAAGGTTTTTGTCTCATCTTTATAAAATTCCTTGAAACCGCACTTTTTTACCGATGACGTTCAAGGCTATAAATGCCTATCATTATTTAGAGTCTGTCTTAATTGTGGCTATATTTCGTCAATTTTTTTTGTTTCAAGGACCATTAAGGTATTATAAAATCATTCTCATGTCAATTGGCTTGGCTTTGTTAACAAAACTAACAACCAATAATAATCAATTCAATCGTCACGAGATTTGACAACAGCTTCAATTGAATTTACAAGATGTAGTTATGCAAGCTGCGTCCATTTCAAGAGGCTAGCTAGCTTCAAATATTAAATAACCAAAATGGTGTTTTAAGGCTGTAAAAACCTGACATTTAATGTACAGATCGAAGAACAACAATGGGTGGTATCGTCGCTGTCTGGCGGTGCTAACGGCTCGGACGCATGCGGTGCGTGGGACGCGCGGCTGCGGGCGGCGCGCGCGCTCCTACGTGCCACGCATCACGCACAACGCAGGTCTGTAACTGCCCTAAAAATGCACTGAAAGGTAGGACGCAGGTTTATGCCACACAGGAACAAATAAGCTTTATCGTAAATCGAGTTGCACAGAACTCGCGGGGAATATAAACAAAATTTGTAAGAGGATTTTTACTGTGACATTTTCAGACTTACCACATTTCCTCACGATGTCCACTGAAGTCAATGATTAAAGATTTAATATAATATGGCTATATCACAGCCATATTAACACCGGTTTGAAAAACGTCGGTAAAACTGATATAATACCTTACGTTCAGCAAGATTTCGATTCGGCTGAAATAAAGGGCCACCTCCGAAGACCCTATCCCAGCTTTTTATGGATCTGTTCTTCATAATTTACAGTTCCCTATATTGTTTCTTGCTGAAAACATAGCTAAAAGTTGGACGCTGCACTGTACAACGTATCGTGCCACCACATTCCGGCTGAACGTGACTTAGCCTCATTATATTACAGCGACGTTTTTCATCATCATCAAATGACTTCTCCAGTTCTAGGGTGGAACGAGAGGGCGTGTGAGACTTTTATTGACTAAACCTACCTGTGTCCTTCAGTTAGGTACTCTTTGCTTTCTAGGGCCATTGTCACTCTTTCAAAATTTCCTGCTGCCCAATGGCCCAAAAAAAACGTGTTATACCATATAGCTGCGACATAGCCACACAAAGCAATTGAATGCTTTTTCTATGTTCCCTATCATGGCTATCATATTTCAAATGAAAGGGAATGTAGAAAAACCCTTTATACTTGCCCTAATTAATTCCAGCCTAAAATTTTGGGCATAAATGGGAAAAATAAGTATTAACTATTTCATAAAGTTATCACAACAATACTAGAAGAACACGAATAGAGTAAATGGCCATAGATAAAAACAACACAATTGGTCGGTGCATGTCTAAGGATTTATTTCGTCGTAAACACATGGGCAACAGATGCGCCAGCTATTTTGACCGACTATGCCGCGTATTTGCCGTCTGGCCAGCTCTTTTTATTTTGGTGTTAATTATAAATAATACTTACTTTATTATGTATGATATTAATGATCCTAGTAACATTTTCTTTAACTACGGGGATTCCCTTCGTGTCGTTACTGGTATGAAGTGAAGCTAACTGTAATCCATACCTATCCGGTATCAAGGCACATACGAACTTGCATATTTCATAATAATTTGATAGCACTACTGTAACAATGCTTATCTGAGTATTGGAGAGACAATGCTATTATTATTTTATCGAGTTACAAAGAAAATACTTTGGCAAGCCTAACACTGATGTTCAGCAAAATATAACAAAGTAAACAGCACAGAATCAACAATTTTAAGTTTTTTTTACGGTTTGTACGACAATTAAATACACGCCTTATAATCATTACAGCAAGACAGCTTTCGAGTTATCTTGTCCATTTTACCATATTTGATAAAAGCTAATTGGTACGTACGATAAACATTTATAATTAATGGGAACGTACAGCTATTGACGATACTCATTTTGGAGTAGGTACCTATATCTTGCCAATTTCAATGCTACCTGTATCGAGTGACGTAGAAAAATTATTATATTTGCATTTATACCTTAGTTTATACGTTTGTATAAACGAGCAAGTTGTTGTTGAAAGCACTTAGAACGCATGACTCACCATTTACAGATCAACCTTGTGGGCAAGCATAGCTAGATGTTTACCTAAGTGCGATTCGTGGAGCCAGTAACTAGTAGGCTCAATAAATGCAATGTTCAGTTCTCTTTCGTAAGACTTATAGCCCGTAGGTGATTCCGAAATACTCTTGTGTATTCACTAAGTACATCAATGTATCTCCTTAAAGTTCTTATACATACAAGGTGTTACAGAAATGAGTGGTTATATTTCAGATACTGCTTCAGCCTGTATATACATGTAAAACTTTCTTTCTGAAAGTCATAGTAAATTCCGAATTAAAAATTTGACCTCCCATACTAATTTTAAGACCAATACTTTTTTGTTGTAAGTTTTGCGAAAAAAATTTTTTATGTATAAGGCACTGGTCACTTGTAATTATTTTGAAAACTTTGGTTATTTAAAAGTAAAAATACCATTGTTCGATTTTTTTATTTCCCTCCACATTTTTTCGAGAGCCAAATCAAATTATCGTGGCAAACGGCTCAATTGCCATAAAAAAAAAAAAAAATATCGTGTCTGATTTAAAAATGGATCTGCTTCGAGAACATTTTTGTGTGATGATTTCTATTTTAAATGTGGCCTAAAACCTGATAAGTCATTTGATCGACTTCAAATTGCTTTAATGGGTCAAAAGCAACCATCTACCGCTGGTATAGCGAGTTCAAGCGCGGTCGCCTTACTTTGACGGCTGTCACGGAAGAAAGTATTCTGGCAGTAAAAAGTGTAGGTATTTCAAGAAAACAGGCGAATTACATACGAAGACATTCAGCATACACTGCAGATTGATTTGGGAAGCGTTCACAAGATTCTACACGAGCACCTTCGCGTGAGGAGGATAGTTTTCCGCTGGGTGCCGCACAACTTTACCGAAGCTCAGAAGCAGGCCCGTGTGGAGAGGTGTCGTGATATGATTAAAAAATTTGGAGCAGGCTCGTCTTGGCGCGTTTACGACATTGTGACAGGTGAAGAATCCTGGATTTATTAATACGATCCAGAAACAAAGCGTCAGTCGAAAGTTTGGATGTTTCAAAACGAACCAACGCCTACGAAAGTGAAGCGATCGAGAAATGCAGCGAAAGTTTTGATCGCTAGTCTTTAATTTGACGGGGTATCTAATTTCAATTCCATTACGAGACCAAGGCAGCATCAACGCCAAATGATATACCACAACATTCTTGCCAGAAGTTTTGTCTGCAATGAGCGATAAGCGATCGAACACCGGGCTCCGCGGGATACTGCTTCACCATGACAACGTGCCCGCGCACTCAGCGCTTAAAACGAGGGATTTCCCCAAGACTCTGACCGGTGTGGTGTCCAACCCCACCGGTCAGAGTCTTGGGGCACCCTTCTTACAGTCCTGGTCTGGCACCGTGTGACTTCTTTTTATTCCCTAAAATTAAAAATCAGCTGAAAGGGATACAGTTTTAATCGCCGGAAGACGCGCTAGCAGCGTTCGAAAAGACCGTGGAAGAGGTGACTGCGACGGATTGCAAAAAATGTTTCGATAATTGGTTCAGACGCCTGAAACTTTGTATAGAGGCTGGCGGAGAGTTCTTTGAAAAGATTTAATAAAAATATTTAATCCACAGAAGTTAGTTTTTTAGTTTCTCAAAACTTTCTAAGTGTCCCACGTATGTCTTTCTCGAAGAAACTTTCATTTAATTAATGTTGGTGACCCATGTTAACCTAACTACCAACATGTTGTTTGTTAATCGCGTCTAGTCATTAACCTTACCTTTTATGGTCAACGATCGTTAAATCACAATTGGTTGTGTAGAAAACTATATTTCCCATACATTAAAATTAACGAGTCAAAGTTAAGTCTTTAGCAACGCACCGTAGAAACTGCATGCGTATACCTGCATACTACATAATGTGCGTCAAAAAGCAAGTAGAATTTCGTTAGTAAATATCGTAAGCTTGTACAGATTAGCTACTGAGGATGTGAAGCTGTCTTGATAACACGGGGTCGGTGTCCTGACTCCAACATCAGTGTTACAAAATTAGGCGACATATTATAAGATAGCGTACGATTTAATTGCTGAGCGAAACAAAAACTTTGATGTAAAATAATCTCAATAAACTTCATGTTCCGATAACCAGTGCTTCATACTGTACAGACCTAAATATTGCCAACAAACAGACGAAGTAAATAGTTATTTTTGCTTTGCCTCGTGATTTTTCATAACGGTTGTCCTTATTTCTAATACAAATTACAATCAAACCAAAGAAGAGACTGACTCAATTTCAGTAGTAATTTGAGTATCTAGTTATATTTTACTTACAACTTTTGCAAGTCTTTGGATCATTCATTCTACGATTCATAGGGTGATTGCGCTGGTTTTCGTTCAATTATCGGAATTGCCAGCTTTGTGATGTGAAATAAATATCTTGAAGTACCTTTACATAAATGTATCGTATTTTTTTCTATTGTTTATATAGTTTTCTTTAGGTTAACATCATAAGACAATATATCACTTACACTGCTTTTTTTATAAAAAATGTTTTTTGAAAAAGTAGGAATTTCTCTAGTTTTCGTCCGAGTGAGAGCTAGTTTTCCACCATAGTGTAGGCTAATTATTAAGTAAAAATCCAATTATATATCCTTTTACTTAATCAGCAATATATCTACTATTTAACAGTAGCTTCTGTGTATTCTCTCTCTATCTTTTAGGTATTATTTTGTATTAGCTATAACTAATTGTCCCCGCGGTTTCACCGGCCTTTGGTTACTGCCCCACTTCCGTGAGTCACAGCGTGATGATATTTAGCTTATAGATAGTATTCGTCATGAACCTGGCTATCGCATACAGAAAGATTTTTCCAATTCGGTTTGTAGTTCGATTAGTAGATACGTTTAAACAAACAAAAGACTCTAACAAAAAAAAAACATTTTCTGTCAGAAATAATATATGTGTACACATAAAACAAACATATTAACAAAAAAAAAAATTCTGTCAGAAATATGTGTCACAATGTCAGAGTGCTTTAATTATTTCCTTTAAGATTTCAAAAGAATAACTATTTCTTAATTTTCATCCACCCCAGTATTCGTTTATGGACGAAAACTAAAACAACTTTTTAACTATTTTTAGTTTTCGTTCACGTCCTTTAAATATTGTTTTATTTGCGCAACACTAACAATGAAGTGGATGGAAACTAAATTATCTAATCTAATAGCAATAAAGATCGTATTGAGAGAAAATATTCAGTATTTTATAGGTCTGTTGAAGTAAACTGACTGTGTTTCCGTCCATGTGGATGAAAAGCAAATAATTTGCAAACTTGGTATGCTAGTGTTAGTCCACTATATTCATATAAGATGTCTAAAAAAAAAAACTATAAAAAAACAATTAAAATTCTATTTATTATGCTTATACGTGCCAAAAATATTCCGTAAACTAGCTTTATTAGTAATTAAACTTGCCACGAACTTTTCTCGTCGGCATTTTTTTTCTAGCTCGATGGCTTCTTTAAAGCACGGATGCGAAGTGGCTACTGACGTTAATTTTTTAAAATTCGCTATTGATTAGACAAATCACATTTTCATCTAAGTAGAATTGTTGCTTAGACATTACGGATCGCAAAAAGCCCAAGCTTGCGCGGGAAGGTAGGTTTTTATTCAAGTTTTACGTATGTGTTTGTAGCAGCTTAGTCAAATGGACGAATAGTGGAACTGGACGGTAACCAGCGCAATCACCCTACCTGCTTAGACCTATTGGATGTGTGCACGTTGCTGTTGTCTAGTAATTTGTAAAAAAAAAACAGGGTGCTGTCAGGTAACAGTCAGTTTCTTTCGGAGTCATCGCCAAAATTTCAAACCAGGCAAAAAGAGGAAGAACTAAACTGTAATAAAATGAAATTACGATACGTTTTGTTTACTATATTATTATTAGTTTATGATGTCGTAAAGTTTATCGGTTCTTATTCTGGGATCATGTTAAAGCAAACGATGGAGATATAAATCTTTTAAACCATTTCATGACATCATATTTTGTAATAGTACAATAGATTGACATAAACAATACCTTTTATCTAGATACGGTAGAACAAGGCTATTGCTGTAATATTATCTTATGAAAGTATTCTTGTATCACCAGTGGAATGCGACACGATCACACGATCCATAGAGCCCTTTCTTTGGCTTCGGTCAACGACGTACGCAGTGAGGTAAGACGTACCTACGTCAAACATGGATTTTATGATTATTCCCTTCCTTGCCGAACGTAATAAAGCAGAGGATAATTTTGGAACTGCCATCCTGTTTGATATTTAGTTTAGGTTAAAAGGATTTTTGATTTACCGGTAAAAAATTTTGGTAACAATGAAAATAGGTAAGTAAGAAACTTCATTTTAAACAAGATTTTTTCTGATACTGTTTTTTTTTTAAAAAAAAACATGCAAAATTTTGGCTTGTCATTGAAAAATAACTCTGTATACCTATAGTCTTATTTATAAAACACGCTAACCATAATACTGCTTATTTAAAATTCTGGTAGCGGTTTCTAAATCCAAATTCTTGACAGAAATGTTTGAATTAGGAACCTATAAATGACTAGGTTTCTTTATTTTTTTTATCATCGATATCAATTTAATATCGAAATTTTAGGTATTAGTGATCGATGTGTTCTTAGGATACCAACGACAATGATTAATGGGGCTAAGGAAATGTGTGTGAAAATTACAATGGGCTGGCATATGGATGGGTTTTTGCTTATTTTACCAATAAAAAATGAGTATTTTTTAAAACAAAATGAAATGCTAAACATGTTCATTTACGTACGGCCACAGAGAGATAATAGATCGGATCAGTAGCCAAGTGTTTATCTCGTGTGAACTTTGACATCATAACCGCCTTTTGAGAATGAACTCTTATCGCCGGGAAAGCGTTCATTCACAGCGTCACTGTTATCTTCTTTAATTTTAAAATGTTTTATTTTATATTTATACGTAGGTAAACGAAAATAAGCTTATAATTGAGGCTAGCTCAATTATAAGCTTATTTTCGTTCACAGTTCCTTGTTGAGATACAGCGATGATGTTCAATTTGTTTGCCGATTGACTGATTAAATAAAGATTTAGTATTTTTGTTTGGCGCTCTTGATTTCGAGAGGATAACCCAATTATCTACTTTTTCAATACAAGTAGGGGTTAAGCAATTTGTTGGGCTTAGGTAAGACTTTTTCGCTAATAAGTAATAATAATAATAATAATAAGTTTATTTCAATAAATTGCTCACAAAGGTTCAGTAATGGGATACAATAAAGTTTGCATGAAGTATTATCTCCTGGTCCCCAAACTAGGTTTAAAGCCTGTGACTTGGGGAAGGCAGCTTTGTGTCTGACTGGGGGGAGGATAATATCAGCTCGACGTTTATTACTCACTGTGAAAGGCAGCCGATGTTTCCTTAAAACACATTGTAACACATACAACCTTCTCACAGACAGAACCTTGCATTCCGTAAAAAGTTCCAAAGTGGGATGTCTATAGGGCCTGCAAAACATAACTTTGAGAACTGCTCTTTGAGCTCTTTCTAATTTCAGAAAGTATGTTTTGCAGGCGCCACCCCAAGCAGGCAAACAGTACAGAAGAAGAGACTGACAGAGTGAGTAATAGACTGTCATAAGTGTATCCGAGTCTGCCGAACCGCGGAGTTTCTTAAAGATGGAAATGAGTTTGCGCGTTCGAGTGACTAGATTATCTAAATGGTTATACCAGTTCAGATGTTTGTCAATTTGCACGCCTAAGTATTTTACACAAGATGTGGGTGTCAGGGAGGGACAGGTACAGCAGGTGTTTTGGGAACAGGTATGAGCTTTAATGGTAGGTGTTACATCTGGCTGAGTCTTATTACTCAAAGAAAATGATATAAAATTAGTTTTTTCTGCATTCAGCGTCAACAAATTTTTTCCAAACCAACGCATAACAATGTCCAGCACCGTCTGAGCATACTTTCCTGTTTCACTCCAATCCTTGCCATGTACAAGTAGGGCTGTATCATCTGCGTAGGTAAATATGGAGCAATTAGTAATTGGGAGTGAACATAAGTCATTAATGTAGATGAGGAACAAGGTTGGGCCAAGAATACTTCCTTGAGGGACACCGTATTCTATTCTAGCTTTACCGCTTATTACCTCATCCAGTTGAACATGTTGGAAACGATTCCGCAGATAGCTCGAAAAAATATCAAGTGCTTGACCACGAATCCCAATGCGTTCCAGCTTTGATAGAAGTATGGGCACAGAGACAGTGTCAAAAGCTTTCGAAATATCCAGAAATATACCAAGACACCTCTGTTTCCTGTCCATGAGCTGAGTCACCCTTTCAGAGAGTGCAATAACCGCATCCTCTGTTGACATTCCTGCTCTGAAACCATATTGGTTATCAGAGAGAATTTTGTGAGTGTTAAGATATTTAAGCAAACGGTTGTTCAAAATCTTCTCCAGAATCTTAGAGATGGTTGGTAAAATAGATATGGGTCTATAATTTTTGACACTGCCTCTGTCCCCACCCTTATGAATAGGGTGAACTAGAGCTGTTTTGAAAGTATCTGGGAAGACACCGGTGTTTATTGCAAGATTGCAGATATGGGTGATATAGGGGATTAAAATTTTGCGAGTTAACTTCAATATGTGACCAGAAATACCGTCAACTCCAGCAACAGAACTTGACTTTAAGTTAATAATAAGACTCTCAACTTCTAAATTGTCGGTCTCTAGTACAGACATTGAGTCACACATTGATACCATATTAGAAGGAAGAGCTGGCTCACACTGATCCTGTCGTATTTTAGTAGCTAGGTCTTTGCCTAGATTAACGAAGTAGTTGTTGACCCTATTTGCTGATGCAAGCCTGTCAGGTTCAAGGTTTAGCAGTTCTTTTGGTGGTGAGGGTACGGATTTTGAATGAGTTATAGTCTTAATGAGATCCCAGGTTGCTTTAGAATTATTTTTTCTTTTAATAAATTCTGTCTTCTCGTAATTTACTTTTAGTTTCCGTAGTAAAGTATTACAGAAATTGCGATAGCGAGAGTACGTTAGTTTGAGGATAGAGTTGTCAGGTTGAGCTTTTAAACTAAGATGCATTTTATCCCTATTTCTAATACATCGAAGTAGGCCAGGAGTAATCCAGGGCTTGATGTTACGGTTCTTACGTGAGACGTTGATGATGCGGGTATGTTTGTCAATAATTTGCGTCAATATGGTTGTTAAGATGTCCGCAGCTTCATTCGCGTCATTAGAAAAAAGGATAGGGGAAAAATCAGCACTCTCAATATCTTTTTGAATGTTAGAAATTTCAACAATTTTGGCAGAGCTGTTTGGTTTGGGCTTAAAGGCATCCAGGTTGACACTCAAAAATACAGGCAAATGGTCAGTAATAGGAGAGTCTATCACAATGGATGTTCCTGGTTGTTTGGTTTTTAGGAGAATATGATCTAAGCAATTATTTACTCTGGTTGGATATAAGTGAGCCGGTAATAAGCCATGGGAGGCTGTAAAGGTGAGATACTCGCATGAATGTCTGTCATTATTCTTTGGTTTTATATCAATGTTAATGTCACCGACTAAAGCCACATGTTGATATTTTGCTAGGGGTTTCAAAATGGGATCTAGACTGTTTAAAAAATTATCAATATGAGTATACGAAGGTGATCTATATAAGGCTAAAATGCCGACGTTATTGTCAATTTTGCAAAGAAGACAGTTTGCATCTATTATGTCAGGTTCAGAAACGGTGCAGTTCAATGAAGACCTAGTATACATAACCACCCCATCATTCTGATTTTTTGTATTTTTTGTGAAATGTACATTATAATCATTCATATTAGGAATTACGGCAGATCTTAGCCAGCACTCTGTCAAAATGATGATATCACAATCTGTTTTAAAAAGATGTAAGAACGCTATAAAATTATCAAAATTTTTGTTTAAACTGCGAATGTTGAGTTGGAGTATAGATAAGTGCCTTTGTGACTTAGGTATTTTAGTTATACATTCGCCTAACGGTAATTTATAAGATTTTGATACCTGGTAGGCATCCAATTCTAATTCAAGAGCATTAATGTGGTTAGCCATTGAAAGTAAGTTGAAATATCAAAAATAAGGGTGTGCACATAATTAACCATATATGGGAAAATGGGGCAAGTGCAACTACAATAAGGCGTTCAGCGGCGACGAGAGTGGTAAAGGTATTAATATTAGTTATAAAAATTATGATGGAGTGGTGAACATCCAATGTTAGGTATGGTTTCAGCGAGAATATCATAGAAGGACAGAGAGTATTGTGAGGGTAAAGTATATGTGAGTGATGAATGTAATGATGGATAGTATTTGACATATAAACAAAACGAGTGGAGTTAGTATTCCTAAACAAGCAGTAAAAACAAAATTCAAGAAAGTAAAAGTAAGTTACTATGCTACCTATATAAAAAAAACAATAATAAACGACAAATTAGTAGTCACTGGTTAGATTGAGCTAGATCACGTAGCGTCTGCTGGGATCTGACTAGTATTGGTTTGGCTCCTTCTTCCTTCCGCAGCAGTATGTTGCCGTTGGCCGTCCAACAAAATCTATACTCATTCAGCTTTGCAAATTCTCGTGCAGCAAAAAACAGCTTTCTTGAACTGGCTGGGAGGTACTCACTAATATGTATATATCGGTCGTAAATCGCCGAGAACTTCTAAGTTTTTAGTACTGAGACGAGACTCTTTCGGTTGCTTGTTATTGAAGCTGCGCACCACAAGTAGATAAATCGAATGAACCAAGCCAAGCCAAGTATGTGCTTTCCAGTACGCAGTCCGGGAACAGATCTGAATACACCTTATATACCTTAAAGATATGCTTCATATTTATTGGCCAGTACCAATACCTCAGTAAGAACCGCTACCACAAGGTTGCCAGTTGGTGCCGCACGCCGAAGGGCTTCATCAGCCTTGTAAGATACGTAATCAGCCTACGGTTAAGCAGTAAGCTTACGGTTTGCTTTAGAAATATTCGGACCAATTTTGAAAAAAAAAACCTATACCTATTAAGATTAACAGGTATGTCTAATGTCTGTTTATATACCAGCAGCTAACTCTAAAGTTCTACAATTACGATAGCTACATTATAAAATGATCATTATGTTTCTTCTAGTAGTTATTTGGTCCAATAATATTTTTAATATTCGATATAACGTTTCTAGTCTTGGCACTGATAAGGGGTTATCGTTGAAACTGTTGAAATTGTAACAAGTTATCTAACTAAGAGGCCGCTGGCTAATAAATCTAACTCACCCGGCCATGACGTCGTTTTATGTATCATGTTATTTGGACATCGAGCGCATTCTATATTTTTAAGGCTTCAAACTATAGACTTTTACGAATTATTATTTATTGTTTCAAGGTTCGGAACCCTGGAAACAATAAATATCTGAATATCTGAATGATCCACGAATAAATTTACTTAATTTATAATTTTAAGACTGAAACATTATAGGATCACGACCTGTACCATGACGTTCAAAGTAAGATTGTTTTATTCTTAATTCCAGTGTGGGTAAGAGATGGCGCTAGACAACCTGTATAGCTCTGTCTCTTACTCACACTAAAATAAGAATGAAACAATCTTACTTTGAACGTCATGGTAACCCCACTAACCCCCCACAACCGTATCAGTCCGTCTGTCACAAACGATTTACTCCAAATCTACTGGACTTATTTGAAATTAGGTAGATAAGTACATACAACATAACAACTAAACGTCACAAAAACAAGATTCATTGAGACTGGTCTGACTCGCACTTGACCGGTTTTTTAATACAGACATCCAACCAAAGACACTGCAGCTCAGATTACGAGATCCTGAAAGCTTTACTTAGTTTGCTAAAAAAAATAATCAACTACCAAAACTTACCTGTACATTTTTCAACAGTTCGTACATATAGGTTTGGCTAAAAAAAAACAAACAACCAAAAGAGACAGCTCAAGTTTCAAACAAAGCAATAAACTTTTAGTTGCCGATCTCCCTTATAAACATTTGTGGTATGACATTAACAGCCCCTGCACAAAGCTGGTCAGTGTTCCATCAAATGTCAGGCCTCATTTTTTTTTAAAAAGCCGTGTCATCCTCTGTCGTAACCTTAAATTTTTTGTCACTCTTTTGTACCTATTCCGGTAGAAGTCACAAATTAGACTAAAATGATATTAATTATTAACAAGTAGGTAGTTACTTAGTAGGTGGACGTTTGAATATAAAGCTCCATCATCAGTAGTATAGAGAAGCGGCCTTGTAATCAAAATTACACCATGGAGGTGCTAATACCACATCAAACTAGCACAGATACTAGATCAACATTTTTACATGGACGTTGTTACCAGCGTGTTCACGTCCAAGTGACAGTAGATAATTATCCCAGGAAACATACACCCGGGATAAATCCATAGGATTTGCAATTCCACCACATGACCTACGCACGTACCAAGTTTTATCGTAATGTGTTCAGCCGTTCGAACGTGAATAATTAATAAAATGCCTTTATAATATTAGTGTGACATTTTGTAGAGTTATCAGTAGACGGGACGTTCTTTTTTTATTTACATCATTTTTAAATTATACGAGTAGATAATTATAATGATCGTATTTACGCTTGAAACATTCAATTGTCTTTGATTTTAAGTTTATTAGTAAAAAATATAGGGGTTTTAAATTGAGTAACAATAATATACTAGCCCACTTTTTTATTAAATTTGCGTGACAGAGTAAACTTTTGATTGAGCTGGTTTTCGTCTTATTACCGGAGTTGCTAGCTTTGTGATGTGAAATAAATATCTTGAAGTACCTTTATATAAATGTATCGTATTTGTTTCGATTGCAATAGTCTTCTTTAGGTTAACATCTCATGACAATATATTTGAATATATCACTTTCACGGTATTTTTTATAAAAATATTTTTTGAAAAAATAGGGATGTCGCTAGTTTTTGTCAAAAAAAATGGTTTTCGTCCGAGTGTGCTCTAGTTTCCGACCACAGTTTAGAAAAAGGAGTGTAAACTAATTATTAAGTAAAAAAAACAGTTATATATACTTTTATTTAATCGGCAACATATCTACTATTTAATAGTAGCTTATTTGTATTATCTCTTTAACTTTTAGGTACTATTTTTTATTAGCTATAACTAACTGTCCCCCGCGGTTTCACGGCGTCTTTGGTTACCTGCTCCGCTTCCATGAGTCGTAGTGTGATGTTATTTAGCATATAGATAGTATTCGTCATGAACCTGGCTATTGCATACAGAGATTTTTCCAATGCGGCTTGTAGTTCCAGAGATTAGCATGTTTAAACAAACAAAAGACTCTCTCGCTTTATTATATTACTGTATAGAACAAACAAATGAACAAAAAAAAATTTTACTGTCGGAAATATGTGTCACAAAGAGTGACACATATTTCCGACAGTAAAATACGGTACAATTTACGGTAAACGGTAAAATTTTGTGTGCAATTCAGTGTGCATTTTAAATTATTTCCTTTAAGATTTCAGAAGAATACCTATTTCTTAATTTTCATCCACCCTAGTATTCGTTTATGGACGATAACTAAAACCATTTTTTAAGCAATTTTTAGTTTTCGTCCACGTCCTTTAAATATTGTTTGTGCAACATTAACAAAAGAGTGGACGGAAACTAAAATATCTAATCTAATGGCAATAAAGATCATATTGAGAGAAAATATTCAGTATTTTATAGGTCTGTTGAAGTGAAATGACCATTACAAACATTCACCTAGCTTGTTGTTTCCGTTCATGTGGACGAAAAGCTAATAGTTTGCAAACTTGGTACGCTAGTATTAGTCCACTATATTTATCTAAGATGTCTAAAAAAACTATGAAAAACACTTATAATTGTATTTATTATGCTTATAAGTAGGCATATATGCCAAAAATATGCTTATCAGTAGCTTTATCAGTAATTAAACTTGCCACGAACTTTTTTCGTCGGCATTTCTTTTTTCTAGCTCGATGACATCTTCAAGTCACGGATGCAAAGTGGCTACTGACGTTATTTTTTTAAAATTCCCTAATTGTCGAATCACATTTTCATCTTAGTAGAACTGTTGCTTACATTACGGATCGCAAAAAGAGCAATCTTGCGTGAAATGGTGAGTTTGTATTCAAGTTTTACGCGTGTGTTTGTAGCAGCTTAGTCAAATGGACGAATAGTGGAACTGGACGGTAAACCAGCGCAATCACCCTACGCCCCCGACACACTTTTTTCTTCTGATAAATTGTCGGTAAAAAAAGAAGAACGTTACTGGTACCTACGATGTGGATGGCTGTAAGAGTAAGAGTAGCTGAAAGAAAGGATGGAAGACTGTGAGAAAGATGATATGTCTAGAAATGGGACTTCTGAGATAATCAAACAAAGCAGTATGGAAGAGGATTTGTTGCACCGACCCATAAATTATATTCGAATAAGAATGAGAAAATGATGCGTGAATTTCGTTTAAGTACAATTATCTACTCTTAAAACTCATACATGTTACAAATGATGTCATTCGAGTGTCTCTTGAGTTTTATCAATGCATAATTACACGTATCTTCTTCGAAATGTTGGCTCTGTTCTATTTCCGGTTTATGACATTCAAACTTCGGTCTCTTTATTGTCATCTCATCGCCCTTTAGAACATCTGGCGCTCGCTCTGCCCTGGGAAGCTGCTGCCCTCGCTGTTATTCAAGAAATACACCAAAAACATGTCCATAACTTTGTATTTCTTGTAATCCTAACATAGCCAGAGTAATTTTAAAAACAGCTATGAGTACAAAACAAGAGAAAAGCTTTTAAAATGTTATAAGCAATTCAAGCGTTCACAAATTCTCTTGTGTTCAGTTCACTAAGCAATTTGAGGGTCCCTTCACGACTCGAGCCTTATTGTTTTGTGTCGAGTCCCATAATAGATTTGCTTTGTAGATAATATTATAACATTAGTACATATGTATGATTTCGGTCTGGGTGGCCATTTATTATCAGCGACGGATGTTTAGGGCGGAAGGCCGGCTCTGACGAGCCGAGTGGCCATATCGGACACAGCGTGACCTAACCAAAGGGATCTCATTTGTACGCATTTTATTGTCCATCCGTCGTTTCTGAACACCTTAAGTTACAAAATATCAACTGTTATTGAGGACAAGACAGTTTGAAGTTTCCAACTTCAAATAAATCACAACTCCAAGTCGACCAATTGTAAACAAGTGGTACTCACTAAAATATCCTTAGTTGTTAGGTGAGATTACAAGGAAGCTTGTTGCCATAATAATGACCAAAACAAAAAGCGCATCCCGAAACGCGATGTTATTTTTGTTGCTTAGTGCCCGTTTCGGAGAACGGTACGAGCGGGCGTGCGGGCGGGAGCGGTCGTCGCCTCGCACAGGGCAGCATTCCACGCTCTGCTGTATGTGTTTCTATCAGACTGGGCTTTTCCATTAAGCTCAAATACCATGCCATTCTAAACCCTACTGCTATCACGAGCTGTTAACGCGATCCATTTTATGACTTAAACTGAACTGTTAAAGGGATGGAGCTACATAGGGTGTATAGCTCCACTCCTCTTTCTCGCTCGCACGGTTGACAGTTTTATCACGTCGTGGTAATTCCCCTGATCATAAGATATCTAACAACTATTTGGAATAGAATATTCATCATTTTATCGTAAAAAATGTCATTGTGAAGTAAAATAATCAGTTATAGACGTAATAAACTATATTTTCGTAACTTATTTCATTAGATCAAAACTAGCCGACGACCCATGTGTTAGTTACAAAATAATATTCAGGGAAAAATCAAAAAAAGTTACCGGTGGAGCTTTTATGCTCATAGCTAATGTTTCGTTCAGCTGCCTAGTTCGGTCCTGTGTATGTAGGGCAGCGGGGCGGCGGGGGACGCGAGGCAGCGCGAGAGTGTCTCGGCCCAAAGCGGCCGCCAGTGCAGTGAGCGGCGCGCGGAGAGCCCGGACCGCGTCATGGCTTTACGCGCTTTGTTTATCTTTTCGACGCTTATCGCCGGCGGCGCCGCCGTGTATAGCAGGGAGCGCGACCGCTTGCGCGCCGATCCCCGCCTCTACGACCGCTCATGTGAACTAAGTTCCTGCTACCCAGCCACAGGCAACCTGCTTATTGGTCGTGAATCAAGACTTTTTGCCTCCTCCACGTGCGGGGGACAGGGCCGTGAGCGCTACTGCATTGTGTCGCATTTGGAACCGAAGAAATGCTTTTGGTGTGACTCTACCAACAGCACTATTCACAACCCTTTTCTCAACCATCGAATACAAAACATCATCTACAAATATTACCCGGGAACGCGAACAAAATCCTGGTGGCAGTCTGAAAATGGCAAAGAAAATGTGACAGTACAACTCAATATGGAGGCGGAATTTCATCTTACGCATTTGATAATACAGTTTAAAACTTTTCGACCCGCAGCTATGTTAGTAGAGAGATCTTTCGACTTTGGAAAGACCTGGCGCGTCTATCGATATTTTGCGCACAACTGCGATGAACATTTCCCGGGCGTTCCGAAGCACACACAGCGTTCTTTGACCGAAGTGGTTTGTGAATCGCGTTATTCTGGTGTGTCCCCATCCACGGAAGGTGAAGTGATATTTAGGGTTTTGCCACCTAATATAAATGTGACCAACCCGTATTCCGAAGAAGTGCAAAACTTATTACGTATGACCAATCTCCGAATCAATTTCACCAAACTGCATACTCTTGGTGATGACAAACTGGACAACAGAGCAGAAATTCAAGAGAAGTACTATTACTCTATTTATGAAATGACAGTGAGAGGTTCTTGTTCCTGTTACGGGCACGCATCCCGTTGTTTACCAATGCCAGGAGTGGAGTCCAAGAACAACATGGTACACGGACGCTGCGAATGTACTCACAATACCCGTGGTTTGAACTGTGAGTACTGTGAAGACTTTTACAATGATCTTCCGTGGCAACCAGCTGTTGGAAAAACTTCAAATGCTTGTAAGAGGTGTACATGTAATAATCATGCAACTACCTGTCATTTCGATCCTGCTGTTTATAATAAAACCGGTAAAATCAGCGGAGGCGTGTGTGATAACTGTCAACACAATACCATGGGTGTTAATTGTGAACGGTGTAAACCTAAGTTTTATAAAGACCCTAACTTAGACATACAAAGTCCAGACATATGTAAAGCTTGCGACTGTGATCCAGAGGGTACCACAGATAAAGAAATTCTATGTGATGATGAAACAGATACCGCTAATAACAAAACTGCTGGCCGCTGCCTTTGCAAGACAAACGTCGACGGAGCCAGGTGTGATAGATGCAGCGATGGATTTTGGAAATTCGATCCTCTTAATCCCGATGGATGTATTTCGTGCACTTGTAACAACTTAGGTACCATCAATGAAAGAGGATGCGACGCTTTGTCTGGGGATTGTTTCTGCAAACGTCATGTTACTGGAAGAAATTGTGATCAGTGCTTGCCAGAGTTTTACGGTTTGTCAGATAGTGATGATGGTTGTCAACCTTGTGACTGCGACTTAGGAGGTTCATTAGACCGCGATTGTGATGTGATAACAGGACAATGTAAATGTCGACCAAATGTGTCTGGTCGTCGTTGTGATCAACCTATACAAAACTTTTTCGTCGGGGCGCTCGACTCTATTGTTATCGAAGGCGAATCTAGTCAATGCGACTCCCAAATTGATGATAATGCTATTCAAAGTCAATTGTGTCACGTTGTCATTAGGGAAAATTATCCAGATGGTAGGAAAGAAACCTGGACCGGTCCTGGTTTTATGAAACTTCCTGAGAGTAGCACATTAGTTTTTGTTGTAAATAATATAGAAAAGAGTATGAATTATAATGTTTTAATTAGGTACGAGCCCCAATCACCTATTAGTTGGGAAGAAGCAACTATATTAGTGAGGAGACCATTCCCGATTGATCCAGACTCTCCATGTGCAAATGTACGACCTGAAGAAGACACCATAAACACCAACCTGCCAGCAAATCAACGTAGTGTATTGGTGAAACCGGCGGTATGCTTAGAAAAAGGCAAAGAAACCGAGATACGTATTTATTTGGGACGTCAAGACCCACGTTCTCCAAATTCAAGGGCTTCAATATTAATTGATTCTATTGTTCTTATTCCATCATTCGATGACCTTCCATTTTTGGCAAACAATAGTTCAATGAGAGAAGAGTTCGAACGGTTTAATTGTGGTGATCCATATTATTACGACCTGAACAGAGAAAATGTTCCTGAAATCTGTAAAAAATATCACGCGAGTATCGGATTCTATATAAGAAATGGATCTCAATCATGTCAATGTGATCCTACAGGGTCTAAAAGCCATCAATGCGATCAATATACTGGTTATTGTCAATGCGTAGAAAATATTGTTGGAGCTCGATGCGACCGCTGCGCTCCCGGGACATACGGTTTCAGCAAGTTTGGATGCAAGCGTTGTGACTGTAACAGTATAGGGTCTCTTGATAACTTTTGCGATGCAACGAGTGGACAATGTAAATGTAGAGCCAATACGTATGGACGAGCGTGTGACTTGTGTCAGCCGGGTTATTTCAATTTCCCAAATTGTCAACAATGTGACTGTAATGGACATGCAATTGAATGTGATGATAAAACGGGAGCATGTAGAGAATGCAGAGACTACACGGAAGGACACCGTTGTGAAAGATGTGTTGAAGGATATTATGGTGATCCTCGACTTGGCATCGACATACCTTGCAGACCATGTCCATGTCCAGGAATAATAGGAGATCCCAATAAGAGTAGTCACGCAGACCGTTGTGAATTAGACCCCGAAACAAAGGATGTAGTCTGTGAATGTAAAGAAGGCTATGCTGGACCACTATGCGATGTTTGTGCTGACAATTATTATGGAGATCCAATTAAAGGTACTTGCGAACAGTGTGAATGTAACGAAAACATAGATATCACTAAGCCTGGCAATTGTGACCCTTACTCTGGAAAATGTTTACAATGCCTTCATAATACTGCTGGCGACCATTGTGGATTCTGTGCTGAAGGATACTATGGAAATGCTTTAGAAAAATCATGTTATCCATGCAACTGCTCTGAGTTGGGCACTAATTTCACAATAGGAAATTGTGATAGGAATACAGGTCAGTGTCCATGTTTCCAGAATGTAATGGGTGTGAATTGCGATCAATGTACAGAAAATCATTGGAGAATAGCCTTAGGAACGGGTTGTGACCCATGTGATTGCGATCCTATTGGATCGTTATCGCCGCAATGTAATCCGTACATAGGAAAATGTGAATGTAGACCAGGCCACGGAGGCAGACAATGTGATCAATGTCAAGAAAACCATTGGGGTGTTCCTAGCGTAGAATGTTATGAGTGCGATTGCAATTTATACGGTTCTGTTTCACGACAGTGCATGCGAGAAAATGGCTCTTGTATTTGTAAACCAGGAATCGGCGGATATAAATGTGACATGTGTGCTAGAGGCTACTTAGGTGAGGCCCCTCAATGCTACGCCTGTGGTGAATGTTTCGATAATTGGGATAGATTAATCGATGATTTACGTACTCAAACAGAGTTCGCTATCGGTAATGCTAGTAAGATCAAAGTAGTCGGTGCTACTGGAGCCTACACAAGAGATTTTGATGAAATGACTAAAAAGCTATCTGAAATCAAAAATATGCTTGATAGTGCCAAGCAAGGAAAAACGACAGTAAAAGACTTAATGTCTAATGTGACTAGCTTACAAGACTTATTATCTGAAGCTGACGAGAAAGTAAAGCATAGTAATGAAAATCTTAATGCTCTTACGTCTAAAATCAACCTTGGTAACGTTTCTTTAGAGAGTTTAAGAGCCAGTATCGAAAACTTAAAGGGAAAGACTACTGACTTGGGAAATAACGCAACCAAACTACAAGAGGCTAACTTGGAAGGGGCTCTTAACTTGACTCGTGAAGCTAAACAAAGAGCTGTAGAGGCTGCGGACGATGCTGAAAATGTGCAGACTGTAATCGCAAATACTGATCGACAAATTAAAAATACTGACCGTCTCATTGAAATGCAATACAGCAATTTTAATAACACCCAAAACGAAAATGATAAAAAACTTAGTGATATCCGTAATCAACTATCTCAGTTGGAGTCACAGATTCCAAAGTTAAATGAGAAGATGTGTGGTCAAGAAAGTGACAGTTGTGATATCTGCGGTGGTGCTGGATGTGGAAAATGTGGTGGAATATCTTGTGACCAAGGAGCCGTTACCAAAGCAGAACAAGCTTTAGATTTTGCAAACAAGACAGAATATCGGATTAAAGAACATGAACTTACTGCAGAGGATTTGTTTAAATTAATATCTACAGTAAAACAAGATACTGTTGATGTGAGAACAAGAGCGAAAGATCTTTTCAGCAAGGCGAATGATTTTAAAACTTCCGCAGAAAGAGTAACAAATGAAAGCCAAGAATTAACTGCCGAATTAAAAGAATTTCTATCGAATACATCTAACACTCCTGCAGACGTCAGAACTTTAGCTAATGATATTCTTAATTTATCCATAAGTATACAGCCCAAAGAAATAACGGAATTGTCCCAGCGCATCAATTCGTCAGTATCGCAGTTGACTAATATTGAAAACATAATTGCAGAAACCAAACCAGCTTTAGAGCGAGCTAAGGCTTTAAAACTAAATGCTACCACAGTCAATAAAGCAGCTAATTTAACTTTGCAGATGGCAAATAAAGTTTTGGACGCTTTGGATGAAGCACAAGCAGCCCAAGATGCTGCAGAAAATGCAATTGACAAAGCAAACAATGATATCGAGGCAGCCAAAAATGATTTAGTTCCTATAGCTACAGAAACAGAACAAGCACAGAAACAAGCAAATGAGACAAAGGAAGAAGTTGAAGGCTTGCGCTTGAGACTTTCTGACTTACAGAAGAACATACTGAAGATTGATAGTGATGCAGAGCAGGTGACACAAGAAGCTAAGGATGTTGTGAGTCGCGCTGAAGGAGCTGAGCAATCAGCACGGAAGTTGAGGCAAGATTTTAAGCACACCAATGCGTCTCTTGCTGAACGTTCTAGCCAAACTTCAAATTCAAGAGAACGAGCTCAACTTCTGCTCAAACGGGCTACACAACTAGCCAGTTACACTCAAGCCCAACTCAACCTTCTAGATAACATGGAAGATTTGTATAACGATCACAATGCACAATTAAATACATTAGAAAGGGAGATCGGAGACCTCAATGCGCAGATGAACTACTACCTATCCCAAATCACAGAACGGTCTGATAAGTACAGGTCTTGCACAACGTAGATACTCATAAATCATCTACAGTTTTTATTATAGGAATTGTAACTAAGTATACTTAAACAGATTTTTTCCGAATGTGGTTGCTGTTTCCATTTGTGCCATAATGCTGTGTATTTTTGAGTGTTAGTCATTGCTGGTTATATTTATGATATGTAGTTTAACTACATTGTGTCTGTATTATATTGCAAAAAAGTGTGCGTTGTAAGCAAAGCTAACGTAATGACCATTTCAATTGAATATTATGGATCAATACTGTACTTATTGTGACAACTCAATTTAAAACAGATTTTGGGTACATATCAAGCAGTTACAAAGTTTCAGCCATTTCACTCATATAAAAGCTTGCAGAAATATAAGTCTGTCTTTTGTAAAGTCATAGTTATATGTTTAAAATGTTTTGAAAAACATTGAATAGTTAGATAAAAAAAAAATAACAAATAAAATAATGCATGCATTTTTTTGTCCCTCTTCATGACCTATTTGTTTTACAGTGAGTGATACTCACAATTACGTGTATAAATAATCAAAATATATATATTTCCAAATACATATAATGTTATTAGAATCATCAATAAAATTAGTGTTGTTTGTTAGTACTTATAAATATATTTCTATCATTATTTAGACAACTATTCCAAAGAATTACATTATAATTTGTAATGTGGTGACAAAATGTGGATTAAAAAATTAATCTTACATTTAATTCAAAAGAAAATAGAGTTTTCAAGAATTATTGTTAATTTTAGGTAATTTATGATCATTATATTATGTTTTGTGTTGTTTTGCCATAAAATACCTATATATTCTGTGTGTCTGTATGAAATAATTAATTTTGTAGTTTTTATTTATCGTAAACTAATTATTATACTGCCAGAGAAGAGAATACTAGGTATATATATTGTACCATCATAAGTATTTTATTAATACGAATACGTAGGACACTTTGTAAACTAAAAATTAAAAATGAGAATGTAACTTCCTAAAAGATTGTATTTTAAAATGACTTTTCTTGTTTATAAGTTACTAAGAATATAAGACATTTTTTTTTTCTCCAAAAAAAAATCCAACTTATTATGATTACTTTTTGCCAAACTAATATAAAAAAAATTTTTTTTTGTCTAGATTATTTATTCACGATATAAAATCATTTATCATTGTAAAATTTACTTATAAGTTTACAGTTTGCCCTTAATTTTATATTGATATCTAAGTGTCAGTGTTATGGCTGATAAAGCATGCATTTAATTATTGAGATTGTTTCTTTGATTCCATTTTTAGTCACTATTGCTTTTGAGACGCTCTTTTGTATTTCCGTAACGCTATACGAGGCACCAATACTTAATTGTTAATAAAACTTTGCCATAAATTGTTTCTGGCTTTCATTTACTACACATACCCACGCAGAAGGTATCTTATAAGAAGGGTTGTAATGTTAAGTAAGTAATACACACCTACAAACTTAACTAGTAAGTAGTAACATTAGGTCTCGTATCTATCTCAATATATTTAAATTGTTTGAATGAAGTATGAGTACATGTCAAATAGTTGCTACACACGTTAACATAGCTGTATCATACCTCCTTATCAGTATATAACAATGTCGTAGGTCAGAATCGGAACATTAGTTACTTATTTCACAATTATAACTTTTTTAGCTACTATGATCTATGTAAACTATGTCTACTTCACTTCAATATCAAGTATTATAACCGTTGAACTATTGAACACGTGGCTTATGTGTGCTCCTAGATAATTTTCAACTGAAGATGCCAGAATACCTAACATTTGGCATTAGTGACGTCGCAACCCTTGAGTGTGTCCTATATGACGCTCTCGAGGATATTTGAGAATAAATTGCTGTAATTTCGAAGATAGATATCCGAAGTTATAATAAAAAATAGCCACCTATCTACGAGTACCACCTGACTACCTACATACGCGTAGAATCGTTCAACGTTCGTACCGTAGCTACCGTAGCTATGGTAGTAACGTTGCGCTTGGGAAATAAATTTTCTCGCAGTAGTATGACTAACGTAAGACATTCTACTAAGCTCTACTTTACCATTTTACAGCGGCCATACTTCTGTTATAGAACCATTTTGCCTGAGCACCTAGATTCAGTGTTTTATTTTCAGAATGATTCAAATGTAGTTCATCGAATAATTTTATTAAAATATCGATAGAGATGACAATAACCAAATTCAGCAGTACTAGCAAAAAAAGACGTCAGCGATGAAAGTAACAGGAAAAGGTTGAAGACAAAGAACAGCATCCAGAATATATCGATCGATACATCGTAATTAAATGGACTTTGTACAACTAAGAAGTTGTTGTAAAAACACCGGCTGTCATCATTATTTATACACCTTTATAATTATGGACCTAGTTGTTAGCCAGGTAAAAACAGCTGACTTGAATTTAAAACTCTGAGTTAGGTACATTTATTTAACTGGTAGTGACTGACTGTGTTTGCGATTTTGTTATCTGGGAATAGGATACATGTACCATGTAAGATAGGATACCACATATCTTACTTATTTTATAAAATTAAAAGTGAAAGTTTGTGATTTTTTTTTAGGTGGAAAAATCATCTAATGAAAAATCCCGCCCTTGGGCGGAGCGGGAGATAGTGCCAGACTTTTACTGACTAAAAACCCACTCCTGTTCCTTCGTTGCCTTCGTCCCAGGGCCCGGGTTTCGCTTTCACACTACCCATGACCCCAGTAGGCTTCGACCCTGCTGGGCCCCTACGATTAGCTGACATCTGCTGGATATTTTAATGTTTGTTACTCTTTTGAGGTGGGAACTCATCACATGATTCTCCTGCTCTAAGAGTGCCCCTTTGCTTTCCAGGGCTAGAGGGAATCTTTAAAAAAAGTCCGTGGCCCATGTTTGTTACTCTGAAGTACTAATTACCTACACGCGGTCGAAGCCGCTGGCAGAATTCGTGAGTTATAAATTGAAAGTACTAGATTTGCTCAACTTTCATATTCCAGGTGGTTGTATTTAGAACCGATACTCTCCAATGATGAAGGTGAATTGGGAGTTAAGTTCCGGAAAGTAGACCAGGGATTCCGCCAAGTTACTCGGATCTTGGAATCAGATCCCAGGCTGTCTGCACTGCTGCAGTCCTCGAGACTCCAACCTATGCTGGATTCTATATCAGAACAACTTTTAGCTTGCCAGTCAGCTTTAAATCTTTACATTGATGTAAGTAAAACTCACAAAACGATTTTAAAGTAATTAATGTGTTATCATAATTATCAGTTTCTGGTTTGCAAACTTTTAAACCGTGAATGAACAGCAATTACAACTAGATGAAGTTAAGTCGCGAATCCGGTTTTGTTACTGTACGGATTGGCAGTTTTTGTGTGCATGACGTCAGATATTAAGCTGACTCAACAGTCTTATATTGTAGTTGCTTTGTTATCAATAAATACTTGAAGGCTGCTGTTTATATAATTATTAAAAAAAAACACCTATACCCATTATGAATAGGTACTTTTAAAGACTTTCTTAAAATAATTCGGAAACATGTTTCTAGGAAAAACGCTCAATATTTCCAAGGCTTTACTTCCTAAGCGACGATGATTTGTTGGAACTCCTTGGCCAAGCTCGCGCCGGCGCTGAAGGCAGGGAAGCTGTCATGCAAACACATCTCAAGAAACTGTTCCCGGGAATCACAGGCGTACGACTCGGTCCCGGAGATATGTCTATTACCGCATTGAGTAGTCATTACGGAGAAACATTCCAGTTGGACCACCCAGTAGATATCGATTGCCCGGTAGAGGTACGCTATATTTGGGCATCTCTATTGTTTAATTAATTTATTTAGTTCATATAACACAAAGATGCAAAAGCAGTCTTAATGCCTCAGGCATTCTCCACCAGTCATCCAAGGGTGGTAGAGACAAAATACTGCGGATGCATAATAGTAGATTATGTGACTAGAGAAAAAGCAGTGTCTTTAAGTCGCGGGTGGTATGTTGATTTCCGAACGAAACGAAGGTTGCTAATTTTAATCCCGAACGGTAGTGAGGGATTTATATAATTAACTCCCGAGCACTGCGAAGGAGTTAACAAAGAAACCTGAGTGAAGTGAGGAATTCAAGCCGCCCAAGACAAAGACAGCTTTATCCCCGTGTTGGATACTCTAATTTTTACACCATCTGTGAGATAATTAAAAGACAATTTAGTAAAACAAATCATATAATAGAGAAATATAAGTATTATTTAAGAGTTAATCTTAACTATCACTCAAAATGTTTTGAGATTTGAACCAAACAAAATTCACTACTCAAAGATTCTATAGTTTAAATTTTTATAACGCTCCCGCTTGTTCATTATTTTTTTTAGAAACTCGTTTTATTCTGTTTTTTTTTTTTGTTAGTGGCCAGTTTGAAATTTGAATAAACTTGTTTGATGCACTACATTTTAATTCACATAATGTTGACGTTCCAAATTCAAATCTCATTATTCCCTAGGGATCGCCCATACTGCATTATCTCCCTAGGGATATAATGACTCGCTTTAAGTGATGGTTGTATGACGTATAAAAGGGCATTATCGAGCAGGTGGTGTAAAAAATAGTTTATATTGTTTTAAAACAAGGGTACCAATGTATAAATATTTAGGTGGAATAAACATAGTTTTTAGGGTTCCGTACCTCAAAAGGGAAAAACAGAACCCTTATAGGATTACTTTGTTGTCCGTCCGTCTGTCTGTCTGTCTGTCTGTCTGTCAAGACTCTTTATTTTGGGAACGCGTGGAGGTATTGAGTTGAAATTAAAACCATATAATCAGGTCTGCGGTCCCTTATAGCTGTGAAAAATCAAACTTCTGAGTTAACAAAAAACGTATATTTCGAATGTAGCAAAAAACGTATATTTCGAATCTCTCAAGGGAATCAAAATTCATAGGGTAGGTACTTTCCGTTGTCCTAGACTTCTGAAATTTGGCATGAAGCAAGGTCTTATAGCAAAAGTATAGGCAAAAATCTGAAAACTGTAAAATTGTAGTTATGTCACAAAAAAAAACTTTTTTTGCGATTCGGAAAAATCTGCTAAACTCAATTTGGGAATTGAACTTCATAGGTAAGTTTGTACGGAACCCTCAGTATACGAGTCCAACTCGCACTTGCCCAGGTTATACTATATTAAATAAGTACATATATTTATAAAATGGGCAAGTGCGAGTCAGACTCGCGCACTGAGGGTTCCGTACAAAATACATTCCCGTACGAATGAAGATTTTTCCGAATCTCAATTTATTTTTTGTTGTCACCTAACTACAATTTTACAGTTTTCAGATTTATTTGTTTTTTTTTTGTTCTGTAAGATGTTGCTTTATGCACAATTTCAGGATTCTGGATCAACGGGCAGTACCCCATGAATTTTGATTTCCTCGAGTGTGTCGAAATATACGCTTTTTGAGACATAAACGGCTGTATCTTTTTATTTTCGTTAACTTAGAAATTTGATTTTTTCATCGCTTTAAGAGACCACAGACTTGTATATCGTTTTAATTTCAATTCGATACCGCCACGCGTTATCGAGATAAAGGGTCCTGACAGTCATACGGACGGACAACAAAGCGATCTTATAAGGGTTCCCTTTTTTTTCCTTTTGAGGTACGAAACCCTGAAAAGAGATTATTCAAAGGATTTTGCTACTTGTGTAGAAAATAATACCGCAACTTCCGAATCATACATTGGCCGTCCTGATATAGAGAGGAAGTGCAGTCCAAAGAAGGATTAAAATTTCTTTTGTTGGGCAATCTACATTTTGTAAAAATAAAAAGGAAAAAAAAAGGATTTTTTTTTAGGTATGGTTGAAGAATTTAGAAGCTGAAATGCGTTCCTCATTAAAAAGCATGACCTTAAAATGCATAGTCACAAATTCGCTACAGGAACAGGATCCTTTTTCACTGCCAACGCAAATACTGTGTCTGGCACAAAACATACGCTTCACAGAGCAAGCTGAAAAGGCCATCACCTCTAAAGAATTACACAAATTAAAAGCGAATGTGGAAAAAGAGAATTCATACTACGCTTCAGCCGAAATAGAAGACGAAAGTGAGCGACGCAAAAGGCAGGCGCTCATATTACAATGTGCTCATTATTTGTCTGTCATCAGAATTTTGATAGACAACAACATTGTGTCAACTAGCGACTGGCTTTGGCAAAAACAGTTGAGGTGAGTAACTTGATGTTTATAACAGCGAATACAACAGCGCAGTCAATTATGTACATTTAAATTATATGCCTACGTGCAGCTTCATATGAAGTGAAATTATTCATATCAGTTTCTTAGTTGTTTCCAGTGTTTGAAGATAAAAAGAAATGTGCTTTGCAGGTTTTATTTGCTAAGTTCTAAGGAAGTTGTAGCTAAAATGGGTTTAGCTCAGATATCTTATTCATACGAGTACCTCGGAGTCAACACTGGACAGTTTGTGCGAACTGAACTAGCTGACGACTGCTTTCTTATTCTAACTCAGGTAATTTAGATATTTATTTTAAATATTGTACATACAAACTAGGATTTATACCTATCGGTCTGACGGCTGTCCTAATTTTACCTGACAAAATTATTTCTTCTAAAACTCGAATAAGTGTTTCTCTTTTATTTATAATGTGCCAGTTCTAAACCATCTAAAGAGGTACTGATAAAAGAGGCTCTACATATCATCAATATGTCGGCAGGAAGAGTTTCAGGGGAAAGAGAGGCGATGAAGAAGCATGTAAAAGCTCTGCTCGTCTGAGGTTTTCTACCAAACGTCACCCAAACAAAGACTGGTCTTACACTATTATTTCAATCGCCAGCACGCCTTCCCATGATACAAACACAATTATAACTATATTTTTTTTTAAATTTCAGTCACTTCATCTGGGTTTAGTTGGGAACCCTTTCGGTCCTGCAGGAACTGGAAAGACAGAATCTGTGAAAGCGTTAGGCGGCCTTGTTGGTCGCTTAGTGTTAATCTTCAACTGCGATGAGGTAACACGAACCTGTTATATTAAATGTCCATAAATGAGATGTGATGTGATGCTATTTATAGATGGGCACGCCATAATCATGGCGGCAAGTCCTCTCTTCGAGGAGTGGCTGGAGAGGAGTCACGGTGTCTGGTCTAGAACCGAACCCGAGTCGATGACGGCGCATAGTGCTTCGCGCGCCTCAAAGATATGTTAGCAAAACCATAAGGACCCAGTAGGGCCGTCGGGCAGTCGGGTAGGCTTACTAGGGCCACGGGAGGACTAAAGGGTAACTAAAGAAACTTAGGTGTGGTTTTAGTCAATAAAAGTCTGACACGCCCTCTCGCTCCGCCCTAGAACGAGAGAAGTCATTAGATGTTTTCTCGCTTCAAAAAAGGTGTTATTTATCGAGATAGTATTTAAATTATAACAAATAAACAGTAGGCACGACATAATCGTGGTGGTGAGTCCCTCTTGAGTGGCTGCAGAGGCGTCACGGCGTCCCCACCTTCCGCATGATGCAGGTCCTCACCGGACAAAGTAAGTTCGGGAGGTTCCTGCATCGGATACCGGCGGGAGAAACGCCCGGGTATCACCATAGTGTGAATCGCCCGGAGGACACGGTGGAGCATACGGTGGGGGGTGCGCCTCGCTTGGGCTGAACACCGCCGTGTCCTCGTGGAGGCGATCGCCGGCAGCGACCTCTCGCGCCGGGCACTGGTTCATGCTATGGTCCGGAGCGAGGAGGAATGTAAAAGGAGTAATGCTAGCGAATCTAAGGAGAATGCCACACACGTGAAGGAACGAAACACCCTCACGCTGCAGTCGCCAAAACCCCGACCTCTACTACCAGCCACGATACTCGTGGGCTTGCGGACGACGAGCAATGGGTAGCTCGTCGTCCAGCCGTTCGGTAATCGATCGGACCGAGCCCAAGTTGTCGACTGCGCGTAGTGTTCCACGCGCTCCTCAAAGAGATGTTAGTATATACACAGTAGGGGCCCGCTAAAGCTGCAGGGATTTTCTGAAAAGGAAACCCGTGGTCTTAGAACGCAAAGGGCAACTGAAAGACACAGGTGTGGTATTAGTCAGTAAGAGTGACGTGCCCTCCCCCCAGAGCTCCTCCCGGTCCATCCAGAGCGGGAGAAGCCATTGGATGATTTCTCACCTTAAAAAGCAATTAAACTGGACCTACGAGTTGTCTCTCACGTGATTTTATGACTACACCAGTTACTAGACTACGGACGTTTGACACACACTTGTAAATTTTGTATTATATTTATCACTCATATATCTTCGTTTATGACTGTTTCTATTAGTGAAAACCGCATCAAAATCCGTTGCGTGGCTTATGAGGAGTTAGCGAATAAACACACAAACGCGGAAACCGACTATCAACGACCACCCATCTGATTAGGTACACTGCGCAATTTACGAACATGCTTTGAAAATGTATTTAGCGAGTATCATCTCTTTCCGTTGTAAAGCCAGGATAACTAATATATACTTTAGACAAGAATGCCTGGTCAATTGGAACCTCTCTAACCTTTTAACTATCTCACACAGACCAATAGAGCCGTTTACTTCATGTGGATCACGAATTTATGACTTAGTCTACTTCTTTGTATTTATTGTATTTTAAAACGAACAATTAACAGCTATTTAAAATTAATTCCAGGCTTTAGACGCGGAATGTATGAGTCGTTTGCTGACTGGTTTAGCCCTGTGCGGCGCTTGGGGGTGCTTCGACGAGTTCAATCGTCTGGCCGCCCACACATTGGCAGCTGTCTCGCACCAACTGTCTTCATTACTTTCCGCTACCACGGAGCGAACGCCTGGGTCGGAACCCACTGCGCTGCTCAACGGGAAACATGTAAGGAAGAACATTAATATTTTAATAAGATTAATAGATTATTGGATGAAAAATATTATTGTATGAAGAAAGAATATTAAACAATTGGATGTGACCAAAAATATATCATGTGGCAGCATCAGAACTAAGCGAATGTAAGGCTGCGGTTCAACTAGAGATGAACTGCTGCGTTGCGTAGCTATGGTTATGTTTTGATTACCACGTGCAATTTAGCATCACTCTTTTTTGATTGACCGACATTTTGACAATTCAAAAGTGCCTGGAATTGGTCTATTGGAAATAAACGTTTCTGATTTCTGATACCAATAATAGGATTGCTCGACTTTGAACTTTGTTACATTGAAACCTGTTCTAATATGAACGACGCCAAGTGATGTTTTGGAAAACAAGACATCATTTTGGTGTAAATCAGACACTTCCATAGTTACGCAGCACATCTCTAGTGGAACCGCAGCTTTAGATACGAGTTTCCTTTGGCTAGGAACCTGAAGACTCTTTGTTCACAATTTTGCGTCTTTGTGGCATTTCACCGTAACTGGGCAAGGGCCCAGCGCCTACAGTGTGAATAACGGCAACATATAAACGTATGCAGTGTACTAACTGCTATTATATTTTAGGCACTACTAAAAGCTAGTTCAGCTCAAATTAGTGCTTGTTCACTAGATTTTGAAATTTAATAAAAAAATATATATAATAAATATTAAAAATAAAAAGTTATAACTTAATTATTACATTATTGCCATTATTCACTTATATTTTCTTATTTATAAAATTTGAATAATAAGACACGAGATTATGAGGTTATAATCAAAAATATCAACAGAACTGTTATTTTGCACATGATTAGCAAGTCTTCGGTAGTATAGTGGTAAGTATCCCCGCCTGTCACGCGGGAGACCGGGGTTCGATTCCCCGCCGGAGAGAATCTTTTTGCATTTTTGTTTGCCATTTGCGCTTATTTCGCTTTTTAATTATTATTTTTTTTTAACTATGTTAACGGATGTAATAAGTAAAAAAAAAATTTTGTGAATAAACAATACACCGTTTGGTAATAGTGACCTTTGTTCCAAGAACCATTCATGAACGAATAATATTTTCCCCTGTTCTCTTCCTCTTAGTTCCTTTTCAATTTATCACGCGTGTAATATGGGGAATCCGATGGATGCGAGACGCACAGGACCGTTCATTGTGGCGACACTTGGGGGAGGCCTGGGAGGCCTATGTCCAACAGTGGACGTCTTTCGGCAGAAATGATGATGAATGATGATGGTATATACCCAATGTTAAAACGATATATTGAAACCATTATTTATTATAATTGTTAGTGTAAATAAAAAGTTAGTGATAGCATGACGAGTGACGGGGCAGAATGGATGTAAAAAACGTGTTGCGCCGACCCCAAATAACACGGGACAAGAGAAGGAAGATGGTGATATTTATTATAATTGTTTGAATTTATCTCGAAAAATAAATGTTGTGCACACCTGCTTCTATGAACCTTTTTTTGTATAATGAAGAAGTGAATGGAGTATAGTGTATTGACAAAACATTACATTTGAAATAAGGAGAATTTTCTGCATAGTGTAATTCATTTAAATGTTTAAACTTTGACTTTAGTCACTAAACAGGGCTAATAGCTTTCATATTTGTTGTTTTTATAAGGTTCTGTACCCAAAGGGTAAAACAGGACCCTATTACTATGACTCCGCTGTCCGTCCGTCTGCCTGTCTGTCCGTCTGTCACCAGGCTGTATCTCATGAACCATAATAGTTAGACAGTTAAAAATTTCACAGATGATGTATTACTGTTGCCGCTATAACAACAAATACTAAAAAAATAGAATAAAATATTTAAGGGCAAAAAAATCACGACTGTTGTATGAGAGCCCTCATATAACAATCGTGATTTGATGCATTTGCTTCAAGGTGAGAGTATCGGAATGGTGCGGGATAGCAGCTACAATGAACCCTGCGGGGCGCGGGTACGGCGGGCGCCGCAGCTTGCCGGCCGCCCTGCAGCGCGTGCTGCGGCCCGTGGCCATGCTGCAGCCGCGTGCGGATGTGCTAGCGGCTCATCTGCTGGCAGCTGCTTGTGTACCTGATGCCGACTTACTAGCTAAGGACCTGCATAATGTTTTTACTCTCGCTAGGTAGGTGATGAATGTCACATCACACCTATGTAAACTCCTAAAGCATCAGCACAGGTTTTCCTTTAGACATCCACACTTTACTAGCAATGTATACCTACGTCAAGTCTTTTCCTTCTACGGGTTACAAATACTGATACGTATCGAGTATATCCGAAATTAATCATTGCCATGTTAAAAGAACGTGCATCGTAACAATGTGATTTTGACAGCACTTAGCTTCTATTTCATATTAGTAAGATTGGTTTTCGTAGTTAAAATTTTTCTAAAGTGGGAGACGGTGAGTTGAAGGTGGAAGACTCGAAGAAGGAGCATCTGGAGATCATTTTAACATCCAATCTCCTTTTCTCACCTTCATTCAGCTCTCTACTGAGCGAACAGCGGCACTACGACTGGGGCCTGCGCGCTCTGAAGGCGGCGGTGGGCAGTTGTGCCGCTATGCTTCAGAAGCGCGGCGCTGACATCACCGGCCGCCGCGCCGCCGCGAGACGTGTGCTCACCCTCAATAACTTATCTAAATTGACCCGACATGATGCTCACAGGTATTGTATTCTACAAATTCCGACGATTCACGATTTTTAACTAAATTAAATGTAATCGATAAATAACGTTTATCAATTTAGCTTGTATAATCAGAAAGTCTTCCATCCTGGAAACTTTCCAGACACGTTGTGTTTTTGTAAACTTTGTTTATTAAACTATTTAAGTTTATGTATAAGTTGTGTTACTTTGTTGGTGTACAATAAACTTTATTCTATTCTACCTGACACCTGGTTATTAATGTCATCTGGTTTCAAAATTGCATGATAACCACGATAATTGCATGATCAATAGTTAGATAGATTTTAAACACATTTTGTAAATGTGAAGAAGAAGAATAATGAAGAAGTCTGGTTAACTAGCACGTTAACCAGACTTCTTCATTATTCGCCTCTCGGAGCTCTGCTCCCGCCTTAGACTTCTAATTAAATCTGTCCGCTTTGAGTATATAATGTCCCGGTCCACTTCTTAGAGCCCTAAAATTCCGAGCTCGCTTCGCTCGCTCTTGGACTAAGAATATTAAGTTGGCGTTGTAAAAAAGACGAATTAGTTTAATGAGGCTATCTTACTTTCCCGTTGCTGACTTATAAAATGAAAAGTTTGATCACGTGGCCAATAGAAAAATGTGTGACTTATAACTTCTCATTTGTATATACATTCAATATTTTATATTATATCCGTAGATTTGAAAATATTCTGGCGTTGGTTTTCGCCCAAGTACCGACTGAAGAATCTGGTTCAGATCCGATAAACTCAGCGCTCGAAGCTACCGTAGATAGTCTCAAACTAGTGCACAATAAATTACAGGTAATTATTACCATCTCACGTTTGAGCTTACACTAATGGTGTCAAAAGAGGCGCACCTTAAATTAGCCAATCAATAAAACTATTCATTTTATTTTTATTACAGTTACAGAAGTGTGTGGAATTGTACGAACAAATGCAACAAAGAATGGGAGTCGTGATTGTTGGTCCGCCAGGATCCGGCAAAACTACAATAAGACGACTTCTGAAATCTGTGAGTAATCTTAAACGTGCGGTGCGGGGAATTTTTTACCCCTTACCAAATATTAAACCATTACTACGTCTGATTTTTTAAAGGCTCTAGCCCACCAAGGCAAGAACGTGGTGGAGTACATAATATGCCCGAAGGCGATGAGTCGCGAATGGCTGCTCGGAAACATTGACCATGATACGCGGCAGTGGACTGATGGCGTAATTTCTTCTACTGCGCTTGAAATATCAAACCAACCAGATGGTAAGTAAAAACAATGGCATTTCTACACCACTAAGAGTCTTGCATACCATGTTTGAGGTATTGTAACATCTAGGTGTCCATCCACCGACCATAATTTGTAAGCTAGTCCCTAAGATTGTGTAATTTCCGAGAAACAACATATTTTTTCTTTCTTCCTTTATTTTTCTAGGTATTTTTTGAGAATATTATTCGCTACGTTCGACCCCCTGTGACCATTACATCAGCCGCCATGTGCGCTTCAGCGGCCTTATCGATCCGGTTCATTTACCTTTTCTATTGATTCATTTGTTCTTATCTTTTCAAGACGTATGGTCCTGGGTGGTATGCGACGGAGACATCGATCCTGAATGGATTGAAGCACTGAACTCTGTATTGGATGACAATAGGCTGCTCACACTGCCTTCTGGCTGGAGGATACAGTTCGGTTCCAACGTCAACTTCCTGTTCGAGACGCATAGTTTGGAGCATGCCTCGCCTGCTACTGTGTCACGTATGGGGATTATATTATTAAGGTGAGTTGCAAGTCAAATAAAAGTTTTGCATATAATTATGTATTTCAGCGATTAGAAATGATCGCCCTACGCCGGAGATAACAGGGCACAGGGCGATTTCCGGCCACCGAAGGCGCGAGTTTGCGGACGGCTAGCAATAGGTAGATCGATAAGGAACAGGCCTAGAAAAAAAAAATAAGAAACAGGTCTGGATCAAAGGCATGTTGTATTCCACGCGCTCCTCTAAGAGATTTAAGCATGATTGACGGGGCTCCTCCCAGAGCGGAAGTAGTTATTTAATGACTTCCCACCAGAAAAAAGCTATTAGAAATGATAGAAATGCTGATAAAGTTTCTGAAACATATTTTGATCAAATTAGTCATGAGAAATCGGGTCCTATAGACAAAGACCGTGTAGTGGGGTTTAGCCATCACTGTTCCTTTACGAAAATAGTATGCCGCTATACTTTCTGTTCTGCTGAAGCTCTGTGTCACACGCAACCTTAGTATTAGAATTCTGGTGACTTACAAATCGTGTGAGCGAGTAAAAGCCCTCTAAAAGTTCAGTTTAGGTCGCAAAATGGATTTCGTCAATAGCTTGCTAGCAAATGGGCCAATGTATTAAAAAAAAAACAATTCATTTGCATTACTCAGCATTTTAACGTTACTATAATAATTTTATTTACGTATATTTTAATACTTTTCAGTGAGGACGTCAGCTGCGACCCAGAAGTATTAGAAGGATGGATGCGCAAAGCTGACTTCGATAATGAAAGTGCTAAAATGGCTCTACCGTTATTACAGCAAGTTATCAAGAAATGTATTCATTGGCTTACTGATCACAAGGCTGATCTTGCTTTGAAGCTTCATAATATTACTGTTGTAAGTATAAAGTTATTGTATAAAACTTAGTTACGTTTTACAATTAAAACTTGATGAATATTTTACAATTCGTAGATATTAAAAAATAGTTATACATTTCTAAGGGCGGTTTTTCAGTTTTCATTTTACGTGCCATATCAAGTATGTATTTTCAACAGTTTTTGTTGTTTTCAATAACATTTATCTACAGGTAAAACAAATACTAACGCAGTTCGAATATATAATACAAGATACAGGGTTTAATACAGCACGCGTGACTCCTGAAGAAATGGTCTACCTTGCAATCGAACGAAGTGTGGTTGACGTAATCAAGGAAAGCGCTCTCGATAGTTTTCATGATGAGGTAAGTTATCATTAGCCTAAAGTGCCACCTCCACGAGCGAGCGTTCCTGCCAATTCATTCTATAACGACTATATAAACGGACTATACAACATGTAACTGAAATATTGCTCACCCCAATTAGAATATTAAGTAACACTCAAATGGTAACTTTAGTGCTTTTTAAAGAAATGAATTCACCTAATAGTAAGCAAATAATTTGTGCTTTGACGCACTACAATGCTAGCGCATCGGCATTGGTATCTACGCATGCACACACACACGAACACGCCAGTGGCGCAATGAAGACTTGTCAAGAATTTTATCATAGAACATTATTTTTTGAATCCTGAAATAATTCTTAATTAGTTTACGATATAAAATATTACCTATTTTATAAATAACTGAAATCGATCCAGTTGCCAATTCTGAGGCTTGCGCTTGGCCACTATATCACCATATAGAAAGCGACGATATGGTCGAAGATGGAGCATGCTTGCCTAGAACTACTTCGAATGTGCGATTATTATGCTACATGTTGTATAAACAGTATGTCCGCGTTTTCACTGTCGCAGCGATTCTACGAGTGATATTGTCGTGCAGAATGTACACGAGTTGCTCTTGGGCGTGGCACATTACGAGTGTAAACTATTTTCCAAGTGTTTTGTTAATGAAATTGATGGAAAAATTATCGATAACTACACTTCATGACGTCAACAATGTCAACATCTTCATGAAACATAAATAGTACAATTTATTGTTAACAAATATTTAATTTTTTTATAATATATTTATACTCAAAATCTATTTATTTCACATAGACCTACATGGGCACATAAAAAACATCAGAACCTAAATGCACGATTCCAATTGTAAATAAATTATTGTGTTTACAATATTTCCATATTACAATATTAAGCAATAGGTATGAGAGGACAGTGAAGACTGGTTAACTTTATACCCAAAAGTACAATATAAATAGTAATCCATGAATCCGTGGAGTCATAAGTGTTGTCACATTATAAAAAGAGGCCATACAAATATAAAGATAAACCTATCAATAAATAAGATGGTTTTGTTGACTATTGCACCTACCATTCATAACACTGTATGCAGTGAATTTTTAGCCTGACCTATGGCTGCTATTCATTTTCTTTTTAATAACTTTTTCTAAATCCAGCTATCAGTACTGATGGGCCCGCCTGTAGCAGCCCCAATGGGTACAAATGAATGGGTAACAGACACACTTCTCATGTCAAGACGTCTGATTGCTTGTGAACCGACCCTGCGCGCATGTGTGATGTCGCCTACAGCGCATCTACTCGTGGTAGGACCTGATGCCTGTGCTAAGAAGTAAGTAAGACCAATAGAAAAGATATTCAGCATTCTTAGTTATGTCGATGACAACGATGATGGCATGGTTATAATAATTTAAAAAAGTATGTATTTGAATTAATAATCTCAGATAAGTTACCATCCCCACAATTATCTTTTTTAGATTTTGTTCTTTCAGTGGCCATTTGTAGATAAAAAGTATCATAAAACATTGTGGTTGCATTAGAATTAGATTTTTATTTTATTCTTTCAAAACTTGATAATTATATTAGATTTTTAATTCAAATATCCTTTCGGCTATTTAATAAAAAAAAAAAACATATTAATATTGTGAGGGAATAAACCATTAAGTTCAATTAAATGCAGAAACCCTTTCTAAAGTGAACCACTGGTATGGTACCTGACAGTCGAAAGAATATTGAGAAGTACATTTCTGAAAAAAAATAATATATATAATACTTATAGTAAAGTCCAGTTAATTTATCTCTGGAATATAACTTTGACCTTAGCAAGCTTATTAACCAATTGTAACGCGGTGCACTGCGTTTACTGTGTTTCTATTGGTGAACAAGCTTGAACCAAAATTATACCTGAGGGCTAAAGTAACCCAGTTTTCTGGGTATATGTATATCTGGTAAGAGAGTATTTATTTGATTACCTTTCAGCCTTTTAGCGGAATACATAGTGAAGGAATGTAACTCAGCCGTCTTAACGATAGACTGCACTCCGATCTTAGAACCAGCTGACATAATTGCAGAGCTGAAAAGGGTAAGTTGACCATCCTAAAACGAACAGGTCTGCATTTCCTAGCTGACGAAACATTGGAAACAATGTTTTGTAAAAATTACTCTACATTGTTGCCAGCAGTATTTGATAATGCGGGATATTTTCTTATTTACGATATTTATTTGTTAATACAAATAAACAAAAACAATTTTAATTAATACGTGGTTTTAAAGAAAACGTGGTTTGAAAACTCTCCGACGTTGTTTATAGAACAACATGGTTCGGTCGGGCGGGCGCGGTGCAAGCGGCGGCAGTCGCGGCACGTTGCTGATCCGCGCGCTACACCGAGCTCGAATGGATGACTGGAAGTCGAGCCCCGTGCACTCTTTCTTGTTGCAAGTAAGTTCTGATGACTTTGTCATGAATAATAAATATTTTATAAGTGTAACAGACAATCTGCGGTGTTGTTCGAAAGAGTCTTGTGGCCCGGGAATTCAAAGAGCAACTGAGGGAACACGAGTGGGTTTTAGTCAGTAAAAGTCTGACAGTACTTCTGGCTACTACCCACCCTAAAAAAAGCTTAACAAACAGTGATTGTGTATGATGCTTATTATATTATCACTATGGAGTTGCAAATATTATCTACTATCTTTTTTCCTTGATTTCGCTCCCGGTGGCCTTTTCCACAGGGACTAACATGTTTTTAAGATGAAAACAAAGTCAGTAAAAGATAACTTTAAATTAGTGTAACAATTTTCGTGTCGTGCAATTTATTTCTACTAGCCTGGCAGTTAAGTCAATAAAAATCAAAATCTCTACAGTTGCATCAATGCTTTCCTCACAGCTGATACAACACAACGGTTTCTGGTCGCGAGGCAGCGACGAGGAGGGTGGTGCCGGCACTCAGTGGTGCCAAGTATCCCGACTAAGAGTGCTAGCCACAGCTACCACACTCAATGCCATTTCACCACGACTAGCCGCTGCGCTTGAACTACGAGCTTTGAGGTGAACTAAATACTGTAAAATTTTTATCGTCCTACAAATGAGGGTAATCGATCTTAATGAGTAGCAACTTCTCCCATGTATCCCATATGCAATGGAAAAGTTTGAAAACCGAATTCAAATAGTGAATGAAGATCATTTGGATTTGGTAAGATTTTCTTAACGTAATCCAAATGATTCACTAACATTAGAAGGGGATCTGGCGCTCGGCGGCCGCTACCGTAGCACGCTCGCTTCGCTCCCTCGCCTTCACGCTTTAATGGTCACTGTTCTAACTTAACCTAACCCATATGATCGCTTCGTTCGCTCGCCGTACCGTTCTAATGGTCACTATTCTAACCTGACCTAATATAGCCTCGAGGCTCCGCAGCCGCATTTTATTACAGTAACGTTTTTCAATACGCCACGCCAACTTGTAATAATAAGTGTGTTAAACGATACAGCTGCGATAAATATATATTTTAAATGATAGACCTAATGAATAAACCAATACGAAATAAGTTTTAGAATATATAAATTTTACATGTAAAGAAATTATGTCAGCAGTTGGTATATCTCACGTTTATTATATCTTGTGAATGTTAATGAAGTGAAAATATACCACATAACTTTATATGATATAAGACGCACCCCTCATATATACGAGCAGCATGTTGCCAACGGCAGTGGTAACTGCAGCCATTGACACGAGGCGGCAAAAGCCGTCGACGCGTCGGCGTCGGCGCCGCGGCGGCCGTCGATGTTCCCAATTTGAAAATCAGCGGCAGCCGTCGTGTGTGTGTGGCGTCAAGCTGCCGCCTATTTAAATTTAAGCTAATCCATTTAAACCAATTATATCATATTAAATTAGAATTCCGTTTTCACATTGACCAGTTGAGTAAAAATGAATACCTCACCTTAACACAAAATTTATAATTAACATGGAACTCGCGGAACAGAATTATTTTATTACAAATGTTAATGAAAATTTTAACAATTCTGATTAAATTTTAAATTATTATTTACTATTAATATTTGAAAATACTGTGCAACAAAAAGTTTGCTTATATTTAATTTTTACCCCAGTAAGAATACACGTTTTATAGGCTTGCTTATGACCGCTATAAACTTGGTCGAATAATCAGTATTATGGTACTGGATCATTATCTAACCTTAAAGTAAAAGCTACGGGCCCGAGCGTAGCCATGTTCTCGCTAGATGGCGCTGAACTCAATTTTTTTTACATTATTTTGCTTTTCGCATATACGCGAGCATTATACAGTCATAAAAATGGTATTTGCTGAAATCGGACATTCCACTTTATTGAACTTCAAATTATTGCTTCAAAATCCACCTAATTTACCAAATATTTCTAAAATAACAGCGGACTCTAGACTACGTCACACGAACTGTGCTTTATTGATCTCGCCGTGATTGTCTTTTCAGCGAGCCGGATAATGAAGAGCTATCAGAAATAGCAACACATTATTTAAGGAGTAGTGTCGACAAAAGCATACCGATGAAGGAAATATCCAACCTGGCTGACAAAATTCTTTCTATGTTTAAGGAGGTGAATATTTTTAGACACCACTATTTTGCTTTCTAAATCATATTATTTATGCAGAAGAATTCTTGAGCGAAATATTATTGTATACTTTGTTTTATGTACAGGTGACAGAGTCGTTCTACTCCCAAACACATTACAAGTGGAACGCATCACATTTGAAGAGCCTGTGCGAGAACGTCAAGTGGTATACGCCGACAAATACTGAACAACTTATCATGGTAAAGATTACTTGGTTATTATTAATTAATAGACAGAATATGTATGATCAGATTAAGAGCCTTGTAGATCAGCCCTCCTAGCCAAGCCACTTATAGTACGTTTTGTTAGGTGGGTCTACCACTGGTACCAGGTTTTCAAATTCCGTTTCTTTTTCAAACATATAGCGTTGAGCCCCCTAGCCAAGTTACGACATTTCGATTCTCTTGCGTCGAACGCCTCGAGTAAGCCACGCCTCCGATTTCTTTTGTTCTGACCACGTGACTGAGCGTTGATATGATGTCAGGACAAAAGAATTGGAGGTGTGGAAAATACCTTCTAGAGAGGAGGCATTAGTCCCAGCAGTGAGAACTTTACAAAGTCGATTATGCTTATGCTTACTTATTTATATATATACTTTATTGTACACTAAGATAACAAATTAAACATTTGAGCCTTATATTAAAAAAACATGCAATTAGCGGCCTTATCGCATTCCGCGATCTTTTCCAGGCAAACTGGTATGAAAAGACATTGTCAGGACATACAATGGGATTGCATTCGGTGCATTACAAAAATTGAAAAAAAGAAACAAAGTACATACTTAACACTAAATAAAAAACTTTTTACAAAAAAAAAATACAACCGACTTCAAAGTAAAAAAAAAAACTGATAAGTGCAAAATAACTTTAATTTCGGAAGTCGGTGTTTCTGTAATAGTTTTGTCTCTTCGTTATTTAACACCGACTTCCGAAATTAAAGTTATTTTGCACTTTTCAGTGTTTTTTTTTACTTTGAAGTCGGTTGTATTTTTTGTAAAAAGTTTTTTATTTTACAATTTTTAGTTATGGTACCACCACTAAAAAGTACCCCTCAGACAAACTTAAATACCTTATAGCCAGAGTGCATCTCATGACAATTCTAATAATCCCAAACACGGTTAGATTACATTAATTTATTACAGGAGTTCCGGTGCCTAACTTCAGGCTTCATCATCAGATCAGTTCGATATATTTCCCCTCTACTTTCAGTCAGTCATCGACTACACGTATAAACAAAGCAATTTTACTTGTTACGACAGTTCTGCTGTGATCCTATGAGGAGTACTGTTCCTTATCTTCGAAGTTCATGATCAGATCATAACAATATTTTTATGGGACCAACTCGGAAGCATAAAATTTCAATCAAAAAAAAAATTTCAAAATCGGTGTACAATTGACCGAGAAATCGGTGAACATCATAAAAAAAAACATACATGCAACCGAACACATAACCTCCTCCTTTTTGAAGTTGGTTAAATACTTACACACTTATGTAATTTGTATTCGCTCGTTTGATCTAATCGTCACTGAGTATTATTTAAAAATTCGCAGGCTATAAGTGCAGAAGCAAACCTCATATTCCGAGAGAGACTAATATCAGACGAAGAGAAAGCCATATTCAGCTCCATATCTAGAAAACATTTGAAGGTGAACAATGAAGAGATGTACTTCGCGTGCAAGTTGCGAGGAGATGGCGTCTACTTGGAACATACTGACTACAACGACTGGCATCATAGGACGGAGCAGCTTATTAACCAGTGTTGTAAGTATGCCTTTAAAAGGCTCTTTGTTAATTAAACTTTTTGTGACTGTTTTGTGGTTTGTGTGATCTGATATGCCATTGGTCACAATTATCATTCATAGATTCGTTCAAGATAGATTCAACAGTCGTTACAGGTAGTCAGACGCCAAGTAGTCTATCCCCACGGGTAGTGTGAAAGTGAAACCCGGGGCCCTGGGACGAAGGCAAAGAGGGAACAGCAGTGGGTTTTTAGTCGGTAAAAGTCTGATACTATCTCCCGCTCCGCCCAAGAGTGAGATTTGTCATTAGATGATTTTCCCACCTAAAAAAAGAAACCATCAGTCTATCCGAGGAGTATGGTGTTGCTCAGTAACCCGATAACCAAGTGGTTATCGGGTTACTTACCAAGGGGTAAGAATGGTTCTCGTGGAAAGAATGGTAATCATGCCTAATAGTTCGCAGCAACCGAACTATCCAGCACTTTTGCCTTCGTACATTGATAAAATCAGCTAAAGTAATTGCTAAAGTAGTTGTTGTTGCCTATTGTATTGCCTGCATCGAATAAATACTATTCTATTCTAATTATTACAAGTTGAAGCGTATGAATTCGGCCATTTACCCATTAAATAAATCAAAATCGAAATAAAAATACGTCTACAATCACTAACCAAATAGAAAGTTTTTATGGTAGGTACTGTAGTTTTCGCCAATCTGACACCATAAATCTTAATCGAAGCTACGAAATCCATTCACAGGTGTACCTATTATGGAATTATTCCGCCAATGTGTTTTATTTTTTCAGTGTCGGAAAACGAGCACAATGTATTTGGTGAAACAGGAGCTGAAGTTTGCTCTGAGTTAGCAATATTGTGCCCGGCGATGGCACGATCGGTAAATTTCCATTTTATCTTATTGTAAACCGCTTGTTTTACATAGCCTAGACAATAGTCGATCAGTGACATTGATAAACTTCGGTTGATTAGTGTGGTAACTTGATTTCGACGTCGATTGATCCATTGTACCATCGATTGATCAATTGGTGTGTTAACACTGACACTGAAAGCTTTATTAGACTGGGTGTGGCATGCCTTGATAATGATGCTAAACTTTTTGTCTGTGGTATTTTGACAGACCAATGGAGGTTTATTGGTGTGCGTGGGATGCGCGGGAGTGGGTCGTCTTGCCGCTGCACACATCACTGCGGCTGCGCTACCCGCTTCTCTGTTCGTCATCAATCACAACACGCAGTTCAATGCGCAGTTTAAAAATGTAAGATGATTTTGTTGTCTGTTGACAATCTGTCGAGTTAAAAATAGACATGACAGTGTGTTCAGTTTGAAATATTTACGAGTTAACTTGTCTTTATTTGTTATCTTATTTGCCTATATTTGATCCGACGTCACATAACTAGAATTAGGATTAGAGGAGCGAACTACTCGAGCAGTTATTTTTTATTAGTTAGGTTATCATTAAGTAACTTTTGTCGCTTTGTGTGGAACGAGGGAGCGTGTCAGATTTTACTGTCTAATACCCACCTGTCTTACTTCAGTTTCCCTTTGCGTTCCAGTGCCACGGTAGCTCTTTCAAGCAATCGGGCAATTTATCATAGAATTCACAATAACGTGCATGAAATTAGTTTAATTATTGACTGCAAAGAACATTTTAAACATTTTGTCGCTTCATTTAACCCTAATTCTGTAAAAAATAGTAACTTTGATTGTTGGTATACTATATATTGAATATTTAGCATAACAACATTGTTTTTTTGCATTCACGTCACATCCAAATGTCAAATTCCTTCTCTTCTCTACCTAATATTACCTGAATTTACATTTATTTGTTTAATCGACACATTATTTGTTTCCTGATTGTGGTGTATTGAAAATAAACAGGCTGAATGTTACAGGAAGAATTTTATTTCTACAGCCCTTCAATCCACTGAGAATCTCTGATAGAACTTTAACAAATTCTCAGTGTAACGATCTTTATCTAAAATCTTATCTTTTAATAAGAATTTACACGACAGCTCTTTTAATGTTTGTATCGTTGATCAGGTTCTGTCATCGGCCGGTGAAGGCAAGCGGACTATAGCGCTGGTGTGCGAGAGCGCAGCCACGCGCGCCGCGCTGTCGGCCATCGAAGCTCTGCGGCGCGCGCGCAGCTCGCACGCACTGCCCAGCCAACTGCTGCCTAATGCTGAACAGAACGCGCTCAGAAGTAACTTAATGCTAGATAATTACTTCATAAAAACCGTAACCATTAAGCATTTAGGAGTTTGAGTATGTTTGCACTGAGCAAAGCTTTGTGCGACATTCATCAACTGCTGATTATGCTATGTAAACTTGACAGGTTTGCGTATAAAATATTTAAATATGATAAAAGATGTCATAATTATGAACCTTACTAAATGGTTTGCTGACACGCTTGATCTCTTACTCGTATGAATCGACACTGTTCGTTTTCATTACGTCTTTCTTCTTGAGGTGCCTTTGCATCTGGCGTTGCAGGCGGTGTAGACGCTACCCTAACCCAGTACTAAAATACAAGAGGCATTTGATCCTCTTGTATTTTTATACTGTCACGTTATCCTGTATAACAATAAAATATCCTTTACAGACATAAAAGAAAACCTCGGTATAGTAATATGTCTAGACAAGAACCAAGAGAACCTTTCAGATCTAATGGACAAGTACCCGTTGTTATACAACGGAGGTAACGTGGTCTGGTTAGACCGCTGGTCGGATGAAACGCTTCGTGAAACTCCGCGACTCGTCGTGCAGAGGTATAGGAGACACATGACGACACTTTGCACCTTAGACTTGAACTGCACTGTACACCTTGTTGGCACAGGTAGGTAGTGTGGTTTGCACTTTTGTGCCCAAATCTTATGGTTTTAAAGCGAATTGTATGTACACTTTGGAAATACGTTATGATCTTGCTTTTGTTAGTAAAATTAGCTGTAATCGCTTTGAAATAACGCTCTGATTTGGCTATCAAAACGATCATATGAAAAACAGTAGCAATTGGACAAATCATTTAAAATTATCATTAGTAATCACAATTTATTAGCACAATTATATTTATTTTTGATAGGCCTGTTGGTCTAGTGGTCAGTGGCCCTGACTGCTATGCCGGAGGTCGTGGGTTTGATTTCCACCCAAGACAAATGTTTGTGTGATGAGCACGATCATCTGTTCTGTCTGGGTGTAATATTTCTATAAAATGTATGTATTTTGAATTATATAAGTATGTTTATCAGTTGTCTAGTACTCATAGCACAAGCTCTGCTTAGTTTGGGACTAGATGGCGTTGTATAATATTCCGTAACGATCACAATAGTTGTGGAATGTTATCTAGATACTTGAAAGCGTTAAAGTTTTGTATTTTTATTTAGCTGTGAACAAGTATACCTATATATTATTTCAATAAAAATTAAGAAGCCATATTGCCGAAAAGTTTGCAAAAAAAAGCCTGTATATTTTAGGTTGCTAAAAGAGAATGCCGTAGAAACATCGAAAGAGCAACTAGACTCACTGCCCATTGACGGGTTCCTGAACATTCATAAGAGCATCGATGTGGAATGGAAACGCGCGCCCTGCCGATACGTCAACTTTGTCAAGACTTACTATAATATCATGAACAGGAAGAAAGCTGCCCTTCTTCAGAGGCAGACTATGCTATCGGTGAGATCTCACTCAAAAGCCATTGTGTCAGTCTTTTATTTGTGTTGGGAAATTATCAAATAACATTTGTTCGTGTCAGACTTTTACTTACTAAAACCCACCCATGTTCCTTCAGTGCACTTTACAGAGTTCCAGGGCCACGGTAACTCTTTCGAACGTTTCCGCAGACCTTTATGCCAGAAATTGTAATAGACTTAAAAGGCAATCATGTTATGATTTAGTTATGGAGCAGAGTGAATCAAAGAGCTCTAAAATACAAATAGTTAGGGTTAGGGTTAAGTCTTGTATTCTACACAAGACTTAACCCTCCTTTTTTAATAAGTATTTATTTTTACTCATAACATAATCAGCCTTTAATTTGACCTAGAATGTTTTAGTTGAAGCCGTTACCACTGGGCTCAACAAAACTTCAACAAGTGAGAAATACCTAATCTAAAATTGCAATGCATTGTGATACTAGTCTATATTCGTACCTTATTATTTATTACCGGCCTTATTCTGTTAATTGGTATTATTTTACGTGTTCTATTCCCAGGCTGGCGTAGAAGCTCTCCGGCGCGCTCGCACCGACGTGTCCCGCCTGCAAGCGGAAGCGGCACAGCAGGAGGTAGCGCTACGAGAGAAGCAAGCCGCCGCCGCGCATGCGCTGCAGCAGATTAGCGCCACCGTCAGGGCTAACACTGACCATAAGGATGAGATGCAGACTTTGAAAAGGAACATTGAGATCGAGAATGAGAAGCTACAGACACAGTGAGCACCTTCAAGGACCAGCTTTTTATTCATCTTAACCCGGATAATCAGCATCGTTTTTTATTTCAATCTATTCAAATTATTCATTGTAATCTATATTTGTAAATGTACACCAACATGGTTATTTAACAAAATATTGTACGAGAAATAAAGTTTTAAGTGAGAACTCCCGCCTTCCACACCATTCTGTCGTTTATCTTTAAAGATCTCTATGAGCAGTTCACTTTCTTTCAAATCATATCAGCTAGCAATTAGTAAGAATCACATAATAGAAGTGCCTATTTTTTTAGGAAGAAAGAAATAGAAGCTGAGTTAGCAGCTGTGGAGCCTATTATAGCGGCGGCTCGTTCAGCTGTAGGAGATATACGACCCGAGTCTCTAAGTGAAGTTAGTAATTATTTTTTGCCTCAGCATAACTTAAGCAAAAAATGCCCTTCTTTATGTTTTTCTAATATCATGCCTCAGGTTCGTTCGCTGCGAGCTCCTCCAGAAGTTGTACGGGATGTATTGGAGGGTGTTCTGCGTCTCATGGGCATCGCTGACACGTCATGGCATTCTATGAAGAACTTCCTCTCGAAACGAGGTGTTAAGGAGGATATTAGGTAATATGTTAATTGCCAAACAAGTTATTGAGTTTTGCAGTAGATTATATTATCGATGTCTAATAAGATATGGATAATTAATGATTATCTTGTTAAAGGAAAAACAATCAACGGAGAATATAATGCAGTCTTATTGTAGCGTTTAAGTGATGAATTCAAGGATAAACGGCAGCATCTGTCGAAAAAGAAAATGTTGTTTCATCACGACATCGTACCAATCCACACGTCCTTCATTGCAATGGGTAAAAATTTATTTTATCCATTGCAAGAGAGAGTTGAAGTTTGAATTGCTTCCTCATGCACGTTATTAGCCAGGTCTGGCTTCCTAAGATTATTTTGCCTCAGTGTCGCACTGTTGCCCGTGCTCAGTCTCTAATACCTCGCAATTTGGCTGCACTAAATGATCTCTTGGATTCTTATCCAACAAACGATCTGTTTGCAGATGAATGATTTTATTGGCATGTCAAAAGTACTGTGAGAGCGAAGACAAAAAAATGTGTAAACAACATGTTGTTTCTAACTTTATTTTTTTTATTTAGTTACTGTAATTAGTTGTCTAACCACTGTAATTAATTAAAGTAAATGAATTTTCTTTCTTCCTAATCTGGAAAAAAGCCCCAGTGGAAAAAGATTTACCAACAATGAAGTGTTTGACGGTTCCTACTATAAATACGGTATCGAAGTTATTGACCATTTTTGGGAAAGATGCATAGATCACCTACAAAGACACTGAGTTAAAGAATAAATATTTTTTTTACGTTTTTTATATTATTTTCTTGGGTCAGGTCGGGTACTTCTAGGACCGCCCTCGTATGATGTACCAATGCCATTATATTTTAATACAAAAAATGAAATGGCGTTATCCCTCATCTATTATAGCTCCGTCTCTGTCACACTGGGTCATTGATGGTTTAAACACTTAAATCTTCCAGCTGTTCTGGTCCAAGACTATTATAGACCAATGCTTTTAAGTTTGGTCCATCACACTAGAACAAAAACTGGGATTATTTTCTTCCAGATGTATGGACGCGAGTCAAATAAGTCCAGCAGCATTAGCAAGTGTACAGAAGCTTCTAGAAACGCGGGGCAGTTCGTTCGAGCCGGCCACAGCGAAGCGAGCCAGCGCTGCGTGCGCGCCGCTGGCCGCCTGGGTCAGAGCCAATCTTCATTATGCCAGCGCGTTGCAACGCGTGCAGCCGCTACAAGCGCATCAGGCAAAGCTGCACAAGTGAGTAAAAAACTAAAATATGTAGGTCACACTACTTAAACGCGTGGCAGTCCTTCGATCCGGATCTAGAAAAGCGTGTGCCAAGAAACGACTAAATTGCAGCTATCCGCTATAGAAGAACAGTGTTAGGATCTAACTCTCCAGTCGCAAGATTCTGTAGAGTTTTGAACAGCTGTAGACATCAAATTGATTTTCACTTTGATTCTTTCTGTAGGCAGAAATCTAAAATTGTAAACTGTTTATCAGATTTGTTGTAATTGTTAAGCATTAAAAGTGTCTAAATATTAATAATTATATACCTATCTAAGTACTTACATTTTTTTTCAATTGTTCGTTTGTATGCCATGCATGTTTGTACCTATAAGCTTTGTTTTTTTTTAGTTCATGTGCTGTTTAAGTAATTGTTTGTGGCCGATTTAGATTTTTTTTTTTGTTTGAAAGATTATGCTTCCAAGTTGGTCACATAGAAATATTATTATTGTCTGATCGTGAACTTCGAAGATATGGAACAGAACTCCTCATAGGATCACGACAGAACTGTCTTAACAAGTAAAATTTCTTTATTTATACGTGTAATCGATGACTGACTGAAAGAATAGGGGGAATTTATCGAACTGATCTGATGAAGCATGAATTTAGGCACCGGAACTCTGTAATAAATTAATTTAACCTAACCGTGTTTGGTATTATTAGAATTGTCATGAGATGCACCTTGGCTATAAGGTATTTAAGTATGGCTGAGGGGTACTTTTTAGTGGTATAATACTACTAATAACCATAACTAAAAAGTGTAAAATAAAAAACTTTTTACAAAAAAAAAGCAACCGATTCAATGTAAAAAAAACACTGATAAGTGCAAAAAAAAGTTTTTTATTGTTTCAACTTGTTAGTGTAAACAATTGTTGGTAGACCAAATAAATAAAAATAAAATAAAAGATTGAGTTTAGGTAGCGTAACCTTTATCTATAATTTTGGTTCGACTCTATTTAAAAGTTGCATTTCAGTCAAAACATCACTCGCTTATCTATCACCTTTGTCTCATCAGAAACTTAACCGACGCGGAGCAGCAGATGGCAGCACTGTCAAGCGGCCTGGCCACAGTAGAAGAACGCGTCGCAGCATTACAAGAGCAACTAGGACAACACACGCGAGACGCCGCCGCATTGGAGCTGCGACTGACGCAGGCTAATGAGACTATCACGGCGGCCACTAACTTGATAGGCCAGCTCGCGCATGAGTATACTGCCTGGGAGAGCGATGTAAGTCCAAATAATGCTTTTGTATCTCATACTCTTTATTCCTAAAGGCCCTCTTTCTTAAACTTCAGTCATACGAAGCAAGTTTGCTCGCAGCGTATTTTTTTCTCTTCTTTAACCTGTATCCTTTCAATGCTAATACTTGTTAAATATGCATGTTTCCTTGCACGCCTCATTACCTGTTAAGCGACTTACTAGTAGCGAATAAACTCATTTTAACAATTCGCTTAGTCGCAGCGTATCTTATCAAAAGAATTTATTTGCTGTGGAGTTGGAAGTGAGTATTCACCTCGTATGATGGAAGCTACCGGAGAATGGAATTACAGCCTATATTTGAATACAGAATTCGAGTTAATTATAAAAAGAACAACAAACTCTTTGCAGTACCGACATGACAACGATCAAATTATACTATATAAAAATATTTCGTATTTTATGTTCTAGTATAGAATTAGGGCCGATTTGCACTGAAATCGCAGCGGCCGGCAGCGACGCGAAGAGGTCGGCCGCAGGTAGCCACGCACGACCGCTGGCAGGACCACTGACAACTCACCCGTGACCGCTTAACTGCTTGTGGTGCCGCCAAGCCCTTTTGAAAATTTTTAACGATACTGGTTTTTATAGGATGTAGGTAGATAAAATTTAAAATTATTTCTCTTCAAAAATGTCTAACAGTGGACGTCTTTCGGCTGAAATGATGATGAAAAATGCTCGCCGCGTGGTGGCCGGCATTTGCCATTTCGATATGAATCGGCCCTTAGATGCGGAAAGAAACTGCCAAATGGTTAATTAGTATGATTATTAACTTTTTTTAGCTGGAAAACATATCAACAGAAATAGCGCAACTCAGTCAGAGATCACTGCTATCAGCTGCATACATTGTTTATTTGCCAGATGTAACCGAGCCGCAAGCCAGGTAATATTGTTATTATTTCAAACTACATTATAATTATACAACAATAACCATAAAACAATAAAATTGCTTTTATTTACAGAACCTATGTTACAAAATGGAGTGCCCTTATTGGATTTGAAGATTCTTCATTCTCTATAATAAATTTCTTATCGTCCACTGAAAGGCAGTTGAAATGGGAAGCTGATGGTTTGCCTTCCGATACTTCGGCCATTAAAAACGGCGTTATGGTTGATCAGGTAATTATCTTTAGAATCTATATCCATAACGTACTCTCAGGCTAAGAACTCACAAACCGATTTACACCCGCGGCCGCCGCGGTTTCGGGCCAGCAGCTTCAGTAGAATACAGATATATATGTAAAAAATTAAAGCTCGTTTCACGATGCCTTTTTCGCCCGCGGTGTGCGCGGTTGTTCGCGGATCCCACTGCACCGGCGCGGCGGCGAGCAACCTGTAGAATCGTGCGGGCCGCGGCCACCCGCAGTCTCGGTGGCGCGGTCGGTTTGTGTGCGACCGCAGTGCTGCCCTGCTAATTGTAAATGCAGTAATCGTCATTTTTTGGATATTCTCTTTTTTGCAAAAAATTACATCTCAAGGGGCTAATGTATACATAAAACATATTATATTCTTATTCTTTTGGTACGCTTTTAAAATTATATAACTAAGACTTGTTGTTTAGATATCAAAAAACATGTTTAACGCGTTTATCTCCGAACCGCGCCATTTTGCAAGTACTGCATTTGCAATTAGCAGGGCAGAGTGGCTGGCTGGGGGTAGAGGAGAGTGTGTATGAAATAACCAGGTTTTGAAAGAGCGGATGTGATTATTATTACTTAACAACCTTTTTGGCCTTCTTTTTTTAATACTTCTGCGAAGTAAGTATAACGCAACAGCTCGTTTCTGTGTTTCTATAGCGGTCTGGACCTAAACTGATCAATAAATAATCGCCCGCCAGATATGCGGGCGCAAATCGCAACCGCGACGGCGGTTTCCTCCACTACGGCGGGCGCTGGTGAAAACCGCTTCGTGAGTTCTCAACGTTAGGATTAAATGCACCTACAGGACCTTTACTGGACACAAGAAAATATACAATACCTTCCAATTGCTTCTTAGCTATTATGATGATTAGTTGACCAACATCGCAACAATATAATTCACTTGATACAAGATTCACTCACAGCTTGAAAGCGAATTTAAACATTATGGTCCATGTCATGGGCTTGCGGACGGCAAGCAATATGTAGCTCGTCATCCGGTAATAGTCCGGCATGATGTCAGCAAAACCGTAGGGGCCCAGCAGGGTAGAAGGCTACAGGGGCCATGGGTTGTGCGAAAGAGAACCGCCAGGGCCCTGGAATGAAGGCAAAGAAGGAACATAGGAGTGGGTTTTAGTCAGCAAAAGTCTGACCTGTCCTCTTGCTCTGCCATAGAGCGGAGAAGTCATTGGATGATTTCTCACTTAAGAAAAATGGTGGAAAGTAAAAAAAACTGAGCAAGGGCGAGTCGGACTCGCGCATTGATGGTTCCGTAAAAACTTTTCTTTCTTGTAAATAGTTAAATTCTCGAATGGAGTATCGAAGATTTTTTCGAATCTCTTCTTCGAATAGTGATGTAACAACACAGTTTTCAGATTTATTCCTGTATATTTGCTATAAAATCTTTATATGCCAAATTTCAGGATTCTGGGTCAACGGGAAGTACCCTATGAATTTTGATTCTCTTGGGAGTGTCGAAATATACGTTTTTTGCGACATAAAGGGCCTATCTTCTTTTTCGTCAAGATAGAAGTTTGATATCTTTCACAACTTCATGGAACCGCAGACCTGAGTACATGGTTTTAATTTTAACTCGATACCTCCACGCGTTCTCGAGATAAAGGGTTTTGACAGACAGACGGATATCAAAGTGATGATCCTATAAGGGTTCCGTTTTTTCCTTTTGAGGTACGGAACCCTAAAAAGACTTATTTGCGCATAAAATTAACTTTTTTATGTCTTTGTTCCTAAACCTCCAAAGCGGTTCTGAATTTCTGATGCTCTACAGTATTGATGCAACGGAAGTGTCATCACGGAAGCGGAAACGGAAACAGATGTCAAAAGTAAATCCCTCCACCCCCGCGTTTTTCGCTGTATTCTTCCGTTTAGAATTTTGTTATAAATTTTGCGGAAGCAGAAGCGGAAACGGAAGTGAAAACTCTTGCGGAACTTCTTCAGAAGCGGAAGCGGAAGCATGGTCCTGTTGCAACACTACTCTACAGTACTAAGGGCAATATTTTCTTTGTAGTTTCTGGAGAGTCAAAAGTGCGGGTTCATTCCGTTGATAGTGGACCCTGACGGCGAAGGTCTGACGTGGCTAAAGAACACGCTTGTAGATTCGCAATGTGACTTTGTGTCGCAGCGGAGTGAAAAGTTGATGACTACCGTACAATATGCTGTCAGGTAAGCTGTAGACTATCTGCTAATGCTACTTTGTATAAAATTGACCAATTATCGCAGGTGTCATGTATATGTGTGTGTAGTGTAAAATGGTTTTTTTATATATTTTATAATGGTTTTTGAGGGTTAAGCCGAGTTAAAGGAGCATTTCATAAGTGTGGACTGGTGCGCGCACGAACCGAACACGTACCTTACTCACATAGTTGAAATGCTCTATTCGCGCGCGTAGTGTGCAGGGTTCGCGCGCGCAAGGCTGATACATTGCGACAATGTAGACGGCAAATTTTTTCATTTCGTGTTACATTGCCTGTTACGTTCATCGCCAGCAGTCTGTACCCGACTTTAGTGTGTTAAGTGACAATGAGTTTATAATCACCAAAAGACTTTGTTTTGTTCATTCATTAAAAACTCATTGATGTACAGTTTATCTGACATGCAACAAATATGCTCGGCCTAGCACTACTTATAAATAGCAGCTTCTATATTTTTAAAATTCATGTTGAAAATTTCGAGCCTGTTATTAGAGAAAACCGATTGTATTGCTGTTGTGCGTCTTCCAGATTGGGTCGCACCCTGATCATAAGCGACGTGGACTGCGTACATCCGTGCTGGTGGGGCGGCGCGAGTGGGCCGGGCGGCACCGCGCGCGTGCTGCTGCAGTGCCGCGCCGCGCCCGCGCTGCCGCCGCACCAAGCCGCACGACTCTCGCCGGTCAACTTCACTCCTACCCTACATGCGCTAACTGGTAACACACATAATAGCTTTAGAGCAAAGACTTCTATAGTAATTGCTTTAGAGAGATTCGAATTGCAGCCAATTACAAACAAAAAAGTGACCTCGTAATTAATCTATCATCATTAGTTGCGCGTAGTAAAATGTCTCTATTTTTGCTTTCCAGACCAATGTGACCGTTAGATATTCAAGCTTGTAGTAAAGTTTCAGTATACTGGGAGTCTATGTCAAAACTGGTAGAAATTACAAGGTCGACTACACAATATAATTCACCGCTGAACAAACAGTTTTGTTTGGACACACAAATGATTTCTATATTTAAAACGGAAGTCATGCTCTATTTTCCTTTGCTTTTTTTAGACCAACTAGTCCACTACGCCTTGCAACAACAAAATCCAGAGGTGAATGAAAAGTCCAGAGAAATTAAATTAAAAAAAGCTACTCTACAGAAACAACAGCATGAATTGCAGGTTTGCATATTACCACTAACACTTACTTATTTAGTTTACTGAAGTTTTTAACGCACTGGGTGGCTCTATAATTAATTTATTTGATGTTCAATAGGAAAACCTCCTCCGAGAACTGTCCAACAAGGGTGACATTCTTAAAGACGCAGGTGTACTTGCCTCTCTAAGCAAAACCAGAGCTACTAACGATACTATAGTCGAAGCGCTATCGGCGGCGCGGGAGGTGGAACAAGCGAGTCAGGCTGCTTGTCAGATGTACGAGACATCAGCGCAGCGTGCAGCCATGCTGGCCCTGGCCACAAACGGGCTGGCCACACGATGGCCACTGATGGCGCTGCCCGTTGATGCCGTGCTCGATGTGTTTGTTGACGCCGTGAGGAGACAGCCGGTTTGTTACTAAAAACGTTTAGTATATTAAGTTAGTCCAAAGCCAAAACATAAAGCACAATAGCTATACTCCATTTACGATAGCATTAGACAAAAGAGGTTCATAGAAGCAGGCAGCATTTATTTTTAGAGATAATTTCAAACAATTTTAATAAATAAAATATTTTTTATAATTTTTATAAAATATCGTGTAACCCGAAGGACGTGTCCTTCGAGAGAACCTTGAACAATCGAGAGAGTCACTGGAAACCAATGAACTGCGCATCAGTAACACAAAAACCGAATGTATGATCTGCACCACTATCAAGCTTGACGGCACAAACCTCCCTCAAGCAAAAAGCTTAAATACCTGGGCTCGGTTATCTCTGAAAACGGGACAATCGAAACTGATATCACACACAGGACTTCATCTGTATGGAACAAGTGGCGCACGCTAACCGGAGTCCTTTGTGACAGTAAAATGCCTATTATTTATATAAATAAAATTCCTATATATTATTATGTTTTTTTTTCCAGGATCAAACAAAGATAAACGACGCCGAAGTTGTCAAGTGTGTCACCAGGAAAATTGTGGAGAGAGTACTGTTGAGTCTGCACAAGAAAGATAAATACGTAGTAGTTTTATATTTACTTAAACAAGTTTATGAAGATTTAATACCCAATGACGTAATGCCCGACTTCGCATACTAAGTAATTATTCTTTAGGTTTAGGTCGTTGTTAATGTTGTGTCTTGTTATTTCACTTCCAGCTCTGGCAAATATTCATAGGTAATCATGACCTAGAAGACACGGGTAACGTTGATGAGATAAAACGCAAATATTCCTGGATACCACGGGACTGCATCAAGAAAATTGCGAAACTCAAGGTCGGTAACTAGAGACTTAAGTATTTAACAAACTGATTAATTTTATTGTTAAATTACGAAATTCCGCTAGAGTACTTTTTGTTCGGGCGTCTACTTGGATATATAGAAAATTATAATCGCGACATATTTTCTCAATTTCAAGCGTTTACTCCTTTGACGATCGATTGAATAGAGTGACCCGACATTAGTATACGGCCATTTTTGTTTGCGACCGAGTATCGCGCGCAGGCTCCTACTTTATACGTTTTATCGCGTCGAGGTGTTGCAACTGTTGCTCGCCGCTTACACCGCTGATTATTTTGCAGACTTATTTGTATAGTGCTAAATCGTTGAGAACTTATCGAAGCACCCTGAAACCGGTTATCGTCCCTTAGCTTACAACTCCGCTCAACTCTAAAATTGGTGCTTTTCGCATTTGAATGCCTTTTGATGGAGTTGCTCATTGCGCGTCTAACCACATAAGAGGTATCGCAACAATCAATCCTATTAGTCGACGCTTAAAATGTTTTCTCGATTAATTACAGATTGTAAATGAAGAGTTTTTCAATAGATTGTCACTACAAAGCGAAGACGTTTGGAAGGAGTTCCTACAATCAGGGGATTTAAAGATAATAAGCAGACTCAAACTAAGCGCTTTTGAGACAGTTGTAGCAGTGGAAGTAACTCGTCCAGATAGCTCTTATCGAGCTATCGTAACTTTCGTCGACCAACTACTGGGTATGCTGATACGCTAGAATATTATTAGACATGAGATATCCCAGTGGCAGGGGCGTGAGGGCCGTTCCCACACGCGTGCGGTCGCCTCCTTCGCTGGCATTACTGCTTCGCAGAAGGAGGAGACCTCTGCCATTCCTCGTCTCTCCAGAACGTGGTCTGTACCAGGGCCCGGCGCGAAAGGTCGCTGCTGCCAATCTCACTCACACTTTTTAGTTGTGATACACATATAGCCAAATTACCTACATCTCATGACAATTCCAATTAGCCCAAACACTGCCAGGATACATTGTTTTATTACGAAGTTTCCGTGCCTACCTTCCACCTTCCGATTGCATCATCAAATCAGTTCGATGGTACCATTTTCAACATAATTATTCAGAGCCATATGTTTATTTGTATTGTCATAGTTGCATATAATAAATCAGTCTATAAATGACGGAGTTCTGAAGTAACAAATATTAAAAAAAAAATACAACTGCATTGAGAACCTCCTCTTTTTTTAAAGTCGGTTGAATAATAAAGCAGCATAACTAAAATATAGTAATCAAAAATAATTAATTAATAATTTAAGCTATTTGTTAAAATCGACGACTGATTAATAAAATTGCCAATATTTTTATATGTTTGCCACTAATGTTCACGATAATAGCTGGTTATTGTTTTTATTAATTATTTATTTTGATATAATTTGAGATACATTTATTTTCCACCGGAGCTGGGTGTTTTAAGCATTCACTTTTATGATTATATTTTAATAGAAACCTAGATAATATCCACAAAATATCTGTGTTTCCAAAATATCTAGAGAAAAATGTGTTATAACATGATAATCACGTAAAAGCGATGGTATGGAAACAAATGAAAATGTATCTCAGGTTGGATGCTCTTATATCAGTTCTTATAGGCGATATCAATAATTCTTTTTAGTAATGAAAAATGATAAATTACTTATTGTTTGCATATCTACGTAACTATAATATTATTAAGGCTAAGAACTCACGAAGCGGTTTTCACCTCCGTCCGCCGCGGTTGCGGGCTCGCAGCTTCTGTAGAATGCATATTTATGGCGCTTACTATGATTATGATTGTATGATGCAGGTGCGGGCGTGCTGCGCGGCGGCGACCGCGTAGTGCGCGCGGGCGCGTGCGCGGGCCCCGCGCGGCCCGTGCTGCTGCTGGGCGCGCACGCACACGACGCGCTGGCCGCCGCTGCCACTAACCGACAACTCATTCACGTAACTAATACTTACCCCCTGAAAAATAATTTGATTCAGTAAAATGATGATGTAATTTTTGTAAGCAGAGTTCTGTCATTTTACTGAATTATTTGCCAGGGTTTACCTATACTTGCTTTCATAATTTCGAGATCATTTCAATTCATCGCCATGAACTCAAACATCGAATCTTATTAAAGTTTTATCATATTTTAATAATTCAATGTAATTTAATGTGATCGATTAATATGTTAATAATTTAATTTCAGCAAAACTCCCTCGCCTTTCTCTCTCTTATTCTAGTAAGCCGGTATAGCTCCTTTTTGGCATGCAGGACTGTCCAGTGCGTCATATAGTTTGTCCTGGGCTTTTAATTTTGCTATTGCCACGGCTTTCTTCTTTAAAACTTCATACTCATTCTTTTTACACGACTGCCCATAACATAGGAGTGTTATGTTTTCAGGGTTCATGTATGTATGTATGTGCTGCAGCTTTTAAACTAGCGTTTCCTGGCTCTACACGATGGCATTCTTTAAATTTTTTCTTTCAATGCACTCTGAATTTCTTTCGACCACCACCATGTATCCCTATCTATTATGCCCTTGTCTGCCTCTCGTCTCTCCCAAAATATCTTTCGCTGCATGCCTGATACACCCAGCCATCTCATTCCGTCCAGCTTTCATTTATACTTCGATCATTCATGTCTCCCATCTCTATCATTCTGTCCACCACTCGCTCCCTGAACTTTTTCGCACAATCATTCCTCTCTAACATATGCCATTTTATTTTATTTTTGTTTTTGTTAGACAGTATTTTGACTTTTAACCACAGATGTCATAACCAGGAGTCTGTTTTGTGAGACTATAAGGTCTTCTCCTGGCAGTACTTTGCAGTCTTTGACGTGCTTTAAGTGGTTGCACCGAACTAGAAATAGTCGATTTGGGTCTTATGATTACCATTTTGTTGCGTGATCATATGTTCGTCTCTTTTCTGGAACCACGTATTGGCTACTGCCACTCTGTGCTACGACAATGTGGAACAATGAGGATCAGTCATGATATTTGTGGAGTATGCAGACTTATAGCGTCAAAAAAAACAGTAAATACTGTGAAGAAATTATTTAAATCGGACCAAAAATGACGAAGATACAGCAATTTTAGTGTATTAGTTCCAGAAATGCACCCGAGAATGAAGCGACTTGCTGTAACGTCATCTTTCATGATCGGTCTCCACCGGTGAATGAATACGATCAAGTCGGTCGTCACACGGATCATGACAGATGACGTCATCGTAAACAGGCCAGCGAGAGCGCGTGTGTCCAAGTAGCCATTCAGAAAAACTTTAATTTCTTGAAAGATTTTAAAAATTAAAATAAAATATTACCCAGTAAATTATTACACATACGATGCACTTACTAAAAATCGGATTTAATATTATGTGATGCTCCTCATTTTGCGAGAGAGATACAAAAAGACATGCAAAAAGTGAAATTCTCGTAAGTTTGAAAAAAAGCTTGTTTAAATAGTCGTTCTTAATTATATGTCCGAAAATTAACGCAAGATTTGAATTAAATAGAAAACAGTCTTCAGATTGTGATTTTTTTATTGAATCATAAACTAAAGGGTGTACCAAAATTAACGCAAGATTTTGGGCCAATTTGCCGCCATTTGTGCAGTACACAGTATAGCAAAGTATTGGCAAACCCAAAAAAAAACGTTTTTTTTTCAAATCTGCATTATGGCGATCTTTGTTCAACACAATGAGCCACTCTATTGGCTGTACCATAATACTGGAATTTCAGAACGTAGCTCGAAAGAGACTCCAATGAGTGCTGTTTCCATTATTGGGTCTCCGATTCAGTTGAATCTGCTAGTTAGAGAGGAGACACTGTGCTTTCTGTGTGTCTTAAACTGCCTTCCTCTTTTAGCCTCGAGGCCAGTAAATTTCTGTGAGTCCGAAGTCTATCTTGATAGTTCCTGCTGTAATGTGAAATTTCCTGTTTAACTGTATTTAAACCCAGATCTGAGTACATGTATTTGTTACTTATGTAGTATGGTATCTTTAGATAGATAGATAGATTTATTTATTTGCGTAGAATGTAGGTAATTAATACAATTTGGTGTTACAATATTTTGGAATCCTTGTACATTCTGGCCTCATGGCATGCAAAATTTATTAACTTATAACTAAGTACTACAATAGAATTATTTCATTACTGAATGCTACATAAACATTTAAATTAAATAGATTTATCATTTAAGAAATCTGATACAGTGTAATAACATTTTTCTACTAGTAGTTCTTTAAGGTACTTTTTAAATCTTAATAATGGTTGCTCTTTAATATTTTTTGGAACATGGTTATAAATAATAGGAGCCATACACATAACACTCTTTCTCAATAATGCAGTTTTATATCCGCCTGTGCATAACTTGTCTTCGTATTGTGTTCTTAAACTTGTAGTCCTGTTTCTAGTATTTTTTAAAGTTGTAAATAAGTGATTGTTTGTTTTAACAAAAATGGCTATTTCTAATATATACAGGCAAGGAAATGTTAAAAGATTGTGTTTTTTGAAAACAGGTATGCAGCTGTCGGTCACTTTCAGATTAAAAATAGATCTAATGCAGCGTTTTTGCGCCTTAAAAATATTTTCTCTCTCGCTACAGTTGCCCCAGAATATTATACCAAACCTCAATACAGAAACAACTAGACTGTGGTATGCTATCAATACTGTCTGAACGTTAACTTTTTTTGATAGACTAAATAATGCATACGCAGCGGAACTTAGTTTTTTGCATATGTCATCTGCTTGAGTCTTCCATGTCAGTTGGCTATCAATTGAAATTCCTAGAAATTGAGCGACATTGACCTTATCTATTGTTTGCTCATTATAATTTATTTCCATATTTGTGTCTACTGTTCTTTGACTGAAATGCATCACTTTTGTTTTTTCTAAATTTATAATTAAATTATTTTCATTAAGCCAATTTATAAATTTTTCAAGCGTATTGTTGACCGTTTCTTCATAAGAAGCTTTATTATGACATTTAATTATCAAAGTGCTGTCATCAGCAAAAAGGACCATTGGGTTTGGTATTTGTCTTGGCAAATCATTTATATATAATAAAAATAACAAAGGACCAAGTACGCTCCCCTGTGGAACACCAAATTTGATATTTCTTCTAGACGAAGTATACATTCTTTCTTTTTTGGTTTTCACACAGACTCTAGAAATTTCTGTAAATTGTTTGCGTCCTTTTAGGTAAGTTTTAATAAGATTAAGCACATTTCCTCGTAATCCGTATGTTTCAATTTTATTTAAAAGTATGTCATGATCCACATAATCAAACGCTTTTGATAAATCCGTGAATAAGGCACATATCGGTACTTTTTTATCAACATTTGTCAAAAATTGGTCTATAATTTGAAATTTCATCTTTGTCGTTCTTTTTATGAAGTGGCTTTACCTTAACCATTTTAAGTTTTTCTGGAAATTTTCCAGTTGATATACATGCGTTGATTACATGAGCTAGAGGGGCAGCTATATCACTACCGACATACTTTATGACCTTTGTAGATATACCGTCATAACCAAAGCTTTTCTTATCTTTCAAAGATTTGATAATGCTTATAATATCTTGGGGAACTACAGGAGGTAAAAAAATGGAGTGTGGATTTTCCAATAAAACATTATTAAACTCACATTGTGATACTTTAGCAACTTGATCTACGAAAAAATTATTAAAAGATTCTGCTAAGTCACAAGGATCAGTTAATACTCTGTTATTGAGTTTAATTTGAGAGATAGGTTCTTTTACCTTTTTTTTGTTATTTATTATTTGCCAAACTGTTTTAGGTTTATTTTTGGATTGATTAATTAAGTAATTATTTTGTGATTTCTTCGTTAATTTGATAATTTTCTTAAATTTACGCGAATAATTAATGTATAATGTCTTATTTTCTTTTGATGGTTTTAATCTCTGTTGCCAAAGTAAATGTCGTTGTTTTCTGCTACAAATACGTATGCCTCGAGATATCCAAGTAATTTTTTTTTCTGATTTTATTGTGACTTTTTTAAAAGGAAAACATAAGTTGTGTAATAGTTGAAAAATATCTATGAAGTTATTATACGATTCATCAGGATCTTCTGTATTATATACATCACAAAAAGATATACTTTGGAGATGATTTCTGAAAGTTTCAAGATTTTCCTTGGAAGTGTCTCTTTGCACAGTGTACCAAGATTTTATCAAGCAAGTTTTCTTTGTTTTCACATTTATAATTTGTGCAGTATGATCTGACAATCCAAAATCCTTTACTTTGTAGTGACAACTTTGTTTAAAGTTGTGAGCAAAATTATCAAGACAAGTATTGCTAGCAAGTCGAGTTGCTTCATTAATTTGTAACTTTAGATTGTAGCCTAAGAGAAAGTATTTAAAATCCGAAGTTTGTCGATTATTTTTTAAAATATCTATATTGAAATCCCCGCATATAATTAGTTTTTTTATTTTTAATACATGTCATTTTCAAAATGGCATCTAAGTTTTCATAAAATTTATTTAAATTTGTAGGCTTAGGGGGTTTAACATAGATCGCAATAGTTTTACTTTGGAACCTCTTCAAAATCTCGATATTACTGTGACTTGCTCTGCATAACTCTCTGACTTGCACAGTTGGATGCCATAATATAATAAAAAATATGTTTTCTATTTAATTCAAATCTTGCGTTAATTTTGGGACACTCTATATATAAATACTAACTTCTGCCCGCGGCTTCGCTCGCGTAAACGTAGGTTTCTCTATACAAACTTTGGACCCCCGCAACATAGGTGATGTTGTTGTAGGGAGTGAATTTTGGAAAATCCTTTCTTAGTGCTCGCCTTCGTCATAAAAGGAAACCTTGTGCAAAATTTCACGCTCCTAGTCCCAGTAGTTTCAGCTGTGCGTTGATATGTCAGTCAGTCAGTTTCTCCTTTTATATATATAGATTACTAAAATTATAGTACTCGTAATTACTGTAGTAGGCCAATCCCAAGCCGTCTTGTCCTCAAAATACTCTTTTACAGTATAAAAAGCCTTCTGGTAAAGTTTTCGCTTTACAAATTATTCAAATTTATTCAGGCTGACTGGGATTATCGGTTTTAAAATCTATTTAAGGCGTATAGTCTCTTTGCGAAAACTTGATTGATTTACATATACTATGTACATTCTGAAGAACACTTAACTTAATTTCTAAAGACCGTTTGAAAGGAGTAGGGAAAACAAGTGAAAAAATATGATGTTTATATTTTTTTTTTTGGCAAAATTTTTAGTCATACGAAAAAATCATATGTTGATAATGTTTTACTTACATGAGTTTATAATAAACATTTTTTTTTTTCAAACCTATTGACCTAGCTGCTACCGAGGAGTAGGCTTCGGAAAGTCAGTGTTTTATAGCGCTGTAAGGGCGCTAGATCCTTAATTTTATTAGACCTGTGAATGTTGTGCATACCTGTAAGTGACTTTTTATACAGAATCACCTAGTTAATTTTATTGTATATTATTGAAATTCTTTTGTAAATATATAAGTCGCTGGTGTGTCTATTAATAAATATTGAATCAGAAGGATCTGTTATATGGGAATAAAATAATAATGCTATTAAAAAAAAAAAACACTTTTTTTGGCTGGTTGTCGATGTTTCATGTTGGCTATAGACTGTCAGATATAGTGAGGTCCCTGTACTCATATAATTTCAGGTAGGAATAGAAGAAGGAAGGGTGTCATGGGAAACTGCACTTGAAGCATGTCGCAGTGGCGGCTGGCTGGCTATCATAGTCGGTGCTTCGCCCTTCACGAACGATCTGCAAGCATTTATCGCAGCTTTTCTTGAGTCACCGGTATGTATTTATTTTATGCTAGCTTCAACCAGGAACTTTGTCTGTTTGGTAGTCTGAAATCAGCCCAAGGAAACGTGCTCACGAGATAAAAAATATCTTTGGCCTTCTCCAAGTTAGTAAAGAGATTTTGATTCCTAGATTCGACTGCCAGGTTGGTCGAAATGTCATGCTGGTTGTCGAACCCAGCATGGCATTTTAATTAGAATTAATGAAGAAATTAAAATTAGAAAGTTCTGTTCAATATCAGCACGTAAAACCGTTGGTCTTGCGTCTGATCTCTCCCCGGTCATGGCAGATTGCCGTTCTATTGGACTATGACAGTAAGAGAATCAGGATTGCATCTGTGCATTATAACATCTTCTGCGGCCTTGGCTAATCTCAGGCGAAATTTATAAGCTTGGCCGTAATTCGATCAGGATTATTATACCAAAAATCATCAAAAATGGGCCAGTAGTTTAAGACTAAACCTAACAAAAAGGTAGTTACAATTATACTTTCGTATTTATAATATTAGTATGAATACTACGGAGGAGCTCAGTACAATGCTCGGTGATCTCGGTAGAGCTTCCAAAAAAGTGGGACTCAAAATGAACATGGACAAAACCATTGACAAAGTCATTGTTAACATCCATGTAGCACTCACTCCTATCAAGATCGGAGACTACACTCGAAGTTGTGGACGACTACATTTACCTGGGACAGATGGCCCAGTTGGGTAGGTCTAACTTCGAGAAAGAGGTCAATCGCCGAATCCGACTCGGCGTCAGCGTTCGGGAAGCTGCGCGGTGTCTTCTCGTCCAATATACCGCAGTGTCTCAAGACGAAAGTCTATGACCAATGCGTGTTGCCAGTGATGAGATATGGCTTGAAACGTGGTCGCTTACAATGGGCCTCATCAGAAGGCTTAAAGTCACTCAAAGGGCAATGGAAAGGGCTATGCTCGAAGTTTCCTTGCGTGATCGCATCAGGAATGAAGATATCCGCAGGAGAACCAAGCTCGCCGTCATAGTCCGAAGAATCGCCAAACTGAAGAGGCAGTGGGCAAGGCACATCGCTCGTAGAACGGATGGTCGATGGGGCCGGAAGGTTCTAGAGTGGCGACCGCGCACCGTAAAACGCAGCGATGAAAGGCTTTCCACAAGGTGGACCGACGACATGGTGAGAGTCGCGGGAACGCGGTGGATGCGAGACGCACAGGACCGGTCATTATGGCGACACTTAGGGGAGGCCTATGTCCAACAGTGGGCGTCTTTCGGCTGAAATGATGATGATGAATGCTACTAGAATTTACGGCTCAATATTCACTTGAAATAAATAACAAAAGTGAAATATGAATCCAGAAAATAACTATAAAATAACTAGCTTTTGCCCGCGGCTTCGCTCCCGTCAACTGACTTTCTACACTACCCTAACTACTAACCCACCTGCCTCCTACCTACCTACCTATCTACAGTACCCTTCCCTACCCAAACAAACCTATTTTTTTTTTTACTTTTAGACCTTCCCTGTATGATATATTCCCTGGTGAACAAAACAAAAAAAATATTATTATTGAGAAATAATGTTTAATTTTTATAATAATTTAACAGGCCGACCAATTCCATGAAGAATTCAGACTATGGATATTGTCAGAAGATCGTGAAATTCCCGCGATTATATCTAATGCCTGCGTTAATGTCATACTTGAGGTAAGTTATATTTTATTTTAATATGTAGGTCCTAAAGAACAACGGTTCAGTTCCTAAAGATGCACGCCCAGTACGATTATTCTTAGCCTTTAGTAAATGTTTTGTAGAAACAATATTTACATTAATTATGTAGGGACTGCCAGAAGTGCGCTCAGCGTCGAGCAATTATATGATTATTTTTTTTACAAAAAAATACAATAGACCTCTATCAGAACAAGTCTGCATCTTGATTTTTTCTGAAATCGACCTACTTAACACCAAAATTAGGTCGATTTCAAAACAAGTACTATTTCGAAAGACTGCAGCGTATTAAAGTAGCAGCATATTCGCATTTTAATTCACTGTGCATAATATGTGTATCATCAGGCGCCGGAAGGTGTGAAGAACAACGTGATGGCTACTCTGTACGCGTGGGGCGCTTATACCGCGGACGCTAACACCGTACGCCTACATGCTGCTTTAGCGCTCTTCCACGCGCTAGTTCAGGAACGACGCGCTTATATACCACAAGGTTTGTCCTATTACTTCACAAAGTTAGATTCAGCCCGTCCCTTTCTGTCTTCTTCCCCTAAGCGACGCCCGTGCCGAGATTCGTATCTCACAGGAGGTGCCCTTAGTATTTAATCATTTAGATTTAGACTTTGTATAAGTACTGGCTACAAGCTGTAATTTTATTAAGGTCGACACAGGCAAGACAGGTTAACCATAAGCACACGAGGCAGTTCCAACAGCTACCTTCAGTTGTTCGCCTGGAGGATGGATTTGGATCTGGATTGCCCGATAATGCGGTACTGGACCAGGCTGCACGTTGAGCACTCTGGATCCAAACCCAAATTTAGGCTAAGATAAAACGTGTGTATATTTTATTTTATTATTTCTTGTATTTTATTTCATTTTATTGTTATTGACTAATTGTAATTTATTGTGTTTTTATTAATAACATTATTGTAATTTTGTGTTTTTGCAATGCGTATAATTTTTATTTGTTCTTTAAATTTAATATTATAATTTCAAATTATGTAATCAATGTATACTGTCAACAATCTGGCGTGTCTTTTTTTTCCGCTAAAAGGAGCCAATTTAGCCCTGCTCCAACTTTCCGGAGCGTAACCGTGTCGATAACCGACCATCTTGATCTCCTTGGTGTTACGCTGACGTCAACACTCAACTTTGGGCCATACATCGAAGCAAAGGCTCAACTGGCAGCAAAAAAGCTGGGAATCCTCGCGAAGGTCAGACAGTACTTCACGCCGGAACAGCTGCTCAAACTTTATCAAGCGCAAGTTCGATCGTGTATGGAGTACTGCTCTCATCTTTGGCACGGATCTGCCCGATACCAGCTTGATGCACTTGAGGCGATTGAGAGGCGAGCCAGGAAGATCATTGGCAATGATGTACTCGTTGAGTCGAGGCTTCAAAGCTTTGAGCATCGACGCCGAGTTGCTAGCCTGTCGGTTTTCTACCGGTTGCATTTCGGGGAGTGTGCGTCGGAATTACATAACCTAATTCCGCCTAGCCCGTTCCATCATCGGACTACCAGGTGTACGGCAATGCGTCACCGGTACATGGTGGACATCCCACCTATACACTATGCACAAAACGTTTTGGGAATTCATTGTGCGTACAGCTAAGGAGTGAAATTTCTTGCCGGAATCTGTCTTTCCTGATGGCTACAACCCGGGAATCTTTAAGTCAAGAGTGAATAGGTTACTTCTAGGTAAGCGCGCTCCATCGACCGCATAGTCGCTTTCCATAGGTGAGATAGCGGTCAAGCGCATATCAAGAATAAAAAATAAAAAAAAACTATATTGTAATTACTGGTTTCCGAAATAAATTAATTTTAATTTAATTTCATTTAATAAGCAAACGACAACCTACCTCAGAGATATCACTCATTAGAAAAACTTATGTCTTCTTTTGTCTGCTGTACCTGTAAGGCTGAAAACGCACCGAACCATCCCGAACTAATATAGTCTGGGACAGCTCATGTTTTAAATAATAAAACTAGCTTGAAGCAATGAAAAAAATCATAAAGAACATTTACGCTTTTGGAGTAATGCTGTGCCCAGTAGTAGATCAAAATAATTTTGCGAAACGACTTCTTTCTAGGCTGGTCACAGTGGTACGCCTGGGAGTGGGGCGAAGCTCACGCTTGTTCACGAGCAGTTCGCAGTGGAGGCGGAGGCAGAGCCATCGCCGCGCTGTACGCCGCGCGACTGTGCTCCGCGCCCGACCAGCGCATACTGGCCGCGCTGCAGCGCCGCTACCTCGGCGACGCGGCCATGTCGTCCAGGTGGAAGCCTGCGCCGCTGACTGTACCACTGCCGCTCTCTACATCACTGCGGGTAAGGACAGCTGTACGCCGCGCGACTGTGCTCCGCGCTGCAGCGCCGCTACCTCGGCGACGCGGCCATGTCGTCCAGGTGGAAGCCTGCGCCGCTGACTGTACCACTGCCGCTCTCTACATCACTGCGGGTAAGGACAGCTGTACGCCGCGCGACTGTGCTCCGCGCTGCAGCGCCGCTACCTCGGCGACGCGGCCATGTCGTCCAGGTGGAAGCCTGCGCCGCTGACTGTACCACTGCCGCTCTCTACATCACTGCGGGTAAGGACAGCTGTACGCCGCGCGACTGTGCTCCGCGCTGCAGCGCCGCTACCTCGGCGACGCGGCCATGTCGTCCAGGTGGAAGCCTGCGCCGCTGACTGTACCACTGCCGCTCTCTACATCACTGCGGGTAAGGACAGCTGTACGCCGCGCGACTGTGCTCCGCGCTGCAGCGCCGCTACCTCGGCGACGCGGCCATGTCGTCCAGGTGGAAGCCTGCGCCGCTGACTGTACCACTGCCGCTCTCTACATCACTGCGGGTAAGGACAGCTGTACGCCGCGCGACTGTGCTCCGCGCTGCAGCGCCGCTACCTCGGCGACGCGGCCATGTCGTCCAGGTGGAAGCCTGCGCCGCTGACTGTACCACTGCCGCTCTCTACATCACTGCGGGTAAGGACAGCTGTACGCCGCGCGACTGTGCTCCGCGCTGCAGCGCCGCTACCTCGGCGACGCGGCCATGTCGTCCAGGTGGAAGCCTGCGCCGCTGACTGTACCACTGCCGCTCTCTACATCACTGCGGGTAAGGACAGCTGTACGCCGCGCGACTGTGCTCCGCGCTGCAGCGCCGCTACCTCGGCGACGCGGCCATGTCGTCCAGGTGGAAGCCTGCGCCGCTGACTGTACCACTGCCGCTCTCTACATCACTGCGGGTAAGGACAGCTGTACGCCGCGCGACTGTGCTCCGCGCTGCAGCGCCGCTACCTCGGCGACGCGGCCATGTCGTCCAGGTGGAAGCCTGCGCCGCTGACTGTACCACTGCCGCTCTCTACATCACTGCGGGTAAGGACAGCTGTACGCCGCGCGACTGTGCTCCGCGCTGCAGCGCCGCTACCTCGGCGACGCGGCCATGTCGTCCAGGTGGAAGCCTGCGCCGCTGACTGTACCACTGCCGCTCTCTACATCACTGCGGGTAAGGACAGCTGTACGCCGCGCGACTGTGCTCCGCGCTGCAGCGCCGCTACCTCGGCGACGCGGCCATGTCGTCCAGGTGGAAGCCTGCGCCGCTGACTGTACCACTGCCGCTCTCTACATCACTGCGGGTAAGGACAGCTGTACGCCGCGCGACTGTGCTCCGCGCCCGACCAGAATATTCTTGTACCAAGATTTCGGCGTCTTTGAATAGTGTCTTAAATTGTAACTTATAGTTCGACTGCTCTCTGATCTTATAGCATTAACATACGTAATCTATGTTCCCCAGGAGTACACGGTAGCTTTCGACGCATTGCCCGACATCGACTCGCCACAACTATTAGCCTTGCCTGCCAACTGCCGCGTTGCTTGGGAAAAAAATGCCGCCATCGACATCATCACTAGGCTCAAAGGTAATTTTTCTAAATTTTGTAGATATATTTATTTTTATTACAAGATGGGTATTTTGGATTTAATCTTTTCAAATGAATTTCGTTTTGACAACGATCGGTTCGATGAAAAGCGATGGATGGTCTGCGAGAAAATTTTTTTAATGTTGGCTTTATTTTGATTGAATTTTAATATAATTTAAATGTATTGGTCATGTACTGGATTTTAATTTAACATTCTCTTTCATATTATGTGGAAAATGCGGTCGGTTGTGTTGTTATGATCTAATTTATTTAATTGTATAATTTACTGTAAAATTGCAATATGCATGTTTTCCCAAAAATATAAAATAAAATAAATAGTGAGCGATGATGATGACAGGCTTTTCTTAGACGTATCATAGCTGATATCGGTAAGGTACACTTAGGCTGCGCACTTAATTAATGTGGAGGAAAAGCGCATAAAAATGGCATCATAAGCATTTGGTTTTTATCCCAACTAGTGTCCATATTATGGACACTAGTTGGGATAAAAACCAAATGCTTATGATGCCATTTTTTCAGAGGTAGAATAACACCTCCCGCTCTGGATAGAACGAAAAGGAGTATAAGAATTTTACTGATATAATATAAACCTACCCTTATTCCTTCAGTTACCTTTTGCGTTCCGGGACTGCGGTAATTCTTTTGTATAATACCGCAGCCGGCCTATGACACCCTGCTGTACATCTTGAAGTTCAGTAGTGAAAGAAACATACACAAGTCGTGGAACTTATGCACTGTGCTGCTTATATTTTTTTATATATTTCGAAAAATCTAATTTCAACGGTTGGCGCAGTGGTTGAGCAGCTCTTGAAATATAAACCTAGAATTTTTTGTTGTATTTTTACAAGTTTTTAAAAATTCAAATCTAGTATGTTTTACAAAAAACTTCAGACCTCTGCGATGCTTTTTCAACGATAATATGTTTGTCACCGTTTCGATGGCGCAGCCATGAAGTTTTTATTTCGTCGTATCCTACGAATAGTTCCCTAACGAACATAGGAGCTTTCTTTTTTTATTGCATAATCCAATTCTTCTCATCATACCACATATAACCAGTTCAACAAAACAATTAAAAACGGTACAAGTTATCAAATAATTAGGTTTTCTAAAAAGCCACAATTTTAAGCACTACGTTTTCATCGAAGAAAAAAGTTATACAATCGCCGTCGCGCCCTCTTTCTTCGCGAATAGTGGGGGTGCGCGGGCGCGGAGAGAGCAAACTAGCGCCGCTCGGCCACTATTCGGCGGAAAGCATTTTATTAAGTTGTAGTATTGAATAAGTTCAAATATCATATCATCAACGAGTTTGTACTTAATTAGGTCATTCTAATTACATAATGCGAAGTAGTGCTGGACTTGAGCAATAAGTTACATTATGCCTTTTATTTGCGGATGAATAAACAAAGAGAGAATAAGGATTTAAGGGACAAAATGCATTTAAAATATAAAGATAATTTATTGAAAATAATCTTAGCCGAATCTTAAGATATCAATACACATTATATGAAATCACTAATACGTATTTGATAATATTTCATTTAATTAAACACAAAAAAGTGTCTCATGAAAAGTTGCTATTATGCAGTTACGCCCCTATTCGTAGGATGCGACGATTTTATAGCTCCTTAAATATAAACCTAGGATTTTTTTCTATATGTTTACAAATTCAGTCTCTTAGTTTATAAGGTCTCCGTGGCCGCGTGGTTCTCCGCGTTTCAATGACGCGGCCACATTCAAGCCCTTATAACTTCTTAACCATAACTTTGACAAATTTATGATTTTGGGAATCAACTTTTACAATTTTTTACAAAATCTTGGCAGATTTTTTTTAATTATTGTCATAGCCGCGGGAGTCCTTACTTTAGAAACTACTTGACTACTGTATGTTATGACTATAGTAAATACTGCTTCCATTACAGAATTAAACTCTACGGTTGCCGTTATCAACAGGAGCGATAACATAACACCACTGAAGTCGCTTCTATCTCTGTGGAAGAAACTTATGTCGGGAAGTCCTTTCATAAAAGGAGAGTATCAAGTTGAAAAGGTTAGTTGTAGCTCCTATAATTTTTTTTTTGAGGTGTGAAAACATCCAATTACTTCCTGTCCGTCCTGGGTGGGAATCGAATTCACGACCTCCGGCATAGCAGACAGGGCCACTAACCACTAGACCAACAGGCCAGTCAAATCTATTCCGGATTGGTGGATGTCACATTTCTTGGAATTTTTGGTTCCAGGACATGCCAGTTTCCTCACTATGTTTTCCATCACCATTTTAAGAGCAGTGGTGATGAAAATAAATTACAAAAAGTAAAACGCCCGCTTGGGTTTTAACTCGAAGCTGTTACCAGTGACCCACCGCTGCTCCTGTAATCGTTCTTATTTTTAATAGATAATCAAGTTTTTGACATCATACGTTTAATCATTTTAAAATTTAAAATGTCAAGTTAAAATGACAGTTTATATCACAGAATTATCACGGTCCGCTAACAGTATAACTGAAAACAGCTGAATACCAGTATTTTTATGACTGGAGCATTGAACATTTGGATATCCAAGAGATATTTTCGATAAAACATTTAAAACTATATCAACAAAAGCCTATTAGAGGTCGAGTATCTGACTGAGGAGATTCGAACCGGTTTCGATTGTTCTTGCAACTTTCCTCTATGGTTTTTTAACTTTTCTGTATAAGTTGACAAATTAAGTTCTATCTTTAATTGAGATTGCTATATTCTGTCTAAATATGAAAATAATATGTATCGTGTGGTGTCTAGTCCGGTTCGGGCTGGTGGTGGTGTGTGTGCGAGGGCGAGGCACACGACGCGGCACGGGCGGCGCGGCTGCTGCACGCGCAGCTCGCCAAGCTGGCGCACCAGCACGAGCGCGCATTGTTGCATGTGAGTACTCTGTCTAGTGTGGGTCGGACTGGTGGTGGTGCGTGTGCGAGGGCGAGGCACACGACGCGGCACGGGCGGCGCGGCTGCTGCACGCGCAGCTCGCCAAGCTGGCGCACCAGCACGAGCGCGCATTGTTGCATGTGAGTACTCTGTCTAGTGTGGGTCGGACTGGTGGTGGTGCGTGTGCGAGGGCGAGGCACACGACGCGGCACGGGCGGCGCGGCTGCTGCACGCGCAGCTCGCCAAGCTGGCGCACCAGCACGAGCGCGCATTGTTGCATGTGAGTACTCTGTCTAGTGTGGGTCGGACTGGTGGTGGTGCGTGTGCGAGGGCGAGGCACACGACGCGGCACGGGCGGCGCGGCTGCTGCACGCGCAGCTCGCCAAGCTGGCGCACCAGCACGAGCGCGCATTGTTGCATGTGAGTACTCTGTCTAGTGTGGGTCGGACTGGTGGTGGTGCGTGTGCGAGGGCGAGGCACACGACGCGGCACGGGCGGCGCGGCTGCTGCACGCGCAGCTCGCCAAGCTGGCGCACCAGCACGAGCGCGCATTGTTGCATGTGAGTACTCTGTCTAGTGTGGGTCGGACTGGTGGTGGTGCGTGTGCGAGGGCGAGGCACACGACGCGGCACGGGCGGCGCGGCTGCTGCACGCGCAGCTCGCCAAGCTGGCGCACCAGCACGAGCGCGCATTGTTGCATGTGAGTACTCTGTCTAGTGTGGGTCGGACTGGTGGTGGTGCGTGTGCGAGGGCGAGGCACACGACGCGGCACGGGCGGCGCGGCTGCTGCACGCGCAGCTCGCCAAGCTGGCGCACCAGCACGAGCGCGCATTGTTGCATGTGAGTACTCTGTCTAGTGTGGGTCGGACTGGTGGTGGTGCGTGTGCGAGGGCGAGGCACACGACGCGGCACGGGCGGCGCGGCTGCTGCACGCGCAGCTCGCCAAGCTGGCGCACCAGCACGAGCGCGCATTGTTGCATGTGAGTACTCTGTCTAGTGTGGGTCGGACTGGTGGTGGTGCGTGTGCGAGGGCGAGGCACACGACGCGGCACGGGCGGCGCGGCTGCTGCACGCGCAGCTCGCCAAGCTGGCGCACCAGCACGAGCGCGCATTGTTGCATGTGAGTACTCTGTCTAGTGTGGGTCGGACTGGTGGTGGTGCGTGTGCGAGGGCGAGGCACACGACGCGGCACGGGCGGCGCGGCTGCTGCACGCGCAGCTCGCCAAGCTGGCGCACCAGCACGAGCGCGCATTGTTGCATGTGAGTACTCTGTCTAGTGTGGGTCGGACTGGTGGTGGTGCGTGTGCGAGGGCGAGGCACACGACGCGGCACGGGCGGCGCGGCTGCTGCACGCGCAGCTCGCCAAGCTGGCGCACCAGCACGAGCGCGCATTGTTGCATGTGAGTACTCTGTCTAGTGTGGGTCGGACTGGTGGTGGTGCGTGTGCGAGGGCGAGGCACACGACGCGGCACGGGCGGCGCGGCTGCTGCACGCGCAGCTCGCCAAGCTGGCGCACCAGCACGAGCGCGCATTGTTGCATGTGAGTACTCTGTCTAGTGTGGGTCGGACTGGTGGTGGTGCGTGTGCGAGGGCGAGGCACACGACGCGGCACGGGCGGCGCGGCTGCTGCACGCGCAGCTCGCCAAGCTGGCGCACCAGCACGAGCGCGCATTGTTGCATGTGAGTACTCTGTCTAGTGTGGGTCGGACTGGTGGTGGTGCGTGTGCGAGGGCGAGGCACACGACGCGGCACGGGCGGCGCGGCTGCTGCACGCGCAGCTCGCCAAGCTGGCGCACCAGCACGAGCGCGCATTGTTGCATGTGAGTACTCTGTCTAGTGTGGGTCGGACTGGTGGTGGTGCGTGTGCGAGGGCGAGGCACACGACGCGGCACGGGCGGCGCGGCTGCTGCACGCGCAGCTCGCCAAGCTGGCGCACCAGCACGAGCGCGCATTGTTGCATGTGAGTACTCTGTCTAGTGTGGGTCGGACTGGTGGTGGTGCGTGTGCGAGGGCGAGGCACACGACGCGGCACGGGCGGCGCGGCTGCTGCACGCGCAGCTCGCCAAGCTGGCGCACCAGCACGAGCGCGCATTGTTGCATGTGAGTACTCTGTCTAGTGTGGGTCGGACTGGTGGTGGTGCGTGTGCGAGGGCGAGGCACACGACGCGGCACGGGCGGCGCGGCTGCTGCACGCGCAGCTCGCCAAGCTGGCGCACCAGCACGAGCGCGCATTGTTGCATGTGAGTACTCTGTCTAGTGTGGGTCGGACTGGTGGTGGTGCGTGTGCGAGGGCAAGGCGCGCGTCACACCGACAGTAAACCTAGCTTTATTCTGTAATACTTGCTTTAAGCCGCATTTTCTTTTGGTCTGGGGCTTACCCCAAAGTAAGACTTCCCGTCCACAATATGTGAGCGTTTAAACCGCGCGGCCAAAACGATAATTTAAAAAAACAATGCCATAATTTTGAAAAAATTTGTAAAAGTTGATTCTCTAAACCATAAATTTGTCAAAGTTATGGTTAAGAAGTTATAAGGGTTTGAATGTGGCCACGCCATTGAAACGCGGAAAACCGCGCGGCCATGATGATCTTTAAAACCACGCGTTACAGAGACCTGAAATTTAGGTAAATAATAGATTGAATTAGTAAAAAAAATATATATATTTATATAGAAAAAAATCCTAGGTTTATACGAGTATTTTAGGAGCTGTAAAGCAAAAACCTTATGGCCGCGCCGGCTATGGAGATCTTTAAAACCACGCGTTACAGAGACCTGAAATTTAGGTAAATAACAGATTGAATTTGTAAAAAAATTTAAAAAATATAGAAAAAAATCCTAGGTTTATATTTTAGGAGCTGTCGTACGATATAACGTAGAAATAAAGTGTGATTATCTATTGATGATATTAGGTATTAACGAGTTCTTTTTTGTAAAGAACACCTATTAATATGTAGAAGCAAAAATATATTTTATTCATATTAAAAATCTGTTTCGAGTGAATCGTTAGGGTGACCATGGCATACTGTTTACAGAAAACTTTCCACCTACCTATTGTATTAGAAGTTATATCTCAAGGATAGAATCCTTGAGATATATAATTAAATTAAAATGAAACGATAAGCTACAAAAACATGTATTTATTTTTCTAAAAGTTTTATAAATCACAGATTGTTTACTTACACTAAGATATATAAATATTTCTTTAAAAATCACAGATTGTTTACTTACACTTACGCGTAGCGTGGAGTAGTTCAGAAACGAGTAAATATTGGACTGATGTGATTGGTTGGTTAGACAGCCGGCTTTCGTACCCCATGTGGCACCCGCGTTCCGTACGTACCTAAGCTTGTGTGTACTAAAATTGAAATATTTCGACGAACATAACTCATAAATAAATATTTATTTAATTAAGATATTATTATTTCTAATGCAATGGAAAGCAGGTCAAAACTTTTCTGAAAACTCAAAAAGTTTTATATTGTGGTAAAATTGTTTTTGCCTCCTGTCGATAGTACTACAAAGGTGTTGTTTACAAAAAAAAAGAACTCGTTAATACCTAATTTCATCGATAGATAATCACGACTTTTTCTACGCGATATCGTGCTACAGCTCCTGAAATATAAATCTAGGATTTTTTCTTAATTCTTTATTGTACACAAAAACAAAACATAATAAATTGTCAGTCAGTTTTTCTTGTATTTTTACAAGTTATGACAAATTCAAATCTGTGTTCCACAAAAAACTTCAGACCTCTGCGATGCTTTTTCAGCGAGATATCAACGATAATAATATGCTTGTCACCGTTTCGATGGCGCGGCCATAGGGTTTTTGCTTTACAGCTCCTAAAATATAAACCTAGGATTTTTTTTCTATATTTTCACAAATTTTTTACAAATTCAATCTGTTATTTACCTGAATTTCAGGTCTCTGCAACACTTAATTTTAAAGATCTCCGTGGCCGCGCCATTCTCCGCGTTTCAACGGCGCGGCCACATTCAAACCCTTATAACTTCTTAAGAGCCCGTGCATAAAATTCACTCGCTAGAGTTTAGGCAAGTTCGTTGTTTGTGTGCATCATTCATACAACTACACGCATACACGCGTAAAAATCGAGCTTCGTGACCGCTTAAACAATTCTGATCCTTTAGAAGATATTATTCTAAATTACAAAATTTTATATTAAGTAAGGTTTGTAAATAAACGTCTGAGACGTGTGTCTTTATATTTATCACACTGTACACCAAAATTATTTAATTTTGTGTTAGATGGATGTTGACAAATTTAGACATTTAACAGAACGATAAATCCAAAACAGATGATAAAATTATATTTATTTATATAAATGGTTGTAAAAAAAAACACTTTCGATACGTCAAAAATATGTAATAGTAGATTATGTGGCGTGCAGTGTCTTTAAATCGCGGGCGGCATGTTGAATTCCGAACGAAACGAAGTTATAATACCGATCGTCAGGGATTTATATAATTAACTCCCGAACATTGCTAAGGAGTTCATATAGAAACCTGAGTGAAGTAAGGGATTCAAGGTGCCCAAGACAAACAGCTTTATCCGTGTTGGATACTCTTCTTATTAGGGTTCCGGACCTCAAAAGGAAAAAACGAAACCCTCATAGGATCACTTTGTGGTTCGTCCGTCTGTCTGTCTGTCAACACTGTTTATCTCGAGAATACGTGGAGGTATCGAGTTGAAATTAAACAATATACTTAAGTCTGCAGTCCAAGTTGTGAAAAAATCAAACTTCTAAGGTAACGAATAAAACAGAAACGGGCGTTTATGTCGCAAAAAAAAACGTAAATTTTGATACTCCCAAAGTAATTAAAATTCACAAAGTACTTCCCGTTGACCCTGAATCTTGAAATTTGACATAAAGTAAGGTCTCATAGCACAGGTATAGGAATAAATCTGAAAACTATAAATTTGTTGTTACCTAACGTCACTGTTCGGTGTTTCCACCGAATACCTGATAACTAAAAAAATACATTTTTGCAATTCGGAAAAATCTTCGAGACTCCGTTCGGGAATTGTAATTTGTACGGAACCCTCAGGGCACGAGTCCGACTCACACTTAGCCAGTTTCTTAGTTATCTGTGAGATAATTAAGAGACAAATTACTTAAACAAAATATATATTAAAGATATATAAATATTATTTACAAGTTAATCTTAACTATTACTCGACAAGTTTTAAGATTTGAAACAAATAAAATTAACTACTCTCAAGATTCTATAGTTTTAATTATAGAATCTTGAGAGTAGTATTTATAAATGCGAAAATAAGTTTATTTTTGTTTGTTAGCTTTTCACGCCTAAATCAATGAACTGATCATCCTGAAATTATACATATTATATGTTGTCTGGTGAACAAAAACGGTTACAGGGTAACTTTCCTCCCGAAGAAAAGTACTGTCCCGAGGAAAATAACAATAACGTACTTACGATCCCTAGATACTGCCACGTGTCTTTCAAATCTTAATGGAAATCGAAATTAACGAAGCCGCAGGCAAAAGTTGGTTATTAAATAAATTAAATAACCCTTTTCTGAAACACAAATCGTCATCTTTGTGTCTGTTTTATCAAAAATTATATTATAACTAGCAAATATTTTAATAGTGCAATGTCACTATAAATCATATAATACATTGTTACCCAAGGGATGAGATCAACTTATTTAGTCCCGAAAATACGCTTGGACGCCAATAGTTCGAAGAGATCTTTAACCCGAAGTAAAACACTGTGCTTTTCATTACGAATATAAATAAAGTAAAAATAAAAATCTGAGTCGTCCTCAAAATTTGTCGTATGACTTTAGATATATTTCTTTTGATTTAGGCGGTAAAAGGTTTTCCACTACTGCTGAGGCTAAAGCAGTAGTGGAAAACCTTCTCTTAAGAATCAGGCGTTAATTCCATATCTGATTCTGATGAACTTGTCGTGTTAATACAAATCTCATATAGCAGAGATTCAACAGAACTCTACAACTCGAAAAAATAAATACAGAGCCGATTGCCGCTTTCACGCCAATTTTTTTTTCTGTTGCTGGCCGGCTATTTAGCCTTTATTTTTATCATTGAAAAAATGGTAAATATTTTTACTTTAAACTTCCTATATAAACAGTCGCGATCAGCTGACTACCATGTAGAACTAAAAAAGTTATGAATTTCTAAAAGTAGGTTTGATATTAATTTACACCCTGTGCGTAACACAAAGGTTATAATTACCATGTTTAGATCAAGTTCACACATGTTGTCAACATTTGTAGTATTCATAGTCATTTCAAAATTTTCATTATCAATTTACTAAAAAATAGCAACATTTGTCCCGCTCGTATCAGCTCCACATGTCGTTTTTCTCACCGAACACGCTAAGTTCGGAAAGTTTTTGCACCGGATTCGTGCGGAAGCGATGCCCGGATGTCGCCACTGTGTGGACCGCCTGGAGGACACGGTGGAGTACACAGTGAAGGTGTGCCCCGCTTGGGCAAAGCAACGCCGTGTCCCCGTGGGGGCGATCGGTGGCGGCGATCTCTCGCGCCGGGCTTTGGTACAGGCCATATTCCGGAGCAAGGTGGAGTGACAGGCAGTCACCTCCTTCTGTGAAGCAGTAATGCTAGCAAAGGAGGCGGCCGATCGCATGAGGCAACGGTCCTCCGATTTCCGGCCACCGTAGGCGCGGGCTTGAGGACGGCGAGCAATGGGTGGCTCACCGTCTGACCGTCCGGTAACCGTCCGGACCGAGGCCAAGTCGTTGACGGCGCATACTGTTCCACGCGCACCTCAGGGAGATGTCAACACATCGTAGCGGCCCAGCAGGGTCGAAGCCTATGGGGGCCACGGGTAGTGTGGAAGTGAAACCCGAGGCCCTGGGACGAAGGCAAAGAAGGAACAGGAGTGGGTTTTTTGTCAGTAAAAGTCTGACACTATCTCTCGCTCCGCCCAAGAGCGGGATTTGTCATAGGATGATTTTCCCATCCAATAAAAAAAGCCCTACATGTCGTTTCCTTTTTGTTTTAGTGACGCATTGATAATGATAATTGTTAATACGTCTCTTTCTTTCGACCCATTATCTACAAAAAAAATGATTTCGAAAACTAGACCTTGAATTTCGACCTTAAGTAATCATAAGAAATATCAACATCCTGTACAAAGTGTATAACACTGGATGATAATATAGCTGCCATTAAACATTGTAGATTTCATTAGTGAAATAATTTTTGTATTTGGGTCGTAGTAAAGTAATTCCGCAGATAACCTTTACAAACAAACATACACCCGTTACCTCTAATTAATATTGAAGTCGAAAGAAATTTTAACAATTTTCATAAACAAAAAAAGTACTTAAAATAAACTATAATACTTAATGGATCAAAAAGTGGTGGTCGGCGTGCAATCTTGGGAATATTTTCATGTTATATTCGCGAGCAGCTGCGAAGCAAAGTAACGTGTGCTCACGCTGGGAGAGCCCGGTCGTTACTGACGCGATCGAGTTTGCGCGGTCGATAATATAGTTCAATTTGCTTGTAATTTACGAAATGAAGATATTGTTTATTTATAAAATAAATTTTAGATTCTATTAAAGGGATTTCTTAAGATTATTGTGCAATTTTTAAATTTTCTTAAATGTGTTGCTAAGGTATAGAAAAAAATACTTATTTGTCCAGATGTTTTCCAAGAATTGTGTTTTTTCAACATTTTTTTTCTGCTATATTTTCTATAAAGTCAATAATGTTTTCAACCCATCTGCCAGTAGACCATATAATGATATTACTGATATTTTTTTTAATGTTATAAATCAGTTGTAGTTTGGTGTAAAACGTAGCCAAACGTCACTCGCTCGTTACTTTTGCGCGAAAAGGGTTTTGAATATGGGTAATTGCTATTAATACACACATTATTTTAAAAAAGTAATCAAGCCAACTGAGAGAATAAGAACTTGACTTTCATAATCTAATAAAAGAAGGTTTAAATTCTTCTTGCTTTTCTCACAAACCATGATCAAAAAAGTTCAAAATGTGTTGATTTTGTGCACGGAGCCTTAACCATAACTTTGAAAAATTTATGGTTCGGTTTTTTTTTTAATAATCGTCATGTCCGTGTGGTTGAAACACTCACCACAATACGAGGTAGCCAAAGTAGTTTAAGCTCAGTGTACCTGTCACTGCATCATGATGTAAGTACATGTTGTTTACAAGATACTGTAATTGGTTGTATAACCATTGTAATTAATTGATTAAATAAATAAATAAATCATTTGAACCAGAAACATATGCTATGTAAATTGGCTTTATACGAGCGGCCTTTGACCGCGTTCCCACTATGTCGGAACGGTTAATTTAACGTCGGACGACTATCTACTCTAGCTGTTCCCAACTGTTTGTCGTGGCTACGATAGTTAGTCGGAACAATGACACTTGATTTACCGTCACGGTAGCGGTTTAGCCTTAACAATTTTTATTGTTACGACTGTCGTTTTTGACGTACCCACTGTCATGGCAATCTTTTATATGTCGTAGACAATAGTTAATCGTGTCGTCTTATAAATGAACACCCCCCGTGTGTGCGTACGCGCAGCGGAATGTTGTTGAATTTAAAGATTTTAATTATGCAGATATTTAGTGTATGACGTCGTGTAATTGTGTATGGTAAAAAAAAATTTGTGCACGCAACCATTGTGGAGAAATTCACCAAAAACTGATTCCGCTGGGCGAACGTTGTCCTGGCGGAACTTTTTTTAATCCATAGACTTTAGAAGAAAAGAGATGTGTCCAAAAATTAGTGTGTATTTGTGTGTAATTGTGTATGTATGAATAAAACTAGTGCATGCATAAACTTCGGAGAAATTCAAGTTTCCGCTACGCGAACGTTTGGCCATTAGCTAGTTTTCATATAAAGCGCTTACATAGAGAGCTGTAGATTTTTACATACGTTGTTTTGAATTTGTTTATATTTGTTTAAAAAACAGATTTAGAAAAAATCGTAGGGCTTAAAAGATAAAAATATAAACGTAAAATACGCTTATTACGTCTTAGTTCTTAAAGTATGCACTTTGGGGTCTAGATTTTCACGTTTATACAAACCTAGTAAGTGTCTGCAACATGTTGCCAAGTATCAATGATGTTCCGTTAGTAACTAAAGAGTTATAGGACAAATTTACCATGAACAGATCACTGTTTACAAAGCAGTCAAATATCACGACGTTCTGAAGGAATTGCATGGTAATATGTATGTCAATAATTAGTGTATTCATTCAACTATTCTTATGCAAAATTTCATGTCATTAAATTCAGTAATTAAAGAAAAACAATTATAATACTGACGAAGCATCGAAAACCTACATAACCCGACCAAGTTCGGATGGCTACCAAAAAGCGGCCGTGCAGTATATTTAGGTAACATCCCAAAATTTACAGTATAATACCGGTATTGAATTGGTATAGGTGATAACACAATTGTTAATCTGTGATTTTATTATTGAAACTAGAAAATATTAGGTATACCTACTTAGAAATGTTGAGGTTATTTACAGTATTTGCTACTCATTTAATAATTGGTATTGAATTGAAAATACCTTTTTTATACCAATGTTTTATTTTATAAGTACTTTTTAAATGTTGATTTATTTTTATATTAGGCAGACTCTCAAACCTAAACAACTAAATAGTCTAGTTATGTGATCTGTGATTGTTAATCTGTGATTTTATTATTGAAACTAGAAAATATTAGATATACCTACTTAGAAATGTTGAGGTTATTTACAGTATTTGCTACTCATTTAAGAATATTTTCTTGAAAATACCTTTTTTATACCAATGTTTTAGTTTATAAGCACTTTTTTAATGTTGATCAAATCTAAACAACTGAATAGGTTAGTTATATGATGTGATTTTAATTTTTATTGAAGCTCGAAATATTATACTTACCCTAAGTTTCGTCATCCACGCGAACGATTTCGCGGGCAAAAGCTAGTTCATAATCTATTTTAGTTAAAACACATTTAAGTCTATTGCTGTCATTGCAAGCGTTTGTTAACGTTATTATAATTACATAATTAAGTATTATATGTAATTAAAAATATTTTTGTACGCGGATATTTAAATAGAGAAGTACTTGTTAATTGAAGATTTGTTTTTATCGTAGATGGTGGCGTTATTATTTAAAAAATATTTTTCATTCAAGAAATGCAATTGTTTTATTTTTTCCTAACGCTTGTGTACGCAACTGTACCATATTAATAAATACTATATTGGAAGGTTAAGAACGTTTCTTAGATATATGGCACGGCCGCTTTTTGGTAGCCATCCGAACTTGGTCGGGTTATGTAGGTTTTCGATGCTTCGTCAGTATTATAATTGTTTTTCTTTAATTACTGAATTTAATGACATGAAATTTTGCATAAGAATAGTTGAACGAATACACTAATTATTGACATACATATTACCATGCAATTCCTTCAGAACGTCGTGATATTTGACTGCTTTGCAAACAGTGATCTGTTCATGGTAAATTTGTCCTATAACTCTTTAGTTACTAACGGAACATCATTGATACTTGGCAACATGTTGCATACACTTACAAGGTTTGTATAAACGTGAAAATCTAGACCCCAAAGTGCATACTTTAAGAACTAAGACCTAAAAAGCGTATTTTACGTTTATATTTTTATCTTTTAAGCCCTACGATTTTTTCTAAATCTGTTTTTTAAACAAATATAAACAAATTCAAAACAACGTATGCAAAAATCTACAGTTCTCTATGTAAGCGCTTTATATGAAAACTAGCTAATGGCCAAACGTTCGCGTAGCGGAAACTTGAATTTCTCCGAAGTTTATGCATGCACTAGTTTTATTCATACATACACAATTACACACAAATACACACTAATTTTTGGACACATCTCTTTTCTTCTAAAGTCTATGGATTAAAAAAAGTTCCGCCAGGACAACGTTCGCCCAGCGGAATCAGTTTTTGGTGAATTTCTCCACAATGGTTGCGTGCACAAATTTTTTTTTACCATACACAATTATACGAAATCATACACTAAATATCTGCATAATTAAAATCTTTAAATTCAACAACATTCCGCTGCGCGTACGCACACACCCCCCGTTTAAATAGATAAGCCTCGACACAAGAACTACATGATTATCTGTCGTTACGACAGTGGGAACGCGGCCTTTTACATCTACAGTACAACCCAACATTTTAATTACCTTCAACATTTTTATTATGTCATATGTTATATTTTGTAAATATGTAAGTAATTAAATATGTTTATACGCTTACTCATATAGTTGATCGTTTTTCAAACATTATAAAAACGCGCCCTGTATATACTTACTTACACAGGGCGCGTTTGATATTGCATACTTGCAATATATTTTGAAAATAAGAACTCGTTCTTGAAAATTTGTAGTATCCAACAATTTTTCGCTTAGTTGTTTTGTTGCAAGTCTTATTGCACAATATTTTCATTTCAGTATGTAAGTACAGTATTTGACAATGTTTCACCATTTCCTAACTAGCCTGGTCTCGTTTTAAATATCTCGTTTGTATAGGTGAGCGAGGAGTGGCAGATGCTATGGAGCGGGCCGGCAGCGGTGGACACGTACGTGCGTGAGTTCGGTATGCGAGCGCGCGCCGCGCTGGTGCGACTCGATACTACACAGCTGAAGCCGGACTATATGCCTGCAGGTATTACTTACTTTTATTCTAGCAGACCCGATTCCTCCCAGAATTCCAAAATGTGACTAATGAGTTTCACTCGTTCATTCGTTTTTGGGGCCGGGGCCGACCGTAAAGTATTATAAAGTAATATTATTGCACGAGAGTTTTGTTTCCATCTTAAAGTAATATTACTTCATTTTGTACCATGAGCTTAATCGCTCAGTACGATTGTATTCCTGCTAAAGGCTGAGAAAGAATAAATGATTTTAAAGATTTTGTCTATTCCCTGCTAAAACAGAAAAAATACGCGCTATATTGATCTGTATAGCGTTGTCTCTTTCACATGTTTGTTGTTCGAATCGCTATATTGAAGTTCGTCGTGAACCAATAGAACACACTTAACTCAAAAGATGCCTTGCTAAAATATATTTTTAAAAGGATCTAAGTAACTATCATAAAAAGGACGTAATAACTTTCAAGTTTTTACATTAATAAAGTAGAAAAACAAATAAAGCTGCGAGCGAATACGTTGACATTTAGTAGCAAGTTAGTGTGGATCATAACATTCGGAATTCGGAACGTTTGTTTACATTGACAAAATTCTTATCAGTGTTGATTTATTGACTGCGAACGAATTTTGAAATATAAAATAGTTTTCAATTTCAAGTGCTTAAATTTAAAGTAATCTGTCTTCAAGTGGTTGGTGTTCGAAGCGGATAATTGAACCCACGAAGTATAATGCTTATATTATGCTTGAAACTTATTTTACATGGACATCATGGAATCAATGTAGTACACTGTTTGTATTCCCATTTCACTGGAATACACTGTTTGTATTTCAATGAAATGATTTGTTGATCGTGTTGTTGTTCGTGCACTAAAGGACTCAGTGTTATCTGTTCCCAGAAACTCAAAAAATTTATATATGTTCGGCACCTAGAATACAATTATAAATTAATAAAATAATACCCACGTAGTACTAAAATCACCAGATTAAACAATTAACTGGACACGCTTAGGCATCGAAATAAGTTTTAGTTACTTTATATGTCACGAAAAACATTTTAAATAGTATTTATTTGGATTTGTGTTAAGTGGATTTTAAATAGTATTTATTTAAGTCCGAGCAACTTTTTTAAGCCTGGTAATTTGACGTAAAAACAATAATGCTAGCGGTCGAAAATTCTGCTAGCGCACGAAAAGAATGAATTTTTTGAGAGTGACGTCACAAAAACGCTAAGAAAACATTCTTATTTTAATATAGTAATAAGATTGTTTTGAAGGCGTCATGGTACGAAAAGCATAAGTAAGATTAAAACAGTACTGCTATAAGAGCTTGTGGTCGCCCCCTTTGTCACTGACATTTTTCGTAATGCCAAACTGACGACCGTTGACAACATTACACAAAACATCCTAGGTTTATATTTCAGGAACTGTAAGACTAAAACACTCCTGAAATATGAACCTAAGATTTTTTCTTGTATTTTTACAAGTTTCGATAAATTCAAATCTGTGTTTTACAAAAAAACTTCAGACCTCTGCAATGCTTTTTCAGCGAGATATCAACGATAATAATATGCTTGTCACCGTTTCGATGGCGTGGTCATAGGGTTTTTGCTGCTGTCAGAAAAATCCGTCAATTTACTGATGTGGATACTGCGCGACTAGTTTATTTTAGTTACTTTTATAGTATCATGTCTTACGGTATTTTGCTATGGGGACGGGCTGCAGATATAGAGTCTATTTTTATTCTGCAGAAAAGAGCTATCAGAGCCATATATAATCTTCGCAGACGCGATTCTCTTAGGGAACTATTTAAGGAAATAAACATCCTGACGGTCCCTTGTCAATACACTTATGAAAACATTATGTATGTTCGGAAAAATATTCATCTTTTTACTAAGATAAGTGACAGGCACAATTTTAATACTAGGAACAAGAATAAATTAGATCAACCTCGGTTCAGATTGGCTAAAGTACATAGTTTTTTCATGGGGTACTGTGTAAAATTTTATAATAAAATACCAGTTGAGATTCTACAACTGAATGAGTCCAAATTTAAAGCATGCATTAAACGCACACTATGTAGACAAGCGTATTATAAACTGGAAGATTATATCCTTGATAAAAACGCTTGGCTAAATGCCGGTCCTGCTCAGCAGCCACAGCCACTTTTACCTTCAAATTAGTTTTTTTTTTAATATATTAGATATATATAAATATTGGAAGAGATACTATTCCCCTTTTTGTATTGTTGTTTTCGAAATATTTTTTATTTTATGTTATTTGTTTGTTTCAATAGAGCTTATGATAATTTATTACCTTTTGTATTTGGAAACAATAGCATTGTATAATGTAGAAGCACTTTGTTTTTCAAGTTTTGTGAATGGAGCATTTTTATTAGGTTACAACTTGTTTGACATTACGAGTTTGGCAGTTGAGAGTTTGTCATGCTCACTCAAATGTCTCGCTGATGGTGGCACGTGTTATTGCACGCGTCATGCTCGTGAACGGGTGCCGTCAGTTGAGACTGGTCATCTCTTTGCTGCCAGTGACTTAATTTCAATTTCTATATTTTTTAATTAGTTTTTATTTTATTTTTTATTTTAATTATTATTACTTGTCTACATTGTGCTCACATATTAGAAGCGACAAGAAATATGTAACCAAGATTTATGTAACTCATAATATGATTTAAAAGAGTGTTCATGGAGTTTCTTGCACGTTCTTCTCCATAGAGATCTACGCTTTGGAACGTGCAATTTAGCTTCACTTATATTTTTTTTTTTTGACTGACCGACATTCTGACAATTCAAAAGTGCCTGTAATTGGTCTATTTGAAATAAACGTTTCTGATTCTGATTCTGATTTGCTTTACAGCTCCTAAAATATAAACCTAGGATTTTTTTCTATATTTTTACAACTTTTTTACAAAGTCAGTCTGTTATTACCTAAATTTTAGGTATCTACAATGCGTAGTTTTAAAGATCTTCATGGCCACGCGGTTCTCCGCATTTCAATGGCGCGGCCACATCCAAACCGTTATATCTTCTTAACCATAACTTTGACAAATTTATGGTTTTGGGAATCAACTTTTACAAATTTTTACAAAATCTTGGCATAGTTTTTTTTTTTAATTATCTTCATGGCCGCGCGGTTGAAACGCTCACCAATTTTCCACGGAGTTTTTTGCCTGTTCTATATGTGATCTTACAATTTAGATCGGGAAACTATCTTCAAGTCTTTGACTAATCGGCGCCATGACAATTCAAAAAATCATTTATTTGAAACAAAGAATTTAACTTCTTTAAAGGAAGGTTTATCTGGTCTATTTATGGAGTATATCGTGTTCAGAGGTGGACCTGCGCTCGTTCCTGCGTCCGTCCCGCGTGGTGTGGGCGCTGCGCGTGCACACGGCCGCGCGCCTGGCCTGCAGCGTGCACGCGCTCACGCTGGCCGTCAAGTGGAACTGGCAGGAAGGTAACTACTCTAAATTAACTTTTGATTTCTTCATCATTACATGCATCGACGGCATGTTCGGACTAACGCTTAAAATTAAGTAAGTCTATTAAATAAATATCCGGCTGCGATGGGTAGACGACAAGTTTACCATCGCGGGTACAACCTGATTTAGACGTAAGCTTCAGAACCCTTGGGCCACTATTCGATGTTTAGAAAAAACCAAAATTCACTACTTTAGGGCCGACGCTGCGTCTGCGCGTGCGCCCGCTTGGGCACCCGTCGCGTGACTATGCAGTCACGCGACGGGTGCCCATGCGTTTGTCTTGTGCTCGGGTCCCCGTCACGGAAACCGGATTATTACCTGCGCAGTGTCGCTAGTCCAACTTTAACGGTGTGTATATAGTCGTGTCGATGGATAACTTTAATGTATTATTATGTAGCAAAATGGGCGCTGGACGCGGCTGCCCGCGCGGCGAGCCGTATGGGGCACTGCAGTATGGGACCGCGCGGGCGACCGCTTAACGCAGCGTCGGCCCTAATTGCTACTGTTTGGTACTTAACTTCAAATATTTAGTACCTGTATTGATAGCGAGAAAACGCGTGCAGAAAGTGGTCAGACTTTCTGACGTCAGGATGTCTGGATAATTATGATGTTTAGAAATGAAGTCGGTTAAAAAGAAACAAATTTCACCACCGATTTGCTAAAATAGATATCATAAATTCAAATTTTAGTACCTCGCTGGACAGCGAAATCATCATCATCATCATCATTTCAGCCAAAAGACGTCCACTGTTGGACATAGGCCTCCCCCAAGCGTCGCCACAATGACCGATCCAGTGCTTCTCGCATCCACCGCACTCCCGCGACCCTCACCAGGTCGTCGGTCCACCTAGTAGGAGGCCTTCCAACGCTGCGTCTTCCGGTGCGCGGTCGCCACTCTAGAACCTTTCGGCCCCATCGGCCATCCGTTCTACGAGCAATGTGCCCTGCCCACTGCCACTTAAGTTTGGCGATTCTTCGGGCTATGTCGGCGACCTTGGTTCTCCTGCGGATATCTTCATTCTTTATGCGATCACGCAAGGAAACTCCGAGCATAGCCCTTTCCATTGCTCTTTGGGTGACTGTAAGCCTTCTGATGAGGCCCATTGTAAGCGACCATGTTTCAGAGCCATATGTCATCACTGGCAACACGCACTGGTCATAGACTTTCGTCTTGAGACACTGTGGTATGTTGGACGAGAAGATACCGCGCAGCTTCCCGAACGCTGCCCAGCCGAGTCGGATTCGACGATTGACCTCTTTCTCAAAGTTAGACCTACCCAACTGGATTGTCTGTCCCAGGTAAACGTAATCGTCTACAACTTCGAGTGCAGAGTCTCCGATCTTGATCGGAGTGGGTGCTACATGGTTATTTACCATGACTTTGGTTTTATCCATGTTCATTTTAAGACCCACTCTTTTGGAAGCTCTACTAAGGTCATCGAGCATTGTACTGAGCTCCTCCGTGGTTTCAGCCATGACTACTATATCATCGGCAAACCGAAGGTGAGTGATGTACTCGCCATTGACATTAATGCCTAGTCCACTCCAGTCCAGAACCTTGAAGACATCCTCCATTGCAGCCGTGAACAGTTTCGGAGAGATGACATCTCCCTGCCTCACGCCCCGCTGCAGAAGGATAGGTTTCGAGGTCTGGTCCTGAAGTCGGACTGACATTGTGGCGTTTTCGTACAAACACTTCAGCACTTCGATGTACCGATAGTCAATCTGGCACCGTTGGAGAGACTGCAGTACAGCCCAAGTCTCGATCGAATCAAAAGCTTTTTCGTAGTCCACGAACGCTAAGCATAGAGGCAAGTTATACTCCTCTGTCTTCTGTATAACCTGCCGAAGCGTATGTATGTGGTCTACGGTGCTGAAACCTTTTCGGAAACCGGCTTGTTCGGGAGGCTGGAAGTCGTCGAACCTGCGCGCGAGACGATTCGTGATGACTCTGGAAAACAGCTTGTAGACATGGCTCAGAAGAGAGATGGGCCTGTAATTCTTAAGCAGGGCATTGTCGCCCTTCTTAAAGAAAAGTACCACCACACCTCTGCTCCATGCCTGTGGCGTCTTTCCCTCAAGTATGACGGAATCGAACAACCTCTGAAGGGCCCTTAAGACCGGTTTTCCACCCGCCTTCAGGAGTTCGGCTGTAATTCCGTCGTCACCCGACGCCTTGTTGTTTTTAAGCTGCTTCAGAGCCACCCTAATCTCGTACAGGCTGACGTCCGGGATATCTTCGGTATAGTGCCGGGTTAATCTAGCTCTTGGGTCGTTTGCTAGATTCGTTGTGGGTTTTGTGATAGATGTGTACAGCTGTCCATAGAATGCCTCGATCTCTCCCAGAAGCTCCGATTTGGCGGATATGACTCTGCCATCGTCGGTCTTCAGTTTCGTGAGCTGGCTCTGCCCTATAGACAGATCCCTTGCAAAAACCTTGGAGCCCTTATTCCGCTCAATCGCATCCTTAATCCTTTCGGTATTAAAGAGGCGGAGATCGCGTTTTAAGGACTTTGAGATCCGTCTATTGAGCTGCCGGTAGATGCACGCATCGTCTGAAGACTGCAGAATCATCTCACGCCTCTCTTTCATGAGTTCGAGAGTTTGATCAGAGAGCCTTTTCTTCCTTGTACGACGAGTCTTAAAAAACTTAGACCCGACCGTATGGACAGTTTCCACGAACCCATCGTTGTATTCGTCCACAGAGCCACCTAGGCACTCGAAACGATTGTGAAGTTCGAGCTGAAAGCTCTCGGAGTTTTGAATCTGGATCTGTGCTGGACGGAGCGTAGACTTCATCAGTCGAGATCTTTCAAGCTTGATATTGATATTCAATGTGCCTCTTACCATGCGGTGATCACTTCCAGTTTTCACCGCGTTGATCACAGAGACATCATTGAATATTTGCTTCTTCGTCGACATGATGAAGTCAATCTCATTTCTGGTCGCACCATCAGGGCTTTGCCAGGTCCACTTCCTACGGTCACGTTTTTTGAAGCAACAGCCGGACAGGCAGGACAGCGAAATAACTTTCTATAAAATATCTATTTTAATAAAAAAGACTTCATAATTAATACTTTGCCTCATGCCCGTCGATCGCTAGATCACCTTCTAACGTTAGTGAATCATTTGGGTTAGGTTAATAGCCATTATGATTTATAAAAAGCTTTCGTTCTTTCATATTAGACTAAATAGTTTTTGTCTTTTGAGTGGTATACCTAAACATTTGATAATCAATGTATGTTATGCTTATAAAACTTAGTTATTTGAAAATTATATCAATCGTTTATATTAACTAATCGTTATATCAAATAAAATTATAGAATAAGAGCGGAATTCACCATAAAACTAATCGCGTTTTCACTAGTGTCACTTGTCTGTGATAGCGGCTAAACGCGATTAAATACCTAATTTAGAAAAAAGAATAACTTACCTTTAATATAAAGTTTATTTGAACTTCCAATTCCAAGTCAGTCCAATACTTTTAAGCAACCCGTTTTAAAAAACGGCTATTTCGTACTTTAACCCCTAATATTAGAGAACCTAACCTAATCTCAAAATTATAACCATGAATAACATGGAACAGGAGGTAGACCTCTCCCATAAATCGATGGAAATTTGTGTTCTAATCTAACCTAATCTCAAAACTTTAACCATGGATATCTACATAACCATGGGGTTCCGTGGGGTGGGGATGGTACAGGAGGTAGTCCACCTCCCCCCTACTCGACCCATAAATCGAAGGACCATAAAGTAGCTGTCAATAGAGGTACTAAATATTTGAAATTAGTCACCAAATAGTAGCAAAAAGGTACTTACAGAAGTATCTACTTCTTAGCATGTCTTGTACACAACAACATAATTATAACACACACATACAACAAACGAAAGAAAACCCGGCCCTGGATGCAACCAGGCATCGAAGGAATTTGGAGTGGTTTAGTCAGTAAAAGGCTGACTCGCCCTCCCGCCCCGCCTAAGGGCAGCAGATGTCATTGGATGATTTCCCACCAAAAAAAAAATCCAAAACTGTATAAATAGTCTCGAATCTGAATTTAAATATGTTAGTGAAAACGTGCATATAGGTATTATTTTCCGTGCAGGTGAGGGTACCCAGGACGGTATAGTAGTGCGTGGTATCCGGTTGTGTGGCTGTGCGTGGTCGGGCGCGGCGCTGGAGCCGAGCGCGGCCGCGGCGCCTCCGCACGCGCCCGCGCCGCCGCTCTTACTGCGATACGTACTGCAGGTAACTCCAGCACTAGCTCACATTACATTTTTTCTACATTTAAATGGGGAATAACGATTCCCTACATTTTTAATTAAAACAACCCAATTTACACGAGTTGATTTTTCGAATTCCAGGAGTTACGTGTGCGTTATGTTATTTCCAGCCAGAAAATGTTGAAAATAGTAAAATCTTTAGATAATTTTAGTTGCCCAGCTTCTATTATTGTTGCGTACATTTTGTTGCACTTATAGTTTTTTAAGTACTTGTTTCACAAAAAGATTGCCTGCTAGGGTAAGTTATCGTAGCCAGATTTTTTTTTAGGGAAATTTTGACATAAATAACCCAATTATGATAATAATATGCTTTAAAGCACCTTATTTTGTATTTTCTTTCTTGCGATGTTATTCGAGATCCTGCTATAGTAACGTTTGTAAATTTGCCGACTTCAAAAAAAGGTGAAGGTTACCAATTCGGTTGTATTTTTTTTTATGTGTGTTTTCTCAGAAATCCGTCGTTTATTTTATTTTATTTGTTTGGGAAATCAAACGGCGGCGCATCACAATTTTACAGTAAACAATACAATACATTAAATGAGATAAATGCACAACCAACAACATATTATATGTATAAATGACGATTTATTATTTATGGACCGATTTGCAAAATTTTTTTTTTCCTATTAAGGATATGCTTTCAGATTGGTCCCATTTTATTCAAAATCCAGTTCTGATGATGGGATCCATGAAGAATCGACGGAAATCCTCAAATATTTTAGGCTTCATACCCACATATATGAATGAAGATAGTTTATGCGACTATGACAATACAAATAAATAAATGGTTCTGAAAATGGTATCATGGAAGTGACCTGATGATGTTGATGGAGCCGGAAGATAGATACCGGAACTCTGTAATTAATCAATGTATCCCAGCCGTGTTTGGGCCTATTAGAATTGCACTTTGGCTTTAAGGTACTATCGAAATGATTAGATGATGGAGCCGGAAGGTGAAAGGTAGACATGGGAACTTTATAATAAAACAATTTCTCCTAGTGGTGCTTTGGTTAATTATAATTGTCATGAGAAATAGGCACTCTGGTTATAAGTGTATCGCAACTAAATAATGTGAAATAAAACACATTTTACAAAAAAAAAATTAAGACCACTTAAAAAAAAAACTAAAAGGGTCAACATAACTTTAATTTTGGAAGTCGGTGTTAAATAAGAAACAAACAATCGGGAAATCGGTTATCTTTTTTTTTTTAAAAACTTTTTTTCTTTGTTCTTCTAAGATTTGCATTGTCACACACACATTATTCCTAGTTCTATTATTTTTATCATACTTAAACTAAACATAAACATTTTTTTCCAGGAGTCGGATAGCGCATGCGCTTGGGAGCGGAGCGCCGAAGTTCCGGTGTACTCGAACGAGGCGCGAGAGTCGCTCGTATTCAGTGCGCGTGCGCCGTTGTCGCAGAACTACGAGCCCGACACCGCCACGCTGCACGGACTCGCGCTTTTCATAGCCACACATGACTAACCTGCACAACTGACTAACAGCTTTGCAAAATAAGTAAATTTTTAAAAAAATTGTCACCGATAAAAAAAATAGGTACTGTTTTACAATGTTAAGATACCTACCACTTTGAAATATTAATCTTTGAATCGCTAGCTTATAAGTTTGACCGTGTATACTAAGTTTCGTGTTGTCTCACTCCCACTTGCAGTGACCACGACTTTTAAGAATGCATTCACTGTAGCGTATTTCCATTCTATACAATGCCAGAACCCAGCCATAGGAAACTGCTCGCATATACTTTATATTGCTGTTTTTTAAATCTGCAATTACTATGTATACGCGAATTCTGCGTACTGCTCTCGAATAGTTTGTAACGTGTACCCGCGCGTCTTAGTTCCAAACTATACCAAATCACTTACGCCTGACAAAAGCTGAGATATAGTTTAATGAAATCATTTATTCGTATATTGGAATTTTGTCTAAATATTATTATGTAGAATTAGATTTTAAAAAATTCTTAACCTAACCAAAATGACTCAACATTGGAAGGGCAATTTACGTACTACCCTTGTATAGATTAGAAAACCTTATTAAAAAAGTGATTCCCAATCCATACGCGATTAATTTCGCACCACAGTGAAGCGTATTTGCATTCTATACAAGGCCAGAACGCAATCTGGCCTTGTATACAATGGAAATACGCTTCTTGTTACAGATATGAAAGTTAGTAAAAGCCTTAACTTAATATTTACGGTTTAATAGTGTGTTTTGCACGTTTTATTTTTATTAATTTTCTAAATAATTAATTGCAAGTGATCTCTTAGAATATGTTTCTTAGTTTCTTAGTTATTAATGATGCTCTACTTTAGAGGGTGAATTGGTCTTAATAAATTATGTTCTCTATGAAATATATTTTCTTTTATTCTACAAACTTCGGTAGTAAAGCACCGAGTATCCTTAGATACACGTAGGTATACATATTGGGTTTAGGTTCTCAGAACACTTTAAGCAATTATTCTCCTTAATCATTAAAGCAGTTTTTTAAGCTACCGGCGTGAAGGCAAAAAGGCATAAGTATGTATTTATAGATAATTATGAAACAATTTTATCTTTTATCATTCATATATTTTGGTTGAAAATATAATGACAGTCATTACAATCTTAAAATTCCAAGTAATCAATATAAGTACGGTATGTACTTTGAGCACTTTATTCTCATAAAGTATGCAAAAAACTAAAATTCCTCTAACTTGGGTCCGTAACGTTACTTCGAGAGTCATATGGTCGATTAACGGAAAATCAACTGAGCGATTGATCGAATAGAATTTATCGCCAAACGCTACTTCGACTGAACGATTCATAGAATATTTATTAATCGATTTTTTTAGAAAAAAAAAAAAAAAAAAAATTATTTCTAGTATCGATGTCATGCTTTCGAGATCCTGTGAGATGTGGAATTTGAAGGGTGGGAAAACATCGAGGAACAATGAACTGAATTGATCTCAAGCATAGCAATAACGATAAAGACAGAGGAGTCCCTAACGTTACCTACTTACTAACTTTACCTATTAAAATCAAATAAAAATCAAAGGCTCACGGATGTTATGCCTGTTTTTGGTACATATAATTGTTTCTCTGTGTTTTGGGTACGGATAAATTAATTAAAAAAAAACTATCCTTTGGTTTGCGAACATAAAAAAACAAACCTATAATCTAAACCTAAAATCTTTTTCTAAAATCAATCATCACCTGCTGTCTTTCCTCTCAGGTTGCTGGATTTTTTTGGCGCTTATTTTTTACTTGAATTCTGAAACATCAAAATAAGAAAACATTATTATAAAAATTAATGTCCAATAACAGAAGAGAAGAAAAACCTTCCATGTTGTTTTGTTGGGATAAGAACTAAGTAAATTGCACGGTTGCCCACATGGAATAGTAAATATTGTCGACTTGCTTTATTTCCTTAGTTTTCTAGACTCGTATTCGTCATTGATGGCCTGCTCACAGCTTACATACAATAAGAAAACTATGAAACTCTGTCGACGAAGCGGCAACGTTGTGCCGTCGTGTCGTTACGTCACTTCCATGGACGGTAGGCCTAAGCTACGTCTAAGGGTTTTGTATGACTAGCGGATTGCGAGCGTCCTCAAAGCGGAGCGGGCGCGCAACGAATACGTTACGAGCGCGCAACGAACACGCCGCGCATGCGCAGAGAATTTGTTGCGGACGCACAGCGAGATTCGGCAACGAGGTGCGGGTCGGCAGAGTCTCCTCGTGGGAATCCATTTTGTTACAGAGTGTATTATACGTCGTTAACTTGCTACAAACATGCGTTGAAAATGTTACGAATTTGTCACGCGTCCGCAACGTCTTCGCTGTGCAGCTGCGACGTGTTCGTGACGCTTTCGCTGCGCGCCCGCCCCGCCCCGCAGCCGCTCACAAACCGCTAGCGTGATAAAGCCCTAAATGTTGTATTTTGTGACTCAACGGGGACGACGACGCCACGGACTGTCCAAAAATAATAAAATTATATAGTTACTTTTCGTCCAACTAGGGTTACCATCCGTCCGAGTTTCCTCGTATTTGTCCTAGTTTAAAGCATCCGACCAGTGTCTCATTTGAAGTCCGGGTGTGAAAAAGAGATGGCTAAACGGCTGCCCCCAACATGCTAGCACGAATAGGAACCTCACACTAACCCATAATATTTAAATATTCATTCATGAATTATTTAGTGTTTAATAATTTATTAAAAATTTTGTGAAATAATAAACATAAAAAACTTTCTTATTTGTTTTTATGTTTTGTTTTGGTTTGACCACAGACTTATAAAGAGTAGCAGACCAAACATTAATTCCGAGTTATAAGTCAAATCGAAAAAAATAAAAGTTTATCGATTTTTAATAACAGTTATCAAAACGATTTATTTTCTGAAACTACATAATTGTAACTGGCTAAGCATATTACTAACAATTCAGGTGCACAATCATAATACATATTTTCTGTTTGTCGAGGTCGACAAAAACATTTTTTTTTTTCTTTCAGTACATTCGATTATTTTATCGATTTTGTTATATTTGAAATCCGATTCATCTCTATGAAAAAAAAACAAACGTCAGACGTCGTTTAAACGCTCTGCCGTTTACTTGTTCGTTGTGCTTTTTATTCTAGCTTTAATCTTTAAGATCTTTTTCAAATACGTTCATCATTTCAACCATAATATTATTTACATTGTCTGTAAATACTGTCTTTATTTCAACTTATTTGGATAAGTAGTTTATGTTTTACAACAGAATACTTATATTATTTTGATTTACCGAAAGTCCGTCCTAAAACTTGATAGTAAGTTGTACCTATCAAGTTTTTTTGCTGCAATTACACCTTTGTAGATATTTACTTCGAGTACCTTAGTGCAAAATCGCCAGTTAAAAACAATTATCAATAAAAATCGTCGCAGACACATTAAAACGCCTAGATAAAAGTTCATAGAAATGTCATTGTTTGAAGTTTTTATACCTTTGTCGTAGGAGTTACGCGATTTTGTTTTTAGGATTGTGCAAATATGAAAAGTTTCTGAACCTTTTTAAATTACAAAATACTAATTACAGCTATTTAGCATTATATATTGCTAGGTACCATGTTTATACATGCGTTTTCATTGCGGGGGCAGCCTTCCATACTACAATTTAGCCATATCCTTTTCAAACTATGGGACACCCCGCCGGGTATCAGCGAGAGATGCGCGCTGCGCTGCGAATGCCGCTGCGCTGCGCTGCGTTTTTATAACAGAGTAGAATTTGTGTTTTATTTCAAGAATTGAACGAATTAAGATTATTTAAAATCTTGTCAGAAAATTCTTCAAGATGGTGTGAGATACTTATATTTCGTTTTTTGTTTGACAAAAAACTGGGCAAGTGCAAGTCGGAATCGCGCCCTGAGGGTTTCTTATAAACTCACATATGGAAATAGTTCAATTTTGATTTATCCACAGCAAGGGACCGCAGACCTGAGTATGTTTTTTTTTAATTTGATATATACTACTTAGTGCTTGACTGAACTCTAAAAAGAATTTATGACAATTTGAACTATGTTTTCAATTTGATGGTAGAAAATCTTCTAAAGACTTCTCTCGCTCTTGGGCGGAACGAGTGGACGTGTCAAATTTTTACTGACTAAAACCGACATCTATGTTCCTTCTTTGCCTTACGTTCCAGAGCGTTGCTGGGCCCCTACGGTTTTGCTGACATCTCCTTGAGTCGCACGTGGATCACTATGCGCGGTTACCGGACGGCGAGCTACCCATTGCTCGCCGTTTAATTATACTGAGTAAGTTTTAAAAAAAAAAGTGTTGATATGTCCGGATTCTAAGCTCCAAAATCCGGGGTTTTTACGCTTCTTATCCTGGTTGCCAGATCTTAGAAATGACAACCCTATTCAACAAGTAGGCAGGGTTAACAATAAGGTTACGCATAATATTCACGGACATTCAATTTTATAATAATGATCTTTAAATAAGTAATATAAAAAGTCGCTTTCCGTCCGCTAACTTCTCTTCTTTTATCCGCTAAATTCTCCTAAACCACGCAATAAATTTTAAAGCGGTTTTCTAACTAATAGAATGAACAATATATGATGGTGGTGGGCAATATCAAATTCGTCTTTCTCAAGCAGTTGTTTCGACTTTGCCCACCAAAAATGTTACCGTTACGATTGTCACCTCAATGTTAAATTAAATTTGAGATAAGTAGGCCTGCGTAACCATATTAATCAGCAATAAAACGTGACAACCCCTAGTTCATCGTTTTGTTTGTATGCAAAACCACAAAAGACGATTTCGACTTTGCTCACTCAAAGAAAGGCAATATGAACGTTTACTTGTAAAGTAATTAAGTCGTTTGATAATATTGTATTTTTTTTCTAGAATGACTCTTAAAGCTTAAGTTCTTAAAGCAGAAAATACCGAACATACGAAAGGTCCTGCAAAATGGGAAAACTTGTAATAAGTACTATTTTGGCCCGCTGTACAAATTGAGGTTTTTAGCGCATATTCATACATTTTCATGATATTTTTATATATTCTACGCAAAGATTACATTTAACAGTGTTGTAGCATAATCACTGATTAAAAGTAATCGCAAGAAATCTGAGCAAAGTTGTACGGTTTTACGGTAATGTATTTCGAATGGATTATACTTAATGGGGACTAAGTAAACCTAAGTATTTTCTTCAAGTGCAACAACTAATGGTAATCTTCGATATTTCCTTACCTGCATTTTCAAATCGCAGCAAGTGTTTCAAGAGATATCGTGGAGATGCCATGTTGGGCACTGGAATCTCAGCGTGCGAAAGGTTTTCCGACACTGGATGATCTGTAAATTATAATTTTACTTTATTTTACACTGTACCTTAAGACACAGAATAACCTAGTTTAAGAGACAGAGTTTAAATTATTGTGTACAGATTTCTGCAGAATCTAAATGTTTTATGTATTTTTTTCCTGCACCATGAAAGTATAATGTAACTTTTGGAAAATAAAGATATTTATTAGGTATTATATTTATTATTTAAGAATACCTGGTCTATGCTATGCTATAATACCCTATAAAAACAATGGTTAAAAAGAAGTCGATATTTAAATAAGCTTTTTTGTATAGAACCTACGAACAGCGTTACCGAATGAACCCTCATACAAACACCCAAATGGGGAGGAGGTACCTAGATGAAAAAAAATAACCTCTGTTCATGATGAGATCGCCAGCTTACCAGTGATCCAACCGATAACACACTCCAATAACCACTAACAAAGATAGTTAAGTGTGACTTACGATTAACCGGCTAGACTTAGATTTATCTGAAGTTTACCTTTAGCCGAAACATATAGGTACCTACTTAATTATATAAGAACAAAACTTACAATAAGCGACGACTCGGAAGACATCGGTATGTTTTATGACATACATGAAGGCGGCCACGATGAGCAGGCCTACTACCGCAGCAGTCACGCACACGTAGGCGTAATGAGGTCCTCTTCCGAACTCAAACAATACTGGTAGCACGCACTTTCCTTTGATGCCATTTCCGTAGATATTGGTATAGCTGAAAACGATTAAAAAAAACCCATTAGGCACCACCATAAGATTATAAGGCTAATCACACCATACAAGCTAAAAGTCGCCACTAACTAATCACTGGTGGCTTTGTTTTTTTATTAATTATATCGGCTACCCAATAAAATTAACCGAAGCTATAAAAGTTTAATACACGATCTTAGGCCCTCACTCAAGCAAGAGCATATACTGGTTTTAAGCCACTTTTTTTATTTAGTAAGCACCTAAACGAGGCTTTTCTTCTTAAGCGAGTTTCTGTAATACTAAGTAGTCTGTAAGACTTCTGAAACTCTTTCAGACAACTTACCCCACAGTACAAGGACCACATGTATCAATAGTCTTAATGCATTCATTTGTAACATTCTGCTTTGGCGGCTGTCGCTGCAGATCCTTGCACCGCAAACATTCTCGGCACACATTTGCTTGGGTTTCGCAGAAGTACCCCTCCGAGCAATGTACGTCTTCTTTGCATGATAATGGTTGCGCATTTACAACCAGTAAACACAGCATCGATATATAGATAGACCTGAAAATATATTTAGCCTTGAAAACCTGTTTTAGTACACTATTAAAATAAGTAAGATATCATGCTTGGCGTCACAGGCCTCACTCAATCGAAATTATTGAAATCTCGAATTAAGAGAAAGTGTAATCAAACAAAAGCAAAGTGTCAACTGACTTTCGGTGCTGGCCGTAGGTATTTGCTTTAGCTATTAAAGGTAGGGGAAAGTGGTCACCCTTCGTACACTTTTTATATTTAAAATTATCTAGTGAAAACTCTAGTGTAACAAATATATCGTAGCTAGCTAGTTACAAACAGTTTGAAACTATTATGTCTAAAGGTTAAAGAGTTTTATAGCCATTTTTCTACGACAAGATATTTATACGAACGCTCCCCACGAGTGGGGTACTTTCGTACACCATGAGGTAGATTCATACAGAGTAATTAAAAATCCTATTAAACTCGTCAACTTTCATAGAATCACAAAAAAATATCTATATAGGTTTTTTTTCGGTGGGAAAAGCATCTTATGACATCCCCCGCTCTTGGGCGGAGCGGGAGATAGTGTCAGACTTTTACTGTCTAAAAACCTACTCCTGTTCCTTTGTTGCCTTTCGTACCAGGGCCGAGTCTTCCTTTCAGAATCAGACCCTTGGCCCCAATAGGCTTCGACCCTTATGGGCCCCAGTAGGCTTCGACCCTGATGGGCCCCAGTAGGCTTCGACCCTGATGGGCCCCAGTAGGCTTCGACCCTGATGGGCCCCAGTAGGCTTCGACCCTGATGGGCCCCTACAGTTGCTGACATCTCCTTGAGGCGCGCGTGAAACAGTACGCGCCATCGACGACTTGGGCTCGGTCCGGACGGTTACCGGACGGTCGGACGGCGAGCTACCCATTGCTGACCGTCCGCAAGCCCGCGCCTGCGGTGGCTGGAAATCGGGATCAGAATCCCGGCGTCGGTTGGGGCGTGAGGACGGAATTTTATCGCCATACATTCGTCATGCAAACGTCAGTCATCGCATTATACGGTAGGTTTTTCGTCAGTCAAAATATTTGAGTTTTGACTGTGGCAAAACTGACAGCAAAACCTATCGTGTATTGGACGCCTATGGCCCAAAAGCGCTACCGCATCAGTTATGTTTAAAAATATTGTATTTTTGCGTAGGAACTATAAGTATATTTCCTAAAACAGTAATAAATAGTACAAAAAAAAACAGATCCAAAATACTGTAAAATACTACATATTTTAGTACGGTTGGCCACCCTAAATACAACCTACATTCAAAATAATTGGTACAGATATAATATGCGTTTGATATTATCTTACCAGAGCATTTTTAGGCGAAGTTCTCGTTTAATTCCTTCTTTTATTACCTACTTGTAATAAATAGCACTCACAGACATGCACTAACGGATTAGAAATCACTTAACCACACAAAAGCAAAAACAGTACTTTTGTTTATAAACTCTACATCCTCAATATACGAAAGTGAGCAAATAATTCTAAACTTCTAAACGTATCCCATTCCTGTGACGCTATCCACTAAACTGACTGACGATAAAACAATACATCCTTTGGTAATAAAACAAGTAAGAACTTGCAAAGAAGAAGCACATTTCAATCAAGTTAAGACATGTCGCGCGTGACAATAGTGATTTTTTTTTTCAATATCTATTCAAAACAATGAAACCTATGAAGAATAATATTTCACAGTAGGTACCTAGGTAAAGAAAGATAATTCTTCAATAACAATAGGTATAATCCATTCCGAGAATTATAATAAGTAAGGTCAAGTACCAAGTAGGACCAAGGCAAGTGTCTTTAAGGGCGGGTTTTTAAATTGAGTTAAGAACGTCTCAAACCCTATTCAAAATCCCGAATTTTGTCAGGTTTGTAGTGTTATAGAGTTTGAGAAATACTCATATTCAAATGCTTTCGGGGTTATTATTTTACACTACTGTCTATTGCAAAAAGTTTTAACTTTTCTCAATCGAGTTTTGAAAGATGGTCTCAATAGACTAAAGAGTTTTTTTTTTCAACACGATTGCGTTTGCGAAGCGATCCGATGCGATTCACGCGAATTTAACGCGACGCGGCGGCTTTGCTTTACGTGCGCGCGAAGTCGCTGCTTTAGCAGCATTGTACACAGGCACACTTGTATCTAGCTTATATACTATAATACTCTTTGATCTAACTAAACCAACGATCAGCTCGCACAAACGAAACGGTGCTAAAAATAAATTATGTATTTATTATGGAAACTAACACTTGGTGCAGTGGTTAAGCGATTGGCTGCTGTGCTGTGGGTCGCAGGTTCGATTCACGCACGGAACAAATATTTGTATGACCCACAGATGGTGTCTCGGTTTGGTTCTTATGTATGTTAGTTTACATGTTTGTGAACGCACCCACGTTATTGGAATAATTACTAGTGTGTGTGGGGCAACGTCGTTGTGATTAAAGAAAAAAAATGGTACACGTAACGGTGCACGTTTCAGTAAAAAAAAACAAATAAATTTAAAATATTAAATTCCATGGTGTAAGTGTATGCGGATTCTCACAGAAGCCTACCTTTTTTAAGAAATAAATAAATAGAATTTTATATTACATCACAAATGCTGTAGCGAATAGATCTGACCCTAACAGGACGGAGAGTTGTGTAAAATGAGATTTTTTTTCACAACTATCACGTAACGCTATCTAGTCCCAAATTAAGCAGAGCTTCTGTTATGAGTACTAGACAACTGATAAACATACTTATATATTTCTAAATACATACATATTACAGATAAATTACACGCAGACACAGAAAAAATGATCGTGCTCATCACACAAACATTTGTCCTGGGTGGGAATCACAGACTAGAGGGGATACTACAATACGGTCGACGTAACTTGACGGTTCTGAACTTCGCGCAGAAGGCTGCGCACGAACATTTTTTAGGAACAAAATGGTGGCATGAGGCGACGTGCGCGGGGCGGAGGTCTAGGCTAGAGATTGACTCTATGTAAACACAATCGACCCTTTATTCAATCAAATATCGTAATCGATTTTTATCGATTTGGAATTTATTAATTTTTGTTTCTATGAGATATTGAACGGAATAGATTTACAAACATAGTGAATGTTGTCGTTAGTAAACGAGATTTCGACTTTAATGAAAAAAAAAATGAATAAAATTTTATTTTCTTGGTTGAAAGACATGATTTAGTTAAATATCAGTTATTTATAAACGACTACTACAATAACAACTGTTTGAGAATATTTTAAACCTCCTTATAAAATTTAATCAAATATATTTTTATAATTGGATTTCAATCGATTTGAAAAATAATCGATTAAACAACACCCTCAGATACGCATATTGGACATCCCTTTTTGTTTACTCCGTAAAACTTCGTGCATATTCGGTAATGCTCGGGACGCGGTATTGTGTCTCAGTCACACGTTAGCATTGGTGTCGTGTTCGTGTCGCTATCTCTATCTTGAGTACGGGCGGTTACAAAAGTTTTCGTTGATCGTTGTTAGTTGTTATTATTTTCTTGATAAGTTTTTTGTTTAGTGTTAAGTTTTTTGTTTAGTGTTAGGTTTTTTGTTTAGTGTTAAGTTTTTTGTTTGTGTTTAAGTTTGTGTTAGTGTTAAGTGTCCCTTGGCATTTATATTATTCGCCAACAAAGATGCCACCGAAGCATAATAAGGTATTAAATCGCCAGGCAAGAAAAATAATTTTTGACTTAACGCAGTATTTCAAAAAAGAAAAAGAAGAAGGCGTAAAAGATGTTGACAAAGTTTTTTTAAGAGTTGCTAACGCAACTGGTGTGTCCCTACGCACAGTACAGCGGATCGCAACTGAAGGCAATGTTTCGGGCTTACTTTCGGTATTCCGCACGCCTGGTAAGAAAAGGTCTAGATCAAAGCCTATTACCGATATTGACAATTTTGACCAAGGTGTAATAAAAAGATGCATACACAACTTTCACAATTCTGAAAAAGAAATGCCAACATTAAATAAATTACTAGCGAAACTCAAACAAGACATAAATTTTCAAGGAGCTAAAACGAGCTTAAAAGCTATAGTCAAAAACTTGGGTTTCAAGTGGCGAAAAACTGAAACCAATAGAATGGTTCTTGTAGAGAAAACCGATATTCGCCTAAAAAGGATATTGTACTTGAAAGCAGTAAAAAAATACAGGGATGAAGGGCGACCAATCGTATACACTGACGAGTCGTACGCCCACGCATCACACACAAAAAGTAAGGCATGGTCAGATGGCTCCGTTAAAGGACTAAAGCGTCCTATATCAAAAGGTCAGCGAATAGTTATGGTGCACGCTGGATCAGAAGCAGGATTTGTTCCGAATGCCCTACTGATGTTCAAATCGGGAAACAAAACCGGAGATTATCATGACGATATGAATTTCTTAAACTATGAGAAATGGTTACGGACTCAACTGATTCCAAATTTGAGCCCTAACTCGGTGGTGGTTATCGATAATGCTCCATACCACAACAAAATTTTGAATCCTGCCCCTACATCTAATGACAAGAAGGCAAAAATGGAGTCGTGGTTAGCAGAAAAGGGTATACCATATGAAACTGATATGCGTAAACCACAACTTTATGATTTAATAAAAAAAAACAAAGATGGGCATAAAAAATATGTAATAGATGAAATGTTTAAAAAATACAACCATGATGTCCTTCGATTACCGCCTTATCATCCCGACTTAAACCCCATCGAGATGGCGTGGGCTGCTATTAAAGGGTACGTAGCCGCTAACAACGTCAACTGGAATGTAACTAGGACAATGGAACTCATCATGGAAAAAGTAAATGCAATGGGTCAGGAACAATGGAGTGCTTTATGCAGAAAAGTGAAAGAAGTCGAAGAAAAATATAGGCAGAGCGATCATATTATTGATGAAATGACGGAACAATTCGTCATTAATACAGGATCAGACTCAGAAAATGAATCTGAAAGTGAGAGCGACGACAATTATGATGACGATGACGAACCTATACCGAGTACCTCACAAAGTACGCAAGAGGCAGATGACTTTATGCTAGGGATTTCTCCCCTCAGCGAAAGTGATTGAATAATAAAAAGTTTATCAAACTGTAAATAATATTGTGTGTGATTGTGACAAAAATTTGCTACTATCGAAGGGTGAGTGAATTTTTAATTCATTAGGTACATTATTTTTTTAGCTTTCTGTCTCATAGCGTTTTGATATTTATTTTATTTGTACTTGGTCTCTGTATCAGGAAATTCATATTCGAATTTCGGTTTAAAAAAAAATGAATTCCAATAACACTTTTTTTACGAGTGTACATGCGCGAAAGTTCGCAGAGCCTATGTTCAGAACCGTCAAGTTACGTCGACCGTATTGTATGTGGGAATCGAACCCACGACTTCCGGCATAGCAGTCAGGGCTACCAACCAACAGGCCAGTCAGAAAGTAAGGAAGTTGGAAGCGAGCATCAAAATGGCCGGTCACCAGTCGTATTTAGCTTTGAAATTGTGTCTAAAATTGCTTGCATTTGTTTATGAGAATTGCTTATTTCATAGGTTAAAAGAATTTAAACATTTAAGGGTCAACTTCTGTAGAGTAGTAACTATGTGGAATTACTGAAATGTACATGGGACAAAAATTGCTTACATATTGTTTATTTAACAATTCATAATTGTAGACCCTGTTTATTCTTTCTATAAGCTATTTTATCTAGCTACTACGCGACTTACGAGCTCAAAAGCTCCTGCGCTTGTTACAAATACGGGAGCAACGTGAGTAACGTGGAAAAAAAATTGCGTTTAAATTTCACAAGGTACCTATTATACCCACACCCCCACCCACCCTCGTTTAGGTGCTCATTCCTTTATTTTCTGTAATAAACAAACTTTTCTTTTTAAATACGTATCATAACAATTATTCTTATTTATTTGTGCTAATAAATTATTTGACATCTGTTTCCTAACATAAGTAATACAATATGGAATCACTTTATTGTTGGTACTTCGTGTGATTCTTGCACTTAGATCTTCGTAGCATTGTCATATATTTCTACGCCCGGTGTGCTTTATAGCGGCCCGTTTGACCAACAGCAGGCGCAATAAATTTTATTATTGAAAGCAGCTCATATTCATTGTCCTTTAAAGACTACTACTGAAATTTTCATGAGCTTTTAGAGGTTGCTGGTAGAGCTTTCTTACAAATGAAAGGCGAATGTTATAACATCAACATGGTAAAATTTATTGGACAAACATCACTTTTTTTATATTTCCGCAGGCTATCGCACAAATGGTGGTGGTATTGAAGAGATATCTACATTAATATTACAAAGAAGTAAAGTTTGTTTTTTTGTTTGTAGGAAGTAATCTCTAAAAATACTGGTCTGATTGCTGAAATTTTTTCACCGATAGAAAGCTGCTTTATTCCTGAGTGACATAGGCTATATATTTTACGTATGCGGCTGAAACCGCGGGCAAAAGCGATACAAATTCGGCGCCATCCGAAGATGACGTAGGCACGGCGCGCGCAGCTACACATTAAATGTTTCTATTCGCGTCGCGCGTCTATCCACGCATTAGTGCCGTGTAAGGGACGGGGCAGGAACGTTTTCGTCAGGAGTCTAAAATAATATCGGTACACACATTTTCGAAATATATGGATGGCAAGTCATCATCATCATCATTTCAGCCGAAACATTTAAGGTTGACCGGCCATTCTGATGTCAGAATGGCCGGTCAACCTTAAATGTTTAAACCCTGTTTAAACCTTAAATTATTATTAAATATTAAATATAAGCAATTTTTAGACAAATTTCAAAGCTAAATACGACTGGTGATCGGCCATTCCAACGCTAAAGAGTTGGGACAACCAAAATTCAATCAATGAAAAGACAATTTAATATTTACATACAACTTTATTCACAAGACTAAAATCTTATTTAACTCATTAATGAATAGTGTATCTTACAGCAGTCCATTAATGACTTAACATTAACAATTAACAAAAGAGTTTGTGTAACTTTAATAAGTGCTTCACAGCCTTTAGTTACATCTCTTAAGTAGTGAACATAATATTAAATGTAGGAAATATGTCTGGCAGTGAGTTACAGCGAGTATTTGATTTATATATTCATAACTGGAAAATGTGACTGTTCAAATTAAATTATTAAGATGCCAATGAATCGGAGAAATCAACATTACATCATAAATCAGCAGGCGAGTTATGTTTCGATTATAAAAATAATATATTTATAAATGCTACTAAGTTGTTTTAAACTGAACTAATGATATCGAACTCTGATCGCACGAGATTAACACATAGTTAAAATAAAAAACATGCAAAAAAAAGTTACTAAAATAATGGAAGCATTTACGCAAATAGCACACTTGAATTATATTGACAAAAGATATTTTCACCAATACTTATGTATTGGTGATAAATGCTAAAATATATTTAATAACAATTATATAAACTGTGCTTTGAAATCAACAATAGGGTATATAAACAAAAACTTGCTAACTTCACCACTGTATAAAATGGTGTATTTTGGTGTAAAGTTATTACAATGCGTGATCATTGCATTATTTTTAGTTCTTCGACCTATAAAGACTCAAATTATATTGCCAGTGATATGTGACAAAGAGCAAGTACATTATTTAATTTTCAATATACTTAATTTTTCATTTGCTTGAATCAACTTGTCTTTTAATTAAATCACTGTTTGCTTCTTACTGTGTTTATATTTATTAAAAGATTTATTTGAATTAGAAAATTTTTGCAGGTTGCTTCCAGATTACTCTTCTGAAATGTTATATGCTATAAAAGCTATTCTACAAGAAGCAAATGAATTAACCGTTGAATGCAGAGTTTATGAAATAAAATTTGTAGCTTCTGTGTTTGGATGATCAAATATTTTTTTTTGCTTCAGTTTTACAGCAAGATACTTGAATCGTGATTCGTGTTAATGGGCCGTTGACAATATATGCATATTATCCTAAATTATCGCAATTCATAAATTGTGTAAACGATATGCAGGTCCTCGATGTAAAAAATACATTCTTCTTATATTTACATACCAAAACAAATTGACAACCATCTCATAATAGAGTTAAAAATATATTTCTGGACCATATTCACTCTCATTTACAAAAATCTCCTAAACTGTTTCGCAAAAGATTACCAAATATAGTTGTTTTATCTTACGATGGCGAATTCGTCTTAGATGTGTGTGTAAATTCACGTGCAAGTTGTTTCTGCGTGAGTAAGCTATTTTCTATTCTATGACACCCGAGCGCTCCCAGCTTTCGCATTCTCATCATCTGCCTGCCCTTATGCCGTGTTATTGGGATCGGCGCAACACGTTTTTGCGCTATCACTAACTCTCTTTTTTTCATATCACTCCTCACACAATCTGCTCCCAGTTTATCCATCCACATGACTATACTCATAACTCTTTTAGTAACATGCGTTCTATCTCTCCTTTTCCCATGAGCATACCACGACAATTCAACATTTCAATCACTGGTACAACTTTTAAACTTTGAGCTTTCACATACAGAACAAAAAGTGTAAATGAATCTTACACACATATTTAGGACCAAGCCGCCACGGTGAGATAGGATAACTATACCTAATAATCAGTTGCGAAACAGCTCGGAGAGCTTATAAACAATACTAAATCAGACCGTCTACCGGAAAGGAACATTTTAAATATACAAAAATACATTACTATAATACAATTGTCTATATTGATTAGGAATATATTTTTATCTAATCTTAAGCTTTGAATGCGTTAAAATTAAGATATTATGCGAAATAAATAATTACATGACAAATTCAATAGTTAAATTATTCAGTGGTATCTTGAGCTTAATACAATTTTCTCTGAAATGCCAACAAATCCACTGGTTAACAGAGTTATATTCCCTAAATTTGATAGCACATCTGAATCATACTAAATACTTACAAGTCTGGTTTCTTAAACGACTTATACAGTAAAAGATCCAAATATTTTTCTAAATTAATATTACTTGAGCAAGCAAGTATTAAATAATGTCTTTTCTCTCTCTCTCGATCGTTTAAGCTACCGACTGTCCACCTAGGCATATCTAAGATATCTCATTACATTACGTTAATGAGATCATGAACTGATCGTACAGATCTTTCACATGACTGTTATATGCAATGGTTTAAAACACACGTAAAACTACATCACAGTAAAGTGGGTAAGAATCCTATTAATAAGGTATCTTTGAAACACCAATCTAGAATTGACGTAAACTTAAAACTCTTTTTTTTTACTTTTTTTTTTCACTTTTTTCGTGACATATTTTTTCGTTAACTAAAAATTATAAAATTAGAATATCCACAATTACACTAATCTCAATATTATAACGAGAAGAAAACTAACCACGCGGTTTCTGAAACGATTTTATTGACGTATCAAAATTAATCGTCGCATTTTGATGATGGGATTCGCTGTTGAAAATCCATTCAACCAATCACGGCAGATTAGCTCAACAATTTATCCCATTAATTTAGCAACACATTCCAGCAATTGAGCGTAAGATAAACCTTTTCACCGCCACAGTCATTTATTCATGACAAAGCAAAATGTGTCCAGCACGCCATGGTTTTAGTGAGTAAAAATCTGACACACCCTCTCGCTCCACCCTAGAGCGCGAGAAGTCATAAGATGACGTTTTTGACGGTGTAAATCGTATAAAAAATATTGTTTTTCTTATCCGTGTTGTTAATTATGCTATAATAAATATATGAATCTTTGTATATTAATCTTTTATGATTGATAGTCGCTGATAAAAAATATAACACCAAACTATTATCATGTGCATGTGGTATATTAATAGCTTTTTACGAATACAGAGTGCCTTGTGTTACTTTGGTTTACGTTAACGCGATCGAAACGTTTATCTTTAGATCTTAACCAATCTGGCCCCCTAGTCAAGTTACGACCGTTTCGTTTTGATACTCTTTCGTCGATCGCCTCGAGTCGGCCACACGTCCTATTTCTTTGTTCTGACCACGTGACTGAGCGTTGAGATGACGTCAGAACAAAGGAATCGAAGGCGTGGCTGACTCGATATCGACGAAAGAGAATCGAAACGAAACGGTTGTAACTTGGCTAGGGGGGCAGAGATCAAAACGCAGTAAACGTTTCGATAGCGTTAAAATAAAAACAACTCTCACTCAGCGCACTGTTGCCCACGTGTTTTATCAATGTTATTTCCGGCATCACTGTTATTTTGAGGGTATTGAAGGATGAAATTGTAGCTTGGCACCGAGGGCATGCTTTTGCATTTTGACGTGGAGGTCAAAGGGTTAAAGGAAAAATATCCCAGAGCAAGCTAACAAGTGCAACGCGTGGTAATTTCTCTTTATATTACATGAACTTATAGTAAGCGTAGTCGAGTATTCATAGAGGCGGAGTGACGTCACTTGTTGGTGTTGATCTGAACCACGTTGGTGATCTGTGTGATGAAGCTGTAGGGGGGTCCTCCCTGGCTCGGTGACGGAGATCGCGGGAAACTGCTGTTACTGCTGTCCCCATAGTTGCTCTCCCGGGAATCCTACAAAATAAAATTATAAAATGTATAAGACAACACACACAACAAACGGTCTTCATAAGTTAATACCTACAAGTCTGCAAATTTATCTTGTTTTCACAAACAATGTCACGTTTATGTTCATCACATCAACAACACCACGCTGACAATGGCACTCAACCTGCCGAAAGATCCTTATGTTTCCAGTAAATTATGACTCTATTTTATAATTATCGATATTTTTATAAATTTTGGAACAACAACTGAGATCAAATTCCATTGCAACCTGTTTAAGAACCTTTTCAATTCAAACTGGATACGTAAAAATCAACATTAAAGTCAATACTCGAGTTGTTGTAGAGTACTAATCATTAAAGTCAATATTCGAGTTGTTGTAGAGTACTAATCATTAAAGTCAATACTCGAGTTGTTGTAGAGTACTAATCATTAAAGTCAATACTCGAGTTGTTGTAGAGTACTAATCATTAAAGTCAATACTCGAGTTGTTGTAGAGTACTAATCATTAAAGTCAATACTCGAGTTGTTGTAGAGTACTAATCATTAAAGTCAATACTCGAGTTGTTGTAGAGTACTAATACTATGAGTACTAGATGCTAACCCACTGTGAGTCGCGAGCGTATATGTGGTGGGTCCTGAAAAATGAGGCGACAGATCAACCGACGGGCCAACAATCGAGCGACCACTGGCCTTCTTTCCTTCAGTATTTACCTCATACATAACCTATGCTAGGCGGGATTTTCAGCTATGATTACTAAATACCGAAATGAACAGGGCGTATTTTGATATATCTCATTGCGATCAAAATGACTACAAAAATTTAAATTGATGCTGAGGTTCAATCAATCCCCTGGCTTGTTCCCTATTTGGGGTCAGCCCTCCTGATATTTTTACGCCATTTTAGGCGATTTTGCGTCATTTCTGGCGTTGGGCCCCTTGTCAACAGGTCGTTCTGGATAGTTCGCCTCCAGGTAGTCGGTGGTCGACCTCTTCCTCTTTTGCCCTCTTCTAAGGCTAAAACGCGTCGAGTAATGTGGTCTTTGTTTCTGCGCATTACATGCCCATACCATCGCAAGCGGCTCTCCTGCACCTTATGCTGTATTTCGGCTGCCATAAAGCTCCCTCGGATCAGCTTATTGGGGACTTTATCCAATCTCGTGACACCACCAGCCCATCGCAGCATCTTCATCTCCGTGACATGCATTTTCTGCTCTTCGCATTTTCGTATTCCACAGCACTCGGAACCATACAGCATAGCGGGTCTAACGGCTCGTTTTTGAACAGTGCCTTTAGTTTTGATAGGCATTTTTGTGGCACAGAGGACACCAGTAAACGACCTCTACTTGAGCCAACCTGTCTTGATTTTGTTTTCCAGGTCTCTGTCCATGGTTGCCTGAGTGTTGACCACCGATCCGAGGTACTTGAATTCCTCTACTAGGTTCAATGGCGTGCCTTCTATGTTTGGTGCCGCCATGCTGTTGTTTTTGCCGGAAAAGTTGCAGTACATGTACTCGGTTTTTTGCAATTGACCCGTAGGCCACTGTCTTCCAAAGCCTTACGCCCTATCGAGATTCCTTTGGATTTCCGGCAGAGATTCCTCTAAGAACTATATCGTCCGCATACAATAGTGTGTAAGGTGCTGGTTTTTTAAGATGTTTTGTGCTTAAAGGGGCTTAAAGGGGACCCTTGATGGACCCCGACCCAGACCTCGAGACTATCACTTTTACCTGCTGGATTGACAACTCATGTTGTTACGTTGACTTAAATGTCTTGTAGGATACTGATGTACTGCTCTGGTATCTTTCGGGCTCTGAGTGCTTGCCATATGAGTTTACGTGGTACTCGGTCGAAAGCCTTTTCCAAAATGCATACAAGGTGAAGATCCCTTTTTAAGGTTTTATATTTCTCTATCAGCATCCTTACACAATGTATGGCGTCCGTAGTGCCCACTCCTGCAATAAACTTACACTGATTCGTAGTTATGGTGCACAGTTTGTTAAGCCTGGTGTGCGAGGTTAACTTAATGGCCCTGTAGTTTTCACATTCCGCATATTACCGAGTCTCCACAAATCTGGCATCTTCCCCGATGTAAGGATGACGTTGAAAAGGTCTGTCAACCACCTGATTCCAGCTATACCAGTTTTCTTCCATAGTTCTACTGGTATTTCATCGGGACCGGTTGCTTTACCATTTTTCATGCGATATGGCTCACTGAGCCATTAACTCTCTTCATTATTAATTAACTTCGATAGGACCAGATACGCAAGGATGTGGTGCTGAATGTGCTGATTGCTTTTGTGGATACTCTATTTTTAAAAGGGATCGGAAGTACTCTTGCCATATGTTGTTAATTTCTTTTTCCAGTGTTAGCAGTTTTCCAGATGCATCAGATGCAATAAAACTGCTCACTTCAGTATAAAATAATATATTTATTACTCAATCATTTGAATTGGCAAGAAGTCAGTCCGTCAGAAAATTGTTTGCACATTCCAAAGCGTAGATCTCATGGAGAATGTGCAAGAAACTCCATAGACACTTTTTTAAAATTATGTTGTTACAATATTTCTTAACGTTGTAATAATGCAAGAGACAAACTGTGCGTCTTACCTGAACGGCTGCCAATCGAAGATAAGGTAAGGTTTATTATTGACAAAAAATATGAAACAAATGATATTTAATTACAACTATAGATCGGAACTCAACGATTTTTTCTATTTTGAGCAGTCCTTTATTCATATAGTTCTGCTCTCTGTTGAATATTTAAATTATGTTTGTGAACAGAATTTCATAAATAAACATAATTATTAACACAATAGTTTGGTTTTACCAATAAATTAACATTTATCTGTATTCTAAATTCAAAAATAATATTTTTATTTTATTTTTAATACTAAGATGTATAACGGCTTCATACCTTTGCTTCTCCTTCAATCTGCGAAGGTTAAGCGCGGGGACAAAACCAATTAAATCTTATTAACTTTTTCAATAATTAAATATTGTAACGATAAAAATACTTTTCGTTCTATTAGTTTTCTAAGTGTATTGAAAAACGTCGTTTGATACACGTGGAAATTTGCCACTGCTGCATTGTGGCTCCGTAATACTCTCACTTGCACTTTGGGCTAATTCCGCCTCAGTCGCAATGACAAAGTTTCTCCACTTGTATGAAAATGTACTTTTTCATCTTTACGCGGGCGAAGCCGCTAGATGATATTTATTTTGCAAATAGGTTTTTTTAAAAACAATTTTACATGTAAATTTTTTTCGTCAGTTTAAACTAGATGAGCCCGGTATTTCCTATCTGAGTATGCTGGCAGAAAGTAGTCATTTATAGAAATTTCGAGTGTTACCTGTCGCACGCATCGTTTCTTGGCGGCGGGGTGTTCCACCAGAGACGTGTCGCGCGCGGCCGCCAGCTGCGCCGCTAGCGACGCCGCCGCGCCTTCCGACGGGTTGCCGTTGCTGTCGTTCACGACACTGCTCAACAAAACATTACCACATTTTAGTAAATAACATACAAGTGGACTGCAGTCACGAGGGATTGTGCCACCATAGTAAATAACCATTGGAGTTTGAGTCAAAGCTCCAGAAACATTACCATCGACGCATCGGGAATTTTGTGTTGGATAAGCAGAATTTTATACCGCCCAGACTACAAACCGCCTGGCGATGCGCGTCCCATACGCATTCAAAAATACTTTCATTGGTAAAGAGCTCTAAGAACTCTCGTGTTTCTTGATAGCTAAAACCTGATGCTCTTAAAGTCAAAAGTGAATAACTGAATAAGTTACTTCTAGGTAATCGTGCTCCATCGTCGATTACATCATCGCTTGCTATCAAGTGAAGATAGTTGTCAAACACGAGCTTATTAATATTTTTATTTATAGAATTCACATTGGTCGTTGGTCACATGGAAATTCGGTCGGCTTCCGACCGAATTTCAATGTGAACTGAGATTGGCCAAGTACGCAGGAGATATTATAATGTACAAGTGTGTCCGCTAACACAGATGCACACTCTGTTCCTTCACCCTCATGGTCCGATGGGACGGCAACCCGGTACGACGGAGAGATAAGACGCGACGTCCAACGTCTTAATGTGCTTTCCGGCAATCAGAGGGTGTCACACCATCAACTTCCAAACTCTTAACGAATATTCTAAATAGAAAACCCAATAGCACTTTAGCCCGACCTGGGAATCGAACCCAGAACCCTACGCTCAACTGTCGCGTTTGCGACCACGAGACCAAACAATCAGTTAAGATAAATATAAAAAGTGTAATCTGGGTTGATGCAATAAAGTAAAAATAAAATACTTTAAATGGTAGTAAGCAAGGGTTGAGCTATTCTGTCAACAATGAATTGCAGGTTCCTATGATTCTATCCTTTTCTATCAGTTAGAACCGTCATTTACTAGTGCGAGAAAGAGGGTGGGAGTGCGATCGGACGCGGCGAAATCGACGAGGAGGTCGGCAGCACGCTCCAACAAACGTGTAGTCGATTTTAATTTAAAAAAAAAAATATGACTTACTTAGCATTAACATCTCCATTGCCTGTATTTCCTCCAGGCATCCACGCGCTCGGCATCGTGTCTTCGTCATGGATGGGTGGCTCCGGGTTCTCAAGAACAGGATACTCAGCACTACGGACAAAACATCACAGCTTGATAAAAACGAACATTATCAACACTACTGAACTATTTCAAGAAATTAGAAAAGAAAGCCAGTGAATATGTGCAGAAATATAATGTCTGATAATGTTGATAATAAATAAATTATCACTATTATCAATTGTTGCAAGGACAAGGCACCCGGCGGAATCTAAATATGTGTGTGTGTGTGTGCTCGATATGAGATTAGCGAATGAAGCTTGAGTGAGAGGCCTTATCGTAAGGATTCCTCAGACGTTGCGATCCTGGGGCCCCATCGTGAATCATGCTTAAAATTCTACGCGTTTGAAATGGCGGTGAAACTGCTAGTGCAATTTTTCTTTTTGTTTAATACGCTAGACAAATTTCTCGTAAACCAGCTACTTATTTCGAGTCAATACATGACATTATGCTTGAAAAATCTCGGAATTCCGAACGTATATTGCTTTACTGTGTTCGTAGCGCTCAATAATAACTGTAAGAAAGTTGGTTAAGGACTTCAGCTAATTTGACAAACCCAATATCATCTCAGACACCATCACGCCCGACACACGTAATTTGAAAGATATCAAGAGCAGGGAGGATTTGCATAAGAATTATGGTACACAATGAAAAACGGTGCAAACTACATAAAGAACAAAAGGCTTCTACAGCGAAAACCGAAAACAAAACACCGATAAAACCCCAAACCACTAGGAAATGTGCAAAAAAGAATACTTTACAACGAAAAAAGGAATAATGACGACTGACCTTTTATAAGTTCACTCCTTGCAAGACCTGGCGTGCAGATATTTAAGTAAATAAAAAGATATACATACATTATATAATATTCTCGCTGTATAAATTATTCGTCAAAGAAAGATAACATGTAAGCAATATCTTTCAACAAGCATTCTTGTGTTGAACAAAGAGATTTGGAATTCTTACATGATATTGAAATTCTTTGACCAATAACTTCGACGGCTTTGTTTCAGACTGTCCAAATGGGTAACAGAATAATGTAATAAAATTAAACAATTTATATGATGATGAGAAAATTCCTACAGAATAGTGTTAACTACAAGGTATCCAAATTGACGCTCGGGAATCTAAAAGAAGTTAATTTTCATTAGTAAGTACCTGTTTACTGTTTCGTTATCGTTATCAAATGACTTCTTCCACTACTAAGGTGGAACGAGAGAGCGTGTCAGATTTTTACTGACTAAAACCCACTTCAGTTAAGCCTAAGCGGGGCCGCTTAGGGTAACTGAAGTGGGTTTTACTGGCCCCTACGGTTTAAATTCGATCCTTACCGGACGGCGAGCTACCCACTGCTCGTCGTCCGAAAACCTGCAAATACGGTGGCCGGAAATCGCCCTGCAACTTTTGACACCCGAGGCGTTTCCTGTGGCATAGGCTAGGGTGAGAGGATGACCGTTACCTCATGGTTGCGGCCATCTCCTTCGCTCGCATTACTGCGCAGAAGTGACCACTTCCCATTCCCTCTGTTTCGTTACATATTCGTTTGCTAGTGCAAAACCGGCCACCAGTGTATTTCTGGAATATCAACTTACCCAGGTTCTCGTTCATAGATGGGCCTGTTATAGGGGTTCGCGGCCTGGTTGCCATCTGCCTCCCGCGCGTCTTGTGGCCGAGACAACGGCCGCTTGATGAAGTGTTCCTCTGTTAAGGAAATATAAATTCATCATTAAAAACAATAAATAATAAGTGTAAATATAATAAGAAAAGTTTTTCTAAAACTAAATGGTTAATTTTATGTTGACTGAAGTTACATAATGGCTTAAAAAACAAAGTTGCGCAACACGCAATTTTATTGCGGTTCAAAATTATTTTGACGTGACAACGTCTTATAAATTGGTTTGCCGGGTGACACTTCAAGAAACTGCGTTACGCTCCGCTCACGTTATGCGCTCACAATGAGAGCGAGTGAGAGGCACGCGTCCCTTCCACTCGGGCATGGTTAGCCCGCCTAAGAGCGAGAGAGACAGACATAAAAAGTGAAAGGCACGCGTCCCTTCCACTCGAGCACAGTTAGCCCGCCTAAGAGCGAGAGAGACAGAGCGAGAGAGAGAGAGTGAGAGAGATAGGCATACACACCGGTTCATGTCTTGCGCTTCTATTTCGCTTAGGCGCCTGCATACAAGTTTACACGTTGCCAGCTAATTGTAAAACGATTGTGTAATGATAATGTGAAGGTAGTTTCGTCCATCGCAACAATTCAAACAGCAAAGGTAAATAATTTCAGACTGATAATATAACATGATGAAATAAATGACTAAGACATAAGTGAATAGGTTATGTTGTAGTAATCACAATGTTGTGGTAGTTTTCAATCAAAAAAGTAGTATAAATCGTTTCTCAACCAATAATAATTTGTTTAACTTGAAAAAATGAGCGCGACTTGCTATGTAAAAAATTGAAATAAAAATTGTTACTATTATTTCATCCTTCTTCCTACTATACGAATGAATATTCACATTAAAATTATTTTACCACTCAAAGTCGTTGTCACGTAAAACTTTCGCCCGTATACCGACTTTACAGGCAACCAATTTTTTAATGAATACCTATAGCATATCATCATTATCATTTCAGCCGAAAGACGTCCACTGTTGGACATAGGCCTCCCCCAAATGTCACCATAATGACCGGTCCTGTGCGTCTCGCATCCATCGGATTCCCGCGACCCTCACCAGGTTATCGGTCCAACTTGTGGGAGGCCTTCCAAAGCTGCGTCTTCCGGTACGTGGTCGCCTTATATTGCGTATAATATGATCCAAATGCTTATCTTATTTGAGGTCTGATTCTAAGAATTAGATATTCTAATTATACCTAATAAAATTTATCGTTAAATTCGTTACTTCTGGCTCAAACATGAACTCCGTTTAAAAAAACCACAATCAATTTTTAATTTAATTGACTGGCCTGTTGGTCTAGTGGTTAGTGACCCTGACTGCTATGCCGGAGGTCGTGGGTTCGATTCCCACCCAGGAAAAATGTTTGTGTAATGAGCACGATCATTTGTTCTGTGTCTGGGTGTAATTTATCTATATATGTATGTATTTAGATATATATAAGTATGTTTATCAGTTGTTTAGTACCCATAACACAAGCTCTGCTTAGCTTGGGACTAGACGGCGTTGTGTGATAGTTGTGGAATATTATTATTATTAACTCTGTCTGATACGTTTTCACGGATAAACCCCAAAAAAAAAAAAAAAATTTGTGTCACAATATCATTAGATAATGATTAGATAGCAAAGCAAAGCATATTATTAAGACATCATACGTTTATTATAACATCGACCATGGGGGGTTCCCATATCGATTCACCTTTGGTTGACTGTGATTATTTAATGAATTCAAAGTCATACCCTAGTCTAATTTTAAGAATAAATCTCCTTTCATTAAAAGAAATCCAAACAAATGAATGCTAAAATAAAAATAACCTTCAGTAAAGTCAAAGCACTTGGATTTATCGTTATTGAAACGCATGAAATCACCTTGACCCTGATTCAGAATATTTCTAGAAAAAATTTAATGAATGTAAATTTTATCAATTTAGGCCATTCATTGATAAATTCGATAAGTACTGGTCATTCGATATTTAGTGAAATTATCAATGAACTAGCTTCTGCCAGCGACTTCGCCTGCATGGAAGTAATTTCCCAAAGGAACATACTCCCGGAATAAAAAGTATCCTATAAGCTATTCCAGGACACAGTCTACCTGTGTAACAAGTTTCATCGAAATCCGTTCAGCCATTCGAGCGTGAAGAAGTAAGAAACATACACGCACACACACTCACAACCTTTCGCCATTATAATATTGGTGTCAGAATCTAGATCACCCGATACTTAGTGAAATTATCAATGAATGGCCTAAATTGGTCAAATTTGCATTCGTTTATTATGATCCACATTAACCTGTCAAAACGTTTATCGTTTGATTTAATTTATGTAGGTATGGCTCTCTGAGCTTTATCAGAATATGACGTCATTGTTGATGTCGCCATATGCATCGTACGATATGACGTATGGTACTAATTGTGGTCAAGGTTTTCATAGGCCGACTTGACGAAGCGTTGGCTATCTTTGCACTGGGGGAGAGATGTTTTTAAGTTAACACGATTGAAGCGTTTACTGCGTTTAGTTCTCTGATTACTTAAGAGCTTGGAGTGGGCCAATAGAAGCGCTGTAAAACAAACAAATTCGCACTTGGCACTCTGGCAACCGCAGCTTGTGAAGAGTATTATGTTTTTCGTTACCTTCATTGTATGCAGCTGGCTCCACATCCGTGTATGGTGGTGATTGGTATAGAGACTGGGGCAGCGGGTTGTACGGCGGCGGAGCTTCGGGGGCCGTCGCTGTAATACGAGCCGTTACTGTACTCGACTGGTTGGAACCTGAAGCAATGTTATAAGGATTTATAATATTAACAGGCTAAACACTTTCTGGAAAAGATCTTTGCGTTGCTGATTTTAGCTGATTACGTTAATTACTTACGGTTTTTGAGATGGGAAATCATCAAATAACCTCTCTCGCTCTAGGTGAAACGAGAGGGCGTGTCAGTGTTCCTTCAGTTGCCCTTTGCGTTCCACGGTCAGGGTAACTCTTTCAACAATCCCGCAGCCCAAGCTATTACAGCTGCAACTGTAAAATCTAATAGCTTAGACGGAGGATGGACAGATGAACTATAGATGTAGGTATAGCTTGTTATGAATTTGTAGCTCGAAGTGATAGCATCATAATCATAATATACAGGATGTAACATAAAAGGGTGGTCATATTTTACAAATTGATTTTGCTCATAGAATTAACTTTTTTCAAGAAAATCATAGGTCCGATTACCTACCTATGATTTTCTTGAAGAAAGTTTATTATAATCCAGAAAAAAACAATATTTGTGTACACAAACAATTAAAATCGAAAAGAACAAATACAGATACGTCTCGTAATAATCTTTAACAGGTGATAACTTTGTACGGAGAGTTTTTATATATATCTTATATTTTATATATATTATATTTTATATGTATGACTTTCTGAAGACAGATATTTACTATCACGGGCAGAAACAGTGTCTAAAATACCTATATTATAGACACCCATTTCCGTCACATCCTGTATGCATAAAACCAGGTGCCTCTTTAAACAGCTACTGTAGAAGTTGATCCACTAATCGTTGAGCCACTTATTGATTACAGGCAATTGGCCTTATTAACCACGAATTTCGTAGATTATATTTATAAAATAGATATCACACCTGCAATTCTGCGTAAATATTATTTGATTCGATGCAGAAGCCTATTAAGTACCGTATCTACTTAAGTATACCTTCATCATCATCATCATCTTATCAGCCGAAAGACGTTCACTGTTAGACATAGGCCTCCCTCAAGTGTCGCCAAATATACCTTTGTACAAATACTTAAAGGGATTATTATAAAAGGTATTATTTAAGTAAAATCTTTTTAAATAATATTTATAAACAGCAAAGTTGCTAGCGTTTGTTTATATATCCCAAAATTACTTTCAATTTATCTATATATTGTACAGGCTATTGATTATGAATGAATGAATGGCGATCACACACACAAAACACTGCGCGTAGTATTTTCTAGTGGCAATTGTTATGAATGATTGATTTAATTATTATGAATTTACCAATTATGACAATTTTTCGTGGTCACTTTGTGATGGTGGGGATTTTGTTTTTTTTTTTTACTTTTGACTACACAAATACGATGAGTAAGGGGTACGAATAGTGCCCCATTTTTTGTACTAATTAAAACATAGTGGTGTATATTATTTAAGTACCTACCATACTTTAATATAAGCAAATTGTTAAAGTACTGCTGTATCCATTAAATAACCTTTGACCAACTTTTCAGGATATACGGGATGTGGGTTATAGTAGGATGGTATTTATAGGATTATAGAAAGAAGAGGACTCATGTAGGAAACGTCGCAACAGCGCTGGTTTTTAGGTGTTGACTTGATAATGTAGACTAGAGCAGGCACCTGATGCCCTTAAACATTAAGTTTATGTCATCGGGCTGATGAACGCACACAACGTCACCAACCTGGGGGTACGTAGTAAAAAATAACGGACAGATTACTTACCAGCATTCTTAAAGATCTCAGGATAGCGCAACAGGTACGCGATGATGCCGACGACGAGCCCAAAGAACAGTAGCACTCCGACTCCGATGAGAAGCCATACGTAGTAGGGCGTGGTCTCCGGCGGCGAGGGGCTGGGGGGCACGCACTCCGCGTTCACGTCGCCGCGGCGATCCACCACCAGCCTGAAGTGTACACGAATATGAGGTCATATCTATACTTAACACTGTTAAGCTGAAGAATTTGTTCGTTCGGTTGGTTGAACACACTAATCTCAGGTGCTACTCGTTCGATTTGAAAAGATATTTCAGAGTTTGATAGTCCATTTATTGTGGCAGCTATAGACTATATAGCATATCGCAACGACCAACACAAGTGTAGCAGTAACCAAAGATGTAGGTGGACGAAACTTCGGGGGACAGCTAGTCATGGTTATTGAGTGAGCCAACATGGCTTTAGGTGAAGTGGAGTGAGAATCGGTGAGATGTTAATCCGAACCAGTTGGAATGATGACAGTTCACTTCAAGCTCAATATACCTAGGTACCTAAGTATTTACGGTGACTTCACCGAACACTCCACTGCCGTTGCCGAGGTTGGCGTGTCTAATTGCTGGGTATTAATTAAGGCATTAACCGCATGAACAGACGCATACCACAACACACTTTGGCAAAATGTGACGTTTTGTGTTAACATAAATGTCAGTTCCAGAAAACACTTATCAAAGGCGTTCACCTACGGGTCGAAAGAAGCGAGCCATCGTAGCCGCGTAGGTATCACGTTTCATGTAAACGAACACAAAACCCACTTCCAGTAAACACTTATCAGTTGTTAAGTACCTTAAATCACACTAATATTTTATAGCCGAAATTTTATTTGTTTGTATGATTGTTACTTCCTCACGCTCGAACGGCTAAACGGATTTTTATGAAACTTGGTACAAGGGTAGACCGTGTCCTAGAATAGCACATAGAGTACTTTTAATCCCGGAAGTTTGTTCCCTTGGGATTATTCACTACTTTCACGCGAGTGAAGCCGCTGGAAGAAGCTAGTAAACTATACGACTAAAATCCTTATCATTAATTAATAATAAGAGTAGGTTGGTGGTTAATAATGGTTATAAATACAGAATATACTGTAACACAAAGAAACTGGTAAATAATTTTAATAGAAAAAAATATATATTATATAAAGTTTATTTGAACTTATAATTCCAAGTCAATCCGTAGATTGATATCAGTTTACAGTAAACAATTTAAAAAAACCTATATTATAGGTAAGGAGCTAATATAACATGCCTCATTTGATAAGTACTGAAAGAACTAAAGGCCATGCTTGTTTTCAAAATATGCTTCATAATGATAACCGGGAACGACACGATCTCGATTATTGCAAACTCTAAAAAAATGAAGGAAGAACTACTAACTATTTTTGTATACCGGAACAATAACTCTGACAACTTCACGAAATTACGCATTCATTTCAGAAAGACGGGTTTTCCCCAAACTACGGCTCAATGGCCTGACACGCGACGCGCCCCGGGACAATTCGCTATCACGATAAAATCCTCTTAGTCAGACATTATGGCTTTTTTATTAGAAATCCTTCTTTACAACACGCTTATCAAAATGTTATCATATTATAAACGAAGAAACTACTTGCAATTACCCATGTCTCTCTATGTTTGTGACGATTTTACCCAGGTTCTAACGAACAATGAAAACAATGCCTTCCGCCTATCTCGAAGCCTTAAACTCGTATCCAACAAGAAGTTCAGTGAAGTTCATCCAAATTGATAGTCAGCAACCAACATTCTGTTGTGAGACAAGTGGATGACAAGTTGTCAAGTTAGGTTACCATTACAGAGCTTTTTGTGGGCACTGGCTGCGCTGCCACGGTGTCCTAGTGAAGTAAGGCCCTTACACTGAGCCTAGCACTGAGCCTAATTTTTTTTTTAAATTGATATAAACCGGTGCTTGTCTGTGATCCCACCTGATGGTAAGCAGTGATGCAATCTTTGATGGTGAGGCGCACTAGTTTATTAAGAGCCTATTCACTCTAGCCTTGAAGACACCTAAATTATAGTTGGACGGTAAGACCGCAGCAGGCAAATTGTTCCAGTCCTTCGATGTACGCGGTATAAACGACGAAGCGAAACGCTTAGTTTCCGGACAGTTGATGTTTCAACAACGTAATTGTGGGTACTAGCCGTATGTCGGGTTGTCCGATGCTAGAAAGGAGATGGCGGAATCAAATGCAATGTGTAAAATACCGAAAGGCTCAACCTGCGCCTGTGCTGGAGGCTTTGTAGATTGGACTTAACCAAATCTGGATCCCTAATTAGCCTCGTCACACGCCTTTCCACTGAGTCCAAAGCTGCTAGATGGCATTTTGCAACACAGCCCATATGTGACTGCTGTACTCCACACACAATCGGACCTGTGCTTTATATAAGATTAGAAGCTGTCTCGGTGTTAAGTACCGTCGGACTTTTGCAAGAATGCCTAGTTTCCTAGCAGCTACCTTGGCTTTAGACTCAATGAACCGCCCCAAAATTGAGTTCTGAGGAAATTTCAACTCCCAAGAGCTGAAGGCGGTCGGTGCACTCCAGGGATACATTCTGAAAAGCAGGAGCCAAGGTGAACTGGCTTCTTTTCGGATGAAGTTTAAAACATGCTACTTAGTTTTATTCCAAAAACAACTTTATCGCATGTATTTTTTATTGGAAAAGGATGTGACGAAGAATATAGACAGCTTTTATCTACTACCGTTTATAATCATGGGGCGATAGTTAAGGCCCTAGTTCCCGAGCAGTGCCATAAAACAGTGATTGTCTGAAGCCTTACTCCTCGGTAACGGCTAGTCTTAGTTGGTTTGAGAAAAATGTATACATATTTATTATAGATTCATTCATATAATAAACATGATATTTTTTCGATTGTTTTCCCTAATCCTTGTAAACGGCTTTGGTCTTTAGAAATGTTTACAGAAAAAAATTGCAAGTTAAGTGTTCTTCAGAATGTATATCATCATCTTCCTGCCCTTGTCCCGTGTTATTTGGGGTCGGCGCAACATGTTTTTTTCTTCCATTCTGCCCTGTCACTCGTCATGCTATCATTAACTTCCTTTTCTTTCATATCACTCTTCACACAATCCATCCATCTTTTCTTTGGTCTCCCTCTCCATCCATCCACATGTAAACTCATAACTCTTTTAGTAACATGCGCTTCATCCCTCCTCTTCACATGACCATACCAAGACAAACGATTCCCTTTCAATTTTTCAGTCACTGGCGCCACTTTCAAACTTCCCCTAATATACTCATTTCTCACTTTATCCATTCTCGTAACACCACACATCCATCTTAACATTCTCATCTCCGCTACGTGCAATCTTTTTTCATCCGTCTTTTTCACAGCCCAACATTCTGATCCATACAGTATGACAGGTCTTATCACGGACTTGTAGATTTTACCCTTCAACTTGAGGGGCATCCGTGGGTCACAAGTTGTTCCCGTGACCTGTCGCCATTTCATCCATCCTGCGTTGATCCGATGTGTTACGTCCCGGTCTACCTCACCATCCCCTTGGACGAGTGACCCGAGGTACCGAAAGTCGGAGCAGATCGGTATGGGCGTTCCAGCGAGAGCTAAAGGCACTGGATTGGAGAGACCACCGAAATCGCAGAATAAGTATTCCGTTTTGGTTCTACTCAATTTCAGGCCAACACTCTCCAGTCTGTGCCACCACACCTCCAATCTGTTCTGGACCTCTAGGCCACTCTCGGCAACCAACACAATGTCATCGGCAAACAGCATACACCAGGGAGCCTCTTCCTGAATGTCCGACGTCAGAGCGTCCATTATCATCAGGAAGAGGTAAGGGCTGAGCGCCGACCCTTGATGTAAGCCGACAGCCACATTGAAGCTGCCAGTGGTGCCCACTGTAGACCGGACTTGGGTACTGCATCGACTGTACATCGCTCGGATCAACTGTACATACTTCCCAGGCACACCTTTCTCCTTAAGGGCCCACCACAGAATCTTCAGAATGTATATAGCATATGTAAATAAATCACAAAGAAAATAGATCAGCAGGACTCGCGGGCGCAAGCGGCGTGCAGTACGCGTATGTGTGCCTTTTACTCCGGCCAGATGTTCAAGGGACTATACGCCTTAAACCTATCTTTGTGTATCGTTAAACCATTTTTTGTATCTAGAGGAATTTACATAAACAGAGTGTTGTATAATATATGTTATTGCACATTAGATAAGCTTATGACAATGTGCAACATGTTATTTTGTTATAATTCCCTATGACATGATTTTCCTCATTTAGTGATTTAGATAATGAATATTCCTAGTTTCTACTTGGACCATCAGTTTGTTATCAATGCGTACGCACATTTACACAGTAGGAAGTTATAGTCGTCAGCAAATTAGCGTGACGCATCTAACAGCAACAAATTATCACATAGTCACCGGGTATAAGGTTACTACATTATAAGGGCAAACATCTTAGGACCATGACAGCTGCTTGCGAAGAAGTATTCCCAGCCACATATAGAAAACATCTAGAAATAAATGGTGAGACTGCTTTGACAGAAGATGATTACCGACAGACTATGGTGAAATATCTTTCAAGATAACACTATCACTAACCTAAGGCATTATGTCCGCCTCTGTACTTTTTGTGTGCATAAAGCATTAAATAAATAAATAAATATCACGATGACCCTGCCTCCGGGGTAGTGAGAATGATTTGTAGAATAAATCAAAAACTCATGTCAATCATAATTTTTCGTCATCATCACACAAAGAAGTCTTATTTTCATTTTAAAATCAGTCCAGACAAATTAAGAGGCTAAAGACAAAGCAAACACAGTACAAGCTCGATACTAACTCATTGATACAGGCACCACACTCAGCGACGGATTTGATGCAAGTATTGATGGCCTGCGGCGGCTCTCGCTTGAGATCTTCGCAAGAGAGACACTCCCTGCAGATGTGGGCATCCGTCTCGCAGTAGTAGCCGTCGTGGCACTGCACATCCTCAGTGCAGGACACCGGCTGGGCGCGCGTGCGCAAGCATAGCACTGCCACACATAATACCAGCACCCTGAAACAATAAAAAAACAACTGTTTTTGTAATCCTATATAGGAAGGTTGAAATGATGAATAGTTGAAAAGTTAAAGAATGAGCAGCAAAATCATAAAGATTTTGAAACAAATTCATTGCTTCAAATTTTCGAACAAATACATTATTACACTTTTTTTGTTAAATGTGTTCTTATGGATTTATCTTTAGATTATTATTGTTTTATTAAATGTATTATATATAACGTTGTACAAGTGCTTGTAAATAAATAAACTATGTTTTAAAGAAATACAATAAATATTGTCGATTTGTAATTGAATGGCATTGCCGTTGTAAGTTCGCAATATTCAGCAGATCATACAAAATTAATTGTTTGGGTTCATAATTTTCTTCACTTATTAGAAGTTTCAAGTTCTGAGCAAGTAGCAGAGCATTCATTGGTCTAGTTAGTAGGCAAGGAGTTTAGAAGTCAGTGTCGAACACCACAAAGCCACATTGGATGGCAAGTCAAGAATTCCTACCTTATTTTATTTACAGTTTACGGATATACGTTAAGTTTCATTCATTCAGAGTTGTCGATGATTCAAATTCTACGAAAAAGTCTAAACCGTGGGACTTAATTCCCAGAACGAATCAACAATTCACTTTGTCTCATCATTACTTCATTGAACATTTATTTGTATAGTGTCCTGCATTATTCCATTGCAATATTTCAGTACAAATTCGCATTGTAAACTTAGCGTGTGACGGAGTTTTGTCATGTGTACAACTCCACGAGCTTTTGCAATGTGTTTACTGTAGTTATCATTTTGTAATGCCTTTAATGGTTATGAGACAATAAAATTATGCAACCTCAGAGTGTTGACTCTGAATAGGTATAATGACTAACAGATTTGTTGCTAGGCATTTAACGTCACCATAACATACATAAAGAAAAGAACTAAGAATTGAACCCTGTGTAGCACACCTATAAAAAAAATCGAATGTTTATTTTAACATTAATAGGTACCTACTTCATTTGATATATTATTTATTAACATTTAAAATGTACAATAAATGACCTCAGTTTATTTCTGACCTAGCGACAGTAAAAATCTGGCTCGACGGTTCGAAACCTACACCACAGAATAAATAATAGTACAAGCCTACACTCAAGACAGAGTGAGAGATGCTGTTCATGAATACGGTCACCTACGTGCGAGTAGCTCCGAGATTCGCCACCACGTCAGCCGCTTATTCACATACAAAGCAAGCCCGCCACTAACCGACCTGCCTCAAGCTCCCAAATCGGAGATGATGCAATAATTATCTACAACTTTGTGTGCGATAACTTAACCTTTAGAATACCGTAATTAGCACACAATAGAAAGACAATGAGAGAGCAAACGCTTGGGGTTTGGGGTTTAATGAACTAATACCTGCCTATTCATTAAGGAACATTTTTGTGCAGGTTATTGAAATTGTATCGAATCTGACGATTATTTTAAATATATATAATATACATATAAAAAAAAATATTAAAAAAATTCAGAGAATGATGTTAAAGATTAAAAACAAAAGGTTATTGGTCTGTTGAATTATTCAACACTGATTTGCTCAACTCTGTTGCGAACTTGCGACAAGAGATGCTTATATTAATTTATGACTCCACATAGTCCACATGGGACCGATAATATAATAAATGCGTAGAGTAATGTTAACTTTACTACTACTACGCAATTAAACGATACATATAATTACGCATATGAATAACATCACAATGATATAATAAATGTTTTATATGGACGGTGTGGAATTGCAATTATACCACAACACGTGCATAAAGCTACTTCTCTCAAGCTACATAAATACATAAAAATAATTGAGCGGATTCGAATCACTGTGGTCTAAATTATCAATTGCTGAGAATTGCTTGCTCATTACTTCAACAGGGCGCAGATTGAGACTATTTTTAATTCTCGTTAGCAGCTATTACGCATAATTTGCTTAGGTACAAAAGACCTGTGATAATTTGAGACTGAATTACCTACATTGTACAGAATCTTACCGCAGTTTACATGACTAGCAGCATGCAGAATGTACGCATAAAAACTGGGCAAGTGCGAGTCGGACTCGCGCACTGAGGGTTCCGTACAAACTTAAAAGGTAAATTGCGGTTTACGATTAATGACGTATTAAAAAAAAACTACTTACTAGATCTCGTTCAAACCAATTTTCGGTTGAAGTTTATAAGGTAATGTACATTATATATTTTTTTTTAGTTTTATCATTGTCTTATTTTAGAAGTTACGGAGGGGTGGAGACACATTTTACCACGTTGGAAGTGTCTCTCGCGCAAACTATTCAGTATATAAAAAATGATATTAGAAACCTCAATATAATTTTTGAAGAACTATCCATAGATTCCTCACACGTGTGGGTTTGATGAAAAAAAAATTTGAGTTTCAGTTCTAAGTATGGGGAACCCCCAAAATTTATTGTTTTTTTTTTCTATTTTTGTGAAAATCTTAATGCGGTTCCCAGAATACATCTACTTACCAGGTTTCAACAGTATAGCTCTTATAGTTTCGGAAAAAAGTGGCTGTGACATACGGACGGACAGACAGACACATGACAAATCTATAAGGGTTCCGTTTTTTGCCATTTGGCTATGGAACCCTAAAAATGTCCGTATTTTCAGGATTGACAAGCGCTCTTTCATAATATCTTAACTCCAACTCGAGTTGAGCTTTATTTTCATGTGTATATTACACTGGCACTGCAAATGTTTCCCGCCTGTCTGCATCACACCACAAGGATGGAAGAGATTGTGGAGTACGTGCGCCAAAAAGTTCGCACTGTGGAATTTAAATTAATAAATTATTAGAATACCAGCGCTGCGTTATTTTAATTTTTTGTTAAATATCGCAGCATATGCTGAGATAGGAGCCTTTTTGGCCTGTACATGTCTTTTATTTTTAATCTTTTAATAGTTTTTTTTTGTTTTTTATTTTTAACATACTTAAGTATTTATAGATTAAGTAGTTACTTTTTATTTTATTATTTTTCGTCCTGTGCGAGTCTCAAATAAATGTTTTCTTTCTTTCTTTTCTTTCTAGCGTCAATTACAAGACGTTCGTGATGTGATTCCGAACACTTTTCTGCCCCTCATGCTGAAGAAAGACTTTTGGCAGCAGGGCGTAGTGTTACGTTGCTTCCGCGGACAGGTGCCACAGAATAGCACGAACGAAAGTGAAGTGTTACTATCATAGTCATAAGTCTTATTTACTAACAATAAATTGTATTTATACATATCTTAGTCTATAAGGTATTTATCTATGGGCCAAGACGCCTGATAATGATTTATAATTATTAATATCGATTGCAGTTGCAGTAACATGGGCATGCAAATCATAATCTAATTGTATTGGTTGTAATCATAGATATCCGTTGTGATTCATCGAATATTCAACAAGGATAAACCTTTGCGAAAAAACATTTTACCGCCTTGTTGTTTACCGTTTAGTGAAAACACTGTTAGACGGATGCAGATGTAAGGATTTAATTCAAGGTCTCAGTTTTAGCCAGTATAGATTATATGTATTTGAGATTAAATTACTCACTGACTTACTGACTGAGAAATAAATATTGATAATATTGACAGTTATTGACTCTTGAATCATCTTAAAGTCGGTTTGTGTGAGCTAAAATTTGTATGGCGATCGACCTTGACGCAATGAACAAGTAGGTAATAAAACGAATAGGTACAAGTCCCTCTGTCTGTGGGAGGCGATGATCTTAAAATAACACGCCCATACGAAGGTGGGCAGTGACTACCGAAATAAAAAATAGACTAATAGTTCTGTAAATTAGTTGTTTTACTAAGCTTAAGCGATCTAAGTGCTAAATGTAGATGTCTACTGAAGGCAAAAGAACGAAGAGAACCGGTCTTCGAACTTTGAACTTTCCTTCGTGCCGTGCCTGACGCCTGTAAATAGAACGATGACACCTATTTTAATGCGAGATGTGTATAATCAACAATGCCCTTACTAGCAAAAGAAAATTCTAGGTACCAAAACACCACCGGACTTCAAAAAATGACTGAAAGAATAAAGGTTTTTTTATAAAATATCTTAAAATTGCAGTTTTTTTTCAAACCAGAAACAATCCTGTATCTCTTCCTACTTGCTTAATTGAACATGGAGACGAGTTATTAAATATTCTCCTATGTATGGATAGATGATGTTAGTGAAAAATACATATAATATTTAAGTTTGTATTTCATTATTGTGATATGGATAATGCCATTAATGCCAATAATGAATATTTGATCCAATAAAAAAATGTATCATTTAAATTCCTATTGGTAAATACTTACTAATCATCTTGTAATGTCACAATACAAGATAATTCTCTGTGTTTCTGTGATCGTTCCGTGTTTGACTCATGTACGTAAAATAAAAACTAATTTACTGGAAATTACTCACGACTTCAGGAATTTAACAAAATATATTTGATGATTGAAAGTATTCTTAAAAATCAATTAGAGTAGGTATTTTCAGCAAGAAACATAACGTGGTGAAGAGTAAATAAAAATTATTTTAATTTATCTAGCAGTTAGCACCTAGCTACCTAGACAACATAGGCCTGCACATGTTTACGTTTTTTCTTGATGTTCAGTGCACTGGACAATAAGAACTGTATGGTAAAAGTCTCTACTACACAATAAATCTAAATTGTTAGCTTGATTATTAAGTTTCCGAAAAATGACATGTTTCATAATGTAATCTCAAAAAAAAAACATAATACTTAAAAAAAACTAAGTCACAAAGGCGTGCCCATTCGCCAATCGCCATTACCCGGCCTACCTGTTACGTACAAAGGCTTTTTATTTTTGTTTGGGTGCGCTAGTCTTTTGCCTCCAGTTATGTGAAATAGGGAATGAGTCATGGTCCGGTTTGCGAGTGCCAAGCGCGGTGTGATACGATTGAAAAGCAAAACGAACGAAATTAAAAATAAAACAAGCGCGAGAGCAGGATGGAGATGGCTGCCGATGCCGATACATGCATATCGTCCAAGCGGTAAAACGTATTATGTAGCTAGGACGAAGGATAATGAGACTTATGACAAGCTCCAGAAGGTTAATATAACTGCGCATGACGCAATACTGTGCAATACTTATTTATTTTACCTTTACTAGACTAAAGATAATTCTCACTTAACATTTGAGACTAAACACAAAACATTATTTTTGCATACTTGATGGGTAAGTGTTGGAGATGGATTGCAGAACTTGGTATCGAAATCCCGAGAAATATACATAATGTAGACGAAGGACTCGTGTGAAAAAGAAGAAGATTTCTAATTGAACACTTTGAAATTTCGCAGTGTCTCACAAGACTGGTCAAGAAGACAGAAAATTAGGCGCTATATCATTTCTTGGACTAGAAAACTAAGATGTGCTCCTGAATTTCTTTTTAATAGAGTTATAGAAACCAATTGCAGATCATTGTTCATACAAATACCAGATGCTTCGCACCATTGTACGAATGCGATACGTAAAGAGGATGCTATGTCAAGGTCAGAAACTATGAAAGTGTTAGAAGAATAATAGTATATATTTTTAGGGTTCCGTAGCCAAATGGCAAAAAACGGAACCCTTATGGATTCTTCATGTCTGTCTGTCTGTCCGTCCGTATGGCACAGCCACTTTTTTCCGAAACTATAAGAACTATACTGTTGTAACTTGGTAAGCAGGTGTATTCTGTGAACCGCATTAAGATTTTCACACAAAAATAGAAAAAATTAACAATAAATTTTGGGGGTTCCCCATACTTAGAACTGAAACTTAATATTTTTTTTTTCATCAGACTTATACGTGTGGGGGGTATCTTATCTATGGATAGGTCTTCAAAAATGATATTGAGGTTTCTACTATCATTTTTTTCTAAACTGAATAGTTTGCGCGAGAGACACTCCGAAGGTGTGTGTGTCCCCCGTAACTTCTAAAATAAGAGAATAATAAAAAAATAAATATATGATGTACCATGCAAACTTCCTTGGTTTGAACGAGATCTAGTAAGTAGTTTTTTTTAGTACGTCATAAATCGTAAACTGCAATTTACCTTTCAAGTTTGTACGGAACCCTCAGTGCGCGAGTCCGACTCGCACTTGCCCAGTTTTTTATTTCACATTATTAACCGTGTGCAAACTTTCATAGTATATAGCAAAAAGTCAAATAGTGTCATAGCTAGTGGACTACGATATGTCCGAAATTTACAACTGGATTAAAGAAAATATATTAAAGATACACCTAGTAAAAAAGTGACGAGTTGACGACACCTTTTTAGTCGCCTTGTTCAAATAGTCAAGTACCTTAGAGGTACAACAAATCGTTGTGGGTTACAGTTAGATACAATTTCATTTTCCGTCTTCTGCTTAATTTGTGGACTTCTAAGCTTGGTGTTGTTGACAGGGTTGGGGAGATTTAAAAAAGGAAATCATCAAATAACTTATCCCACTCTGGGTGGAGCGACAGGGAGTGTCAGACTTTTACTGGTTAAACCCACAGTTTTCTTTCGGTTGCCCTTTATTGCGAGGGCTGCGGTAACTTCCTTGAACATTCCGAAGCTAGCTTCCGTTAGTGTTTTGACATGACACAAACAACCTTTTATCTTTTGTAGATATGCCATGGTGGCATAATTATACCAAGGTTATTAAGGATAATTTATTGACCGTTATATAGTTTTGTAACTGAAAGCGGATATCTAAATATTACAAGTAGACTTTAAGCCCGTAACAATAACTACTTCAGTTCTAAGAGCCGCCCGAATTCGCATTTGTCAGCACGTGGCACCGCGCCGCCAATGAATTTGATAAGAATTAGAACGCAATAAATGACCTGCTAAGTTTTAACTTAAAAAATTCTTATTAATTATATTATATTATAAGACACTGAGCAGTGGTGGCCGAGTGGTAACGGCCCCGACTTACGAGTTATAGGTTGCGGGTTCAAACCCAGCCAGATACATTACTTTGTGTAATTAATTTCATCACCACTGCTCTCAAAACGATAACGGAAAACATCGTGAGGAAACCGGCATGTCGGCATGGAACCCCTTAAGTTTATTCGAAAATATTTGTTAAGATTTGAGGTTAACATGTTGTTTCACAATTTGTGACACTGCAAATGTGAAATGCAAGTTGTGTGACAAAAAAATATTAAAGTAAATAAGTATAAAATTGTAAAATCATATCAGTTGTATTGTCATTCATCCATTCAATAAATATATTATTTCCTTTTTGTTTGTCAGAAACATTCGACTGTTTCTTGCGAATACGAATGTCGAATAATGTGCAAATATTCGCGAACGCGAATGTGAATGCGAATATTCGTTACATCACTAACTTTCTAACGTTTCGTATTTTTGTAATATTATTTGATTAATTGCCTGTAACAGAAAGACTCTTTCCGCTACAAACGACTAACTACAAAACTCATACATTTGCAATAAGTTTTTTTTTTTTGAACTAGTGAATAAGAGCTTTAAGCACAATAATATATGTTGGGGTAGCATCAAAGATCTAAAGCGTAAAACCTGAGTAAGAAGAGTGCATCAAAAAATTTTCAACAAAATGGTAATTACATCCATTTTGGAGTCTATCTATGAAATAATAATAGGCTGAAAATTTGTCATGTGATGCGTAAATGTTATGAAGTGAATGAAAAACATGTTTTTAGGGTTCCGTACCGCAAAAGGCAAAAAAAGTAACCCTCATAGATTATAGGAACTTTGATGTCGTCTGTCTGTCAAGACCCTTTATCCTGGGAACGCGTGGAGGTATCGAGTTGAAATTAAAACTATATACTCAGGTCTGCGGTCTCTTGAAGTTGTGAAAAAATCAAACTTATGAGTTAGTGAAAAAATAAGATACGGTCGTTTATGTCGCAAAAACGTATATTTCAACACTCATATCATCATCTTCCTGCCCTTGTCCCGTGTTATTTGGGGTCGGTGTCAACATGTTTTTTTCTTCCATTCTGCCCTGTCACTCGTCATGCTATCAACTTCCTTTTCTTTCATATCACTCTTCACACAATCCATCCATCTTTTCTTTGGTCTCCCTCTCCCGCTCCATCCATCCACATGTAAACTCATAACTCTTTTAGTAACATGCGCTTCATCCCTCCTCTTCACATGACCATACCAAGACAAACGATTCCCTTTCAATTTTTCAGTTACTGCCAGTGACTGAAAAAAGTGGCGCCAGTGACTCACTGGCGCCACTTTCAAACTTCCCCTAATATACTCATTTCTCACTTTATCCATTCTCGTCACACCACACATCCATCTTAACATTCTCATCTCCGCTACGTGCAATCTTTTTTCATCCGTCTTTTTCACAGCCCAACATTCTGATCCATACAGTATGACAGGTCTTATCACGGACTTGTATCTACAAGTCCGTGATAAGACCTGTCATACTGTTTACCCTTCAACTTGAAGGGCATCCGTGGGTCACAAGTTGTTCCCGTGACATGTCGCCATTTCATCCATTCTGCGTTAATCCGATGTGTTACGTCCCGGTCTACCTCACCATCCCCTTGGACGAGTGACCCGAGGTACCGAAAGTCGGAGCAGATCGGTATGGGCGTTCCAGCGAGAGCTAAAGGCACTGGATTGGAGAGACCGCCGAAATCGCAGAACAAGTATTCCGTTTTGGTTCTACTCAATTTCAGGCCATCACTCTCCTCTCTGTGCCACCAAACCTCTAATATTTCAACACTCTTAAAGGAATCAAAATTCAATTCAATTTCAATCCTGAAATTCTGCATGAAGCAAGGTCTCATACATAGCACAAGTATAGGAAAAAATCTAAAAACTGTAAGTAGTTACGTCACTAAAAAAATCATTCGGAAAAATCTTCGTAGCTCAATTCGGGAACTGAACTGTTTTCATAGATAAGTTTTTACGGAACCCTCGGTGCGTGAGTCCGACTCGCACTTGCAGAGTTTTATAGATGAATTAAGTGCTGAAAGAGGAACTGCTTAAATTCTACATCACTATATTTATCACGGATATCGAAGGATATGCCTAGGGGGCGTGGCACGTGCCGCTTCGATACTATCAAATCGGCTGTAAGCTTCATTCAGTCGCTTTGCAATTGCGTACAGTGTACAATTGGTTTTCTAAAACTAAGGATTTGGCTTGAAATGGAGGAACAAATAACTTTTAAAGATTATTAACAGTACTCAGTCCATGACACACGAATCCATGACTCCCCTCGAGCGTCGATTGTACGTACAACTTGAGAGACCTTGAAAAACACTTAATTGTCGGTACAAAACAAGGGTGTACGAAATTTATTCAGCCGAAAATATTGGTTTATATAACTTCGTTTTCTAGAAAAATCCGGAAAAACTTTTTTTTTTTTTTTAATGATTTTACGTAAAAACGTGCAATTACGTAATAATAATACCCCTATACGCGCGGAGTTAGGGCACCTAATCTTAAATTGACATTATACCTACCTAAAGATTGAAATTATCAAAGTTTTTTAATTTATATAAATAATAATAAATTTTATATTTAGTTTTGGGCAAAAGTTACAATAATTTGTGTTCGCAATGCAAAAGTAATTCAATTATTATTTTAAAAATTTGGCTATTTGGCGTTTTCGTAAGATGTGCCCTAGAAGAGAATAATATTGCGCAATTATTATTGACCGAGTAGGATTAATATTGCGATATCAAAATATCGTTTAAAACAAAAAATATTTAACGCAATATTATTGTATTGCTCACTAAATCGCAAGCCCACCTTCAGTCAATCATAAGGCCAAGTAGCCGTCAAGGTTCGAAGTTTGAATTAGAAAATTCGCGATCCATCGCTATTTTGTCTATAATACTATTTTTTAAGATTAAGTAATATATATAGTAATACCGCATTTAACAGTGAGGCTTTCGTTTTAACCGGTAATACGATACAAAAAAAATATTCCTATTTTATTTTATTAAAAGTACTTAAATTCTCTTTTCGGATAGGTTTAAAAAAAAATATTTAAAGAAAATTAAACGAAGTACTTAATAATTACAAGAATATATAAAATTGAATGTCGATAAAAGTTATGGACCATTTTTTTTGCGTTTGGCTCCGTATTTGCTTGCGTGTGCATTGAATGATCCCAAATAACAAGTGTTTCCCTAGGCTACGTATAATGTAAAACGTGTAGATAATGTGTGAAATATTATTTATTTTATCCTTTATAATGTGTGTAAAAGACGAGAGCAGGGAAGGAGGTAATGTAATTTTAGGGCACCCCAATACGACAGGTTAGGTTAGAAGGTTACTTGTAAGCAGATTACATTTTGTTACTTAAAGCCAGAAGAATTTTTAATTTCACGTTAATTTTATTATGTGTAACTAATCAGGTCCTATTTCTGTCCATGGAGTTTAAAGTAAGGTCCAGGTCCTATTTTCGGGTGGATTAAAAAAAAATAACCTCGAAGGCTAAGGCTGGAGCGGCGCTCCCGCCTTAACCTTCTAACCTAAGCTTTCCGTGTCGGGGTGAGTTATATTACGTCATTTCCTTCCCTGTCTTTTACATTTTAAGCTGTAAGTATAGAACATGTTTCATTTGCCCGTCATTTTTTAAGTAGGTTGGTTAACATTGATCATTATAGACCAAAATCTATTTATTGTACTCATTGCCGGTGGACCAGCAGTTACTCTATACAACCCCTAGGCATTAGATACATTACATTACCTATAAAGGTAAAGTATGAAGTGGACAAAAATATTCATAATATTTCATATGTTGCCTGGACACCCCAGGTATTCTATACATTGCCTAGGTACAAAAAAAATAAAGTCAATATTTATCTAAGTACTACAATGCAAGCAGGACTATTACACCCAGTTGAAGGTGTTGATGAATATTATTAATGAATATTAAATTTACATACTCACTCTATGCTGGATAAGAGTGAGTATGGTGTTGACCAGCAAAAAATACCTCTTACCCAGCTCTTGCTGCTGAGCAATGCCATAAAACAGTGCCTTTCTTAAACCTACTACTCTTTAACGGCTAGGTTAAGGTTTAAAAAATATATATGTTTGTTATAGATTCATGTACAATATTATCAACATAATTATGATTTTTTTCGTATGACTAAGACTTCTAGCAAAAAACTTATATATTTTGCAAAGAAAGTGGTTTTAAAGGCCTAAAATAATCTTTAAATCTTTACAAATAATGTTTGTTTTAGCAAAACCTTTTTATTATAACTTTGAATCTTGCTTCAAAGCTCGTAAAGTGTCAGGGCTTGACCACTTGTTCTAAATTGTTCATTAAAAACGACATTTGGTTAACCAAAATTAAAAAAGAAGTGGCTGATTCAGGAGATTAATATTAGCAAATATGGTTGAACTGAAACAATATTAACATCTAAAGTAAAAAAAGGAAGATCAAAAATTTATACATCATGAGAAACAATTGTCAAGTGTCAATTTTAAATATTAATGACAAAATGTTTTAAACTAATGATAAAGAGTAAACCTGTGAGAAACTGCAAGATGAGGCGACTAAGTAGTACTTATCTAGAACATCTTAGAAATTTTTCAGTTTACATCAAATCTTTCTAAGAAATAGTTACACTCAATATTTACATCCAAATAAAATATCCAAAAACAAAGAATCTAAATTTTAAAATTATAAAATCATAACTCAATTTTAATCTAAGAAACGCAAGTTTATTCTAGAATTAAATTCTTAACTTCCAATTACACCAGATAATAGTAACATAAGTCCTGGTGCTATACAACATTTCAGTAATATAATAAATGAAGAATAAAAATATTGCTTAACTTTGTAAGTTTTTTATTTTATATGATTGCTAACATTTAAACTTCCTTATCCTTTATACTGTTCAGAACATTTAAAAAAAAAACCATTTAAATTATGGGGGATTGAACTATTTAGTTCAGTTAAATGCAGAGGCCTTTTCTTAAGTGAACCACTGGTGTTCACTTGACAGTTGAAAGAATAATAAATATCAGTTATTACTAATATGCACAATTATTTTCATAGTTTTCTTTAATATAGGCAAACTGGTTATTATTGACAAACAATGTTAACAACAGATAATAGGCGAGTGAAAAAGGACCCTCTTAATTCATTAGACCTAAGTGGTATTTGAAAGGTTAAATCTTTTAAATTAATAAATTGAGCGAGCTACTTACCAATAAATAAAAATCTGATATAAATATTAATGCACGATTCAGTGGTAATCAGCCTACCATGTACGGCTTGTGAAAACATAATGATATTGTGCAAGTTAAATCAGAACTAGAAAAACCCATATTTTCAAGAAATGGAGGTTAAAATAGAATAATCACAAGAGTGAGTAATATAGATTATACTAAGTAATCATAAAAGTAGATAAGAAAACCACATGTAAATGAGAACATTTCACAAAAAGATACAAAATAGAAATGTATATAAAGTACTTGAACAATTAATTCAGTTGAAATAACGTAATTAAAGAATCACTTGAGCTTTAAATAAAAATGCAAGTTTCATTTTACCCTTTTCTAAATGCATGGATCTTTAGTTCTACCCTATTTCATATTTCAAAAAAATAAAGAGAAATGATTAGGAAATTTATGAATAAGTTAATTCTCGTAGACTGATATAATTTAAAATCCAGAATACATATTAGTACTTACCTCAACATTTTGAGTATCAACTTGTTCCTGTTTGATCCAGTCACAACTGTCTCTGACATGCAACAATTAATTCAAATATAATAAAATATACATTAATTGAGCAAAAACACTATGTTATTTTTACACACGTTTTCAATGAAAAATCAAAAAATTGAATGTTGAAAAAAATATATAAGCACTAAAACACGGCGCAGAGCAGTGCCTGAAGAAGATTAAATGCAATGCCTTATTACAGTTTCTTCAAATGAACAATTGGATAGTCTTTAATAAAAAAATCTTTGCTGTATGATGGAAATAGAAGTTCTTGGTACGTTAAACTATTCACAGAACACACGAGCCAACCGACACTCAACGCCGAAAACTTCACACTATTGTGATATGACATTTAAAATATTTTGGTAAACAACACCCGTGCGAACAAGTTCCGACTTGAATTTGACTCTGTCTTTGTTTGTTTTCAAACGACAGAAAGAAATAACAAGCACTCGAATAGGCCAATCACAATACAGTGCAACTTCTTTGAAATTTTCTGACATTGACGTTATTTTTGGTGTTACCAATAAAAGAATATTTTTTATACCATGGAATTAGTAAGCACTTTAGTTTTAAATTAAAGTTTTACAATGCGTCATACTGTCAAATCGCAAGAAATTGGGAACTCAGAGATGAGCAAAATTGAAGAACTGGATTCTGATTAAACTTTTTTAATAATTATTATGGTAAGCAAAACAAGAATTTTTAAAATTTTATTTATTTACGAACTGTGAACGAAAATAATCCAGTTTTTCAATTTTGCACATCTTGGAGTTCTTCAATTTTGCATGTTTGCCCAATTTCTTGCGATTTGACAGTATGACGTGACGTCATAACATGGCAATCGATTCTATTCTTATTTGGAACGCAATATACAATGATATTTTAGTAGAGTCTGACCAACAAAAACGATGCCAAATCAAAAAATTCTAAAGTTTTACTATATCAAAGAATTTTGTTTAAAAAACAGTTGTAATACATTAAGAGCACTGTCGAGAAATTGCTGTGGCGCGGCTATCACTGATAGAATGTTGATTATAATACTGTTCAGGGAAGTTATGAAGTTCCGTAACCGTATCCGAGATCCGTATTTTTATCAGAAATAAAATAATATACTTCTAGTAACTTGTAGGGCAGGTAGTAGTAGCAGCTAGTGATTGGTAAGGTCCATTACACGACAGGTTTTGGTGCCAGTTTTGTTGCAGTCAAATATTTTGATTGACGAAAAACCTACTGTTCTAATGCGATGACTGACGTCCGTCCGTCATTCAAACATCATTCATGATCGATGGTTTTGATTGACGCTTGCATGACCGTGTAATGGACGCCACAGAGTACCTTTTTATGTATAATTGACGCCTAACTGTAAGCTGTGTATTATATGCCCTGCTTTCCTATTCACGATAACCAACTGTTGTTCCAACATGCAAGTGACCGTACACGTAAGCGCGTCCATTTATTTATTGACGCGTTATCAGCGATGTTATAGTGCTCGGAACGCGGGGATGGTTGAATTGGTTGATTTCAATGTCAAACGTGAAGTCGAAAAACCGTTTTTTTGGCAGGATCATATTCTATTTTCATAAGGTATCTCAAGTGTCTACACAACTGGACAATGTGTATAATCATTGAAACCAGCGCGGCGCGATCGTGACAAAATGGCGCTGAGAATTTCATTTTAATATTGACTACAATATTGTAGCTCAGCGAAGCTTACTGAATACTGAAAAGGCTGACTCGACTCAATATTTTTGCAGTATTTGACATTTGCTGTCAAATACTGCAAAAATGTTTTTGCACACTTATTCTAATATTAAGCTCCGTACTTACATACGGTTTTACTCGATCGAGCTATCTAGTCGAGTAAAAACCATTGCATGGGCTTTCTTCCACACAAACACATTCAGTATTAATCTATCGAGTGACGCGCACCGTTCAGTATTCACGGAACCGTTCGACGTTCGATCCAAAACATGTTTGTTCAACAAAGGAGACGGTGGCTACTACATTTAGAAAGCCCCGCAGCAGTGACGGATTAAGACTACTTGATGCCCTAAGCAATCTACGTCTGTGGGCCCCCCTATCCGTATGACCTTTACCGCCTAAAAACAATAGTTTTTTTGTAAAATAAGATGATGAGATGTTACGTACCATATAAGTGGAGTAGGTGCGACAACAATAAAGAATAAAGACTAAAGCATAATTTATTTATTAGGGGTTAAAGTATGAAATTGCCGATTTGTTCTGAAAATTTCTTTTCATTTAACATATTTATTTAATCAAAATAATTACCATTATTATCCTATACATTGCAACCATCTAAAAGGAAGGTCATTTATGGTTTTGTGATAGAACTCTGGTGATCTAGATTCGACAAACTGTGTGAAAGCATTTTGTACTGCCTCCTGAGAAGAAAACGTTTTATCAAGTAGAAAATTGTCTAAATCACGAAAATAAATGGTAGTCCGTTGGAGCAAGGTCTGGCGAATACGGAGGGTGACGAAAGGTTTCTAATTGCAGTTCTTGTAGAGTTAAAATGGTTTCTCGTGCTGTATGAGGTCTCGCGTTATCATGGAGCAATAATGGTGAGGATTGATTCATGAGTCGGGGCTGTTTCATTGTTAGTTTTGCTATCGTTGTTCGGAGTTCGGCACAGTAGATATCTGCTGTTATTGCTTGACCAGATCGGAGAAAGCGAATAACACCTTTTTTTTCGGTGGGTAAATCGTCATAAGACATCCCCCGCTCTTGGGCGAGGCGGGAGATAGTGTCAGACTTTTACTGACAAAAAACCCACTCCTGTTCCTTCGTCGCCTTTCGTACCAGGGCCGAGTCTTCCTTTCAGAATCAGACCCTTGGCCCTGCTAGCGACCCTGCTAGGCCCTTACAGTTGCTGACATCTCCATGAGGCACACGTGGAACAGCACGCGACGTCAACGACTTGGGCTCGGTCCAGATGGTTACCGGACGGTCGGACGGTGAGCCACCGACGGACGGTGAGCTATCATTGTTCAAAGTTCGGCGTAGTAGATATCTGCTGTTATTGCTTGACCAGATCGGAGAAAGTGAATAATACCATGCTGAGACCACCAAACAGTTACAATTACCTTTTTATTGGTAAGCTTTGCTTTAGGACACTGTTGCGGCGTTTGACCTGGGGTCAGCCATTGAATTTTTCGCTTACGGTTATCGTGAAGAATTCACTTTTCATCACATGTCACCATTCGATCCAATATTTCTTATTTCTGTATCGATTCAACAAGGCACCACAAGTTTCAACACCCGTTTCTTTCTGCAGGTCAGTCAAATCAGGAGGCACCCATTTTTCATATTTTATATTCTTGGTAAGGTAACGTTAAACCATGCCGCTAATTCCTGGGTAGTTTGGCTCGGATCGGCTTCCACCATCTCTTTTAATTCATTGTTATTCACCTGTGTGGGCGGTCTTCCACGTGGTTCGTTCTTCAAATCAAAGTTTAAACGCACGGTTCGTTCATTAGCAGTCCACTCTCCAAACGCAACATTTATATTGCGAGCTATTTCTGCCGCGTTAGTTCCGCGTCGGAACTCGTATTCAAAAATCACTCGAATTTTCGAAGTATCCGAAGTATTCATGGAGCTGAATCCATGAGGAATCTAGGAAACTCCTCAAATATTATACGCAACCATATAGTTATTTTACAGGCATTTACAGTCAAAAAGTAACATTTGATGAAGTGGAACTGATGAAGAAGACCAGAAATGGCCAACAGAACTTCATACTCACATGGATATCACAATGAAGATAGTTAAGCGACTATGACAATACAAATACATAAATGGTTTTCTGAATAGTTATGTTGAAAATGGTATCATCGAAGTGAAGTGATGATGATGATGGAGCCGGAAGGCAGGCACTGGAGTTCGATAATTTATCAATGAAAACTCGCCGTGTTTGGGCTTATTGGAATTGTCATAAGATGCACTTTGGCTATAAGGTACTTTCGAACTGATCTGATGATGGAACCGGAAGGTAGAAGGTGGACACAGGAACTTCATAATAAAACAATGTAACCTAGCAGTGTTTGGGTTATTTGGAATTGTCATGAGAATAGGCACTTTGGTTATAAGTGTATCGCAACTAAAAAGTGTGAAATAAATAACTTAGAAAAAATATTCGTAAGTCGGAGAAGAAACAAAAAAATACCGAGAAACACCGACTTCCGAAATTAAAGTTGTTTTGTTTCTTTTAGTGAAGTCGGTTATTATTTTTTTGTAATAAGTTTTTTTTAAAAGAAGTACTTCATAGGTACTATGTGAAAAAAGTTTCACCCAAAAATCTCAAACCATGATGGTTTTATGTCAATTCGAAGCCCCCTATTATTACGTATGCATAGAAGCACAATTACTCAAAGAACAAAACATATGCGGGGGGGGGGGCGCGGGGTAGCGGGAACGGGGTTATGACTCTAGGTTGGACTCTATGTTAACTTAAAACGCACGAATTTTCAAATTAGTCCTAGAAACTTTTTTTGGTGTGGTTTTGACATGAGAGTGAGACGTGATGCCCTAAGGACGGACTTTTTTTGTGCTTCTTCTGGTGCCCCCTCAGACGTGATGCCCTAGGCAATTGCTTAATTTGATTAAGGGTTAATCCGTCACTGCCCCGCAGTTCTTAATTATAATAGAAAAGAAGAAACATAAAAGGAGGTACTGGGTTAACTCGAAAATCCATTTTATTTTATTCTATACATGTTTTCACGACAATCAACAACGGCGGAAGGAAATGACTTTTATTTAATTCCATCGAACCGGCTCGATGCGAGCCTTCGAGCTTTACTGAGTTTTGCGGTCCACACGTTAATATTTACTCGTTTTGGAATAAAACTATCGAGTTAAACCGTAAGTGAAAACGGAGCTTAACAAGTTATATTACTGATTTTGATTACATGGCGGAATGGTTTAAAATCTTAGTCTACTCGATCGAATAGGGCTAAGAAAAAAAAAACCGTCATATTTGACATTTCAGTGTTGCCAACAACGCAGAGCCTGATGCCATTTTTCACAGCTAAAGTAACCCAGTAGCAGAATATCAACTTTTGTAGCTTAAAACACAAAAGACAAAATATCGCTAAAGTAAATAAAATAAAAGCGCAGTTAATAAAATAAAGCGCAGTTAATCTCAACTTTTTTTTATTTACAATCTTTAAAATCTTATAGTAGTGCTACACCGAAACGAATAAACAAAAAACATGTGCCTGAAAAATTCATACTTAATTATGATCGAGTAACGAAACAAATAAGCTTTTTTATAAAGTGCATAACATTCGTATTTAAGTTTATTTTATTGTAATCGGAAAACAAACAGTATTAACAACTAATAAAACAGCATATTATACAACTATAAACCAATGAAATGTTTTTGCATTTAAATCGCTATGAACAGCATGCTTGATAGAGAAAAAAATAGTTAATTACAATGATGATATACACTTTAACAATACGATACGTTTTTTAGGAATAAAGGCCTATTTTTGATCTCTCTATTGATCGCGCGTTGTCACGTGCTAAAGCTCGTTAGTTATATGACATATTTTTTTACACTTAAACTTACGTTTTTACTAGAGGATATATTTTTTCCACGGGTTTGTTGCTCAACACGAAATTTACGTGCATGCGATGTCACCCGATGTCGCTTACGAAAGGCAAAAAAAATACAAAAAAAAAACCCAATTGAACTAGCAGGAGAAAATAGGGTATTGTACAGATTTCTCTTCCTGAAATCAGGATTTTTTCGTTTCGCATTCGAGCATTATGGCCTTTCATCACCTTTCGTAATCGGCAACACTGAATTTGACCTGAAACAACTTCAGTTCAGTCAACTTGACGCACTGAAGTTGACTGAAAGTAAATAATCAATAAAAATCAATTATCACATTTTATTTTTCTTATTTGCATATAATGATCTAAGCTGCGCCTTCCCGCTAACTATAAAAGCCGCCATTTCTTAAAAAACCTCTAGTTTGATAGTATTTATGGAACTGGGCGGAGAAGAAACGGGCTCTGGAGAAATGGGACCATCAGACAGAAAATCCGAAACAGAGCGCTTAGTAGCCCCTAATGCCGATACATCGCCAAGTTATCTAAATCTCGTGTCGAACATATGCGGACTGATGTTCCTAGCTATTATCTTGTATTCTTGTTTTAAAGACGAAGTCACACTGTTTTCGTTTCATCCCACTCTGATGACGCTTGGGGTAAGTACTGTGCTTCTTATGACCAGGAGGTTATTTATTGCGCCTTATCTTAGTGTAATATTATTTCTGTTTTTCAGTGGATGATGTTTATGACGTCCGCTATGCATGCTCTCACTCCCGGTGATTTAGCTACAGGATGGATGCCTATACGATTGAGAAGTGCTCGCCATTGGATTCTTCAAGTGATAACTGGTACTTTGGTATTAACAGGATTCATTGTCATAGTAACTAACAAGTTTCTTAAGGGTATACCACACTTTGCTAGTTACCATGGTAAATTTGGACTGGCATCGTTTATTTTTATGTTGCTCACTATGTTAGGAGGTTTGGGTGCTCTTAACAGCTTAAAATTGAAAAATTACCTTCCCCCCATTTACACTAAATTGATACACACGTCTGCTGGTCTACTGACATTCTGTTTGGGGGTAACTACCATCTTGCTTGCTTTCTTCTCTAAATGGTGGCAGAACCCAGAATGGATGACGGTTCTTTGTTTCATTTTGGTCTTAATAAGCATGATAGCCACAACATTGAGACCCATTTTAAAGATTTATATTCGTCTGAGGGAAAGACTGGACATCCAAAATTAATAAATTCAATACAAAATTATATTTTTTCTTACCAAGTTTTTTAAAACTGACAGTGGAATGTGATATTTTAGTTTTACAACATTATAGTACATAACTTATTTACTTGTTTATGTTAAGGTTTCCACGGCTTGTTAATTTGTTTTAGAAGAATTGTCATTGTTGGTTTTGTATATTCTATGATGCATAATTTCTTGCTTAAGATTGTTAATATATCAGAATGTATACAGAAGTATCTATAAAACATATATGTCTAAGTAGGTACAGTCAGTAGAGTAGAGAGGAAAAAACAATGTGTGATGTAGTAGATCCTTTTAGAAAATCCTTATAAAAAATCATTTTATTTTATAAGTAATCTTTTTTGGATTTTATAATTTACACCTGTCCTATTTACAATTCAAATAAATGTAGGTATCATGATAATAATTATGTACAATACTTTTAAATGAAATTACAGGATATCAAAAATTATTTAGATATCCTGTTATATACTTTTTCTAATATGTGTATTAGAAATATAGGTACTATCTTTAAGCCTTCAATAATGTTATGCTTTCTATGTCTATTGGGCACAAGTTTACCTCTACATACTTATTATTATTGAACAAATATCAAGATAGATACAGTAATGAGAGAAATGAATGTTATCTAATAAAATAATAAAATAGGTAAGTTCAATAAAATCTTAACCTTGCCAAGTGTCTAATTATCAAGTTTTATGTACTTAATAATGTGTAATAACGACTGCATAAATTGTACAATCAACTATCAATGATTCTTGTTAGAAATAATTTTAGACATAAGATATCTTCTCTCTGTAGGGCGTTTTCATGACTTGACTGAAATTCAATAACTATTTATTTTAATGGAAGAATGAAAGAGTGAAGCACAAGGGGGAAAGGCACAACAATAGCCAAAGGCAGACTTAGTAGGTTCTAAGAAGCCAAGAGACTGAAAGTTCTGAGCTTAAAAAGCAGTTTTATTCTGATTTTATAATATTTCCTGAATCCAGTAAGATTACATTTATTATTGTAGACATACACAGTGCCAAATCATATTATTCTTCAAATGCTATCTTACAAATGTATTACTATCATACTTTGATAAAATTATAAACATTTAATGTATGTTGCAATGTGTAGAGCGATTTCTGCTTCATGTTCATAAATATCAATGCCTAATTGTATAAATGTATGTAAGTATGTATATCTTAACCAAATAAATGGTTGGAATAGCAAGCACCTTGTTTCCTGTAATTATTTACTAGCAACCTTTAATGCGTTTTGCTATTTACCTATAGCAATTCATGTCACATCCCACACACATCCATAGAAGGAACAGGAGTGAGTTTTTAGTCAGTAAAAATCTGACACTATCTCTCGCCCCACCCAAGAGCGGGATTTGTCATTAGATGATTTTCCCACCTTAAAAAGAAAAAAACATCCATAGAACTTCATCAGATTTTTCCTCGACAGTAGGTAAGTACCTACTGTTGAGGATTTAAGTTTCTTTGAATCTCTAAATAATAATAATATACTCTGTAGTCTTAGGAGTAGTAACGCTCTGTGAATGCCGGCAATGACCGTTCGCGCCGGGCCCTGGTACAGGCCAAGGTCTGGAGAGAAGAGGAATGGCAGGCGGAGAAGTAATGCTTGCTAACGAAGAAGGAAGCCGAACGCGTGAGGGAACGAACTTCCTTGCGTCCCAAGCGTCGGGATTCCGACCCCGATTTCTAGCCATCGGAGGCGTGGGTTTGCGAGCAATGGGTAGCTCGCCATCCGGCCGTCTGTATTGAGCCCGAGTTGTCGACGGCGGGTAGTATTTCACGCGCGCCTCAAGGAGATGTCAGCAAAATCGTAGGGGCCCAACATGGGTCAATAGTTTGTGCGGAAAAGAACCCCGGGGTCCTGGAACGAAGGCAAAACATAGTTGTGGTTTTTTTTTTAACCAGTATAATTGACATCCCGTCCCGTTCCGCCCTAGGGCGTGAGAAGTAAGTAATTGGATGATTTCCTACCCGAAAAAAAGGAGTATTAAGTTCTAAAAAAAGTTTTTTTCTCGAATTCTCAACTATCAAAAAGTCTTTTTAATACCTACCTCACAGAGTACTTTACCAACCCATCAGATCCCGGGTGGCGCCACTGTGTGGAACGCCCGGAGGACACGGTGGTGGTGTGCCCCGCTTGGGCAGACCAACGCCGTGTCCTTGTGGGGGCGATTGGCGGCGGCGATCTCTCGCGCCGGTCCTTGATACAGGCCATGGTCCGGAGCGAGGACGAGTAGCAGGCGGGATTTGTCATTAGATGATTTTCCCACCTTAAAAAAACCTACCTATCAGATGCGATTTGGATCCGTAGGATTTGATGATTAGAATGTGTGGGTGATCATAGACTAATACACTACTCCTTCGATTTTGTTTTGTGTTTTACTCTCAACTTGTGGCCATATAGAATTTAAGTCGTTCTTTAACTTGTTTGTATGTCTAAGTTCAGTCTGCAGAGTTTACTATAACACAATTGAGTATTTTGAAAGTTTTTTATAATTTACCTTTTAAGATTTTTTTTTAATGGCAATATTTGCACACTTAATTTAGTTTGGCAATAATAATAAACATCCGTCATGCAACAGCAGGGTTACCAGGTTATATTATAACCCCTAGCACTTGACAATTTTATACTGTTCGTTTTTTTGTTCAGTTTATATAAATACTCAGAAAACAGGGTAGTCAAGGTCATTAGTGATCTACGCTGACTATTTACAAGTGAAAAATGCTCAGATATATGATCATACTTACGGGGGTTAAAGACAAATCGAATGCAGTTATTCAGAAGGTGGTCAAGTTTATTAAGAAGGTCTGCATTTAGGTCAGAGTAGCATATATCCCCACAGTCAACTGAACAAGCTTTATATGCTGGAAGAAGATTTTTCAGTCGATAGAGTGACCGGGTTACTTTCCAACTGGAACTCGTGACCTACATACTTCCGCCAGTCGAGATAGGTGTCGTGTCGATATGTAGTAGACCCAAATCCTTAACTTCGGAGTCAAACAGAATAACTGTTGTCAAATATTATGTTTGGAACGGTTAGGCCATCAAGCTTTCTAAAACTATGGAGGCTTCTTACTATGATTAACTACATTTTAAGGGGTTAATTGCCACTCCAAAACGGTTATTTATGGGTTTATGTTCTCGATTATATCTGATAATACCTATATGTTGTTAATACCAGCTGCAACTGGTCGGCGTCAAGCACAGTGAAGCTTATAGGTTATAAGATTAATGTAAATAGAAAACAAAAGAGAAGATAAAATATCGCCAGCTGTAAAGTCACGCCACCTCGATGAAGTCTCCGGCATGAACTGACTGCTAAAGACCCTGATGATAAGGAAGAAATTATTCCAGCATCTCTTGATAGACAAAACGAAAAGAAAAGATTGACAAGGTGACTTCGTGACTGACAGTGTTAAAGCATTAGAGAAGTTTAATGTCTTCCATTCCCCACCTTAAATTTTCAGTAATTTTTTGGGGAAAAATAGTATTGATACAGTTTTATGTCACAAGGTTTATTACATATTTTAAACAACTAAGGAAGGAAGGGAAAGGGAATGCTAATGCATTTTTACTGTACTTCTATTTTCAAAGATAATGGTATGAGGGAAAAAGATGGTAACCCATTTTTGAAGTTTGCTGTCAGTCTTTAGTTTTTATGTCAATTCATTCAATTGTCATTTGTCAGTCGTGTCAGTAAGCCCTCACTAGTCTGTGTCAGTAAGCTTACTGTCATTTGCACGTGGGTTTTGTTATCATAAAACCGGGAATTACAATTCGCAACAATTGTGAAAATTATGAAATATAATTATAGTGACTTGGTTTAACCTATAAATATCGAAAAGGAAAAAAAAATGTAAGTTTTGAACAATTTTCTACAGTAAGTTAAAAGTTAACGAGTATGTATAATTGTACAGCCGCCTAACTTTTGGTGCACATTGTTGTTAACAGCTAGTTTTTTTTTTCATAATAATACTATTGTAATTCTAAAATCGAATTAAGTTATACATACAATTGATCACTTTTTAATCCAGTTCATCTTTATTCTTATAAGAGTCTGATTTCAGAGGATTTATTCAATTCAGATTATTGTTATCATTGCAAACTATTTCATTACAGATTATATAGTAACAGAACAGAAAAGCGTATACCATGGCACATTCATCAGGATCCTCTGGAAACTTAAAGAATGGCTTGATTGATTTCACCGCTGGTTCCTTAGGTAGGTAAGACTTTTATTTATTCATAACTTGTAAGACGTTATGGTAGAAAATGCCTATAGCATTAATAAGTCCGTCCTTGTACTTTTGTGTACAAATATTTAATAAATAGAAACATCTATATTTAGCTGTAAACTGGAGCATAACATTACCTAAGTCTCCAGCATATAAAGCTTACTGTATCCTTAGAACATTTAGGGTCAAAGGATGCTATTTCCTCTTTCTTTTTTTTTTTCTGATTAGGTGGAATAGCAGTAGTGTATGTTGGACAACCACTAGACACAGTGAAAGTGAAGATGCAAACATTTCCACATCTTTACAAAGGAATGTATGACTGTCTGAAAGTAACCCTAAGGAATGATGGCATATTCAGAGGTTTATATGCTGGCACTACCCCAGCCATCATGGCCAATGTAGCAGAAAATTCTGTACTATTTGCGGCTTATGGATATTGCCAAAAGTTTGTTTGTAGTCTCAGCGGAGTTGAGGTAAGAATTAATTGATAATTAAAAATAAATTAAGTGGCAGTGGGCAGGGCACATTGCTCGCAGAACAGATGGTTAATGGGGATGAAAGGTTCTGGAGTGGCAACTGTAACCACTTGAAGGCCTCCCATAAGGTGGTGGTTTTGTATTGTTGTTTTCGAAATGGTTAGTTTTTAAATTTTATTTATTTATTTTAATAGAGCTTGTGAAAATTTATTACTTTTTGTATTTGGAAACAATAGCATTGTTACTGGCCTGTTGGTCTAGTGGTTAGTGGCCCTGACTGCTATGCCGGAGGTTGTGGGTTCGATTCCCACCCAGGACAAATGTTTGTGTGATGAGCACGATCATTTGTTCTGTATCTGGGTGTAATTTATCTATAATATATATGTATTTAGAAATATATAAGTATGTTTATCAGTTGTCTAGTACCCATAACACAAGCCCTGCTTAGCTTGGGACTAGACGACGTTATGTGATAGTTGTGGAATATTATATTATATATTGTATAATGTAGGAGCACAAATTTGTGAATGTGAAGTACCATGGAACATTTTTACTAGGTTACAACTGGCTTGATATTACCAGCGGCAGTTGAGAATTTGTCATGCTCACTCAAATGTCTTGCTGATGGTGGCATGTGTTGTTGGGCCATTCGGTTCCCTTCAAAATGGTTGAGCTGATTGGGGCTGATGCACGCGTCATGCTCGTGAACGGGTGCCGTCAGTTGAGACTGGTCTCGTAGCTGCCAGTGGTTTCATTCAATTTTTAATTAGCTTTTTTATTTTTTACTAATTATCTACATTGTGCTCACATAATAGAAGCGACAAAAAACATGTTCAATGCGTTCCAAATAAGAATAGGATCGATTGCCAGGTAGTGACGTCACATCATACTTCCTTTTTATTTCTTCTTTATTTTATTTACTAGCTGTTGCCCGGACTTCATCCGTATCAAGTTCGTAAAACTGCATATATGTAGGTAATTAATTCTGTAAGGATCTAATTTATTTATTTTCTATATAAATAAAATGCCTAAAGGCCAAAACATCAATCAATCAATCAATCAATCATTTTATTTGCATAATATGGGTTTACAAAGATGTTTGCAGAGGTACAGTTTCACCATATTCAGCTTATGTTCGCATGCAAATGTATTATAAAATTACATATGATATTATGATCATGTCTTTAAAATAATAGAAATACATTGATAAAAGTCAATCTAAATAAAATTTCAAAATTATTAATAAGAATACAAAAAGTCAAGTGGTACATAATGATTATAATAAATTAAAAGTCAAATTAAATAAAGTTAAATTAATTATGTCAAAATATATATATATATTTGAATTGTTATTATTTAATTAATTATATTATTAACATTAATTGCATTACATTTTGTCATTGAAGTACTCCTTAACCGAATAATAAGCCTTATCTATAAGAAAAGACCGAAGTTTATTTTTAAATAAGTTCACATTATTTGTACTGCATATAATTGAGGGTAGTTTATTATATATATTTGGGCCCATGCAAACAAAGCTTTTAGTAAAGAGCGCGGTTTTACAAGGTGGAACGCATAATTTATCTGCGTGACGCTTTCTAGTACGATACTCAAACAGTTCAAGATTAGAGTGAATAAATAGTGCTGTCTCATAAATGTAGATGCTGGGTAATTTTAATAGTTTTAATCTCTTGAAATGGGGCACACATTAGTCAGTTTGAGTTAACCTACATATTGCTCTCACGCATCTTTTTTGTGCCCTGAACGCACGTTCCAAATCAGTGGAGTTTCCCCAAAAAATAACACCGTAGCGAAGAGTAGACGATACATAACCATGGTAAGCAGTTACCAAGGTGGTATTCCACGATTTTACTAAGACCACGTAAAGCAAATGAATAACTGTTTAATTTGTTACATATATGCTCTATTTGTTTTTTCCAAGTCATTTTTTTATCAATGTATAATCCTAAAAACTTGGTTGACTCTACTTCTTCTATTATATGGCCGTAACAATTGATGTTTAAATCCTGTAACGTTTGTCTCTGCCTAAAATTAATAGCTTTTGTTTTACTAATATTAATTTTTAAATTATTACTTATTAACCAATCCATTGTATTATTTATCGTCAAATTTATATTGTCAAGAATATCATTTTTGTCATGCGAGTCAAAAAGAATAGTACTGTCGTCAGCAAAGAGAGTCATGGGATTGTCAGTTACAGTTGGTAGGTCATTAATGTAGACTAGGAAAAGGAATGGCCCTAGTACACTTCCTTGTGGCACGCCATATTTGACATGCCTTTGGGCAGATTTATAAACTGTCATATTTTTTGTTTTTGGGCAAATTTTCGATATTTCAGTTTGTTGTAGTCTGTCAGTCAGATAGGATTCTAATAATTTATGTACATTTCCCCTAATACCAATTGCATAAAGTTTGTCCAAAAGTATGTTAATTTTAACGCGGTCAAATGCTTTAGTCATGTCCATAAATAGGGCTACAGTCGGACAGCGCTTATCCATGTTACTTAAAACGCGCTTGCAAAAACTATATATCGCTTGGTTTATTGACTTATTTTTCCTGAATCCCATTTGTTCTTTAGCAAATAGGTTATTACTTTCAAGATAATTGCAAAGGCTATTGTAGATTACTTTTTCAAAGATCTTAGAAAAAATAGAGAGTAATGCAATTGGGCGATAGTTGTTCATGTTATCTTTGTCACCTTTCTTATGTATTGGCTTTATTATTGAGATTTTAAGTTTATTAGGAAATGTACCTGTTTCTATAGATAAGTTTACTACATGCGATAGTACCGGTGATATTATACATGCCACTCTTTTTACAATATTAGTCTTGATTCCGTCGTACCCCACACTAGAAGTATTTTTTAATGAGGATATGATTTTATGAATTTCAACTGGATCAGTAGGTGGCATAAACACTGATTTGTTGTGAGAGGGTGGGCATTTGAAAGCAGGGACTTTATCTTCCGGTATTATTTGGTCAATAAAATAATTATTAAAGTGGGTTACTATTTTGTTTGGATCGAAAACTGGTGAATTATTAATTTTTATATAATTTATATGTTCACGAGGTTCGTTATACTTACTTTTATTGATTATTTGCCAAGTTGTTTTCGATTTATTTTTAGAGGTATTTATTGCATATGTGTTTTGGGCTTTTTGTGTTAATTTTATAATGCATTTAACTTTTTTAGCGTATTGCTGAAATATTAATTTATTTTCGTGGGTCCGTTTTTTTCTATAATTCCACAAAAGTGATCTTTTACGTCTACAACATGTCTTAATGCCCTTTGAGATCCATTTTGGCCTTTTATTTTTCGAAAACCTTATTTTTATACGTGGGAAATGTAAATTATAAAATAGAGTAAAAATTTCATGGAATTTATTGTATGCATCGTTAACGTCATTAGAGTCAAAAACTTCCTTAAAACTTAATTGTTTTAAATTTTCAATAAACTTTTTTATATTTTCTTCCGAGTAATCACGTTTATATTCATACCAATGGTCAATACCGTATAATCTCTCTACGGGATATCGCAAGATTTGGGCAGTGTGATCAGACAACGCTAGTTCCACTACACTTGCTTTGCACCCTTGAACGTTATGTAGAATGTTATCTATACACGAATGGCTAGCAAGTCTTGTGGGTTGTTGAATTTCAATCGTCATATTATTGCTTAGACAGATTTCTCTAAACTTAGAAGATTGACTAGTTTTCTTCAGCAAGTCTATATTAAAGTCGCCACATATTATAAGTTTCTTATTTTTTGAAAATTTTATAACCTTGTATAATCGATCAAAAAATATATCATTGTTTTATATTTAACAAGTTCGATCGCGCAACATTCTATTATATGACTTATAGATAGATTACAAATGTCAGGAACTTCTTTCCATTCATGATTATTTTTAATAAGAATGCATGACCCACCCCGTTTAGAGTCATTTCTGCAAAAACTAGTAGCTAATGTGTAGTTCGGGATTGACACATATTGTTCATAACCTGACATCACAAAATGTTCTGATACGCAGATGACATCAATACTAAAATTGTCTTTTACCAGTTCTTGTAAACAGACTGTAAGTGTATCAGACTTATTAAGAAGACCGGCAATATTTTGATGTAAAACATTTATATAATTATTCAAGAAAAAACTCATTACTTAAACTATTATCATGCATTGAATTATTAAGATTAGTCATTGAGATGTCATTTTTGAGATCAAATTTTATAATGTCATTTATATAATAAAAAATGTCCGTAAATACAATACTCATGTCGTAGTTATTGAGTTTACCAGTAAAATTGTCAAACATTTTAAAGTCACATGAAAGATTTTTGTTACTGTCAAGAAAGTAGGCATGTTCATGGGCTAGAATGTCAAGGTAAAGTAAATTGTTAAAATTTTCCACTCTACAGTTATAAATATTAGTATGCCTTCCATATTTAAATGTAGGCGCACATATTATTATGTTTGTGTGTTTTGTTTCACTTAATGTACTCCTTATATAAAATATTAAGTCAAAGTAAGCAGTGGTGGTCTTGAAGTCTTCTTCCCCTATTAGAATAACACAAAAGTCGTTAAGTGTGAAGTCTTTCAACTTTGCGTCGATATTGTACAGCATATTTTCTGTGTTTGTGTTCGAAAACAAATAATGACATAAGTCATAAGCGCCTTGAAACGTATTTTCAGCTGTTTGTGTAATATTATTTCTATTATTGTTGCTTAATATACATATTTTGCTTTTTTTTGTTTCCTGTTCCTTGTCTTTAATATATTATTTGTTGATTATTTACTTGTTTTTTGAGTTTCTCGGTTTGGTAAAGATCTGTTAAATTTGAAGAGTAATTTGCAACGGTTTGTGTTTGTTTATCATTGCATTTTTTCTTTTTATTCGGCGTTGCGGTTTTAGTAGATTTGATTGGGGTGCAAGTTACTGTTTTATATAGTTCGTTTTTCTTGACTAAATCTTGATTATGTTTTCTTAACTTTGTGTTTTCTAAAGATAGGCATTCAATTTCCTGATGTGCACTACATAGTTCGGATTCAAGTTTTTCAATTTGTGATTTTAACAATATTAATAATTCTTCTTGTTGGTGTTCTTTTGACAGATTGGGTAAACTAGACAGACTTTCATTGTTGTCCGATTCATCATCAAGGGTGTTTGTCATTAATTCGTTGGTTTTATTTAAATTTGAGTCGGAATGAGTGCGCGTACGACGGAACGTTATGTTTTGTAAGAAATCCATTCTAAAGAAGTATTTCAAATCTTACTTAGTAATTATTTCAAATATTCGTTTCAATGGAAATCACAAAAAGACGATTATGTACTGGGGCTCGAACTCGCGTCACTCTGTTTAGTTGTACAGCCGTGTTACGAATCAAGCCAAGTATTCATTTGTAAAGTTGTTCAAAATAATGCTTCAGTAATGGAGCTGAGTATTTTTGTCAATCAAGTAGCCGTTAAGAATAGTGAATCATTTGCTGAATGTATATATTTTCACATTTAATTATGATTTTTATTGTACTCACAGATTATTCCTCAATCAATGATCATCAGTAAAAGTAACCTAAATTATTAGTTCATAAAACAAATACATCTAACATATTACGTTGTTTGAAATCTCGTTCCCACGGAAAAAGGAAAACTAGCCTAAGTTAATCCTGAGTTATAAGGATTAACTTAGGCTATCTTTCAATGCAAGTCCCGTCGAAATCGGTCTTGTCATTTCGGAGATTAGCCAGAACAATCAGACAGACAAAAATTTTAAACATTACAATTTTGTTATAAGAATCGGATATAACTTCATATTCATTAATTTAAAAAAATATATCGATATTACAAATGGACACTTCATTTTTATTTATATGTATAGATTTTGTTTGTTTCAGAAAGTAGAGGAGTTATCAACCTTGGGTAATGCGTCAGCCGGTTTCCTGGCAGCATTCTTCTCTTCATTCACATTGTGCCCGACAGAATTAATCAAGTGCCAGCTACAAGCCCTGCGGGAAGTCAATGTGCAATCTTCACAAACAGTTGTACGATGATTGTTTTGGGTATTTTATTTGTCTAGCTATCTGAATATAAGGGCATGAATACTTGTTATGTGCGGTATTTTGTTTGAATAATGTTTATTTTTGAGATAAACATAATGTGTGAACATTATGATGATGTAATAAGCATTTGGTGACGTAATTACGGTTTACTAGTTTTTAGTGACTTGAAAGTCTAAACTCTTATGTAGTGTAGGTGTAGTACAGATACCCATTCAGATACCTGTATTTTGTAAATACCTCATTTTAGACTCAATTAATAACTTATCTGTTGTTTATATATGAACATGTTATCACAGTCAATCACTTCTTTATCTTATTTGCGCTATATTTTTGTTGCGACCTTCAGAGTAACATAATACGATTGCAAACAGATGTTTACATAGAATTTCTTTGGCAGGTAAAAGTGTCACCGCTGCAACTCACACAGCAGATATTCAGACAATATGGAATTCAAGGTCTGTTCCGAGGACTAGTGCCTACCATCATGAGAGAAATGCCTGGATACTTCTTCTTTTTTGGAGGATATGAAGGTAGAATTAAGTTTTTTCACCAACATACTTTTAAAAACCCAAAGACTCCCAAGCCCCTAGAAACCTAAGCTAGTCGTCATCATCTTCCTGCCCTTGTCCCGTGTTATTTAGTTCATTCTGCCCTGTCACTCGACATACCATCACTAACTTTCTTTTCTTTCATATCACTCTTCACACAATCCATCCATCTTTTCTTTGGTCTCCCTCTCCCCAGTATCTAAACCTAAGTCGTATCTGTGTTATATTTAATGTAAGAATCAAGTCTTAGAAGAATTTTAAAATGTTACAGGAACAAGAGAATTATTGAAGAAACCAGGCCAGACCAAAGATGATATAGGTTTTGTAAAGACCATGATAGCAGGCGCGGTGGGCGGTCTCGTCCTTTGGACTGTCATATTCCCCTCGGACGTAATTAAATCAAGAATACAAATATCAAACAAGAGTCAGAAGTTTCTGACGGTCGGATACGATATTGTACAGAAAGAAGGTATGTTATCTTTGAGTTAGTGCGCAGAAATGCTTGTCTTCGATATCTCTCGTATAAATGTTTATTTTACTTCACACATGCGGGTGTATGAAGGTAAATTCATATCTAATTGCGTAGCTATTTGTCCTCATTTAATTTACTTCGGGTATTACCAGAACAGGTTTTACGATATAAAGTGTTATCGTTTTTTATATCGGAAATTGTGGAATAAATTCATGGTGTGGTTAGAAATGCCATAATAATTAACACAGCTGAAAATAAATTAAGTTCCATTTTTGGAATCCAATAGATGCGAAACGCACAGGGCCGGTCGTTGTGGCGATAGTTGGGGTAGGCCCATGTCCAGCTTTTTTTTTATGTGGTACTGGTAGAATGACGACAGTGACTGTCGCAACCCTATGTCCAACTGTGGACGTCTTTCGGCTGAAATGATGATGAAGTTGCATTTAATTTAACATGCAAAAAAATAAATATTTTAAGCGGCATCCGAAATTTTATATCGTATAATTTTTTCAGGTCTTCTAAATTTAATCTGTCCCTACCCATTTAAAACCGTAGGAGCTCAGCAGGGCCGAAGCCAACTGGGGCCATGAATGTCCGAAAGGGAACTCCGAGGTTCTGGGACACAAGGCAAAGGAGGAACTCAGAAGTGGGTTTTAGTCAATGAAAGTCTTGACACGCCCTCCCGCTCCGCCCTAGAAAAAACCATATAAAACATTGAGGTCGCAGTTGTATATGTTTTAATGTGAACATTCAAGATTAGTGAAGTTGATATAATTTACTTACTCATATTGAGATAATATTGAACACGCAGCGCAGTAATAAATAACGTATCTCGTCATTTACTTTGACCTCGCAAGCATAGGAAGCGATAAGAGAAACGAATTCATTGAACGCTAATCATCTTAGCGTGCGCGTTAGCGCGAAACAGTGAAATTATACGACGTTTTTCATCATTTATTATTTACTTTATCACTTTCAAGTCTTTATCAAAATGGGTTGGCAGAAGACTCTTTAACTATATAATTATTTTGCTTCATAATAATTACTGTACGTTCGTAACAATTTAACACCGTTTTTGGAGGCGCGATCAGAGAATGGGTCGCAGGGGGGTCAACACTCACTAATACCTATAATTCCACGACTTATCACGACAGATCTTAGAAATTGATCACTTGATGATATGGCCAAGTAAAACTGGCATTTGGCTTAAACGGGTTGGTTTTAAACGTTAAAGTTTGATAATATGTCAATTCTAGTTTGGCCTACTTTCTTTAGATCTTTTACTATCATAGAAATCTTACATCCATGATATGGCCAAACGAGGATTGACATATCATCAAACGTTAATGTTTAAACGATCTGGCCAATTTTAGTTGGCCATATCATGAAGCGATCAATTCCAAGATCTGGCCACGGCATATACTTACAAGTCAAATTGATAAAACTTCAAAAAATTGTCAATTCATGGATATTTAATAATAATAACCAGCTTTAATCGCCTAAACAATCCTCCACGACAGACTTCGCGATAATGCCTTGTTGCATGAAATCCGCCTATGTACAATCGTAACTTAGCAAAGATTTCGATTTGGCATAGTGGGGGTAAGTTTGCGCATGTTACACTTATTGCAATAAAAAATGGTCAATTATGTACTTTATGGTTTTTCATTATTCTATGGTTATTGCCATAATTTATTTTAAATATGTCTTTACAAGAAAAGATTAGTCGTAATAAATAAAAATGTAAAATTAAAGGTTAAGAAGTTTATTATATAATGCCGTCCTTGTCACTAACACTATCGTTTTTTAAAAGTGTTACCCCTGGCCAGATATCAATGTCAGCAGCACCAGCAGTAGCGCAGAGCTGGTGAACGGATTTAGCTCCTTTTTTAGTTTTTCCATACAACAGTAGGTACACATCATAAACCATTTTTTAGGCACGACTACGTAAAATGTTTTTGGCTTTTCGACCGTGTGTACTTTTACTTTGTAGTAGTAGGCGCAGTTAAAATAATGAACTGTTACATGCATACGGTCATCACTCACCTTGGGCTTGCTTTGGAAAATCAATGAGCCACCAATAAAAATAATATAACAGGATCATAATTATGCTACCTAAAATAAAAATCATATGAAATTGTGGGTATTTGCAAAGGTAACAGCGCAGCGGGCTGATTTGCAAGACGCCAATCTTTTTTTTATTATTTGATATAAACTAGTGCTTGACTGAATACAATCGCGGATATAGGTGGCGCAGTACGGTATAATAACTATACTTTCCCAATTTTTCAGCAAGCTCTTGTGTCTCGAAAAATGAGTTGTTACCTTCAGCATTTTCCCTTTTATGTAGCTAAATGTCCATCGTATTTTTAAGAGCATTTAATGCTACCTTTTGTGAAATTTTAGAAGAATATTTTAATTTAACGTGTAGGATTTTGGAGGGGATCGTGTCCCCGGTACCCACCCCCCCCCCCCCTCTTCAGACCGCGCCTGACCCTAGGTTGTACGTGAAAGAAACGGTTCAACCAAGTGCAACAAGAACAGAAACTCTTTACGTACATATGTAATTTCTTTGTAACACAAAAGAATTTCGTGACTAACAAACAGATAACACACAGTCAAACCACTGAAGATAAAGAATGATTCGACCCTCTTATCTCACTTATGACCTTTGAAGAATCCTTTCTTACTGTAAGGATTTAAAGATTGTTTGTCAGTGGCGTAGTTACCTCGAACAGTTCCCTAGGTTCAACAAATTACTGACCCGAGCCGCCCTGGGCGATGATAGATCTACGAATACTACATTGTAGTAGGTACAACCTCGTGTTATCACACTGCAGGGCAAAGGCCCCCCTCTCCTCTTCCACTTCTTTCGGTCTTTTACAGTCACGGAACAAATGGGCTAATCTTTTAAACAGCTTATCCCGCCATTTTTTATGGGTTTGTTCTGTAGTCGTTTCATGCTATGTAGGATCCACTGAGTCCTCATACGAAACATATTTTTTGTTGTGTGATTGACTAGTCTCGATTGAGATTGACCGCCGCGAACGAAATTCTCTGGTCTGACGCCATCTGACCGAATTTGTAATGTTATAAGCCTTTCTTACTCATTGTTGTTTTAATATTTCCAGGTGTGCTGGCTCTATACAACGGACTGAAACCAACGTTGGTGCGGACGATTCCGGCAACAGCCGCCCTCTTCGTAGTCTACGAGTACTCGAAGAAATGGATGCACCAATCTTTTGGAGACTAACCCTTTGGTGATAAGTGTTATAGTGGAATTACAAAGATAATTTATTTTTGAACTGTTATACACTAGGAGTCTAAGGAATGTTACTCACTTAATATTTGATAAGTACTGTCTTAGATCACAAAACTCAACTTTTAAATAAAAAACATTGGCACTTACAAGAACGTTCTTATTACAGAAAAATATTGTATCGTATGCTATTGCTTACGTCGCATGTTTAAGTTATTTAGAAAAGATAAAAAAATCATTTACGAGTACTTAAATATAAAGTAACTATTCGTAAACGCGCCACCACCACCACCACAATTACAGCACCTAGCTGTAATTTAAATTGTACATAAGAATTCCATAATACTTAATGCATTTAAATTACCTAGTAGATACAATGACCACCACTGCGTGTTATGCTCTGTTAAGTTTGATCCAGACAGTATTTATCAGATGTTGTGCAATATTCAAGAGCAAGGAGAGCTCGAAGTGATATACAAGTACCAATAATACGAATTAGTATGTAGAATTATACAAATAAATATATTATTCAGTTTATAAAAAGTATTTACATTTTAAAATATTGATATTCATACTTATCATAATATAATATCACCAAAAAGTATAAAAAATAGACCACCTATAAAGGAAAAAGAGAGTTTGCTGCTGACGGTCAGAGCTCCAAAGAGGGAACCTTCAGACAATACAATCCGTATCTAAGAGTACCGTTGTCTAAATCCAGCCGCCTAACGAAAGTCTCTCGAGGTATTATTGGTCGATGTTCGTCATGCTCGTGGCTATGAAGCTATTGGCTGACACGACTATTATCGGTACAATGATTGCTGAGCCCACATAACCTCGCGAGTCAAGAAAGTGAAAAAATACTTGGTTTATTTCATGCCGCCAGCAGCAGTACCCGAGTCAATAGTTTTCTCCATACAAACTTTAGACCCCCGTTCCGTCCCCTTAAAGAGTGAATTTTGGAAAATCCTCTCTTAGTGCTCGCCTACGTCATAAAAGTCTTATGCAAAATTTCACGTTACTAGTCCCAGTAGTTTCGGCTGTGCGTTGATATGTCAGTCAGTCAGTTTCTTCTTTTATATATATATAGATAAATCATTACCTATTATTTCATAAAGGATAGAGTTCTATATGGGGGTTTTCTGGTCCTAAAAAATAGGAAAAAATAAGGTTGATCGCGTGTATGAAATGTTAGCATTTTAGAACATGAATTTTAAGTTTTCATTAAAATTATTTATATTATTCTAGTAATAGGTTGCGCCCATATAAAAACAAAAATCAAATCTTTTTTATCGGTGGAACATTACTAAAATAATATAATACAAAAATTTCATATACGCCTAACCTAACCTTATTTTTTCCTAATTTTTAGTGTCGGAAAGAAACCTACAACCTCCATCCTTTTCCGATTATTTTATAGTGAGTTTGCTCGTCGCACTGATTGTAGGTAGGTGTACCATAAAGATATTGCACCATTGTGCAAGTAAGTTCATTACTGCATATTAGGTAAGTACTAGCTTCTGCCAGTGGCTTTTATACCCTTAGGGGTTTTTTTTTATTATTTATTGTTATTATGGTTATTTACATGGAATAACAAAGCAGCGCGGCACTTTGCGGCTAATTTAAGCTATGTGGTGATAGATCAGTCACTCGGTAACCTTTAATTAATGTACGAGGCTAATTCAACTTTTATATGGTTTTAGCGTACTTCTGTATAGTTTTTTCCCCGCTATATTTTTATTAAAATGGAGCGGGGTATTGAAAAAAAACCGAATGTCTGTTTTCGGATTCCCGCAACCTTTACCAGGTCATCAGTCCACCTTGTAGGAGGCCTTCCAACGGCCCCAACGGCCATCTGTTCTGCGAGCAATGTGCCCTGCCCATTGCCACGCAATTCCAGCACACTTTTCCAAAAATCGCCTTGGCGTTAAGCCTGAGGTCTGTGTTGAGGGGGTTGCTCAAAGGTAGCCAGCGAAATTCAAATTTTCTTCAAGTTTATAGTATTTTGCAGGTCAGAGTCAAGTTGTATGTACCTAATTAATATTATTAAACGGGATCTTTTTTTTAATGATACCTATAGGTACCAGTGCTTGGCTGCGATCCTTCAGTTCTGTCAGAACAGTTATATCTGAATAGATGCTAAACAAAAGCGCATTAAATACTTGCTGTCAGTGCCGCATTAGGCCAGCGTGGGGCCTGTAGCAAATGCTGCCAAGGGGCTCCCTGAATCTTTGTTTAACTAAATGATAACAAATCAAAGTTTTTTTAAACTTATTTTTCTATCAGGCCGCGGAGCTCTTATGTAGCGATGGGTTCATAGGCAGTTGCCTCCATTGTTTTACTGAAAAATGCGGTAGGTATTAGTAAGATTTAATAATGCACAGATATCTCGGACTTATTTTGTCCAAGCGGGGTCCACTCCAATGTGCGGGGCCCGTAACATTTGGTACTCTAGTCTTGCTGCGTTGCTGATCCGACACTGAATACTGCCGAGTACATATTGCAGTAGGTACCTACTAATATCAAGTTGTTATCCGATAATAGTTATCTAAAACAGCGGTTTACTTATTATATTCTAGACACCAAGTCGTTTTCCAACAGATGCCCGTTTGTTATCAGAGAACACTTGTAAAGTGTGAAAAACGGATTAGGAATTTAGAATATTACGACTTACCTATCTTATCTTATCTTGATGTGGGGCTGGCCTCAAAAACCAGAGCACTTCGACCCTTCTGGATCTTTTGTGCTAGTCCCCCTCCCTTCTAATTAAACCCCAGCCTTCCGTGCACCTTCGTCATGAGTCCCAGTATGGCCTTGATGGGGCTGAGCCTATAGTCCTCTGGCCTAGGAAATGGTTGGCCCAGATACTCTAGTCTTTTGGAGCCTAGTGCTGCACAGTCGCACAGTAAGTGTAGCATATTCTCCTCTGCCTCTCCACAGATCCTGCAAGTCGGGTCGCTTGCTAGTCCCATGTTGTAGAGCTGTTTGTTGGTGGCATAATGCCCCGTGAAGACTCCTGTGATTGTTCGGAGCTGTGTTCTGCTGTACCTTCATAATTTATGGGTCCAGGCCTTATCTATGTCATTAAGAAATAGCTTTGCATGCTTCTGGCCTGTTGTGTTGCGCCAGTGTGTACTGTGTATTTCTAACGCAGCCCCTTTCAATTCTTGGTTGATGACCCTTGGTGAGAGTCCTATGAAGGGTTCCGGTCCTTGTAGGGGTGCCTCGGATCCTTTTCTTGCTAGAGTGTTGGCCCTTTCATTGCCTTCTACTCCTGTGTGACCTGGCACCCAGATCAATCTGACCTTGTTGCGCCTTCCTAACCGATTCAGTATTTTAATACAGTTTAGTACGAGCCCAGAGTCCACTCTATTGCACGTGAGTGCCTTAAGTGTTGCTTGGCTATCGCTTAAAATGTAGACAGTGTCCCCTTCGGTGCCTCTGTCTAGTATTTCCTGCGCAAATGCGATTATAGCATAGGTTTCTGCTTGGAATACCGTCGCCAGTTTGCCCAAACTTAGGCTGAGATTGCAGTTGTCGCTATGTACCCCCGCTCCTGTACCGGTGTTCATTTTAGAACCATCCGTGTACCATACCTGGTTCTTCCCTTTGTGGGGTTTCATTCCACCTTTCCATTCCTCCCTACTCGGAATGTAGATCTTAAACTCCTTTTTGAGATTGTGAATGGTATGTATTTTGTCACATCCCATGTCCATCATCCAGTCAAGTTCCCTGTTCGGTCTTGTGTTTGTATGGTTTTTTTGTTTCCCATGTCTTCCCATAAGCGGAGCGACACATGCCAAATACTCTTAGAGCCTTGTTTGCTGTCGCTTCAGCATGGCTTTTCCACGTGAGTTTGCTGTCTAGAATTACTCCTAGATATTTTACTTCTGTGGACAACTCTAGTAAAAGAAAGAAAAGAAAAGAGGCTTTCCTTTTGGCCCTGCGTACACCCATTGTTGTTAGGTCCCTCCTTCTGGTAAACGGGATGATCACCGTTTTGCTTGGGTTGATGGATAGGTGGTTGAGTTTACACCACCTTTCAACCATGTTTATTCTCTCCTGTATGATCCCCGACACAGTGTTGGGAAATTTTCCATTTACAAGTATCACGAGATCATCTGCATATCCAACCGTGTACGTTGGTCCTTTGTTCAATTCTATTAGCAGCTCGTCTATCACCAAACACCAGAGAGTTGGCGAGAGTACGCCTCCTTGCGCGCATCCTCTTGTGACATGCGCCCTTTTGGTCTCACCTAACAGTGTTGATTCTATAACTCTGCCCTTCAGCATATTGTCCATCCAGTCACAAATGGTAGGGTCTATGCCATGTTTCTCTGCAGCTGTTCGTATCGTTCTAAAAGTAGTGCGATCGAACGCGCCTTCTACGTCGAGAAAAGCTGCTAGGCATATCTCTTTGCATTCTAGCGCCTTTTCGGCACGGCTTACGACCTGGTGTAGCGCAGTTTCTGTCGACTTACCAGGCTGATATGCGTTTTGCATCCTGTGAAGCGGTTGTTTTTTCAGCGCTCCCTCCCTGACATGCTTATCTACAAGCTTTTCCAGAGTTTTTAGGAAGAATGATGTCAGACTTATAGGTCTGTATGACTTAGCGTCCTCATAGTCCGCTCTTCCTGGCTTGGGAAGAAAGATTACTTTCGCCTGTCTCCACGCCTTTGGTATGTAGCTAAAGGCGATGCATGCTCTGTATAGTCTACCCAGATGCGGTTCTAGTATGTTCCCCGCTCTTTGTAATAGGGCTGGGTACACTCCGTCTGGTCCCGGGGCCTTGTATGGCTTGAAGCTTTCCAGGGCCCACTTTATGCCATTCTGCCCTACTACCTTTTTCGCGGCGTCCCAGTCGGCTTTCGTTGTTTTTGACGTAATGTCGTCTAAGCTTAACGAGTCCGCCGTGTCGGTAGCTGCGGAAAGTGCGTTCTGAACATTATCTCAACATCACCTCCAGACTCTGTCGGTTTGCCATTCCCATCCTTGATGGATGTCAGTGGATTCACCTTTGCAGTGGCCATAGCCTTCGACAGCCTCATTCTATCTGGAATGCTGCCAATGCTGTCGCAGTGGTCCCTCCAGGCTTTCCTTTTGGCCCTGCGTACAGCCTTATTATATTCCGTTAGCTTTATAGCATACACCTCAAAATTTTTGAGAGCCTTAGCACGATTGAAGGCGGCCCTAGTTTCCCTCCGTAGCCTAGCTAGGTCAGAGTTTGACTTACCTATAGGTAAGTCTGTTTTTTTTGCAACATATTTTATAAACATTTAGTACCTAACGGACCTTTTTTAAAAATAGGTCTTTGATTTAAACTTCAATTCAACAAAGACAATATTACCCAATGATAAGACCTTTGATTGAAGTGTTTTGATGTAACAAACAAACCTCACAAAGAAGTCACACCATTTTATTGATTTTAGTCTCATGTCATCAGACGAATATCAAGTACAGAACATTTATAGATATTCTAGGAAATCATTCAAAAAGAATAGGAGGGGTTCCCATGAAAACGTTTGTGATAACAGCAATTTCGAGGGGCCAGACACGTCACCAAGAAGTGATATTCGCAGCGATGGAAGAATGGACAGTAATATTGATGGACCCAGTTGTAGTTGTGAAGTAGACCCCGAGGGCGAGATCGCCAATATTCTTCATAAGAAATGTCCAGTTATTACGCTGGCGCAACGGCAACTGGCAAGGCTCCTGGATGAAACAGACAAACTGCTATGCGATAACACAAGATGTTGCAGGTTGGTACAGTTTCTGATACCTAAGAAAGTTTGGTCCAAACTGGCTTGGATCTACCTACTACCTAAACAAACAATCTTAAAGCCATTCGTGTAGCTAGGCGTGGGCGAAACGGTCCTATAGTCACGGCCTCGCAATTAAAGGGGCCTCGCGTAATGACGAACGAGGGCTCTTTAAGTGGGAAGTGGGGTAAGGGTCTTGTCTGTTTAAAGCGCTCAAGCTTAAAACGGGCCCATTACTATAGGTAGGTTTCTTTTCAGTCCTGACATGTTAGTCCAGTAACGATTCTATGCCACATTTGCCGGCCTCAGGCCTTTTCTTGTGGTGCCTGTCTCACCTGCTCATAAAAAAGAAGTGACAACAGCGGATTCTAACTTCTAACCACTCACCGAACTACGGTCACCTGGAGAGTAGGTACCTATCTAAGGCTACGAACATCCACCTACCAATTTGTCAATAAGAAATCTAATCCATATTCTTCCTTACTATTATTGTAAATGTGAAAGTAATCCTGTCTGTCCATCACGCTTTCAGGGATAAACTGCTGAACCGATTTTGATGAAATTTGGTACGAAGTAAGCTTTGGAACCCCAAGGAAAATCATAGGCTACCACCTACTTATTATCTGGCTTCGACTTCGTGTCCGCTATAACCGACATTCACCCGGACGAAGCCGCATGCAGAAGCTAGTCTAATATATAAAAATCTCGTGTCAGTATTTGTTATCAAATTCCTCCGAAAAACGGCTTGACCGATTTTTATAAAAAAAAATTGTGTATGTCTGATAGGTCTGAGAATAGATCGTAGGCTATTTTTTACCCTCCCACCCCCACTTTTTTTTCTTTGTTAATTTATATGGCAGAACAACGTTTGCGGAGTCAGCTAGTAAAAGTATATTTTTTAATTGTTTCAGATCTGTGTACGACTTCTTGTGTATTTGTAAAGAGATTTTGATGACTCAAGATAAATATCGACTGGTTTTTGGGATGTTAATTGGTGTTGGTTTCATTGTAGGAGTTATTTTAGGTGCTGCATCTTGCGGAACATACCTCGGTCGATTCAACAGCCCAATCCTTAGTTGTGTCGACAATTATTTTGCTTCTGACAAGTTTTCCAATATCGAAGACACATTTCGTAGCATAGCGTAGTTTGAATCTATACCTACTTTTACTTTCTATGCCATTATTACCTACTTCTATTTTTTACAATAATCAATAAGAATATTTTAGATGATTATAGAATACCTAGTTACTGCACTGCACTGTCGAATTCTTTCATTGTCTTTATTTAGTAGGTATTGCTTGAAGCAAAGCACGAAATTAATCATAAAGCACAAAACACATCCTAGTAAGTACCTAATAGAAATAAATGCCATTGGTAGCGACTATCGGTCGCTAGAAAATGTGCAGTCAGCGCATTTTTAGGGTTCCGTAGCTGAATGAACACAAACAGAACCTTGTATCATTTTATCTTCTGCATTTAAGGTCTTTAGAGCCAACCGACACCCGACGAGCAACACCTCGCCTCAAGCGGTTAGTATTGTTTGTAGTTTTTTTTTTTTTTTTTTTTCGGTGGGGAAATCATCTTATGACATCCCCCGCCCTTGGGCGGGGCGGGAGATAGTGTCAGACTTTTACTGACTAAAAACCCACTCCTGTTCCTTCGTTGCCTTCGTCCCAGGACCCCGGGTTTCGCTTTCACACTACCCATGGCCCCAGTAGGCTTCGACCCTGCTGGGCCCCTACGATTTGCTGACATCTCCCTGAGGCGCGCGTGGAACAATACGCGCCGTCGACGACTTGGACTCGGTCCGGACGATCGGACGGCGGGCTACCCATTGCTCGCCGTCCACAAGCCATTGTTTGTATAGAGTAGGTACTATAGATATACGTCCACTACAGAGAGCGCCTCGTCCGTGGGCTGACCACGCGCGGACGGCGAGTGGACCATTTGGTTGTCACCCGTTGCTCGCACGCTTGCCTTGCGTTGTCCACGCGCTGGGCCCGAATGGATCGTGTGCTACCTGCGAATGGTTCACGCGCGAAGACGATGCATTGGCGACACACCGTACCCTTTCCCGTAATTCCTTGATAAGCTACTCAGTTATTCACGGTCCGCGGACAACGCAATGTCCACTCATGGACTACGTGAGGTGTGCTGGTTAACAGCACGGCGTCAACCCGTGGGCCACTTGACGTTTACTGGTTGACACGCGGCATCCAACCGTAGGCCACCCGTCGAAAACGAGTGGACACCGAGCGATGAGGTGGTGCAGGTCCGGTGGCGGGTGGGTCTAATGAGCTATGACCTCTAACAGCCATTTTACTCTTAGATACTATCTATGAAATTTAACTAATGCCAGAATCAGTGTAAAATAATTGTGTAGCAATAGCATATACCGTCAAACAGGGTGAATAGGGACAAAACTGATGATTTTTTACTTTGCGATGAACCAGAATATTAGTTTCTAACATAGCATCGATTTATTTAAATTACAATTAATTCAATTTGAGCACATACTTTTAAATGACGTAAACAATATTAAAGTAACAAGGAAATTTTTACTGTCTTGTTGGTTTAGTGGTTATTGGCCCTGGCTGCTATACCAGAGGTCATGAGTTTGATTTCCAACCAAGACAAATGTTTGTGTGATGAGCATGGTCATATGTTTTGTGTCTAGGTATAATTTAATTTATAATATGTAGGTATGTATTTAGAAATATATAAGTGTATATCAGTTGTCTAGTACTCATAACACAAGCTCTTGCTTAGTTGGAACTAGATGGTGTTGTGTGAAAGAGTACCCTAAAGTTTTGTCCCTATTCACCATTTCTATAGTACCTACTCAGTGCATGTAAGCATTATACGATGGGCATATAATTGATTATGCTTGCAGTGTTTCTGAGTGACTATAACTTAAAGTTTTGTGAGATGTACTTCTCATGTCCCATGTAATAAATATATTTTTACTTTGTGAATACTTTTCCCAGACTATGGAAACAGAAATAGGTAACAGGAATACAAATAGATGGATAGGTTACTTCTAGGTAAGCATGCTCCATTGTCAACCACATCGTCACTTTCCATCAAATGAATAGTTCAACACCACTTCACCATATTTTTTAAACATTAACATTCAAGACCCATCAAGAAACGGAACTTGTGCAGACACCAGTATCGACCTGTGACTGTGAATTTCACATTGTTTACAAACAAAGGATTTGAAAATCAATTAACATCATGGAGATTTCAGGAAATTTATTCTATTATACAAATAAAAGCTTTTCGCCATAGGTGAAACTATTGGAAAAACTTCCTAAAATAGTATCTATGGTAATTAGTGTAATTATACATGTTTTAATACATTATTGGTTATTTCAATTGTTTTCTTTATAGTTTTTTAATTAGCAAAGCCCTGAAAAATTTTTACGTTACAAATCGAGACAAAATTAAATAGCAATAAACTTACAATAATTACAACATATTTTTAGATATCAATTAAATCTAAACCGTGAAATTATAATACTAAGGTTCTTGAGTTACTTTTCCTCGCACCATTCATTCTCCTTGCGAACTTGATCTTCTTCAGCTGCAGTAAAATCATTTTTGATATTGAATGTCTTGCGAATTTCTTCAGGAGTCTTACCTTTTATCATATTGGCTACAGTTTTGCAAGTAACATCCAGTAAACCTTTTATGTCTAAGTAGTTGGCAGCTAAAATTAGTTCAAAGAGAGTGCCTTGATCAACTTTTAAAAAATCTGCATCCCATGAAGAGATATCATCTGTCCGTTTTTCTTTATTCTCATCATCTTCTGGCAACGGTGGATCGTCTTTGTGGTACGTGGCCCACTGAATCACTTTCTTTAATATCGCAGAATTCACGTTGGGCAATGGAACTACCTCTTCTTCATCATCTTCCATTCCTAAATCTTCTAACATAGTCTTGATTGTTACTGAGCATTTTGCAATTTCAACATCAACTGTAAAAATTTCACTATCCGAAGATTGCAGTTTTATGTTAGGCATCTATAACAAATTAAAAAAAAACTTATAAACATACGAGTGTAACGAAAAATAGGACGCCATTTTACGATGTTCCGAGGTATTTATTTATAGTGTCTCAAACAGTGGTCACAGTAAAAGATACGGAAATTGATGAGAACTGTACCTTGGAATTTATGATAGAATCCGCTGGCAGTAATATACACTGGTCGATGAATTTTAGGTGCGCGAGGATCACAAGTTTTAACCAAAATTGAAAATACAAAGGACAGGTGAACGAATGCTATCTCATTCACGTCACAGATTAAAAATTTCGATTGATGGTGATGATTAGATTTGACATTTACTAGAGACGGAATAGAAATAAGTTCGTAAGTGCGTAATCTATCGATATCAAACCACAACAACGGCAAACTCTACCTAGAAGGATTTAAAAGATTTTTTTTTTGAGGTTTTTAGCGGGATTTCTTCGAGTGAAATTTAGTGGCCGTTTTAATATTCGCAAATTGATTCCACGCACGTTACGTCGGCGCACGGCCAAAATCGGAACTAATCGTTAGCCGCCATCTTGACGTTTATGGCGAACACACGATAGGTTTTGCTGTCAGTTTTACCACAGTCAAAATTTTGATTGAGGAAAAACCTACCGTCTAATGCGACGACTGACGTTGGCATGACGAAAATTGCAGGCGATAAAATTACGTCATTCACCCATCATTCATGATTGATGGAAAATTGGAAATGATTGAAGCTGTATGACCATGTAATGTTCGCCTATGTCGTGTCAGGAGAATGTGGCACTACAAAAGCAGAGCTCCAAGAGTAGTTTACGAAAAATAATATTACAGTCGATAATTGTTGGACAAAAGCGTAATTATACGAATTTATAAAAAGGCATAAAGGGGACCCACATTGTGAAATAAAACAACTGTTAAATAAACATGGGCACGAGGTTTTGCGTTTACCACTGTATCATTAGGATTTAAATCCCATAGAAAAGATTTGGGCAATTGTAAAGAGGCCGAAAACAATCTTGATCAAGCTCTTAGCGAAATAGCCTCAATTACTGAAGTGTTGAATGCCACTTCAGTAATTGAGGCTATTTAACTGTATCCAAACTGTGTATATTTTGAATCCAATAAATGTTTACATCTCGAAATGAACAAATTTATAATCAATATATCTGGTGACAGTCCATCCGACTCTTCTGATACAGTCTCGAGCATGGATTCTGATGAAGATGTTCAAATGGAAGGGATTGACCAAGCAAGCAAGACCATTATTATACCAAATATAAAAGTACATCGAGATAGATAGATAGATAGATAGATATATTCTTTATTGTACGCTAAAAATACAAATTACATTAGGAACTAAAAAAAAAAATGAAAATGAATGAATGAAAGTTCTCAATTTTATTTTTTTCAATAATTACGCAAATGAAAAGAACCTATAGTCGATTTGTTTATGATTTAGGTACTAGCTAAAAATCTTAACAGGTTTCTCTACTCAAAAATACTATATTAAAATATATTACTAAAAAATAATTATAGCTACATTGTTTACTAATCTATAATTTTTTAAAATCTGAACATATTATGTTATGAAACGTATTTCCCATTTTTAAATATATATCCTATACAAGACATATCAAAATTGTTTACTTTCTTTTTAGTAGGTACTATAAATGTAGTAAAGCTAATAAATTATTTAAATTACACTGTTATGAAAGAGCGTTTTCAATTAAATTAAGGAAAATAGATTTGTTAGGCTGGCAACATTAAGCACGCCCCCAGCGACGAGCCACGTTAACGCGACCGCACTCTAGTGTTGTATCTCAAGTGTCTGACACAACAGGACAATATGGTCATTTTCACTTTTAAGTGCACCCCCCGTTTTACGCTGTCCCGAATATTCAGAATTTTATATCTAGATGAATAATGGACATATTGACTATTTTTTAGATAAAAAGATAAAATATATATTAAATTTAGTAATTCATCTGCAATCCAGCTAAAATATGTCAAAATTATTAATTTGTGAGTATTTTAAATGTTCAGAGTAGCTGTTTCTGGCATGTCCCACCCCTTGCTGACATTGAATTAGTTGTAATTACTAAAGACCTGTACTACGAACACATTCAAAGTTTTGGCGCAACCATAGTGTGTTGTTCTTGTTGTTAAATTAAATTAAATGTGTTCATTAAATTCTAATAGCATACGCTAAAGCTAATTTTGAAAAAATGTTCTGAATTGATGCCAGTTGGACATGTCATTTTTATGACGGTTCCAGTTGTTCAAAATAATAACTACAATAAAGCAAATTACGTAAAGTGGCAGCATTTGTAAAAAAGATCACGGCCCACATTTTAAAACGTCAGTTTAGAATCGGTGCTTTGAGTGAAAAGGTGTTTTTGTTTGTGTCGGCAAGTGTCTCCACTTTGTTTGTCAGGTTAGTGATGTTATTTTCTTGTTAATATAGACGTTTTACATTCATTAACTATTTTAAATGAATTGTATATAACTTAGCAATACTTTCATATACTTTATTTATCACAAAACTAGCTTCTGCCAGCGGCTTCGCCCGCGTGATAGTAGGTTTCTCTATACAAACTTTGGACCCCTGTTTCACCCCCTTAAAAGTTGAATTTCCAAAAATCCCTTCTTAGTGCTCACCTACGTTATAAAAGGAAGCCTTGTGCAAAATTTCACGTTCCTAGTCCCAGTAGTTTCGGCTGTGAGTTGATATGTCAGTCAGTCAGTTTCTCATTTTATATATATAGATGTCTATTTTTTTTTAGAAAACTCGTTCCTTTTAATCTTACCTGTGAACGTGACGTCAGTTTGGTCACATTTTTACTCCGTTACATATAGGAATGATGAATGACAAATGTCACCAAAATGACACATTAAGCTAGGATTACATATTCAAAATTTGCAATATTTATTTGCAGGTAGTTTGTTTTTAAATAACTCACTATGCCACTAACTGGCGCAGACAGAACAAAACGTTACAGGGAAAAATTAAAACGAGAACGCCCTCAAGAATATGAACAACAAAAAAAAGAAAAATCTGGAAAAAATTAAAAACAAAGACGAAAAAAAATACACAACTGACGCCAGAAGAAGCCGAAAAAAGGAAGTAAGTGTGGAGAAAAAACAAAAGGACTAGCGGGCAGAAACAAAGAAGAAACAAGGATCTGGCTATTTCGCAAAATGAAAATCTACCTCAGTCTAGTACAGCACAAGAAACTACAGAAGAAAACCATTTAAATGTTATTTTAATACAAAAACTACGAAAAAAAATGAAACAATAAAGATGTTTAACTACCAGCGCTGTTTTATTTTGCATCATGTAACCTCAGCTTAAGTTTTTTCGATGTGTCCGTTCAGTGACTGTCCCAATTTGTAAGTCGACAAAATACTTTTTATAATTTTTACATTGTTTTTTTATTACTTATATGTTTGGATATTGTTTTGGCCAGTTAAAATATTGAACAATAAAAAATCTATTAAAAAACAAATCACTTTATCAAAGAAATATTATAAAAAAATCAATCTTCATAGCATCACATGTCACAAAATCGAAGTTCAAACATTATTTTAGAAAAAATAGAATTCTATTCAAGGTTATTATCTATTTTTTTCGATGGATTATAATATTCAGTAGCGATCGAGAATGAAAATTGATCATAATACTTAAAACATTAAAACAGATCAATTTATATGTCGTCACCAAAGTGACTACTGTTTCACTACCATGTCCGTTTATTTTCCGTTTTTAATAGGGAAAACATGCTATTAATTTACAATAAAATATGATTTATAATCCGTCAGACTGTGTAGTATAGCCTATTACCTCTGTAGCGACATCTATGGCGTCACATAAGAACTAATCCTGCATCGCGCAATCAAAGTTCTCCGCGCGTTTAGAACATATAGAACAGCCCGAAATCATCTATCGGGCAGTAGTAGCCCACCAGACATAACATCCGTCTGGTCGGAGGATCCTCCCTTTTCAACGGAGGTTTGCGGGACTTTACTCTCTGTTCCATCTACCTCCAAACTGCAAACAAACTGCAACTGTAAACATCTTAAAAAAGCAGCTTTAAAAATATACTCATATTTTTATCAGGGTACACTTTTAAGTGAAAATGCTCATATATGAAATCACAAAATCAGGCACAATCTTAACAAAATGGAGCTGAAAATTTTATTGTAGTATTACTGGAAGACCGTAGCGAAGCTTGCAGAAAAGCCTGACTCGATAAATTTGCTGCCAAATATTGCAAAACATTATAATGTGTTACATCCGCATTCTAATGTAAAGCAATGTGATTGTATAGGTACCCACTGATCTCTACTATTTATCACTAGAGGTCAGTGTTGTATACTGTACACTGACCTCTAAAATAGTAGAGGCACTGACCTCTACTATATACCACTGGACAGGCTGGTCTATATGTTTCAATTTTATATGTTCCAATTAAACGACCGATCTGACGGATCTTGAAGAATCACCCCGAAAATTAGCTGTATACCTACCTAACTATGGTATTTAATAGTAATGCATTAAACACCTTTGATATGTAGGTATAGGTATAGCTACTTTAATCGCATTAAATGTGAGTTGGACATTTCCCAGACCTGTGGTGGCGTGTGTGGAAAGTTTCGAATATTATAATGATTTACAAACCTGCGAAACCTCTTCACGAAACCGCATCATACAGGCCAATTAGCCTCCTGCCCATAATGTCAAAGCTACTTGAAAGGTCAATGCTTCACAGAATTATTACAGTCATCAATGAAAAATCAAACATCAATTTGGGTTTAGGGAAGAACACGCAACTGTTGAACAAGTGCATAGAGTAATTAGAACGTCACTGGAATAAAAGAATACTGTTCTATCAGTTTTTCAGGATATCCAATAGGCCTTCGACAGAGTGTGGCATAAAGGTCTTCTGTACAAAGTAAAATTCATATTACCACACACATCAGGTCCTCACCGGACATAGTCAGTTCGGGAGATTCCTGCGGAAGAAACGCCCGAGTGTCATCATTGTGTGGACCGCCCGGAGGGTACGGTGGAGCGTACGGTAGAGGTGTGCTCCGCCTGGGCAGAGCACCACTGTGTCCTCGTGGGGGCGCTCGGTGGCATCGATCTCGATCTCTCACGCCGGGCCTTGGTACAAGCCATGGTCAGGGGCGAGGAGGAGTGGCAGGTGGTCGCTTCCTTCTGCGAAGCAGTAATGCTGGCAAAGCAACGGCCCTCGCGCCCTAGCCACCGGGATTCTGATTCCAATTTCCGGCAACCGTAAGCACGGGTTTGCGGACGGCGAGTAATGGATAGCTCGCCGTCCGGCCGTCCGGTAACCGTTCGAACCGAGTCCAAGCCAAGTCCTACAAGGACCAAGCTCGAGTCGTCGACGGCGCGTAGTGTCCCACATACGCCTCAAGGAGATGTCAGCAACCGTAGGAGCACAGCAGAGTCAAAGCCTACTGGGGTCATGGGTGATACGAAAGAGAACTCCGGGGCCCTGGAACGAAGGCAAAGAAAGAACAGGAGTCGGTTTTATTTAGTCAGTAAAAGTCTGACAGGTCTTCCCACCCCGCCCAAGAGTGGGGCGGGTGGTAGATTAAGATAATTTCCCACCTAAAAAAAATATTACCACACTTTCTACGGAATCCTAAAATCTTTTTTGTCCAGTAGGATTTTTCAAGTGACTGAAGACGACTGTACCTCCAACTTTTACAAAATATCAGCTGGAGTGCCACCATTAAGTACAGGAGTTACTATTGTAACATTCACTGTTGACACAACCTTACTCACCTCGAACAAATAAAGCTTTTCGCGACTTCAAACTGTTTCTGCAAAACAGTTTGAAAGAAATTTCAAAGTGAGTGGCCAAATGGAAGATTGTAGATTCACACTCCGGAAAGAAGATTGTTCTGCAGTTAGTTTTTTCCACATAAACACACAGTAAGGTACCTGGGCATGCACCTGGACCGTCGATTTACATGGAGGAAACAAAACGTGAATGATGATTAACCTAAAATATTAGGATTATAAGGATCTCTACTGGCTACTTGGACGTAATTTAAAACTATCGTTGGACAACAAACTGCTCATATATAAAACGATCCTGAAACCTATTTGGACATATCGCGTCCCTCTAACATAATGGTTATACAGAGAATCAAAACTACATATTAAAACACATATTGACAGCACCATGGTTTATAAAAACAACAGAGGTCCATGAAATCCTAAACATGCATATTTTATCAAACAAGAAATAGACAGTCATGAAGCGAACTACAAACTAAGACTGTCGAAGCACCCAAACCAGAAACCATACGTCGGCTTAAAAAGCGGCAAGATATCTTCAAAGATTAGTGGTTCTGAGATCGAACTAATTACAAGTAAAGGGCTGGCTCTAAGCGACCCGAAACGTCAAAAACTACCCATCACACACATCACATTATCTGGAATTACTCCAACCCAGCCACCAGAACCAGCTTTCTCATGTTTCTTTCGGGCACCCTTTGTATCAATGTAACTGTAAATGATAAATTCAGAAAAAGTACTTATTTAAATTCATATGAATCCTACCGCTCTTGACAGAACGGATCAAGCAAGAGTACTCCAGCGTTATACCAATCATTAAGCTATCAATCAGTCCTTCAAACCCAGCACCACTGGTCAGGGTCATTACACAGTGACAATCATTGACAAATACCCATAAGTTATCAATCAGTCCACCGATCCCAGCTCCTCTGGCCAGGATCATTATACGATGACAATCATTGACCAACAAACTTACCCAGCCTCTCTAGTTAGGATCTTACACCGGTGGTAATCATTGACATGTATCCGAACCAGCCTATCTGGTTGAGATTATTATACATAATTTGTCTCTGCAAGATGGATCGGAGATTTTCCATCCCAGAACGCCGCGCGCCGATATGACGATACCCGAAATATCAATAACGCCTATTGCTCCCGGCCACTAAGCTGCCCAAAGATATTCAACTTATATGAAGCGCCGATCGTGGGTTTACTCGAAACTCCTCACTGAAAACACCACTTCAGTCTAAACTCTTACTTTCAGGTCGTAAATAGTTCCTTACTGGACTTTCGCGCGGTTACGGAACCATGGACTAGACTAGAAGGACGGAATGACTTCAAAAGTATACTAGAGCAGCTTAACTTACCTAGAAATTCACGTGTGCTTAGACGGATGGGCCACATATTCCTTAGGGCTTCCGATCAACATACACATGCAAGCGTTAGATTGGAACTTTACAAAGAATGTGTGGCTATCGCCATCAAACCTTAAGTCACACCGTGTTGGCAGAAGCGATGAGTATAAGAATAGGGACGTGAAGTGCTGAATTACGAAGCTAAAGACCGTTGGTGATGGATGATTACCATGCCCTCTGCCTTTGGTCCTTCTAGAGGACATAATATATGACATTAAGTCAAGCTCTCAACTGCCATTATAACTTTTTAACTAATGCTTCTGCTGAATATGTTGTCCAGTAGTACAACAAGACTGTCCATCAGCAATCATTTATACATACAGAGATACTTATCCTTTAATTTTACGAGCTAGTATCCACCTTTCGAGTATAACATTGGGAAGTGTGGGATTCTGTCCTCATTGTCAACATGAGAGATCTTTTCTGAGTCTTGTTGTACACAGCAGTACGTGGCCATATATTGTTCTGAATCCATTCGCGAGCCCAAAGGATGTTTAATGATGCAGCTGGGCGGAATCTCAGTGATTCGTCTTTGGGATCTTTTATCTAAATGAGATCTGTGTTCTAACGATTTGGCTCGGCTGTGTGTCACTGAGTCTGCAATAATGCGGTCTCACAAAAGGAGCCCTTTTTTTGCTATTTCTTCGTCTCCGTCAGTCATTATACCATTCACATTTGCTGGTATAGACAGGTGTTACCCGATTCCTACCACTATTGTTACCTATTGCCACTTGTTGGTCAGAATTTCTCAATCTGAAGTTTGAACGCACATAGTTCAGAAGGTAATTTAATTTTTTTGTGTACCTACCACAAAGTATTTTGCGTTACCCCTATAAAAAATATGGCAAACGTCTGTTTCTTTCTGAGGGATGTTACCAAGGAGACCATCGATAAAATTATAAGTTACTTTCTCGTGATCTCTTTACTTAGCTAACCCGTAACCGTAGTGGTGTACAACACTACTAATGAATGGAGTGCACGAAAACATGGTTGTTTTTCAGCTTTTCTTGGAGATTAATTTGAATATGATCAGTTTGTTTCAGTTTTGATTACTGTTAAATAATTATGAAGTAATTTATTAGAATTAAAAATTAAACATTTAGTTATGTATGATAAATGTAAATAACCTAGCAGTTAGCGTCTGAAAGTGCTTCTAGATAGTGAAGTTGTTATTAAAAATAATCATGAATTTTACCTACGTTCAATGATTTAAGTAAGTGTTAATAATAGCTGAATAGTTTTTCTGTATTAATTGGTATTTTTTATTTATTTAAGTATTTCCAAAGAATAAAAAACAGTGTCAACATTTTGACGTGTCGGTTTTTGGATTTCGTGTTCGGCCGCCATGTTTGTCCTTTTATAATTTAGAAATTGAGAGATTGTATGGGTAATTTATTAATACTTTTTACTACAGATGAGAATGCTAGTAATAGGATTTCAGTTATATATTATTGAAAAATTCCAATTGTTACAGTGTTCATTAACATGAAAAAATTATGTGTGTAACCACAGCTTTCGCGTCCTTTGTTATTCAGGTATTCAGAATGGTTGTTGGATCAGCGACGTACCCAGGGAGGCAAGTGCTCCACAAGATGCAACCAATGGGCATGACTCCCCGTGAGCTGTCGGAGTACGATGACTTAGCTACAGCTCTAATAGTGGACCCATATCTTGGCATCACCACACACAAAATGAATGTTCGATATAGACCATTAAAAACAAATAAAGAAGAATTGAAGGGTATTATTAAGGAATTCATCCAAACACAAGATTACAATAAAGCATACAGTAGACTAGCAAATGGTGAATGGATGCCAAGACATTTTAGCAAAAATAAACACCAACAGGGCAAGCTAAGAGAACATGTTAGTATTTATATCAGTAGAATTCCTATTCCTAATCTTGTGTACATATGACTGTTGTAGCATGTATTTTTTTTTTATCTTAGACCTAACAAAACCTACATCATTCAAATTGCTAAAGCTTTGTTATGACTTGGGGTTAATTTTTTTTATCTATTGTTATTTACTCATAGATTTTTATTGTTGATATTAAAAATGATATAGATTTGTCACTGAGTTTTTCAATTTTTATTTCAGATTTACCGTTATTTGAGAGTGTTTGACAAAAAAGCAGGCTTTGTTATTGAGCCCTGTTATAGGTACTCATTGGAAGGTCGAGTGGGAGCCAAGATTTCAACTACCAAAAAATTTTTCAAGCATGAAAGAATTGACTTTCTTGTTGGATGTATTGCTGAGATGACAGAAGAAGAGGAAAAACAATTACTTCATCCAGGAAAAAATGATTTCTCTGTAATGTATAGTTGTAGAAAAAATTGTGCCCAGTTGTGGCTCGGCCCTGCGGCTTACATTAATCATGACTGTAGACCAACTTGTACCTTTGAAGCTACTGATCGTGGCAAGGCTTTTGTTCGTGTGTTGAGAGATATTGAAGTTGGAGAAGAAATAACTTGTTTCTATGGAGAGGACTTTTTTGGAAATGGTAACTGTTATTGTGAATGTGAGACATGTGAAAGAAGAGGTAAAGGTGCATTTTCTGTTCAAAATGCACACAATGATGAGCAATCAACTAGATACAGATTTCGAGAAACTGATAATAGAATAAATAGAACAAAAGCTAAACAGTCACAAAAAAATGAAAATGGAAAAAATCCTGATAAATCTCGAATATCTAGTAGGCAAAATTCTGATATTGTTTCCCCACTCAGCATGAAGGAAATGAAGCAAAAAGGTTTAACAAAATATGATGCTGAACTTCTAATAGCACAAGGTTGTATTGCGGATGTTGTGGATGGAACTGTCAGTAAAGAGGCACAGGGCAGCAGAGAATCTTCAGCTTCCAGTCGAGGTGAGAGGTTGCGGCGACGGACTGACAGCAATAGAGCGACAAATGGCATGACGATGGTATCTGGGGCTAACGTTAAGCGGCGAGCACCCCCATCTCGCTGCTGCAGCACCACTAGTTCACGCAGTAGTCGCGACTCTCATACAGGCATAGTTTTACGAAGTCACAAACGCTTACTTGATACTGGCACACAGTCTACTTGTCCTAAACCAAAACACACATTAAAACCAGGTACTGATGTTAAAATTGATAGAAATCTTACTACACCAAAAGAAGAGACAGAGTTGAATATTGTAGATACAAATAAAATTAATATTAAAACTGAACCAACACATGACAATCAAAATGAGGGTGTTGATTCTGTTGATATTATAGACCCACATATAGAGAAATCAGAGAATGATTGTGATACAAAAGAATCTCTTTTGCAAAGAACAGAATTTGGTATTCCTATTACTGAAGAAAAGATTGAAGCTTCTGTAAGCAATTCCAATGTTCAAGAACAAATGGTTGATAATAAATGTATAAGTGACGATGCTTGTGTGAAAAGTGAGATTTATGATTTTCGAGAAAATGTTAACCCAAGTGAATCAAAAGATAGCAAACAGAACAAGAATCCAAAAATAGAAGTTACAAATAGGCCAGAGGAGTCCAAAAAAGAAACTGACTCTGGACCGCCATGGTTGGCAGATAATTCAAATAAAAGTAGTGAATGCCCATGTACACCTCCACGGCGCGGACTTAAACTCACATTACGGGTTAAAAGGAGCCCTGTAGTGGAGGAAGTAATGGACTGTGGTAATACGACGGAAGCGACTGAGTATGAAGTATTACGGCTAGAGGGCGTTGACCCTGAGACGGCGCGGCGCCTGAAAAAACGACGTCGGTCTAAGGAGCGTCACCGCAAGCACAGCCCCATCCGTCCTCTGCCTGCAATGAAGCGCTTAAGATTGATATTTGGCAATGAGAGTCGTACTATTGATTTGCCAACTGCTATTTCAGCAGACTGACAGCCGCAACTACCTTATGGTTATTTTTCCACCGTTATTATTCAATTATTAGTTTAATTGACACTGATTAGGATTATTTTATCTAGTATTTATTTTGGTGACGTGAAGTTCTGACATTTGAATAATGTGTGATATGCATCAGATTGTAATTTGATGATTCCATGATAATACCTATTTATTGAAACGGACATTAAAGTTTTTATTGATTTCACTAGCGAAAATTCATTGCATTATAATCCCATATGTGTCAGGCATTTTCACGATCGTCAAATAAGTTGGTCTAGACTTAGTATCTGTTATGTAAACTAATGTTATTATGTTAATATATGTACAAAAACAGTGGGTTTTGTTTATTGAAAGCCAGATGCGACTTATTTGAAGTAGGTGAGATAAGTCCTGGTGGATTAAACTGCCATTTGGTAAGAAAATACATTGTTGATGGAAATATTTTTTTCATAATTGGGAGCTAAGAACTTTCTTACCATTTTAATTTATATGTTGACGTTTTGTTGACTTGCTGCAGGTAGATCTCATTGAATTGTATAATTTATTTGTTCTTGTATCAATGTCTTAATGAAATGTGTATATTGAATATGGTATGGATATTTTGATGAGCATAGTAAAATAAATTCTCTATTTAAAGAGTAATAATTATTATTAGTAATATGTAGTGATAAATCTTCAATTTGAACAAGGGTGTAGTCTCGAGACAGGATTCAACAATTTCCAAAGTCAGTGAGTCAGAGGATTATGTAGTATGTGTGGAGAGCTTTATTGAAAATCTGTTTGATTATGAATTGTTAAATTCCACATAGTAGAAATTAATTATATTGAGCTGAATTTATGAAATAACATTTAATCCAATTTGGTTCTAATATTGATGAATTTCATGGGCAAAATGTGAATAACTAATGTTAATATGTACAGTTTCATGTTGATTTTTACTGTAGGTATGGGAAAGAAATGTAGCCGCGACAGGTGTTACGCTTGTAAAAAGCTGTTCAGCAGTTGTAGGAAAATAGTTTGTAAATAACAGTAAATTAATGATAAAATGTTACAAGTATTTGAAATACATAAAATTTTGCGACAACTTTAGAGCGTGGGTACGTTAACGTTAATAGGGCTTCAGTTAGTTGGTACTGAAGCAGGCTTGTAGGTGTTTACAAAAGATTGAAGAGTGGCAGATTTAATTTAAATCTTACTTTTGTCAGTTCTAAGAAAAGTTCTTTAGATGCGACAGACTGAATATTCATTAAATAGTTAGCTTCAAAAAGAAGGGAGATTGTTTTACTTATAATATTAAAACGGAAAAATGTTGAGTTGAAATTAAACATTGAATATAGACAAAACAAAACAAATTTTAAATGACTATTAATTTTGTTGTTCATGATTGGGGGGGTTCAATGAAATATAAAAAGTTTTAAATTCATTTTTTTTTATTGAGTACATTTATCAAGCATATTTACTGTATTTGTTTATATCACAAAAAACAATAAATTGATAGCTGTAATAAGTCAATTTAAAATACCCACAAATTATAATTAACTCCATGTACCTACCTCTAAGAGTGGTCATTTTTACAAATTGTAGAATAATTTGTGTACTTTAATTTACAAGTATTGGCTGTATTAGGAAAATGATGCACATAATTTAACAATGGCTGGATTCGTATTGGTAATTCTGCAGTTATTTGTGAATTGCTGGTTTCTTGACTAGCAAATGTGATATTCCTCATTGGAATAGTGTATGTAAGAAATCTGTAATTTAGTTAAAAACAAGTTGCATATTGTTGACAAACATGAAATATTTTTCATTTCAATAATTATCACAATAAATTGCCTCAAGTTTCTTTCTAAAATTTTGTTTGATTTGATGTTTCAATTGGAGAATCTAAGAAGACTCCTTATTCGATGACAAAATCCACCATCTCCCTAAAAAATAAACATTTCATGGAAGACAGGATTCTATTTTTATGGGGTTTTTATTTTCATTACAAGAGTTCTATAATCACAATTTACAAATAATCGCGTAATTAATAACGAAAAATTTAGTACTTTGAGTTAGTTTATTATCAACTTAATGCAATATTGACATTGGTATGCCCATTCTCAGTATATCAGCTGTGGCTTCATGAAGGTGTGGGAGGGATGTTATTGACATTCTGCTTTAGTGTCCGTACCTGAAACAATATCACGTATAAGACAAAGCTCAATAAAATTGGATGTTACCACCAATAGATCATATTAGGTAACTTTCAATTAACTAGCAATCTTATACCGCATTTACATATTCGTGTCCGCCATTGACTTCGTCGATCGACGAAACATACATGGTGCAATTCAACGTGATTGCGGTTGCGAAGCGATCCGATTCACGCAAATTCAATGCGACGCAATGGCTATGTCTTATTTGCGGAAATATCAAACCACTCGATCGCGACCGCATCGCTTCGCTCATCTCCGCATCGCACCCACAGAGAATCAATTGTTTGTTCGTCGCTTCGCGATGGCGATCGGGTTGGATCGCCTACGTAGGAAACCGCGTAAGACATGTGCGCTTGCTATTCGCCTCACCACTAACGCGAATGTGTTAAGGCGATTTTAAAGAGGGCAAAAGTACTTGTCAATAAATCGCTCATTTGCAACAAGGATGGCCAAAACTCAATGTTTGAAAGAGTGGCCGTTGGCTCTAGTACGTAAAAGGCAATTGAAGGACATAGGTGGGTTTTAGTAAGTCTGACGCATTCTCTTGTTCCACCTTAGAGCGGTATGGGCACGCCATAATCATGGCGGTAAGTTGCCTCTTTGAGGATTGGCTGGAGAAGCGTCACGGCATCCTTACCTTCCGCATGACGATCAGTTCTGGTGGTTCCCATTTTGGATTCAGGCAAAAAAAAACTACCGGGTGTCAACATTGTGTGAACCCCCCAGAGAGCATGGTGGAGCATACAGTGGAGGTATGCCCCACTTGAGCAAAGCACGCCACCAATCATTGTATGTGGCTTATTCCTGATCAAATTTAATTCATTAAACCCTGACTGAATGTCGGTGTTCACTCTCTCTTCTTTCTATTGTGTCTCTAATTACAGTACTTGAAAGGTTAATGAAAGATTTTGAAAATTAATACAAACAATCACTTTCTATTTAACCAAGAGGTGAAAGTTTGTATGGTAGATTGCCATTTTCAGAGATGGGAAGACCTATCGGCAGGCTTGGCTTGTGTAATCCTAAATTGCTAACAGTGTCAAAACCCCTACAAACTGTAAAAAAAAGCTCATGCTAATTGCGTTTTCAATAAATACCTATTGTTATTCTTGGACCCTTAAACTAGCTGAATAAGATGAAATAAAGTTTATCCTTAGAATATGAAATGGTGGTGATCTAATCCAAAATCACATCTAAGTATGCTTGTCTTTGATTGAACCATATATCCAGAGTTGAGGTTTGGTTGCTATTCTTCAGAAGGAGCAGCACATCAGGATTGGAACCAAATAAGGTGTAAAATAACTTATTGGATCAAATTAGCAATGTGGAAATTTAAAGACAAAGTACAGCATTGCCTTTCATAAATTAATATAAAAATAGTTATTTTTACTTACTTCTGGAATTCCCATTCTCTGTTGTCTAGAGGGCAAACTTGCCTAGTTTTGAGCCAACGTGAAATGCAATGGAAGTGGAAAGCATGCTGAAACAAAAATATTGTATGTGAGACAATCCCAGCACTAGAAAACACTAGGATTTGAGGACTGGCCTTACATTACAGACACCCCAGGCGACTGTGCACTCCTCACTAGTAGCCGATGCCTGATTGGCTTGGCATTCTATGCACAAATCCATTATGTGGTTACGGCAAATCGCGCAGTTGTCGACCACAATATCTGTAACATAAAGGAAACATTCAACAGTCACTAACATGACTTTTACAAGAACAGTCTGTCGCCAGTTCAACAATGTTAACATCTTTCTTACCCCAAGCCCATAAAGCGACAGCATTCCACTGAAATGGAAATAAAATCGATCAGAAACAAATCAAACAACAAAGAAAAATATATAGTGCGCCGTTACAATGAGTTTGCGTAAATGTATAGATACCTTTTTGACTTCAAATCTCTTTTTGTCACCTTTACCGCTACTAGAGGAAGCCATTTCGACTTCTTCTTCATCAACATCCATTACAGAAGCCATATTTTTTCAAAAATACCTTATTTTTAAAATCTAAAATGAGGATAATATTGTACACAAATTTGACTTGACAGGTATGACAAACACAAACCGAGGTTATGTACCGCCATTTTTTTTTTTGTTAATTTTTGTAGAGGGTATTTGGCTTTTGGTATTGACAGTGACCCATAAAATATACATTTTTAGCTTCCAACTTTTAATTTTCTGGGAAGTGAACGATGTGTGACGGATAGTATTTAATTAACAATATATTTATGGTCTATATGTTGGCGCAGTTATACAGAAGGAAAACTAGAAAATGTAAATAAAATCATGTTAATTTTTAGTAAGTACCTTTTAATTCACAGTATTAATCCAGTAATATAAGCATAATCTAACCATGACAATAATCCCAACAACACTTTTTAGATAAATGGTTTATATAGACTGGCAGTCAGTCTGTAGTACAGTAACATCCACTAGCACAGGTTTATTTATTATGATTATAACCGTATGTTCATCTGTTCTTTCAAGCGTCTTGATCGTCCGCTGTTTATAGGCTCCTTGCAGCCATATCAAACTCAAAGTCACTAGTTGGCCGAAAGCACTATGACCGTAGAATAGGTTGGCTGCAAAACCTAATCTTAATGAAGACAAATGATTGAAAAAAGTGCTATCTACTATAAGACCTACATAAAATAAATACATACATTGTGATATAAAAACTCTAGGCATTAGATTATTTAAAAAAAAATTGTATCAGTGGTTATTGATTAATAATTTTTATTGTGTAAAGGATTACATTGAAAAAAGAAATTAATGTAGATACATACATAGAAAATTTGTATGCTAATACTTAGCGAAACATGGTTGGTCATATTTGTACCTTTTTACCACCTTTTACACCATGTTTTTTAGCAAATAAATATATTATTATTATTATGAAACTGCGTGCAAGTGTGTGTGTGTAGACTAATGATGTATTAGGTATATATTTATAGTTGCCTGTAGAGGGTTAGGTTGGTTACCTTACCTAGTATATACAATCAGTGCCGGATCAAGCTAACACAGGGCCTGTAGTAAATTTTACCAAAGGAACCTCCTAAATCTTTATAAATGATAATGAATTAAGATTTCTTTAATTTATTTTTCAAAGAGATCACGGGGGCTAAACCCCGTGATCGTGGTCGATCGTTTGTATTGGTGTGCCCGAATTTCATTGCAACGTGCCACTGTTGGCACGCGTGCTATAGGTTCGCCATCCCTGCTATAGTGTTGATCCGGCACTGTATACGTACAATAAGAAAACGTAGATTGGTATACATAGTCAAACATTATAAACCGGGGTAGTTAGGTAGTTGATATTATTTTTATCTATTCTATTCTATTTTCTAATATTATTTTTTTTAAATTTTGCCTTACACTAGGAATAATTCCTGTATCGTGGGTGCGTTCACAAACATGTAATGTCACATCCACAAGACACCCAGACCCGGAACACTTATCTGTAGGCTATTCAAATATTTGTCCCATGCGGGAATCGCACCCGCGCCTCGCAGCATAGCAGCCAATCGCTCAATCACTGCGCCAACCATGCCGTCAAACCACCGACCGTCGCCGCGCCGTGTCCTACATTATATTTGGTTATCAGAGGCGGACGATTTCCTACCTAGTGTTGGACGCCCTAGAACGTTCCGTGCGTGTGGTTGGTAGGTAAAACTCACAGTTTTACACATTATTCAGGTGAACATTAAGGGATTGAGCATGGCTATTTTCCCGCTAGATGGCGCTGTACACAACACTTTTAGTTTATTTGGTTTTTTGGCGCGATAGATGATGATAGTAACTAGAACGTAATGCTTGTTACTGGAATTAAAATTTGTTGATAGCTAACTAGATAATGCTATTTAGAAAACCTAACGTAGGTACACCAATTAGTATTGTGAGGTATAACCAGTGAGAGAGGGTAGGTTTAGAATAAGGTTGTGTCTCTGGGGCTGGACCCCAATTTTTTATTTTCCATGTACAACACATGCACGACTTAAAATATCTGTACTTACACGATTGGGCTAGAGTCACCAACGGTTCACCTCACGGATCCTTCACAAGCGACCCTGAGTTTGTGTTTTATTCTCGTGCTAACTTCTCTAGCACACTTCAGTACGGAGACGAAGAGAGTTAGAGAATTAATTTCTCTAAGGATTAAGGCCTAGGGAATGTTGACAACTTTTTATATTGAATTTTAGGTACCTTCACATTGGGTGATTGAAAATAAATTTTGTAATGTAATCAACTGTACTTGTTTCATTTTAATTTTCTCTGACTTAATATATACTTACTTTATATATTTACTGCGGTACGGCCAGGGGTTTTCCTTAGACCCCAGGAGCCGGGTTAAAATTGGAGCGGGAAATTAGGTATATCTTATAGAAATGGGACATTCCACCTTTATTGAACTTAGTTAAATTATTGCCTTAAAAACCTCCTAATTCTGACTGTTCATTTTTTTAACTATAGTGCACCATTTTTAAGTACTATCAACATAACAGTCATCATTCGTAATTAAAATTACGTGTAATTTGAAGCAATAATTTTAAGTATAGAGCGTCATCTCTCCCTGACTCAGGAGTTCTCCAGTAGGTCCTTAATATCTAGTCGCCCTAAACGAGGGGCTAAAAGGTAAATCTAGGTACGACTGCTACCATTATTAAGTATCTACAGAAAATAGGTATAGGAATGGGGGAATGTCGTAACATTATTTAATGCTAAAAAAAAACTGTAACCCATCCGTTGCAGGGTTCTAAAGCCACAGAGGAAATGTATTATGTTGTACCTAAATTCCTCTTTGCACTAGGGTGCGACCAGTGGTCATCTATAAGTGTGTGTGAAGCTTCTCAAGAATTCTAGCCTGTCTTAACAAACGCTCGAATTTGGTACGACGGACCAAATCTGTTCTCAATAGACGACCGGATCGGGTAGTTGGTTGCGTACGATATCAATGAGCGATCTGAGATCTATTAATCGAAGAATCGATTTAATAGGCCTGGATAAATTTTAAACGATTAATCGATCCTGTGAATCGATCTCAGAAAGAAACTTGAAATCGAGATTCGACTTTTTTCCTGTGGAACGCAACCATATTATTGTTTTATTCGTGCGTAAGAAACTCCTGGGTGCCACCATTGTGAGGACCGTCCGGAGGATACGGTGGAGCATACGGTAGAGGTGTGCCCCGCCTGGGCAGAGCACCGCCGTGTCCTCGTGGGGGCGATCTGCGGCAGTGATCTCTCGTGCCACGGGTAGTGTGAAAGCGAAGCCCGGGGCTCCGGTATGAAGGCAAAGAAGGAACAGGAGTAGGTTTTTAGTCAGTAAAAGTCTGACACTATATCCCGCCCAAGAGCGCGATTTGTCATTAGATGATTTTCCCATCTAAAAAAACATATTATTGACGTTCAAAGCACTTATTTTCCTCAAGCTGAATTTTATGTGAATGTTGTAATCCCGATTACTCAGGTGCACATCACAAGCACATGTGCACTGTAGGATCACCGGTAACTAATGGGCCAATCTTTAGAAAATCGTTCTTTAAAAACTCGATTTATTACTGAATCGATTTTATAGACTTCGATACAAATTGGCTAGACCATCACACGTTCTGATTTGATACGGAGCGAACTATATCCGTAGCGGCCCTAGACAGACTTGAATAATAATAATTATGGTCGCTGGACTACTTACTTTATAATAGATGGACTGATTTGGTACGGAAGCGAACCAAATCTGTGGTCCGTCCGTACCAAACTCGAGCATGTGTTAACACTATTATCGTGTGACAATGATATTGTGGTGCTCGTTATCAAATAAAACAGAACCTTTTCTTTCAGTCAGATTTATTAAATATATAAATAAGTGGGAACTATTTAAATCTAAGCAGTGTGCGTGTGATTTTTTAATTCTACTGCAGCCGTATCAGCATTGTGGGCTTCCCTAGTCCTTTTGTACGAGTTTTTCCAGATTTCATAAAAACACACTGTGGCTTGAAATCTATAGCACACAAGAAGTGGAACTGAGACGTGCGTAATAAGAGTCCAAGCCCAAACACCATAGAATTCCATCTGTAAATAAATTATAGTTTTTAAACCAACTAGGCAGTTTTATTCTCACATTAGAATTAATATCTGTCTATTAAAACAGTGTTTTAGGGTTCCGTTCCGGAAAAAACGGACATTTCACTTTGTTGGCCGTCCGTCTGCCTGTCTGTCAAGACGCTTTATTTCAGGAACGCGTGGAGGATCACTACTACTACTGCTACTGACTTACTGTACTAAAACCATACATATACTCAGGTCTGCGCTCCCTTGAAGTTGTGAAAAAAAAATCAAACTTCAGAGTTAACGAAAAAAAAAGATACGGCCGTTTATGTCGCAAAAAACGTGTATTTCAACACTCTCAAGGGAATCCAAATTCATAGGGTACTTCCCGTTGACCTAGAATCCTGAAATTTGGCATTATGCAAGGTCTCATATAGCACAAGTATAGGAAAAAAATTTAAAACTGTAAATTTGTAGTTACGTCACAAAAACAACTTTTTTTGCGATTCGAAAAAAATTTCGTAACTCAATTCAGAAATGGAACTTTTTCATAGGTAAGTTTGTACGGAAGCCTCAGTACGCGAGTCTGACTTTCACTTGCCTGTTAGAGGATGTTAAATCATCCAAATACTTTGGAATTTTGTCTGTGCGGCCGTCTTAAAACATGAAAGTTGAGGCCGAGGCCCTATTCAAAGACTGATCGTTACGGTTGTAACTAGGGTTGCCAACCGTACTCTAAAATAGAGTATTGTACTCTATATCATGTAGGTGTACTCTATAATCTATAACACTACCTAATAGGGGACGCTAAAATACTCTTTTTTGCGCAAGTGGAAAGGGAGGAAAAGGGCTACATTGAAACTGATTAAAATGAGCTTCTGATCTATGTAAACTTAGAATTTGAATTTTTGGAGTCATAGATTTCTTTTAAAAACAATGTAAAATTGTTATAAGTTGCAAAAAGTAAAAAAAAATGCCTGTTTATTTTTTTTTAAATAAATGATACTCTTTTTTATAAGTCCCTACTTTTTATTTGACTCTATTGAAATAAGATGACTACTCTATTTCTTCTATTCAAAGTTGGCAACCCTAGATACAGCTGTCCATCAATATAAGATGCGTTTTTGGAAGAATTTGTTTAGTAGGAATGCTCTAACTAAATACTTTGCGTCGAAAAAGGCTGCACCACTACATAATAAACTTCATGATAGTATTTGAAGTATTGGAAAAGAAGAAGCTGTTTTATGTTGCATCGGGCTGTTTAAATGGGTGGAAGTCCGTCACCGTCATCGGCTTCGTCGCTGTCGTCAACGTCACAGACCTCAACAACGAACAAGGTGCCAGAAGCGACATCAGCCACATCAGAGATGTTCTGGTAGCAGACCCACTTTCCGAGTGGATGGAAAGTCTTATAAAGAGTTGAATAATAACTAGATAAAATTAAAAACAAAATCAAATGGTACTATAATATTAAAAAAAAAAGAATTGAATTTATTTTTTCTTTTACTTTTTTACGTAATAGATATTAAACTGGGTGAGGAGGTCGACCGATTCTTTATTTTTATACATAGGAGAGCGGGAGAGGGGAGGTGGTAAAAATTTAGTACAAAACGTCTTACTTATAAATAAATGGCGCTTTATTGTAATAAAGTCGAATGATTGAAAAGTTATCGTTACCTGCAGGGGATGAAACTCTGCTCTTGAATTTTTAACTCTGTTTATGAGCCATAGAGCAAAGTTACCAACGAGAAGGAACGTCACTAGTTGTCTGCCCGGTCTTTGTCGGCCGGTGCCCGCGCAACGTCGAGACCACGCGTCCAACACTAGCAGCGTCTGACAAGAACTTTGTATAACAGCGCATAGAGGTGATATTATCCTGTAAATAATAATTGTTTAGAAAGTACGTTATGGCTAAAAAACGATCACTTGTATACTTATATTATTAATAGTAAATTAAATATATTTATAATAATTGCAAATATTTGGCTCCAGGCGAAGTCTTTAACTTCGCCTTCGGTTAGGGCGTCTATAGCGCTTCAGCCGTCGTGAGTTCGTGACAAAGGTCTACAAGTATCAAACAACGTTTTTTAACTCATAAAGTCGAAAAAAAGCATTTTTTTATTATTGACAGGCTTGCTTTTGACCACCGCTTACCATCAGGAGAGGTATCTCTCGATGGAAAGCAATGATTGGGGGAGGGGAGGAGGGCTAACCATCGACCAGCTTTTTGAAAGGGGCTGGCTGCCTGCACGAGTGAAAAATACACTTGGTCGAAAACTGACTCCTACCACGGGTTTACAAAAATAAGATAACCAATTCTTTTACCTAGTTGCTTGTGATTCACCAGGATATTGCTGAATTAGGAAGCCTGCTCCTATGATTTGAAACAAGTAGTACAAGTAGACGCCACACTGGGTCACCAACAGCAGGGCATGTTCTAGCGGCAAAGTCGAGACCGCACGCTTCAGCGGCAGTGTCCTCATCCTTTGAATGCAAGCCATCGATCCGATAGTCATTATTAGGAACATAATCGACTCCCAAACGTTTATCTGAATAAAACGAAACAGGATTAATAGTTAATACATACAGACAGACCCTTTATTTTGAGAAAGCGTCAGAACTCCTGGACCACTAGCTATATTTGATGTATAGAAACTACCAAAATCTACTACGTTTTTGCTACTATTTGGTACCTACCTTCAAATATTTGGTACCTCTATCTATTGACAGCGAGAAAACGCCTGAAGAAAGTGGCCAGACAATCCGATCAGGATGTCTGGACTATTTTTTTTCATAGTTCGAGACAACACATCTAATTTATCTTTTTGTAAATATTTACTAGCTTTTTAGTACCTCAAAATAATATTTTTTTTTCAGTTTTATTTGGCATACGTGAAAAATGTTAGGTGTCATATAGAAATCATTTTTTCAAAATTTGCTATTTTACCATTTTGAGATCTGATTTTATAGAAAACGCTCATTGTGTATTGGTCTTCCTACCTGCAGTAAAGCTAAATTCTTATGTTCTGGCTTTTGGAATAGTCCATTGAACAGCATTAGACTGACAATAGTACCAGCCAAGACTGCGACTCCCATAAACAGGCCTTTATGTGCACTCCCACAGTCCACAGAGAAATGAGTGCTAGACTTGGCTCGGGCACAGCACTGACGGTCTTTAGCAATGGGGCTAACGGGGTCCCGTATCAGTTTCTGGAAACGAAGGTTTGAATTAATTGGTTGACCTAATTAATGTTGCTCTGATGCAGATTCTCGGAACCAATTAGACATGAGAGAATATGAAGCCTGAAAGTAGGTCGAGTAGTAATCATAGAATATGTTGTTTGTGCAGATATTGCAATGTAAATAAAAGCTTTATGAAAAAAAAATATTTTAATTTATTCAGTAAAGACTCCTCTCTCGGGTTCTTCATGGACATGACATTTCTATGTAGGTACTTATCTACAAAATACCTAATTTATTTTATGAAGTGATAAAGTTATCGGTTCGGCTAATTAATACCTTTGCTTGAAAGAAAATACCGTTAATCGTCATAGCATTATATTTTTGTTAAAATTTCTGGTCCCACATAAGAAATTACTCCTGTATTGTGGGTGCATTCAAAAACCTGTAAAGCCACATGCACAAGACAACCAGACCCGTAACAACTATCAGTAAGCCATACAAATATTAGTTACGTGCTGGAATTGAATCCGTAACACGTATCATGTTGTGATACTAATCGCACAAACACTGTGCCAACTGTAGTGACGAAAACTAAAATAACAACAATTACAGAAATCATAACCATGAATGCCTGAAATGCGTTGAGGATCTTGAGAGTTTGTTCTAGAGTATTCTATGTGAACTTACCGAACCTGGAACAGTACAGATATCATTCCAAATTACGACTATGATGATGGAACACAAAAGGCTGTATTCTACACCACAAGTCCTTAAATAAGGATTGACGCTTCGAATCAGAGGAGTGATCATGTCAGAAACATTGCAGGTCCAACTGATGTTATGGGTCGTGATATTGAAGTACTCTAATGTGTTGTTTGTCAAATAGTTGTCCTCGATACTATTAAGCAGCTTGTCTTCTCGAAAGTAAGTGGTATTCTCTACATGGTCTCGTATGAGTATTTTTGAAGGACCAGTCACGTTGGCGTATCGGATGAATGCTGGGCGATCGTAGGCCATCGCTATGATGTCATCTCGAGTTTCCTGAACGACTACATTCAGCCATTCGCATACGTTTGTGGCTATTAAGTGCATGAGCCCGAATCTATCAAGCACGACCCCTCGCATAGGATCCAATATCTGAAAAAAAAAAAAATTGAATTTACACGATTTTTTAATTGCATCTAATTTATAGTTGTTCATTGTCTGATAGGAGTGTAATGAAATTTAACTGTTTTTTTAGGTTTGGCAGTTTAGCGGTTTTAATTAAGTTATTTTTTTATATTGCAACCTCGAAGAATATTATATAAAGCTTGGTAGCTTGTACAAATATGATCACCGCAAAATTATGAAGATTTTGTAGAACTTTGCTTCGTTGTGGAACCACGATGCGGTTGAGCACCAATTAGCGAGTGATTAAAATAACGAAGATTGTAAAATGAACTTGGCTTTCCTCAAGACTCAAGCCACAAAACATTTCCCGTAGGTCTGAGCCGAACTTCAAGTGCCTTATTTAGGAAGTATTCTAGTATTGACAAAGTAAATCAAACAGGGTTTTCAGAAAAATTCACACCAACAGTTGGCGCCACTTAGCCGAAGGTTTTTTACTTTTAAAAACGTGTACATGACGTTGACGTCAATTTAACTAATGTCATTATCATTTATTGTAAAGCGTTTTGACAGGCGCCGCCTGGACCTGACGACTTAGTGCTGCCACCAGGTGAACGTCATTTTAGAAAACCCTCATTGGAAGGTAAAATCCGGGTATTGTCTTTCATTAATTTTTTTGTTCATTTAGAGGTCAAAAGTGCAAAGTTGACCTCTACCAGTACTAAAGTCTTTTTTTTTTATATAAACCAGTGCTTGACTGCGATCCCACCTGATGTTAAGCAGTGATGCAATCGGTGATGGTGAGGCGCACCAGTTTATTAAGAATACAGAGAGAGAGAGAATTTATTAAGAATATAGAGTCTAAAACTTCTTTCTTTATTTAACTATTTATGTATCTATATATGTTTTGTGTACATCACACAAAAAACAGAAAAAGACATTATAAAATAGACAATAGTATAAAGGTAGTGCTTATTTTGAGTGGTAACGGCCCCGACTTACGAGTTGTAGGTCGCGGGTTCAAACCCAGCCAGGCGCATTAAGTACTTTGTGTAATTTATTTCATCACCACTGCTCTCAAAACTAGTGTTGCCCAAATGCAAGAACAAGACGAGACTTAGCCAGTCTTGGTCTTGGTCTTGCGCCAATACACCTGGTCTTGGTCTTGGTCTTGGTCTTGCGCTCCCAGTCTTGGTCTTGGTCTTGGTCTTGCAGCAAGAGTCTTGCAAGTCTTGCAATTACCTATTAGTCTATTACTATTTATTAAAGTTTACTTTAAATCTTAGAAAAACGTATTAGAATTGGAACATTGTGAGCTTGAATTAACATAGCCATAGTAAAGATCAAGCAGATTACTAAATAACTGAAGATTTGATAAGAAATTCGAAAAATCAACTGACCTATATGTCGTTTTCCATGGAAGTAACTGTTTCTTAATAAACATTTATGATTTATAAGCTTACATTTGCTAAAACATGTAAAAAAACAAATTAATTACAATAACTTGACTGTATTTTAAAGAACAATACTTATCTGTCTAGAAAGAGATTGAACCCTCAACTTATAAGAAATTTAATAAAAGAGTTTTACGATTTATCATTTATTTGAATAAAAAATAAAATACAACACAAATCAACAGCTTTATCATTAGGTTATGATACTTTATATTTTTTTTTTTGACCAAGAATTAATACAAAGTAACCATCTGGCTGACTCATCACTTAACCTATTTCTATGTTTTCTAATTACTAATGATGCTTTAGAAAATAACCTCTCAGCAGGTACTGAAGTTGCAGGTATTGAGAGAAAATCACGGGCCATTTTCGATAAAATCGGATACTCTGTCTCATGCGTCCTCCACCAATCTAAAATGTCTTCCGAGCTGGCAGTTCTTGGTTTTCTCAGGTACTCCTCCAACTCGTCTATCACTAAGCCTTGAAGACAAGATCCAGATGACGTCGAGGGACATTCATAGAGTTTATCAAAGTCTATTACGTCTTCATCTTCGTTACATACTTTATTTTCTTTTTCTGGTAATTCCAGAGATTTGTTCAGTGAGTGTAGACTTTTATATTCTTCATAAAGTTCATTGAACTTGCGCAGACTTTCTGTTTTAAGTTGCTTCCCCCACATTGTCAGGTCAAAAGTCTGAGCCTTATGCCTTGGGTCTAAAATTAAAGAAGTACAATAAATCCAGTTGCTCTTCTTGTAATGTTTAAGCATTTTGTCTCGAGCTGCTTGGAAAGCTAGAATGAGCCTTTCATCCACTTCAGATCGATTAGGTTTCTCATCTAACTGTTTTACCATGGATTCAATTTTATCTAGCAAGAGATTGAATGATACAATGACTAGCGGTAATGTAACATATTTGTCTCCACCAAGTTTTGTACTTAAAAGTTTAAAGTTTATTAGAAATTTATGTAATTTTTCGAGTACCTGCCATTCATTAGCTGTGATTTGAAAATCATTTAATTCGGTGACAGAATTGCACAATATGTCAATGCCCACTCTCACTTTTAAACCAAATCCAATCATATCATGTGTGGAATTCCATCTCGTTGGACAGTCAAGAATGGCATTTAGATTTGATGGCACGCCAGCTGCTTCACAAGCAGACTGAAACTTCTTCTTCACTATCTCACTTCTTTTTATTTTACTGGAAATACTGCGTAACTTTGTTACAGATGTACGCGAGTCAGCAATATTTGGTGCAGATTCTTCATCTTCCTCATCCTCAGTTTCGTCTGCATAGTCTTCGTACTGCTGATCTTGCGCGTTAGTGTCAGACTCACAGTGTAATGCTAAGGTCTTTAATAAATCTTGTACACCAAGGTTTAAAATGTGAGCAAAGCACCGGAAATGTTGATTGTCTGAATCAAAGTGTGGCGGCAGCTGTTTGCCCAGTTCATACATAAATTTGGTATTTGCAGTTGCGTTGTCGACCGTGATACCTTGTATTTTATCAATTATGCCATATTCCAATAAACATTCATGGAAAATCGTTGCAATATCTTCCCCAGTATGTCGACCGCGTGATGGTATAAAATCAAGAACTACAGATTGATACTTCCATTCGTTGTCTATATAATGAATAGTAACCCCGTAGTAACTCCTACCAGCAATTGACGTCCACCCATCAATGGTAAAAGACATTTTAGATGATAATTGTTGAAGTCGTTCCTTGAGATTCAATTGGAGCTCTTCAAATCGCTCTTTGACTTTCCTTCTAAGTGTAGACCTTTTAGGAAACACCATATTAGGGCAAATACGTCGAAAATATACTTGTGTAGCTTCGTCATCGAAAAATGAGAAGGGAAGATATTTTTTCACCACCCAATCAACTGTAGCTGTCGTGATGTTGTCACTGCTGTTTTCCGACTGAAACAAAACAATAAATCTTGTGTTATTATTTAAAATATACTAGGTTTGAGCGTATAAGAGGAGGAGGTTTGTTGTTGTTAAATCGAGAAAATCGTTAAATTGATATTTGTTATATTAAGGTTGCACTGTACTGTAATTTACCAAAATAAAGTACTTAGTTGTTACTGGCCGATTAAATGAAAATATGGGTGTTTATAAAAAATATTTAAGACGATAATTACATACTTAATATGTCGCACCCCTAGATGAAAACTGTGAAAACACCACTAACTCAAAAATACTTACGTAAGTTAATGGCGTTTTTGAAAGTATCGCATGAATAGCTACGCGGAGTTAAAATTCTTTTAACTGTTAAAAAAATATTCTTACCTGTCCACTTCTTCCAGCGGTTACTAAAAAGCTTGTGATATCTCCACTTAATTTTGGTTTAACAGGAAGAAATATTTCTGATTCCTTTTTGTGGAAAGATATTAGATGTTTCCTTAAGCCTGAAGTGTTTCTGTTTTTCATTTTTATTTCAATCTTTTTATGTTGGCACAATTTACAGAAGGCAGTTTGGGATGCATGAATTATTTCGAAAAACTCCTCAAATTTGCTTTTGGGTCTTTTAGATCTGTGACTCAAACTCTCGTTACTCGGACTAGAATAATTTGAATCTTCGTCACTCATATTAAATTGTACACGTGATACGTTTTTAGAAAACAACGAGAATTAGTAAAAACAATTATTAAGTTAGACTCGAAGCACAGCTCAATTGGAAATGACTGGAATTAAAATAATTCTTTTATTTATAGTACGTTTCCTTGCTTTTTACCGCGCCGCCTCGCCACGTGCCGGCTCTATGAAAAGGATGCCGCCGCAAATCAAACAATGCCGCGTGCGGCGTACAAACACACACTAAATATTACCTACTTGTACAGACGCGACGCGTGAATAAAATAGAATTAGTGCCAATCACTATTCTTTACATATAAGTGAATGTTTTGGCGTACATCTATACTAATATTATAAAGCTGAAGAGTTCGTTTGTATGTTTGATGACAGAAGTTTTAAAATAAATAAATAAGTCCTGAACGTCACTATACCTCCAAAGTTACTATTCCTCGTGGACGAAGTCGCGGGCACAGCTAGTAAATACTTACTCTCATCATCTCTCTCAGAGATATTCGGGCTGGTAAGTAATACAAAACTCTTATCGCAGGCTTTTTATTTTATTAGTAGGTAAGTACCTACGCTTTTTATATTATTTTATTAGTTTTGTAGAATTTTTTTACACGTTTCAAGTATATTTAAAAGTGGCTACAATATTTATTAAACGGGTGATATTTGAACACTTTTTTGCTATTTTTTCTTGTAAAAACTTAAGAAATATAATGACTAAATGTACAATAATAGTACCTAAGTAATTAGTTTAAAACCATATAAGTAATCAATATTATAATATATACTTACTAGAATGAATTAATATGACATCTACTACCTATCCTTACCATTTTATCCTAATCATAATACTACTTGCGTGATCAGTATAATGTATTCATTTTCATTCTAAGCACTCTGAAACTTATTTATTCTTTGGAACACATGTAGGTACTCTACTAGGAAATTATTTTGCATGAGTATACCTACGCCCTATGGCGGCAATCAAATAGTGTCAAATGTTATGATTTCGGCGTGGCGGCAACGATTGTTTTAGATTTCAAAAGAAGCTGCCGGCGCGTGTATCATAACCATGTACTTCCGAAAAGCGGCAAATTTCTTTGAGAAGTAAGTACAAAACCTTTGATGCCGCATTATCAAAGTGCCGATGGTTAAAACATAACTATGCATGCACTCAGTTTGATTTTAATAGATATTTTTTTATTCGCTATGTTTATGGTATTAGTCGTAATGCGCATAGGTCCAGTTTTTCATATTCTTTGATACAGTTTTTTGCGTCTCATAGAATTCCTAAGCGTACCTACCTATACACCGAACTGTTACACCTAACTACTCAGTGAAATAGCGCTAAGTCCTAGCTGCAAGACGCAAGAGTCTTGCAGGCTATGTCTTGTTCTTGCTCAAGTCTTGCACGGTCAGTCTTGGTCTTGGTCTTGCTAAAAATACGCGGTCTTGTTCTTGGTCTTGGTCTTGCAAAAACGCAAGAACAAGACCAAGACTGCAAGACCAAGACTGAATTTGGGCAACACTACTCAAAACGGTGAAGAAAAACATCGTGAGGAAACCGGCATGTCCTAGAACCAAAAATTCGAAGACATGTGACATCCACCAACCCGAACTGGGCCCGCGTGGTGGATTACGGCCCATTCCCTCTCCTAGAGAGGAGGCCTGAGTCCCAACAGTGGGAACATTATAAGGCCGTCTATGCTATGCTATGCTATGCTTATTTCCAAAGAAACACCTTCCCGCCCTTCCTTCCTTGTTTCATTTTAGTTAATGGAAATTCAGTGATCCACTACTAGCTTATTTAATGATTTTATGCTGTCAATAGTTGTCCTCTCGGGAAAACTTAGTTACGAGAAGTGAATGATGAATAGCACTCGTAGCAAACAAAAAGGATGAGCCATTTACTATTTATTAATTTACATTATTAATATAGAAAATATTTCTTATATTAAGTAGTAACATAACAATGGACTCGCCCACACAAATATCTGCCTGAATGCTGCTGTAGATATTGTTTATGTTAAGAGTACACCTCCGCATAAGCTTTCAGAGATTTGTGACGTCATATAGCCGTCACTACATTATTGTGTTTAGATGTATATTCACAATAAGATGAAATCCTTTTGTTGCGTGTTTGAGACTAAGGGCGAAATTCACCAATAAAACTATGTCTGTATTTTTCTTTTGTTGTATTTTTACAAGTGACACTAGTGACAGCGGCTAAACGCGATTATGCGAGCCAAACGTTAAAAAGCAACTAGTTTTATTGGTGAATTCCGCCCTAAGTCGTCTCAAGCCACTCATATTATATAAGTAGTATTTTATTCTTTAATTAGAGAGATAATTTTCGACGCCTATAATATTTACATTGTGGTGAATGGTCGAAATATTTCAAATCGGGAAATAAGCGCACAAATTGCAAACTGTTGGCTTGTTAGCTCCTAACAAAATATGAGCAACCACACAATGGAAAACTTCGTGATATTTTAGTTAGCGGCTGTTCATCTGACAGCTGTACTCCTACGGTCAAGGTCAACAGACTACCATGACGACTATCATGACGTACTAAAGTAGGTAGTCTATCTACCACACCGTACCATATTACTATCGTACCATGACCGTACTAAAAACGCGTCACACTGAAAAATATTTTTAACTTTGTATTGAAACGTATGAGCTTATGCGCCACCATGCACCACCTACCAGTTGCACCCACTAAATTTAAAGTTACGTCAGTTGTCAAATCTCTGGGTAAGCGAAATACGTGTTGCACGATTTTAGCAATAGTTCAAATGACGTCATTAATAATGATAACATTAACTGCTCAAACGGCGGTATAGTTACGGTTAAAACAGATGACAAATAATGACGCTTTTTGAAAATACTTTCACAATTTACGCACAGAAGATGGTAAAATGTAATGGACAATGTTAATGTGACTGTTAAAATTTACTTTGATCGCTCTAATTGAATAATTAACACCAATATTAAATTGATTTATATCTCAAGGGAACGTACTATCTTTATTAAATATATCTTATGTCCTAATCTAGGCGGTGGGGTTTTCTCATGTACTAAGATTCATTCAGGTCCTCAGTCCATCTCCGTTTAGCCGTTGAGGTTTTATTGACTAACAAACATCCAAAGAAAGGAAGTAGGCAAGGAAAGAATCCGTTTACTTAAGAGTAAATTTTCAAATCGCACAAAAATACAAGGTTGGTAATAGAGTTAGCATAAGAGAATAATTGGCTTTACTACTCACATCTGTATACGAAAATATGAAGACGGTTTGAACAACCAAGTACAGTATCCTGAGGGCTGGTTTCATAGCCACGATGGCCAGCTGGCAGTCTCCCGAGAGATCGAAGTACCCCCCGAACTGCAGGCACGAGTAGATGATAGAACCCACTCCGAAGCCAGCCACACCCATGTGGAGGTAGAAACTACCGTAGCGGGTGCGTTTCACGTTTTCTGTAAAGAACCTATTTTATGAATAAAAAGGAAAAAGTGTTGTTTTTACACCATCTGCTCGATGATGTCCTTTTATATGTCATAGCAAATAGCAAGCCATTCTGTCCCTAGGGAGATAATGTAGTATGGTCGTTCCCGGAATAATGAAATTTGAATTTGGAATGTCAAAAACAATTATTTGAAAAAAAAAACAAAACATTAAGAGAATTAAAATGTACGTGCAAAATGGTTACTAACAAAAAAAAAAGAATAAAATGTGCTGACGGGTCTCTAAAAAGTAATGAAACAGCGGGAAGCTTTATAGAAAATGAAACTATAGAATCTTGGACTAGTGAATTTTGTTTGTTTCAAATCTCAAAATATGTCACGGGATAGTTAAGATTAACTTGTAAATAATACTTATATTACTCTAATATAGAATTTGGTTTTAGTAAATTGTGTTTTAATTGTCTCACAGTTGGTGTAAAAAGTAGAGTAACCACACGCTGTCTTTGTCTTGGGTGGCTTGAATTCCTCACTTCACTTAATATTAACTCCCTCGCAGTGCTCGGGAGTAAATTATATAAATCCCTCACTGACGTTCGGGATTAAAACTTAGCAACTTAGCACGAATTCAACATGCTGCTCGCGACTTAAAGACACTGCTTTATCCCTTAGTCACATAAACCACTGTTTTTTTATTCTGTAATGTTTTTCTTGATTATAAAGTACAATACTTTTATTTTATAAATTTAAAATACATATTTGTTTTACTCTAAGTATAACATAACATTCTGCTTGTCCGCTAAGGGCTAGGTAGTGGTTTTTACTACCATTTGCATAAATGTTTCTGTGTTGTATTCAGAAATATTCATACCAGACTGGACTCTGAAAAAAACGAGACAAGTTCGTTTCGTTCCCCTAAGTCTAATTTAATTCAAGCAGAAACTCAAAACGAAAGTTTTTAGGAGTAACAAAAAATATAATAGATACTCACCATCTTTTTCTCGTTTTGCTATTCGAAGGTGATAAAACGTATACCCCAAGAAGAGCATACTGACTATGTATAAATACATTGTAAACACCTGAAATATTATTTAGATATATAAGTAAATTTAAAGTATAGAAGCCTAACCCACTGGCTTTGCGAAATTTGTACCAAGGAATATACTTCCTTCATACAAAGTATCTTACGTGCTGTTTCAGAACATGATCTACGAAAGAAGAGGAGTAATGAAAAACATACATATACAAACAAACTTTTGCCTTTATGATATAAGTGTGATGACTGGTTTAGGTCTACAGTTCAGCCCCCCCAGCCAAGTTAAAACCGTTTCATTTGGATTCTCTTTTCGTCGATCACCTCGAGTAGGCCACGCCTCCGATTCCTTTATTCTGACGTCATCTCAACGCTTAGTCACATGGTCAGAACAAAGAAATAGGAGGCATGGCCGACTCGAGGCGATAAACGAAAAGAGAATCGAAACGAAACTGTTCTAACTTGGCTAGGGGGCAGGAGCTCTAGACAAAGTTACATTATATTAACGAAAACGTTTGTTACAAGACAACAGTGTTTGATATTGTAGGTACTCGCGACATTTCAGCAGCGCTCTCATTTTCGTTTTGAGTTTTTGTCAATCTTTGATCGCTTGTTGAATGTTATTGTAAGCTGAAGATTGTTTCTAGCCCGTAGGCTCGTAGCGGTGCATATCTGTAGGCCTCGTAGCAATGGTTACGTGATAGAGATGTCCCTGATGTACTAGGTTTTTTTTTGTGAATTCGAATCGTGTTACAAATGCTTGTCTACAATATTATCTTTTTCTGGCTATCGAATCCAATAACAGTTACTTAATTATTTTTTAAATGTAAATTATTCGTGTAAATAAATAAAATTTATGTTTATATCAACATGAATACAGAATATTAAAATTAAATGATAATAATATCTAATTATTTCTTCTTTGTAAAAATGATTGCTTTTTATTTACCATTTACATATTTTAGTTTGAATACTAGAAACAATAGATTTGCTTAGAAAAAAAAAGTCTGGTAGTTGGTCAAGAAGGCCAGTACGATGAGATAATTACGGCATCTATCGTTAAAAGGCTTCTTCCCACAACACCGTTTCGTGTCATGACTGCTACGGTCATGGTATGATCATAGTGCTCTACAGTGTAGTAGGTATGCTCTTAGTTAGTCTAATGTGTATAATAACGGGTAACTATTACTTCTATTAAAGCTTATATATTAAACTAGCTTCTGCCAGCGGCTTCGTCCGCGTGAAAGTCGGTTTCTCCATACAAACTTTGGACCCCCGTTACATCCTCCGTTCCGTTATACTTAGCGGATGTCTACACCCTATAAGGAACCTATCTGCCAAATTTTAAGTTTGTAGGTGTTATAGTTTTTGAGACTTCGTGATTAATCAATGTGTGGTATTTCGCTTTTATATATATAGATTATTATAACAAATTAGAAAACTGTCGTTAATATGCAAATCTATTTCTCTTCTAAATATTCTTGTGCTCTAAACTAGTGTTGCAACAGAACTCTGCTTCCGCTTCTGCAGAAGTTCCGCAAGCTATTTCACTTCCGTTTCCGCTTCTGGTTCCGCAAACTTTATAACAGAAGAATATAACGAGGAGCGCGGGGTTGGGGGCGCGTAGACTGGACACGACGGAAAAGGTGTGGAAGTAGGGGGGGAGCGGTACACAAACTTGTCGCAGCGACTTTGTTTATAATAAGTATGTTAATTTTTTTTTGGTTCATCCTGCGCTTCACCGCGCCTCGTGACGTATAGCTTAAGAGCGTAAATCTTCTGTTGTTTTTTACTTGTGTTTGTTATTTGTTTTGTTCTTCTGTTGCCAACAGTTCGCCAATACTTATCAGCTTCCCCAGAAGTGTAAGTCAGTGAGAAATTATTTAGCGGAGCTGGTTTAATATATGAAGAACACCAAAACAGACTTAAAGGTGTAAAAGCGGTCAAATTGCTTTTTATTAAATATAATTTGCCTCTGTTTGATTTCGAATACTGTAAGTACCTAAATGAAGTACTAAATACAGAAATTAAACAAATCTTAAAAAATAAAATTGTGCTTTTTCTTCATGGTATTAACACTTCCGTTTCCGCTAAGATTTACTTTTCACATCTGTTTCCGTTTCTGCTTCCGTTAAGACACTTCCACTGCATCACTACTCTAAGCTGCGGTCTACCTGCTACGGATTCGTCACCTTTAGACTTTTATTTTTCACCTAGCTCAAAATACTGGTTAGTGTCTCATCTGAGAAGAGTGCTGAACTGGTAAACTTGTTACTGTGTAATAAACCTTTTATGTGCTTATGCTTAGCTTTAAACATGAATACTATATTTTCCTTATTTTGTTGAAATTGTTATTTATTTGGAATCAGAATTCCAGATATGTTTTGGTTTTTGGAGCAAAATTCTATGTCATACAAGTTCAAATATCATTGCAACCCACACTTTTTTTAAAGCATTTGCATGCAAATGGTCGCTTTAAAATCAACTTAAAATACAACTGAGTACGTTTTTACGAGGGTTCTGTACCTCAAAAGGAAAAAACGGATCCCTTCTAGGATCACTTTGTTTTCCGTCTGTCTGTCTGTCTGTCTGTCGGTCTGTCTATCTGTCTGTCAAGACCCTTTATCTTGGGAACGCGTGGACATATTTAGTTGAAACTTCTTAATTAACGAATAAAAAAGATACAGCCGTTTATATCGCAAATAACGATATATATTTCGATACTCTCAAAAGAATCAAAATTCAAGAGCAACTGAAAGAACACAGGTGGGTTTTAGTCAGTAAAAGTCTGACATTCCCTCTCGCTTCATACAGAGCGGGAGAAGCTAAAAAAAATGGGTTTCATATTTGAATTAAGTAAATGGTCGAAGTTGTTTATGGCCCGTCTAACTATGATTGTTCATTTTGATAAATGATAAACGATATTTATTTTGAAATAGGTTTAAAAAAACACTTTTACACGTTAATATTTTTTTCGTCATTTTAAGCTAGATGAGGCCGGTGTTTTCTAGCTGACTACCCCGAGAAGAAACACCGAAACAAACTCAGGGGTCAAAGTCTCTTTTAAAGTCCATACAGTATTGAATTGTACACACCCTTAAATTAGGTACATGTGAGTCCATACTTACATCAGATATAACATTTGTATAAACTTCATTCTGTATAGTGCTCGTTACTGGCAAAGCTATTCCTAGTACTATTAATAATTTAGCATAAAACGCTGATAGTACCACGGTCATCGATTCACTGAAACAAAATGATACATTGAATCAATTAGCTGAAAATATCCTAAAACACGAAGCTAGTGAAAATTAATATGACGCTAACAAAATTAATGAAAATCGTCGAGGTTTAGCTAGGATGCCATTATCTATTGTTTAGGGATTAGGTATTTTAGCGAATGGTGAACGAAATTAACTAATTAATTGCATAGTTGTTCTGTTTAAGAGTTTAGGTTACCAATTTGACGCTATTTTAGGGATTTATGAAGCTAATTTAGTTAACAATGGTGCTTTGGTCAATGTTGTAATGCATAGGCTGTAAAACGGCTTTGTATGTATTCTCACTACCAAATTTTGATCATGGTGATCAATCTCAACGGAGATTAGCCAAGTGCGCAGGAGATTGTACAAGCATGTGTGCAAACACAGGTGCAATCTCTGCTCCTTTATTCTCATAGTTTAATGGGATGGCAATCAAACACAACCAGAGAGTTCAGGCGCAGGATCCAACTGCGCTTAACTGCAAGCTACTACTGAGTAATTCCTAATAGATAAACTCAATAACACTTTTTTGCCCAACACAAGAATCGAATCCAAGACCAGATGCTCAGCAGTCGTGCTTGTGAGTACGAGACCATCGAGGCAGTGATTTAAGTTTATGCAAATAAGGCTTCCATAGATACAATATGGTTATTAAAAGCTCTGGTATGGTTACCTATCATAAGTTCGAAAAATATTTGACCGAATTTCATTTCACCTAAAACTTTTCAACTATTTTCGTTTCATTTTTTTTTTTATTTCATCGTAGTCACGTCTGCCACTGTATCAGTCGACCTATTATCAATTCGTTTTTTTCGTTACTCCAACGTTTCATTTGGTCGAAAAACTTTTCACTGATGTTACACTTAGCCGAAATAACATTTGTTCGAAGTATTATGTTTCCGAACATTCATTATACCACTGTTTTAATTACCATATTTTTATTTCACCAAACGCCTAGAAATGTAATTATTACAGTAAAATGATTGAGGCAACAGGAGCTAATTTCAGATTAGTTTAACCTAATATTTTTTTAATGAATTATTGAAAAGTAAAGGCACTTCATAATATAGTTGATTATGAACAAAAGTGGTTTTAATTGGTCCCAGTAAGAACCATGCAAACAAGGATGCTTGCTTTAAGCATGCAACCTGCAGCAGGCATGCAGCATGCAAGCAGGCATGTAGCATGCAAGCGGGCATGCAACATGCACCAGGCATGGAGCATGCAAGCAGGCATGTACGCGGGCTTGAATTACACTCTAGGGGTAGGGCAGACAAGACTGTGTGAAGTCGGTTTTGCAGCGATTTAGTTCTTTTTTTTATTTTTTTATTAATGATAGGCTCGCGTTTGACCAACATCTCACCCGATGGCAAGCGATGATGTGGTCGACGATGGAGCACGCTTGCCTAAAAGTAGCCTATTCACTCTTGGTTCTGTCACAAAATTTTGTAAAACAACATATTGACTATTTTAATTTAATATTGAAAATGCTACCAAGTAACCGTCGATATATTTGTGACCGAAATTCCGTAAAATGTTGTTTCGCTGTGGTGAAAATATGGCAAATGAAAAAAGTTCAAAAGAGCCTTCGGCCAATAGCAAAAAGTTATTTTGTAAATCGGCGAAATATAGTTCGGTAAAATAATACTTATGACATTTGATACTTCGATGATCTAGAAATATGTCAAATAATGCATATAGGAAAAAAAGACGTCGGTCAATAGTTTTTGGTAAAATGAAATTCGAATAAAAAAAATTCGGAAAAGTGATCGGTTCCCCTTTGGTATATATTGTCTAGCAAAAAGTTGCATCAATTATTTTCCGTTATTATTATTGGGAACCATTACTTTTCAGAACTTTTTTGTTCGAATTTCATTTTACCGAAAACTATTGACCGACGACTTTTTTGATATATGCATTATTTGACATATTTTTAGATAATCGAAGTATCATGTGTTATTATGTTATTATTTTACCGAACTGTATTTCGCCGATTTACAAAATAACTATTTGCTATTGGTCGAAGCCTCTTTTGAACTTTTTTTTATTTGCCACCACACTGAAACAACATTTTACGGAATTTCGGTCACAAATATATAGACGGTTAGATATTTGGTAGCATTTTCATTGTTAAATTAAAATAGTGCCATAAAAGTCAATATGTTGTGCTACAAAATTTAGTGACAGAAACGAATCGCCGCAAAACCGACCTTACACAGTGTTGTCTGCTCTACCCCTATAGTGTAATTCAAGCCCGCGTAGGCGCGGAGGGGTAGGGCGGCCAGCAAGCTGAAGCTGCGGTGGTGAGCGTTAAAACCATTTGCGACGAAAAGCTCGCGTGGGGCCGCCCAAATCCCGCAGCGCCGGAGCCATGACAGAAACAATGCTTGCTGCATGTTGCATGCCTGCTTCCATGCTGCATGCCTACTTGCATACTGCATGTTTGCTTGCATACTGCATGCTTGCTTGCATGCTGCAAGTCTGATTACATGCTACATGCCTGCATTAATGCTCCATACTTAAAGTAAGCGTCCTTGTTTGAAAATATAGTAATTAAAACAGTGGTATAATGGATGTTCGGAAAACATAATACTTCGAACTAATGTTATTTCGGCTAAGAATAACATCAGTGAAAAGTTTTTCGACTAAATGAAAAGTTGGAGTAACGAAAAAAATTGAATTGATGATAGGTCAACTGGTACAGTGGCAGACGTGACTTCGATAAATTAAAAAAAAACGAAATGATAATAGTTGAAAAGTTTTAGGTGAAATGAATTTCGGTGAAATATTTTTCGATCTTATGATAGGTAACCATTATTATTACATTACCGTGCACATATATCAGAAATGCTGCCTATAGTTAAGCTTTAAGTTTTTCTACAAGTGGTAGTGGTAACTTACTCGCCATGAGAGAGCGGTTTTCTTTTGGGAATAGGTGTGGCAATATGCTCCATGCTGGAACTCGAACTGGCTGGCATCACGACGCTCAGGCGAGGTAGCGAGTGCGGTGGGTGCTCTCTGCAAACATGCAAAGTATAAAGCTATATTTTTACAAGCTATGTTTTTATGTATGTGTGTTTAGGGCATATCTTGCAAACGTTTTTTTTGAGGCGTTTTTTAACCCTAACGAATTGAGCCGAAATTTGGAATACCTATATAACTTGGATGACAATGCATTAATATGGTACTATGGAGCTGGTCTGATGATAAAGTCAGATAGTAGCTATAGGAATAACCGAGAGCAACTAGATAACCTCATCATTTTTGAGTTATTTGAAATGGTCTTGATGAGTACTGTACCGAGCTATAAAAGGTTGTTATGAAAAAATGTTTTAAACTCAAAACTTATATATATCTATTTCTTAAGTCACGTAGCTAGATGTCATATATCCTACAACCTTCCTCAATAAATGGCCTATCCAACGCTAAAAGAATTTTTCAATAAGAACAATTAGTTCCTGAGATTAGCGCGTTCAACCAACCAAATAACAACAAACTCTTCAGCTTTAAAATATATATACTAAATATAGATGCTAGTATAGATAATGCTATAGGTAAAGTATAAATAAAACCATTGTTAAAAAAATCTACACAAATTATCCCAGCGAAACTGTAAAAGATTCAAGAGAACTGAAAACAGCTCACTACCTAATTACACGAAGCCGTTTACAAAATAAACACTGAAAACAAATTCCGTACATAATAATATTAAAACTGCTACATAAAGCGGTGTCGATTTAACGTTACACCAAGTTGTTTTGTTTGAGCCAGCCCTTATCTTCTAATACTGGGTTTTAATGAACCTCCTTGCCACCCCTGCCTCACCTTTCATCTTCAGGCACCGCTACGAGAGGCTCGGACGGTCGTCGCCAGTCCCTCGATGCATTTTGATTAGATTTCTCTTTATTTTTCATCACCAAATCCTTTGAAAACCCGCCTTTATATAATCCACCGTTTGTGTGTAAATAAATCACAGATTTTGTCTATCTCAGATGTTGTACCTTGTAGAGCGAGTCACGAACTGTTGAAGATGATACAAAACGCAGCGACTTGTCGCGACCGTGTGTGTTAGTAATTAGTTTCTAACTACGGCAGGGTTGAACTTGTACTTATGAATACATTTCGTACATTTATTTATGTTAGAACATAATAACTTGATTGTGAATAACATCAGAAGGGTGTGGTGCGCATTTTTCTAGAATATTCCCAACATGAAAACCATAAATAAGATGAAACATGATTTCGGTAAATTGCAATGTGTTATGAAATAATACTTTGCTCAAATAGTTTTGTGAGTCTTATAAATTGACACTTTGCAGAACTTATACAGCTTTTCTAAAAAATCTATTTTCGGGACGGATATTATATTCAAAAATATTTTTGTTTAGTTGTGATGGATTTAAGAATGAGTTGGCCCCATACTACGAAAAAGTTAAGTATATTATGTAATAGACTAGCCTTAATGAAGACTAAGAAGTTTATTAACGACGTGATTACATTTAGTCGGTCATTGAATACGGCGATCATATTCGATCAAGTTATCGGTTTACCGGATTTGGCGATCGCATTCAACCGAACTGCGTACATCCGTGTAAAATGCATCATGAAAAATGTGTGACGCGTTTCAAAAGTCAGCCGTGTTCAGTCACCGAAAACCGCCTGCGGGGAACATGGTTATCCGAAAACCCGTTTGCCCTAGTCGGTGAAAGGATACGTGCTGTGGTCGAATACGACTAACCGAACACCCGGTTATACTAGTCGGTGAGAACGATCTGTCAAAACGACCTAAAGTAAATGAGCCATTATGAGTTCTTCGAAATGTCCTCGTAGATTTTAACATTATTAGTTGGATAAACTGCAAAAAAGTCTTTTGTACTAATTGTTGCTTAATTTTCAACTAAAATGATATCTTTAGGGCCGATTCCGATTCCGCACGCCCTTTTTTAACCCTTTCAAGCGATACTTACTTGTCTTTTAAGGATGTAGATAAAGTTTATCAATGACACAACACAATTTTCAAATAGTTCATGTCAATAATACCGTTAAACTATTAATGTAACAGACACATCTTTAACCTCGTTACAGATAATTTCATAACATCTCCTGTTCATACAGCAAAGCGATCAATACAGATGCAACAATCGGCACGGCTCCAACAATAAGCTCTGCCTATATACCTGCACAGCCTTTGTATAGCGTTCAATCAATGCTGGAACAGGTTATCTGGTAGGAAACCTGTCATTGTTGTCTACCGGGAACTCATGGACCGACTAATATGTCTTTGGCAATATGGGTTTTGAAATGGATTATACTGTACTAGCTTCTACCAGCATTCACGTGAAAGTACGAGTAGGTTTCTTCTCACAAACTTTAGATTCCCGTTTCATCCGCTTAGAGGATGAAATTTGGAAAATGCTCTCTTAATACTCGTCCCCGTCATATAAAGAAGCCTTGTGCAAAATTTTTCGTTTCTAGACCCAGTTGTTTCGGCTATGCGTTGAAATGTCAGTCAGTCAGTTTCTCCTTTTATACATGTAGATAGATTATAGTTTATATCAGCAGGTTCGCTTATATAAAAGTCGAAAATTGTACTACCAGAATATACTGCATGAATAAAAGTATCCAATAGTATGCTGTTTACTTGTTTAAATTTCTTTCTAATCCCTTCAGACGTTGGGTCGTGATTATTTAACAAACATCCAAATATACAGCCGTTCATATCACATTAAAATGATAAAGGCTAACGTTTACATAGGAACTAGTATTTGAACGTGTTCATATGTGTGTACGTTTGTAAAGGAGTAAAACAGCTGAACGCAGATTTGGATGAAATTTGGCACACGGTACACTGTCTCGGAATAGCATATACTATACTTTTTTATTCTGAGACTTTAGTTCGCGCGGGCGAAACTGTTGACAGAAGCTTTATATATATTATATTTTTATTAATTTTTATTCAATAATATTTGATTTTATGAAAAAAAAAAATGTTAAAAATATTGAGGTTGAAATAACGACCAGAGGTCGGAATTAGGTAGACGTGTACTTACACCGATTTAATACAGTGAAAGTAAAGTAGGTATGCCTCAAATCCCTTGAATAATTTTAAAGAGCAGAATTTCTTTTATGACACTGTCACAAATATAGCAAAATAAATTTCTTCCTGCATGAATGACGAGTGGAAGGGTATAAATTTGTTAACCTTACCTCTGTTGTATGTTGTTTGTTTTATTTGTCTTATCTATCTCTGAGGTTTTTAGTATTATTTATTTGTAATATTGTTGGCCACTCGGGAAGATCCTTAGTAATATCAACATTTTGATGCAAGTACATGAATAACTCTACCTAATTCCGACCCCTGTTAATCACCAACTTATTAAAAAAACTGGGCAAGTGCGACTTGGACTCGCGCACTGAGGGTTCCGTATAAACTTACCAATCAAAACAGTTCAATTCCCGAATTGAGTTACAAAGATTTTTACGAATCGCAAAAAAGTTTTTTTTGTGACTTAAATAAAAATTTACAGTTTTCAGATTTTTCCCTATACTTGTACTATATGACTTTGCTTCATGCCAAATTTCAAAATTCTAGGTCAATGGAAAGTACCCTATGAATTTTGATTCTCTTGAGAGTGTCGAAATACAAGTTTTTAGCAACATAAACTTTTTGTTTGTTAACTCAGAAGTTTTGTTTTTCATAGTTTCAAGGGACTTGAGTATATGGCTTAAATTTCAACTCGATAACTCCACTTTCCCGAGATAAAGGGTCTTGACAGACAGACGGACAACAAAGTGGTCCTATAGGGGTTCCATTTTTCCTTTTGAGGTACAGAACCCTAAAAATCGAACTGGTTTTAAAATTCGTGTTGGTAATATAGGTTACTGTTATGTAAATATTCATACTTACATATATTACTAAGTTATAAGTAAGACAAACGTTAATTAGCAAGTAGCTACGTGGCTCTGGTCGACACGTTTTCTTTCATATAGCTAATAACTGTGGGTAACTCGTGACAAATTCTAATCGTGGTTTCATCATTAAAATTAAACAGATTTGGAATGTACAGCAGCACGTCATCGATGACTTCCTAATAAAACATCAAGTCGCGAATTCGATTCTGCCAAGTCAATCTCATATATCTAAGTCATTCTTTCTGAATTAATTATGATATCACTGAGTTACGGTGACGGATGGGATAGTGCAAAGGGCTGTGCTCGAAGTTTCCTTGCGTGATGCAATCAGGAATGAAGATATCCGCAGGAAAACCAAGATTACCGGCATAGCCTGAAAAATCGTCAAACTTAGTGGCAGTATTGTGCCTTGTCCCTCATTGCTCGTAGAACAGATCGTCAATGGGGTCGAAAGGTTCTGGAAGACGTGGCATAAGGTGAATCTAGTGACCTGGTGAAAGGGCTATGCTCGGAGTTTCCTTGCGTGATCGAATCAGAAATGAAGATATCCGCAAGAGAACTAAGGTTGCCAACATAGCACGAAGAATCGCCAAACTTATGTGGCAATGGGCAGGGCACATTGCTCGCAGAACAGATGGCTGTTGGGGCCGAAAGGGTCTGGAGTGGCGACCGCGTACCGGAAGACGCAGTGTTGGAAGGCCCCCTACAAGGTGGACCGATGACCTGGTGAAAGTTGCGGGAATCCAATGGATGCGAGACGCACAGGACCGTTCATTGTGGCGACATTTGGGAAGGCCTATGTCCAGCAGTGGACGTCTATCGGCTGAAATGATGATGATGATGATTAAGCTGGTGAGGATCGCGTAATCCGATGGATGCGAGATACATAGGACGGGTCGTTGTGGCGATGCTTAGGAGAAGCCTATGTCCAGCAGTGAACGTCTTTCGGCTGAAATGATAATGATGATGAGGAACGGAGATGGAATCAATCGTGAGGAAAGTTGGATTTGTTTGAGAGATCATCTACTTAGCCTTTTTCCAACTAGCTTGGGGTCGGCTTCCTGTCTAACTGGGTGCGGCTGAATCGCATGGAGAAACTGCCTATCAGACTTTCAAAGCCCAGTTACTGGGCAATACAATACTTCTTAGATTTAATGACGGTTAGACTTGTAGCATCTGACTACCTGTAACGACTGTCAAAGATCTACGTATGACAACTGTGACCAACGGCTTTATGTGCTTTCCGAGAAATAGGGTGTCCGTGTCAGTAATGTCCCAGATAAACTTATATGAATTGGTACTGATATACTACATTGTATACAGATAAACTACATTGGTACTGGCCCGGTTCGGAATTATTTTTCTCAAATCAAATAGATTCTGATTAGTTGATAAAGTTCTAGGCATATAAAAATAGGTGTACAAATAAAATCTTGTAGCGCTAAATATTCATCGGTTAGAGTCGGTAAGATGTTGTCCTCATGGGTAATTAGCGCCGGCGGTGTCACTTTCAGACGGCCCTCCTAACGAGCCGGCCGTATATATGCAGATGCGATGCAGCATAGCTACCCTCATCTCTAAGCGATTAATTAGTTCTCCATCTCAAAGGAACCTTACATGACTTTTTTTTTTCTATGATTTCTGCAGATGTCGGGTTTTAATTTTTTTTAGTGTGTTTATTTTAATACCTACTGTTTTTGATGTGATTTTTCTGTATATCGAAAACCGACAAGACGAAAGGGAGAGTCTTCGATGAAAAACAGTGTGGTAGATAAAGGAATACATAAAAAAACAGTAGCTAAATACATTAAGTAAAATGGATCTTTGTAGATTTCAAATAATTTAGTTTGGGCCGTGCTTTTAGACCTGTGAAACGTGTAAATTAATACCATTTTATTAAGCTCTGGTTATAAATGATTTATCGCGCTAATTCAAAACTACAATAATGATCTGTAGAATCGCAGATTCATTCGAATAAATATATTCATCATCATCATTTCAGCCGAAAGACGTCCACTGTTGGACATAGACCTCCCCCAAGTGTCGCCATAATGACCGGTAAATATATGAGGTGGGATCGCAGTCAAGCACTGGTTTATAGAGAATAAAAAAAAAAAGATGCAAGTAGATATAATGTTCTTCAGCTGTGAAAAAGATTCGGCCCTAGTATGAAAGGCAACTTAGGAACAGGAGTGGGTTTTTAGTTAGTAAAAGTCTGACACACCCTCGCGCTCCGCCCAAGAGCAGAGGATGTCATTGAATGATTTTCTCACCGTAAAAAAAACAGTAAAATGTATTGCATTGTAGACATACAAAGGTTTTTTAATGCCAATAAATTATTATATATAACATTAAAATTCATTATAATTATTTAATTTTAATTTCTAATAATAATTTTAAGTTTGATGACATTTTACGGATGAAGAATTAACAGGGACAGGTTAGGTTAGCCTTTGTGGTTATTTTTTTTAAACTACCCAGAAGTAGGAGACCCGCTGTAGTGCTGTAGCGATGTCAAACAAGACAAAACTCTGTCGCTCATTGATTTCCGCGATTTAATGATGTAGCATCCGTTAATATGCAGATTAACTAGGTAAAGTGAAGATATCTGCTACTTTAAGTCAAACACACTTTAAACGGATTGTAATTTTTAGGTGGGTAAATCAAAAACCCACTCCTGTTTCTTCGTTGCCTTACATACCAGGGCCGAGGCTTGAGTATTCAAGACTCACTGTTGCCGCGCCTTTTGTGCGTTTGAAAGTTTAATTATAATATTGAAAATGAATACAAACCTGCTGTGGCGAAGTTTTCGCTCTAGAGTGGTGCTTGTTTGCCTGATGGGATGGTAGTGATGTGATCCATGCTCGTAAAATGACCTCGAGTCCCGCCGTTCCGGTGTCCTATGAATTTAATTTGAAAAACGTGATATTAAAATATGATTTCCAGTTTTTCATCGAATGTCTCTTTCCAAGCTAGGTAGTTAATATGGTAGACCATATTATTGTCGTGTTAATTAAACTAAAACTAGGTATTTGACGTCTAATCACTGACCGTCGAATACCTAGTTTTAACTAAACCCGTCTAACTAAAACCCGTTATTTGTCATCTAACGCGATACGTTAGATGACAAATAACGGGTTTTAGTTAGTAAAAGTCTGACACGATCTCTCGATCCACCCAGAGTATTCACTTCAGAATGACTACTCCCACATTTGCAATTTAGCTTAATTTCGACATTTTGACAATTTAAAAGTCAAACTCAAAAAAAAGGAGGAGGTTATCAATTCAGTTGTATTTTATTTTATCTTTTTTTATGTTGTTACCTCAGAACTCACTCAAAAATTTTTTTGTTCCCCTAAAAGGATATGCTTCCAAATAGGTCCCATTTTTTTCAAAATCCAGTTCTGATGTTGGGATCCATGAGGAATCAAGGGAACTCCTCAAATATTATAGGAAACCATATAGTGATTATATTTTCATCGAGAACTAAAGCTTAACTTTTTGACTGTAAATTCAAAAAGTAACATTTGATGAAGTGGAACTGATGAAGATGACCTGAAATGATCAACGGAACTTTATACTCACATAGATATCACAATGAAGATAGTTAAGCGACAATACAAATAAATGAATGGTTCTGAATAGTTACGTTAAAAATGGTATCATCGAAATGATCTGATGATGATGATGGAGGCACTGGAACTCCGTAATTAATCAATGTAACCTAGCCGTATTTGGACTTCTTAGAGCACTTTGGCGGTGGAAGGTAGACACAGGAATTTCATAATAAAACAATGTAACCTAGCAGTGTTTGGGTTAATTGGAATTGTCATAAGAAACAGGCACTCTGTTTATAAGTGTTTTGAACCAAAAAAGTGTGAAGTGTGAAAGTGTGAACTTTATATAAAAAAAAATAACCGATATCACTAAAAAAAAAAAAATATATAAATTTAATTTTGGAAGTCGGAGTTTCTCGGTATTGTTTGTTTCTTATTTAACACGACTTCCGAAATTAAAGTTATTTTGATCCTTTTAGTGTTTTTTTAGTGAAGTTGGTTATTTTCTTTTTGTAAAAACTTTTTTTGATTGAATGATTGATAAACAATGTATAAAAAAAACGTCAAAAAATTCATCAAAATATATGAACAGTTAATAAATACAGTAATTTGGAGCTCATTAAAGAGGTTAACCTGGAAAGCTTTTCGTAAGTTTTCTTTCTGCGTAAAATTACCAAATGACTGATAATAATAGCTACGAGAAATAAATAGAGGTAGAAAATTAAATATATTTAATGGCCAATTGAGAGTAGTTTGGTTTTACAAAATGAAAGTGATTCTTGAAGTGTTTAAAACTGTTAACGATGTAGCGAATTATTAATATTCGAGTCCTTGTTTTACTTGCTACACTCCAGGCTTATCTAGTGCATATCTTATGTTTGTGTACATTTGTAATCCCTATTTAAACACTAGGCTTCTTTAAACTGTGGAAAACTGTAAATATATCTACCTAATGTAAACACATAAAGCCTTCATTTCAGACTTCTAGAGATAATTTCCTTGCGTTTTCTTATCCACGGCGATTTAGCAGACGCACTGAAACTGGGTCATTTGTCTCAATACAGCTGAGATCAGGAATTGATATATTGTTGTTTGCAATCGTGGTTCCAGTACTTGTTTACTTTATTTATTACTATTGGCTTTTATTTAATAAATGCCTTTGTTCCTTATTAGACACCTAGATAGCTTAACGAAGCTAACTAAAGCGTAGCAATGTTACAACAAGACATTCTTTCCAAACAAAATGAAAATGGCACCAATAAAATCAATATTCTCTTCGATATTTTCATGTTTTATTTAATATAAAACGATGGGTTTTATTTTGCTTATGAATAAGGTTAACATAAAATAATGTCTAATTAAATCATGGCACAGTGTTTTTATTACCCAAAAAAGGTGACATCTGCCTTTTTTATTAAGTGAATGTTTAATTTTTTTATATAAATATAATTTACATTTAAAAAAACTCTTAAATAACTATAATTACAGTAAAATTAAAAAAAAATAACCCTAAACTAATTTAAATTAAATAAAAACAAATATGACATCAAAAAATTTCTCCACATCGCTGTCGACTGGTAAAAATAAAAGACTGGCGCATTGCCACGCTGTATGGCAATGCTTATCCTCTGTCCAGGGTCAAAGCCAGCAATTGGGTCACATGAAGTGTCAACAAGTTTATTTATTTTTAGGTACTATTTTATGGTAACGTACTATATCTATGTATGTATGGCCCGTATCATAATTAATTAAATATAAATAACGATGAACAAACATCCGAAATAAACCGTTCTTTTGACTCGTATAAACAGACCACCATTTTGTGTCATATGTGCTGAATTATATGCCTTTGAACCATTATTTTGACCAATAAATAAATTGAAACGTTTGAGGTCGATAGTTACTTCAATAAATTGAAAATTAATTGTGTTTACATACCATTCCACATCTTCTTCAATGACGTTATCCATGGTTGGCAAACAGAATATCTTTAGCACTGAACACAAAGACAGGGACGTGGATAAAACAACGTGAGTATCTGAGATAGCCTTCTTTATCGCGATACGTGTTTAGGCAACAGACTCTCTACGCGGTGACGTTTTAATACTTTAAATATGACTGGACTTAACGTGTATATTTTAACGGTGACTCAAAGTATGGTTTGTTAATCACATATTTTGGTGATTAATTTCTTCTGCTAAGATTTTGACGATGTTAGATGCTCTTAGTTAGATGCAGTATTTTAGTTTGTTTTGTGAATTTTCGCTGAATTCATTTTTCGGAGATGTCTACGTTTGTCTGGCTGCTCACACCAGTAATGCACTTTCGATCTGCATAACAACTGTGAAACAAATGGATGCCTTAATTTTCCATAATTAAAAAAAAAATATTGTGGAATTAAGCAAATACATTTTGTGCAAATTGTTTTTCATTGTCTAGTATGAGTTACAGTATTTTGTTTCTTTACATAAAATTTGTTTTAAAAAGTCGTTAATATTTAAATGAAGCGATTTCAAATAATTAGGTCATTTGTAGCGGAGTTGAGGTACTCGTAAACAAATTATTTGCTGTTGGCTGATATTGGTTTATGACAAATGGCGAACAGTGTTAATTGCGTCATGCGGACACCGGCCATTTGAATGTGTCAACAAGTCTTTATATTAATTAAAAAGTTTATGAACTACATTGAATCTAGATAGATAGGTATATTCTTAATGGTATACCATTAGATTAAAAAATAGTAGGATGTAACAATGGGCGATCTTATCGCTAATCCTTTGAATCTACCCACTCAAGAACGTCCAGGGAACACAGGATCTCACGCTCAGCTGTCACACTTGCGACCACGAGACCAATGAGGCAGTTACTTACCTACCTTATACCTACTCATAAAATACTAATTATAGTGTACATAATTGTAACTAATTATAGTGTATAGATAGTTAGGTTTTTTATTAATGTTTAAATTTCTCTGAAAAAAAAAATTAGTCAGATAAATAAATAAAACGATGAACATTACTTAGACTTTATTCACGATTTTTAATATTTATCTTCCTATTCCCATCATTCGAACGCAGCTGCACATTTCTTAAGGCCCATCGCCACTTGAAAATGCTACCGTAATCTTAGGAACGTTATAAAAACACAATAAATGTTTACTTATTTCTTGCATAGGTATAATCTATGACGCCCACATCAATATGCAAGAGGATTTGGATTCGCTAGATAAAATATGCATGAGGTTATATTTGTTTTGTTATCTAAAGTACAGCTTATAAATAATGTACCATCTAATCTAATCATCTGAAATGAACTACAAAACAGCGATGCTTATTGTTGGTACAGTTGGCATCTTAAATAAAAAACTTTAAGAGATGTCAATTTTTTTTTAAATTGTTTTCATAATAAAGTAGCGTTTTTTAAATTTAATAACATTGATTTGGCATACTATGGAAGTCTGCCCCGCTTGGGCGGAGTCCCGCGGTGTCTTCTTGGACGCGATCTGCGCGATTATTTAAATGTTTTGGATATTTCTGGAGTTAGAAGACTTAGGCATTAAACTTGTTTTTGTTCCGCTGCTATGACAAAAAAAGTTTTTTTTAAGGTACAAAACCCAATCCAGAGCGGGTGGAAGTTATTAGATGATTACTCACCTCAAAAAATAAAAACAGTCCAGTTTTTATTTTTTGAGGTGAGTAATCATCCAATAACTTCCACCCGCTCTGGATTGGGCTAAAACCCACTCCTGGTTCCTTCGTTGCCACCCCTTGCTCGCCGTCCGCAAGCCCGCGCCTACGGTGGCCGGAAATCGGGATCGAGATCCCGGCGGCTGAGGCGTGAGGGCACCATGACATCTCCCGCCCAAGGTCGTGAGATTGGTTGATTTCATACCTAAAAAGAAAAAAACAGCTTCAACACGTCTTCCGGGTGGTCCACACAGTGGTGACACCCGGTCGTTTTTTTCCGCCGGTATCCGATACAGGAACCTCCCGAACTTACGATGTCCGGGGAGGACCTGCGTCATGCCGAAGGTGAGGACGCCGGGGATAGGCATCCAGCCAATCTTCAAAGAGGAGACCTAGCGCTGTGTTTTGTTGCGATCGAAAATATATTTTTAGTAATTTTTAAACAGTGTACTAAACGTGTTATTTAGTTTATTTTACAATATACTACAGTTTCAGAAAATCTTATTTATTTAAGAAACTATTACACTTTTTATTAGCGACTTGGGTTTTTTGCGGCCGGCCTGGTATATCTGTGTGTACTGTACTTAAAGTTTGTAAATAAAAGATTCATATTACAAAGTCATATAGGTCAATAATGAATACAGTGAAAAGCAGTAAGTAGTGATATCTTCCAAGTATTTATTAGTTACCATGACCGCAATTATTTATCGAGCGAAAATAAAACAAATATGCAGGTACGAAATATTTATATTTATCTTACTTGTACTATTTAATTTAGAAATAATCTATATTCTATATATTTATTCTATATATGTTCAACTGTATAGTAACAGTTTAAACATTTAAGTAAATAGGTTTGTTCTTGAAACAGTTCTTCCAAATCTCAAAGAGGCAGATGGTGGAGTGGAACCGGTAGAATATGGCCAGTGGCATTGACACATGGGTGATGATGGTCCAGGCCCAGGGCCCGTAGAACGCCAAGTGTGCTGGGCGGAACTCTGCGCGACTCTAGAAAACAGGTTAATGGAAAAAAATTAGCATATTTGTCCGTTTTTTAGGAATCCAGACCAAAAACGCACTCAAAAGCTACCTTTTACAAGGAAGCAAGAATTGATGTAAAAGTAAATAACAATATACCTTTTTATTGAATAGATTACATACGTGTGAGTAAACAATCAATGAAACAACTTGAATATTGCAACATTAATTTATTTAGGTAATTGAAATATTATTAATGGAACTGCAACATTTCCTAGTAGCTGTATCAAAGGTATTTCCAAATTGATAATATTGGCATAATTTCGACTGCTTTCGAATGCTGGTGACGTCTCAAATACTACCTACTCTACCAAATAGATTCTCTTTGATAGTGTCCTACATTTCGTATTATTTTTTTTTTTTAGTTATATGTATTAAGTAGTGGGCGAGGCAATACTGTAGCATTATCAGTCGTAACCTAAGTCGAATTTCTTATTATTTCCCTAATGATGTCAACAAAGAACAAAACAACATATTTGGTTACAAAATAACAACCGTTTTTTTTGTGAAATAGGTACCAAGTTGCTCGTGTAATAATTACTTATCCTGAATCTATGTCAACAACAACAATATTAATAAAACCAAGGGTATAATAATGCTAGTTACCTTTTCCAGCGTGTTAATAGCCCACATGGCCATATTAGCGACGAGTAGAAAAGTGACGAGCTGTCGTCCCGGTTTGTTTCTCCGTTGTTCCGAGGTAGTGCTGCGACGCCACCACGCGTCAATTATGAATAGAGTTTGTAGAATAGTCTGGAAATTATATATACTCGTAAAAGAAAATAGAATAATACGTACTGTAGTTACAGGCTACTAGGTACCTACTATATAGACTGTACGTACAGACTTCGTGGAATCCTACAAATTGTTATCTATATAAATATATAAAAATTAATCCCTATACCCTGAACGGCTGGGATAATTTCACTTATTATTTTTTTGTTATTATCAAAAGAAGGTTCTTATGAAAGAAAAAAAATAGGAACTGGCTCAGAAAACTAGACAATTAGAAAACTACGATGTTTAGATAATCTTAACCCTTTTGACAGTTCATAAGCTAAGTCAGCTAGTTACTTAGAAGTAATTTGGTAAATAAGAATCAGATAGATTCCATTATAGGGCCAACGTCCAAAGGGCTTGTGTCAGATAAAGCAGAAATGGAAACGTTAAAGGTGCGAAAAGTAACTGCTAAGGATAAAAAAAACTGACCTGATTGAGCGATAAGAATTCAGAGAAAAATCCAGTGAGACCGACACTGTTGCTCTGGTTTTGAGTGTGATGACTTCCTATAAGACTGAACATGCAGTACACGAACATTCCCGATTGGGCCAGAATCAGTAGGAAAGGATCCAGACCTATGAGAGCTGAGAAATTAAAAAAAAAACAACTTAATTTAATGTTAACTTTATTTTCAGAACAGCGAAAGAAAACGTTTATATTCTGAAGATGAAGGAAAGAAAATGAAGGTATTAACAAAACAGAACCTGGACTTAGTGCATCATAACATTGTTTTTAAGTAGGTATTGAAAAGGACGGTACATAAACGATATAAAAATATAACATACCCTTTGTTTTTCTTTTATAAGCTAAAGCTCTCATTTGGATTAAAGCTGTCATACAAGCAATCAGCGATAACGAGTACAAAATCAACTCGCATACATTCACTTCAAATATTGCGTCCTGCAAAAATAAAATACGGTAAATTAATGAACAAAAAAGAAAACAATTTTGATAATCTAACAAAAGTATACATTACAGTGACTGAGTCAGGATGATGGGTCAGCACGAAGAACATGATGAGAGAAATGATGGTAAAGACGATGACCAAGATGCCAGCGAAAAGACCACGGTGAGCGTGGGAGCAGTCTATAGCGAAATGGTGGAGTGCAGTACGACTGCCGTGAGGAGAACTCACTCCTAACATACCAGCTGAAAAAAAACAAGGATGGGTTACAACAGAATTTAAAGAAAGTTATAAGTATGTGGATGAAATATTACCAAACTGTTGCAGAATTTTCTCAGGTGTCACTGAATTATTGCGAGACTTATTTTTAGGAACATCTAATTTCTTCTCAAAATCTTCCGGAGTGCATTTCACCTGTAATTTAAATTTTGTTAATGATTGAAAATGATGATGATTCATTTTAAGATCACTATCAATAGGTACCTGTTTCCACATTTCATACAAAATGACAGCACAGATGAGGGAGTACTCGATCGTGCAAGGAAATAAGAAAGGTGCAGCATTCTGGAGTAATGCACCCATTATATTAGACCTCCTGCATGGTATGCCATCTGCTCCTGTAAGCGTAACATTGTCTGGTGCTAGGATTGTATGTTCTAGGTGATGTATTTCATGCTTTGTTTCTTCAACTAACACGTATAACCATTCACATAAGTTCGTCGCCACCATATGCATAAAACCGAATCTCTGTATCAGTTTAAAAGTGCCCGATTCTATGTCCTTGTTAGTGAGGAACATGAACTGCATTTGTGCCAGAGTGAGTGCCATTCGCAATGCCGGGGTAATCACCGACAGAACGGAACGGCATTTATCCGTCATTTCGAAATATTCTCCCAATTCTAAACCACTGTACACCATCGAGCCAATTCCGAATGCTGAAAAATAATCAAAATTTAAAATCGAATTGATACTGAAAGGAAAATAAAACTGTTAATAGGAAATGACTCCAATTTACCAATTCCGCCAAGTCTCAAATAAAAACTACCGTAGCGAGAAATGTTCTCTTTTATTTTTGGTCTGTCTCCAGGTGTAATTTTTCCGTTTCTATCCTCTTTCAGAGTGTCCTCTATAAAAATTAATTGAATACATATAGTTGGTCGTTAAATAACATACGTAGAGTTAAATTTTCCGCTACATTTATACGAATGGCTGAAAACGTTAGTGGAATGAAAACTAAAGAAGGTAGTATTCTTTGCAGGCGTAATTATGCAAACAAATGTGATTTTAATGTCTCATTTTGTTAAGCAAATGTGGTTAATTACTGAAGCATGTTGGTAAATCTTATTGTTTAAAAGGTATTGTACTTGTTGAAAAGGAATTGGAAGCTCTTACCGTAATCGTGAATGATTAGGTTTACAGCCTTTTGACGCATTATGTTTACGTATTGAAATACTACGAACATTAGAGATACCAAGTAGAGATATAAATAGAATCCCTGTAAAAGAAAAACAACGTTCGTTATTCACGATACAAGAATCTGTTCCTTCAAGGAGTTTGCCCACTGCCACTACTATCATACTGTGATACCTATCCCTTTGTTGTGCTTAAAGTTTAAAAACAAAAGAGTCTTAATAAAATGTATTATTATTCATGGTGTTAGCTTGCATGGTGGTCGATCTAATATACTTTTAAAGGATTGTGTAAGACTTGAAATTGATAGAAAAAAAATTTTACTTAAGTCTGATTTTGATGGTCTATCAAAATTGGACTTAGGTACAGAAGTATCCGAAAATATAAGTATCCAAGTAGTGTGTCCGAAGTTTCTCTTTATACACACCAAATCTAAGCAGGCTACATCTAGAACCCACGTCCCCAATTGTTACAATACCGTGATAGGAAACAAGTACGAAAAGAAATACTACTCTCAAAACTGTGCTCTCGTATCAACAGCGTATCATACCCGTGCATCCAACTTTAACAAATTATCGTCTCGAATATTTTGCCGTTGCCGATACACTCCGTGCATGGCACGCGATCGTTTTGGTTGGTGACAGAACGATCAAATGGGCATAGGTTTATAATTTTATACGTTTCTAGCACGGTCATGTTTTGATCGTTACGAAGTGGTGGGCAGACTCCTTAATATTGGGATTTAACACTTTAACCGCTTGCGTCGGATTGGTCTCACGTGTGTTTTCGTGTCCTATTTGCCAGGGTCGTGTGTTTGCGACTAGTTACTCCATCTCGTTTAGCTCTTCAATCCCCATAAGTGACAGAAGAGCTGACGATGTGGAGTATTTGGTCGTGTTTGTCGGATATATCCGACGTAGGCGGTTAAGATATCTCACACAAATGAAAACATTGAAAACATAGGTCCTATGTGATATTTATTTCTGTAAGTGACGAACTAATTACGTCTATTTATAATAAATTTTTTGTTTGTGTGTCTTAGTCACTAAGTCTTTGTAGAGCCTTATCAAAAAAATAAAATAAAAATACAGCATAGCATAGTCGGCCTTATAATGTTCCCACTGTTGGGACTCTGGCCTCCTTTTTAGGAGAGGGAATGGGCTGTAATCCACCACGCGGGCCCAGTGCGGGTTGCTGGATGTAACATTTCTTCGAATTTTTGATTCTAGGACATGCCGGTTTCCTCACGATGTTTTCCTTCACCGTTTTAAGAGCAGTGGTGATGAAATAAATTTCACAAAGTAATGCGCCTGGCTGGGTTTGAACCCGCAACCTACAACTCGTAAGTCGGGGCCGTTACCAATCGGCTACCAGTGCTCTCTCTATCTCTATAATTATAGCACTTTCAGGTATTCGGTACAGAGAAATTGATATAACTTTTTTTTGAGGTTAGAAATCTTCCAATGACTTCTCCCGTACTAGAGCAGAGCGAGAGAACGTTTCAGACTTTTACTGACTAAAACCCACTCCTATGTTCCTTTTTTGCCTTGCATTCCAGGACCCCGGGTTTTCCTTTCAGAAGCGAACCCATGACCCCAGTAGGCTTCGACCCTGCTGGGCCCCTGCGGTTTTGCTGACAACTCCTTGAGGCGCGCGTAGAACATTATGCGCCGTCGACGACTCGGGAAATTGATATAGGTACTTTTACAACACTCAAAACAGTTTTATATCAAGTAATTACAAAAAAAAATAGTAGTGTGTTTCAAATGAATAAATAAAAATTTACCTGGTAGTAGCCATCAGGAACCCCGCCAGCTATGACTTCTGTGATGGGAAAGGCTAACCCCAGTACCACCAGCAACTTGCAGTACAAGGCGGAAAGCGCCTTGCTTAAAGCTTCACTTTAAAACAAAAAGTACAATTTTAAGTCTTAGGTTGATTAATAATAATCAAAACATGCCATGCCTTACCATGACGTGTTAAAATATCAAGCGTGCGAGGGAGAAAGAGGGATGCAACTATTCACACTACATAGCTCCATTCCTTTAAACATTCAGTATAGGTCGTCAAATGGACCGCGGTAAGAGCTCGTGGTAGGGCCTCAGCAGTGCTATTCTCTAAGAAAACAGCCTTGAGCGCAGCGCTTGCCGAAGCGACGAAATCCAAACACGTACCTACATAGGACTAACAACTCAATTAACCTATACATTGGATTGTTAATCCAATGTACCTATTTAGATTCATCGCTGCGGACAGCGCTGCGCTTAAGGCTATTTTCTAAGAGAATAGCACGACTGATTTCTTCAAAGGTTTGTTAGTATAAAAAGCTAACTGTTAATCCAAAGCGCATGTGAAAATACATACAGCCGAACATAGAACCTCTTTCTTTTTAAAGTCGGTTAAAATTAATTAAGTAGTGCTAAAGATTAGATTTATTTACGAAAAATTTAATCAAGAAAAAAAGACTGCAAATCATTTGGAAAAAAATTTAAAAAAATCTGTTGATGTACAGAATTTTGGCAAGGATTTGGTTTAAGTTAGTTTTGAATATTGATGCTAACCAGAACAGGAACAAACATATATCTAAATTCTAAAGCAACAGTAAGGCTAGTTTTATTCAAAAACACAACCTAATTACATTCACATAGTGACGTTTGCGCTGAATGTTCACAGTTCCATTGTGCACGTGTCTATCTATTAACAAATAAAGGGTGCTTTTCAATGGTTTTGACGCGACGGAGGCTGTTCATTGTCTGCAGACTACATGACGCTATCCAACTGAATAATATTTGCCTCTAAATAGGTCTTTCTCTGTGCTTATACATAAATGAGCGGCTGATGACATCATTTCGTGTCGTGAGAGAAGATATGGGGTGCGTGGTTGCCGAAAGATGTTTAACGCAAACGGTTAACTCATTATTATTTGAAAGTTTAGTGAATGAATTAAAATAGATTTCGTGGAATTGGGACGTGAGGTAAACGACAATTGAATTAACCTTTATCGTTTTCACAGTCATATAGTCAATAGTAGAAGGATATAGCTTTACACGTAGGGTGAGAAAACAAACCGCAACTGAATGAAATTTTATGAGGAAAATTCTTGGAACTTGAAGCCGTAACTCTTTAGAACGTTATTGATTCACGATCAACGATAAAGTTTTTAACTGCGGAAATTCTCAAAGGTGATTAAATATTATAATTCTTTATGTAAAATAGGGAATAATGGTTGAAATAGTGTAAGTTTGCGGTGTGGAGGCCCATGTCAAGTATTTGGATCTTGCGGTGCCATGCGCGTGTGTGGCGGGCATGTGCCGGTGCCAGCTCGCCTTGATTTATCGTACTGTGTGTTCCAGCCTTACGAATATTTACTCAAGGATTTTCTGGCATTTTGATTTATTATTTTATTCCTGATAGCAGGTATGGATATTAAAGATAAAGCAGGTGTCGACTTTAACATGTGGGGTCTAAAGTTATGAATTCGCGACAGTCTACTAAGGTTTTTAGTAATCATGCTTTACCAATATATTTTTAAATAAAGCGTTTACTATTACGATACACAACTCAATCTACATCCAGCCGAGTAGTAAGCATGATCAGGTTAAGCTACTTAGCTAGCTACGTTTTAAAAATACTTGGTTAGATCATTCAATTAATGAATTAGAAACGTTACAGTGGTTCAGTATTTATAAGTAGTTCTTTGAAATCTTAAAAATCTGCATAGACTTTTCCCAACCGTCCAGTAGGAAGACATGAAGAATATGGTTGGGAACGCAACGTTCAGATATACTTATCTGAACGTTGCTGAGTAAGTATTTCACATAGAGCGACAGCATATCTGACCTCCATAACCCAGTAACTGGGTAACACAAGAACTATACTAATAACTTACTGTCCTAAAATTTCAGCTGCGGAGGGTGCAGTGTCATGTGACGTGGATGCGACTGATGTCCTCGAGTGAGGAGACAGTTCAGACAGGAACCTTCGTTGAGTCGCTGCGCACAACGCCAGTGCTTGCGACGGACGACGAAACGCTGCGATTATGGCCGAGGGCCGTCTGTAATAAAATAGTCGTTTAAAATCTTCCGTTAGGTAACTTGTTATACTAAGAATGCACAGATAGTATACGCTATCTGAGCATTCTTAGTGTAACAACAGTGAGAGTCAATCGATCGAACACATCGGTGGAAGTAAATCACCGTCGGTCAATTGGTGTGACAACACCCTTAATTAAGGAACCTGTGGTCCTAAAATACAAAGAGCAACTGAAGTACACAGGTGTAGTTTTAATCTGTAAAAGTCTGACATGCTCTCCCGTTCCACCCTAGAGCAGAAGTCATTGCATGATTTACGACTTTAAATAAAAACCCTTAATTATGTAGATCTCTCAAAAGAGGGCTCAAGGTCATCGTACCAAGAAAAAAACATGTTAACAGAGATAGTCCTTCCTCTGAAGAAATTTACTGTGCGCTATAATTGAGTATAACGATTTATGAGCTGCTTTTCTTGCAAGAATTTAACTTGGTCGATCCATAGTTTCTCTACAATTTATACATGATGTTCACATACCGTGTATTCAAATTTGCAGCAAGTTTGGCTTCTATATCGGAGGACATTCTGCGACTGTTGGGCTGTGAGTGCGAGTTCTGCATCAGGGGCTCCGTCGGTGTACCCAGCATGGCTTTTGTCCGCTCCCGCAGCTGGCCCAAGTCCGAATACGATGACTCATCACTGAATCATTAAAAACATAAATTAGACTTGTCAATTAATTTCAATGTTTAAGTCAAAATTTATTCTCGTCTGATTTGTATATGTATTAGTATGGATTTGTTAATTGATTTCATGTAACCTAGTCTCATCAGGCGATTAATTAAATTGTTGTAAGATATCTACATAATCTTAAAATATTGATTTTCGGCCAGGTATCACAATTAAAGTACTTAATTAAATTTTCCTATAAGGTTTATTTTAGTAGAATAACTTTTGTTGTGGAAAAAATGTGTTTAAAATAACATTGCATTTTAGCCACATTTTTTCCACAACAAAAGTTATCCCAAACATATTGACGTAAAATAAATTATGGTAATCATGTTATAAAATTATTGCTGAATAGGAATAGTGATTGTGTGCAGTTTTATAAAATTCAACAATGTACAATAAATTTTATTTTCCGTAGTGATGTGTTATTTGTGAAACTAATTTTTTTAGTATATTTCGGTGTTCTAGAATAACAAAAAAATACAGCTGAAAATAAAAAATTTGGCGCTGCAGATTTAGGTTTGCCATCCCGCTGATATGGTCAATGGAATATCAGTGTTTAGCAAGGAGAAGATGGCTGCCCATCTTGTCTCTGTATCTTAATTTTATTAGAAAATACAAATATAAAAAAGTTTAAGGTTAATGCTCCAGCGAACGAAATTCAAATTTTCGTATGTTCTTTGCAATTACCTATTTATTAAATTCATTCATTTTTTTTAATGAAAGACGTTGCCCCACACTAGGAACAACTCCTGTATCATAAGTGCATTCACAAACATGTTAACTGACACACAAGACACCCAGAACCGGAACTCCTATCTGTACGTCATACAAATATTTGTTCCGGGCGGGAATCCAAATCGTCGACCGCATCGTCGCTTTCCATCAGGTGAGATAGCGGTCAAGCGCGAACCTATCAAGAATAATAATAAAAAAAAACCTGCGCTCAACCGCTACGCCAACCATGCTGTCAACGTCTGTCTTTAAGGGGGTGAAGGTGGGTACCTTCACCCCCGCAATGCAATGGAACGAATTTTACTATGGGACCACTAAACCTTTAGTTAGTCACTCCTTATATGTTTTGTCTTGCTATAGTTTTTTTAGATGGGATAACTTCTCCCATCCTTGGGCGGAGCGGGAGGACCCGGGGTTTCAAGGCCTCGGGGTTATTAATATTATTATAATATTATTATGGCCCCAATAGGCTTCGACCCTGCTGGGCCCCTACAATTACGAATATAATTGATTGAACAGCTTATTTTATCTTCTTATAAACCTATTTTCATGCCCTGAAAAGAGGTTGGTCATTGAATTAAAAGTCAATTTAAAGATTTTATAATTTTTTTAGTCTAGTTTACCAGAAATATTGTCAACAGCGTTGTATTTGTTTGTTTGTCCATATATAAAGCAGTCAATCCTTTAGGAATGTGTGCCCAGCAGTGGAGCAGACGGGCGTATCGCGATACAAAGCAGTCTATCAAACGTCATAAATATTTTCGAAGCTCTTTGCGACTGCACCGAAATCCCTCTTTGTGTATGCGTTTCATACTTCTCGCTCAAATACAGGTCGTTTGAAAATGTGACGGAAAAATCGTTGCCAACAAAAAAAAATCGGCCGCATTGACAGCGTTTGTGTACCAAAATGATCATGTTTTCCCATGAAAAAGATTATGAAAAACTTTGTTGAACGCATGGAAATTAAGCCGGTTTTAATTGTGCGTGTTTTCATTGTATCATTTTTGTTTGAGTGAAAAAGGTTTTTTGAGACGACTATTAAAAAGAATTGTTAACTGATTTGTGAATTTTATGCTACTTAACTAAATAAAGTACGATGGTTTATATTTTTCATACGTTTGAAATATTAATTTATAATTTGAATTGCAACATACTGTAACATGAATATTTAAAGAAACGTCTGAACTGCACTTGTATTGAACTATTTCGACTGGAGGGTTTTGAGCGCAAAATCTCCAAAATGTGCATCCGTTCGTCGGAAATGTCTTCCTAAGCTTCGTTGTATCCTCACTGAACCTATTTTGAATAACGTTCGTATATTCAAAATATTGATATTCGAAAGAATAATACACCTACCTTTAATATTGCCATACTTGCGTGGAGGACCTGTATTGGATTCCTAACAATACTTTTAACGAATTCTCACTGCTCGTCAGCATTGAGAATTAATTTAAAAAGCTGACGTTAAAAACATAAATATCAAAAACAAAAACACGATGTTTTACAAAAGTTTATTAATTTCTACTACAAATGTTGTTCTTAATACCTAAAATAAATGTCCTTGAAATAAATAGCTGAAGCCAGAAGCGCTTGCAATATCTAACGCGGTCTTGGCATAAACTACATGCAAGGAGATCCAGTATTTAGATAACAGATAAAACTGAGTCACGAGACAAAGGAAAATGTGGTTTAAAAGAAACTTTAATTAAATGCTTAGCATGTAGCCTTTGTTTATGACGACTAAAGCCTGTCCGGCGAGCCGACGTATCCATTTCCCGCGCTTTTGAAAAAGAATGCCTTTTCATAGCTTTTCATGTTCAATTCTGTACAATGGAATACTGGCTGACACACGTCAATAGACACGTGCTTTTCATGTAATAGGAGTGGGTCACGTTTTTTTCGAATTAAGAAAGGGGTTCATTGTCCGCCATTTTAATTGTTTCATTTCCCAAGCTCAATTTTTTTTTTTAATTTCATTTCTAAAGAGAGCTTTTATTCATGTCTTTATAGTGCCTATAGAAATTTCATGAAAAAGCATTGTATGCACTAATGGTAGGTTACAGATACTGGTTTATATGTAGATAAAGCTAACGACAGATGCGCTACATTTTCTATCTAGCTCAATAGACCTGTATAGAAATTGTAATTCGACAGTAACTGTTCCGAAAGAGTGCAAGCCAATTTCTGTTTGTGTATACGCTTGACTTACAGCTATGAATCGTACGGCTAGACTGCTTCCTAATTGCTTACAAATTAGCACATACATTAAGCATTTATTACTAAAGTTAACGAGTCTTAAGAAAAACATAATGTACTTAAAATTTTAGAACATTTATCTGCGTCTTAATATTATACAAAAATTAAGTTGCAAAGATAATATAAAATAAAATAAATACAATAAAATTAGATCAACTAAACTGAAATGAGGATAAGTAATCACTATAATTTTATATTTTAAAAGTATTTTTATATTTTTTTTTCTGAATATTAGGTAAATTAAAAAAAGGTTTCCATACCTGTCGTTGTCATTTTCCTCGTGCACCGTATCCATGTCAGTGATGGTGACGCCTGGGTGTAGGTCGGTCGGTTCGCACAGTGGGCTCCGATTGGCGGGACTCATCTACGAAATGTCACGATTATCGCACGGCCTTGTTTCTTAATTACAGTTTCATGACCAAATGTTGTTCACACATCGTTTTGTCGGAGGTTCCAAAGTTATACGAAAAGATATTTACTTAATTTGTTTGTAGCAACAATTTTGGAATGACGTCATGAAAAAATAAACCTATCAATGTACGATGTATCAAACAGTACCCAATCTTTTTAAACTCACAAGTAGTTTCTCAGCAATAGTAGAAAAACAAACACCTACCTATCTATAATTTCAATATATCTGTTCGACTTTTTCCTAGTATTTTTTCTCATTGCTTTAATCTTTCACAACACTAGTGCTGTCATCAGTAAGAAGTACGGACACAATATTTATAAACAAATCGCTCAAATACAGTTTTATTTATACATATTTTCTCGTATAAAATAAAAATCCTATATGGAGGAGACGGACTGTCCTCGGTTAAGGCAAGCTTACACTGAGGTAAGTGAACGAGATATACATCTTTGTTTACCGTGTAGTATAGGTATTACCGCGTTACGTAGCTATCCGGTAATCCTTTAATGTTTGTTTGCCTATGGCGGCGAGTATGCTCCACTTGAGAGTGATAGATACTTCTACTGTCAATTGACTGATTAAATTGATATGAACATGTCGATATCAAAAAATACGTGCCTCTAAAAAAATTACATTTTTAAACTATTCTTATCAGCGCGGGCCAAATATTAAAGGGAATTTGATAGTTTATTTATCATAGCTCAGGAAATACAGCACAAAAAACTCAATAAAATAGATTTACAGTATTTACCTTTAGAAGATAAGAAGATCAAATAGGGTCGTTATCTCTCGAAACTCACGCGTCAAGTAGTAAGACGTGAAAAATCCTAGTGTAACTAGAGTCAGAGGCGCTGTACTTTGTGCGCTCATTGGTTGAATTATGAGCCCAAGTGTGTGTGGGCTATTTCTTAACACTTTTCTGGTAAATAGCCAACTTAATACATCTCCTTTGTGATTAAATTGCACCTGATTATTATGTATCTGTTCTATTATATACCCCTCGTAAACGAATAGTTGCCTACTAGTTATTTTATAGTAAGAACGACAAACGTTAATGCGGGATTTTTTCTCTAGCGGGCTGTTATCCGATTTTCGAAAATCAGCTTCCTTTATCTTTATGAAACTTCAGAAGCGGGAAACAAAAGATATACCTACATCGGTTTTTATTTGTTGATTGATGGTCTTTATTTGAAGTGGGAAATCATTTAATGTCTCCTCCGGCTCTAGAGTGGACCGAGAGGGCATGTAAGAATTTTATGGAATAAAACCTCACCTACCTTCCTTCAGCTGCCCTTTGCGTTCTAAGATATGAGTATCCTTTTTAAAAGTTTTCCCATGGGCCTAGCAAGCAACGGCTCTGCTGGGCCTCTATGGTTTTGCTGACATCTCTACGAGGCGCACGTGGAACAGTACGCGCAGTCGATGCCTCGGGTTCGGTCCTTGTAGGAAGAGTGGACGGCGAGCTACCCATTACTCGTCGTCCGCAAGCCTGCGCCTTAAGTGGCTGGAAATCTCGACGCTCCGCATCAAGACCTGAACCGGCGCCCAGCGCGAGAGGGCCTTTTGGACACATTGTTTGATGGTGAATCGTAAATAAATATGACGCGCTGAATATGAGAAATACAGGTGGAGGGAGTAATTCTTGTGCCCACAGGCCAGATAAGAGAGCCGAATATGTTGGATTTGAATAGAAAATAGAATTGGGGCCTATAGTTTGAGGGCTTTGCATGGTACAGTTTTGAATATTTACTAGTGTTAGCGATCAACCGTAGGTACCTACAGTATGGTGAAATGAACTTTAATAAGTATTTAATTGTTCAATTCAATACCCACCTTATTATTTAACAAAATCTGAAATGATCAAATCTGGGGGTTGGGCTCAGTGCTACCAGCAAGTGTAAAACAACGAATATGTTGATAATAGTGAAACTAGTCTAATTGTTAATGAATTTTATGCACTCAACACATACAAATTGCAGAATAGGCTTAAAAATATCAGCAGATTTTTGCTTAAAGATACATAACGTTTAAAAAGTATGGTTAGTAAAAGTATTCGTTGAAGTCGTGGGACATCGGCCCCACACGTCAGTCACGTGACGACCGACCGCCCGCCACGTCGCCGTCGCCGTAACGTGCCGATTCATATACATTATGTGACTGATCGCCGACGTGACGGTCAGGTGACGGTGATCTATATATAAAACTTAAACGAGGATATGTTTTGTATTCTGAAAATTCAGGGCGTGGTGAAGTGACGAAAGTCTGTTACCATCTAAAACTTTCCTAACTGATTGAGCTGACATTTTGCAAATATGTTCAGTTTGGATGACAATGCATCGTTAGCTAAGTGACGTCATTATAATAGTGTTAATATACGCTTGAGCTTGGTACGACAACGGACAAAACTTACGTTGAGTCAAGTTCGACCTTAGTACGGACGGACCATATCCGTCGTACCAAGTTTGAGCGTGTGTTTACACTATAAGCCCAATATGGTGGACTTTTTTTTAAAAGCTTGTTTTCTAAAATATATTTTTAACATAAATTTATTATTTACATTAATTTCAAGCGTAGGTAGACACAACGTATAGGCTAGTTAAGAAAACCCGATTTTTATTTTAATGTAGCACAAAGTGTAAGATTAAATGGTGAGTTTGTTTGTCTTGTGTCCGCCGGGCGGTCCGCTCTAAGGTTGTTAGGTTGTTGAATAAGTTTCTGAATTAAGAGAACTGAAAGTTTTCTCATCTCGAGATTACAGCAAAGTGTTTACCGTTTGGCTGTAGGATGCGGCCGCGACGCCGACACCCCTCCGCACGCCGCTAGTCACGAGACACAAGGCAACAAGCTTTTTATCGACATTATTTATTTTTTAATTATGTGTATAAAAATGTCATTAGTATAGTAATTGTTAAATAAGTGTCTCATATCATAGGTGAGTTTTTACGAGGATTGTTTCTGTATGAGCTAGTTTAATGTTTTTCTAGACCTACGATTATTTATATCAAAGATATTTTAGATTATTCAGGCTGCGGGAATGTCCGAAATATTTTCCGTAGCCTTGGAACACAAAGGGCAATTGAAGGAACATAGGTGGATTTTAATCAGTAAAAATCTTATATGCTTTCCACCCAGAGCAGAAGAAGTTATTTGAAGGTTTGCCACATCAAAAAACAAGTTATTCAGGTAAACAAATGATTAAATATGAATTACTTTGGTATTAATGTAAAGTTGAGTTATTAACAGATTTATATGTCAATATTATCAAAATCACATTTGGCTGGTCGACTTTTGGTATATTAATATTACTTAAATAGGTACCAACTCAACTATTATTTATAAATAGTTCTGCTGATGAGCCTTTAAATCTCATAATGAACCTTGCATTATGAGATTTAAAGCTGGTAACCGTCTGTCATGTTTTTATTTGAATAGTCAGTAAAAACACTTGTTTTAATCTAATCTTTGAGGATTATTATTGAAAATGGTTTTGTGTGTTGATAATAATCACTATTGTTTTATTCTATATTCAAGACACAGTTTTTTAGCTTCTGTATGATCTTCATTATATGCCTACTGGGTACATATGATTGGATTTTGATTTTGAATTTTATAGTTTCCAAAATGTTGTATTTGTTAAAACCATAAAATAAATCAAATGCCTAATTTTCGGCAAGACATCGACAACAGCTACATCACTAGTGTTAATAATCTAGGTATTTTCATAAAATATTTGCGTGAGTGTATCGCACCTGATGCCAAACGATGTCGCTGCACTTTAAACTTACCGAGATTCACACAAACAACGACCACTAACTAATATTGAAGTGAAAAACTTACTTGGACGTATGTCTTTAAGAATGGATTAACATTTTATGCTCCGTTCGAGAATATATGGGTTTAAGTTTCTTGAGCAGAATGTAAGAGAAATATGAAGTGTAGATTTTATCGTTAACGTTTTGAAATTGGTATTGATCTAACTGAAAGAAACTTTTCGAGACAGTCTTTGGGGACAGTAAAGATGGTATTTACGAGTACCGGTCTTAAACGATGAAAGAAGATAGATCAGTTATGTGGGAACCTGCATGAAATAGATAATATTAACGAATAATGTTATTGCATACATAGTATAACTACTGACGCGACCAGTTCAATACCTGACACTACTGGATACAGCAAATCACGATACATTGAATTAGGTATATGTCCAATTAATTATAGCCTGGAGTTCTAGTACTTATTTGATATTGTATCAAATTGAACAATCTAACATCGTCTTGAATATTAATATCAGAGGTGTGGTGTTCGCAGTATAGCAGTTTATTAAGTCATAATATAATATGTATGTTGTACACTGTTGAGAAAAGTAAGGACGGTGACGTATATCATAGTGCTTCACTTATGTGTGTTTTTCTCAGAAGATATATTATTCTCGAGAAATCAAAAGACGGTATTAAATATGAATAAATAGACTTGCTTCGTACATTAGTTGCAATAGGACGGCACAAACTAGTTAGTAGTTTATGACGTGACTTTGTGGTGATGTTTAGTTTATGCAGCCTATTATGAAAATGTATCGTGGTAGAATTATTAGTATAAAGTATATATAGAATATAAAAAGTAATTTTTGTACTTTTAAATTTTAAACAGTATATAATTATGGTTTGTGACTTATGAGATTACAAGTAAAGTCAGCAAGGAAAAGAACAGGATATTCATCATCATAATTTCAGCCAAAAGGCGTTTACTGTTGGACATAGGCCTCCCCGAAGCGACCACTTCGCCACAACGACCGATTCTGTGCGTCTCGCAACCACCGCACTCTCACCAGGTCGTCAGTCCACCTTGTGGGAGACCTTCCAACGCTGCGTTTTCCGGTGCGCGGTCGCCACTCTAGAACCTTTCGGCCCCATCGACCATCCGTTCTACGAGTAATGTGCCCTGCCCACAACACTGTTGTTTTAACAGGATATTAGTTCTATCTATTTATTGAAGTATGGTTTCCGCACTTAGATAGATAGATATATTCTTTATTGTACTTACACTGAAAATAAAAGTTACTTTAGGAACTTAAAATTAATAGGGTGTCACAATGGTGTCGGTCTTATCACTAAAAGCGATTTATTACAGACAACCTTTGACTTAGGCCATGATGGATCATTGTGCGTTAAGCCCTCTCACCATCATGCCACCCAGAGAGGAAGGAGTTATTTGACCATTTCTCACAACAAAAAAAGGTTATATGTGTAGTTTATTAAATGTACTTTGCATTGCGTTTCTATCATCCAATTTGGGTATCAATCATATGCCGCCTGTGTATGTGTGACAATTTTATCAGATTTTTGTTTTAAGTACTGTCGAAGTTCATGAGTACCTAGGTAGAATAGGTATTTTCCGCAATAACGTGCTCTTAGGCCAATAACCAATTTATATTATATTAGTTTAGTTAAATGGTCGATAGAACGCTATGCACTTATTATCACTTAAAGTCGTGATGTGTTCCAATTTGCACCCTTCAGCTGTGTACTATGGCTGTATATCTACGTGCAAACTGTGAAATGTTTGCTCATATAATGGTGTTTGTGTACCTAAGTTAAATGTATCTACCTACTTCTATTGTAAATAAATAATATTTTACTTTGATGTTCGAAATCTTTCTTTAGTAGAAGCTACTTGGATTTGCTGCATCCTGTCATGATCGGAAATTTCCTATACACTTCGCTTCACTTTGGAGCCTATACACTTTATGCGAAAAAAAAAACACACACCAAACCAAACAGGCTCCACATAAACTTAATATGGAACATAATAATTTATTTATTCTAAATGAATAAACAAATGATTTTATCTCAAACATAATTATTTATTTTTCCTGATAGGTTAGACGGAATGCTAATTTTATTGTTAGACCTTAAACAACTTCATTTCTTGTTTGTCATTTAATGAAATTATAATATTTTTTTGTAAATTGCTTGAAACATAATGTTTATTAATACATCTTTAAACATATTTAACTACTCAATGATGGTGGTTGTTAATTGCATACTTAGATAACCAAATATACACACACACATACAAATTTTCACCTTTCTATTGTTAGTGTGAAGTGGAAAAAAGAACAATGTCGCTGAACTGTAAGCGCACGGGCACGCGACCATGTAGGCGGACGGCAATGATATTCCGTCTATAAATACATTTCGAAGTTTCCAACGATTTTATTATATTTAGAGTATGATATTAATAAATAAATTATTTCGTCCCGTGTCTATCGATAGTTATGTTGTTTGGTGTCAATGTCCCATCACTAAGATTCATGGAATGTCAACTATTCCCGCACTTATGGCCATAGGTCCATATAGGTTTGTTTTGTGGTCTCGGGAAAGGAATGATCCACAGTTATCCTCTCGTGATTCTACTAAATATGATCAAGTTGCCAACTTTTAGTAATTTTTATTTTAGGGTTTTTTTTTCAATATATTGGTGGGTATCAGAAATGATTGAAGACATGTAATTTTATTGTTTTTTTCGGAGATTTTTTAAAAAAAAATACATGTATGTAATTTTATTTGATCTTAATTAAACCGTGATCACTGGTTAGTTCATGATTTTTCAATCTTAAACGTTATCAAAGATTTTTCTCAAGAGCTCAAAATCTCCAGCTGCGCACTTATTTTTATAGAATACTATAAAAAAGTTGTTTACGCACCATATTATTATGTTAAACCGCCATGTTTATTCCTCTTATAAAAGTTGACTTTTGAAAAATCGGCACTTATGTAATAATGTAAGGGCAGGTGTTTGTTTTTAAGTCAAATTACTATAAACTTATGCCTAATCACATCTTATTTATAAGGGTTTGTAGGCACTGTTACAAGCTATTTAAAAAATTGAGACTGCAATATGAAGTAACTCACCTTAGGCATTCTTAGGCACTCCTGTCGAACACTCCTTTCCCCTCCCAAAAAAATTAAAAACTATTTGTATTAAAAAATATTTTATTATAACATTATGACCACGATGTTCACTGTTACGGTCACTAGCTCTGTTTTGAATTAGGAACGATTTTGACAGCACTATCACACTAGTCGAATAAGCCAACATGTGCCCATCAACTAGATACCACCACTGTCAGCCGCTAATTGCGTGATCAATTTATAAAACACGACCATCTACGTTTATTTATTTTCAATTTACATTTTATATTTTATAGCCGTCTTCTCTCATACTGTGTGTTCAAGTTACTATCACATAATGCCAGTGCTGATCGCAATTGTCCACACAAACTAGTTTATTCTAGTACATAATGTTAATAGGTACATAATTAATTCGTTTCCAAATCACGTAGGTAAATATTGTCAATTGCTATTGACCGTTTCGGGGACCCTTAACACATGCTGAGTGTTCTTTTAGCGACAATCTGCTGTATTTTTGTTAATTTTTCTGACTCGTCTCTGCCAGAAGATTTAACTTAAATGGTCATGTTAAAACATAAACACTTGACGTAACACCCTGGCCACCATTTTGTGTTTTAAATAAGTGAACCTGTGGTGCTAAGGGTACCAAGACGAATGTAATGATAGTTTATTTTGAAAGTCCATCAAACTGTGTAGACTGCAGAGTGTGCTCAGAAAAATCTATCAAATTGTGTAGACTGCAGAATGTGCCCAGAAACTAAGACGTAAATGTACCGCACATAAGGTAAATACGCTCTAAAAATATTATCCACCCCAGGGGTAGCCGAAAGGCATTAAGTCCGCCTTTGTACCTACTTTGTGTTGCATGAAGAATAAATAAATAATTGATAAAATAATATCAAAATGAAGTTATTTATGTAATTGTACAAAATCTAGATAAACGAAACGTGGATGAATTTATGAAAACCAAAGTGGTGAAACGCCACGTGTGTTCGCTAGATTATAAGAATATTGACCAGTTAACGAGTCGGGAATGTTACCAAATGGCCTGTAGACCAAGTCTGAGTCGACAGTGCGTTGCGTTTTATACAAAATGGACGGGGCCCATTAGGACCGAGGCCTGCTAGGGCTGCGGGAATGTTCGAATGAACCTGGAACGTAAAGGGTAACTGAAGGAACAGACTCACTTGTCTGATATCCCCAAGCCAACATAAATTGTGAAGTAGCCCGTATTTCATTATCCAAACAGTGAAGAATTGAAGATAGTCCATTTCCCACAAACAGCAAGGCACCTTTTCGATTTCCGCCAATATTTATATGGCGGAGATGAATATGTTTACAGCTACGATTGCGTTGTTCGCGAAGCTAATAAGGAAACAGAACTGGAACTGTCATTTCCTCTTCAGTACCTTAGTGATGCACACACAGACTTACATACATCCTTGATGTGATTGGACGTCTAACGGGATAAATCCAATGTTTTTCTGCCTTTATTATTTCTAGGAAACGAAGGCGACTCTTACTGTTGCAAATGATTTCTAGGAACTGTGTTACGATATGCTGCCTACACAAATTCCGGGAAGAGTTCTAAGGTTACCATGTTTACATTTCAACATAGGTGAAAACATTAGTATTTACTTATGTGGGAGTAAGAGTTTAGTTTACAAAGATAACCTTAGGTTTCATTTTATAATGGTTTGGTTGGTGCTTTTAAAACTCTTCAATAAATGATAATAAATATTCTGAGATTGCCGCAATCGTATGTCCATGGGCGTACCCAGCTTCTGGCTTAGGAGGGGGCAAGTCAGATTTTTTAGGTCGGATCGTCCGCGGCGTTTTGTCATACACACTACACAAACACACCTACATGAAACATTAGGTATATGTAGTGTAGTGTGTAGGGCAAACAGCCGCAAATGATCCTGCTTTATAGGTAGATAAATAAATAAAAAAACTTTTACAAAAAAAAACATACAACCGACTTCAAAGTAAAAAAAAAACACTTAAAAGTGCAATAGTTATTTGTGCAACAAGAGAGCAAAGTTGTTTTTTGCTGCGAGTGCTAATTTTGAGTCCCGAGCAAGCGAAGGATTCTTTGATTGAATCACGAGCGTTAGCGAGTGATTCTAAATTAGAATCCTGAGCGAGGGGAGGGATTCAAAGGCACGAGATGCAAAAAGTTTTGCTCTCGTGCTACACACATAATTTTTCACTTCAGCAGCGAGAACACATATTACTTGGGAAATAAAATAATTAACAGTAATAGATTCTGGGCACGCCACAATTATGGCGGTAAGTCCCCTCTTTGAGGCGTGGTTGGAAAGACCTCACGGCGTCCTCACCTACCGTATGACGCAGGTTCTCACCGAACACGGTAAGTTTGGGAAGTTCCTGCACCGGATTCGTGCGGAAGCGACGCCCGGGTTTCGCCACTGTGTGGACCGCCCGGAGGACACGGTGGAGCATACGGTGGAGGTGTGCCCCGCTTGGGCAGAGCAACGCCGTGTCCTCGTGGGGGCGATCGGCGGCGGCGATCTCTCGCGTCGGGCCTTGGTACAGGCCATGGTCCGTAGCGAGGAGGAGTGGCAGGCGGTCGCTTCCTTCTGCGAAGCAGTAATGCTAGCAAAGGAGGCGGCCGATCGCGTGAGGCAACGGTCCTCACGCCCAAATCGCCGCCGGGATTTCGATCCTGATTTCCGGCCACCGTAGGCGCGGGCTTGCGGACGGCGAGCAATGGGTAGCCCGCCGGCCGACTGTCCGGTAACCATCCGGACCGAGTCCAAGTCGTCGACGGCGCGTATTGTTCCACGCGCGCCTCAGGGAGATGTCAGCAAATCGTAGGGGCCCAGCAGGGTCGAAGCCTACTGGGGCCATGGGTAGTGTGAAAACGAAACCCGGGGTCCTGGGACGAAGGCAACAAAGGAACAGGAGTGGGTTTTTAGTCAGTAAAAGTCTGACACTATCTCCCGCTCCACCCAAGGGCGGGGGATGTCATAAGATGATTTTCCCACCGAAAAAAAAAACAGTAATAGATTTAATAATGATTTCAATTAAAATAAATACTATCTCTGTCACTAGTTTTGCTTATTTTTTACAATTATTTTAACATTCTTAATCTTATTTGCCACTATTTTATTTCCGCTGTTTTTTTAAGGCACGTTCTAAAACAGCCAATGTTGAAACTCGAAATGATTATTTAAAGGTTAAATGCCAGTTTTAACTGCTGCTATAAGTACTCGGGTACTCTTATTTTTGTTCAAATACAATAATAAATTTAAAATTCAATAATTTATTTATAAAAAAAAAACAATTTTATATTTTACAAATATTTTCTAGTTATTACGCATTTCCGAACGCGTTTTTCTTTGTGGTGGAATTTCAAAATCGGAATGAACTTCGAAATGGCATGTTTCTCACTCGCTTTTTTATAAGGGCGAGAAAGAGACAGAGTATAGTGCAGTTCGAATGTTTGGAATTGCATGGCTAAAAAAATAAATAATTAAAAAGTTACTTTGTCTCACGCAGTGAGCAAAATAGAGTTTTGCTCACTGTTTTCAAGCAGCAAAACCTACTTGTTTGAGCTGCTGTGGTGAAAAATAACTTTAATTTCGGAAGTCGGTGTTTCAATAATAGTTTTTGTCCCTTCGTTATTTAACACTGACTTCCGTAATTAAAGTTATTCTGCACTTTTTAGTTATGGTACCACCACTAAAAAGTACCCCTCAGCCAAACTTAAATACCTTATAGCCAGAGTGCATCTCATGACAATTCTAATAATCCCAAACACGGTTAGATTACATTAATTTATTACAGAGTTCCGGTGCCTAACTTCAGGCTTCATCATCAGATCAGTTCGATATATTCCCCCCTCTACTTTCAGTCAGTCATCGACTACACGTATAAACAAAGCAATATTACTTGTTACGACGATTCTGCTGGGATCCTATGAGGAGTTCTGTTCTATATATTTGAAGTTCATGATCAGATCACAACAATATTTCTATGGGACCAACTCAGAAGCATAACCTTTCAATATTTTTTTTCAAAATCGGTCCACAATTGACCGAGAAATCGGTGATAAAAAAAAACATACATTCCACTGAACATATAACCTCCTCCTTTTTGAAGTCGGTTAAAAAGTAAATTTTTATGTCATGTCTATGTCAAATAAAATAAATGCTATATTATTATTATATTATTGTACTCGTCTATTGTTGTTTTTTGGCAATTGCATCGTGCATTTTGCTAGTGCCCGTTTGCACTTTAATGAGTAATTAGGCGAGTTCATACATGTTCTGCGAGATTTCCAAGGGGGGGCAGCTGCCCTCCCCTGCCCCCTCCTGGGTACGCCCATGCGTATGTCACTATTTCATATCATAACATCACGCCGACTTTTGTCATGCCTGTGGGCACCTTAGTATAAAACTAGAGGTAGAGGTGTAGAGTAGTAGTACCTACTATTACAGAAAAGTAAAAAATAAAAAACTTTATTGCAAAAAAAAAATCGATCGAATTCTAAATAAAAAAATTGCAAACTAACTTTAATTTCGGTAGTATTTCATATCCTGGGAGGGTGATGATTTCATAGTAAAAAAGACAGGACAGAATTCGAAACAGGAATTGTGGATGTAGGCATGAAGGCTGCTAGGCTCAACTGACAGGATTAGGAGAGTCATGGTCGATGGCTATGTCTTTATATAGTGGGGGCCTAGATGCTTACCATGAGGGTAGGATTTCCTTACGGGAGGAATTTGCCCAGATATTGTGTATGACAGTATAACCCCATAGGCTGTACAAAAAAAGTTTTAATGAAGTAGGTATTTAAATTACTAACCCAAAGTTCCTAGATGTTCAGCTGGTTTGTCGTGTTCGTGGTGGTAGGTATTCTAAGTTACTAATCGTCGTGGATAGTTTGGTTGGCAATAACTTCGGCTCTACCTTCCGTGTTTCGTTGCCTTCGGTACTACCTCCCACACTAAACTTCGGTCTTAGCCTTTAATTTAAACTAAGTATCAAATTAAATTAAAGGATATAGGTTGTTTCACTTAGAATCTACTGTTTCATACCCTTTATTTACTTTATGAATATTACTTTCTTATTTTCTTTTTCCAGCGGTTAAGGAGCCCACCTCTCAATCATGAGGTTGCGGGTTGGAACCGGGCAAATATCAATAGAAATTTTGAAGTTTATCTAAGAATTGCTGACACCCCGTGCTTCGGGAAGCACAAAAGCCGTAGGTCCGGGTTGTTATACGTAGATCTTTACAGTCGTTACAGGTCAGACGCAGATATCATCATTCTATCTGAGGAGTATTGTGTTGCCCAGTAATAAGCAGGAGATAGTGTCACTATTTTACTGACTAAAAACCTACTCCTGTTCCTTCTTTGCCATCATTCCAGGGCCCCGGGTTTCACTTTCACCCTATCCGTGGCCCCAGTAGGCTTCGACCCTGCTGGGCCCCTACGATTTGCTGTCATCTCCCTGAGCCACCCATTGCTCACCGTCCGCAAGCCGCGCCTACTTTGGCCAGAGATCGGGATCGGAATCCCGGCGGCGGTTAAGGCGTGAGGACCGTTGCCTCACGCGATCGGCCGCCTCCTTTGCTAGCATTACTGCTTCGCAGAAGGAGGTGACCGCCTGCCACTCCTCCTCGCTCCGGACCATGGCCTGTACCAAGGCCCGGCGCGAGAGATCGCCGCCACCGATTGCCCCCACGAGGACACGGCGTTGCTCTGCCCAAGCGGGGCACACCTTCATCGTGTGCTCCACCGTGTCCTCGGGGCGGTCCACACAGTGGCGACACCCGGGCTTTGCTTGGATCAACAACTATACTATTGTATTTTTTTTCATTTCCAGCCAGTAACTTGATTCTTATTTGATTCCGAATGATACATACTTGATTCCTAGCTTGAATTTAATTATTTTAACGCAAAAAAAAATATATTATCGAACAATTAAAAATAAAAATCAAATTAATCTTTCTTGTTTTCTGTTCAAAGCTCTGTTAATATAAAGAGGAAAGTTACAACTACAATTAAAGTAACTTAAAAAGTTACAGTCGATATACATGTAAAAGAGATTAAGATACCATTTGTATCTATAAATTGAGACTGCATTCGTAAGTTAAGTATGCATGCAACTATTTATGAGTAATTTAGTACAGTGACAAAAAACCTATTCCATAAATAAAAACGTGGAAATGAGCTTCTGTGGAGTACGACATACATCTCTTCAAATAAAATTTGAAGATAATCATTTTAAAAAACGGTAGAAAACGCATTTGTAATTCCCCTGCCCTAGTATAGCATTGTTGATACCTCTAGGCGGGGGTAACAACTTACCATTCAAATGGGCCGCTGTCTTGTTTTCCACACTATGGCATTAAATAAAATTACCTTTGTACAAAACAACATAAACCAACCAGAGAGAACCTACAGCCAAAGTCTATAAAACATTGAGTGAATAAATTTTATAAAGAGCAAGAGGCGTTCTAGATTTAAAAATCATTCGACGAATCCGTTTGAATCTGACAGCAGGCGGCAGCTAGTGCAACTACCTTACAAAGGCACAGTGGCCACTGGTTTTTCTAGGTAGTAGGTTTAGCGAATGTTCAAAGAGCTTTGGTGTCGGCCGCAGTGTTTGTGAGCCGGTCACGCCTCGCAACAGCACTAGACCTCTCTGAAACATGATTGAAAACAGCACTGACGTGTCAAAATACGAACCTATATATTTCCCTTCCACTGGGATAAACTGGGATTTTTTTCGGATGCTACCATTTCGATATATTCGGAATATAGAAAAGTTTATTCTGATAAATACATTATTTTAATACATGCAAAATTCGTCTGTTAGCCCAAAGCTTTCACTTGCGCTGGTTTCTTAGCTTGTCGTTTACTGTTTAATCGAAAGAAGCTGATCAGCAAGCCAAGACATCACAAGTAAACTTTAACAGGAAATACTGATTATATTTAAAGGTAGTCATTATCATCATCATCCCAGCTGAAGGAAGTCCACCACTGGACACAGGTATCACCCAGTGTCGCCACAACGACTGGTCCTGTGCGTCTCGCATTCATCGGATTCCCATGACCCTCATCACCAAATTATCATATTATACTACCTTGTGGGAAGTGTTCCAACGATGCGACATCGACCATCTGTTTAACAAGCAATATATCGTTTTTTTTTAGGTGGGAAATCATGAAATAACTTCTCCCGCTTTTGATCTGACTTCTTCCGCTTTAGATAGAAAAATGTGTCTAAAACCCACCTGTGTTCCTTTGGGCACGCCACAATTATGGCAGTAAGTCCCCTCTTTGAGGCGTGGTTGGAAAGACTTCGCGGCGTCCTCACCTTCGCATGACCCAGGTTCTCTCCGAACACAGTCATTTCGGGAATTTCCTAAATCGGATTCGTGCGGAAGTAACGCCTGGGTGCCACCACTGTGTGGACCACCCGGACGACATGGTGGAGTATACGGTAGAGGTGTGCCCCGCTTGGGCAGAGCACCGCCGTGTCCTCGTGGGGGCGATTGGTGGCAATGATCTCTCGCGCCAGGCCTTTTTACAGGCCATGATTCGAAGCGAGGAGGAGTGGCAGGCATTCATTCTGCGAAGCAATAATGCTAGCAAATAAGGAGGCCGCACGTGAACGCGCGAGGGAGCGACCCTCACGCCCCAGCCACCGGGATCCCGATCCTGATTTCCGGCCACTGTAGGCGCGGGCTTACGGACACTCCCTCCACCTTCCCATGGCCCTACCAACTAACATATGTTATACGGGCCGAATCGTGGGGCGGCTGCGGACTAGTATGTGGTTGTGCAAACCCATTAGGGAGAATGCAAACCGGGACACACGTGGCTAATTTTTAAGGGATCAAGAAGCGCCTGCGGACAATAAAATAAGATGGCCAAGGGTGCGGGCTTACGGACACCGAGCAATTAGTAGCTCGCCGTTCGACCGTCCGGTAGCCGCCCGGACCGAGCCCAAGTCGTCGACGGTGCGTACTGTTTAACGCGCGCCTCAAGGAGATGGCAGCAAACCGTAGAGGCCCAGCAGGGTCGAAGCCTACTGGGGCCAAGAGTTTGCTTCTGAAAGGAAAACTCGGTCCTGGTATGAAAGGCAACAAAGAACTGGAATGGGTTTTTAGTCAGTAAAAGGCTGACACACCCTCTCTGCCCGCCCAAGAGCGGGAGATGTGATTGGATAATTTTACCACCTAAAAAAATATACCTTTAAAACAATTGTAAACGAATACATAAATCTAAACCGCTGGAACTGTCACATCACTAATTGATTGATAATTCTTGAGGTTTGGTGATAAAACTCTGAAATGCACTTTTACAGACAGAATAATAATAATACAGCATATTTTTAGTTAAAAGCCTACTTTTGTTTACCCGACTGCAAGAAGGGTTATGTTTTTCGCGCGTATCTTGTATGTATGTATGTAATATTCTTTATTACCTCATATCTTCCAAACCGCTGAACGGATTTACATAATTAGGATATCGTAAGATTTGTCTTGTTAACCCAAGTGTTCTTAGATAGGTGACGTTGAAAAAAATTCAGCCTAACGACTGTGGGACGCTATACATTAAAGTAAAAAAAAATGTTTGCAATATGGGTATCAAATTCAAGAGCTCATCATGAGGATTCCAAAATAGTATATCATGACAATATTAAAAAAAAAAATTAAAAAATTGGTTGCCTGTAAAGCAACCAATTTTTTAACCAGCCCATATATGACTGCAGTACTCCACACACGATAGGACCTGCGCTTTGTATAACATTAGAAGCTGACCCGGTGTGAAGTACCGCCGGACCTTTGCAAGAACGCCTAGTTTTCTAGCAGCTACCTTGGCTTTGGACTCAATGAACCGCCCGAAATTGAGGTCAGAAGAAATTTCGACACCCAAGAGCTGAAGGGACCGCCTTCAGCTCTTGGGTGTCGAAATTTGTGTCGAAATGGTGCACTCCAGGGATACATTCCGAAAAGCAGGAGCCAAGGTGAACGGACTCCTTTTGGCGTAAATAATAAATAATAATCGTGTTAAAAATGTTATCTATTCCAGAGATATATTCCCCCCTGGAAATTAAGTCCCGTTTCCGCGAGAATATAAAAAGTAGCATAAGGTAGGTACTTGTCATAATATTAGCTATATCCCAATGAAAGTCTTGAAAATTACAGATATTAGCTGAAACAAACCGGCAGATCACCAAAAATATTAAAATTCACATTTGTGTTTCAAGTTTCGAATACTTTGATATACATTTAGTAAAACCATGTTTTTTTTGATAAACAGACACTTCAATTTTATATTAGATACAAAATAAGCGAGCCGGATGACTCGAAAGGTTTGTGAGCTTTAAAGTGATAAATGTACGGCTAAAATAGAGTGAATAAATAGTGTTATTAGATTATCATAACCAAAAAGTATAAAATAAAAAAATAAATTTAAAAAATAAAAAAACCCGACTGAGTATTATATATTATTTGTTTTATTTAAATTGGTTTTTACGCTACTGGATTTAACTTGTTTTTTTTTTTTTTTCTTTTTAGTTTTTATCTAAAGTTATTTTTTACGCAGTTGGGTATTTTTATTTTTATTTTTTTTTACTTGATTAATATAAACTACATTCTTCATGTAAGTACTATAATACTGAACAGAGAGTTCTGATCTGCCCCCCTAGCCAAGTTACAACCGTTTCGTTTCGATTTTATTCTGACGTCATCTCAACGCTCAGTCACGTGGTCAGAACAAAGGAATAGGAGGTGTGGCCGACTCGAGGCGATCAACGAAAAGAGTATCGAAACGAAACGGTTGTAGCTTGGCCAGGCTTTAGAAATCTCGGACCAAATTCAACTAGTGCTTTTCGCACTTACTCCGATCTCTGATGCGAAATTATGGATTTGAAAGACTGACTAACTGTTTGACTAAATTTCTTTAATCTTTGATCCAAATCTAAGCAAATCACGGGCCACCCTTTGGCTTGCGTCATTTTACGCGGATCCGCAGCAGAGTTTTCACGTCGCGATTGTGAGTGCTTTGGATCGGCGTCAACTTCTGGCAATGCTACCGTACGTACGAAGACGCAAAAGTAAAGAATATTGGGTGCTCTCGTGCTGGACCAATGTTTAAAAGAAGCTGTTTATAATCATCATGCAGTGTAAGGTCAATACCAATAAATTGTCTTTACTAAGAATGTGTCCAATAGCATTTTTCTTATTGTCTCTATTAAGGCGAATAAATTTCGTTCTTGTATATATTAGGTAGCAATTATGCTACAAAACACTACTATTCACTATAACTGTGTAACTCACTATATTCGTGTGGTCAAGTAACGTCAATACGACAGGAAATTGTGCCTCTCTGCTCGTATGCAGCTCGGATTCGGTTCGGACGCAGTGCGCGAGCGTTAATACAAATAATATATTTCGATCCGTCAATAATCTTCTCCGGCATAGAGATTCACAGACGACGGAAGTCGGATCTATTGGGTAAACTACCATAAAAATAATTCTAAGACTACTCCGGATCGTATTTTCACGGGTTCGGATCGGACTTAGTTCGAAACCGCTCTTAAAGTTATTCCATGTAACATCTAAGTTTCCAAAAGTAGGTGTGTGCCAACAGTGTGACAATACCTTACTGTTCGAATAATAATTGAATACTCAAACTAGTTAGTGACCTAAATGAAATGAAGTTCCAATGTATAAAATACAACTATAATTTTAATTTTCTTCTAAAATCTTGGTGACATTTGTCTCAATTAATTATGTCCACTAACTAACCCTTGCTAATTTTCTTTGCAAAATATCACCGTGACAGAGAAGATTGAAAGTAATGCACATTAAATGCCCCAAATGTCTTAATTATAATGACATTAATGAATTAATTAGGATTCACCTTTTTGTGGGTTTGCGGAGCACAGCTTGGCGTAAATATTTTCTAAGCGACACAAAGGGAGACGCTGATGCCGCGTGAAATTATATTCCGTAAAATGAAGTTGAATTTTTTTATTCTCCTTTGACGTTCAAAGTTGGCGGAGTTAATTCAATTTATTGTCTCTCTTAAAACGAGACTCCACCGTAATGTTATTTATAAGGTTCACCTACGTCTTGTTGACAAGCCCCAAAAAGCGAGTGCAGGAGCGCACCGGCATCGGCGGCGGCACGGCGCGCCTAAGTGATTCGATACACGTTCAATATGTTTCATTAGGGAGCCCGGTGTTCGCTTATTCAATCATATCAACGGCGGCAGCGAGGCGCGCGCGCCGCCCGCCTCTCACCAGCGCAACCTTTCCGCACTCCGCTCAATTCCTACATAATCAGTTTTTCCAACTCAGTAATGGTATACACTCAATTTATACCGGTATTTGGCAAGCGAATGCTTCCACAAATGTCTTCTCCGAAAAGCTTTTATTGCGATACTTGGTACTTTGTTTATTACGGCAGATAGTACTTTCTTGGTTTCCGATTCCGTGTTCGTATGTGCAAAAGGATACGATAGCTAATTAGCCAACTAACAATGTTGGAAGTAAGAAAATTGTTGCGGCAAATTTTTCCTTCCTCCGGAGGCTTGGAGCGCGGTACGTCTGCAGAGAAGCCGCTTCAGCTCTCGCTATGTCTGCGTCCTGTGTCACCGGAAATGGTAATTACCGCCTAATCTCGCCTGAAGCGCAGGGTGGCCCGACGTCCGGATATGAACTTCCGTTATGAACAATTTAGCGCGCGAAATTGGACGACGGTACGCTCTGCATTCAGCCTATCGTGTCAGGTGATGCAGAGCACACGTGCACCACTCTATTCACTAGTGGATTTATATTTTACGAGATAGCCAACGAATAAGTTGCCTTGCTGCCGATGAATACGAATCATAAAGCTTTCAGCGAGCCAGGGAAATTACATTTTTATTCGATTTTAAAAGTTAAATGTAGAAAATTGTGCCTCTCAAGTGAATGCAAACACGGAAGCTGATAAAATGAGAGGTTGAAGAGTTTATGTACCTGTATTACTGTACGTAGTTACTTTTCAAAGTTGATATATATATATACAGACGTGGTATGGTATGCTATAACAATTAACTGAAATATTTTATTTATGTAATTATTGAAAACACATTTTTTTACCTATTTTGTGTCCCACTGCTGGGTAACATCCTCCCCATTCTCCTTCTAAACCTCTCTGTCTTGAGCAATTTCTGGCCAATTTTGCCCCGCGAACATGATCAAATCGTCCCAAAACGTTCGCCGCGATCAACATTCCTCAGGTGTCCAGTGAGTGACAATTCTCACCCATTTTAGAATTTATGTGAAAGAGTATTCTTTCGAGATGGTTCCAATTCCAACTAATTTGAGAGTTTACTACTTCTAACTAAAAAACTCGCTTCAAGTGGGCCTTTAAAATTTGAAGAGTTTCCTCGATTTCTCCAGTGTTCCGCCATCAGATTCTGACCTGATGACCATAGAACATCTGTGAAATGTATATCCTTTTAAAATAATCCGGCCTCATCTAGTTTAAAAATAACGAAAAAAAAATGATGTGTAAAAGTGTTTTTTTTTTAAACCTATTTACAAAATAAAAAAAGAATTTTCCAAATTGGTCCTGGGCTCCTAGCGTCTTTGAGTAATCGGGGAACATAGATTTTTTTGAAGTCGGTTAAAACCAAAAATTAAAAATTCAGTCAGTAACTTTAGAGCGAATTATTATTTAAAAATTCATTAATATTATAATAATAGGCTTTTTCTGTCAAAGCTGAAACAGGGGTCCAAAGTTTGTATGGAGAAACTTAATTTCACGCGGCCGAATCTGCTTACAGAAGCTAGTTGAGTATATAAGAAAAAATACTTGTACGTTGATATATTTTTCCAAATACATAGATACCAAAGTACACAGTTTCAGTGAATCGATTTAGTCAAAATAAAATTAATAGATTTCAACACTCGTACACTCGATTTCTGGAAGCTAGCATCTTAAAATATAAGTCTGTAATTAGTTACTTCTCAACTAATAGCTCAAATACCAAACTGGAAAAAAGTTATTGCTAGATAGCCTAGGGGGCAGAAGATTGCTGGTTCGTGCTGCGGGAATGTTCGAAACAGTTTAGGTACCGTAGTCCTGGAACGCAAAGGGCTACTGAAAGTATAGAGATGTGTTTTTAATTAATAAAAGTCTACACAAAGAGTGGGGGCAATCATCAAATAACTTTATCAAATCAAAAAAGGGGGGTGCGTAAGATAATGAAAAGCTTATGGTGTTTTTAATATCGTGCTGAGTTTATCACGCATGCGGGATTGCTCCGCACGCGTAGGCCCCGTAAATATCCTTTTCATACAAGTATTTATTGTAATGTCAAAGTCAAAGTTAAAGTCAAAAGTCAAAAGTTAAAAGTCAAAAGTCAAAAGTCAAAAGTCAAAAGTCAAAAGTCAAAAGTCAAAAGTCAAAAGTCAAAAGTCAAAAGTCAAAAGTCAAAAGTCAAAAGTCAAAAGTTAAAAGTTTTTATTTCACATAGGCCTACATGGGCACTTATAAAACATTAGAAGTTAGTGCACGGTTCCAAATTGGTCGTTTCCTATGGAGAAGAACCGGCAAGAAACTCCATGGTTTCTCTTTTTAAAATTGGTTGTTTACAATATTTTCATATTACAGTATTAATACACATTATGTAAGAACAGTGTAGACCAGTCGATTTTGTACCCTTTTGGGCACAATAAAAATAATCATATTAAAAAAAGTGAGTCGTAATAGGAAGTAACCTAAGAATTCGCGAAGTCTACAGTGTTCTCACATTCACATTATAAAAAAGAGGCTATATAAAAAAACAAACAAGAAAAATAAATAAATAAATTATCAAAAAAAGACATGTCAACAAAAGAAAATTACTAACGAATTTATGGTGGTTGGCGTCTAATATAAAAAAATATTGCAAAAGCAATGTGTAAGAAGAAAAGAAAAGAAAAAATGTATATATTACAACAAATGTGGAGCAGTTGATAGATAGATAGTACACAATATTATGAGTTACCAGGGGGCCACATTTGCAGAAGCAGTCATTGTCAAACAAGCGTGTCTTAGACATAGTCTTTAACCTTGTAATACGCTTTTTTAATTAGGACACGCTTAATATGGGTTTTGAACTTGCCCTCGCTAAGTTCAGTCACTGCCTTTAGTAGTTTGTTACAAAAGCATATGCTGTTTACTAAAAATGACTTGCTGGTCTTAGCTAATCTCCATTTGGGTAATACAATTTCGTGTTTACTACGCGTATTTATGTATGAAAATCGCTTCTAATTTTGAAAAGTCCTAGGTTTTTACGAACGTACAAAATACTTTCTAAAATATAAAGAGAAAGCAGAGTAAGTATATCGATTTCTTTGAATTTATTTCTGAGGGACTCGCGAGGACCCATTTTATAAATAGCCCGGATTGCTCTCTTTTGCAATATGAAAATTGACATCAGCTACAGATCCCCACAGTAAAATACCATAAAACTAACCTAGCTGTGGTTAAATCTGTCAATTGCCTATTTTTTTTTACTGCATATGCGGCTGAGCTTAATCTATCTGAAAAAGTTCGAATATGAGCGCCCCACTGCAGTTTAGAATCGATAGTTATACCCAAAAACACAGTTTCCGTAGTAACATCAAGTTTGTTGCCGTCAAGAATTAGATTGACGCCGACTTGAGGGACATTCGGTAATGAAAATTTTATACATTTAGTTTTATTCGCATTTAATAAGAGATTATTAGCTGCGAACCATTTCGAAAGAACAGCCAGACTTTCTTTGACATGCAAGACATACCCATCTTTTCTATCTATTTAAAAAAAATAAGAGAAGTGTCATCAGCAAACAGAATTATATTGGATAAATTAGCCATCATGTAAGGAAGGTCATTAATATAAACTAGAAAAAGGAAAGGGCCAAGAATTGAACCCTGAGGCACGCCCATTTTTACTAAAGACCCCGAGGACGTCGCCGCATTAATGGATACTTTTTATAAATATATGATAAATAGGTAAAAACAAGATCAGCAGCTCGTCCACGAATTCCGTAATGATGTAATTTACGGATCAGAGTATTATGGTCAACACAGTCAAATGCTTTTGAGAGGTCACAGAATATGCCAATAGCATCCTGGGACCTCTCCCAGGATTCCAAGATGTGACTGATGAGTTTCACTCCTGCATCCGTCGTTGACCTTCCTTTCGTGAAGCCAAACTGATGACTATTCAAAATCCTTTTTGAATTGAAATGAGACAAGATCTGGTCGAGCATGATTTTTTCATAGATTTTACTCAAAGCTGGAAGCACAGATATAGGTCTATAATTAGAGGGATCACTCTAACTACCTGATTTAAAAATTGGCACTACTTTACTATGTTTCATTAAATCAGGGAACATTCCGCTGTCTAATCATTGATTAAATATGCCTGTTAGGACAGGAGCAATAGTATCAATAATATCTCCAAGAACCTTAACGGATATACCCCATAAGTCTTCAGTGTTTTTTATGTTAAGACTTTTGAATGTTTCTATAATTGTATCAACAGAGATAAGCTTAATTTCAAAGGTTGGTATATCCTAAGTGAAATGTTCTTTAAAAAAAGATTCAGCTAACAAAGACGAAGAAGGGAGAGATTTCGTAACTTCTATTGGGATGTTGGTGAAAAAGTTTTCTAACGTCTCAGCCACTTTTGAGCAATCTGAGATGATTTTACTATCAATTTTTAGCGACAATTCATTCCGATCTCGTTGGTTTGTCTTTCCAGTTTCCCTGTTTATCACCTTCCAGACAGCTTTTATTTTATTATTAGAATTTCCAATTAACTTACTTATTTTTTAGATTAAGCTTCGGCGCACACTCTTTTGAATATCTTTGAATACATTCTAACGTGGTTATGCAAGTTAAGATCAGATGACAAGGATTTTTCATGATAGAGCTGATATAAAGTATCTCTGCTTTTTCTTATTCCAGCAGTAGCCCATTCATTAAATTTGGATTTATTATTGATTTGAACTTTTTTAAATGCGTGGAATACGCAGGCGGTTTGCGGATCCTGAAATCGTGATGCAATCCGCAAGATATTAAAAATACCTTTAAAGGCTTTCGAGTCCCATCAGTTATGATAATCGGATCTATAACCTCAAAATGCGATTCGTAATAAGGCGTGGTTTGTCGAGCGAAGGGTAACACTCGTTACAAATGAAATCATTTAACGTTAGCACTTCATTATAATCTTACTTTTAGTTCTCATAAAATAATCACCAGACAATAATTATTACTACAAAACCGGCAACACAATTAAGACACTCCACTGAACGCGTAGCGTAGATACGTACCTTTGACCGAGGCAGCGACCATACTGCGCCTCCGTCGTCGACTTACAGCCCACTAGCACTCAGTGTTGCGTCAGAGTATCGTGGCCAGTCACGTGACACACGGCGTTCTAAACCACTAGCGCCGCTCTAAACAATTAGCGCCATTTCTGGTACTTTGAAAACTAATATAAATACAAAAGCGCCGTCACGGTCAGACTGACATACGCATGTCCTCGTGCGTCCCTTTCACATCAGGCCACTCCACTCTCATTGGTCTGTAATGAGAATAAAACTGTCAGTTAGTTTACTTTTTCAAGTACGCTTGTCCATCACTGACAGACGTTACAACATTTTGTGCACCATAAAACTCAACCACTACGAGCTAACGCGGACAACTGAAGAGGCGTTCCTTCGATTTCTCTTTATAAGTTACACCCTGATCTCAGCCTCTCAGGCTAGACGAACAAATTAGTAAAACGTTAGTAATAGTATGTTAGTTCCTCAAATCACTCACACGCTGATCTAATAACCTCTCAGACTATGTGGAACATCGACCCTCATAAGACAGTTCCTTAGATCAGTTACACACTAACACGCTGATCTCATAGCCTTTCAGACTATGTGGAACATCGACCCTCATAAGCCAGTTTCTTAGACCACTCATCATTGCGTAACTACGTCACCATGGGACATCGACACACACAGCAAAATTAGTAGTATTATTAGCATTGATTATAGATTTCACTATCAGCAGCCGGTAGCGTTTAAGAGCTGGTGGTTGGGTGCTTGAAATTGATAAGATATCATTGTCTCTACCAGATGATACCCATTTCACTCCTTAATCATGTTTCGCCGTTTCGGTTTTCTCTAAAGTATTGGTAAAGGTACTACCTAGCTAAATCTACCTATCATAATCATCAGGACCACTCCCGCACCATGGGCGCGCTCACAAACATGCAAATCCCCACACAAAAGACACCCAAGCCCGCAACACACACCTTCAGCCTGCACAAACGTCTGCTCCGTGTGGAAATCGAACCCGTAACACGCAGTGCAACAGCCAATCAATCAACCACAGCGCCACCCGCAAACTATGAAGGCCCAACAAAACCGGAGATGCATCAAAACTCCAGATCCCCTTCAACTAAGCTAGTAATTCTCACTACTGTTATCTACATGGTACCACTAGTTAATAGTAGTTAAATTAAAAAGAAACCACCACTAGGTCCCACTCATCCAGACTCGACTCCACACCCCAGCAACTTGAGCCGCTCCGGCTCTAGTCAACGCCTGAAAAACTACATCAAGTCTCCCGACGTCCCTGCAATAGTTTCGAAAACCATTTTTTTTTTCTTTTGAACCCAAGAGCTGGACCAGCAAACGGCGCTCCACTCAGTTGAACAAAACCCACAAGTAAATGTTTCATCTACCAGCAAACGAATCACTCCTCCACGCCAAGCCGACAAGGCCATCCTTGCACGGTCAAAGACGGGTCAATCAAACGAATAATAAGCCCACCTGTTGCTACACGCGTCTGCCCCCGCAGACGCATGTACCACCGGCAACAAAATGATTCGAACAACGGGCCAATACAAAAACAATCGCAAACGTACACTCAACAATGCCAAAATTATCCAAGGAGGGCCCAACACTACCAACAAAAAAAAAAAAAATGGAACGTTATCCGCTGGGTCAAAAAAGGACAGCTGAAATCACGACTGTTTACGTTGACAATTCCAAAATGCGTCGCGGTCACATCACTGGAACCCAACCCCTGCAAGAACACCTCACGGCCCGACACAACATCACCTCTCAAATAGATGTTGGGCAAACAACGTAACTAAATTTCGACCAAGCCACTATCTGTTTCAACTATACAACCAATCCGACCCTTCAAAGTAACGAGACTGCGCTCACGTCAGCTATGAAAAAATTACAACAGACTCCTCAGGAAATCGGAGAGAACATCCAATCCCGCTTCTGACGGAGGATCGCCGCGCCTTCCATACTCGCATCCAGCACATGATGTGGCCTGCCCCGCCGTAACACATTCAACCTAACCACGTCTAATTTCCTCACTACGAAAACATCCTAACACAATGATGTCTTCATTTCACTCCACTGAACGCCTTCAACCGAGGCCGCGACCATACCGTCGTCGACTTACATCTCACTAGCACTCAGTGTTGCATCAGAGTGTCGTGGCTAGTTACGTGACACACGTCGCTCTAAACCACTAGCGCCGCTCTAAACTACTAACACCATCTCTAGTATCTTTTGAAAACTAATTACAAAAGCGCCGTCAAGCTTTTATGAACTATATTATTTATTCCTATAAGACTACTATTTTGTATTATCATCATTATCATCATTTCAGCCGAAAAACGTCCACTCTTGGACATAGGCCTCTACCAAAGGTCGCCATAATGACCAGTCCTGTACGTCTCGCTTCCATCGGATGTAGAGTCATTCGGGTTAAGCGCACGGACTTCACCGTTCTTGATCACACCAAAACAAAAAAATAATGGAGTATTAAGGAAGTGATTATGAAAATTAGATAGAGTTTTTAATGCTTTACTAAATACATATGTTCATATCCTGAATAAATCCAAAAAAAAGGAAAAATAAGAAAAAAAAGAAAAGGAAAAGGTTGACTGGTCGAGAATGCCTTGTTGCATTAAGTCCGCCTATGTACCACTACTGTACATGAAGTTTAAATAAATAAATAAATCCATAGTTTTTTTTTAATTAGACAATGATGACACTCGGTCAGACTGCGAACGTTTTACCTTTGTTGTAAAGTTTCGCATATTGGCGGGTAAAAGTTTGCATACAGGGTAAGTAAACGCAACGAAGTAAATTACCACTAACTACTATCGGTTAAAATTTAATTACAATGTTTTACCTACATCTATCAAAAAGAAGGTAAAAATGATGATACCTGTACCTACTTACAAAGAGATAATCATGTTGATATTTTTTTTTAGAAAATAAACATGAAATTTTGTGTTAGATGTAGATACCAACCTAAGAAATGAAATTGCATTCGGAAATCATTTTATCAGTTAACCTGCACAATTACATACCAGGGTCCAACGATATATATTTTTTTTAGTTCTTAAACTAATATAAATAACGCACGAGACAATTTTTTTAATACTTAGCTTATGTACAAAGGCGTTCCAGAGATAATTTAAAATTATCAATAGATAACAATAGTGTATTAATAGTATAACAACACTAAAAACTACTTGCTACGTTTATTTTCTTGTTGTGTTCACTAAGGTTATGAACCTTTCCATTGAACGAAAAACTAACTGCCAAACACAAAAATTCACTTTTTTTTGTTTTAGGTTTAAAGAATTTTATTCTCCTTTAAACAATTACAGTTCAATTAAAATGAGATACAAAAAGTTTATTAGTTTATTTTTCACAACAAAGCTACGCGGCAACGTAATACGTGGCTCCAGTAATTATGGCTATTTGCTTGCTACCAACTTTGCTAAAGACGCATCTCCCATCACTTCATTTCTCGTGGAGATCTTGGCACTGCGAACTCTTACCCGACGCGTGCTGTTGATACCCCTAATGACTCTATTATTTACTATTTTGTATTAATTATATAAAAAATTACCTATTGGCTGACGGTCATCCTAAATTCAACTGACAATATTTCTTTTTCAAATCGACTACCTTTTTTTGTTAATGAGATTTTAGATTGGATACTAAGTCCTTTAATTCATGTCTTCGTATAAAGAAAGAAAGGAAAAGAAAGAAAACATGTTTATTCTGCCCAAATTTACGCAAAATAAAATACAGCAATATGTCGGGCCATGTGTAAACCGGGCATAACTAACTTATGAATAGTTAATTTGTTTACCATTAGAAAATGGATGTACAAATCCTAATGTTTTTGTAGTATTTGGCTGCAAATGTATCAAGTCAACCTTCTCGGCAAACGTCGTTGAGGTCATCAACACTACAATATAATTCTTAGCTCCATTTTACCAAGATCGCGCCTGTTTCAATGATTCCGCAAATTGTACAGTTGCGCAGACACTTAAGATACAAAACAACACCAATTTTACATCACAAAATCCACTAGGAATCTATTTGCGAATAATTAAAACAGCCACTGAACTTTACTTGAAGAAATCCCGCCAAAAACTCCCGGCTGACATCATCATCCATCATGACAGTCATCCTAAATTGAACTGACAATATTCTTTTTTAAAAAGTCGAAATAGTGTTTATTTATTTTAGTGTTTATGGTTCTCAAAAATATTATTTATTCAATATTATTATTAAATGGTTTTTGAAATTATTGCATAATTATATTTATATTTATTCTTTGTATCTAAAATGTTTTACTATAATGTCATTGTGAAAATCGTTTTTGGACTGTTTTAAAGCTAAAGTTATACCTTTATTATGAAAGATGCTGTTTCCTGTGATACAATGTTTTTCATTAGTACAGATACTAACGGTAAAACTCCTTTTCTGTATTTACCACTTATTATTTGGCAAAACTGTTTTTATCAATTGAAATTTCTATGTGTATTTTTCTGAAATAAATTATTATTATTTTTTCTAATTACTATGTTCCAGTTCTGAAATCTCTAAAGATGCACTGATAAATGAGGCTCTACCATAGCAGAGTAACACTGTATTCGTTTTCTGTATTTACCACTTATTATTTGGAAAAACTGGTTTTATTAATTGAATTTTCTATGTGTATTTTTCTGAAATAAACTATTATTATTTTTTCTAATTACAATGTTCCAGTTCTGAAATCTCTAAAGACGCACTGATAAATGAGGCTCTACCATAGCAGAGTAACACTGGCAAGCTTTCAAATACACCCTTATTTTTTAATTAGTACAAGAAAAAATGGGGCTCTATCAATATCCGTACTGATCATATTTGTAAAAAAAAAAACGAAATCTTTGGGATTTCGTTTTTTTTTGACCACGAAAATTTGCCATAACTGTTAAATTCATAATTGAATCAATCATTCGTAACAATTGCTACTAAAAATACTACGCGCAGTGCTTTTTCATTAATATTACCATTCATTCGTTAAAAATCAATAAGCCTATACAATATTTCCATCAATTGAGTGACATTTTAGGATATAAACAAACGCTCATAATTGCTGTTTGTGAATATTATTTATAGAGACTTTAATTAAATAATAACAAGACTTTTTCTAATAAGCCCTTTAAGTATTTGTACTAATTAAAAATTAGTGATGTATAACACTATCTTAAAAGCAACGTAACAATACAACTAGGACAACATCTAAACACTAACCAATAATGCCATTACCAACAGTTACACCTACAGTACAATTCCGTGTAGGCTCGCAAATGATGATCACAGCCCATGCTAATGATGCCATTCATAGTCATCTGCATTGATATGGAGCTATTATTACCTGCAACTACAAGCCTGGGGCATCACGTCATTCACCATTTGTCAATGAACCTGATAGTTACCTATTGACACAGACTTATCACCTAATTGAACCGACGATTATGGGTAATTGATTAATAGTATGTCTTGAGATTGAGATACAGGCTACAGATATGGTGGCATGTTGGTTTCAGCATTGTCCTTACTTTTATTAGCTTCATAACTTTTAGCTTTTTAAACATTAATTATGTAGTATTATTGACAACACCTCAAAATATATATATATCTAACTTTTTTTTTTGGGCTCTGCTCGTTTTTTGCTAGTCAGGGTCAAATTTAGAATTCGTTTATTTTTTTTATAGAATGTGGTTATTTGTTACTTCTAATAAGTAATGCTGATGCAACACATTCTAATGTTTTTGCAGTGTTTAGTATCGAAGCTTATCGAGAAGGCTGATTCAATACATTTATATCTAGAGGGCGTTGTGTGAAAGTTGTGGAATATTATTATTATATTAAATCTGCCCTCTCGGCAAGCTTTACTGAGGTACTGAAGTAATCAAAGATCGCACCTGTATCAATGATTACAAATATTATCAAGTTGTGTAGATACTTGAAACACAAAACTACACTATTTTACATCACAATATCCGCTAATCAATAACCGCCATTAAGTAACTGGCCAGTGATATTTTCTATATCTACTTTGAAGGTGCTTACCATGTACTAAATAGTTCAACGGACTCATAGATTATTTTCTAATCGATTCCGTTTTTTATTTATTATTTTTATTTTACTTATTGGTTCATGTTGACTGATATATACTGTCCTCTACCTATTAATATTGTAATATGGAAATATTGTAAAACTCAATATTTTTTTTAAAAGAGTAGCCATGGAGTTTCTTGACGACCAATTGGGACCGTGCACTAGCTTCTGATGTTTTACAAGCGTCCATGTAGGCCTATGTGAAAGAAAATGATTTAAATTGAATTGAATGTTTTTGAATAGGCTGCTGCGCTGTTTGTCGCGGAGTCGATTCTCGCACAAAACAAATATTTTTATGACTTACTGATACTTGTTCCGGACCTGTGGGAATAATTGCTATTGTCAGCCAAAGCTAAAACAAAATAATGTTTTTTTTTTTGCTGTCTCAAGATGTACAGGTTCTAGAGACATCGACCGAATTTAATTCTGATTTGTTTAGGTTCGTGTTTGATTAAAATCTAAACATTCAAGAGATCAGTTAACATTTTCCAATGAAAAGTTAAAATTACTTTTCCATTTGGTTATAGATCGTACTATAATCAACTTTTCTTCATAGTAATTAGTATCTTAAGAGCTTTTCATAAACAGGCTAATAAAGTCGTCGATAATAAACAGGATCCATTGTTGCGACCTGAGAGATTGACATCCTCTTCCGAGCACAGGTAAATGGGTTTTAGAGTGCTGCGTAAATATACACTTATGGCATGTGTATACGATTTGCGGTTGACTCATTCAATTATATTGCACGGCAGTGTACTGGAACAGCTAACACTAAACAATTAAACTAGACACCCACCCATTAGTCCAAAACAATTAGATTCCAAATACCCAGTTACAGAATGTCAGATAACGTTCGTAATTCAGTTATCGGTGTTCCGCATCAACGCTGTGCACTACACCGGCCAATGAACGAACAGGAATCAGCGCTTGCCATTTGGACCCATCAATGCAATGAAATTGTGAAAAAAATCATTTGGATATTCAGAGAGCGAGAAGCGAATGGCCACCCAGTTATTGTCGGCTTCCATACAGCCTCCAAATGGATAGCGCTCGTTCAATTTCGATACTTTTACAACACAATAGACGGGAGTAAGGCGTGTTCACTCACCTGTCAAATTAAAAAAGCACTTGCACATTCAAAATAAACTATAGGGCACGAGCCACGAGTATTCAGAACGTGGAAATATAGCTGGGATACATATGTGTTCATTTTCATTTCATTTGCCCTTACATCAACAAGTTGTACAAGATTTAATTGCACTGTCCGGTGTTCTGTGTCGTGACGTGTACTCGCTGTAGATGCTCTTGACGCATGGTGTGTGATGTTCGCCGCACATTTTGCAGGTTTCGTCGACAACGAACCAATTTAATCACGGTTTCGTCATCTCGAAACCCGAATTATATGCGGATTCTTCTTAGGAAATCTTCTTTTTTCTTTCTTCAGTAAACGTCGCCAGGTAGAATCATACTCATTTTATAGCTTTGAATATTTTAGCTTTCCACCCTCATAAGACTTCTGACTGCGAAGAAAATGATAATTACTTTTCTAGAAAAGGAAAACTTAACATGAATTTAATTAACAAATGGATGGGCAATTAATTAATTAGGCATTGCCCTCGCTTAGTAAACAACAGACTCCCTCAACGGACAGCCTTGCGACCACCGCGTTAAAATTATGGTCTCTTTTAAAAGATCTTTTCGACTTTACTTTTTTAACCTGATGATGAAACTATTTAATGTCAAAAGTAGGTTAAATTACATTTATACAGTTATGAAAATTAAGCTACTTATAAAAATCGCAAGTCGCACAATATTAGGAAATAATTAGGCAACAGATCTTTCAGTTTTTACACACAAAAAGTACACATTTTGCCTCTGTATCACATAAGATGTCATTTAAGCAACACTCAGAGAAAGGCGTTAATAATAACTAGGGCAGCAACAATTAGTTGGACAAAGAGTTTGTCTCCCTTATCGTCCGTCTGTCGTAGAAGATTAACGGACGTTTAAGCATTTCCTCCGCAACAGATGACCAATTGTTTGTTCTCCCATAACGGCAGCTAAAAGTTTTCCCATTTATTCAGTGCTCATACGTCGCGAAGTGTAGCGCGTCGCGCGGCGGGGCGCGGCGGGGCGCGGGAGGCGTCGCGCGGCCCGACGCGTTCCGGCGCGATAAGGCGGCGCCCATTGTCGCAGCGTCGGCGCACGTTTCCTCCGCTGCCGTCGAGCCTACCGCATTGTTCCCTCGTAATGAACAAACTTATTCCCAAGCCTAATGCTGCAAAAGCGCTGCCGACTCCCAAATTCGCTCACTTTCATGTTATCTCGCAGTTGTCAAGTTGTACCTTCACACTGTACATTACACGCATCGCGACAATGTCTCTATGATAGTCCAAAACCCAGCGGCCTACTTTTGTTTGAATAGTGATCGGGGAGTGTTGGATGTGTACTCACATTAGCACAATTTGAGAGGGGTTGTTTGACGAAACCCGAGTCCTATCAAGATTGAAATTCAGTTAAGTACTTATAAAGTGTAATTGATGTCACGTTATGGAGGATATCCATTGTTTAATTGGAATAAGAACAAATAGTTCCGAATATCAATAATTCATTAATTTGTACAGCTTGTACAATCCTTGTAGAAGACTAATACTTTTGGTGTAGACATTGACTACAATTATGTAGGTAATAAGTAACACATTATATAAAATCCTTTCGATAATATCAAAGAAAATTGACCTTTAAAGCATTCTTAAAAGCACACAAAACTGAAACAGTTTACACAGTCTAACTTTCACGAAACTGTGCGTAGCCTCTGAAAAGAGGATTTGATAAATGATCCATTACTTATGATCCTGTAACGAGTAATCAACTAGAATTTCATTATTTAGCAACATCCGGTAAAGGTTAATTGATCATCTTATATTTCAGTAAACAATCTGTTCAAGATCCAATACAGAGTCTTTATAGAAAGGATACTATTTCTGTATTTATTCCTGCAATTGAAAGCTTCAATATCAAAGACGGGTGTACGAACAAACAATTACGCGTATATTTTTATTAATGGTCGTGCAAGGTCTCTATTATCCGCCAGACACCCGTAAGATACAGCCTCCCCCTCGCCCCTCTCCCAGCTTACGTATTATGCATTCTCCGTGGCGCCAAAATTTCTTATTCATTCGAATACATTCAAAAATATCCCATAGTAGTAGCTCCATTTTCAATGACGAAAAAATTCGAGACGAGCGGCAATAACTCCGAAGGGAGAAAATCGTATTTCGATCGAAAAGAGGGGCAAATCTTTTATGTAATATGAGATTGTCATCGCGATTATTACAGGCAAATAGAATACGCCGGATCAGTAAGTAGGTTATCTTCTTGCTTCCTTTGGCCGGAATCACTTTATTGGATGTTGTCGAGTACTCACTTTATTTTTGCGATTGTCACCTCTAAGTAACTAGGAAGAAATATTGTCGTCGTGAAATGAGCACAATTTGAATTCCACGTGGGGAAACGGTTTAAAGCAGTTGGGGGAAAGGCGTTAAGGTAATGATTCGGATAATTTATTACATTTATATGGCAAACTCACTTTACTTTGTGTTTTATTCAGCTCAATAAATGTATCTGCAGATAAATTTATTTTGAGCTCGAGTATAAATTTCTAAAAGTACAAGTAGCTAAATGAGTGAATGAACTATAGCGCTTTCTTTTTTCTTTTACAAGAATCAAAACTTTTATCGTTCGTGGAGTGACATCAATTTGTGAGAAAATGCTTTTCCGTCGCCGGTGACTCGAATTACTCCCAAACAAATGCCTGTCGCGGGGTTGTTATCTTGTAAGTTTACAAGAAAAGTGTGTGCCGTGGAGGAAAAGTTTCCACTACGGGTGAATTTTCGTTTCGGTGTAAGAATTTTCCGATAAAGTGAGATTGACGACAGAAGCGTAACTCGTAACGATATGTGAAACACGTATTTGCAAGTCTTTTATGCATCGAAGCTTTAATTGCACCGTGTTGAAGGCGGCATTCGTTCGCCGTCGCTGCGCTGTACCATCGCGTTGTGCGCTAAGGCAGAGCGCAGCGTGCACGGGAGCAGATGTGCGGAAAAATCACAGATTATTAGCCGGCTCATACGGAAGCGGCGGCAACGACATATTCATATTTAAATGTCACGTTGCGACTGCAGACCCGGAGAGTTAACTCATGTGTGCGCGACGACACGGTTTCCTTAACTAGGATAAAATGTGTCGTGCTAAAGAATTACATCGTTGTTTTTGTACGGCTTCTTGAGTCTCCCTGCACGACGCCAGCAGCTGAAATTAATTTCACCTTTTATATGAAACAACATTTTGAAACGTTGTAAAGACCAACGTATTTTAGAGGATTAGGAGCTGAGAACACGTGGAAAATGATTAGTTTTCTTGTAGAAAGATTGTACTTTCAATTCTTATATCCGCTGCGGCTAGATTTTGTAATACTTGGTGCTTACAGCCTTATTGAAAGAGAGAGATCAAAATTTTCATCAGCTCTTTGAAAATTTTTCTTGAATGTACATTTTCTACCTCTATCAACCAGAAAAGAAGACTTGTAAAGAGTAAATTGGATGAAATTTTTATTCCAGGTAAAATAAATATTATAAAAATAGGTGCGAGGTAGCTATTTGGTATATAGGCGTCGAGATGTAAATAAATTTACTTTCTAGGGAAAAATTGTGTTCGCAAACTTAATTTGGCGCGAGAGGCAAAGGTTATCCCGTGTTTTGCTAGACAACCTCAGCTTAGACGATAATTATTATCTGAACTTTTAAGGTCTGGAATAAACGTAGACCTTATTGCTAAAACTCAAAAGTGAAGTAGGAAGCGTCTTGTTTATTATTGATTAGTTATCAATAAGAATAGTTTAACCACAAACTTTCAGCAATGGTTCTCCGAATCCATTACATGAAACGGTACTTAAAGGCACAAAATGTACAAATAAGCGTTATTAATTCACAAAGCAGAGGTTTTAAAACAAACAAGAACATTTTAGAAGTTCCACAATAGACTTCAGAATCCTTAACCACAATGAAAATAATAGCTAACAGAGTGCTTTGCCGATAGACAATCAAAACGAGTTACAGAATTACAAAGAATAGAGAATCCTCTCTTACATTTCCGAAGTACAATACAAAGGGATAAAAATGTTGGTTGCAATTTTGCGGAGAGTCAGACACTCAATCCCGCCCGCTCCGGGGAGCTAAACCGAATTCATGCTTTGAAAATTAAACTTAAATTGGAAATTGCCGGGTTATTTTTAAGAATTTGCATTTAGTTATTCATTAAGGTTATTATAATCTTATAGTTGATTGCATGGATTTTTGTACTTTTGCTACTTTATCTCTTTTTTTCTATAATATTCTGTCTATGAAATACATGAATATGAAATTTCGGGTCTATTCCGAAAAAGTACAAACGATTGCCGCCTGGAATGGCGTGTTTTTTTAGAAATTAGGTTCATTTATGTAAAGATGCATTCAAAATTTTTTAAGCGGACTTAAGGCAACCTTTTGCTCAAAATTTTATTTCACACAAAATGTCATCGATGGCGTATTAAATTAAAAAATACAAGTGTGAATATATCACTTTAATTGTTTTTTTTTTAATTCAAAGTTCGAGTGCTCTTAATGAAAAACCTTATACAGGCATAGGTGGAAAACCTTGAAAGAATGTGCTATTCATAGAACAATAATAAAATATTGATGTACTGTTGAATAAAGTAGTCCTTTATCGAGCAGGTCATAGAATGTGTATATGGAAGCGAGTGCACTCGGCCTAATTGTGGTGGGTTTGCTCTGTGGGAAAATCACTGCCGTGTGTTTGTGGCACTATGCTGTGACAGCCGCAGCGGCTTTGCTGCTCACTGCTCGCACGAGTGTGTTATCAACATCATATTACAATTTGTTTTGTTTATTTCTGCCCAAAATGCGATTCATAAAAAAAAATTAACTCTCAAATACGTTGCTAAAACACTGGCGAATTTATTAAGAATGATAAAAAAACTTCGTCTAACCCTCGTAACCAAAGAGCATTTCTAAGTATGTAGTTCAACAACTGTGAAAATTTTGCAAAAAGTGAGGGCGAGGAAAAAGAAGAAAAACTGTTGAGATTACTTTTGTACAGCGTGTTGACATAGCAAGCTTTTATCACCCTTTTTATGGGGGAGAAATCCCTGACACATATTTAAATAATCAAACAATACCGCGGCGAACAAACAGAAATAGACATTGAAAAGTGTTATTTTGTCTAAAGAAAATATACATCTTTTGCTATTTAATATTTCCGCTTCAAAATATTTGATTAATTTTAAGGATACTAAATATAAGACCTTTGAAACAGGGCTGTGAATCTTGTTTATGAAACACATTTCTAGGTATATTTTATAGGTAACATTTCAGTAATCGAAAGGTACGATCATGCGTAAAATAGACTGATATCTCGACTCATAGACGGCTCAATTGTGCCACGTGTGTCTGGGGCTCGTAAGCAGGTTGTCTCTCGCTCAAATGAAGTCACTTCCCTAAATTATATATACCGCGTAAGCATCGGATTACACGAAAGATTTTCGTTAAACAACTGTAGAACAAATCTCAGTGCACAAACGAGTAACCGGAGCCGAGAAAATGTCACGTCATATTTTAAGTATCGGAGGAAAGTCGACACGAAGGCGACACCAGGAGGAGGAGACACCTGCAGCTCCCCTGTTCCGCCTTCCTCGCCCTCTTTATTGATATTACGGTGGGCGCATTAACCACTCCATGCGTTGTGTATTGACTTTCATAGGCACTACAATAAAACTAGATCGTGCGTTGAAATAAACGAGATAAAACTCCGTCACCACTCACAACTGTCTATTGTGAATTCATTTTAAAGACCCACGTTAAAAGCACACAAAAGCACAAGTACCTACCTACACCCTGTTGTTACTCCATTGGGTTTGTATTAAAATGTATCGAATTGCATTCAATAAAACTGTAATAATATTGCTTATTGTTTCGTTTCGATAACTCGCGCTCAAGTGGAAATAGGAAGCAATTGGCAGAAACGCATCAAGGAAAACAGATGCTTTATAAAGATACAAATTGACGGAGAATTTGAAGCGGACTGTCTTGGATTAATGTTGTCTAGGATAAGATTAATAAAAAGATTTTAAGTCGATATTCAAAGTGTGGTGAGAGGTCGCGAGTCGGTCGCACAGAGCCGGACCGTCGCCGGACCGCAATAATGAGAGAGAGCCGCTCCATTACGGATAAGAGAGCTTATATTTCCACGGTACGTTCGCCGCGACGATTGCCGTCTGTAATTGTATCCGGTTCGTCTGCAACTTACAAATACGCAGCTCTTGGCTTCAGCTTTTCGTTACCTTTGCGGCAGGTTCAATCCGGAAGCTATAATTTCGTTTAGCGATTTAACTCTCATGGATGGAAGAGGACGACGTGGTCGCTCTGTCATTTTGCGAACAATTGCAGTCTTTGACTTCAATATCAATTAGTTGTAAGGAGACTACAATTTACCTGATGAGTAGTTCCATGTTACATTAAGTGGCAGTCTAGAGCGGGACTATTTCCTTGGATTGCAAGTTGGCCGTCCACCAGGGATAAAAGTTTCCACGTAGATGGCTTCGTCTGCCCGAGCACACCACAACATCTGACAAACTTAGGAACACTTTAATTAGCATCTCCTTTTACTACGTTAAGTTATTCGTTTGATATGTACTTAGAACTTGGAAAGGGATTTTTTCTTCCAAACTTAAGTTGTCAATTTTTTAAATACTTAAAGTTCGGAGTTTAAGAGGAAGTATGCGAAACATTTAGATCTTTGATTAAATAACAAAGCAGAAAGTTTGAAAGGGACCAGCTAATCAATTTGCGAGTTACAACAAAGTAGGTATTAATGATGTTATTTTATCCCGTTGGAAGTTGATTAATTTTGATTGCGTAAAATTTTTAACTTTACTGTTTTGAACGGAGCTTCAGTCTGTTACTCGTGATATTTAGAACTTTGTGGTTGATACATTCGTGGAAAGTTCTTAGTATAAGAGGTCATATATCACCTTATTTTAATTTTGAAAATTGTGACCAAATTTTCTACACAAAAACCTTGTAAATCCGCTCAATAACGCTGTTAAGCGCAAAGTTAAAAAATAAGTTGCGAGCAGATATTATTAAGTTGAGCGCCGTCTACAAGCTATTCGGGATTTCCCTGTAAAGCCGTTCTCAATAGATGGCGTCGGGTAATAAGCTCAGCGATGGGCTATTACGAGGCTGCGAGAGAAATTCGTATCGCAGGGGCCTACGGGGTATCAGTGGCGTAGCGTGTAACTTTTATGGAGGAGCCAGCAGATTGAACTGTGGGAGCCGGTCACAATCGAAATCGATTAGAAATAGCCGTGGACCGACTGTCCGCAAATTATAACAATTGTTCGCGGCACACACACTGCGCTACACTGCAATTTTATCTCAAATATGTGCGGCATATGTAGCGTGTTATTATTTTTCGCTGTCATAGTATTCTAACACCTTTTTTATTAGGTACTGGTTGAAGTAAGTCTTTGTATTGTGGCTGTGGTTTTTCAAGCGGTTAGAGGTTCTAAATCAACAATCCCCTTTTCTTCAGTAGGATAAACACGACCTGGCTAATGGTGCGTTGTTATTTCAAGGTTCCGGCTGCGGCTTTGGTATTTCTTACCTGATCTGTCTATTCTTTAGTAATTTTGGTTAAAAGCTTAGGGCTCCGTCTTTCATGAGCTTACAATCGATTTGACAAATCTTTAGAGTCTACACTAAATTATATGAAGTTGATTGTATGCATAATGTCATTTTGTATGTTTTCGAAAAGTAATTATCCAATATTAATAATGTTTTTTAATAATACAAATTGCCCGCACACTGCCTGAACACTTTGTCACCGCAACCACGATATTCATGCTGTGGCCAGCTTTATTACTAGTTAGTGTATGTCAAATAAATTAACACTGAATTTCAGCCTAGCCAATCAAATGACACAATGAACAAAGCGTGGGCTGTCACCGCGTTATCCTGCTCTTAAATGAGCTGCCTGAGATTGCTATAATGTCGCCAAATTTAATTGAATAAGGTTCGCTTACATTTTACGACACGGCGGCGCGGCGAGCTAAAGCCACGGCATTAATCTCCTAGGTAAAATCAATTGCCAAAAATTCTATTTACGCAGACGTGACCCGTTCTATTTAAAGCCTTACCAGTTAGAGTTAGGTTATCTTTTCGCATGACCGGCATGTACGGAAAGAGAATCATATCAAAGTAAATTATTTTCTCGTTTACCGTCATTTATGAAAGTGCACATCTCTCTCGCGTAGTTTGAGGTCGGCAGTGGGTTTTAGGTGGCTTCCTGAAGGTTCACTTCAGTGTGACTGGATATGAAGCAGACTTTTTATTGAGAAATTTATAGAGCAGCGTTTAAGAGCGTCATCGAGCGGGCCAGAGCGGGGCCGGTGCGGGGCCGCGGCGCGACGCCGACACGCCGCGGCCTGTGAAGACATCTCGCTGCCCCTTTATTGCTTGCCTCAAATTAATGTCTCGACCTCAACGAAGGATTTTCTACTTTGTGGGAACGTTTAACGGATTTTATTACTCAAATATTTTATGAGAAAAGGAAACAAGTATTTATTTTGATAAATCTTTGGGATAATCCGAACACCCACTGACTAGATTATGATAAAATTGTTTCAGTAAAATAATTAAAATGGTTTGCTCGTAAAATACGTGACATATGTTGTAAAATTTCATTGGTATTTGAGCTTTATGAGTGTATGTGGTTATCCTGTGAGCTGTATGCCGTTGGTGTATCTACTGAAGGGGTAGTTTGTCAATGTATTGTTCGCATGATGGGCCGTAGCTCGTAAGGACAGAGGCGGGTGGGGTGCGTGTAATTTTCAGATTAGTTTGTTCAGCAAGCGAGGCTGCCGGCGAGCCGCAAATATGTGGCCAATAATAACGTCAGGCCAGCCGGGCAGCCGTGCCCTGACGCGCCTGACCGACGCTAACGAATTCTTCTGCTAAATTGACGTATTAATTTCTGCAGCAATTAATTAGATTAGAAAAGATGGACCCACGACACGGGTTTTGTTTGGCACTTACCGCTTCTGAGTAGTTTTCGACAGACAGTTTTCACTCGCCGCTGCCAGTGGCTTCGCTCGCGTGAAAGGAGAACATTGTACTAAGAGAACCTACTCCCAAGAGAGTAAGTCCTAATCCTATTTGCTATTTCGACATATGGCTTACGTGTGTGTCAAATAAATAAATGAAATCCGTTCAGCAACTCGAGCTTGAAGAAGTAACTAACATACACGCAAACATTCACCATTATAATATTGGTGTAATTGTTACTCATGAGTTTTTATTCCTGAATAATGTTGTGTTTCCAGTTAGTTTTCTTTATATTTTAGAAAATAATATTTAATTTCTTTTTTTATTTATTTTTTGCATTTTTCTTCCAAGCACCTGCCTGAGTAAACTACAGCGAATCTATCGATTTCCCGGTAAGCGACAGTTCTCACGTCTTCAAACATAAGACAGTCTGTAAAATCTAATCGTTTGTAGCCAATATAGAATAGAATAGAATAATAGAATAGTCGGCCTTATAATGTTTCCATTGTTGGGACTCAGGCCTCCTCTCTAGGAGAGGGAATGGGCCGTAATCCACCAAGCGGGCCCAGTGCGGGTTGGTGGATGTCACATATCTTTGAATTTTTGGTTCTAGGACATGCCGGTTTCCTCACGATGTTTTCCTTCACTGTTTTGAGAGCAGTGGTGATGAAATAAATTACACAAAGTAATGCACCTGGCTGGGTTTGAACCCGCAACCGACAACCCATAAGTCGGAGCCGTTACCACTCAGCCACCACTGCTCTATAGTCGGGGCCGTTACCACTCGGCCACCACTGCTCTATAGTCGGAGCCGTTACCACTCAGCCACCACTGCTCTATAGTCGGGGCCGTTACCACTCGGCCACCACTGCTCTATAGTCGGGGCCGTTACCACTCAGCCACCACTGCTCTATAGTCGGGGCCGTTACCACTCGGCCACCACTGCTCTATAGTCGGAGCCGTTACCACTCAGCCACCACTGCTCTATAGTCGGGGCCGTTACCACTCAGCCACCACTGCTCTATAGTCGGGGCCGTTACCACTCGGCCACCACTGCTCTATAGTCGGAGCCGTTACCACTCAGCCACCACTGCTCTATAGTCGGGGCCGTTACCACTCAGCCACCACTGCTCTATAGTCGGGGCCGTTATCACTCGGCCATCACTGCTCTATAGTCGGAGCCGTTACCACTCAGCCACCACTGCTCTATAGTCGGGGCCGTTACCACTCGGCCACCACTGCTCTATAGTCGGGGCCGTTACCACTCGGCCACCACTGCTCTATAGTCGGAGCCGTTACCACTCAGCCACCACTGCTCTATAGTCGGGGCCGTTACCACTCAGCCACCACTGCTCTATAGTCGGGGTCGTTACCACTCGGCCACCACTGCTCTATAGTCGGGGTCGTTATCACTCGGCCACCACTGCTCTATAGTCGGGGCCGTTACCACTCGGCCACCACTGCTCTATAGCTAATATAGTTCTTGAAAAATAAACAGGCGCTCACCCAGATGTTTATTATCAGTTTCGCTGGCAATAAATAAAGTCGTATTATATTGTTGAGCGGACGATCTCGTGGCTCTATAAATCATTTTTATTGTGCTGTCGAAGGGTCCTTGGTAATGGCAGAGTTCGACGCTAAATTGGGTCGACTCTTACAATAAATAGATAATGCTTTACACTGCAGAGCATTAGATGGCAACATGACGAGTAGCTTTTTTGCTTAAATTTTTATAAGTAGGTTAATGAAATAAACAACAATTTTAAGCAGAAATTTGTTATTATTATCGTGGACAAGGTTTTAAGCCTACTTTCTGTCGACACGGACTGGTCACCAGAATAATGAACATTAGCTCAAACCACTGAACAGATTGCGCTGAAATTTGGATGGATGGGGGTCCAAAGTTTGTATGGAGAAACCCCGTGGAGAAACATACTTTCACGTCGGCGAAACCACTGGCAGAAGCTAATATACCCGTTTCATAACTTTAAATGTATTCGATATCTACCAAACCTATTCAACACGCCCATTTGTTGCACCAGAAAGTCAATTCAGGTCAACGCAACAAATCACATACGGTACAAAATTTATGAACCAAATCGATATTAAATACGATCTATAGTCTATACAAAACTACTATTCGCGGTTCACTAACTCCGTACAATCAAAATTAGTTGACAATGTAAGAAAGAATGTTCATTTTGAGGCGCGTGCGCCGGTCTCGCCCGGAAACAATGAAAGCTTTGACGTTACTTCCGGTAGTTGCGCCGCACGCTATCCACTACGCCTCATTTCATCTTTCTCCTTCACAATGCACATCGAAGGACTTTGTATAACGGGGTCGTGTATGTAAATAGCGGAACATTAGACATATACAGTACGGACCTAATGGAGGTGTGGCTCAGATAAGTTTTAAATTGAAAAATTTAAGCATTTTAGGCATTGATATGGTTTGTGGATACGTGTCGAAATCTATATATGAAAACATAATCATTTGTTTTTGAATTCGGCTTAATTTATTAAAAAAATACTTTAATTAATAATATAATATAATACTCTAATTGTGTATCTGTGTGTGGCAAATAAGCAGTAAAATACTTTTTTATATTTTTCCTTCTTTTTAAGTTTTCTTCTTTCTTACTTTGTATGTATTTTTTTTTCTTAAGGAATATGGAAGAAGAAGTCATGTTGAGTCGACCACATTGTATGTCATATATTGAGATAAAAACAAGATATTAATCATTGACTTTTAAAAATCACGGCGTAATCACAATTTCGTTTATTTTGCTTCAAGCTTTAATAAACAAAACCTACTACATTTTTAGTATTTGAGAGCTAACTTGTCATGCACCAAATGGTTTTCAAAAGTATTAAAAAGTTTTAATTCCTATTATCACAATAAACAGATAAATACGGCCATCAAAGATATTCATAAAACGGTTAGCAGTCGCTCCTGCTATATAAATGCATACTCGTTTAAAATATAAAACAAAGTATGTTTATAATGTTTATATTACGGTGGGAAGGAGATGTTAACGGAGTGTAAGTTATCGCTGTGGAGGCTCTCGTTGTACTACGTGCAACCATTACACGTGGTCTTATATGAATGTATGGATTTTGTAATATTTTCGCTTTCTTGGTTGTGATTGAAAAAAGAGATCGTGAGATTTTTTTAACTTGTTTTAGAAAATTTTAGGCACTTGTTTCCTAGTTCTTTTTTCTTAATTGATATGAACAAGTGCTTGACTGCGATCCCACCTGAGTTTTAGGTATTTTGTTTTAAAAATTAAACCCGAAGACCGCCCATTATTCCACCCTGTTACTGAAGCTCTTTCGGTAATTGTTTATATGTAAAATAAGATATATTATTTATCTATCTAACTATTTTATTCATCAAATTTTGCCACAGCGTATATATCGCATTAGTGGTAATTTTGTAAATAAAATATAGATCTATGATAGTGTTTTTCATAGTAAAATAAAACCTAATTGACTATGTTACGATTTTAATAATTGTAAAGATTCAGTGACCCACGACTTTTTTATAAGTGAAGCGGAATTGCCGGAAATGTATCAATAAAATAAACAATACGTTATTGTTCTGCTTCGCAAAGCTCCATCAATGGAAATTGAAAAATGACCGTTGATTGATTACTATCCAATTTAAAACGAGCTCTAATATCAGCCCGCCTACCTTTTTATTATAGCCGGAACCACTTTTTATACTTTGGATTGTATTCAGAAGAGCAGGTAAATAATTTGAAGGAGGTTCAAGGTTATTAAAGAGTCACGCTGAAGATGTTAAAGTAAATTGGGATAAGGCAAGAGAATGATAGTCATAATTTCAACATGACATACCACATTAAGAAAGTTCGTCTTATTTTTTATATTGCATCCCTGACACATTCAAGTAATCCCCACTTATTCCGTGTTTCAGACGATAATAGCCAATTGCATCGCATCACGAACGTGTTTCATTTAAGAGAAACTTTACAACAACTACGTGTTGTTACTGAAATATCCATTTCGTTTATCGAGTGCTTCAATAAGCCGCACGATATAAAACTGGTATAAAGGGAGGTTATTTGGTTCCGGGAGCAATAAAGTGGTTCCGTGAGGACAATGGCCGCTGCACTTGTCGTCCCGACAGACGCTCGGTTTGGTCCACTAACTTCAAAATATTATACTTCCGATGTCTCCTTTATGTGCTATTGTTAACTGATAAAATATTTCTCCTCTATATTTTGCTTTTGACTTTTCTGTGGATTTTTTTAGGTTACGATTTGTGATTTGCATCCCATCATAATAAATATACCGTATCTGTGATCTTAGCAGAGTTTAATGAATTCATTTAATCACCCTTACTAACCTTTAGGGGATCAAATGAGTATTTTTTTCAACTCTGAGTGATTTTTAAGAACCTGATTATTAATCCAGTATTATGACATAATCAGTAGGTATATTGCGGGAATTAAAAATATTAATAGTATACTAAGTTATTCTATGTAACTGTGGCCTCAATTTTCCAAGCATAAAACACTTAGCATCAAATCAGAGATCTATGTTAAATCCATGAGGCGTCTAAGAAAACTGATCACGAAAGTGCAGTAAGATTGGATCTGTTGCGGCGGCACAGAGGCCACGACGAGCTTGTTAGTGCAGAGGTTGCTCGACACAATTCGGCCGATCTCAACTAGGTGGCTAAGATTTCAACCAACTACCGAATAATTCGGCTCTTGAAATCTTAGAACATAAATGACGATATTTATCAGTTGCCGATTGAGGCTAGTGTTGAAATTGTAACTACAAACTATTGAGTTTGTAGTTACAATTAACTATTGAGTTTGTAGTTGTTTGTATTCCTAGATTGCAATAATATTAGTTTTAAGTTATTCAGGTGTTTCAGGGAATTTTAGCGAGTTTTAAGGTTTTGTGACGTAGATTTACGTAATAATAATTCGTTGATATAGTTTTTTTTATCAATTTGAGAAAGACACGTAAAGGTTTTAGAATTTGACAATAAATCGAATTTATCGTAGTAAAATCATATATCGAAATTGATAATAATTAAAATGACATGTAGTGGCCTGTTTTAAAATAATTTCATTTAGTATTCAAAAACTTTACTAACATTGGCAATCCAATATGTAATCCCCACTACGTGCCTTTTAATGGGCACAAAAACCTCAAGTTGTAAAATAAAATCATATAAACGAATATTGCTCAGATAAAAACGGACAGGGCAGTATTTTTGATAAAGCAATTCCAATAAGCGCACGCACGATTACTTTTATTGAGGGGATTAAAGTGCACCGGTGCTGTAACGAAGTTCATTTACGAGTACGGCAGCCATTGCGACGGGGAAATCTTAAAAATCCTCTGAATGTTTCTCTCAGGTCGCCTTATTAAGCTATCCTAGAAGTAATTGTGGCAGACTTACAAAGTTAAGCGAGGAGGTAAGCCTCCGACCGTGAACGCTCATAATCGTTATTTCGTCTGCGGACTTTACAAATTGTAACCGGCCTACGTCTGTGTTATTATTAGCCCCTTTAAGTTTTAGATGCGGTCCGCTTTAATAATGTTAGTTAGCGGCGCGAAAATTAACGTTTACATTTCGTAGACTTTCGTAGCGGGCTTGCTACGAAACTCGTAGCAAACATTTTTAAGGAACTATCGTTTTTTAGGCACTGCTAGGCTTCGTGTGATAAACAAAATGTTTATGTGTATGTTTGTTTAGGGTTAACTTTTGCAAATGGATTTTGGAACAGTTACCCCTAACCGACAGAACAGAAATTAGGTATAGGATATATACCTATGTAACTTGGATGACAATATGGTCCCATGGAGCTGGTATGATGATGGAGACAGATAGTGACCATACGAACTGCTAAGCGCAACAGGATAACTCTTTGGAATGATTTAGTTCAGTATTATACCGTGCGATGAAGCTTGTTTATTTATTTAAACTTTATGTACAGTAGTGGTACGTAGGGAGACTTAATGGAACAAGGTATTTTTTACCAATCAACCTATGGGTTAAAAAAGAGTATACTGTGGTGAATTAATTTTCTTTTGAACATTTAACATTTTTTTTGCAGTTTATATTGTTGAGTTTGTTTATACGACCCATTTTCTTACTTTCTTTCGACTTATTTTCTTAACATTTTGTTTTTTTAAATGGACTTTACCACCCTCGGTTGACTGGTAGTGAATGCCTAAAGAATTAAGTCCGCTTTTGAACCTTTGTGTCGCATAAAGTTTTAATAAATCAATAAATAAGATTTTTCTGAATAACATGTTTTAAAATTTTCTCGCATTGTGTAAATTTACCTACCGACTTAACTTGAATTGTTTTTCATAGTAGGTACAGTAAAGAGAAGTGTTCCAAAAGTTGTGATAATCCAGGTCAATGCGATTGTGTTACGATACAATTACCACTGCTAATTAATGGAGCGCGTGTATTTACGAACAACTTTCATTATGTCGATCACTTGCTTGTATTGCGGATATTTTCGCCCTTGTTTGTTTAGCGTGGGGTTTCTCTTGTAAGTATATAATTATCTTAAGAAAGTTATTAAATATAGCTTGCTAATATGTAATATAAAGGATACGATGGCTCTTGTTTGTAGATTAAAATTTTAAGCATACTTTTAACATGTTGTGCCATTATTTTTCGCTATTAAAATTCTATGGTTTCTGATTTAAGAATTTGAAGTTGAGTATTGCTCAAACTCTAGTCTGAAAACCTGTCATTTGGTATTTATGTAGGGTTTTTATGAGACGTTTTTAAGTCAAAATACTGTCCCACTTTGCGACGGTATGAATATGGTCCGAGACTACCTTTATACTTTTCTTCAAGATTCAATATCAACACATCGCGCTATAATGTTTATGACCGAACTGAAAAAACTAGACATTTCTTTGTTCTACTCAATTTTCAAACCTTTTCTAGAACAACAAAATCTTTAAAAGTATATCTTACATGCCAGTTCGTTAACCTAACTCATGCGATCTTCTTTCGATATCACATGGCGTACTCAATTCAGAAACCGAGCCTTCGACAGTTTTTCAAAATTTAAAATAGAGTAGGTGCTAACTGGCCTAAAGATTTAAAGATCAAAATTAAATCTATGTTTTTACGAGAATACACATTTAACTGCTTATCTTACTTGCTGAAACATACTGTTGCGGCTCATTCTACTAGACATTTTTTTTTTGTGTAGGCTTGCATTTGACCACTATCTAACCTGATGGTAAGCGATAATGTGGCCGACGATGGAGCATACTTGCCTAGAAGTAACCTACTCGTGACTTAAAGACCCTTAGGTTGAAGCTATCAGGAAATGCAGACTCCGGCAGGGAATTCCACACCTAAGCTATACGCACAATGAACGTATTCCTAAAATGCTTTGTGCATATGGATGGGATGTCCACCATGTACTGGTGGCGCAACGCCGTACATCTAATGGTCCGATGATGGAATGATCTTGGCAGAATTAAATTGTGCGATTCCAAAGTACATTCCCCGAAATGTAAACGATAGAAAACTATATAATTCAATACTCGTCCTACTACTTGATTTTGTCCCAGTCTATACACAAAATATACACATACGTACAATATCAAACATAGAGCCTTCAATTCTCAACTCCTGACTGTTATCAATGTTTGAAGTACAAGTAGCCTTTGCTGTAACAATTCAGATTGACATAGACTCGTTGAAATGGTGCAGTTATCGAATCACGGTACATTCGAGAGCTTGCATGACACCTCGTGACGTCGAGCCGGCAGGCCTATTCACGCCCCGACTCGTCTCACCGTGCGACTGTGTGCGACTATGGGCCTCTAGTCGTACGTGTCCACAATAGTCATTCTACGGCAGGCAGGCAGAATTCGATCAATCTAGCACCGACTGTACCGAACTGCTTCCATATGCCGCCCGAGTAATGATTGTGCGATGTTCATTGTCCGCACCTATTAAAATGACAATGTATGGGACTTGATAACGCTTGACTGTACAGAGATATGTCTTTGGGTGAGCAGTTGCTGTCTTTGTTATGTTGATCGGTGAATATTTATGGAGATTTTTATGTAGAACCTGCTGACAGTGGCTTTGCCCACAACAAAGTAGAAAATTATTTATTTAAACTTCATGTACAGTAGTGGTACATAGGCGGACTTGGTGCAACAAGGATGGATCCCAAGAGAACATAGGTATTCCGGTGAAAAAAGTGTCCCATGTGTCATCCTACCCATCCATCAGGAGTGGATTTTAGCCAGTAAAAGTCTGACACGCCCTCCCGCTTCGAGTAGTCATTGGATGATTTCCCTTCTAAAAAAAACATCTACCATATTTCATATAAATCCGTTTAGCCGTTAGAGTAACTAATACACACATACATACACACAAATCTCTCCTTTATAATATTAGTGTGATTATGAGAGAATGTCAGTTAATTGTCCAATAATGTATCACAACGTCAGAATTTATGATTAGGTACTCATTTATTTTGATTCAACTTAAATAAATGTTGAAAGTTACAAGAAGTAATGATTCAAAGTATCAGTCAGTTTTGTTTTCATAATGATGACGTAATTTCTAAAGTCCCGGCTAACGTGAGAAAGTTTGATTGGTTTCAAAATCACACGACGTCGATTCGTCAAAACTCATTAAAAAGTTAACAGAAATGTCGCAAAACCAATCAAACGTACGAATATGAATATTTGTACGTTTTTCTACAACCCTGTCAATATTTGCTCGCGAATGTACCGGTTTTACCACAAAACAGGTAAATTATATCAATATACATAAAAGGAATTTATTTTCATACAAAATATTTGTTTTTGATATGACCGCGAATCGAAAATTTAAGCAAAGCTATTCATAAAAAAACCTGGTAAAATGTTAATATAAATAGCGGAATAACTGATATTTTTGTTTTTCTTAAAACCGTTTTTCGTAGCAAATGTTTTGTTGATTTTTTATTGCAGATTTATATTATTGTTTTTTTTTTATATACTATTCGAGGAGAATTGCTCTAATAGTCAAAAGTCAGAAACCTAGTTTGGCTACGAGTGCTAACTTTTTTATGTAACTTTACCTAATATTTTAAAATAGCTGTACATTTTAGTCAAAAAAATATTAATATTTTATTAAATATAAAAAGAAATTCGAATAAATGTAACGAGTAATAATAATTTAGTTTTAAAGTTAGGTGCGATTGCTCTTTTGTTCTCATTAAACAAAAAGCTCTTTTACGAGAACCTACTTGGATTTATATATTCAGTTATAGGACTGGATTATAACAACTTTCTACACAGCCAATTGTAGTTCTGAATGCATTTTATGGTACCATAAAGCGTAAATAATAAAACACTACCTAAGTATTCAGTGAGTGAAAATAAAAATGAGAGCGAGTTTGTGTGCTGTGGGCTTTGGAGTGGGTCGTGGCTCAGTGACAGCCTGCTGTTTCATTACTAGATGACTCTGTCCTCGGCCGATGACTGAAAAGCTGGAATTTCCCTTTGTTATAAAGCATTTTGCAGCTGTCCTCTACCTACTCTAGATGAGTTTGAACTCGAATCTCATACCCAACAATATCATTTTTTTGAATGCATGCGCTCTTTTATAATTATTGCGTAAAGCGTGACAGTATTTTAGATGATGATTTTATTTAGTACCAAGTTAGGATTTCACAAACGAGCCCTGTCGAGAATACGAGTAGAGGGTAGGTGGGGATAAAATTAATGACGAATTGCAAGTTTTTGAATTTAAATGTTACGTTTTAGATCTATACATTTATAAGAATGTGCTTTCTGATATTTTAACCTATACGAATTGATAGTTTATTTACTTTTATATAATTAAATAACGACAAGTGTAACAAGTAGTTACACTTGTCGTTATCTATTTAAAGGAAAAAAATATATTTTTATTTGACTCAAAAGGGAGACGCTTTCTTATTTTTTAAACCTTAAATTACAAGTACGTAAGTATAAAACTTATCTATTACTCTCTAAACTAACTTATAATGTTAAATAAGTTTTAAACAAAGTTTCTTGTAATAGAAACAATAGAGATGAATAATAATTCAGGTAGTTATAACAAGTTTTGTTTTGTTTATCACAAAGATTTAGGATTACTTTAACAGTTTAGGTTGGCCATGGATATTCATGAAATATTGATTGTCGATTATCTCTCGTTTTATTAAACTAAGATAATACACTTATTCCAGTTAAATTATATATTTACTCCAATGTATTTCCGGTTAAAGTTTAAATACCGATGCAATAAATATTTTTATTATGATCGTAAGTAAATAAATTTTGTTTTAGTCTATATCTGATTTTATATTTTATTTCCTATTACATATATTAATTTAATGTGTCCCTAAACTGATAAACAGCGTTAAATTGTTAATGTAACTAAATATAAAAAAAAGGACTTTCATTACTTCTATCAAAAAGATTAACATGTAATTATGATCCCAAATTCATGAAAACATAACCCTTTAACAATTTGCAAGCAAATAAGCGGCCAAATAAGATGTAATCCCGATTACATTATGAAATTGATTTTAAACGTAATCAGCCGCAGATAGAGAGGGAAATGCTCAATAAATTGGATCGCAAAGTAAACATAATTAACGGGATTTATTGTTAAATGGAATCGCTGTGTGTTGAACACGACAGATATCTGTGCTTAATGGAAATATGTCTATATTATTAAGCTGATCATTTTTACTTATTACCGCGTAGTTTGAGTCTGAGATATTTTTATTACTGTCTTCATGGAGACATGAAGATAGTAATAAATAAAAAAATTATAACCTGGCTAAGTTATATTTTTTTGACATCAAAAGTACAATTTGAAATTGAGTACCGTTTTGTACTGACCACTGGTATTTTAACCGGGATGACTTCCTGTTTAATAACTCCCATAATTAGGCATCTTAAAAACAAGCTTACCATATGAATTGTTTAAATATACTGATAAATCAATACAAATTTTCTACTGAGAATTGAATTTAGGATTGGCTGATCTTTTTTAAACTAATTAAATGGTAATTTTATATAAAATTTTAAATATAATAGATAATACTGTGGTCATTAGTTATTATAAAATCAAAACGGGCGAACGCAATAGTTTTATCAGAGTTATTTTCGTATATATATAAGTTGCGACTAATTTGTCTAACAAAGAATGATAATGATCTGACATTTAGGTTTTTGTGCGTAGTATAATTTATTTTTTTTCGTGTTTCCCAATTTTTCTACCGAGAAACTTTCCATATGTTTTCGCATTAATTTTATAAATAGCTAAGAATTCCTCAATCCTTTATATCTTGAAAATAATGTTGACGCAAAGAAAATAAGGGACAAATGGACAATCTGGTTTCGATATTCAGCCATGTTTCAATATAGTCCTGTATAAGTAAGTCGATACTGTGTGTAAAAGGTAGCTCAGTCGATGTAGGTCATGTAAAACTCTGCGAAATAAACATCCGTGTGTGTGCCGACTGCGGATACCTGGTTTTTGTGAAGTGTATCTGTCTTGATGGTTGTGAGCATAATTTGGGCCCGATATTTTAGAGTATCATGGAAAATTGTGCATATTCAAAAGTATGGTTGAAATTTGTATTTTGTTTTGATTAAAAATAGATTTTGTTTTAAAATTGCCAGTTATTTGTTTTTGACGATTTGAAATCGATAATACTTTGATAGAAGCGCCAAAGTATTTAAGTTTTTTTTATAAGTTTAGTAAGAAAACTATTTCATTAAAGTCCGCATATCCGTAAAAAAAATCGCTGTTTGAAAGAAAACCCTGAAAAACAATTCTCTCGTTCCGTGGCGCTTCAGTTTGTAACTTGACCAACTCTGCTCCTGAAAAACTTTACACAAACAATTTGTGATCTCAGAAAAAGCAATTTCACTTTAAATGCGAGTATATAATTTACTACGAAAGATTTCTGTTTGAACAATTAGGCCTTTCACTTACGCAATATCAGTTTCTCAGATTGTTTACGGGAAAGGCAGTTACGGCTCGGTAACCTTTATTTATTAATGTTTAGCGCGACATAATCAAGTTTATATTTTCCACCTTATCCAAATTGAAGTTATTAAAGCTTAGGCAAAGGTATATGAATCACACTTCTCAGGAGAAATTGCTTTTTAATCGAATGAAATGTTCACTTACCCTCGAGGCGGCCGGCGCGCGTCGGGGCGACCGGTGCTGCAGCGGCACACGGCCGCGCTGCTCAACCCCGCAACCACAACTGATTTTCCAGCGCGAAAACTTCCCTCGAACGCGTCATCACTCACCCCATTCCCGCGCCGGCCAATCATCTGTGGGCGACACCGGCGAAGCCTGCCGGGCGCACACGAAGGCCCCCGAACGCTGGGGTGGCGATAGGATCTTTTAATCTGAAACGTAAATGCATACAAAAAGAAAGCGACTGAGCTGTAAGGCACCGTGCACGGGTTGTAGGCTAAAACGAGTCGTGCAACAGGTAAAGCTTTTCAGACGCGTTCTGAGGCTCTGCTGCTTCGGGGCTTGGTGTCATTTGTCAAGTGGCTCTTTTCGCATTTCTTTTAGGGGACGAATCGTATTTTAAAACCACAAACTTGACTTCTTTCAGCATTAGTATGTACATACATAAGTAATTTTATATTATAATATGTTTTTTATAATATTGTATTGAGACTATAATTATTTCAACGCAATTCTTCTAAGCTGTTAGGTTGTTCAGTACGTAAATTGAAGTAAATCTAAAAATAAATTAATATAGCAAAGATGTAATATTGTTGTTTATATATTATTTGTGTTATTAGGTATGTTTCTAAAACGAAATCTGTAGAAATACTGACGATGTAGAAAATTATAACACCACACAAATTTAAGTTAACACTCACCTTTACTTCTCACAACTCATTTGTGAAAAATATTCTATACTTCTTAAAACATTTAATGAAACTCTTACCGACAAACATTCAATTACATATCAAAATATAACTTATTACCCTATTTACAATTCTAATTATTTATATACGTCGCGAGTCGGGTTGAATTAAATTGTTAATTTATTCCTGGAGAGGATTTACAGTTACGATGTAACGACGATTTTTTGTATAATTTAACTTTTAATGGAATCCTTAAATTCACATTTATCTAAAACTACATAACTTTCGATTAAATTATAAATTATTATAACTAAGGACTTCCAAAATACAACACTGCAAAAGACGTGCTGTGTATGTTTAATCGAAATCCTTTCAATTAGATTGTTTGTAGGGACACATTAGATTACTTGTTTAATTCTTGACCAGCAGCGCCGTAATCTAAGTTGTAAACTAAATCTTGGGCTCTGTCTCACATATCCCATAAGCCGGGCCCGGCTGCTATTTGAATGCTCCTCGAACGACCACGAATTAGTATGCGTGCTCCATTCGAGCCGGTCCCAATGGGCCCTAAGCGCCTCTATTCTATACCACTTAATCGCGGTCGCAATTTTTGATTTAAGATTTGTTGTTGTTCCATCAATAATTGTTTTTAGATTGTTTGTTAAAGCCTGGTTTGTTCCTTTTATTTCGTTTTATTAGCTTCGTCTAGCGGCTTTGCCCGCGTGAAAGTAGGTTTCTCCATACAAACTTTGGACCCCCGTTCATCTCCATCATCCCCTTAGGGGGAAAATTTTGGAAAATCCTCTCCTAGTGCTCGTCGTCTACGTCATAAAACGAAAACTTGTGTTCCAAGTCATAGTAGTTTCAGCTGTGCGTCGATATGTCAGTCAGTTTCTGCTTTTATATATATAGATTATTTGTAGGTAGTAACTTACTACCTAAAATATTTCAAAACAATTTATGAAGCCTTACTAGTAAGGCTTCGTAAATTGATTTGAAATATTTTTAGTGTCCCATACTTCAAGAGGAAAAACGAAACCCTTATAGGATCACTTTGTTGTCCGTCTGTCTGTCTGTCTGTCAAGACATTTTATCTCGAGAACGCGTGGAGGTATTGAGTTGAAATTAAAACCATATACTCAAGTCTGCAGTCCCTTGAAGCTGTAAAAAAATCAAACTTTTGAGTTGAAGAAAAAAAAAAGGATACGGCCGTTTATGTCGCAAAAAACGTGTATTTCGACTCTCAAAGGAATCAAAATTCATAGGATACTTCCTGTTCACCTAGAATCCACAAATTTAGCATGAAGCAAGGTCTCATAGCACAAGTATCGGAAAATATCTGAAAACTGTAAATTTGTGGTTACCTAAGTCACAAAAAAAAATTGCGAATCGGAAAAACCTTCGTAACTTAATGCGGGAATAGAACTGTTTTCATAGGTGAGTTTGTACGGAACCCTCAGTGCGCGAGTCCGAGTGGCACTTGTCCGGTTTTTTAACATTATTAATACGTTAATACGTATCTTTTTAATGTACCTATTAACGAAGTAATCAATAGAATTTGTTCAATTATTTAAGGCAACAAGCCTCATTCTGAAACCAAAAATCTCCTTGCTATTCTGAACTTAGAGAGTCTGTTGGTAATTTGAATGTGTTGCAAACAGCAGTAGTGGGTGTACAGAATAGCCCACCGCCTAGGTTCAATTTGTAAGTGGGATCTTGGGATACGTTCATTTTGTGTAATACACAACTACGGAATCATTCCGGCGGTGCCTGAATTATGTAAATATGGATCTGAATATATATTCGTGCTAATAAATGTCGCTACAACTTGAACTTAACTTGTTTAAATACTTATGGTTTGAATGTTAATGTTTGTTTATGGGAAACATTTTGTCCATGGATTAATGTTATTATTGGGAAGTTCGTATGTCGTATAATTTGTTATGCTTGACGAGCTTTTCCTTGATCCAAAGAATTTTTGTATCAGGTCGTTTAATCACCTGGTTCTTATAAATCAATCAGCTCAATTTGCGATAATATCAACCAGTACACACGTATTGCAATTGCGTCGTAGATTTTTATTAAATTATGTAAACTAGTGATTGACTGCGATCCCACCTGATGATAAGCAGTAATGCAATCGTTGACGGTGAAGCCCTTTTCACTCTAGCCTTGAAGATACCTAAATTGAAATCGGACGCAGACAAATTGTTCCTTCAATGTATGCGACCAATGATTTATTTATTTTTATCTTTACTTACAGTAGTGTATGTAACACTAGAGATTTCTTTCATAGGAGATTTAAAAAGAGTACTGTACTGTGAAAAAATAAAGAAAGAAAATGTATTTTTCCTGTGGTAGGTAATGTATAATAAATAAATAATAGATATTGGAAATAGAATTAAGTATCACTTAATTATATACCTACTTTTAAAAATAAATAATTTTTAGTTTTCAGTTCCAACTAAACATTTTTAATTTAAAAGTTGTAATAATTTTACAAAGATAACTTTGATTAAGGCAATTAATCGATGAAAAAATATTGCCACCGTTATTGAAGTTTTATTTTGAATTTTCAATGTTTTGAATAAATAATGGAGTAGGTACTTAAATAAGATTTCAAACAAACAAATAAGCCTACACTAGCTGTAATAGAAGTCGAGGTATAGCCCACACAAAGTTCTGAAGTGGGCTCCCACGTATCTTGATGTAGTTTGCGTTATCTTGGGCCCGTGGCGTCGCTTTGTTTCAGTGCTTGTATCTCGGCGCATATTTAGACTAGGCTAGATATGAAAAAGCACTTTATTTATAAGAATATTTTGTTATGGATTTAGTTGAGAGAGACAGGATTGTTTTATTGTGCGGGTTGTACAATTGACATAAATGTAACTTAGCAACCCTTTTGGTTAGAAGATCACATAAAAAACGGCTGAAGAGATTTGATTACTTATATATATAGGTGAAAGGTAGAATAAATATAGGTATGCAGGTATGAGTGTTTGTGCGTTCTTCATGGATAAAAGGCTTAACAGATTGGGATGAAAATTGACACACGGATAGTTCATGTCCAGGAAAAATGACTAAAGACTTTTCTCGGGAGTAACATGTTCCCTTGATATAATTTTCGACTATTATGTGGACGAAGCTGCTAGCAGAAGCTAGTATTCCACTTTGGGAAAACCGATAGTGATTTATTTGATGGTTGTATGAACTCAGTTTGGTCAAGACAACGTATATCGGGTCAGCAAGTCTTTTAATACTAGTCGGTTCAGAAACTAATTATGAATTTAAATGTTTTCGCGAAAAAAGTGCCTCGGTAGTTTCAAAAAAAGATGAATGACCTGTGTGAAAAATTACATGAACACTGAAATGACAGTTGATCGAAATGTCGAAAGAAGTGAACAAAACGAGTGCTTCTAATAAGTGTGGAATGGACGGAGGCAGAGTAGGAAAGAAAGTATGACCATGAAGGATCGAATGTTTGTGGTAATAATTTAATGGTGTAAGCTGTGCATACCTATAATGGGCATGCATACCAGATAATACGTTTTAATATTGGTGTGCCAATAAATAAATAAATAAATAAATAATGTTTGTTATGTGTGAAAGAGATATATTTCATTGTTAAATAACATCTAATTGTAGACTATAATGAACTGGCCAGATATTAACAATAATATCTGTCCAATTATTAGTTGTTATTGTTTATTCTGTATAATCTTCTGCCAAGGCCGAGACTACACGTGTTTCGTATCTATTTCTCTTGTACCTAATACCTATGAAGAAAATTGTTTTACCTAAATAAGCGAAGAAATTAGGTTGATCTGGCTTGGAAACTGGAGTTTATCCGGTTAAACTCCAGGTTGTGTTGTTGTGCTAGTGTGTCTGAGTATTTTGCTTGGAACTACTACATATTGTTAACTGACATCATCAACCCACTGGCTGGATAACACGATACCCCCTGGCCATACTGGTGTCAGGGTTTCTGGCCATCGTCAGTGTCAGAATGACACCGTTACATACAAAGGTTCCGTGGAGACGTATGTAATGAATGGTCGACCATGTAAAAACGTTGCTTAACCACTAAAATGGTCTTGCAAGGCTGTTAAAATCCACGATCTCCCCCTAATTCCAGGAATAAGAATTAAGAAACATTAATAAAAAAACATGGTTGCTGAAATTGCGTGAGTAATGAGCACGACGCTGACCTGCCGTCAGTCGGTACTGTAGGGCCAGGAGGCAATTTAAAAATTTGTCCCAAGGCGTCGCCTAGTTGTCTATATTATGTGGCGAGATATGCAGGGCGCCCGCCGCGCCGCCACCGCCCGGCTACAGAGCTACGACGCTACGCCAACTGCTACGAAATTTCGTAGCAATGTTTAGTAGTGGGATTAAGATGGATTTAGATGAAATGTTACGTTAAAATTACTCAGATTGCTATTTGAAGATTGAACACAATATTATTGAAGTTAGCATAATTTCCATTTATAATTCACTTTAGAGCTTTAGGTGTTATCTTTTAGTCTGATAAAATCAGGTAAGAACGTTTTAGTTGTATATGATTTATTAATACCAATCGTTATTTTCAAAAAATTTGTAATTTTGCCAGGACTTCCACTTTTTTTTATTCGGTAGGCAAATCAATGACGTTTAAAAAAATAGGTAAAACTGTACTATACTGGACAGCGAAATATTGGGATTGGGGGGGGGGGGGGGGGGTACCCCCTCCCAAATCTAGGAAACGCATACTTTTGAAGATATTCAAGATTGAAATTTTGAGGTTAGGAATCAAAAAATCATACATTTTATGCATTTTTGGGGCAGATTTGAGGGTTTTAAGGGAGAGGGTCACCCTCCACCCCTTGGATCATCCCCCCACAGTAGCAATTGTATACTCTCATGTATTTAAAATGAAAAAAAAAAATTGTTGTCGGGTAGCGCTCTACCATTGTATAAAAATATTTGTGCACTGAAATACAGTTTTCTGTGTGGTTTAAAAAAAAACCCTAACCTAATCTCCCACAAAAGCAATTGTATACCTACTTTCATGTATTTAAAAATGAAAAAAAGATAATTTGTTTTGTCTGAAATATAGTTTTCTGGGTGGTTTAAAAAAAAGTAGCCGTAACCTAACGTCCCACAGTAGCAGTTGTATACTTTCAAGTATGTAAAAAATAAAAAAATATTTTTTGTTATATCGGGGAGCGCTCTACCATTGTATAAAAATATTTGTGCACTGAAAAACAGTTTTCTGGGTAGTTTAAAAAAAAATAACCCTAACCTAATCTCCCACAGTAGCAATTGTATACTTTCATGTATTTAAAAATGAAAAAAAAATAATTTTGTTTTGTCGGGGAGCACTCTACCATGGTATAAAAATGGGTTCCTTCTATTTGGCAGAATCTTGATACTCCGATTTTTATTTGGCATAACTCACATGGCATAATCTTATTTAATCGAATATTTTTAAGGCATAAAAATTGCTTGCTGCATGTTGCATGCCTGCTTGCATGCTGCATGCCTGCTGCATGTTGCATGCCTGCTTGCATGCTGCATGCATGCTGCATGTTGCATGCCTGCTACATGCATGCTGCACTATCGATATAAAATGTATGCCAAAAAACGATTCTGACTGTGAATTTTCTGCGATATGATGGTTCTGCTTTTTAATTATTATGGATATAAACATTATGCCTAAAGATGATTCTGACTAACAAAATTATGAGTTTTGAATGTATGACAACTGAGTGTATGCGAAATGATTTTCTGCGAAATGAAGTTTATGCTATCCGTTGTTATGCAAAACAATATTATGACGTAAAAAGTTCTGCTATAAAAGGTAGACCCTATAAAAATATGTGTGTACTAAAATATAGTTTTCTGGGTGATTTAAAAAAAAATAACCCTAACCTAACCTCCCACAGTAGCAATTGTATACTATCATGTATTTAAAAATTAAAAAAAAAAATTGTTGTGTCGGGAGCACTCTACCATTGCACAAAAATATTTGTGCGCTGAAATATAGTTTTCTGGGTGGTTTAAAAAAATAACCCAAACCTAACTCCCCACAGTAGCAGTTGTATACTTTTATGTTTTTTAGATATTATTATTAGCATTGGACAAGCTAAATTCACTTAATTACGTATAATATGTCATTTGGCTACATTTTTGTCATTTTTAATGTAAATTAAAGTAAATTTTTGTTTTGTTAAATATTCATGGTTGATGTAACTGATGTAACTGGTGGATGTAAATGAATGTAACTGATGTGACCTTTGTTATAGTACTACAAATAAGGTAAAAAGCGAACGAAACCTGTCAAAATAGCGTCAAATATTTCGAAAAATTATCTGTTTTAATTATTTTTTTTCTCAAAAACTATAATTATGTTTTCTCACATTGAGACCTTGCATAATTACTTTTTAGACATAAACCTTTTCAATAAAAAAATATGAGCGTAAAACTAGCTGTCCAGTATAGTACAGTTTAGCCAAAAAAATATAAAAGGGGACCGTTCACATTTTAAAGACCAGCAGGCCTAGCCAAGTTACGCCCGTTTCGTTTCGAATATCTTTCTACAATCAGTAACGTCTCCGATTCCTTTGTCCTGAGCACGTGGCTTAACGTTGAGATGATGTCATATGAACTTATCACCGGACCGGCCGGGCTACCATCACCTGCCCACCGTAACTAACACAATAACAAATTACCCACAATTGAGATAGACTAATAAAATTAATGAATGTGACCTGTTAGTAACATATTTAGCCTGCGATCGAGTCGCATTACTTTGTGTAATTAAATAGTGCAGTTATAGTGTAAATAAGTCAGTACTAAGACTTCTGCCTCATAATTTAATACTCTGTTCTTTATGAACATACGATGTAACACAATAGTTAACAATAATGTCAATGTGAAATGTTTGTAAAAGGTAAGTTAACCTATAAACGAGTTACATTTAAGGTTGTAAACAATTAGAATAAGATCTTATTGTATGCAATTCACAAAATATTATGAAAATAAAGACCTTCAGAAATCAGTCAAATCAATCCCATACATTTGAAGTTTTCTACTGGTGTTAACGATCGTAGATTATCAACTTGAATAATCCCTATAGTGTGCCAAATTTCATGCACATCCGTTCCGTCGTATGAAGGAGTAACAAACATACATACACACACATTCATAAAAACTTTCGCCTTTATAATGTTATTTATTTATTTATATATACTTTATTGTACACCAATATAATAAATAAAATGAATGAATGCTAGTGTGATATGTGGATATTATTTCATCTAATTACTATTACTTATGTGGTTTGTTGTATACTCACAGCGCTAAATCTACTTCTTTTCGTTCAGTTCATCTAAAAGTTGTCTGTAAGTGATTGCCCTGTGCGATAAGACCGCCTATATAAACGTACTAATGTACACTTGTTATATAAACGCTTGTCTTGTGTTTATTTTATTATTTATGTATACACATGTACAATGGAAATGGATTATAAATATTGGTACAAAGGCACTGTTTATTTCAAATGAAATTTCTTCCAGCAGACCTGCGAAAGGAGAGATTGAAAAGAAATGTATATAGACAATAGTGTGTAGAAACCAGGGATGTTATGGAGCTCGGTAACCGTTAAAACTATACGATATCAGAAATAGAAAGTATCCGTAACCGAAACCGATATAAAAGTTTCCGATAAAGGCGGAGTCCAAAATACAGGTTACAACAGGCTTTTGTTTGTGTTGCCCGGCCAAAAGACTAGAAATTAATGACAAATCTTGCTATTTGTATTTTTGTAACTTTTATAATTTCAAAATTCTTTTATCCGTAACCGAAACTATCCGAAACTATATATTGGATAATCCGAAAAAATATAATCTAGATTTTTTTATTTATTTTTTATATGTGAAATCATCTGATGACATCTACTGCCCTTGAGCAGGGCGGGAGGGCGTGTCATACTTTTACTAACTAGTACCCACTCCTGTTCCTTCTTTGCCTTCGTTCCAGGGCCCCGGGGATCTCTTTCGTACAACCCGTGGCCCCAATAGGCTTCGACCCTGCTGGGCTCCTGCGGTTTGCTGACATCTCCTTCAGGCCAGTGGCGGATTAGCCATATAGCAAATGCTAATGGCCCCGCACAATTGGAGGCCCGCGTGTTCGAGGAATTTACACTTGAATGCAAAAAAAAACTAGTCTTTATAAATATATCGAAATCCGAATACAGCTGATTATTATTTCATTGAATATGACAGTCAATCTCTTAGATACAATGAGGATACACTACCGTACTTTCCACGTACCTTACCCAATCTTAAAATCCATGGGGTTATTGGTTATTGAGATAAGAATGAGAAGTATTCAATAGGTCTACACATAGGCCCCTTGGTCAAATTTGCTACAGGCCCCGCGCTGGGTTAATTCGCCACTGCTTGAGGCGCGCGTGGAACACGACGTGCCGTCGACGATTTGGGCTCGGTCCGAACGGTTATCGAACGGACATATTACTCGCCGTCCGCATCCCGACGGCTGGGGTGTGAGAGCCGTTCCCTTGCGCGTGCGGCAGCCTCCTTTGCTAGGCTTTGCATTACTGCTTCGCAGAAGGAATCGGCCGCCTACCACTCCTCCTCGATCCGGACCATGGCCTTTACCAAGGCCCAGCACGAGAGATCGCTGTCGCCGATCACCCCTACGACGACGCTGCAGCTGCTGGAGCACACCTCTACCGTATGGTCCACCGTGTCCTCTGGGTGGCCCACACAATGGTGACACTTGGGCGTTTCTTTCGCACGTATCCGGTGCAGGAACCTCCCAAACTGACCATGTCCGGTGAGGAGCTGAGTCATGCAGAAGGTAAGGATGCCGTGTTGTCTTTCCAGCCTCACCTTAAAGAGGGGATTTACCGCCACAATTGCGGCGTGCCCAGCACTGGTTTGCGACAGTCGCTGTTGCACCATGATTTTATATATTTAAAACCTGAATAATATAATTCCTATATCCGTATCCGTTTCATATCCATGATCCAAGAAAAACTTAAATTAAAATAAATTATTATTTCTTGAGTTATTGAGGTGTACAATAAGGTATATAATAAATATTTCCCGAGTGTTTATTTTGTCCTTTTTACAAGTTAGTAGGTCTGTGTCGTTTCCTGCGGCGGGCGCGCACGGGGGAGGGCGCGAAGTTGACTTGATTGGAAACCCTATTCCATATTTATTATGGGCCTATTTTGTCATGTTTATTGACGCGCCTGTCGGGATATAACTCCGGCTTATTAGGCGACTTTCAAACTTACTTTATTCAATAACATAAGCGAGATGTTAAAACATCTTTTTATTTCTTAGTTTATTTGGTCAATTGATTTTTAACTGTCCGTCAACGAAAGGCCTTTTCACTGAGGTTTTTTATGTTAGTTTGCAGGTTATTATTCGTTTATGTTTTAGTTGTTAAGTAACTACTAAAACCTCATAAAATAACAATAAGAACTTTAGAACTGAAAGCCTTTGGAAAGTGTGTTATTATAATAAAATATGACGTTATAAGTATAAAAAAAGATAACCCTAGCCCTTTTTCTGAAATAAGCCTTAAGTTACTTCACGCCCCTGATCAGAAAAGATAATCTATTTTTGGGAATAAAAAAATAAGGTTTTTAGGTTTAGGTTCGTAAAAGAAAGATCTAGGTATTTCTTTATTTTTTTTTTAGGGTGGGAAATCATCCAAATGACTTCTCGCGCTCTGGGTGGAGCGCGAGGGCGTGTCAGACTTTTACTGGCTAAAACCACACCTGTATCCTTCAATTACCCTTTGCGTCCTAGGACTACGGGTTTCCCTTTCGGAAATTCTCCGCGGTCCTAGTTAGCGGGCATCGGCCCTGCTGGGCCCCTACGGTTTGCTGACATCTCTTTGAGGAGCGCGAGGATCTCAACGCGCTATTGACGACTGGGCTCGGTCCGGTTAATTATCGAACAGCCGGACGGCGAGCTACCCAGTGCTCGACGTCCGCAAGCCCGCGTCTACCGTGGCTGGTAGTCGGGGTCGGAATTACGGCGGCTAGGGCGTGAGGACCTTCGTTCCCTCACGCGTGCAGCCTCCTCCTTCGCTAGCATTACTGCTTCGCAGAAGGAGGCGACCGCCTGCCATTCCTCCTCGCTCCGGACCATAGCCTAGGTATAATAATGTGGTTTCGTCATTATGATTTCTATCTCTGTTACACCTACTCTTATAGTCATAATTGTCTTCAAGAATATCAATACCGTTTCTGAGTTTTCATGCAAGTATAATAAGAAAGAAAATGTATTACGTGAACAGTTCAAAACAGTTCCAAATGGGCCGAAAACACAGTGAAGACGTTGTGTAATACTTACCAGATGTTAGGGGCTTAGAGAAAACACTTAATGTGAGGTCGAAAGTCTATCAACAAGCGAACAGCATGACTTGAAGGCGGTACGGTCTCCGTGCCCCATTCTAAACACTTACTAGTTGTATTTTTTTTTTGAGGAGGGAAATCGTGAAATATCTTCTCTCGCTCCAGGTGAAGCAAGAGAAAAAGTTCTTTAGAGGTATGTGGAACAGAGAGTAAAGTTCCGCAAACCTCCGTTGAAAAGGGAGGATCCTCCGACCAGACGGGCGTTATGTCTGGTGGGCTACTACTGCCCGATAGATGAGTTCGGGCTATTCTATATGTTCTAAACGCGCGGAGAACTCTGATTGCGCGATGCAGGATTAGTTATTATGTGACGCCATAGATGTCGCTACATCACTCCCCTCCGGAGATCGGAGATCGATGGTTCTTGATGCTTCTTGATGCGTGCTAGGCCAGTGGTAGGTTGGTTCCAGTGGGTCGGAACCGAATGCCGCATAGTTCTCGGTGAGTCGGAACTGTCTGCGGTGATGCCCCAGTGAGTCGGGGTGTTGCTGTCCCAGTGAGTCGGGATGATGCTGCAGGCTCCAGTGAGTCGGAGTAGTGCTGCTAGCTCCAGTGAATCGGAGCGGTGCTGTGCGATGTAGTGGCTTGACTGCTTACGTCGACCAGGAGAGGTTCTTCATAGCTCTTCATGTGACTGGCCGAAGGTGCGGTGTGATTAGCCAAGGTCGCTGATGAGGCTGAGGGTGATGACCAGGTATGACCAGGTAGGCATGCTGGTGGTCAGGATACCCTTAAAAGCCGTGGGCCGTGGGCCGTGGGTATGGCTCGCTGCTCGAAAGCTTGAGGAAGTGATGATGACGTCACGAAGTAGTGGCTGCACGAAGGTTATGTTGACGTTCTTTTGTCGAGGGTCACCAGTTTAGAGGTATGCGGAACAGAGAGTAAAGTCCCGCAAACCTCCGTTGAAAAGGGAGGATCCTCCGACTAGACGGGTGTTATGTCTGGTGGGCTACTACTGCCCGATAGATGATTTCGGGCTATTCTATATGTTCTAAACGCGCGGAGAACTCTGATTGCGCGATGCAGGATTAGTTATTATGTGACGTCATAGATGTCGCTACAGTTTTTTCAGTTGCCCTTTGCATTTCAAGGTCGTATTTGTGGCCCTAGCATTCGCCCTAGCGGGCTCCGTCAATTCTACTGACAGCCGTCAACTCTGGCTTGGTGTTTATCGGACGGCGAGCCAGCCTTTGGTCGCCGTTCATAAACCCAGACCGTATGAGCCGTAAAATAATAAATATTATGCCGGCCGCGATAAACTCCATACACAAAAAAGTTGTAAGATGTTTAGTTACAAAAATATACGTATTATGAGGTAAGTTTTAGAGAATTTTCAAGATAGTAACTAATTATGATTACAGAAAAGAGATATATTGCTGTATGATCTCGACAATTTATGATTTTATTTCTCAGAAGTTTTATTATTTCATTTCTTACCCTTACACACCGGTTAACAAATCATAATAAAATTGTCAGAACTACTATATTTTCCGCATATTGTATCAATATTCCTTTGTCTGTTAATATAAATTATTCCTGTCGTGATCTTCATGATAGTGGACCTGATCAAGTTATTAATCAAACATAATGGGAATAAAAAAGAAATGTAACTTAAGTAACTACATACGTCACGAGTACCGATCAATGAATCGGGATCGGATGGAATTCAGCCAAAAAACATATGAACACTTTTCCTGTTTTTCTTGAGAAGTAAGGAAAATTAAATGCTCAATAACACTCAGTCAAACTCGCAGAATAAATAATATACGATTAGATCCTTTCTAAGAAATTATTTGTTTTTCTGTATAATAATATTTTCTAGTCTGTTTGTAATATCAAAATAGATTGTTCTTACTAAATTCACTTGAAAGTACTTAGTCGAGCCGTAACAGTACGAGTATTTATTACAATAAAATAAAGCACAATATTCCATTTTTAGAATTTACACAGGGTTCCGTACCTCAAAAAGAAAAAATGGGACAAGGGTTCCGTTCCGAGGTTATAGGATCACTTTGTTGTCCGTCGGTCTGTCTGTCAAGACCCTTTATTTCGGGAACGCGTAGATATGTCGAGTTGAAATTAAAACCATACACTCAGGTCTGCGGTCCCTTGAAACTGTGATAAAATTAAACTTCTGAGTAAAGTGAAATAAAAGATACGGCCGATTATGTCGCAAGAAACGTATATTATGACACACTTATCAATCAAAATTTATAGGTCCTTCCTGTTGACCCAGAATCCTAAAATTTGGCACAAAGTAAGGTCTTATAGCACAGGTATAGGAATAAATATGAAAATAATAAATTTGTTGTTACGTCACAAAAAAAACTTATTATGCGATTCGGAAAAATATTTGAGACTCCATTCGGGAATTGAACTATTTACATAGGTATGTTTGTATGGAACCCTCAGTGCGCGAGTCGCACTTGTTCATTATTTCATAATGTGTTATTGAGACTATAATTATTTTAAAGCTATTTTCAGCAAAAGCATTTTATAAATATAATTATTTTCAAGCATTCAGGGCCACTAACCACTTCACCAACAGGCCAGTCAAATTTGTTAATTTCTTTTTTGTTATTATTTATAGGCTTGCGTTTGACCACTATTACATCTTTCTTTCTTTCTTTGTTTCTTTCTTTCAATTATGTTTTTGTGATATCAAAATTGAGAGGGGTGATAAAAAGAAACGAATTGCTGTGATAGTATTATAAAATGTAGATAATAACATGAAGCTAATGTAGCCAAACTAAATTTTTAAACTTCATTCGCTTCGTATAGTCGAGTGTTTGTTTATGGGGCTATTAATACCTACAATAAAATCTCTTAACATTCCAAAACAAAATGAAATAGTGTCTTAGTAAAGAAATGCTAAATAAATATAATTTCCAGCTTTGCAGACAAGTCTAGTGGCCCGTTAGAACGCGGCTCGGTGCGCCCAGAAGCGTTGTTAAAGGTATTATTATCCGGCCGGTCGCGCTGCAAATAAATCGTCTGCCGTGCGCCCGCTCTTTCGATTATCTTCAAATCTTCATTACACCGACGACGTATGCTCTTACGTGATGCACCTACGTTTTTATTTAAAGGGATGCATTAAGTAAACCCGGGTTATGACACTTTGCTGTTAATTGTGTTTCATTGAATGAAGTATTTTAACGATTGATCAACGTATCTACTTATACTTTAGGTTTATTTTTAAAGTATATAGTTAAGTAAGTTCTTGTTAAACATCATTCAGTCACTCATTTAGGTGGAAGGCCCACGACGACGAAACGTTGTTGACATAAAAAACTAGTTCATACACCTACGATGATGAAAGATAATGAAGATCGATACACGCTTGTCCCAGATTGTATGAAACCTAATTCCTTTATACATATGTGACTATGTGTGCGTGTATACACGATACACAACCATTATTTATCTTCAAGACATTAAATACAGGCATGTAGGTATCTCGTTATTACTTGACTATTTGTAAAATAAACTACCAAAAATATTTGAAAAAGAGACTTAAAGTTTCACCGAGATTCCGGTGGGCTTCTGAATTGAATATTTTGAGTTTAGAACTTCTCAAACCTTACTGAAACGCCAAATTTTTACCGGTTTTTAGTTTAGAGTTTGAGAAATACTTAAATTCAAATGCTTATATCAAAAGTCAATATTGTAATTAAAATTCCCTATGCAACTAACTGAAAAAGTTATCGATAGGTACTTAAAAACATTTGTCGACTGCGCAAAACATGCACTTTTACATCACTTATTACGTATGAACCCGACTCAGCGAGCAGATTATTACTCCTATTACGAATTGAACATTGCAAGAAAATTCCAGCCGACATGTTTCAAACTCTATGAAGCAATGAAACTTCAGTTCAATAACAAACTTTTAATGAAACACGGGTAGTTGATCTCTCTTCAGGATGTTTTTGATTAAGTATAATAATAATGTTAATAAAAACCTGGCTGTATGAAACGGAATAATATCGCATGTTTTTGTGAACTTTTAGTGTTTTGGTTGGGAAATCATCAAATAACTCCTTGTACTCGGGTGGAGCGAGAGGGACTATCAGACTGTTACTGAATAACTCAAAGTGTTCCTTCAGTTGTCCTTTGCGTTCTACGGCCTTAGCGACTCTTTCCAATCATCCTGCAGTCTTAGCAGGCATCGACCCTTGAGGGCAAGGGCCGATGCCTGCCAGGGCTGCCAATCCAGAGTAGGATCAACTATGGGGTCCCACCTGTGATTGGTGATTAGATAGGGGTCCACTAATGAACAAAGTTACCGTGATATTAAAACGTAACTGCGAGTACAACTTTATTTTATATATTTAACGCCATGTTTTTGAAGATCGGAAGGTGGAGGTTTAATTATAGAATTGACATTTTAATATTTATGACGAAAGAGGGTGTGAGTTATTTTTATCTTCATAAATTTGTAAACAGGTACATTATACATATCTTTAGAAAGTGTCGTTGAAGTAAAACCATATTTTCGATATCATAATTATATTTTAATTCTTCAGAAAATGTTATTCTATGTGTTTTGTAATATTTTTTACCTAAGTCAGCGATGATCTGTTTACATTTATTGCAAGTTTCCCCATAGTTTTGCATTAGATAGTTAACATAAAACAATAAATATATTGTTATAATAACAACGATAAATATTTCCAGGTAGCCTAACAAACTTCCAACAGTAAAATTAAGGGCACCGAACAACCCTAACTACACTGCATCAAACTTGAGAAAGTAGTTAGTGATTTTATTGAAATGGCGGCAAAGGCCGGTGATAGGCGTGCCCACCGGATATTGATTTACCGAGCCAATGGCGGCCAGTTCCGGCTGCACCAGATACACTATCACATTAGCTTTGTGCGTCATGTACTGTCTAATTAGGTTTCTCACAGCTTAGTAATGGAACGACAAAATCAAATTCAATTTGGTTCACGTTGGATATTTCAAATTGGTCGTTAAGTTGATTTTGTTTCGAGCCTTTGACGAAGAAACTGCTCGTTATTTATCGAAACTTAAATTAGTAAACAACCACAATTTTGTGGCACACAACACGCTTTTTTCCCTAAAAGTCAATCGTATAATACTGCTCTGTTTGACCCATGTAACAAGTTACCAAAATGTTACTATTACACTAAAATTTCATATTTTTCGTAAAATAGTGCTTCATACGCAAAAGATAGGAAGTATAAACGATTATGTGCTCGTCTGAATTTTACAAGCATTACCACAGGAAGCAGAAAATCGGAGTGACCGAGGGTGACTTTTGGACGGGGACAGTTCTACGAAAATTCGATTTCCTTTCGTTTGTGTTATACAATATTTACTCTAGTGATGTTTAGGGTTAAGAACATTGTATTTAGTTACTGTTCTTTATGAATATTTTAATGCTTCTTAAGCACACTTCCCATGTTTAACTTTATAGTTATAGAAAAGGACTTTTCAAAAGTACAAACCATAAAATTCTCATTGAATAACTTTAATTGAGATTTATAAGTGGATCGTTGAATAAATTATTGACCCTTTGCTAGATTTTAAATCCAAGTAAAACATAAAATACAAATCTGCCTACGATTACGTGACCACTGCTCTCAACAGTTAATCAAATTATTTAAAGCAGCACACCACAAAAGGCTCGACCGCCGCTGATCTAATCAATCGACGACTACGTAACTAATAACATAGCTGAGCTTGACCAACAGCAGGTAAATCCAAACAGTCGGAATCAGTGTAATGCTCTCTAAACGTTTGATATGGAATGAATAACATCAGAGGCGCGTTACAAATGGATGAGCCGGCCGAGGCCGATACACGAATGTTGGCCAGTGCTCTATTTGTTTCAAATCAGTGGATGCGGCGTTTCAATTTAGTAATGTGTCATTATTTGTACTTTGACGGCGTTTGAGCAGTTTGAAATGGTAAAATTAGTGCGGGTTGGTAACAATAATTTGTTATTGGAGTGCTAGATTGATCAGTTTTGAATATAGTTTTGAACGCTCTGATATTTTATTCTGGTGACAGTAGAGCCATTTGTTTATTATAAATAGCATATTTAAATTCGATACAGTAGAAATATGCCAAGATACCTACTTAAACCTAACACAGTGACTGGCCTGTTGGTCTAGTGGTTAATGGCCCTGTCTGCTATGCCGGAAGTCGTGGGTTCGATTCCCACCCAGGACATTTATTGTGCTCATCACACAAACAAATGTTTGTTTAATGTTTGATCACGATCATTTGTTCTGTGTCTGGGTGTAATTTATCTATAATATGTATGTATTTAGAATTATATAAGTTTGAGAAGTTTGTCAGTTGTCTAGTACTCCTAACACAAGCTCTGCTTAGCTTGGGGCTAGACGGCGTTGTGTGATAGTTGTGGATATTATTATATTTGTTACAGTTTTCAAGGACTTAATAGTACCCTAAGCACCTAAATGAAAATCTGTTCTTTGTAAAAGAAAATAACAAAATCCACTACGGTACAAAACATTTATTAGTTGCTTGTCGCATGGGGCGAGTGGAGCGGGGACACGATTCTCTCACTCGACAGATCACCTGAAAGTGTACCACTTAATAACTCACATCCTCTCGCGGTTCACTGGGCACCGCTGGATCGTCACATATCTCTAAATATGGCCGGCCAAGCGTGACGTCGCTTGCACAGTTACAACACGGGATTAAGCCCACATGCCCACATGCCCATGCACACACCTCGGCTCCCGTACGACACCGTCACGTGTGCCGCCAGCCTTTGCCGATTAAATACCAAATTAACACGACGCTTTTATCTACCATTTTGTGTTATATGTACAATATTTTTTAACTGTAGGCACAGCTTTGCCATGAAATATTGACTCTGACTTACATATCGAGATAAATTGAATGACCTAAACGCTATTGTTGTTTTCACAATGCTGGTTTTATGTGCTGAATGTAAGTTATTTGATTTTAACTGCGTAGTTAAAATCAAATCTAAGCGTACTATATGGTTTTTCATTCTGTTTTATTCGCGTCCTTGTTCCGAAAGGTTCATAACAACAGGCAACAGCAATGTTCATAATTATAAACACTAGACATTGGCGCAATATTGTCCTAACTGGAATAAACTACGTGTATCTATTGAAGAGTATAATAATATTCATTGGGCGCGGGCAATTTTCCGGGTGAGCGGCGACGCGTCTTTGATCAGCGCTGTCTATATCCCGAGAATAGTAAAAAATTAAGGATTAACTATGGCTTTACAAGTTCCTGGTGAAAACTGTATTATTTTACATATTCAATTATTTCATAATACCTATAGGTCTCCTCAAAGTAACCCGATTTTTATTTACGAATCAGCTTGTATAGAAGAAAAAATAAAGTGGGTGTTCCGGAACACAGTTCACTGTATTGAAAGCCGTGTCAGTGTACATCACTAAAAGCATTTTCCAAAATACTTGTTCCCTAAAGTAATTCAATTTTACACCCCAAATAAGTCGTCCGCAAGCACGTGTAGGTTGATCACTCGTCATTTGTCTATGGGCACAACATGGCGGCGGTCGCAGGCAAGGGTTGACTCACACGTCTTTAAAGCTACGCGCCACCTTTTAAGTATTACTTCCAGTATGTTTACAAGTAATTATGCATACCACAATGACTTGCAAAGACAGTGTAATCAGGTCGTTACCTCATTATGTGATCACATTATGGCGAAAATGAACCTAATTGTACATATTTATTACACTACACCTTACAGCGGAATATCTCTTTTTTTGGCACAGTTTTCAGTAAAAGAAAATTCAGTTACGTGATGAAAATAATCCAATGTGATACTTATTATGTATTTGATTTTACCGTAGGTCAGCACTTTGCTTTTAGTGAAATATGGTTGTAATATATTGAATCTGTTGAGAAATGTCACAGAAATTGGTACGTTGTATCCTTTTAGGTAACTTTGTGAGTTGCTAGGCAATCTTATAAGTTATTTTTATTTTGATAATAGTTACTTTATGAACTTGTAAAACGTTATAAACATTTTTTAAATATGATACACTTTTATTTTAATGTGAATTTCCACAGATATTAAAAGATTAATTAATGTATACAAACTAATTGTATACAAGAGGGTTAATAAAGGGGTAGGGGAAGAATTCATAAGGCAAATTCGTTCGCATCACTGTCAATGGGAAAAGTATCGAAAACACCGACAGCTTTGCTACATTCAATACTAATTCTGATTATTAAACAAAAAAAGTTAAAATGTTTAAAACGATCAATTTTATTTTTAGCTACTTTTTTTGTTATTGATTTAGCATGTGATTTACTCCTTCTTGATTAACAGAGAGCAAACTGTTAAAATAGAATGTTTATCTCACCTGTCCAGTATGTGTGGAAGATTCCGGATTGCCTCTCGACGTCGAGACGCTGAGCAGTGGCTTGAAGGACCCTCCACTGTTACACTTCTAATACCGTTGATGTAGTGGACTAGACCGAAGCCGACGTCGAGATGTGCTGGCAATTGTTCTACCGCAACTTGGGAACACAGGGGTTTGGCATTTGTGGGGAGTAATTGGTTTGTTGTTCTTTGATAAATGAAGTAGAGTTTTAGATCCTATTGCTTCAAGTTTAGTTGCATCACTGAGGTTTATTTGAATTCCTAGTTTCCACAGTTTGAGAGGAGATCGCGTGTGTCACTGGTGGACAACAAAGCGCGTGTGCTCACACAGGTCACAGTGGTGGGGAGGCTTCCGGCGAGTGTCGCACCCTTCCGGTGTGCGCCGGCGCCGACCTCGAGCGTGACCGACCACTGCCGCGCACCATAATATCCTATTGTCATCTAATAAATGAACTCTACCTATCCATAAAAATCATTTCATGCATACGAATAGCACCTATACACATCATATATGTAGGTATGAGGCTTTTTCGGGTAATAAACATTATCAAAAGCTTTTACATATTCAATTAATAAAAACCTCATTTTATTTAAGCACTTAGTTTCCAACAATTGACGGAACTTAGTTGCGGTTTCGATTAATTAGTCTTAAATGGAAATTCGTTTTATCTCTTGTTTATTAATTGGTTTATATCAAGGCCCATGATATAAACTAATTAGTAGGTACGCACGGGAAAAGCTTTTATGATGTAATAAATGCATTACGGTTAAAGTATTCTGAAAAACAAAGGGGTATTAATTTTAATAGTGACATGCCATGTGTAATGGCAGGCGCCCACCTGAGCATGTGGTTTAAAATATTTTTATTATCTTTATTCAGAATTGCAGTTGAAATGTGACATTATATACTGAGAGGCATCAATCGAAATATTGGTACGGCGAAATCTGGTATAAATTGAAAGATCATTGGAGCATTGAATACCTTTATCAGCCGTCAGTCACGTGTTCAAATTTAGTCAATACAACGCGGTGGTTATTCAGAAGAGATCGGAAACAATTAGACAACAGTGGCATTGGTCAGCCGAGCGGAGATCCGTGCGTCGCGCTGCCCTACTGATTCACTCACGAATATTTTCCAGTGCCAATTCAGTATGGAAACAACAACACGCCTAATCAAAATTAAACCTTAAACCCATACAAATTAAGCACGTTATCCGATTTGAAGTGTACTTGGGATGTTTACTCCTTTTATAAATAAATTCGCCTTATTTTAATTCAACGAATGAATATGAATATCGGTCAGCGTGTTTGTATGAGATGGCATTTAATCAATGCTTATATAAACGGACGGGCAGGTACCGCAGGCTCGAAATGAATTTATTGTATTATAGGGCGGTTATTTATTTTACACAATAGTTCAATAAGCCCATATTCAACCGCGTAAATACTTTGGATACCATTAATATTTTTATAATGTCCGCTATTTTTTAATATTGTATGGGTTTAATACAAGATAGTGCTTCATTAGTACTAACCTACTTTTATTTGAATCTTGAAGGCGACGTCCAACGAGGTCTTTAACAGTTATTACGCTAGCTTGGAGTCTGATACGTTAATTACTTAGTTGAACATCTCTTTTTTTTGAGAGTGGGTAATCATCAAATGACTGTGAATGATGTGGTTGAAGTATCAATCGTTAGCTTCTGCCAGCGGCTTTACTCGCGTAAAAATCGGAAATGATCACAAAGGGTATTTTGGACTATGAAGCATGTCCTCATCCAAGACATAATGTAAGTCACACCCAACCAAAAATATAAAGCCGATAAGACGTGATTGATTAATAACCTTACTTTAACTAAATTAGGAATTATTTTGGGCACAAATTGCTGAGTCGATTCAAAAACTCCTTTCTTTTGTACCCGTTTTCTTAATTAGAATTTCTTTGCACGGCGGGTGCATGTTGCCTGCCTACCATGCCACCCATGTTTGACTGGTAAAGAATGCCTAAGGACTTAAGTTCGCCTTTGTATCATTATGTAATTTTAAATAAATAAACATTACATAAAATCCAGACTATATTGTTATGATTGCAGTAGGTATGTACATGTCATGGAAGGTTTACGTATGCACACTGTGTTCGCGTGTACCTAAGCGTAGTCTGTAACTAGTTTGTATCTCGGCCGTCGGCTAAGTGCGCTGTGCCTGACTGTCCGAGTACTTAACTTAATATTCGGTAATTGCGTTAGGGGCCGCAACATAATTAACAGGCTCTCTCAGTTGGTAGGCTAAGACGGTGTATCGATACGTGCTTGGTGGTCGCTAGCCACCGCGCTCACATGTAGTGGGTGGTTTGATACGCTTATTATTACGAAGCGGTATAATGGGTATAATCCCGAAAACAACCGTTGAAAAATCTGCCCTCCTAAAGGCCACTATCTATCTATCTGTATATATAAAATTGAATAGCTGTTCGTTAGTCTCGCTAAAACTGGAGAACAGCTGTACTGATTTGACTAATTTTGGTCTTGAAATATTTGAGATAGTTCAGAGAAGGTTTAAAGTAAACGATGAGAAAAAAAGGAAAAAAATTACGAAAAAACAAATTCGAATACAGCGCCAGCTCTAATTAAAATGTCATTATAAAAGGAATTATGGTGTTCTGGTAATGCCAATAGATGGCGTTATCCTTAGACGGTACGAAGTTCGCCAGGTCAGTTAGTACTGAATAATTATCGCTTCGATTGGAGGTTTCCTGTACTAATTTGCTGTCAATTCTACGAGTAGTTTATTGGTGACCGCGCCTTTTTTTTAATTTCTTGAAAAACCAATAATAATTTTGTGATTTAATTTAAAAAAATGAGACGCTATTAAATACATACAGTGTATAATGCCTTTATTTTAACGCCAAAACTCGTAAAGCAATCTTAATGGTAACAGTTATCTAGGTATTTTATATAAAAGTAATTGTGTGATTACTGTACATGCAAATTATTATATTGCCACGTGCCGCCACTGGTGCTATAATAGCTACATAGGTTCTCCATCCCTGTCCTAAGTTAACCTAAGCATAAGTTGCTCTTAGTTCCACAGAGTTGTTTATCTGTGAAGTGCATATTCGGTTGTTCTGAAAAAAAAAAACTAGTGCCTTACCATGATGTGTTAAAATGTCAGTCGTACGAGCGAGCAAGAGGGATGGCGCTATACATCCTATATAGCTCCATTCCTGGAATAGTTCAGTAAAATAGATCATGTTAACAGCTTGTGGGTTTTTTTTTTTAAGTTGGAAATCATCCATTTCAGGGGCTGGAGATGTCGGACTGACTAAAACCCACTCGTTTATTCCCTCTCTGCCTTGCGTTCCAGGACCCCGGGGTTCATTTTCACTTAACCCATGGCCCCAGTAGGCTTCGACCCTACTGGGCCCCTTTCTTTTTTTTTTTTTTTTTTCGGTGGGAAAATCATCTTATGACATCCCCCGCCCTTGGGCGGGGCGGGAGATAGTGTCAGACTTTTACTGACTAAAAACCCACTCCTGTTCCTTCGTTGCCTTCGTCCCAAGACCCCGGGTTTCGCTTTCACACTACCCATGGCCCCAGTAGGCTTCGACCCTGCTGGGCCCCTACGATTTGCTGACATCTCAATACTCAATACTCAATACTCAATACTTTATTGCAATCCATATGTATACATAGATGGTGTCAAAAAAATTTCACAGACCAATATGGACCCTGTCGGGCACAGCAAAGTTAGGAGAGAGGAAGAGAGTTAGGTAGTAATTTACGGAATTCAATAGAATTTTATTTAGGATGTGATGCGTTTAATTATGCTTGTACATTATTAAAATAATTATGTCTGTGTATAAGTATGAGTAAATTATGTCAGGTATGTTTATTTATCTTGTAACGTCATTATTATTAAATTATTCAAATAAAATTATGTATGCATATTATTTTATTATGTTTGTGGATAAGAAATAGGTTTACGTCAGATATTTTTATTAATTATTTATCGTCATTATTATTAAATTATGTTTTTATTTAGGTTAAATTTTGTAAATATATTATTATTATGTCAGTGTATATAAATAGGTTTGTTATGTCAAGTATTTTATTTATTCCTATCGTCATTATTATTAAATTATATTTTTATTTAAGGCAAATTTTGTGAATATATTATTATTATGTCAGTGTATATAAATAGGTTTGTTATGTCAAGTATTTTATTTATTTTTATCGTCATTATTATTAAATTATATTTTTATTTAAGTCAAGATTTAAAAATATATTATTATTATGTCAGTGTATATGAGTAGGTTATTTATGTAAGTTTTTTTTTTATCGTCATTATTATTAAATTAAATTAATCATTATTTATGTGTCTATTTGAGAGATTCAATAATAATAATGAATTAAATACAATGTAAAATTGAGAGCGTACTTAAGTTATGACTTTATAAGTCTATCATTTAGGTATTCGTTTACCGAGTAATAGCATTTAGTTAGTAAAAACTGTCTAACCTTTTTTAGAAATACATTAATTTTCTCTTCTTTTTTTATTTCTGCGGGTAGTTTATTATATACTTTAATGGACATAACATAAGGGCTTGTAGAATGCATTTTTAATCGAGAACTTGGCAAGTTTAGCCTTGATCGGTGTCTGAGTAGATAGCGCGTCTGAATGTCTTCGCGTTTTGAGTAAAATTCTTGATGTTTCCGTACAAACTTGCATGTTTCTAGAATGTATATACAAGGAAGGGTTAAAATGTTGTGTTTTAGAAAGAACGGTTTGCAACTGTCTGTTTGCTCAATGTTTACTAGAATCCTAACCAATTTCTTTTGCAGGGTAAAAAGTGTTTGTGCATCGGAGCTGTTTCCCCAAAGGGTGACACCATAGCTAAGCCATGCGTAGGCGTAAGCATAATAGGTGGTAAGGGCTGTTTGGAAATTGGTGGTCTTTTTTATTTCATGAAGAGCGTAGGTGAATTTAGAAATTTTAGAGTGAGTTTTTTGTATATGTGATTTCCAATTTATATGTGTGTCTATTACTAGTCCGAGTAAGTTAAATTCATTAACGGTTTCTAATTTTGAGTCGTTGAAAGTAAAATCTAAAGTTAAAGGTGTTTTTTGGTAAGGGTGGAAAGTTATTAATTTTGTTTTGGAGTAGTTTATCTCTAGGTTATGTTCATTCATCCAGTTGCATGTTTTAGTGAGTATGGAGTTTAAAATTTCTTCTATATTTTCTTTGTTTTGGCATGACACTAACATGGATATATCGTCCGCGAATAAGACACAGGGGCCTTCTATCATCTTAGGTAGGTCATTGATGTAAATTAAAAATAATAAACATCCTATGACGCTTCCTTGAGGAATTGATGCGTTAATAACCCTACTATCCGACCGAATTTTTTCGATTTCATTATTTTTATGATTAAAGTATTCTATTTCTACTAATTGTTCCCTGTTCTTTAGGTAAGATGTTAGCCATTCGTGCGCCTTCCCGCGTATACCTATTCCGTATAATTTGTGTAATAATATCCCAAATTGTACCTTATCGTAGGCTTTTGTCATGTCTAGTAATATTCCTACTGCGTATTTTTTTTTTATTAATAATATTAAGGGCTTCTTGGATATATTTATATACTGCCAAGGTGGTGGAGCGATTTTTTCGAAAACCATTCTGGCTCTCATTAAAAATTTTATATTTTTCGCAAAACTTATAAATGCGGTCACACATGGCTTTTTCAAAGACTTTTGAAGCAGATGGTAAAAGAGCAATCGGACGATAGTTATTTGGGTCTGTTTTCTTATTTTTTTTGTGGATTGGTTTTATTACAGATTTTTTTAATAAATCAGGAAAGGTACCTTCGTCAAATGACTGGTTCAGTAACAGATAGAACGGCAAGGTAAGTTCATCCGCGCATTCCCTTAGAAGCATTGGTGGTATTTCGTCAATTCCGTGACTACTTTTGTTTTTTAAGTTCTTTATTATTTTATTTACTTCCCATGCATCTATTGGGCCAAGAAACATCGAGTTCTCTGTGGGGTTTAATACATCTCCCTGAGGCGCGCGTGGAACAATACGCGCCGTCGACGACTTAGACTCGGTCCGGACGGTTACCGGACGGTCGGACGGCGGGCTACCCATTGCTCGCCGTCCGCAAGCCCGCGCCTACGGTGGCCGGAAATCGGGATCGGAATCCCGGCGGCGACTTGGGCGTGAGGAGCGTTGCCTCACGCGATCGGCCGCCTCCTTTGCTAGCATTACTGCTTCGCAGAAGGAAGCGACCGCCTGCCACTCCTCCTCGCTACGGACCATGGCTTGTACCAAGGCCCGACGCGAGAGATCGCCGCCGCCGATCGCCCCCACGAGGACACGGCGTTGCTCTGCCCAAGCGGGGCACACCTCCACCGTATGCTCCACCGTGTCCTCCGGGCGGTCCACACAGTGGCGACACCCGGGCGTCGCTTCCGCACGAATCCGGTGCAGGAACTTCCCGAACTTACCGTGTTCGGTGAGAACCTGCGTCATACGGTAGGTGAGGACGCCATGAGGTCTTTCCAACCACGCCTCAAAGAGGGGACTTACCGCCCCACTATTGTGGCGTGCCCAACTGGGCCCCTACGATTTGCACATCTCCTCGAGGCGCCCGTGGAACACTACGCGCCGTCGACGACTTGGGTTCGGTCCGGACGTTTACCGGACGACCTTACCTTGGATACCGACGATCTGATTTGAATTTAGTGTAACCATAATTATTTATTTCTGGCATGACTGAATGTTTTTGAAGCACTCAGTAGGTGAGCGTCAGCTACGACGCTACGACGATATTCACATTATCCATTGCTATAGTATCTTTTACAACACCCACGTGTGCAGTGTGGGTGGGAGCTATTCTTAGTATTGTATAGGTATTTGTTCGTCGAATATAGTCAGCCAAGTTCACTGGTTCAGATATATTAATAAAAGGAATCGGTATGTACAGCAAAAAAATAAACATTAATCACAAGAACTTTGTATTTGTAGACTTTCATGTAAAAACCTTAAAACTAGATAAGAATTAACAAATTATTTTACCTTAACTTATATCTACTTTTTTATTTATAAAAGCACTAAGAATAATAGGATCTACTTAATTATAAATAAAAATGGTTTACGTACTCCTTTTGTGGTGGGAAATCCTCAAATAACTTCTCCCGCCTCCCGGTAAGAGCATAAAGGAGTGTCAGATTTTTACTGACTAAAATCCAAACGTGTGCTTTCAGAGCCGTGGTAACTCTTTCGAACCATCACGCAGGGTTTACCTACTTCTAAATATTAGATTCGAACTATTTACAATTATATACACGAATCATTATGCAATTTAACAATTTCTAATGATTGCTTTAATATTGCTACTAGACTAACGCAATCTACTAAAGACCTATTGTTGCCACTACATCCCGTATACTAATTTTTTTAAGGATCCATTCATTTGCAATCTAATTCGATAATAACCACTAATTTACTAAATATAAATTCATTATATTTTTACTTTAAGCCCTGTAATCAATGTTCTGAACCAGGTTTGTAAGCAGAATCCCAAATATCAGCGAAGCATACACTGGAGTGGAACCGATAGAACATAATGAGAGGCAAACTAATATGGCCCAATATAGTCCAAATGACTTTGCCGTAGAATTCGTATCTCTCGTCGAGGCTGTCTGGAGACTTGTAGGAGAAGGTGTTAAAGATCCACATGGCAACGTTGCCGATGAGAAGGAACATGAGAACTTCACGACCAGGCTTCTTTCTACGAAGCTTCTTGGCGTTACTGCAGCGTCGGAGGCCGTCCATAATTAATGGTGTTTGGATTAAAACTTGTATAACCTGGAAATAGATAAAATAAAGACATGCTCAGACATCTGTGAGATATTGGATAAAGGAATTTTATTAAAACATGAGGAAATTTCTACAAAATTTATATATGAAAATATAACATTGCAATATAAAACGCTTAAAGCTTATAAATCAATAAAAAAAAAAACTAATATCACTCAAAGATCATATAAATTTTAGATAAGTGGTACTCACCATAATACAGAAATCAATGCTCTTGACAATATTTGCAAAAGATATAGTAGCGATCAAAGATAAGGCAGTTTCCATGAAGAAGGCAGGCAGACAAATGAAAAGTAGTACGTCATCGAGGAGTGAAATCGGGTGTTCATTGATATCCAGCCGTCGCAACTGGTTAAAGGCGATGACAACGGAGAAAAGTAGCAAAGAGTGAAGGCCTAAGCTCGTGCAAGAGTTGAGGAGATAGCCAAGCTCCACAAAATCACTGGAAATATATATAGTGTTTGTTAAATTTCTGAGGAATAAAAAATAATATATTTTTGTAGTTTATTAAAAAAATGAGATCATCATTTTATGCCCAAATTGCACTGTTTAAAAATGTCTGGTGAAGAAATTGAAAATATCTTTGACTTCTTAGATTTTGGGTAATCAGGTTTATACGTACTCTCCAACGCTGCTAAAGACGAAGCCGATGATCAACATTCCGGTAATGACCACCATGATAATGAGGCCCAAGAACAGGCCACGGTTGGAGGCATGACAGTCAGCGTAGATCACGATGTTACTCGTAAAGTCATTGTCTTCGTTCGCTGTAGGGAGCCTGATTGGACAATAGAATAATTATTGATAAAATATAGCAAAACACAGAAATCGAATTGTTTAACGGATATTGTTATAAGTTATATGGATTGTTTTTGGTATTGAGTTGCTTGGTTACGGTTTGCTTCAGAACTCGATTGAGCCAGGGCTACATTTTCCGATGAGGCTTTCAATTGTTTATTTACATAAGATGGGAGACGAACATTATTTATAAGACCAAGAGAACCGTATCACCCAACGTGTTTTGAAGAATATGTGCCATTCAGTAAAGAATTAATAATGGTATGAGTCGGGACATCTTCAGAGAGTCGTACGAAGTTAGTAGAGAAAGAAAACTATTCGCTGACTGCTCTCAGATACGTAGAGAAGATTTACTTTTCCTTCTTTTTTCCTTCTTGGGACACATTTAATATAAAATTGAATCAAATTGTCTTTATCGAATCGTAATTTTGGGCTCATATCTCAAGATGATTCACGCAGCTGTTCTTCCTCGGTAATTGAAAGTGCCTGCGACCTGAGCGTAGAGGTTTGCGAAGCCTCACGGAGAGGGCCACGACGCCCACGGGCGTCGCGACGCAGTTTGGGAACTCCTGCCCCCCTGGCCAAGTTACAACCGTTTCGTTTCGATTCTCTTTTCGTTGATCGCCCCGAGTCGGCCACACCTTCTATTCCTTTGTTATGACCACATGACTGAGCGTTGAGATGACGTCAGAACAAACGAATCCTATTTTTTTATTAGCGATCTGATTTTTTGGCTCAATGTACAGCTGTATCCTAATAAATATGAGTATAACAAACAGTACCTGCACATGTGATAGTCGTCTTCACTGTTGGAGTTGACCTCAGAACCGTTGTCTTCGTTGTCGCAGTTTCCGATGTTATTCCAGATAATGTAGTAAATAGCAACTGAAATTAGTAAAATATATTTTTTATACATATACGTATAGGCTAGTACTTAGACTATATAATATGGAAGGAAGCATCTGTATCCAAACTAGGACTAGTCTTGTACTTCGGTATACAGCACCACCTCCTCTAACAAGCAAATCGCATTTAGCCCAATTGAATTGATATCAGCATGCTGGTATAAAATTATACATTCCGAAACCTGTGACCAAAAAAAAGCAAATCAAGTCGAAGGCTTTGAGAAACTTTTGACGTATTTATGTTCAACATGCATCTATTACGTTGCCTGTTTCATTTCCAATATAGCAATCAAAGGAAATTTGTGATACATACCAATAAGAATATTAAATTCCACGTTGAACGGATAGAGGTATGGCGAGAAATTCTCATATATCGAATTAATGGCCGCGGAACTGTTGCATTCGGGGTTGTACAGATTGCCGATGTCGATGAATCTTTGGTCGAAAGGTTTATCTAAAAAAAAAGGAAATATCTAATGAGACGGACTATATTAAAACGTAAAAGTTTGGTGAAAACAGATTATTATAGTAAAACTAATAGATGTATTTCACTGAACGCTACTACGCTGTGTAGGATCAATTATGTTAAAAGTAAGTATCTATAAGTACCCAGATTTAAAAACGAATCCATATCTTTCTATCGTGTTGATATAAAATATAATGCTTTTCGTAGTTATTCATTTTTCAATATGTTTGTAATTATCTATACATTTAAGAACATTTTTTTAAATTAGAAAATGTTGATCAGGTAATTGGAATATTCGAAAAAAAAAATGTTTTCTTAATTGGATTTTTGTATGAACTGTGACATTGACAGGATAATGTTTTTCATTCGCACTTCGCAGATAGCACTTATTAAAATAACTCACCGTGTTCAGCAATAGTCTCATTTCCATAATAGGCTGTGTATCCGGCGGCTTCTCTAGAACCAGCGTATAGCGTCAAACCTAAGATAGTCTCACGCACGATCGCAGAGATCCAGAAACACAGGCTGCTGCCGATTAGATGCATGAACGCAAAGTGAGCTAACCCCTGAAAATTGTTAGAATGTTTGTATCATTTTGTACTTTACAAAGCTTTTTTCCTACTTCTCTGGTCTGATGGCAAGCATTACACTACATAATGCCGTAGTATAATGGGAATGTATATTCTTTTTCATCATTTAATAACATATGAGGAAATTTCTTATACCGGATCTTTGAGTAATGGGCCTACCACACGCACAAGCTTCACCACAGTTTTGTCTGTGTAGGCCGGTTTGTACATGGAACACTGTGTAAAACTGTATGAGTTTTACCAACCACACGCACAGTGTTCCGTGTACAATCCGGCCTGGGCAAAACTATGGTGAAGCTTGTGCGTGTGGTAGGCCTATTATAATACATCCAGATCCGGAACCACTATCTGAAGATGACGTCCATACAAATATTCAAACATTCAATGGTCATTTTATTAATGTTAAATTAGCATTGACATCATTCTGTAGGAATTATTATTGCTATGATAAAATATAAGGTTATAAAATTGATTCGAAAGTTGCAACTTTATGTGTATGAAGATATGGTTCTATTTTTAGGACAAAGACATTGTAAAACTTTTATCATGATGTAATAATTAACTTTGAATAAATGGCAAGGAACTCCTTATAGCAGAACTGTCGTAACAAGTAAAATCAATTTGTTTATACGTATATATGTAGTCGATGGCTGATAGAAGGAAAAGAGGGAGAGGTTACATCTAACTGAATACTGAACTGTATACAGTAGGTACTTGTGCTTCATAATAAACCAATGTATCCTATGTGTTTAGGCATACTAAAATTGCTACATGCACTTTGGCTGTAAAGTACCATCGAAATGATGATGATGGAGGCGGAAGGTGGAAGGCTGGTACGGGAACTCCGTAATAAAACAATGTATCCTTGCCATTTTTTAGCTTATTGGAATTGTCACGAGATATAAGTACTCTGGTTATAAGTGGTTTTAATGGTTTTATTCCGTATTTACCTTAGTATAGAACCTGTACAGCTGAGGGGTATCACAACCAAAAACTGGGCACGTGCGAGTTGGACTCGCGCACTGAGGGTTCCGTACAAACTTAAATATGAAAACAGTTCAATACCCGAGTTAAGTTACGAAGATATTTCCGAATCGCAAAAAGTGCTTTTTTTTGTACATAACTACAAATTTACAGTTTTCAGATTTTTTCCTTTACTAGTGCTATGATACTCCTCCGCTCTGGGTAAAACGAGAGGGAGTGTCAGACTTTTACAGACTAAAATTCACCTGTGTTCATTTAGTTGCCCTTTGCATTCCAGGGACACGATAACTCTTACAAACAATCCCGCAGCCCATTTTGTTCCCTACGATCCTATTAACCCTGTTTGTAGGTACTTTCATCGTCAAGATAGGCAAGAATGAGAGGTGCTTGCGTATGTCTTTACCTGAGCTCTCAAGATGATGACATTGGAATACTTGAAGATGAAGTACAGCTGCACGAAGCAATAGAGAGGTAACATGACGTCGAGCACGACTTGCAGAATGTTCACACATTTGTCGTTGTCGAGGTCTTCATCGACTAGCTGGCCTATTTGTACTGCTAGGAGGAGGAGCGAGTGCACCAGGTGGCCTAGAGCAAAACCTGGAAGAAGACAAATTATTAATTAGTAGATCTGAAAAGCTGTAATACTATTAGTAACCTACAGGCTTCATGTAGAACGATAACGGAGTGAAGTGCCTAGTGGTTAAGACATTCGTTTCCCATGCATGAGGTTGTGGTTTCGAAACCGGCCAAGTACCTACTAAGTTTATCTAGGACATTACTGACAATTTGTGCGTCGAAAAGCACGTTTTTACGCCATGTTGTGATGTCATAGCTGTCAAATCGAAAAATTGGGTAGTGTGAGCAAAACAATAAATATTTTAAATAATATTTATTTACGAATCATGAACGAAAAAAAGTTAAATCAGAATCCAGTTCTTCAATTTTGCTAATCTCTGCGTCACTGTGTGAAGTGTCTGAGTAGTGGCAAATAGAAAAAGAAGATGAATTGTTCCTAACAATGAAAATAAGAAAGAAAATAGTTTTTTTTTAAAACTAATTATGAATTAAATAATATATATTTAGCTAATTTAGATTAAACAATAACGTTTTTACTTCAACTAGATAGTAAAACAAAGCAAAAAAAAAACCGTTATTAATACGCAAATAAGTTTTCTTTGCAAACCGTACTTTTCGATCCAAATTTGACAGATCGAGGTTATTGGCTTTCCTTCTCTTATTTGGAATCCACAGTAAGCACTTGGCAAGTGATGTGCGAGTGTTCGAAAAAATTACCGCGACCGAACGCAAGGGGCAATAAACGAACACAGATGGGTTTTAGTCAGTTAAGGCCTGCCACTACCTCTTGCTCCACCCGAAGCGGGAGGTGATATTTGATCATTTCTCACCTCAAAAAAAGCACATGATAAGTAATAAAGTGATTTTTTTATGGTCTTGTGACTTCACTAACTAATAGTGAAGAAAAACAAAGTGAAGCAACTAGGAATTGTTAAAAGTAGTGTAAGGACATGCCTTGCTGATCTCGAATAAGACAGTCGGTGCAATAACATGTGACATTTCACAAGTTTAGCATTAATATTCTAGTAACTAAGTTATTAAAGACAGCAGTATGATTTGCATATTATAGCTATACTAGCTTTTGCCCGCGGCTTCGCTCCCGTCAACTGATTACCTACCCTACCCTTCCTAGTTGCCTATCCTACACTACCTACCTACCATACGCTATCTACCTACCTACCGACTCTATCATACCTACATTTTTTTTGCTTTTAAACCTTCCCTGTATACTGATGAATAAATAATTCAGCCGTTCTCAAGTTTTAACGAAACTAACGAACAACAATTGATTTTTATATACACCCCAATTTTTTAATTAGTACAAAAAAAAAATATAGGGCTTTATCCGTACCCGTTACTGATAATATTTGTGTCGTCAAAAGTAAAAAAAACAAACCAAAATTGACCACGAAACGAACCATGGGCAAAAATATATGAAGTGTGGGCTCTTCCACCAACAGAGACGAGATCACTTTGAATAGACTTGTACTTCAATAAATATAAAGGAATAAACTCATTTTTATAAAGAATCCATGGGGTTATTTTGCAATAACATAAATAAACTATAATCCTGTAAAGTAATGCTGTTATGACATTGTAGTTTTTGTTGTTTAACAGCTTATGCTTGTTAACTGACTTCAAAAAGGAGGTGGTTACATGTTAGGCTGTATGTATTTTTTAATGTACATATATTCACCGATTTCTCGGTTAATATTGTGGACCGATTTATTTTTATAATAATTAATATTAATATCTTTTTTCATAAGTAGTAAATTTATAATGAATGAATGAATCATTCATAAGAATTGCTACTAGAAAATACTACGCGTAGTTTTTTTTTTCATTTTTATCGCCATTCATTCATTCATAATCAATAGCCTGTACAATATTTCCATAAATTAAGTGACATTTTGGGATTTAAACAAACGCTAATAACTTTGCTGTTTATGAATATTATTTATTGATACTTTATTTAAAAATTAACAAGACCTTTTCTAATAAGCCCTTTAAGTATTTGTACTAATTAAAAAATTTGTGGTGTATATATAGATTTGATTGTTAATAAAAATTCGTTCCCATCTGCCGCCCATCTTCATGGCTACACTTCAGTAGTGATAAACAATGATGTTATGGAGCTCCGTAATCGTAACTGAAACTAGCAGATATCCGAAATAAAAAAATATCTGTAACCGTAATGATATAAAAATTTCGGATAGTTTCGGATAAAAGCAGAGTCTAAATAATAGGTTACGACAGGTTTTTGTTTGTTTTATTTGACCAAACAAATGATAATTTAGACTAGAAATAAAAGTCAAATCTTGCTATTTGTATTTCTCTTTTATAAAACAACTAGTTTTTTTTTATGTTTTGCTTTTGAATTTTCTTTTTTAATTTTTAATATTCGTAACCGAAACTATCCAAAACTAGGAAATAATCCGAAATAATTTCATATCTGTAACCAATATAAAATTATTTCTGTACCCATATCCAGATACGAAATTACATATCTGTTGATAAATGCTATAGTTAATTTCTGTAGTGCTCTTCCCATGTTAATTAGACAGTTAGAGGACAGTTAGGAGATAGCGTAATATGTTACATCGAATTACTAATAAACTATGCTTCATACATGTTGTTGCATTAATCCCGGCAAGCGCGGAATGTGGATATTTAGGTCACAGAGTGCAACTCCACCAATAGTTGGTAGGTACAGCGTGGCTGTGAGTTGATGTAAAATAGGTATATCTATATATTTTAAAAGTGAAATTGACTGACTGACTGACACGTCAACGTTCAGGCTACTGGGACTAGGAATGTGAAATGTACACGGTTTCCTATTTTAATGTAAGCGAGCACTAAGAATACATTCCATTCTGTCCTGTCACTCGTCATGCTAAAATCTATAAATAGATCTTGATAAAAACAGTGCACGTCATGTACCTACCATGATTTTAGTGTCCGCTATCAGTTTTACCGGATCTTAATTATTTTGATATTTATCACTCAACAATAAATAAGCGGAGCTGAAACCACCAAAAGTGTGCGCGAATTGCACAATTTTTTACGCAATGTTATCAATATCTAATAAAATTGTCAAATATAAGTTTCAGTAGAAACAAGGAGGTTTTAATTTTCACACTAATATTATAAAGGCGAAAGTTTGTGTGTGTTTGTTACTTCTTCACGCCCGAACGGCTGAACGGGTCAGGATGAAATTTAGGACATGGATAGACCATGTCTTGGAATAGCACATAGGATTACAAGCTGTTGTCGTAAAAGGCACATGACACCAGTGTGAGAAACACAAGGTGTAATGAGAAGGTTTGATCCTCTCTCATTAGGTAAAAAAGTCACGGTAATAATTTAAAAGAGGCGGTCAGAAAAGTTCTTATCTAAGCTGAATGCATCGGGTGCACCGAAAGGATAAGGCCTTACATACGGGACTAGTTTCTGCCAGCGGCATCACCCGCGTCAAAGTAGAAAATTATCCCACGGGAACATACTTTCGAGATAAAAGTATTCAATGTACTCCAGGATATGGTCTTAAGTTACTTTTTTTTATTTTTTATTATTGATAGGCTCGCGTTTGACCACTATCTTACCAGATGGTAAGCGATGATGTGGCCGACGATGTGTGATGTGTGGGGTGTGAGTGTGTGTACGTCTTATAATAGCAGCTATCTACCAGTTAAAGTCCTCTCAAAATTGGTCCAACCGTTTCAGAACAAATAGACAGGTAGACAAAAATGTTCAAATATTGCATTTTTGTTATAGGTTTGTTTTGTAAAAAAAAATATTTTGACAACAAAAAACAGACACTTCAATTTTATTTATACATATATAGATGTACTTAACGATTTATTTTGAGTGATTCTATGTTTCGAGTACCTATTTATAAATAAATTTATTTGTTTATTATGAAAAATGGGATGACCTGATGGCAACAGCCTCTGCTAAGTTTAAAAAAAAACTATGTAAAAGTTCTGTATGTCTGTATTTACCATACACACTAACCCGTCCATGATGGTATGTTACTTGAATGAAGTCTTACCAGCGGCTCCCATCTTGAGGTAGAAGCTTCCCGAGTGCCGGCCCTGACTGAAGCAGTACTCGTGCTTGGTGGGGATGAGCACCGGTGGCGGCATGCCAGGCATCCTGTATGTCATGCTGGAGTCAGGGGTGCGGTCACCAGGTGTTACTGAACCTATTTGTTCCTGAAATTAACGACGAAAAATACTTATACAATGAAGGGTGATGAGTATAAAACAAACAAGATTAACGTAAATAAACAGAGATTTGTCTGTTGGTCGAGTGGTTAGTGGCCCTGACTGCTGCCGGAGGTCGTGATTACCACCCAGGGCAAATGTTTAGGTGATGAGCACGATCATTTGTTCTGTGTCTGGGTGTAATTTATCTATATGTATGTATTTAGAAATATATAAGTATGTTTATCAGTTGTCTAGTACTCATAACACAAGCTCTGCTTAGCTTGGAACTAGACGGCGTTGTGTGATAGTTGTGGAATATTATTATTATTATTTAGTTAGCGTATAATTTAAATACCCACCAAAATATTTTTGGTCCCTAAGGCTAAGTTCCAAGTAGAGAAAATATTCTACGTTATTTGCTTATTACGTTTTGTTAAGCTGTATATTACCGAATAAGGTACATAAACGCCATGCGGTTGACTTAAAAAAAAAACAAACACTCACCTCTTGTTTTCTAAAAAAATCCATAACAGTTTCTTCGTGTTGAGCTTTAATTCTATGATTTCGGACAGCAATTTTCTTATATCTTGTAATATCGAATATAAGATAAATGATATATATCATTCCAACGGTACATAGCACTATGGAGTAAATCTGGAATATAAAGTAAAAAATATTATTAAAAGAAAAATCTAAGAAATATTTTTATCTATAGAAGGAATGGGATTGCCGTTGTAAGTTCTATAAATAATAGAAACTTTTTATTTTATGTTGCTGTATAATGGTTCGTACAGACGAGTGAAACGTTTTAATAATCGTAAGATTTAATTTTTGAGGTATTTGAAATGGCCTCTAATATCTAATCTAGATTTTGTGTTTGAAAGTGTGTACCTAGTAGTGATGTTTGTTAAACTAAAAATGTGCGTTTCGAATACTAATATACTCATCATCATCATCTTCCTGCCTTTGTCCCGTCTTATTTGGGGTCGGCGCAACACGTTTTTTTCTTCCATTCTATCTTGTCAACTGTCATGCTATCACTAACTTCCTTTTCTTTCATATCACTGTTCACACAATCCATCCATCCTTTGTTTGGCCTCCCTCACCTTCTCCACCCATCCACATGTATACTCATAACTCTTTTAGTAATATGCGTTTCATCTCTCCTTTTTACATGACTAAGACAAACGATTCCCCTTCAACTTTTCAGTCACTGGTGCCACTTTCAAACTTCCTATTATATACTAATTTCTCACTTTATCCATTCTCGTCACACTACACATCCATCTCAACATTCTCATCTCCGCTACATACAATCTTTTTTCATCCGTCTTTTTTACAACCCAACATTCTGATCCATACAGTATGACAGATCTTAACACGGACTTGTAGATTTTACCCTTCAATTTGGGGGGCATCCGTGAGTCACAAATTGTTCCAGTGACCTGTCGAATACTAATACATTAATTACTTGAAATACTAATTACTTGATTCTATAAAATACAGAACAGGTGTTTAATTCAAAAACATTGTGCGGATAGTTTATATTATCTTAAATGCAAACAACAATTCAGTAATCATTTATAAATTAACAAGATAAGATAAATAATTCAGCGCAATTGAATCCATTTGCAACTCTATTTATAGGATTACATGTTAAACTCATCTAGAGTTACCCTAAGGCTATCTCAGCTCGGTCGTTGGAACTAGGGCAGAGCGGGAAATCAGGTACGGATAGGCACTTAGAGATAAAAGGAAATCTTACCTCGGAAATAGACTGGTCGACGAAGGAATCGCCCAGGTACACTACTAGTCCTAGTGTGACTAGCAATATCGCATACATGCAGCTTATAATGAGGGTCATGTATTTTCTGAAAAAACAAAAAAATATTTGAAATGGTAAAAAAAATAGATCTAAATGTTGAATAATTTCGGACGTATTAATAATGCAATTTTTGATAATTGTGGCCTCCCTTACATAGCTAAAGTGGGAGAGCCTGTAGATATCTATGTATAACTTGTAGGTGGAAAATTGATAGCAAAATACGAACTATTCAGCCATCGAACATAGTTTTTAGAACTGTGATCGATGGCAAATAGGGCTGTTGATAGAGTTCTTTAACATATTTTTAATGCAAAACCAAACAACATTTTGTCAGTCTGTCCACACAACACAGAATCGAACCAAAGACCTCTCACTCAGTAGCTTCGTTTTTTAGTTCACAGGATCGACGAGGATGTTCAGTAAAAAATATTTCGTATTACACTTCAGTAGGTTAAAAGGTTAGTGAGTGAATCCGACCGTAGCGATCAGTGAACTATGGCAATGTACCACGCTCGGAACACACACTATGTATGTAAATCAGCACTAACTGTTCCAAAAACTGAATGTAAAAGGACGTGACCGTTAAACGTGTATACAAACAAGTTTTAAATGAAAACTTTTTTTCATAGCAAGCTTTTATAGTGCGGTATATACCTATATAATTTAAATACCATTCCAAAAAGCTCAAACACGATAATTATCTGAGTTTTTATGGCCACCTTCCAGTTCCATCATCAGATTTTGCATTGTCATCTGATTTACACATCCATGCAAAATTTCCGCTCAATCAGTAGCCGGGAAGTGGACACTAATTAAAAGCTTGTAAAAGAACCAAATTTAAAGTTTTAATAAAGATTCAGTTATTTCAACCGTTTAGTACCATACTGTATAGAGGATACAGTAAGGAATTAAAAGTTGTTTTAGTTTTTGCAAAACATAGACTGGTAAATGATTGTGCGTGCATTGTCAATGCATTGCCATTTTAAAGCTTATAATTATGTACATCATGGTCAACCACAGCTTCACGTCACCTATTCCTATAATCGAACTATTCTGTTTGTAGGCCAAATAATTTTTTAGTTTGATAATTCATGACATTATCTCTTCTTATTTGAGAGCAGTGGTGGCTTAGTGGCCCAAGTTACGAGTTGTAGGTCGCGGATACAAAGTTTCAATCTCAACGGCGGATTACTTTGTGTAATTTATTTCATCACCTGCTCTCAATACGCTGAAGAAAAATATCGTGAAGAGACCGGCATGTCCTAGAACCAAAAATTCGAAGACGTGTGACATCATCAATCCGCTCTGGGTCTTTGTGGTGGATTACGGCCATTCACTCTTCTAGAGAAGACGCCTGAGTCCCAGCAGTGGGAACACTATAAGGTTGATTATGAATATGCATTTAGAAAAATCAATTAATTCAATAGTTAACTTAGGTACTTGGTAAGTTTTTTATTTTCTGTTGAATTGGTGGGTGATGTGGTACGTGAGTATTTACTAAATGTATGGATGGAGCATCCATCGTTCTCACAGAACTCTTTCTGATCACCTTCTTATCTCTAATCAGTAGTTGAACTTAAGTTTCGTGTGAACTGGTCTGGACTTAGCGAATGGACTGAGCATCCTTGTTCACCACAGAACGCTTGCTTGTCATCATGTTGCCTATTAGCTAGGTGCTGAACTTACTTGGTAAGCTTCTTGTTGTCCTCTGGACTGGTGGGTGGTGGGGCTTGAGTCTCGACTGAGCGTATGGACTGAGCGTCCATGGTTATCACAGACCGTTTGCGAGGAGTCGCGTTGCCTCGCTGATCGCTCTGCGGCATGTATAGGCGGTAACTGTCTGTTAAAATTAACATTGAATAAGTTCTTATATTTTTAAATTAAGAGGGCCCTTCTCCACTCTTCTATCGGCAATCTGAGCATGGTATAAAAGCTTGTTGTTTCATCTAACGCAATCCAACGCAATATTTGATAAAAATGTAACGCGAAAAAGAGAGATAACACTTCAATGCTCTATCGACATTATTTACTTACTCGAATATTTCAAAAAAATTGTTCCTAGAAATAAGTGTTTTTTAAAACCTGTAAAAGTTTTTAGAAAAAAACTTTCGTCATTTAGAATCTTGATTAAATGTGCAAGGTTTTTATAAATATATTTTTGTACTTATGAGCACATTATGAAGGGATAAAGTTCACGCAAAATAGCATTTTCAGAGGTTTTTACTGGATTAGTTTTACAAAAAAAAAGGTGTTTTTTTCAATACAAACCTAAATATTCCGAAATATCTAGAGAAAGATGTGTAATACCGTCATAATCACGTAAAAGGGGTTGGACGCTCGTGACCCATAAATCACACTAATATAATAAAGGCTGAAGTTTGTGTGTATGTTTGTTACTTCTTCACACTCTAACAACTGAACGGTTTTCGATGAAACTTGGTAGACGGGTAGACTATGTCTTGGAATAGCCCATAGGAGTATGTTTCCTTGGGACAAGTTTCTACTTTCACGAGGGCGTAGCTACTGGCAGAAGTTAGTGTTTTGTAAATAGATGAGGCTAAGCCAACTACCGTCTCTTGAACTCACATTTCAAAGCTTTTTACAAAAGTCTAAATAAAATCAAATTTATGGGATTTACAAGAGCTACCAACGATGACATGCTGATCTACCAAACCACACTGTGGTGGGAGACGAAGGTTATTATTCTCTCTCCAAGAGAGGAGACCCCCGCCCGGAGGACACGGTGGAGCATACGGTGGAGGTGTGCCCCGCTTGGGAAGAGCAACGCCGTGTCCTCGTGGGGGCGATCGGCGGCGGTGATCTCTCACGCCTTGGTACAGGCCATGGTCCGGAGCGAGGAGGAGTGGCAGGCGGTCGCCTCCTTCTGCGAAGCAGTAATGCTAGCAAAGGAGGCGGCCGATCGCGTGAGGCAACGGTCCTCACGCCCCAACCGCCGCCGGGATTCTGATCCCGATTTCCGGCCACCGTAGGCGTGGGCTTGCGGACGGTGAGCAATGGGTAGTTTGCCGTCCGACCGTCCGGTAACCGTCCAGCACGAGCCCAAGTCGTCGACGGCGCGTACTGTTTCACGCGCACCTCAAGGAGATGTCAGCAACTGTAGGGGCCCATCAGGGTCGAAGCCTACTGGAGCCAAGGGTCTGATTCTGAAAGTAAGACTCGGCCCTGGTACGAAAGGCAACGAAGGAACAGGAGTGGGTTTTTAGTCAGTAAAAGTCTGACACTATCTCCCGCTCCGCCCAGAGCGGGGGATGTCATAAGATGATTTTCCCAACGAAAAAAAAGAGAGGAGACTCGAGTCCTAGCAGTGGGTACTTTACAAAGTTGATTATGTTTATGTATATTTATTATCTACAAGCTGTAATCAATCCTGGACGTCTTGGCATTTTGGTAACTGTTTTAAAATGCCAATTTTCCTACAGTACCTTGGGCATGTTTATGAGCTTGTATGTATATATATTTAAAAATATACTTTGTGTTTCCCAGCTAATAATATACGCCACCCTATGTGTACGCACGGGTCGCGTAAGCCTCGTGTGCACGCACTAGTAGACCCTTTATATAACACGTTACTTGGTATCTAGACCACTCGTTAGAATGGAATATAAAGCTAATTATGAACTAATTACATCATATTAAATCCATTAATTACTATGTGCTTTTTTTGAAGTGGGAAATTATCAAATAACTTCTCCTGCAATGGGTTGAGGGAGTGCCAGACTTTTACTGACTAAAACCCTCCTGTGTTACTTCAGTTGCCCTTTGAGTTTCAGGGCCTTACATTAACAAGTAAATTAAATTAAAATATCTTGCTTGACTTGTTAAAATTGAAGTATTCTTGCCTCTCTGGTACTTATAACTTTATCTTCAAACATATAAAAATCTCGAGTCACAGAATTCCTCCGAAATGGCTTGATCGATTTTTATGTTATTTATGTGTATTTGGTAGGTCTGAAAAGAAGTATAGGATACGCTATTTTTTACCCTCCTATCCTAATTCCACATTTTTCTCTTTAACAATTTTGTTTTCCTTCAAACTTTTCCGAGTTGTTATTCGTTGCGTCACATCAACGATTAAGCCTTGTTTAGAATGTTAGAAATGCATGATAATGAGGAACTATATGATTCACAGAATTTTTAATTTATTTTAGATAGATATTTGGGAATGATACAGTTGTACTACATCACGTCACATTAGGGCCTGTGCACACCACGTTTTTTAAACGCGCCATTGACGCGCGTTTTAGAAACGCGCGTCAACGGCGCGCTTTTATCCTATTAAAGGTCTACAGGCTGCGTCTAACTCGCTTCAAACGCACGTCTGAAAAACGTGGTGTACACAGGCCCTTAGTCCTCAAATCAATCTGGACACGGTAGTTGTACTTAACTAACACTCAGGTTACGTACGTAGTAGATATTGGTGACTTTGATTTTTATTACTTTGACATTTTATCAATGTGCATGGACCATTTAATTACTTTATAGTGATAGCAGGTATTGGTAACCTCTGATGTCACATTATTATGAAATTTTAAATTAATGATTATATTTGCACTGTATTAATATTTGCACACCACAAGTTATGGTAGAATGTAAATGGGCCTATCTAAAATTAAGATCATACTAATTTGTACACTTACATTCTAGCAAATAAATAAATTATTATTATTATTATTACGGTTTAAGAAAGATCAAAGATGGCTTATCCTAGCCTGAGATTACGATCTGACTGGATATAAAAATATGTACTAACTCTAAATAGCATCACCCTTTTCATCTATAAATAATTTAATACTGTCAAATGTGGAAATATTAAAATCAAATTCTACCATTTTTACATTGCAATGTGATTAAAACGTGATCGCAAGGAATTATGAGTATTAAATAAATTAAGTCTATATTTTTCCGTCTTGTGGCATAGTATTTAAAATACGGAGCGTCTAATTTATCCACAAATCAATCCATTTTGACTTTAATCCCCTGTTTATCAGTTAATTCTTCAATGATGGATCAATAATCCAACTTAGACAATTTGGATAAAATTATTTATCATATTGCGATTATGACGTATTCAAATTTATACTTTAACTACGTTGTAACTTCATGATCATAATTTCAGCCGAAAGACGTCTACTGTTGGACACAGGCCAGCCTCAAGTGTCGCCACAACGAACGGTCCTGTATGTCTCGCATCCATCAGATTCCCGCGACCCTCACCATGTCATCTGTCCATGTTGCAGGAGGCCTTCCAACACTGCGTCTTCCAGGGCGCAGTAGCCACTTCAGAACCTTTCAGCACCATCGACCATCTAACTCTGCAAGCAATGTGATCTGCCCACTGCCACTTAAGTTTGACGATTCTTCGCACTATGTCGGCCACCTTGGTTCTACTGCGGATATCTTCATTCCTGATGCGATCACGCACGGAAACTCCGAGCATAGCCCTTTTCATTGTCCTTTGAATGACTTTAAGCTTTCTGATGGGGCCCATTGTAAGCGACCACGTTTCCAAGTTGTAACTTATTTGTGATAAAAGTGGTACTTGTGTCTTGTCATTGCTATTGCGTACCTAAGTATATCTACTATGATACGTCACATGTATACGTGCTATGAAATGGTACCTATTTAATTGTAGTTTTAAGTGAACCAATATAGTTGTTTTCCCTTTTATGAAAATTTTTCACAGTGCAATGGTAGATAGAACTGTAAAAAATTGTCATCAAGCTGACTGCTTATCAAAATAACGTGAACATACCTTTCTAAAATAATAATGTATGTATTTAAATCACACACGACGCATTTAAATCTGAAATAATCTATAAAAACTCGTGACATTTATTGTAAATCTTGCGGAAGCCGGTGGGTTTGCACTGATACCCTGATTGCGAACTGATTGTGGCAAAAGGAGTTTTTTCTAAGATAGTACATTTTTAATTCGCTTTTGTTAATCTATTAAATCGAGTCATAAATATAAAGTTTTAAGTAGATATAGATTTCTTTGAAAACTGATAGGTAAAGTTTATATTTATTAGAAAACCGTAGAAAAACAATATTATTATGTAACTTGCGTCTGACAGCGGCTTCGCATGCGTTAAAGTAGAAAATTTTCCCAGGGGAAGATACCTACTGGGATAAAAAGTATTACAGGACATAGTCTCTACCCGTATGACAAATTTCACCCAAATCCGTTCAGCTGTTTAAGTGTGAAGGAGTAACAAAGATACAAACAAATTTTCACTTCTTGGTTTGGCTTGTAAAATTAGGACCATGGTTCGAATACTTACTGAGTGATTTTGCGTCTCCATTTTTGAGGTTACCATTGTATGGCATTGGACTGGAACGATCACCTGATAAATAAATAAAATCGTCATACAAATGATTCGTTTTATTTGCGAACACAACTAGATAAATAAATAAAACTCACCAATAGGTGTAGCAGATCCCGATTCCTCACCTCTACTAAGATTAAAAACCCTGGGCGATTGTCTCTCGTTGGTGGAATCCTGTGAAAAACAGACGAATTTAGAAACCAATAAAATGCGCGGTCACAAATACCAGCAAATCCATATCTGCATATCTACAATGGTGGGCTAAAAAAGTGGCGAACATGCACATCGAAAGCCGTATAAAATCGGATTAATAACTTCATTAGCCGCTTGTTTCTCTCGATCGACACCACCCTGTATTTCACTATAATCCCATTATGGTGTTTCAGCGTTCCTCTGCAACGAATTTCGGCCCGCGCTATAAACGGGACGCAAAAAACGCTTTGTTTGCTACGATACTCCCAATGAACTTAACTGTATTTTTAAACGGAAATCCTTTCAGATTTCATACTTGTTATTATTGTTTATGTGTTATGCTTTATATTAAATTTCTACCTGGTTGAGTTCCGCACTTAGTTATATGCTGACCATGATTGTACATGGTGAATTTTTGTGTGCATGGTTTATAGTAAGGAATTTTGTAAACTAGCTTTCGTCAGCGGCTTAGCTCGCGTGAAAGAAGAAAATTACAAGTAGTATTACTAGTATTACAAAACGTATTATCCTATGAGCTATTATATGGTCTACATATGCGCCAAATTTTATCCAAATACATTCAGCCGTTTGAGCGTGAAGAAGTAACAAACATACATACACATACAAATTGTCGCCTTTGATATATTGGTGAGTTGCATAGATTGATAGATTAGAGATAGATTGAGTTGCTACAGGCCATGGAGAGCATTTAAGAACCATGTTGGTAATTAAATGCACTCACTAAATAAAAATAATTTTAGTGACTAACGAACTTAAAAAGTACCTAAATTATCAGGTATGATAAAATCTCCACATTATTTTCGGTAGGTAATACACACGTGTCCTAACGTTTACATTCCTCAGCCTAGAGTTCATATCGATAGATTACGATACGTCATCACTTAATTATCAATCACCGCTACGCAAAGGTTAATAATTTAAAAGATACCAAGGACTATTGGCTAATGACATTTCGAATGAACATGTTTTATAAACCTTAACAGTGGCTATAAGGGAAATAAAAAGTAGAGATCGAATTTTCATTAGGCGAGGCGTTGGGGCGGCACGGTGTGTCCGCACTCGGTATTAACAGCCAGGTGGGGTGGACAGAGATCGAGGGTGGGTCGGTGGGGCAGGGGGGCGAGGGTGGCGCGCGGCCGGCTGGACTCAAAAGGTTTACAGTTGGCTGCGCGAGAGTGACCCGCCTCACAAACACGGCCCGCGCTCGCCGCTCGACGCTATGGAAGTGTACCGCCGCTTTACAAACCTTTTATAAATTTTATTTTTGTTGCAGAATGATCATTTTGATAGACAGCTTTCATTAATACTGGGTATTGTGGACCTATTATAACACGGATGCTCTCAACTGCAGTTTTATTAACAGCTTTTTTTACAAATTAATAACGCGTTACGCATTGTGCTTGTTCTAAGTAATGAAATATTGCACTGTAGGTAGATAATTTAATTATAACAATTGCTCTCTTTTAAAAAAATAGTTTATATGGCCTAGGCAATAAATAAATAATTCGATATCTAAGTAAACCGTTGCTATAGCCACAGACGAATGATAAGATTGAATCTAGAGCAATAATAGCATCAAATAAAATAATAAAAAAGTGAGTTTGGCACACATTTCACGGTTCTTTTGGCGTTTATTCGCTTTAGATATGTTTTAATATGAACTAGATTAAAGAAGTACAGTAAAACTAACGTAAACAAATTTTTTAGGTAGGTACTTAATTTAAAATAATTTTAGAATATTTTGAATTTTATTTTATACCTTACAGTACTTAATTAATATTGATGCTTTCAGTTACCAAGGCCGTAAATCCAAATTTCATACTTTTGGCAATTAGCAAATTACGAAATAGTTTTGCGAACAAGATGTGAATGAGATTTTCAAGGAAAATGTTGAGTAGTAAAAGTTTGATTTTTCATCGTAGTACAATTTTAAATATACAGATTCATAGAGCGTGAAAAACTGTGTAAAGAGTGCATCAAAAAGTAAATTTTCCCAAAATGATCTTTACGCTTTTTTTAGGAACCCAAAAATACAAATAAGCAACAGCTCCGATTAGAATTTATTTTCCCAAAGGCATATCCATATATTGCTCTAGTAGAAATCATTACAACCCATTGGGTCCATATATACGAATTCGTTGTTTAAACTACGGACGGCGCTTAAAATAAATTTACTTTGAATACGGGCCAAAACAGCCTGTTGCAAATATGTATCTGCACGATAAAAAAATGAAAAGCTGTTCGTCAGTAACCGCATGATTTTAGCACGTTTGAACTGATGAGGCTATTTTTTTGTTTTAAAATATTCGTAAAGACCGAACAAGGATATAAAAAAAAAAATGGAACGTTTTCGAAAATTATGATTTAAGACGTTTGTGACCGGAAAAGGCGACTGGGAAGAGTGGAAAATTATGCAGAGACCTTTTTCCAGCAGTGGGCTATCGTAGGTTGCGAAAAAAACTCCGAAAAATGGAAGTATTCGGTAAAGACGGCGCAGTGGCTGAGTGATTGGCAGTTGCGCTAGTTGTCGCGGATTCGATTGTCGCAAAGAACAAATACTTGTATGGCCTACTGATAGTCGTTTGGATGTTTTTTATATGTGGGTTTACATGTTTTTTGATGCAGGAGTGATTCCTAGTGTGGGATAAAGTTTTTATAAAATAAAATTCAGAAAGTGTTGGTTTTCTATTTAATTCATTCTTTATGCGCATAAAGGTACAGAGGCGGACTTAATGCCTTAGGCATTTTCTACCAGTCAACCTTGGGTGATGCAGAGAAGAATAGTGGTAGGTGCAATAAAAGAGGGAGACAAAAATTCTATAGAATTTGAACAGGGCGACTTATAGTTGAAAATTAAAATATTTACGTTATCTTACGAAAGACGAAAGAATTTTGTAACTAATAGGTACATAGGTACGTAGATACATGGCGTAATCGGATAATCTCGATAATTTATCATAATTAACTACTAATGACTCTGTTTTGATTAAAGGTTTAGATTTTATTGGTTTGGTATTTTGGGTTTTTTCAGTGGCAATGATATGTGTGTTTACCCCAAGACTGAATCATTTACCTATTGAACATAATTAATGTATCTACATATTACACATCAACAATGTACACTACCTACATAAAAGTAAAGTAAGCTTATTGTGTAAGTAAATTATTGTTTTATAAAACATTAGGGCGAAAAAAATACTATTGTAGATAAACTATAAAACTCGGTGTTAAAATAAATAAATAAAATAAATAAATAAATAAATAAATAAGCTTTTGTAATATAAACCTAACCGCTAAATAGCGGTTAGGTTTATATTAGAAAAGCGAAAGTTTGTATGTATTTGTGTGTGTTTGTTACTCCATCACATTCAAACGGCTTAACTGATTTGAATAATAGTTGAATGTTCTGGAAAAAGTCAAGATACTTTTTACCCCGAGAATATTTTTCTTTGTTATTATAGTATCTAGTTGTTTTATACTAGTTGTATTTTTTAAGTGAAAAAAAATATTTGTTCTATAAAATTCGATATCATCGGTGTTAGTTCAGAACCTTGTATATTAATTTTTAACAAAAACCCAAATGTTGTTGTGTTCTCTATAAAAAAAAACTGGGCAAGTGCGAGTCGGACTCACGCACTGAGGGTTCCGTACAAACTTAAAAGGTAAATTGCGGTTTACGATTTAAAAAAAAAACTACTTACTAGATCATCTCGTTCAAACCAATTTTCGGTGGAAGTTTATAAGGTAATGTACATGACATATTTTTTTAGTTTTATCTTTTTTGAAGACCTATCCATAGATACCCCACACGTATGGGTTTGAAGAAAAAAAAAATTGAGTTTCAGTTCTAATTAAGGGGAACCCCCAAAATTTTTTGTTTTTTTTTCTATTTTTTTGTGAAAATCTTAATGCGGTTCACAAAATACATCTAATTACCAAGTTTCAACAGAATAGCTCTTATAGTTTCGGAAAAAAGTGGCTGTGACATACGGACGGACAGACAAACACATGACGAATCTATAAGGGTTCCGTTTTTTGCCATTTGGTTACGGAACCCTAAAAAGGTTAGCATATAACAAAGTTCTATATTTATTTCTTGAAAGTGTTCTAGATACCTACGGTTGAAATTAAGTTGGAATCGTGTCTAAAGTTGTATAAGGACCTGCACTGATTCTGAAAATATTTGTAGGCTACCTATGCAGTGATTAGTAAGTGAATGATGTTTTTCACAGATAGGAAAGTTATGATTCAGCAGTGGAAACGTTAGGTTGATTATGTAAAGAGAATGACTTACAAAATAAGTAATTTTTAACCGACTTCAAAAAGAAGGAGGTTCTGTGTTAGGCTGAATGTATTTTTTTTATTTATGCTCACCGATTTCTCGGTCAATTGTGGACCAATTTTGAAAATTATTTTTTTGATTGAAAGGTTATGTTTCTAAGTTGGTCCCATAGAAATATTGTTAGGATCTGATGATAAACTTTGAAGATATGGAATAGAACTCCTTATAGGATCACAGCTGAATTGTCATAACAAGTAAAATGGCTTTGTTTATACATCTAGTCGATGACTGACTGAAAGAAGCGGGGGGCGGAGGATATATCGAATTGATCTGATGATGAAACCGGAAGGTAAGCTTGGGCTTGGCTTATGTGGTCCATTACACGATTATTTTGCTGTCAGTTTTGCCACAGTCAAATATCTTGACTGACGAAAAACCTACCGTGTAATGCGATGACTGACGTTTGCATGACGAAAAATGTATGGTAATGTACGATTCCGTCAGTCAAGCTTCATTCATGATTGATGGTTTTTATTGACACTTGCATGATTGTGTAATGGACCCTGGAATTTTGGAATTGTTATGCAATATTTTAATGATTAAATTTTATAGGTACCTTACTGAAGAACTTGCACACTATTTAAGTTTGGTTGAGGGGTACTTTTTAGTTGTGGTACCACTACACTTTTTGGTGTAAAATAAAAGACTTTCTACAAAAAAAAAAAATACAACCGACTTCAATGTAGAAAAAAAACACTAAAAACCAATTTATTTCGAATTGGTTTGGTCTAGCCTACTTTTTCGAAATGAAAAAGCTAACATAGCATAGATCAGTTTTAAAACGCTAAAAATATATCCGTCTTTAAAAAGCTAGTCAAAGATCATTACCTCTCTACCATCTCGTAATGTTATATATTAGGTCTTTACCTATGAAATTGGAGATTTGTATAAAAATTTTGGTAATTTTTTTATTTCAGGTAATCAAAGTACTGGCCCAAATTATCTATACAATTTTGCCATTTTGATGGCAGTTTGTTTATCCCTTGACTGTAGAAGTCTGCCGGACGGGAGGCGATGAAGTCAGCGAAAGCGTTTTGTACTGCATCACGGGTGTTGAATTTTTTCCCACTTAAAAAATTGTCAAAATTTTGAAAAAAGTTTTGAAAAAAGTAGAAATCTTTTGGAGCAAGGTCCGGTGAGTACGGTGGGTGACGGAGAGCTTCCAGCTGTAACTCTTGTAGCTTTGCGATGGTCTGTCGTGAAGTGTGAGCTCGCGCGTTGTCGTGGAGACACAATGGGGAAGAGCGATTGACTAGTCTTGGTTGTTGAATTGCGAGCTTCTCCATCATTGTTTGCAATTCTTGGCAATAGACATCTGCCGTCACTGTTGTGCCATTCGGTAAGAAGCTGTGATGTACAAGTCCGGCACTGGTCCACCAGACAGTCACCATCATCTTCCTATGAGTAATCTTTTTTTTAGCGCACTGATTAGGTGCTGTACCCGGGTCCACCCACTGAGACGAAAGCTTACGGTTGTCGTACAGGATTCACTTTTCATCGCAAGTAACAATTCGATTAAGAATTCCCTCGTTTCTATGCCGATTCAGTAGTGCTATGCATGCTTTGACACGTAAATCTCGCTGTCGGTCGCTTAGTTCGTGTGGCACCCACTTATCTAGCTTTTTATTTTTCCGATTTGACGCAAGTGCTTCAATGTTGTTTTAACACTAATTCCAAGGCCCGCAGCAAGCTCAGCCGTAGATTGAGATGGATCCGCTTCCACTATCGCCTTCAATTCGTCGTTGTCGACAATAGTTACCGGCCGACCGCGAGGCTCGTTCTTCAACTCAAAATTTCCAGATTTAAAATGATTGAACCAATAATGGACTGTGTTTATGCAAGCAGTGTAATGCCCGTACACGTCGTTAATGTTTCGTGTTGTTTGCGCAGCGGTATTTCCACGTAGGAAATCATATTCGAAAATTGTACGAATTTTCAGTTTATCCATAGTGCCAAAAACTACCACAATGTCACAAAAACAAAAAACTATCTAAAAACAAATGACTGAAATTGAAATAAAATTAACACGTCTTTCGAATAAAATTTATTTGAATTTCGAATTGCTCGCCAATCCACAGATAATTAATTCTGAAAATGCTGGTTATAGAATCTCCAATTACATAGGTAAAGACCTATTATTATACCTATGCATTTTTATAATTATATTTTTATTTATTTATCTGTTTATGTGTTTTATTTACTGTTATTGATATGTATGTATGTATGTACTATAAGATTAAATTTAGATAATATATAATATATATATAGCATATTTTAACATTTTAACTTATTTATATGCACTGTGTCTACATCTCTCATCCAACTCACCTGTCGTGCGAAGTCCAAGTTTACTGGAAGAAATTTCATTAGAAATAAGCAGTACCTTTGTGCTCTTCTATCTGTATTTGTTCTTTTCATTTGTAAGTGTTTGTGTGTACAAAGTACAATAAAGTATTGACCTCAGTTGCATTGATAAATTCGTTACAAACATATTATCTTGATAGTAACCTTAAAATCGAAAATATTGCTTGTATCATAAAGTTGATAGCCAGACAAGCTTCTTCAATAGCCTCTAATTTTCCTCATGCAAACTTTCAGTTTAAGGATATAGACAATAAACTGATAACCTTCGTCAACTGAAGGTTCATCGAATCTATTTTTAATTGCAGATATGTGTAAAGGCCAACGAATCAATTGTTTACGTTCTGCGGGGTTTTCTTTAATATTAATCGAAACGCTTCTGGAATTTAGATTAAAGTATTTTCAGCATGCTTCTAGAACACATGAACACAGTAAAATTAAGCGCAAATAGGTTACTTCTAGGCAAGCTTACTCAAATGTACGCCAGCCAGATCATTGTTTACCATTGGTTAAGATGTGTAATGGTAAAACCCGAGCCTATCAATGACAAAAAACTTCGGTTTAATTTAACATTCGACGCTTGATTTGCGGTAAAGTTGTAAGGCACGCAATTTGTAATACCTACAACGTCTAGGTTGTGCCTCTGCTGAAACCTCCCTGTGCGTCGGGAGTCGTAAGGCGACTACCAGCTACCGTAGGTGCGGGGGTGGGGATGTCAGCAAAATTGATGGGACTGGCTGGAGTCAATACCAGGGCTGCATGATTGTTCGAAAGATTTACCACGGCCCAGGAACGCAAAGGGCAGCTGAAGGAACACAGGTGGGTTTTAGTCAATACAAGTCTGATCTTCTCTCTCGCTTCACCCAGAGCGGGAGGAGTAATTTGATTTTAAAAAAAGTGTCTAGGAACGAACAAAACTAAGTGTTCACAAGACACTTAGTTTTGTTCGTCATTGTTTTGATAACCTGTTTTGTTTGTCTTAATGTACTTTAAGGATGCGTTTCCATTGAAGCGGAGCTGGGCAGTGCGGAGCGGAGAAAAGTAGTGAAAAGTGGCAAGTATTTCCACTCCACTTTACCCTGCTCTGCTTGTCGGCATCACAGCCTGCTCGACTCCGTTCTATCCAGTTCGAGACTGCGTGTTCATATGTTTTATTTTAAAGCTCAGTTTCACTCCGCTCCACTCACACTTTTTGACTGATGCGGAGTGATGATTTCAAGCACTGTGATTGGCCAATTCACGGTCCGCTCCTCTCTGCTCTAGCCCGCTTCGCGTCAGTCGAAACGTACCCTTATTTATAACTCATTCAATAAATAATAAATCTAATCAGAATCATATCAATATAGAAAACCCCAGTTCCAGATAAAAAGTTTGCTCATGCCATTTTTATTAATTACTTTTATTTTTTTATATATGTTGCAGTTGTAACTTTATGGACGTATTTTTTTTTGGGTTTTCCTCGAATGCGTTTTCATATTTACCTATAATTTTCCTTGAGACTGACTGTATTTTGTTGATACTGTGTGTTTTTGACCGACTTCAAAAAAAGGAGGAGGTTATCAATTCGGTTGTATTTTTTTTTCATATTTTTTTGTTTGTTACCTCAGAACTCCGTCGTTTATGGACCGATTTACAATTTTTTTTTTCTCCTTATAGGATATGCTGCCAAATTGGTCTATTTTTTTTCAAAATCTAGTTCTAATGATGGAATACATGAGGAATCGAGGAAACTCCTCAAATATTATAGGCAACCATATAGTGATTTTGGTATTTTCATCGAGAACTTAAGCGTCAAAAAGTAACATTTGATGAAGTGGAACTGATGAAGAAGATCAGAAATGGTCAACAGAACTTCATACTCACATAGATATCACAATGAATATAGTTAAGCGACTATGACAATACAAATAAATGAATGGTTCTGAATAGTTACGTTGAAAATGGTATCATCGAAGTGATCTGATGATGATGATGAAGCCGGAAGGTAGGCACTGGAACTCCGTAATTAATCAATGTAACCTAACCGTGTTTGGACTTATTAGAATTGTCATGAGATGCACTTTGGCTATAAGGTACTGTCGAAATGATCAGTTCATGGAGTCGGATGGTAGTCGCAGGAACTCCGTAATGAATCAATGTATCCTAGCCTTTTTTGGGCTTATTAGAATTGCCATGAGATGCACTTTGGCTATAAGGTACTATCGAACTGATTAGATGATGGAGCCGGAAGGTGAAAGGTAGACACAGGAACTTCATAATTAAACAATGTAACCTAGCAGTGTTTAATGTGTTAATTGAACTCACCGGTCGCTCGATCTCGCAACTAAAAAGTGTGAAATGAAAAGTTTTTCTTTCTGTATTGGATTGTTTCTATATTTTAGGGTTCCGTAGTTAAATAATCAAAGTTTTGCCGTATCTATATCTGAAGATGCTTAAGTAAATCTTAATTGGGAGGTGGCATTCTCACTTAATTGATCCATTTACCTACGAAATATTGAGGTAAAAAATAGTTCTTTGACTAAAATCAAATACTCTTCTAAGTTTCTGACAAGACTCTCAAAAAAGTGACAAAAATACGGCAATAACGACAGCTTTTTTGTCAAAAGAATTTTTTATTTTTTTCAGTTAAAGTGCAAACATTTTCAATCATAGGACTAACATTTATTGGCGTTATTAATAAATACATATGACACACAGAAATAGCCTGTCTATTCCAGTTTAGTTAGTCTACAACCCCATTTTGTTAATCACTACTTTTTGTCATACCGGTTGAAACAAAGAGAGAGACTTAATTATATTTATATTAATGGAATTTCATTATCAACAATATATAGTTGGATTCATAACAAAAGCATTACTCCGTAAAAAAATATAGTAGGTATAATTAATAAAAAATATGTATATAAAGAAAATGAATACTTATAATAAAATTATTATTGTTCAGGAAAAGTGTAGCTAAAAAAGAGGTGGTGCCTATTTAGATGACGGGAAAAATAAATATGTAACTGTAAAAATGAGGATACATTGTGCCGACGTCAAATAAATTGGAATAATATATATATATCTACTCGTTTATATATATAAAAGGAACTGACTGACTGACATATCAACGCTCAGCCAAAACTACTGGAACTAGGAGCGTAAAATTTTGCACAAGGTTTTTTTTATGACGTAGGCGAGCACCAAGAAAGTTTTCCAAATTCACCACTTAAAGAGATGAAACGGGGGTCTAAAGAAGTTTGTATGGAGAAACCTACTTTCAAACGGGCGAAGCCGCTGGCAGAAGCTAGTAAATAATAATTTAAGAACTTATATTTTTTCACTTCGGACAATAATCATTATATTTCATAATAATTATAAATACTTCTACTATTTTTAATACTTCTTCTGGTAGAGAATGCCTTGTGGCATAAAGTCCGCCTGTGTACCTCCACTGTACATGAAGTTTAAATAAATAAATGAATAAATTTTGTCTAACTAAAAACTAATTAGTTCTAATCAATCCGGGTCCAGTGTTTAGATTTTATCGATTTTCATTATATTATTTGATCGATTCAGCTAGATATAAATGATATGACTTATTCATTTCCTTCTCGAATCAATGTCAATGTGCCTTGATAATAATGTTTGCGTGTGCCCGCGATGCATAGTGACGGTCTAATCAGTCATAAGTGAGAGATCAGAAAGTTTGATATCCACGTGGAATCTTACGAGGATAATTCGATGCTGATAAGATTAATTGAGACAAGAACCAATGTGAAGCATTTCCAGTTGCCGATATCTTAATGCCAAGATAAAATGTCTAATTTTATGAGTTAACATTTTATTGAAGTCGTATTGTAATTAACTTACCGACTAACTTACCAAAATCTCGAAAATTCGTTGATTCCAGTGAATAATAAAATTGAAATAATTGTATTCGACTTCAGGATTCGAGATTATTTTTCTCTAATACATAAAAATCTCGTGTGTTACTTCACACAAACTTCCTCTGATATACAGAAAAAAAGATTGCATGTAGCGGAGGTGATAATGTTGAGATGGATACATTATCACCTCCGCTACATGCAATCTTTTTTCATCTGTGTTTTTCATAGCCTAACACTCTGATCCATACAGGATGACAGTTCTTATCACGGACTTGTAGATTTTACCTTTCAACTTGAGAGGCATAACATTAAATATAATGGTACTTAAGACGTAAGCAACATTGGCTCAATGTGCCTGAAAAAAACCTGCCTTGGCTGCCTGCAGTTTTATTATCAGCTTCCACGTCCTTGTTAATTAATTTATCAATAGAATGATCCATAAACACCTGTTTCCAGTTAAATCTACATGCAAATCAATGTGAACCCTCCAATACCGAGGCTGTACCAGTTAATCTAGTTGTTATTTAAGTGAATTTACACACGCAGTAAATACCAGTTACTAGTTGATAAAAACGAATTGACTTCCAGATTTAATGCAACCAGCAATTAATTGACTGTCAGTCATCGCTGGGAATGTTTGAAATTCGCATTTCAATGTATTCGTACAGCTTTTGTTTGAGAATGCATAATTTTTAATTAAATTTTTTAATATGTTTAAAAGTAAGTATAATGTGCAGTATGAATACCTCTGCCAGGGCTGCAAAATTGTTGAAAAGAGTTTCTGTGGCCCGCAATGGGTAGCTGAAGAAACACTTTGGGCTTTAGTCAGTAAAAGAGTTTATGTGGCCCGCAATGGGTAGCTGAAGACACACTTTGGGCTTTAGTGAGTAAAAGTACGATACTCATCTCACTCCAACCAGATGGGAAAAGTCATTTAATGGTTACCAATGAAAAATAAAAAGAACACATGTCGTGAGAGACGCCATCAGCGCCAAAATTAACTATCTATCGAGTTTATCAACATATAAAACTAGAATACTAACTGCGGAAACAATATCAAAATTGGTAGAAAAGCAAATGAACCAATAACAACAATATAACAATTTTAAACAAATATATTTATCTCTTTCGCCAAGATACCGTTTTCTTGTGCAGCGTGATGAACTCTGACGTTAAAGACCAAATCGGACTTCTTTTTCTTATTATCAGTTTTGAAGCTTTGTAATTTGGTTGTTGATGAATGAAGATATTTGTCGGTGAAGTCAATAGTACGGAAGCTTGAGAATGAATGAACGAGCTAAGTGAAAAGTGACAGATGTCACTTTGACAGAACCCGCGCTGACGTTTGCACGAACCGAGCAGATAAAAGTGTCGACCGCAGAGGTCCGTGGCTCTTTCCTCTGTCGGCAGCCGTGCGTACAACGTCTAGTCTCGGGGACTGTCTCACTGCTCGTTGCGTGAAGTGAATACTTAAAGCTTGCATCATAATAAATCAGTTGTGTGATCTGGAATAGTTTGTTTAATTCTCGATACCCAGCCATCGCCCACAAAACAGAGCAAAAATGATGATCGGCATCCTGCGCCGACATATTCTTAAAATTATTTCATATTTGTTTACTACAGCAAAAAGATTTAATTTAGCAAATAAACCAAATTATCTAATTAAGTAGCTGAATGTTAATTGAATAGGTACTAACAATACAAAATATTTTGGTCTCAAATCAAGGCGCAAATAATGACCAAATTCAACAACTTGTTGTAGAGCCGTTTGATCTAATGAGCTATGATAAATCTTTAAATTTTTATTTTTCCTACCAATACTATAAACTAGCTTCTACCAGTGGCTTTGCCCGCGTAACAGTAGATAATTATCCTAAACTTCACATTATGTGTGTTCTTATTAGTCCTTCATGGTCAAACGACAGAACGGATTTAGACAAAATTTGTCACACGGGTAGACCATGTCCTGGTATAGGACATATGATGCCCTATTCTAGGTCAGGAGTAATAAACACACACACAATTCATACTTACTTTCGCCTTTATAATATTAGTGTGATATATTGCGACGTGAAAGTATGTTTAAATAATTTTAATTACGCCTCAATTGCTGACTGAACTCATCATCATCATCATTTCAGCCGAAAGAGGTCCACTGTTGGACATAGACGCTCAGGACCGGTTATTATGGCGACATTTGGGAGAGCCAAATGTCGCCATAATAACCGGTCTCGTGCGTCTCGCATCCGCCGAATTTCCGCGACCCTCACCAGGTCCACCATGTGGGAGGCCTTTCAACGCTGCGTCTTCCGGTACGTGGTCGCCATTCCAGAACCTTTCATCCCCATCAACCATCTGTTCTGCGAGCAATGTGCCCTGCCCACTGCCACTTAAGTTTGGCGATTCTTCGGGCTATGTCTGTAACCTTGGTTTTCCTGCAGATATCTTCAACTGACTGAACTGATTAGAACTGAATTTCGGACATTGGTAGACGATAATTTCATAATTTTGATCATACGACACATTCCATTAATATACAACTACTTTCCCGTGGTTTAATTTTCGACTCCTACGTGAGCGCTTCCGCTGGCACAACCTAGTAAAATAATGAAATCAAAATCTACTCACACTTCGCTCAATATCAGGGTGGTACATAACATTCCTCTGTGGTCTCCGGCGAGCTGCCCGGGATGCGCTGGCGGTCACCAAGTTGCCGGCGACGGGCCCCGGCTGAGACATGGTGCGCCGTCGACCCTGGGCTTCCTCCGAACTGGACCCATTGCCGACTGATGCATTGTGGACCTGGAGGTAGAAAGATAAGAAGAATATGAACATTTTTTCTTGGGTTTTGGGGAAAAATAATAATTTTCTGGTGTTTAGTGGTTGTAAGGCTCCAGGTGCAGCTTGACATTGCGACATCCCTTTAAAAAGGTGTACTTTTTTAAATTAAATAAATTCGTACCTATCTGATGGTGAGCAGTGATGAATATACCTAAATTATAATCGGTCAGGATTTAAAAGTACGGTGTAAAAGTTTTATATCGATTTTTCTATGGCAATGTCTCATCTCATCGCTATCGCAATGTCACGTCATGTCACTTTCTGCGATAGCCTTTATTTACGCCCTTAATTCAGTATTTGATTTAAGTTACCTACGACTAGCTGGATTGCGAGATTGTCCGAAAGAGTTACCGCGGTCCTATAACGCAAAGGGCAACTGAAGGAACACAGGTGGGATTTAGTCAGTAAAACTCTGACACTCCCTCTCGCCCCACCACAGCGGGAAGAGTTGTATTATGATGAAAGTGTAACGATTTCCCACCTCAAAAAAAGTACGAATAACCATCCTGTCATATATAATAATAATAACATTTATTTCAGATCACAATGAATCCATATAATAGTGTTATTAAAAAATCAAAATTGATGTTAGTATCTTTAAAAATATAATAATTATAATTTAATGCCTGCAATTGAACCTCACACTATCCACGTAGTGTATAATACATACTCGTAGATGTATGAAGTCAGATCCAGTGACGCAGCATTGGGCAATCCCACCTACCGCACAACACGCTCAGGATGCCGTGGGAGCTGGCACGCAGTCGCTTCAGATCGAGGCAGATCGCTTTCGGATTAAGGCATGAAAGCCATCAATCCTCGCCTCAGCAAACATCGCCGACGCGCTACAAAACCGCGGCAGCCCCGCCAGCATCCTGAACGCGTTGTTGTACTGCACACGCAGGGCGTTGTATGCCTTTAGCGTATACCTAACCCACAGACTGCACGTGTCGAATGACCTGCAGTAAGCTCTAAACAGTGTAATTTTAACCTACTTGCTACAACGTGCAAATCTTCGGATCAGCATATTACATCGGACTGCCTCCTCTCTCGATGGCCAGATCATCACATAAGTCATCAGACCCAGTGACCCAGGTATTTAAACTGCGTGACTCTATTTAGAGATATGTTACTGACAGGTACTTGTGGCTTGCCACTATATATGAATATTCGAGAAAAAATACAGGTACGTATCTTTTTTTTTAATTTGGTTATATGTATTTTTCACAAGCCCACTAAATAAGGTTTTTTAAAACTTAATATGAAAAGACTATGCAAATTGTCTACTTTGTAGTTGTTGATACGTAGGTAACAGATTAAATTACACAAACCAAAAATAAGTCCATAATTAACTTGTACTAAATAGAAAATATTTTGTATTTGTCTCTCAGATTACTTAGAAGATATTATCCATGTTCTGAGAGAAACTCTCTTTTGAATTAGAAAATGGAAGGGTTCTTTGATGTGTGGCTATATGGGTTGGAAATATTTATCCTTATCAAAGATTATTAAATAAATTAGTAGGATTGAGAATATTGTCAGTCATTCACGTAGTAATTAGGTACGTCGTATTTTTGTTGGTTTTATAAAATTTATTTTGTTGATTTTATTTTCTGCGGAAGCAGTTCTTAATTAAAGCAGCTCTTAATTAATAAAACTTGATTATTTAATGCAAATTTGAGCCAATTTGAATTGAAAATTATACAGATGTGGCATAAACACAACAGCTTTTTTTTATTTATTTATTGATTGAAAGCTGGAATTTTATGTATCAACATCGGTTCGTATTTATCTTTTAACCTACGCATTGATTCTCGATGGTACACACCGGATTTAAGACGAAAAAGCTTACTTACTACCTAATTTTGTGTCGTTATCCCTATGATGGCGTTTTGATAAATCTGCATCTGTATAAAATACTAAAGTGCGTAGCCATTGCGACTTTATGCATATAAGATATATAGATAAGCGTATCACAATTAATTTTATTTTTTCATTAGTATCACTGTTTAATAAATACATCAGTGATACAGGCCAGAGTGACGTAACGATAATTATTGTTTTTTGATTGATTACAATGAGCATTATGGGCTCTAGTTCATTAAGGAAAGAGTACTTAATTTATAATGTGTTTTTTTTTAACAATCTTTAGCGCTTTATTTTATACTTTATAGTCATTTTAGCAACTGGCGCCACCTTCTTTGATAGCGACTTTGTTTTATTAGTCACTTATAGGTACAACTCACGTGATTTCTAGCTTCGCAGGGTTTTAGACATGACAGCATGACACTGATTCTTGATACTAGAGTTCTAATCACCCCAGACGTCACTGCTGTATTCTACAGCGAGATTTTACCGGTCGAGCTCAAAACCAATAACACTATTCAGGTTTATCGCATCTTCATTGAATGTTGGTCCACTAGTTTAAACAATGGGGACTCACGTTGGGGCATTGTGTATCAATACGTGATGTTGTCCAGCGGCTGGTTTCACGACGGCAGTACATCTCAACTGTGAGTAAGATGCTTATGCGCTCTGAGAACAGGACAACTGACAGACAACCCGTCGCACTTTACTCAGTATGCCGTCGATTCATTTTTGACAATGTTATTTAGTAAAGATTTATGCATTGTAATTGTAATTAGTACTCTACTTTACTTTGTCTTTAAACGCTTTGTCTAACAATGGGCTTCGACGACTTGAAGCTGTAACTCAAAATTCGAGATCAATGCCTATTAAGTGTATTTGACCGTTTGAGTAGGAGGACAAGAAAGATGTACTTTTTCATCAATGTGACTTTGAATGAGATATTTTTTGACAGTGCGTAGAATTTTTTGGAGCTTGAAGTCTTCTCAATAAATATAAAGAAAATTTTGTTCTTTTGGTAAGCACATCACTTAAGAACGGCTGAGCCGATTTTTTTTTGTTCATATTAATAGTACATAAGGTTTTGATTTGTCTCTTAATTAAAAAACTCTGTTTGAACCAAACAACGCCTAAATCATTAACTTCTAGAATGTAAGTAATAAATTATATTATTTTTTTTATGAGTTCTTAATACTTATTATATTTAAATCTATACGGAAGAAAATTATAAAATACTAAATGGAAACAAGAAATGCTAAAAAAATTGGGTAATTACAAAAAATATAATAACACAAACATTATCTAATACAATTTTTCGTACGCACCCCAGGATCGACACCGTTGCCAACATCGGAAGCACGTACTCCCTCGTCTTCACCAAATTGCTGCAGAGACGTCTCCGAGTGGAACTTCTTGTCTCCTAAATTCCCTCTATTTACTATTGCATCTAAAACTTCCTTCTTCGCTGCGTTAGTGTCCGTCATTTTTGTGTTTTAATTTTTCACTCTATTTATTTAAACTATTTTGTTTTAAAAAAATAACTTTCTAAACGACATGTTTGGTGACACTAAGCTAGTGCGATTTAGATTGCAAATGAATTAATAAAAACATGATCGGTTTCCTATCTGTTATCAAGTAAGGACGTATCTATAATAAAGATGTAAATATCGCGATTGCTTTACGATCGATGCAGACTTCCTCTTTGGGTTATTGTCGACGGAAAAATTGATAATTTGTACATTACTGTTTAGTCATTAGTCCTTCATAGTTAATTTTATATGATTAAAGATTTGTTTATAACAAAGAGATTTATATCAAAGATAACGCTCGGTTTATTCAGGTAAGCGCCGCTTGTCAGGAATTGATAATTTTTTAACCGTCTTTGGACGACGCGCGGTGCTGTTAATTAGAAGCGTTATTTTTCCAGATAGATTACGTTGATTTGCCCGATATACGAGTATCTATGCTATTTCATATATTTGATTCTTTGTTCGTATTTAGTAGATCCCAAATATTCATTTTGATTTCTTGAAAATATAAATCTATACATCTAAAAAATAATAATAATATAAAACATAATTGAGCGCAATTAGATAAATTGAGCGTCTATTTCATCATTTCAGCCGAAAGACGTCCACTGCTGGACATAGGCCTCCCCCAAGTGTCGCCACAATGAACGGTACTGTGCGTCTCGCATCCATCGGACTCCCGCAACCGTTACCAAGCCATTGGTCCACCTTGTAGGAGGCCTTCCAACGCTACGTCTTCCGGTACGTGGTCTCCATTCCAGAACCTTTCGGCCCCAATGGCCATCCGTTCTGCAAGTTCTCCTGCGGATATCCTTATTCCTTATTCGATCACGCAAGGAAACTCCGAGCACAGCCCTTTCTATTGCCCTTTGGGTGACTTTAAGTCATCCGATGAGGCCCATTGTAAGCGACCATGTTTCGGAGCCATATGTCATTACTGGCAACACGCACTGGTCATAGACTTTCGTCTTGAGACACTGTGGTATATTGGACGAGAAGACAACGCGCAGCTTCTCGAACGCCGCCCAACCGAGTCAGATTCCGAACGTCTATTTGGTGAAACCTAAATAATAGTTTTTGTTAAAGTTTTTGTAACTGTTTTGGTGTACAATAAACTTTTACAAATTTTCATTTCTTAATTATTATTATCATCATCATTTCAGCCAAAAGATGTCCACAACTAGACAGCCTCCCCAAGTGACGCCACAACGATCAGTTAAAATGACTGATCTATAATATTATGCAGTATTTTTGTACTACTTAGACTAGTACAATAACTGCAATCAACTCAAAAGTATCTAATGGCCATCGATAAAATCGACCGGCTCCAGTAAAATGATTAAAGATAGTATTTTTAGTAATTCTTGCTAAAATATTTCATGATGACTACGTTCTTAGTTTTCTATTAGCTTCAAATCGTTTTAGCACTTATTAGACACACAATTATAGGATTCATATCAACAGATTGATTTCACGTGATAGCGTGTTTATTTGTTGATACAAACATTCGTCATGGTTCAATAGCTTTTAATGAACGTAATTTTAAACAGAACGGGGGATTTGCTATATCAAAATTTATTGTTTAGTACCTTGTGAATATGGAAATAACCATGAGTAATATAACCTACATTGGTTATATTTGATTATTGCATTCAGGTCACGGACTGAAAAACCCAGCCAAGTGCAAATAGGATTTAAGCACTAGGGTTCCGTGTCTGGGCACACCACAATTGTACGAGTAAGTCCCCTCTTTGAGGAGTGGCTGGAGAGACGCCACGGCGTCTTTACCTTTCGCATTACGCAGGTCCTCACTGAACATGGCAAGTTCGCAAAGTTCCTGTTTCGGATTCAGGCGGAAGAAATGCCCGGGTGTCACCATTGTGCGGATCGTCCGGAGGACACGGTGGAGGTGTCTCCCTCTTGGGCGAAGCTCCAGTGTATTCTTACAGAGGCTTTCGGCGGTGGTGGTGATATTTCGCGCCGAGCTCTGATCCAGAACGACAGGGAATGAGGATACCGTCGCCTCCTTCTGAAGAACAGTAATGCTAACGAAGGAGATGCCCGCTAACGTGAGAGAACGGACCCCCGGCCGACGGTCGTGAGGCGATTCCTGCCCGTAGGCGCAGGCTGGCGAACGATTAGCAATGGGTAGCTCGCCGTCGACCCTTCTGGTAACGACTAAGCCTGAGTCTTCGACAGCGCGTGGTCACGCCACGCGTGCCTCAAAGAGATGTCAGCAAACCATAAGGGCTCAGTAGGGCCGATACCCGTTAGGGTCCCGTGGAGGTCCTGTAAGGGTAACCCGTGGCACTACATCATAAAGGGCAACTGAAGGACATAGATGTGCGTGATGAAGGACATAGATGAGTCAGTAAACATCTGACGCGCCTTCTCGTTCTCCCAAAAGCGGGATAATTCATTGGATGGTTTTTTATCTCAAAATATAACAAACTTTTTACAAAAAAAAAACAACGTACCTCATTACAATAGTTATTTGTTATACAAGAGTGCAAAGTTAGTTGCATTTTAACCGCATGCTTAATTTTGATGACCGAGCAAGCGAAGGATTTTAGAATCCTGAGCGTTAGCGAGAGAATCCAAAGAGCACGAGGTGAAAAATCTTTGCACTCGAGTGCATCGCGTAACTTTTCGTCCCACCTCAACGAGGAAATGAATAAATGCAAAAAAAAAGAAAAACTGGGCAAGTGCAAGTCCGTTCCGTACAAACTTACCTATGAAAACAGTTAAATTCCCGAATTGAGTTACGAAGATTTTTCCGAAACGCAAAAAAATTTTTTTTTTGTGACGCTGCAATTTTACAGTTTTCAGATTTTTTCTAATACTTGTGCTATGAGACCTTGTTTCATGCCAAATTTCAGGATTCTAGGTTAACAGGAAGTACCCTATAAATGTTGATTCCCTTGAGAGTGTCGAAATACCTGTTTTTTACAACATAAACGGCGGTATCTTTTTTTTCGTTGACTCGTCGCTAGAAGTTTGATTTTTTCACAAGTTCAAGGGACCGCAGACTTGAATATATGGTTTTAATTTCAACTCGATACCTCTCGCGTTTCCGAGATAAAGGTTTTTGACAGACAGACGGACAACAAAGTGATCCTATAAGGGTTCACTTTGTTGGTTGGTTAAGGTACGTTTTTCCTTTCAGGTACGGAACCCTAAAAAACATTTACAATCACAAGATAATTTTATTTCAGTTTAGGTATTAACTACTACATTATGATAGGTAAGTATTGCAGAAGAATCTTTAAATTATAACAAATAATACATAACTATAATTAAGAAAAATTAAAAGTAATGTTGAGTGTAATATTTTTTAGGTACTGTAATGTTGATGTTTGTGACTTGTGTACTGTTTTTGGTAAACTATCTGTCATACTTAATAGTTGTTTCCGATTCAGCGGATTCCCTTGGCGTACATGTTGGCGAGAGAGGGCGATGGTTAGGTGTTTCGTAACTGCTCATTTTTTATGTAGAAAGGCCAATCGAAGGATCTGACTAAGGCTCTTTCAGTGTAATAATGGCTCCTACGATGCCTTCACATATTTTAGACTTATTTTGGATGGAATCCTCTATGTATCCCTCTACAACCGCATTGGACTTCCAGCCTCCATAGCGCTTAAGGGACAGAAGATCAGCTCCTGAATCGGCCAAAAGTGTGACTGAAGTTCGTCAGAAACAATGACCCATGTACAACGGGGGTTCTGAAAGTTGCTGTTTCTCGTATACTGACAATTTTATTAACATCCATAGGCTGTTTGACAAACTTTCCGTTGCGATATTGTAGAAAAAATCGATTGATTGGAGTGTTAGGCGGGCGTAAGGCTTGATATTTCTCAACCATTGTTACGTATTTCTTGCGAATGACGAAGATGCGGTCTCTTTTTGTCTTTGTATTAGATAAATTAATTAATAGTAAGTCATTTGAATGTTTCTCAATGTTTTTGACATTAAGTTGTGTTAGTTCATTCGACATGCTCTGTTTATACCAATAATAAGAACAACCTGTAAGATTAGATAAATTAATAAAATTTATATGCATGCATTTATGCCTATCAAAATCAACTAAGTTAGTTTTAGATTATGTTAATTAGTTGATTAATATACTTAAGTAGATACTGAATGTGCAACAGACTCACATTTGCCGCCCAAAGATACGGAATCAGGTCTTTTGTTAAGAAACTTTTCAATTTCAGATGCTGTGAAAACCTTCGATTTTTTTGGTAGATGACCAGATGACGTTATTTTTAAAAATGCTACTAATTTAGGATAGTTGTTGATATGTATGTCTTTTTTCATCTTTATTGTTGCTTTTAGCATTGAATACGTACTCCCGAGATCAAGAAATCAAGCACTCTAGTGCTTGATTTCTTGATCTCGGATAATCTAATATATAAAATTCTCGTGTCACAGTTTTCGTTGCCATACTCCTCCGAAACGGCTTGACCGATTTTGATGAAATTTTTTGTGCTTATCCGGTATCTATGAGAATCGGCCAACATCTATTTTTCATCCCCCTAAATGTTAGGGGTAATTTTTTTTTATTTTTTAGACAAAATTTTTTATTTCTCTAGGAAATTATTTATATGGCAAAACAACGTTTGCCGGGTCAGCTAGTATTATATAATAAAATATGCCAGCAAAACGTTTTTTGGGAAAGTTTTGGCTCCTTTAGCTAGTCGCCACGAGTTAAACATATCGGACTGTTTCAAATACTTCTCGCGTGATTGTTGAGGGAGAAAGTTCATTTGCGCGTTATTAACAGTTTCAGCCAATTCTGTTGGCGTCAAATAAATTTCTTCGTCGATATAATCACTTATTTTAGGTCTTTCACTTAAACCTTAGGTTGAAAACTCAACCTAAGGTTTTTGTTTTGTTTTCAACATAACTTTTGGGAAGTCGGTATTTCTGGTTATATTTGTTTGTTATTTAAAACCAAGTGTAAGTTTTTTGTAGAGAAGTCGTTTAATTTCTTTTGTAAAAAGTTTTTTATTTCAAACTTTTTAGTTGTGATACACCTATAGACAGAGTACTTACCTCTTAAGACAATTCCAATAAGCCCAAACACTGCCAGGATACGTTGTTTTATCACGGACGTACCGTGACTACCTTCCACCTTCTAGCTCCATCATCAAATCAGTTCGATGGTACCTTATAATCAAAGTGCATCTCATGACAATTGCAATTAGCCTAAACACTGCTAGGATACATTTTTTTATTATGGTATTCTCGTGTCTACCTTCCACCTTCTGGCTCCATCATCAAATCATTCGATGGTACCTCATAGCCAAAGTGCATCTCATGACAATTCTAATAAGCCCATCCACGGCTAGGATACATTGATTAATTACGGAGTTCCGGTGCTACCTTTCGGCTTCATCATCACCACCATCTGATCAGTTCAATGTTACCATTTTCAACATAACTACTCAGAACCATTTACATATTTGTATTGTTATATTTGCTCAACTATTTTCATTGTAATATATATTATTAATAATATGTGAGTGTGAAGTTCCGTGGCCATTTCCGTCCTTCTTCACCATTCACCAGTTCCACTTCATCAAAAGATACTTTTTGACTGTAGATGCATGAGTTCTCGATGAAATTACCATAATCACCATATGATTGCTTATATTATTTGAGGAGTGCTCTCAATTCGTCATAAATGTCATCATCAGAACTGAATTTTGTAAAAAATGAGTCCAATCTGGAGGCATATCCATTTATGTAAAAAAAAAAAACAAATTGGTCCATAATAAACCAGCTATATTGTTTGCAAACAACATTGTAATTTATTTACTATTTATTAAGTTAATTATATTAACTTTTCGGCTTTCTCCATTTTGAAAAAAAAAACAGTATTTGTTATTAAATACTTAATTAATTTCTCACGTTTTTATCTGTGAAGAACGTCGTCGTCGAAGCGGTGACCTCCCTGACGGGGTCAGCGTGGTCTGCTACGCAGACAACTCGCTGGTCCTGGCGCGGGGAGAGTCGTACCAGGCGGTGGCCGAACTAGCGATACGCGGGGTTGCGACAGTCGTGGGCAGGATCCAGAAGTTGGGACTCGAGGTGGCACTGTACAAGTCCGAGGCCATGTGCTTTCACGGCCCACGGAACGCGCCACCACCGGGTTCCCAACTAACTAGGAGGAGTTTACATCGGCGTCGGGTCGATGATGAAGTGCCTGGGAATCGTTCTAGCCAGCCGTTGGGATTTCGAGGAGCATTTCCGACTTCTGGCTCCCAAACTAAATCGGACTGGAGCTGCCCTCGGGTGGCTTCTGCCCAACCTGAGGGTTCCCTCCTGCCGGAGGCACGCGGGGATCGTTCGATCCATGGCCTTTTATGGCGCACCGGTATGGGCGCCGGCGCTGCGGAAGCAGCCGGCGGCCCGGCTGAACGCATGCCAGAGGGTCATGGCCTTACGGATGGTGCGAGGATACCGGACGAGAAATGGCGACAGTGACTGTCGCGACCCAGTGCTGGGCACGCCACAATTATGGCGGTAACTCCTCTCTTTGAGATGTGGTTGGAAAGACCTCACGGCGTCCTCACCTTCCGCATGACGCAGGTTCTCAGCAAACACGGTAAGTTCGGGAAGTTCCTGCACCGGATTCGTGCGGAAGCGACGCCCGGGTGTCACCACTGTGTGGAACGCCCGGAGGACACGGTGGAGCATACGGTGGAGGTGTACCCCGCTTGGGTAGAGCAACGCCGTGTCCTCGTGGGGGCGATCGGCGGTGGAGATCTCTCGTGCCGGGCCTTGGTACAGGCCATGGTCCGGAGAGCGGAGGAGTGGCAGGCGGTCGCCTCCTTCTGCGAAGCAGTAATGCTAGCAAACGAGGCGGGTGATCGCGTGAGGCAACGGTCCTCACGCCCCAACCGCCGCCGGGATTCTGATTCCGATTTCCGACCACAGTAGGCGCGGGCTTGCGGATGGCTAGCAATGGGTGACTCGCCGTCCGATCGTCCGGTAACCTTTCGGACCGAGGCCAAGTCGTCGACGGCGCGTATTGTTCCACGCGCGCCTCAGCGAGATGTCAGCAAATCGTAGGGGCCCAGCAGGGTCGAAGCCTACTGGGGCCATGGGTAGTGTGAAAACAAAACCTAGGGCTCTGGGACGAAGGCAACGAAGGAACAGGAGTGGGTTTTTAGTCAGTAAAAGTCTGACATTATCTCCCGCTCCGCCCAAGAGCGTTATTAGATGATGTTCCCACCTAAAAAAGAAAAAAAAACCTACCTACTCTGCCTTACCCCACCTACCTATTTTTTTTTGCTTTTAAACCTACCTTGAATGCTGGTGAACAAAACAAAAAAAGAATGATTAAAATCGGTCTAGTAGTTCTTGAGTTATATATATATAGTTATATCTAGTAGTTCGTGACTAACGAACAGCAATTGATTTTTAAATGCATATTTATAGATATACTAGCTGACCCGGCGAACTTCATACCGCCTAATAGTAAGGATAACGCCATCTACTGGCATTACCAGAACAGCATAATACAATTTATAATGATATTTTAATTACAGATGGCGTTGTAATCGGATTTTTATCCATTTTTTCTCACTGTTTAAACCTACCCTGGATAATCTCGAATATTTCAAGACCAAAATTAGCCAAATCGGTCCAGCCGTTTTTGAGTTTTAGCGAGACTAACGAACAGCTATTAATTTATATAATATATAGATAGATAAATAGGTAGGGTAGAAGATAGATAAATCTATGTATATATATTGTGATTTTTTTGATAAATTATCTCCCTGTTAAAGAAAAAAAATAAGCAGGGCTTTTTATCAGGTTGACGAAAAGGAGGATGGGCGAATAATATACGGACATGCGTGACATAGTTATACTGTGTTACTTGATAGCTGCGCCTCAGTTTCAAACTATTGCAGCTATCATCGTACATACATAAATTGTTACATTTATTTCTAGTTTCAAATAAAGATTATTATTATTATTATTATTATTATTATTATATAGTTACATTGATACCTAGGATTACGGAAGCCTAAAGTGAAAAAATAAATAAAACAGTTTATGTTTAAACTAGCTTCTGTCAGCGGCTTCGCCCGCATAAAAATAGATTTCTCCATACAAACTTTGAAACCCCGTCTCATCCCGTTTGAAGGTGAATTTTGGAGAACCCTCTCTTAGTGCAGTAACGTAGGCGACGTTATAAGAGGAAGCTTTGTGCAAAATTTCACGTTCCTAGTCCCAGTAGTTTCGGCAGAGCGTTGATATGACAGTCAGTCAGTTTCTTCTTTTATATTTATTGTATAGATGAAATCACCAACCATTTATTCGGAACTATGAGAAATTGATATAAAAATCTGAAAGCATAGCAGTTTGCGTCAAAAATGTGGAAAGACTTTTCGGGATAAGACCAAAGAGATCACCATCAGCTCCTGCTGTGTACTAATCACCTCAGAATTTTCAGGTTAAAACATAAGGTGAGGTCCACTAGGTGAGCAGATGTACAACGCTTAGGGAGAATCTTATCAAAGTCATAATAAAAAAGTGTACGTTCATAACCTTTCTCGACGTCATTCATATCCCTATCTTATTTGCATTTAATCCTAAATGATTCTGTGTCTGTAAGCTTAATAGGCTCATAATACACATAATGTTATGCTATTTACGATCGCTTGATTATTTGAGAATTCACTTTAAATACAGTTAAAAATGCACTCATAAACATAATCCATTTATTTGTTTATCAACAAAAACTGATATCTTTCTTGCAGAGGTACACGTGCGTTCTTCGCTGGGTACTGAAGAAACAATTTTTGGTGGGGTACAATCTACTATCACGTTAATATTATAATAAAGGCTACAGGTTATGAGTGCGTTTGTATTTTTCATACTTCTTAACGATGGAACGGCTGATCGGATTTGGATTAAATTTCGCACACAGGTAGACCACGTCCTGGATATTTTTTTTATCTTGGGAGTATGTTCCCTTGGATTTTTTTTACTTTCATGCAGGTCAAGCCACTGGCAGCAACTAGTTAGAATATATTGCACATATAAATTATTAAAAACATGTGGCATTCTTGAGCCCCCTTATCATGGACGTTTAGGGAGGATTAAATTTTGAATACATTGCAATTGAAGTGTGTGTTTGGATTGAGTGTTCTTTTCTAGCGTAGCATAGCATAGAATAATCAGCCTTTTAATGTTCCCACTGCTGGGAATCAGGTCTTCTCTCTCTAGGAGAGGGAATGGGCCGTAATCCACCACGCGAGCCCATTGCGGATTGGTGAATGTCACAAGTCTTCAAATTTTTTTTGTTCTAAGAAATGCCGGTTTCCTCACGATGTTTTCCTTCACCGTTTTGAGAGAAGCGGTGATGAAATAAATTACACAAAGTAATGCGCCTGGCTGGGTTTGAAACCGCGACCTAAAACTGTTCTTTTTAAAAAGTTCAATAAATTTATGCGAAATCAAGGAAGGATTTTGGAAAACTTCATGGCAAAGATGAAACAATTGTGTAATTGATAGGAAAAAAGTAGTGCTCAATTAACTGGAACACTCAATTTGCTAACCTGAGAAAATACTAAACTCTCGTTTCTCGAAATATAATAGATATATGTTTAACATTTTTATGTGAAATAATTGTGTTGAATTAGGGAAAACTATTTGATGATTTTAACCTTTAATTTGTATGTTGTTTATTTAGGTGGTTTATTTAGAAAACTCAATCCTCTTATGGTGCAGAACGAGTGTTCCCAAAATAAGCATACCATTTTTCGCCGTCATAAGAAACGACTAATTGGTACCGTGCACTAGCTTGCGACGTTTTATAATTTTCCATATCGACGGTTGAAAGGCTAATTGATATACAATTGCGAAAATTGTATATCAATTAGCCTTTCAACCGGCGAAAAATGCTATGCTTATTTTGAGAACACTCGTTCTGCACCATAAGAGGATTGAGTTTTCTAAATAAACCACCTAAATAAACAACATACAAATTAAAGGTTAAAATCATCAAATAGTTTTCCCTAATTCAACACAATTATTTCACATAAAAATGTTAAACATATATCTATTATATTTCGAGAAACGCGAGTGTTAGTGCTATCGACATTAAAAAAAAAAAAATTGTTACCTGACTCAAACGACGGAGAAAAATTTGCTGATTCCGAATATGTATATAAGTCAACATTGGAAAAAATGTCGTTTAGATCAATTAGCCTTTGAACCGTCGATATAGTAGGCTTATGTGAAATAAAAAGACTTTTTGTGCACACTCAAGCAAACTCATAAGTTTGCTTCCCATAATCAATATGTAGCTTCTGCCAGCAACTTCGCTCGCGTGAAAGTAGGTTTCTCCATACATACATAACTTTGGACTGGGGGGTGAATTTGTAAAATCCTTTCTTAGCACATACTTGCGTCATAATGTCTATCTGTGAGCCAAAGCGCAATCCGTTTGGTTGCTGCAGTAGCCGTTTGAGCCGTGTGTAAATCAGTCAGTCAGTAATAGTTACCTTTTATATTCATTCATACTCCAGTTTTAAGGTACATTTAATCCAAAGTCTCAACACTAATAAAAGCTTACAAATCGCACATAAATAGTGAAAATCAAGAATTGATAATAATGTAGCAAACACTTTACGCTCAAGTGTCCATGAGTCTGCTTAGTACATCCTTCAGTTCCAGAGAGAACTGTGACACTGGAAGCGCCAGCTCTGGAGCAGACGTTGTAGAACCACCTTTGTCCTTGAGGATGTAGTCCGATGGCACCACGAACAGCGGCTTCTTGTCACCAACAGCATCCAGCTTCTTTAAGAACGGAGGCATTGGCAGGTGAGGATGCTTTACCAGCCAGTGCTGGAATGCCTTTGTCGACCTTGAACATTTTTAAGAAGAATTAGAACACATTTTCTGGGGTACAGAAAAAGGACTGTTCTCGTTGTTTGTATAATCTATCTCTTGTTAATCTACAACTACACTAACTCGAGCGAAACCGCGAGCAAAAGCTAGTCTATCTCTGCATAATACAAATTTTAATACGGGTCTTCAAGAGAACGACAAAAGATCATGTAACCGCATAATTCCAATATTTTTAGGGAAGTCAGCAGAGGGCATATGCCAATTCGAGCGTCAATCAAGGACTAATTTGCTCCAACAGCCATGGATCATGCTGAAACGAGTTGTAAAAAAAAGTAGCAAGAGGTCCTCACGTAAGATGCTGTATCTCCTCCCAGACGCATGACATAGTGCGCAGATCTTCCGGAATTTGGACACCGCGCCACTGCTTGTACGTATTGTTTTGAGGAGGTATATGCTTCAACTTGTGTGGCAGGCTACTACCAAATGCCCTGGTATGTGCCGGACTAGTTTCTGCTTTGATGTCATATGCTATTTGTCGCCTAAGCGCCTTTATACAAGAAGCCTAAAACATACAAACAAAGGGAATAAATTAAACCGTTTTAGAAATTTGATCAGTAGTTGATTCAGATGCAAAAGAAGTCTTAACTAGAAAAACGGGTGAACTAACTCCAAAAATTATTACTGCAATTTAAAGAACACATTTAGCTGCGGGATTGATAAAGGATTACCCGGGTCCTAGAACGCAAAGGGCAGTTGGAGGCTTTAGTTAGTAAGTCTTACACACCTTGTCGCTAAACTCAGATCGAGAGAAGTTATTTGATGATTGCCCACCCAAAATAAAGGAACACAGTTAAGAATCCCTAAAATAAACTTCAGACAAATAACTTTTCACATACCTTTGGAGGATAAATGTTCAAGAAAGCTTGGAAAGTTAGCTCTAAGGCAATAAATGTGTAGAAACTATTGTAAAAATTTCATTTTTTTTGAGCCAGCAGCAGCAGCAGGTGTAGTTATTAATTTAAAAACTTACCCTCGGTACGCCAGTATTCACAGCAATACTTTTCAAAACACAGGGTATTATTTGGGGATCCAGCACCAACCCGCGTGAAGAATGCTCATCGAACCACACCTGAAATACGTTAGATATATTTTATACTATTACATTAGCAAATAGGTATGTGATATATTCATATCCGATATGGAGATACATGGAAGTAGGTACGTGCCTGGAATAGAGCTTCAATGTCTTCAGGTCTCTTGATTTCACTCTTGAATTCAACATTACCCAAACCAACCCACCAATCGTAGAATTCGTTGGATATCTGGAAAAGTACACAAAGATTTTTTATTTTTTTATTAATGATACGCTAGCGTTTGACCACCGTCTCACCTGATGGTAAGCGATGATGTGGTCGACGATGGAGCACGCTTGCCTAGAAGTAGCCTATTCATTCTTGACTTAAATACCCTTAACCCGTTTTGTGCGTATGAGTGGGATGTCTATCATGTACCGGTGGCGCAGCGCCGTACGTCTAGTGGTCCGATGATGGAACGGACTTGATAATAAGATTGCGGAGGATTTGTGAAAAAAAAGTTTTTACTTGAAAATTAATAAAAGACCGAAAGGCACATAATTCAATCATATTCTAATGTAATAGATATTGTCATCAGAGCACCTTGACAGCATTGCCGAAAGCAGCAACGAATAAGCTAAATTACTAGCAGATACTTTATGAACATAAAAAACAGCTTTAATTACTTTTTTCGTCAAAATTTCTGCTCTCTTGCTAAATTCATCGGAAGCTGACACTTCAAAGGTCTTATGTTTGTATTTGGAATTCCACTTAATCATGTCCGTTTCAGATTTATTGCAGTAGAGCATATCGAAAAATGGATTTTGGGCCGCTGGTTGGTGTAGCAGTAGACGCCTGCAAATGAATAACGGAAGTCATTGACGAATCTGATTAGGGGTTTATGTCTATAATACCTTTCCTAAAGAGCGTAAAATTTGGCCGATGGTAATTTTTTTAACCGTATGACCGATTGCAGCGATGTCGTTGCCAGTTGACCACTAGACAATGAGCGCTAATATTGTATAATTTGTATTGTAGTCTCGATGTGTAATTGGAATATACATAGTAATAGTGTCTAACTGTGTTTTTAATATCGTGCGGATTTCATCACGCATGCGGAAGTGCTCCGCATGCCCCCGCATGCTGCTCGATATCACGCCCCGCATCCCTCGTGCATATTCCACGTATTATAATAAATACTTGAATGAAAAGGACATTTGCGGGGGCTACGCGTGCGGAGGAATCCTGCATGCTTATAATACCTATGACGGTCGGAGAGACTTCCCGCTCGCACGTCCATGTCATCACTACTGCTCGCTGCTGAATCCAGAGATGAGAAGAATGAATGTTTTTCTGGACCATTTTCGTCGTCACCGTCAGTGGTCTCCATTAGCATTGACAAGTGTCTAGAGAATGATTTCGAGAGCATTTTGGATATAGACTTCGGCAGGTTTATTGTTTTGCTCGATGTAGCCGGCTTTCTTTCTGGTGTTATGGTACTATCGGTCCATTCTGATTCCTCTTCAACATTTTCTTCGGCTTCTTCTTCCATTGTGAAATCCGTGTAATTAGAAAGATGGCGATTTAAGCCCACCTGAGAACATAACATAAAAATTTGTTTGGAATCTGCGTCATTCTGTACTAAGGTAAAAATAAACTTTCTCTGTTTATGCTAAGAGAGGGGGTTTTTGTAGTGGTTCTTTATTCTACTGGCAACGAGTTTAAATGAGTCTGCCCAGTACATAACATAGTCGGCCTTATAATGTTCCCACTGTTGGGACTCATGCCTCCTCTCTAGAAGAGGGAATGGGCTGTAATCCACCACGCGAGCCCAGTGCGGGTTTGGTGGCTGCCCATTATACCGTACAGCTATCATGACCGTTTGAGATTATTTGTCCACTAGAAAATTCCGTCACGGACTAATACCGTAGCGTACATTTTGACGGCACCGATACCCTAATGCTTGACACGCGTCGTAACGATGAGCATACGGGTTAGAACCACGTACTATGACCAAAACCCGATAAATGATTTTGTGCGAAAGTACGGTCGAAAGCAAAAGTCCATAGGTACTACAGAAATAAAATCGTGTGAAGCGAGAAATGACGCCATCTAGCGTAAAACCAGATTGAAATGTTGCTATCGACAACATTACATTATACTGTTAATAGATGGCGCCGCTGTGCTTCAAATGATTAATGCTTAACTAATGCTTATTTTTGTACTTTCTTTTTGTTTCTTCAAACATTGAAATAATTTATAATTTCTTTTAAAGAGATGAAGATATTAAAATTGAATATCAATTTATAAATATTTGAATATCTATGTGTTAGTTTCAAACTTGAGAGGGTAGGTTGAATATGGTTTTACAGGCCTCACTGCAAAAGTCCATAAGAACGCTAAAGATTACATTGCTACGAACCGAGCGAGCACGATACTTCCGTGCGTATGTGTGCGCGTGTATGAGTATCCACATTCCACAGATAACACACATTAAGGAATTGTCGTCGCACTGAGCTTAAAACATCATTATTATTTTTCTGTGCCATTGAATACGCATCACACAGTCACAGAGGCGACTTGTTCTTACCATTGCATTGATAAAATTCACACAAATATGTCATGTGCTGGTAGCCGTATGAACTAAGTGTTGGATTCGCAAACAACGTAGCCCGAGTTCAAATCATGGTCGGTCCTGGTTATTTCTTACTTTGAAAATTCCCAATCTATATTAATATAGTTGTTTTTTTATATTTCTATGAAAAATAATATTGCATTTTTTGCACTAAATAGTTGCAAATTACGAATATGATCTATTAACCACAAGAAGAACACATTCGTAATTGTCAATTATTTAGTTGTTATATCTTTTCGATGATGTAAGGTGGAAATAAAAAGACGTGTTTAATAAAAATCTTTATTCTTTATATTTACAAATTAAACATTTATGAGAATTGTGACGTCGAATTGTTACCTAGACAAAAAAAATATCTTGTAACCGTTATCTATGTTACGTGTAAGATTGTTTGTTGGAAGTATACCCACTTAGACCATTCATAATATGAATAACGTAACAATGAAAGGATATTAAAATTTTAATAAAATAAAATATAATTGTTTATATCCAGTTATTTATTGAAAAGTGATATATGATTTAGACTTTGTAAACATTTTATTTTTATGTAACGTCACAATGAATGTATTGAGGTCATAGCTTAATTGTTCATTTTCTTGACGAAAAGAAGATTGAAACTAAACCTCAATTTCTGTTAAAAGAACTTTAGTTCTCACAAGCTAATCGTCAATTAGACGAGAAAAATAAATTGAACTATTATGTTAGAACAGTGTGGGTAGAAGAATAAAAAACGAAATAGAATCATGATTATTGTCAACAAAATTGATAGCGAGTTCACTGCATTCTTAAGATAAGGCGATGGCACAAGTTAAAAGATATAGCTGTTTTAAACGAAAGTAAACACAATATAATACAGTGTTTGTTAACGAATAATCATGGATATGTTAAAATAAAATGGCTTACTAAATATTTAATTACACCTACTGATTTTACTAAAACTTAATATTTTGTATAACCCCCATTATTTTCGATACAGTCAAGTAGACGTTTGCGCATGGACCCAACCATATTACCGCATATTTCGCTCCCTCTAAAACTTTCCCACACCTCCATGCAATGTGATTTTAATTGTTCCGTAGACCTCTCATTCCGCGAGTCCCACCTTTGCACCATCAAACCCCATAGATTTTCTATGGGGTTGAGGTCGGGTGATCGCGCTGGCCATGGAATAACAATTACTTCCGGGTGATTGTGAAACCACTCACGCACAGTACTCGCTCGGTGAATAGGAAAATTGTCCTGGACAAACGGAAATTGTGCTAACTCATCAGCTGGGTAAATGTTGCGCACAGTAGGTAGCATAATTGAGTCTAACACTTCCACATAAGTTGAACTGTTTGCGCGTGGAGGAATGAAAGCCAGTTCTCCTGGTCCTGCTGCACTCATCCATCCCCACATATTAATTGTGATTCGACCTGATTCGGTGTTAGGAATAATGTTGTTATCACACCAGCGAGTGTTATTCTTGCGCCATAAGTGAAGCCTGCCCTTTTGACTGGATTTAAACGTTTTTTCATCTGAAAATACCGCAGTATTCCAGTCAAAATCTGAATAATCACGTGCGAAACGTAATCGTTCTTGTTTATGCCTCTCTGTCAAGTACGGCTTTTTAGCAGGTTTTCTGTGATGCACACCTTCAGCGTGAAGTGCACGGCGAACAGTATCCATCGAGGTGTCATATAATTCCGCAAAATGTCTCGTTGGTGCGAAACCATTCGTTTTGTATACGTCCACCATATGTTGTCGCTGCGCCTCGCTAATAAGCTTCGATCTCCCACTTCTCTTTCGACTAGCAAGGCTACCTTCTTCCTCATATCTTTTTATCCAAAGACTTACAGTATTTTTCTAAAACAAAAAAAAATATATTAGGCAGCTATACCTACTTGACTTCATTTTCATTATATAAAATGTTAACAATCATAATGATTGCATATAATTTTAAAATCAAACTGCATTTATAAATCCAATAACCAATCCAATAAACCCAACGATTTATGTATTTCTCTTTTAAGCCTCATAAATATACGATGGATGGATTCATAAATGGCATACATTTTAATTAGAAGATTAATTTATAATAAAGTTACAATTCATTAATAGCTATTATACTCACATTCAGTCCGGTTTCTTCAGATATTTGTGTTTTATTAAGACCGCTTTTATGCAGCCCAATGATAGTCGCCCTCACTTCAATACTAATATTAGCTTGCATTTTGCGAATATTACAATACTGTTAACCACACGTCACTAACCAACAACTACACCCAAACGACAGTTCATTTCGGTCAAGTTAAAACTTATGTCTACCTCGCAGAAATATAATTCTTTATTTAGTTTTTTTGTGATCCCTTTCTAACTCTAAGAAATGTGTGAACAAGTTAAAGAATAATTTAATATATGTAATGCTAATCCATAATTTCCAATCGGGTAAGAACTTACAAAAAGTCAACAATTGCGTGGGATTCGAACTTGCGGCACACTGATTTGCGCTTCAATCTGTGTGCTCTATACCACTAGGCCATCTTGACTTATGCTAAGTTGATGAAATTATGAACTACAATCAGTTGTTGACGACAATGATGACGCATGTGTCTATTATTTGTTAAACTAAAATTCAAGTTTATACTTTGTAAGATTGCCTTTGCTCACCACTTAGCTGTGAAGAAACCAACGCCATCTAGTTTAATTTTCGAAAACTTGAACTCTAACATGCAAGGGAAAATAGGCGTTAAGGTATCGAAGCACTTTTAATGGGTCACCGTACATATATAATATTTGAGCCATCGTATGGGTATAGGAAATAATTTTCTTAGTAAAAATATTCACTTACTCTTCTTAACGCTCTACTTTACGCGAAAAGACGAGTGAACTACTAGGTACGGCCTGATAACTATGATGTGTAACTACGATGATACGCGGATGCGAGGGTCACTTAAACCGTTATGCACGGATATGATACGCGGTTAATAGGTACGTTATGGTGGAAATCGTGGTGAGTAGGTATAGCAGACCGTGTCGTCCTGTGTGTGGTTGACACAGAGTAGTGGGCAGAACCCTTAAACTTCATTGGAAAGCTTACAGATACTCGTATATATGAGTATTAGTTAGAAAGCTCAAAAAGCGGTATATTACATGTAGGTAATTAAAGTTTTACTTGAAATTGATTCCATATACCTAAATGTTTAAATGAATTTGAAAGTTGCTGTTTCTGTCAAATATATATATATTTACTTATTTATTAAATTTATGAAAATCTTAAATTTAATAAATAAATAAAAAATTGAAAAAAACCTTGAACTAAATCGCTCCTCATTTGAACTTTAACTAGATGTAGAATTATAGTCTCACTCGAGCTGCTGATGCTGACACGGCCTGTTGATCATCGGATGCGACTACGTCTGCATATTGGTCTGCGGGCTCATATTCGGTGCCTTCCTTGGGAAGGTCAAAAATCTTAGCAATTCGCTGGAAGATGATTGGACCCACCAATTCTCGTACAGTCGCACAGTTTGATTCCCAGAACTGAAAAAAAAAACAAACCTCATTGTAGTTTATTCATATTTGTTAAGTTTAATTTAAATACACTTCCACCATCTAAATAAAAAGTAGACTGGCCTGTTGGTCTAGTGGTTAGTGGCCCTGACTACTATGCCGGAGGTCGTGGGTTTGATTCCCACCCAGGACAAATGTTTGTGTGATGAGCATGATTATTTGTTATGTGTCTGGGGTGTAATTTGTAAATGTATGTATTTGGAAATATATAAGTATGTTTATCAGTCGTCTAGTACTCATAACACAAGCTCTGCTTAGCTTGAGACTTGACGGTTTTGTGTAATTGTTGTGGAAAAAAAAAATCAAAACTTACAGTTGCGGTGTTTGGGGAGCTCTATTAGTTAGTTTTATTTCGCCTTGGTTGACCCTGAATAAGGATTACTCATGGCTTATTTTACATACAATCTGTTTAAGATTTTTTTATGAAAGAGGATATAGATACGTTATCTTATGAACGAGGCTGGACAGTATGCGCCTAGCGTACGTAATGCCCAGACTTATTTATTTTTGTTTTATTGATAGGCTCGCGTTTGACCACCATCTCACCTGATGGTAAGCGATGATGTGGTCGACGATGGAGCACGCTTGCCTAGACGTAGCCTATTCATTCTTGACTTAAAGACCTCTAAGTTGTAGCTCTGTGTGTGTTGTGTCTGTCAGGAAACACAGACTTCGGCAAGGAATTCCAGTCCTTAGCTGTACGCACAATAAATGTGTTCTCAAAATGCTTTGTGCGTATGGGTGGGATATCTACCATGTACCGGTGGCGCAACGCCGTACGTCTAGTGGTCCGATGATTGAACGAACTTGGCGAAATTAAATTGTGCAATTCCTGTGCACACTCCCCGAAATGTAAACGATAGAAAACCGACGGCTAGCAACTCTAGGAAATTTTGAAAAGTCTCGCCTTATTATACTAGTGGGTACTCAAACGTTCACCCTACTATATTACGAATGAATGTGACAAAGCTCGGGCTCTGACTTGACTCGTTTTTTTTTTATTCAATACATTTATACTTTACACTCGTTACAACAAAAACACTTGTGTGAAACTTTAAAAGGTTTATGAGACATAGTGGAGATAGCAGGCTCGTTCACAGCGTGTTCCATAAAAATAAATAAGCTTTTACTAAAAATCTTAAGACGTGACGTCACCAGTTATATAATATTGTTTAAATGCCAAGTGTGCCAACAAGAAAGAGGGATGGAGCTATACACCTTTATAGCTTCATCCTATTAACAGTTCAGTTAAGGTTGTAAAATGGATCGTGTGGTAGACCTAAGGACTTGCTATACTTGAACATCTAAATACAGCTGCAATCAACTCTAATCATTAAATTGCCGGCTAGCTGGATACGGTGAAGGTAAGTGAACTGCAATGCTGCTGCTCCCATCATTCTTATCAATATGTTACCATAATCACCTTTTCATCCTTGTAGGACATCTCCAAATCTTTGATGACATTCTGCCAGTGTACTTTAACGCTTTGCAAAGTTTGTTCGTAGGGAGATGGATTAATAACCCTCAAGGTTCGCGGTTTGTCCCAGCTTTTGACAAGAGCGCGCTTTCCGCAGGGCATGGCGATTTTTTATTGCCTTGCTTTTATCACAATTTAAAAAAATCAATAATATCTGGTGAATACAAAGACATTAAATATAGAATACAACAGGAATAAATGACAGGAAATGATAGAAAATTCTTCTTTTATTTTATACGTAAATTTCTGTAGTGTCGGTGACAGAATAGGTAAGAACTTATTTCTGTTTTTTTTTATTTACAAACATTATTATCAACTTAAATTCTAATAGAAAAGTAAAGTAAAAACTAGGTTTACATTTAAGACGATTGAGAAATACACAAAGTATGTGACAGCAAATTTGTATCGAAACAACGCCATCTACCATGATTTTTCAGTACTACGTACAATGCTTCAAAACAAGATAGTACGGAGAAAATCGCTGAAGGAAAACTTTAGCGTAGCGACACTCACGTAACATGAAGCTCTAATGGTTTGAATTAGTGAACACAGATGGCGCAGCCTAAAATATATGTCGGACAATAAAAAACAAAATCTATATATATAAAAGGAGAAACTGACTGACTGACATATCAACGCACAGCCGAAACTGCTAAGACTAGGAGCGTGAAATTTTGCAGAAAGCTTCCTTTTATGATGTAGGCGAGCACTAAGAAAGGATTTTTCAAAATTCACTCCCTAAGGGGATGCAGTGGGGGTCCAAAGTTTGTACGGAGAAACCTACATTTACGCGAGCGAAGCCGCGGGCAGAAGCTAGTATGTTATAAATTAAAGTAAATTAATTACAATGATTACAAATCTGGCTTCTTCTTTCTCATAGGAGTATCGAGTATATCAATAGAGTCAGTAGAAATTATCAATGAATAAAATATAAATTTCCAAAATGTATTTATATTTTATTTACTTTTTGCCAAGGCGTTCAGCGTCTTCAAGTGTATCTGGTACCCTCTGACCAAGGGTTTCAGGTTGTGTCAGGCATAACAAAGCGCACAGTATTGCGGTACTGGCAAACATAATGGATGGTATACCCGACCAGTAAACCATTAAAGCAGGAGTTAGTGGCGCGACAATAGACCCAATCCGTCCTAACATTGATGAAAAACCCAAAAATGAATGCCTGTACCTCGTGGGATATAGTTCTGCTGTATACAAGTAAACAGATGTCATGGTAAGACCTATACAGTACTTTCCTATAAGATACAATATTAATGATAAAGTGTACATACTTTTAGGGACAAAAGCAAAAGCTAAACAACACAGTCCACAGATCATAAAACCACAAAATAATGTTACTCTTCTTCCTATTCTATCCAACACTAAGACTGCTGTCCAAAAGCCAGGTATCTCTATAGCAGCAATAGCAATATAATTTAAATACATATTTCCTGATAAACTAACAGAATTAATTGACAACCCATAGTAAATGAACACGGTGGTCATCCACATTATGGGTGTCGTACAACATCTCCGCAGTAGAACTGGCGACTTAATGACTCTAAGTAACAGGTTTTCTTCTTTTACCTGTTGATTTTCTTGCATTTGGTTGTGTATCGCGGTCAAAAGAAATTCCATGCTCTTAGCAGATATTTGCTTTCCATTCAAATGAGAGGCATATTCTAAGGTAGCCTTTCCATCTTTCTGCTTGTTTTTACTGAGTAGCCAGCGAAAACTTTCAGATAATATCCAGTAGTAAGATACTATGAGGAATACTGGTACGTATAGCACCAGTGTGAGAGTCCTCCATGGGCGCACCGCGAATGCAAGTATACCTAAAACCACCTGTCCGAGAGCAAACATGCTAGATATAGTAGCGCTCGTCCTCACACGATACTGAGGTCCCACAATTTCAGCGGCCATTATGTAGGCAGCACTAAAAGCCCCTCCACCGATTGCAGTTTGCATGAATTGTAACGCCGTGTACATTGCAAAATTCACTGAAAACGCACGAATTACTCCTACTAAAGCCACATTGAACGAAAAGAAAACTATAGACACTCTCCTGCCGAGACGATCAGATATGAACCCGGCCAGCACTAAGGCTACCATTCCTCCTGCACTGTTTAACGTCCCGGGCAAGGCTCGCAACCATTCTTGACATTCTATATTAAAATCATACACCATAGTGTTAGTTCTCTCGTGTACGTATGTGTCGCATGGCACGATGTTATCTCTGTCGAATAAGCTGGCAGGACAAAGTCCATCGTGTGAGACAGCACTGGTCGTGTTGACGTATCGGTTACAGTTATCAAATCCGGATGTGGTGGCCGGTACGGCGTTTAGTATCCAGTCCGGTGAATATTCTGGGTCTGATCCATCGCACTCTGGCACCGCACAACGAGTAGGAAGGCTGCCCGCGGTGAATATGTAGTCTCCCGCCATAAACGCACAGATGAGCGAAGGGAAGGCCAGCAGACTGATAGTTATCAACTGATATTTTCCAAACTGTCCCACTTCACGATACAACACAGAGTCGAATTCTGTGTGAGATTCACGTTCACTTGCTTCCTTGTCCATATTGACAGATTACTAATGCATTAAAAAAGATCGTCAATATGGTAATCTTAGACTTCTTACTGTTTTATATAAGGTTTGATATGATCGTTATCAAAAAAGCAAATAAACGTTATCTACTGACTAACATTGAATCCTACACTTACACGACAATATATGTATACCGCACAATAAAAACTATGTATTTCATTTATCTCAAGTATCGTTCGTATTGCAATGAAATTGTGTCAAGCAATTTCCTTATTTAACTGCCAATATTATTATTGGCAGTTACATAAGGATATTTGTACTCAGCGTCCATATTACGCTGTAAGTAGTTATATTATGGTGGTTTATGTTGCTGTAATAGATAAATTTTTTTGTTTTCTTGTCTAGAGTTTTGAATGTTATCTACAACATTAATCGTTTAATTTTTAGGGTTCCGTACTTCAAAAGGAAAAAATAGAACCCTTATAGGATCACTTTGTTGTCCGTCTGTTGAAGAGAAAATAATTTTTGCAAATCGGTCCATAAACGACGGAATTCTGAGGTAACACACATGAAAAAAAACACAACCGAATTAATAACCTACTCCTTTTTTTGAAGTTGGTTAAAAAGGTACGGCCGTTTATGTCGCAAAATACGTGTATTTCGACACCCTCGAGGGAAACAAAATTCATAGGGTACTTCCTGTTAACCTAGAATCCTGAAATTTGATATGAAGCAAGGTCTCATATCACAAGCTTTCAGAATTTTTCCTCACAAGTATAGGAAAAAATCTGGAAACTATAGTTAGTCACAAAAAATACTTTTTTGTGACTAACTACAGTTTTCATTCATTCCTGAATTGAACTGTTTGTACGGAACCCTCAGAGCACAAGGCCGACTCGTAATTGCTCGGTTTTTTATTATACGTGTGATAAAAAAACTATTGGAGATAAAGCTGAGATTTTGAATAACTATTTCTTTTTGTTAGGACTCATATAATTTTCATTATTACTCGACCAATTAGTTTAGCATTATTTATAAATTAAACAATCTGTTCCCATTAAAAAAAAATAATACGTTTCAAAGAAAATTTTTCGTTTAATATCAAGAATTTATCAAAAACAATACATAATTTTCAGTAATTTAACCATAGACTATAGTGCTGTTAATAGTAGGTAGCTTAGGCTAACAATAGAATGGAAACGATCGATAGATATGACAACTAATAAGTATTGTAGAGCATAGTGATATTAATCGTAACTCGATAAGCGTTGATATGATTCTCAATGTCATCAGATTATAATCGTGTTATACAGAATCTATCAACTCGGACAATCTTCTGCGGATATGCTCAATAGGTGCAGGAGTTTCGTGGGGTGATCCGACGGGCGGGGTCAGCTGGTACTCGGATTCGAAGGTGAGCCTCGCGTTCAACACAGCAGGGTCGAAGAGTCCCAGGCTGTTCAGATATGGCGGTTTACGGTGCTCAGGGTGGTGGATCATCCAACGACAGTACTCTTTCACACTCCTGTGTCAAATAAAATGACTACTTTTAACAAATTTAAAATTGAATAAATTTTGACCATCTCGTCCACATGGAATTTGGTCAGGAGTTTTAAGAGTACCGAGTTGGTACGCCTGTACCTAATGTGCTATTTAAATTAGAGAAGAGTATACACGCTCGTGCTTACCCTCTGTGTTTCATAGCAGAGGTTCATATGCGATTAAATAGTATATCAATTTACCTCAAGTTAGTAATGCCTTCCCACACAGTTTTGAGTGTGACTAGATCTCTGGGCACATGTCTTGCCGATCGCCACAGCTTCTTAGTATGATTTCTGGGAGGATGGTACTGCTCCTGCAACGGCAGACTCTGACCAAACGCCTTTATCTTTATTGGACGATGCTCTGCTCTGATATCTTTAGTGATTTCGCGATCTAATGCTGCGAAGCGGGACATCTGCGAAGAAAGGAATCAGAATCTTTTAGTATTATTGACATCCATTTATCAAAAAAATCAACATAATAGTTCTCACAAAACGGCAGTTGTAAGCTTATAAGAATTCGCTTTTAAAGTGGCAACTTTGTAACTCAACCCGTGGGATTGACTCTTTTTAAAACCCGAGTCGATAAGTACTATAACTTGATGTTCGAAAACAAAATATAATGACCTCAGGATTTCCTGTAGTTATCGCTATTTTCTCCTCAACAGTTGGTAGTTCCTTCGGTATTACTCGGAGACTTTGGGCTACATGAGTGTCGAATTCGATCTGAAAAACAGTGTTTTAATTACATAATCTATTAAAAAACCATATTATCTACTTAAGTTGCTAAAATACTTATGAATAAACATGAGGATGGATGGAGAGGGAGCGGGAGGCCAGTGAAAAGATGGATGGATTGTGTGGGAAGTGATATGAAAGAAAAGGTATAAGTGAAGTAATAGTGAGACGGGTGACAAGACAGAATGGAAGAAAAAGACGGGTTACGCTGATCCCAAGTAACGCGCGAGAGATGATTTAAAAAAAAAACAAGTTAAGCAATAAAGGTATCTGGGAAAGAGACAAGAGGTTTATAAAATCTAACTCTCTATCTATCTAGGTAATTAGGCAGTTCATAGTTGATGGATGCCGGAACTTACTTGGAAAAGTTCCTTGATAGCTTTCGGTGTAAACAGTTTGGACTGCTGGTCGCCTCCTAGTTGTTGCATGTATTCGCAAAATTCATTCGCAATCTGATAAAGATTGAAACAATTTTTTAACCACTCTCTAAATGATTCATAATAATGCAAGAGTATAAATTAAACTTTTGAAAGAAAGAAAGAAAGAAAGAAAGAAAGAAAAAACGGTAATTCGTACCTCGTAAATGGCGAAATAAATGAATACTATGATGTTCTACTAAATGATAAATCTAGAGTAAAAATGGAAGTTGAAGTTGAAAGAATGAGACTAGCCAAATATCGTATTTGTTTTTTTTTTTTAAGGTGAATGATCATTCAATGACTTTTTCCGCCCTAGAGCGGGGGTTGTGGGTGTGGGGGCCGTGTCAGACTTTTACTAACAAAAACCACACCGTTCCTTCTTTGTCCTTTGCGTTCCAAGAACACGGGTTTTCCTTTCAGAAGTAAATCCATGGCCCCAGAGCTAAATATCGATGGAAATGCCATTCGATTGGAAAAATCTACGTCCATCAGTGGACCTTTTTGGGTGACGGTGATTTTGAAGAGTACCCTGTCAGTAAGATCATCGGCCTTCTTAACAAGACTCTTTTCTTCTTCCCTCTCTGGCTGCAGGTAGCGAGTGGGCCAGGTTATCATCTCGCGCACCGGCTTGCTCAACAGATCCAGATGGATGTTCGAGTGATCTTCTTCATCACTAAAACAGCAAAATTGGTTTGATTAATGAAATCGTCAATACGTCTTTTCAACCGTCTTCAAAAAGGAGGAGGTTCTATGTTTGGCTGAATGTATTTTAATTTTTTTTCTTTTATTTATGTTCACCAATTTCACCGTCAATTGTGGACCGATTTTGAATATTTTTTTATTGAAAGGTTATGCTTCCGAGTTGGTCCCATAGAAATATTGTTATGATCTGATCATGAACTTCGAAGATATGCTTACGATTCTGCTGTGATCCTATGAGGAGTAACAAGTAAAATTGCTTTGTTTATACGTGTAGTCGATGACTGACTAAAAGAAGAGGGGAATATATCGAACTGATCTGATGATGAAGCCTGAAGTTAGGCACCGGAACACTGTATTAAATTAATGTAATCTAACCGTGTTTGGGATTATTAGAATTGTCATGAGATGCACTCTAGCTATAAGGTATTTAAGTTTGGCTGAGGGTTACTTTTTAGTGCTGGTACCATAACTAAAAAATAAAAAACATATGCAACAATAAAAAAATATATAACCGTCTTCAGTGTAAAATAACTTTAATTTTGGAAGTCGGTATTAATAACGAAGAGACAAAACTATTACAGAAACACCGACTTCCGAAATTAAAGTTATTTTGCACTTTACAGTGTTTTTTTTACATTGAAGTCGGTTGCATTTTTTTTTTTGTAAAAGTTGTTTTATTCTAGTAGCTTAGTTAATTGTAAAATATTGTAGGTTTGCAATCAATCTTAGGTATTATTTCAAAGTTTTATAGTACAATGGATGGAAGTCAAATTCATAACCTCTCACTCGTCATTACGAGCCTTAAGATTTAAAAATATCACTCCCTTTTTGAGGTGAGTTCAAATCAAATCAAGTCTGATCTCGAATATCTTCTCCTGCTTTAGAATGAAGCAAGATTAGGGCGTGTGAGATTTTTACTGATAAAAACCCACCTATGTTAATTTTTTACGTTTTATGGCCACTATAACTTTTTTAAACGTTTAGAAAAGTCCAACTGGGCCCCTTCAGCTTTGCTGGCGCGCTTGGGACATTATGCACCGTCAATTCGGGCTCAGTCCTTATCGGACAGCAGACCCGCAAAATTTGACCCCCTAACACCCAGTTAAAATGTTTTTAGGATTCCGTACCTCAAAAGGAAAAAACGGAACCCTTATGTAAGCATGTGTTATTCTATACCTCTTTTATGTTATATTAAGTCGTACATTGGTTATCGATTAATAATTTGGGTATTAGTTACCATTAAATAATACATAGTATCTGCAAAACAATACTAAAATAATTTGAATTTAAAGAAAATGTTTGTAACGGCCGAGATCGCAATGATGGCAACATCCCCTCCCTATACATACAAAAGGGCATGTCGCCATTATTGCGCTCTCAGTTTCTGTCCGACGTTTGTGGAGTTAACAACCTGTGATTTGCAAGTAAGTTAAATAATAAATTGAGGGTATTTGATGTTTGATAATATGTTGCTTCTATGTTAATAATTGTGAGTAAAACTATTAGAATATTAACTATAATTATTAATAAATGTGTAACGTATTGCTTATGAAATGTTATTTGTTCTTTAAAAACTTGTTATTAATATTGGAAACATTAAAACCCACTGTATAATGAAGTCTTTTGATTTATCCTACACTTATAGGATCACTTTGTTGTCCATCCGTCTGTCTGTCTGTTAAGACCCTTTATCTCGGAAACGCGTGAGGTATCGAGTTGAAATTTAAACCATATACTAAAATTTGCGGTCCCTTGAAGCTGTGAAAAAATCAAACTTTTAAGTTAACCAATAAAACAGATACGGCTGTTTATGTTGCAAAAAACGTGCATTTCAACACTCTCGAAGGAATCAAAATTCATAGGGTACTTCCCGTTGACCCAGAATCTTGAAATTTTGCATAACGCAAGGTCATATAATATAGATATAGGAATAAATCTGAAAACAAAAAAAAAATGTTTGTTACGTCACAAAAAAAAACTTTTGCGAATCGAAAACTCTTCGAGACTATTCGGGAATTGAACTATTCACATACTCGTATATAGGTAAGTTTGTACGGAACCCTCAGTGCGCGAGTATTTGATTTTCTGGGCCAATAAGTTATTTACCTGGGGATATATTCGACGTCAGTGTCCGAGTCCAATTCTCTGTTTATGTGAAGACACTTTCTTGAAGATATCTGTGGCTCCTTCACCATACGTCGTGGTAATTTAACTTGAAAAAAAAAATAGAATATCAGTTTTTGCTTAAATTAAATCTACCCTACATAAAAGCACGCCTGTATTAAAAATAAATGTTCCAATGAAAAAAAATTCAAAACGATTATAGCTAGTAGTTGTAAAAATGTACGCGTTATTTTTAGTCTACCCAGAGCTATGCCTTAACAGATAATGTACAGATGGTGCAGCAGGGTGGATTCATTAAACTCCAAGCGAACGCCAGCGTCCGCTCTCTCATTGTCTTTCTATTGTGTCTCTAATTACGGTATTCGAAAGGGAGCTCACGGAACTCCTTTCGTGTGCTGACGGTGATCACCAGGGTAGTTTTAGTGAGGCTAAAAACCTATAACCTATCTGGCTAATAACCTATCTGGCTAATAACCTATCTGGCTAATAACCTATCTGGTGTTTTTCCCAAAAGTTCAGGCGCTGAAGGTTTCCTCCTAAAAAAAAATGTTAATGTTTTTGTTGTCTACCTTTAATTGTATCAGATCCTTCTTCTTCGATCTCAGTTTTAGGAATATTTAGTGTGGCACAAACTTTTTCGTACAATTCCTTCGGCAGCACTTCTGCTAATGCCTTGCTTTCGTCTTCCTGAAAAATAAGTTAAATAAGTAACCAGGTTTCTTAGCTTTTCTTACGTAAATGCCTTAGTAGTACTTACCGCTGACTCTTTATAAGTATCCATTTTATGAAACACTTCCTGCCAGTATTTTTTATTCTCTTGCATATACTTGGACAAAGTAGCAGTTTCATTAACTTTCCTTAGCTTGCGAGGTTGCCTCTTCCCTTCTGCTCGAACGCTGTCCATACTACCGTCACTTATAAAATATTTTCTATTATATCTATTTATTTTATACACTTTGTGTAGTTGATTTGACAATGGGAGCCGCATAGATCTAATAAAAAGTTGTCGTGATGCGCACGGTGGTCGCGTCAAGTGATTCCAGTGTGCGACGCTACCGTTGAACGAATGCAGACTACTTTTCTATAGGCTACGTAATTGGGCAGAGAGGGCAACTATTTTTTACAGCCGAAATTATCTTTAGTACTGTCTTACTAGTTTGGCGACTAATGTCGTAGTTGCCATGTGCAGTGCATAGTAATTTATATACCTGAATTAGTTATTATTTTCATCGTCTGAATTTAAACGAGTCTACCTGTTATTAAGACATGAATAACAATTTTAACATATCTGATTTCACCATTTATTTCAAAATGTTGACGCCTGCAACTGTTTCTACTTAAAATTTATATTTTTTGCCCCTTCACAGGACATGCGTCATCTCCTTTCCTGCTCAGCATGCACCACCTCATGCATCTTCCACGACTTAAACAAGGCCAACAACTAAGCTGTCCTGGTGGCCAAATATTGACCAGGCAAAATAGAGTCAATTGGATCCGAGAGAGAAGGGTTCATTATTTTTCAGGTATAAGTATTTAGGATAGATAGTGCGTAATTTTTCAGTTAATTATAGAGTAGATAAAAATGTTCTTATATTATTTATTCATTTATGTCCACACAAACACTTAAAAATGAAAATAACAAAAGCAGACAGAAGAGCACAAAGGTACTGCTTATTTTAAATGAAATTTCTTCCAGCAGACCTGCGACAGGAGAGTTGGATGACAGATGTAGACACAGTGTATACAAATAAGTTAGAAAATTAAAAAATATATATATTATACTATATTATCTAAATTAAATCATATAATACATAATTACATATATCAATAACCGTAATGAAATACATAAATAGATACAATACATAAACTAATTTATAAAAATATATATCTACAAAATATAATTTTACGAGATGGTAGAGAGGTAATGTTCTTTGACTAGCCGAGACGAGTGAACGAGAAACGATCATGCAAATAGCCAGGATATGCAGGGTTGAAAAAGATGTTGTTTAAGAGACATAATACCCAAGTGTTCCTACGAAGACGGATAGAGAGCCACTTGAGATCCTTGCGGAATTGAGAGACATGGTGGTATTTTTTTAGGCCATAGGCAAAACGAATGCACAGGTTTTGCAAGCGCTCAAGCTTATTTAATAGCTCCTTAGTGGCATCCAGGTAGCAGGCATCCGCATAATCAATGATCGGCTGAATTAAAGTTTAAGCTAAATATATTTTAGTTTTAAAGGGCAAGAACCTTTGAAGGGTTTTAAGGCTGTGGAAGGAAAAGTGTACCTTACGGCTAACTGCACTCGCCAAGAAAGGTTGCTGTCAATTGTGACACCGAGATTCTTGGCTGAGTCAGTGTATGCAATAGTCGAGCCATTAAGAGATAAAGGCGTCAAAGTAGAAATGTCAAGCGTAGTGCGGTAGTATCGACTGCCTATGGTCATGGCCTGGGACTTGGAAGGATTTATCTGTAAGCCGTAAGACTTGGCCCACTGACTAATACTCTCCAGGTCACGATTCTTGGCATTAATCGCTAAGTCTGCATCACCCAGTAAGAATTGACGATAAAGCTTCAAATCGTCTGTAAAGATGGAAGTTTAGTAACAGCATTTATGAAGATATTAAAAAGAAGAGGAGAGAGAACGCCACATGAGGAACACCAGCAGTGAGATCACACCAATCAGAGAAAGTCTCTTCAAAGCGGGCACACTGAGGGCGACCTCGAAGATAAGAATCAAACCAGGCTAACGCTGAGGAAGAGAAGTTAATAGAACTAAGAACGCCAAGAAGTATGTCGAAATCCACTGAATTGAACGCACAACTGAAGTCAAGCAAAAATTAACAGCATTTATTACCAGTTGAGGTATCAAAAGAAACTATATATATAACTATATTATCAAAAAATTATGCCTTCTGTATGCCATTGCTAAGACTGTAGTTTGGTAACTCGTTTCCATGGCCACCCCATAAGCATGGGCTTTGTTTGTTTCCGACATGCTTTCCACGAGGAAATCGGTGTTATCTTTAATAATATATATTAGATCAATGATAGATTGGCTATTGATTTTGTTTATAACATGAAACAAGAGTCAACTTAACTTTATAATGATCCTTGATGTTATACACTTAGCTAAAATTAATGCACATTTTGGAAGTTAATAAAAAATCACCCGTTGTTTGTTATTTTTCTTTCACAATAGATAGGCAATGCATTTGTAACTCAACACGTGTACCGAGAAGTAAATACGGTTGTTTTGAACGGAGAGAAAAATAAACGAACATATATAACGCGTCTGGGTGTATATTTCAACGTATAAGATTTAGTAGTGCAGTGTCGTGTAGTTTGATCAATAGTCGCTACTCGCTCGCCCCCAGTCGCCCCTTGCTGCTGCCAACGTACTCTTCTATAGGTTTCCCTAAATGTGCGGTATGATCATAATTCAAAGTGCCGTGCCAATTTCTGTAAACTCTTCTATTTGAATTCTAGACATAGGTATTTTTAACAGGGTAATTTAATTAGTCTTCTTATCAATGAATTCAAGAATGCAACCTAGAGAAATTAATAGCTGGGCTTTAGTGCCCGACATTCTGCCCAATTACTTAACTTTTCCAATAGTTGATAAACATCAGAGCTTCTTACATTTCGACCCCAACTATTTATTCTTAAAGGTAGGTAATACTCATTTGAACTGAATGCAATAATTTACCTCAAAGCATTTTATCATTTCTTATCAGAAAATGTTGCTACATCGCACAACAGACCCAAAGTCCAACGTAAATTAACTCAAAAAATAGTTGATATATAAAATAGAAACAGAATCAAAAGATGAATGAACTCTTAACGTAGGAGTTGGCAAGTTTGTTCAGACTGTGCAGTTGTGTCAGATTTCACGGGAACTGGCGCTTAACACAATATTATGGAATGGCAAAACGTCAACTTAGCATAACACTGTTTAACTTCGCCCGGCGATAGTAAAATTGGAATAAAAGTTACAGCCTGGCTGCAATGACTAAGACTTTAATACAGATTATATAAACTGGTGTCCTCATTATAAAGAAAATAGCAATTAAACAACAATATTATTTATTCTTAGGTATTATTAGAGAAATGTTGGCCCAGTGCTAATGTCTTCGACATACCAGTTATACGTCGTGGGTTCAATCCCAGGCAGGCGATTACTTTTTGTAATTTATGTCATCACTACTGCTTTCAAAACGGTGAAGGAAAACATCATGAGGAAACCGACATGTTCTCGAACCAATACTACGAAGACATGTGACATCCACCAACCCTGGGCCTGCGTAGTGGATATTACAGCCCATTTTGTCTCCTAGAGAGAAAGCCCGAGTCCCAGTAGTGGGAACATTATAAATCTGATTATGCTAAGCTATATTATTTATTCAGACACAATTATAACCAGTAAATCGTTTCTTGGACGCTTCAATAAATAATTTATCGTCTGCAAGTTCTTTATAAACTGAATTGCTTTTCGCTTGTATCGATAAGTTTAAAGTGAGACGCTTTACTCTGTTATATTGAAAATATGCAAGTACTTCTTGTAGCTGTGTCGGTTACTGAGAAGCTTGTTCACGTCGACCAGAGCTATTGTGATTGTGAAATCGTACAGCAATTGATAAAGTAAACAATAATCTATTTGTAAACGTAAACGTCTTTATTGTTGGTTGTTTTGTATTTGTATCTTGATTTTAAGAGCCACTCCCTGTCACTTCGTTGGGACATTGAGCAAGATTATGTTTAATTAACTGAACATCTATTTGTTTTAGGGTTTGTCGGGGTATTTGTTTGTGAAGAAGCTCAGTTTTGAGCTGGTTCGTGAAATAAGTTTTTGTTTACCGTCATTACCCCGTTTACAGTAAATGTTTTTATTCCTACTATATTATGACTAACCATTTTTTCAACACACTTGCTCAGAAAGTGACTCTTATTGCACTGCTCTTATATAATGGCACTCATAACCAAATTGTGACATTTTAATTACCATTACGCAGTAGTGCTATAATGTAGTTAAAACCATTTTGTTCCACCCCTTTGTTCGCAAAACAAATTTTGAATTCGAATAAAATTGCCATTAGGTTATTACGTTCAATAGCAGGTATATAAATTAATGTCCTAATTACTTATTTCATCCAATTTACAACTTAAAATGGACAAATTTAACTTGAACAAACGATTTATTCAATAAAAAACATTTAGTAAATAAATCGTACATTCAAATAAATTTTGTTTTTTTTTGTGGTCTATGGCCGCCATTTTAAGATGCGCTCGGTTTTTGGCGTGATTTTTTTTTATTCCAGTGAAGTTCAGTGGCTGTATTAATTAAATAAAATTAAATATTACAAAATCATTAGAAAATGTTACATCCATATTCTATTGTCACTATGAAAGACATTATCGTAAAAACTTTTTACGGAAGAAAACATAAACGTATGACTAGGCAGTATGATTAAAGTACCTTAGCCTTCCTCTGGGGGTAAATAAGAAACAAAACGATGCGCGCGCTTAAAACAGATTTTTACCGCCATGTCACAGAAAATTTTACTAGTTTTAGTGTTGTTTTCTTCACAAGTGTATTGAAGAATTACACAAGTGTATGACACACGTGAGTCGGTAATTAATGATTACCCTTCTTGGTTCTCTTAAGATACCTCGCCACGGCTTGGGTCTAAATACCGCCTTGTCGGTAATCACTAACATAACACACTTATATCATAATGTACTATTATGTTTCTATTAATAAATAAATAATTATGTGTCATTATATAAAATCTCGTGTTACAGTGTTTTTGAACTCCTCCGGAACGGCTTGACCGAATTTTGTGTTTTTTTATGTAGGTATATTTGTTAAGTCTAGGTCTAAGTAGGTAGAATAGGTCGTAGGCTATCTTTTACCCTACTACATCCACCCCTCATATTTTTTTCGTTGATAATATATTTTATGAACAACGTTTGCTACTCGTATTATGTAAATATGAATTGAAAAAATCTAAGCTAATTAGTAATGTCATTAATGCTTAATGGACAGTTAAAAACTTGCTACTAAATACATTACATTGTTAGACTCCATTCGATTGTTCGTCGAATTGAATATATTGACATAATATGTTCTCAACTCTCGTAAAGTCGTAATACGGTTTTCATTTAATAAAACAATAATTAAATTACACGGCGACACGAGTAATGTTATGCTAAATGCCGCCACGTTAGGAATGCGATGAGTCGCGTCGCGTCGCCTCGCCTCGCCTCGCGTCGTCACGCTGACGACCTAATAAGTTAACTTGTTACGGGACTTGTGTAAATTTACCTTAACACCCAATATACCCGAGCACACCCGTCCCTACATTATTCTTAGCTAACGATCTAATTTATATCATTGTTGAGTATATGTTTGTGACTAAAACTGTTTCATTTTAATATGAATTATTTTGCGTCTTCGTTTTCGATCTGTGTGTGTCTGCGTGTGTTGTAATTTGAAATTAACAGTATGAAAGTAACTCAAGAATAAATAACCACCATTTAATTTATAATCATTCCTGAAAATCAATTTAACGTAATTATTGGCTTTCACTGCCATTTTCAATAAAATAATATTTGCCTGAACACAAAAATAACTGGTATCTCGTATTTCAACTTCCCAGAAAAAGTTTATCTCAAAATGTTACGTATACTACATCCAAACTTTCTTCGTAAACAGATACCGTATAGCAAACAAGAACAAATGAATAGAGTTTAACGAGTAACCGCAAAGATACATCTAGTAATTTGTGATCTCCGTCAGCAGTTTGCACTCACGCCACACCTGGTTCAATTAAACCTACATATTGTTTATATTGGCGCGGAGATATATTATATGTTTAACCTTTATTAAACGCCGAATACGAAACTTCTAATTAAGAGAAATTAAATAATATTTATTCGAAGCAAAATGGTTAACAATAGTTTAAATTACATTATGGTTTTAATGTATAAGTAAAATCAAAACTTTCATCCGTGAATAGTTTCAGTAATTTGGGATGTTCATTTAAAACTCGTTGTAATGACTGTTGCCGTCTCATAACTATTTGCTTAATTTCTTGACTTTCAGAAAACTTCAGTTTAGGTTCGGATTTGGCAACTTCTGGTCTTTCGATCGATTCCCCCATACACGGACACTTGAAGTCAAAAGTAATGTCCTCTTGACTCGAATATTGTGTCCCTACTGTATGATAGGGCTCCTTGGTTGCGGCAAAAGGTAACTCTTTGGTAGTCATGAGCATAGGATCAATGAGATTAGGTGCTGCGTCAGTTTTAGGCAGTTTCCCTAATATGGTTTTGATGTCTTGATATTTTTCTTCAGTAAAATCCAGGTAGGAAACTAACCATGGAAAAGTATATTTACTAGCCCAGTCTTGACAACGCCTTACAGGGCAGTTTTGAAGTATCTCAATGTTATCTATGAGTAAAGGTTCAAAAGAAGAGTCGCTCTTAATTTCTTCGGGTGTTTTGATTTCAGGCGTAGTTGATTTGCTTGGCGTAGAGGGAGATGGAGGATCAGGTGGTGGATCCTTACATTTGCATTGCTGGGATTCAAGAAATGCCTTAACCTCGTCCATTTTGCCGCATTTGGCATAAATAAACTTCCTCTGAAGTCTCATATAAGGCAGATCGACATCTGATGGTAAAGTCTCTCTACTGCCGTATGTCGGTGGAACTGGATCTGTTAGATCACCCTCGATCACAAATGGCTCTTTATCACAAACCGACTCATCAGGATTGGGCCCTTCAAAATTAATAATATTCTGATTATCTTGATCTATTAATATAGAGCTTGTCTGCAAAGGTGTTCTTTGCATTTCATTTAACTGCAAGACAACCATTTTCTCCAGATCAAGTAAAAACGTTGCCTGTTCAGGTAGTAATTTTAAACTAAAACTAACAAATTTCAAAAATAACTGCAATATTTTTTTTATTTTATCTTCCCATTCTCTATTAATTTCGGATATTTGTCTTTCCCGGGCTTTAAATTCATCTATAATATCTTGGCGTTCCTTGATCTTTTGAAGTTTTTCGGCTATTTCTGTACTCTGTATACTTTCGAGAATAAATTTTCTAATTCTACATTTTTTTCGTTCTGTACTCATAATATACATTGTACTAGTAATATTTTCTGCTTCAAGTTGTTTATAAAACGCTTTAAGAGCATCATTTCTTTCATAAATAGCTTTATTAATGAGTTTGTTGTTTCTAAATTTCTCATTATCTAAAAGCAGTTTGTAATAATGATTAATTTTCTTAACTTCGCTATCATATCTTTTTTGTAGCACACCTTCCAAAGTTATCTTTTCTTTTTTTAAATTTTCTTTTATTTCGAAATTGAGATCGCTTATAATGTTAGCATGAGCAGAAATCAACACGGTTTGAACTTCTGACCTTAAGTGATCTTCAAGTTCTTGTAGATTTTTTTCAAAGAATTTATCCATTTCTTTCAGTAGCGTCTTACTTTTGTTGGCGAGAATATCATGATAAATTGATTTCACTTTTTTAGCTGTTGTAGATTTTTCATGTTCCATGATATAATTCCAAGCCGCATCGTTTTCTTTAATTTTACCATTCATATATTTTAAGAACTTGGCATGCTCTCGATCCAAAATAGCATCGCCTATGTTAAGAATACCTTGATGTGTCGTACCTCTAGTTATTTTTGAAGTAAAGGGTGGTTTTAAATCTACAATTCCTATTAGTAGGTCACTTGGTGATATCCATTCTTCGTTCTCTTCCTGTGATGTTTTCACATCTTGTTCTGGTGTTTCTGCTACGGGTCTTTTGTGATCACAATGATCATCGGGCAAATAAGTCTGCGCATATATGCTAGTTACACATTCGCCTTCTTTTATCGTTCGAAAAACATCGGTTTTCTTCATGTTTAAAAATATTTGTAAAAAAATATTCAATACAAATGTCACATTTCATTAATTTCGTTTTAAATTAAGACAGTGGCAAAAAAGTATTTTAGCTTATGTACAATTTAAATGACATTAATTAAAAGTAAAATGTTTTGATTTTGGCGAAGATTCTAAAAGTTTTCATGCAAAATCAGAATGTTTAGGCCTCAGTTCAATCTCTTTACACAATTTAGTTAGACCTATTGTTTGTATAACAGAATTCCTAAAAAAAATAGATAAAAACTTTTTATTTGCAAATTACCGTTTCTGATGCAGTATATCCTGATGTCCTAATGGGCACACTTGACGAGTGTGCAACGATGGATCTTAGTTGATATGATCTTCGTCAGCAGAATCACAGCCCGAATTGGTTCTAAAGCCGGCTGTGCTTGTAAAGTCAACAGTACGAGGGACATTCTTTTCTGCTTTCAGTCTCCCTAGGCTCGTGCTGTGCCAGTCGAAGCCCTCGATCGGGATAGAACTAATACTGATCGCAGATCAAAAGCGCGGATACGCCATAATCGTGGTGGTAAGTCCCGTCTTTGAGGAGTGGCTGGAAAGACGTCACGGCGTCTACACCTTCCGTATGACGCAGGTCCTCAGGTAGGCGTCGACCGTAAGTCGACTAGCAATGGGTAGCTCGCCGTCCGGCCGTCTGGTAACTGAGCCCAAGTCGTCGATGGCGCGTAGTGTTACACGTGATATCAGCAAAATCGTAGGGGCCTAGCAGGGCTGAAGCCTACTGGGGCCTTTGATTGGCTTCCGAAAGGGAAACCCGGGGTCCTGGGACGCTAGGCAAAAAAGGGACATAGGTGTGGTTTTAGTTAGTCAGTAAAACTCTGACACGAGGAAGGAGGAAATACGGCCTCGTACAACAACTGTCAAAATACGAAACAGATGCTGGGCCTACATTCACAACAGAGGCTAACAATTTGAGCAGGATTTGTAAAAAATATGAAATAAAAGTTAAAAATGCAATTTCTTTTTTTATTTCTAGTAAAACCCACAAAGAGAGAGATACGAGACAGATTTTACCTTATAAGAGTGAGATAACATTTTTAATAGGTTTTTCAGGTATCAGTTACGCAAAAATATTTTTTAAATCATAATTTTGAATATTAGTCTTATGTGACTCGATTCACAATTTTAGCGATTTCACAAAGTTATAAAAACGCTTTTATGGTATGTCGCACATCACTAGCAAGAGGATAAACTAGAGAACTTGAGGAAGTTGGAAGAATCCGGTCGGTTTTGGTTTTTTTTTATCGCCAAGTAAATAGCTGTAACATGGACAGCTTTAATTCAAATACAAAACTTTGCAAGTAAATTAAAAAAAAAAAACTAGATAGCTATATCATTAATTTTAAATTTAAAAGTACTCTAATACAATACACATCTAAATAAAATTAAAATTCAGAGTCTAAGCCTTATTTATACATTTTTTAAAATTTGTATTTGAATGAAAAATTTGGGCCTTATTTTCATAAAACAATAAAAAGCCAATTAAAAAAAATCCACAGGGCATGAGAAGTATTTAGGGGTTTGAAAGGATAGCAGATGACCTCTCCAGTCGACCATTTCAATTTGGCACACGATGCACCAAACACCCTGTATATATATACCTATAACATATATGTATATGTACCTATGTAAAACTAAATATAGCTTATAAGCTATATTATTGCAACGTTTATTCGTCTAGTAATTTCTGCGTCTATGAGTAACAAACATCCATCCTCACAAACTGTCGCATTTATAAAATTAATGGGATACCACATAAGCGAAGCTACGGCTTGAAGCTAGTTAAATATATTTGTGAATTGGTGTAAGGTGCAGTTTAAATTAAAGAATATTTCTAAAGATTTATTTGAAAATACATTATGATATAAGTGTGTAATGTTGGTTACCATTACCACTGAGGCGGTATTTCCTGACTGGGCCCGAGCCGAAGGTGAGGGTCTTATAGGGAACAGCAATCATCAATACTCACATTTATCATACAACGTAAATTATTTTTCTTCACAAGTATATTAAAAAATCAATATACTTTTGAAGAAAAATAATTTATTTAACTATTACTTCAACCGCGAAATGAGTAGATGTGATTTTTTTGTGACTAATGAGGTTGATTAGCTACAACAAAGAAAAAACATTGCATCATTTATTTATTTATTATGCATCTCCAAGTTAAAATTCGCTTTTAGTGATAAGACTGCCCATTGTGACACCCTATTAATTTTAAGTTCATCCTATTGTACTTTTATCATTTTGTGTACAATAAAGAACATATCTATACCTCAAAAGGAAAAATCGGAACCCTTACAGGATCGGTAAGTCCCCTCTTTGAGGCGTGGCTGGAAAGACCTCACGGCGTCCTCACCTTCCGCATGACGCAGGTCCTCACCGGACATGGTATGTTCGGGAGGTTCTTACACCGGATTCGTGCGGAAGAAACGCCCGGGTGTCACTATTGTATGGACCGCCGGAGGACACGGTGGAGCATACGGTTGAGGTGTGCCCCGCCGGGGCATAGCATACGCAAAAAATGTATATTTCGACACTCTCAAGGGAATCAAAATTCATAGGATGCATCCCGTTGATCTAGAATTCTGAAATTTGGTATGAAGCAAGGTCTCACAGGATTCGGAAAAATCTTCGTAACTCAATTCGGGAATTGAACCGTTTTCATGGGTAAGTTTGTACGGAACCCTCAGTGCGCGAATCCGACTCGAACTTGCCCGGTTTTTTTTTATTTTAGTTACTATCTTTACACAAGCCTGATAAGAAATATACAAAATTAGTCGAAACGCATTATAAATTAAAATTATCAACACTCTTTATACCTGCTTTCGAAAACATTGACCGATATAAAATAAACAAATATTATCATGTTTAAATGAATTTCCTTTTAATTTATACATATTTGGAGTAGTCAGGAACTGGAGTTTACCTTGGAAGTCTATAAACATTAAAATAAAACTGTAACATTCCAAAAAACAGCGTGCAAACGTGTTGCAAAGTAACGTGATTTTATTTATTTATTTATTTTGTAATTTACACACACATTTACATTGAAAAAAATACAACATTATAAAAAAAATTGTTAAGGCTGCCTTTTCTTCCAGCAGACCTGCGAAAGGAAAGATCAGAAGAAATGTAGCCAATAACGTGTAGAAATAAGAAGAGTTTGTGAAATCTTAAATTAAATAAAAACAAAAAAAATAACACATATAGATTAAATATTAATAAATACATATATAACTATATAAACCCTTTACAAAAAAAAAACATAAAATATATACATAATTATGTTATATAATTATCTAATTATCACACTAGAGAGGAAAGGTAGTGCTCTTTTACATGAAATTTAAAGAGTGAAATAGATTTCAAATCTTGAATGCTAGGTGGAAGAGAGTTCCACAACCTTACTGCATGGACAGGGAAAGAGTAGGAGTAGTAGCTGGATTTATGAGGAGGGGATTTAAGAAGGGATCTTAGGTGTGATCTGTACGGTGCTTCGCTAGGGCGAGCGTAAGAGAATCGGTCGCGCAGGTAGGAGGGATAATATGAGTTGTGGAGGATATTGAAAAGGCGGCACAAAATCCGAGTGTTCCTGCGAAGACGGATAGGGAGCCACTTGAGTTCCTTGCGGAGATGAGAAACGTGATCATACTTTCGTAGACCAAACACGTCACAATCTAGTTCCAAACTAAGCAAAACTTGTGCTGTGGGTACTAGATAAAATGCGCCATTTCTCTCTTTCTTTAATTCGCTTTTGATTTGCGTTTGAGATCCTTAATTTCCCTGCGCTATGGCAATAGCCATAGTGTACTAAAATAACAAGTTATCCAGCTTGTTACTTTTACAAAAAAAATGAAATTTTAGAAAAAAGTAATATGCTGCATATTACTTTTTTATCTAGTAGCCCACTTCACTCTACTTGAGCTGATAACATCCGCAGCATGTTTTTAGTTGGTATAAGTTCGGCATAAAATGATGACTTACTTAGAGGGGGTTATCCATGAGGATTTCTCATTTAATGACAAATTTTTATGTGCAGAATAAAACAACAAAAATGGACATTATTTAATACATTTAAAATGTTTTAAAACGGCATAGAAAGCTTAACTAAGCAGGTGGGTAATGAGTTTTCTGGCACTTTCAAAATAACAGCTTGGTATTCAAATAGGCAAACGTGTTGACGGCCTACCTGTGATTAGCGGTGGTGATGTAAAGCGGCCTGGGCCCCGCCGCTAGATTTAATTAAATACTTCCTTGTACCACCCACCTACCTACTATTTCACTTTATCTACTGCTCGCTTTATTGCTCTCTGCCGCTACATTGTGAACGTTTAGCGTGGCTCATGAATATGAGGTTATTCCTCCGTCAATACACGAATAACCGCCGTACGTACCATTTATAGTAAAAACGGTCAATTTTCCAGAGCGGATTGCACGTTCACGGAGCATGTGATAATAAATTACGGACATATCTCGACTTCATTCTCATTACGGATGCGGCAATGTCCGTCGGAGTTTTGTCATAATTCAGTCTCGGTTGAAATTATTTCCGTTGGGTCTGATGAGAAAACTAGAGGTGGAGAGCTCGAAATGTAAGTATTCGCGCAACAAGCCGTGGAATAACGGCGGGGCATATTTCATTCTTAACGAAGTTAAATTTCCGGGAAGGTCCTGTAAGAGCGTGCGTAACTCTGATAAAAGGCTACACCGCCACAATACCGATTCTGTGTTTGCGTGACGTTTTAGAGATGATAAATACACAATACCCTAATAGAATATTAGTGATTTACATTCTGCATGCTTAAATATTCTCATATACCGCATACTGAAGAAGTTAGGAATACTTATTCAATCTTAATACTTTCTAATATATATAAATCTTGTATCACAGTGTTTGTTATAAATTGGCTCCGAGACGGCTTGACCGATTTTTATGTTCTTTTTGTAGTATTTGGTAGGTCTGAGAATAAGGTTATAGGATTTTTTACCCGCAGATGATAAGAGTGGCCCTCTCCAGATTTATTTTTGTTTCATTTAAAGGGCAAAACAACGTTCGCTGGGTCAGCTAGTAATTATATATTTATAAAAAAAAAACTGTGAAGAAACTTAAAGGTCTAACTGTCGAAAAGTTAGCAAACGTTTGACGTGCTTACAATAAAACAACGACCATAATTCAGAAAGTGGGAACAAGTTGGATTGTTTTCTACACATCATATCGGCAAATAAATCTTTCGGCCGCTTATCTGCCGTCAAACTTAATTCTCATGCATAATTCATCGCGTCGATTTCACGTGAAGAGGGAAAGTTGCCCAACTTTGAACAACAACCGGTGGCCTGACAGCCGACTGATAGTCGCCCCGGACTTTACTTACTTATGATGTTGAGTATCTTTCTGCACAATCGGCACGTGTGGTTACCCTTTGCAGTTTGTTGCATATTGTATAGGTATAGTACGAGTAACTTGCTGAACAAACAAAAATTTATATTTTCTGTATGTTCTCACATGGAACGGTTCTGTGTGAATTTACATACGTTACACCTGTAGACATTTTATTTATTTATCAGTCATTTATTTGCACTATAATAGAATTAAGTTATATTTGATCTAAGTCAGTTTTTTTTTGTATTTTCAAGTACTAACTTCCAGCTATGTTTTAGGCAAATAATATAGAAGCACCAGCATTAAATACAGGCAGTACCTACTGGTCCTCGGCCAGGCGTCGTCCCACAGACATCCAGCACAATATTTCATACTTACAGAAAACAAGTTAGCGAATAGTTGTGAGAAACACAGCGTGCCACTAACAGATAAAGAAGCTCCACACGACATCTCCTCGCAGACAGACGCACAACACTTTTGATTAAACTTTTCAAGACATTTTGTACGTCTTCTTATGTAGATTGGCTAGAAGGTTGATCTATTTTTGTTAGTAACAGTTTGTCATTATAAATACCAGCATTGCTTTATTATTTAACTAGCTACTGCCAGTGGCTTCGCCCGCGTGAATTTATGTTGTGTTGAGAGCAGTGGTGACCGAGTGGTAACGGCCCCGACTTACGAGTGATGAGAAAGTGAAGAGTGATGAGAGCAGTAGTGATGAAATAAATTACACAAAGTAATGCCCCTCGTTAAGTTTGAACCCGCGACCTACAGTCGCGGGTTCAAACTTAACTTTGTGTAATTTATTTCATCACTACTGCTCTCAAAACGGTGAAGAAAAACATCGTGAAGAAACCGGCATGTTATAAAACCAACCTACACTGGGCCCGCGTAGTGGATTACGGAGAGACCCCCTCTCCTAGAGAGAGGAGGTCTAAGTCGCAGCAGTGGGAACATTACAAGGCTGATTATGCTTATACAAACTTTGGACCCCCGTTTCATCCTAAAAACCTTATTTTAGTGCTTGCCTACATCATAAAAATAAACCTTGAGCAAAATTTCACACTCCTAGTCCCAGTTGTTTTGGCTGTGCGTTGATATGTCAGTCAGTCAGTTTCGCCTTTTATATATGTCGTGGCCAGATCTTAGATTTGATCACTTCATGTTATGGCTAACTAAAACTCGCCAGATCGTATAAACGTTAACATTTGATGATATGTTAATCCTCGTTTGGTCATATCATTGATGTAGGATTTCAATGATAATAAAAGCTCAAAAGAAAGTAGGCCAAACGAAGATTGAAATGTCGTCAAACTTTAACGTTTAAAACGATCTGGCCAGTTTTACTTGGCCATTTCATGAAAAGATCTGGCCACGACATAATATATAAATAGGTAGATTTAGGCACATTACCATAGACTAGTGAGCAAAAGGTTTTCGCTTCAATTTATAAACATGAACCTATTGTTAGCACTGACCACAGAACAGATGATGGCCCTGACATGTTATCTGTAGCATATATTATAAAGAGTTCTATCATCAAGTTTTTAGAGTCCTAATATTGTATAAGGTTTGTGGCTTTACTTATATTAGGTTACGATGGTGAGGACATGGTATTATTGTGACCCTAAGTTTATAAAAGACTAGCACTCCCGATAGACGTTGTCCTGACCGAAAACTGGGATCTCTGAAAAAAAAAAACCCAGTACCCAATTGCAGCACATCTTACCGGGTTCAATTGTTTGTTATTTGTCAATTTTCAAACCATCCAGGGACCCATTCAAATATACACACAAAAAATCACCCAAATCTGTCAAGCCTTTTAAGAGGAGTTAAGTGACAAACACACTCACCGAAGAATTATTTATATATATATAAATAATAATAAAAACTACCCATCCCCAGTCCTAAGTCCATCTAAAAAAAAAAAATAGGTGCCAAGTTTCCCATACCTTTCATATTCTGTAACAACTGATAAAGCTGAAAACTAACAGCTTATACAAAGAAAAAAATAGTAAAAACAGTCATGCGTCACTAATTGTGCTCCACTGAGGAACCGGATCGCTATGTTTTGAAGTAGTTCCGACAAATTGGATATCGCGAATGAGTGATCCGGTGAAGAGCGCGCGAGGTGACGCCACTGAATCAATTGCACGTCACCATAACAACGTAGGTATGCCATATCTACTAATATACACCAGTAGTATATATCAGCATAGGCGGCCTTATAATATTCCCACTGTTGGGACTCAGGCCTCCTCTCTAGGAGAGGGAATGGGCCGTAATCCACCACGCGGGCCCAGTGCGGGTTGGTGGATGTCACATGTCTTCGAATTTTTGGTTCTAGGACATGCCGGTTTCCTCATGATGTTTTCCTTCACCGTTTTGAGAGCAGTGGTGATGAAATAAATTACACAAAATATGCTGAGTTTGAACCCGCAACCTACAGCTCGTAAGTCGAGGCCGCTACCACTCGGCCACCACTGCTCTCATATTTAGTATATAGTTTCAATATAATATTTAATTAATTGCTAGCTGTACATCGCAGACTACCTTCTATATTTTTTAAGTTCCTACAGTCCACCCAAAGGTCGTCTGTTAAATATCTCTCTGTCAGCAATAAGACAGCTATTGTACTCTAAAAGTTACTATTTTAGTGTGTATACAATAAAGTGTCTTCTATTTTATATAAGATACTAGCTTCTGCCAGTGGCTTCGCCTGCGTTAATGTCGGTTATTCGACGCGAAGCCGAAGTCGAAGTCAGATATTAAGTAGCCAATGTACTTCCTTAGGGTTCAAGCTTACTCTGTAATAAATTTTATCAAAATTGGTTCAGCAGTTTATCTTAGACTTACTTTACATTACATTATCTTATACTAAATTATACATTATCTTTACATTTATAATATTAATATAGAAGAAAAGAAATAATTGTTCTAGTGTTATTTTTAACCGACTTCAAAAAGGAGAATGTTCTACGAGTATATTAGGCTGAATGTATTTTATTATTATTATTATTTTTAAGTACTCGTATGTTCACCGATTTCTTGGTTCACAATTGATGAGGACCTGTTTGAATGATTATGCTTCCGAGTTGGTCCCATAGAAATATTGTTATGATCTGATCATAAACTTCGAAGATATGGAATAGAAATCCTCATAGGATCACAGCAGAACCGTCGTAACAAGTAAAATTGCTTTGTTTATACGTATAGTTAATGACTGACTGAAAGAAGAGGAGGAATATATCAAACTGATCTGATGATGAAGCCTGAAGTTATGCATCGGAACTCTGTAATACATTAAGGTAATCTAACCGTGTTTGGGATTATTAGAATTGTCATGAGATACACTCTGGCTATAAGGTATTTAAGTTTGGCTGAGGAGTACTTTTTAGTTATGATACCACCACTTGGTGGTATCATAACTAAAAAGTGTAAAATAAAAACTTTTTACAAAAAAAAAATACATCCGAGTTCAAAGTAAAAAAAAAACACTGAAAAGTGCAAAATAACTTTAATTTAGGAAGTCGGTGTTAAGTAACGAAGAGACAAAACTATTACAGAAACACCGACTTCCGAAATTAAAGTTATTTTGCACTTTACAGTGTTTTTTTTTACTTTGAAGTCGGTTGTATTTTTTTTTTTTTGAAGTTTTTTTACTATGGAGTTTTTTGACGTTTAGTACCTCAGCAGAACTATAGTAATAACTAAAGCTACACAACTTTAGCAGTGTCCACTCAGACATAGAAAAGGAAACTAATAAAAAGAAGCAATAATGCTTTTTCTGCTGCTAACTACATTTAATGACACTTTTCAAGAAAAGATTTCGACCACTTTCCACACTAAGAGATGTTTATGAAAGTTGTAGGGACTGTGAATCATGAATGCCCCTTTTTACTATACTTAAATTGCCCTGTTAGATTTTCAAACTGGCTAGACGCCTAGAGTTTGAAATCCCACAGTACAAAAATATTAAAGCCGTTTTTTAGTATTAGTAAAAATGGGCACTAAATCTTCAAATCAATTTGAAAATGTCACGGCAGTCCCGGAACGTAAAGAGCAACTAAATGTAATACAAGTGGGTTTTAGTTATTAATATCCTGATACTTATTTGATGATTTCCCACATAAAAAAGACACAAAAAGCAAGTTTTACTTAATCGTAGGAACATAAAATACTGCTTCAATTACCCTTTATTATGTTAATAATAACAATAATTCATTTATTATTTTTACATCAAACAGGTTCTAATAATCCCCTCGGATTAAATAGAGATTTAGATAAAATCCCATTCCACCCATTTTTTACATTTAAAGACTTAATTGGATTTATTATCTTACTATTGCCCTTAAAAAAATCAGGAAACATCAGTCACAGCCCTGCATCTAATTTTATAGCTAGAGATATTATAAGGTAAAACTTGCCTTTATGAAAGGCTTGAGAACGATTAGTGTCGGTAATAATCAGTCATGTGTCAAATTCGTCTGTTTCCTTTCAAAGTACCTTAAATTGTAGTTGGTCTGTAAAAAATGTAAAATCAATAACAGGATAAACCAGCCAAAATTAATAAATAAACAATAATCCTAGATGCGACCGATACAGCTAGAAGACATTGGTGGTGTTTGCCCAACAGAGGTTTGACACAGAAAGCTGCACATCGAAAGCTCTCGTGTTCAAACGAATGGTCAAACTTATGTTTTCACCATTCCCTCACTAAATAAATGACCTAGTAGCTCTTCCTTATTAAGTGAGTAACATAACCAAAATGACGCGATAATTGGGTAGCTAAAATATTAGTTTTTATTTTAGTCCACAAATCGCTTTATTATAATAAGCTTATACTCAAGTCCCGTCGGTTTTCACAGTTCACCACTGAAACAACAATACAGTGTTTGGAAAAAAACTATGCAAACAATGTCCTGTACCTAAATAGTGCGCCTTGTATCGGTATGTATGTATTGATACGTGCGGCGTATTTGTTTGTTTACGTCATTTGAATTCAGTGCGCCAGCTCACACGGAAGAGTTTTACTATTTGTCCTGCGCCGGACTGACACACAGAATTGTAAATTTTATCGTCTGTTTCTTAACTTGGACTTTGCAGTTGCTATTTTATTTGGTGAAAAGGTGATTTGGTTGTGAACATAAGTTCTGAATACTTGCTGAAACAGACTTATCCTTCTTTCAAATATTGAACGAATTCCTTATTTGGATTTAGCCTTGTATTCTTGACACGAACTTTGCAGTAGACCTTAAAGTGTGCTTTGAGAAGCAAAGGATTCAACCGAGTTATAGTAAAAGGGAAAGGAGACAGCATTAAGCTAGAGTTTATACCTACTGTATTATAGGTACCTATTAATATTGTAAATTCGATCATTTTTTAAAGAGTGTCCATGTAGTTTATAGTAGGTTCATCTCCATACAAAACGACCAAATGGAACCGTGCACTAACTTTTCGGTTTAAAGATACGATGATGACCTTTTATAAGTAACTTTTGTGAGTTTGATAGGAGCCAGGGCTGTCTTCTAAACTGAAACAAGTATTTCTTATCTTTTTGTTTTTATTATTGATGGACTCGCGCTTGACCTGTATCACCTACCTGAAGGTAAGCGATGATGTGGTCGACGTTGGAGCACGCTTGTTTAGATCTAAGAAAAGATAAACACAAATTACCAATTTGCCTTAGACTGGATTCGAATCATAAACCCAAAGCTGCCCCAACATTGCGAGCTCTACAACAATGAAACAGCATTAATTAATCTTTCAACGACTTATTAAACCACGCAGTCTTCATAACTTGTCCTGAATTCATAATTAACTCGAAATTTCAGTTCTGATCCAGTGATAAAGTACACCTACAGTGTATTACTTACTATCGCGCATACTTACCTACGTTACATTGTGCTTTAGATACTAACCTAGCGGTTTCCGTATTTACAGTTATTTACCATGCCGTGCTAACGTTCGCTGGGTGGTTGCAGCTATTCGGCTACAACTCGTTACTACGTGTTTATGAATTGTTGCGGTTTCAGTATAATATACGATTGCAAGATGAGTGTAATCAACGTTTCATTGCGAATTATTGTTGTCAGGAACTTTATAGTTTTTCTTTTGACTTTTAGTTAATACTGTAGCGTGAACAAATCGTCTGATGATTCTCTACTATCACAGTTCTACTATATTCACAAGACAATGGGTTGGAAACAATTACGCTATGATATTTTCGTCACAACGTCCGTTCGGTGATTGGCTGCGCTGTGTTATTGCCTCTAGACACGGCACAAGAAGGTGTTGCTTATAATTTCGCCGGTGTAAGATTGCGCAGTAATGTAGGGTAAGGGCTGCTTGAATTGCTGTATTTCCTTAATAGTCTGCATTTACCCTCGCCGACAATTTGTGACAAGAGCGTGAGCTAAATTGTCGCCAAGAGGAAATAAACTAATTTACTTATATACGACATTCATAAACTAGAGCGTTAGTTGAAATACAAAGTGAGCACTGAAAAGTGAATAACAGAATGAAACGGAACAATAAACACGGCAGCTCTTCTTAATTTATTTTTAAGAGTGTGCATGACAAGGGTGGAACTACCCGTTAAGCTAGTTTCAAACACTCTTCATAAACACGTGAAACATTTTCAATGTTCGTATTTTCCTGCGCTCGTAAAATTCTACTGCAGGTCCATACATCCCCAGCGTTCATAAGGAAAAAAAATATTTTAATTTCAAGGAACACGTACACCGTCTTAAATCTTAGCTCACATTAACTAAGACAGTTGTAGTCTCAGAGGTATTTTAATAATGAATTCTTTTAGCAGTCACGTAGTTAATACCGACGTTGCCATTTTAATGAAGGGTGTCATAAAACGTGTCATTGTTGGTGGTAAAGTGTAGCGGGAGCAGGCAGCTAGGCGCTCGGCGGAGGCGCCCGCGCCTGAGTTTAATGCCTCGCATTAACACTATCGCTCGTGCGGCCCGGATTAGCGGTACACTTTATAAACTTGCATATGCATCGCATCGCTCCACGGACACACACATATCAAAGAAACATCAGTGATCCAGATGAAAGTTTCGTAAGTGTTATCGCTGGGCGGGGTTTACCGTCTTTAAATGTCAGATTAATTTGGGTGGTAACGGTAAATTAATCTGAATGGCACTTCGGAATATTAATCAGTCCCATAGCGCACCTTGCGATTATGCTCGAAGTGGGCTGGTTCGCTTGTGGAGGCATTTAGCCGCAGATAGATGTGTATGTAGAGATCAAACGTCCGGGGCCCAAATGCTTGCTCGGAATCCGATTCTGTCCCAGTGCCCACTGTCCGTAGTTTGGTTGCATTACATTAGATTAGACACTGCTCGCATTCCTGTTGCTCTAAATTCAACTGATTGTTACAATATGTCTTTAGGAAAGATTTGCTATTGTAGCAACTACCACAGTATTTGTTTTGAGTGCTTACTGAGGATTAAGTACGAGTATTATTGAAAAGAGACAGAATTATTTTATTTCTTTATATCGTTTTTACATTTTTTTATATCGTTTAAGAATTATACTATTGGCTCTACATAGGTCCGTACCCATTTCTAGAGATGGAGTAACAAGGGCATACTCTTATTTTTCTCTGATTTTAAAATTACTCTGCAAAACAGTAAACAACACAAAACAGCTTAATAAATTTAAGCGAGTGTTTTTAGAAGTTAGTAGTTAGCGTTTGAACGTGTTAATTATATTGTGGAGGGGGCCGACGTCCCTGACGTGGCCAAGACGTCATGATGTGACGCAGGTCGCGTGAAGACGGTCCGGTCACAGACAATTGAATCATAAAGGTACTTCTGACCCACAGCGTTAGGGCGTCGCTTTATTTCGTCCAGGACCGCCTTTTTGTTTGTTTCTCTACAATGTAGCTGGGACAGTCTGCCCCTTTTAGACGAGTTTATTCCAGGGGAGCGATGTGGGTTAAGGTTGTCAAAATAATATTGTAGTTGATGCCGGAAGGTGTAGCCCTTCCTTTAAATGTTTCTCTTGAAGTTGATGTTTCAATGTGTTCAGTCTAGTATTGTGTAGAGGTTGTCTCTATGATGCTCTTGTTATATAAACTGTTGACGTGCTGAAATGTGGACTGGAGTTATCAACATTTCAAACCTATAGGTATTAAATTGAAAATCTTCCTTTAAACATGTTGACTGTGTCTACAATTTATATTCACACACAAAGAGTATATTATTATCCTAGCAATAATAGTGAAACTATTACATTCAAAGTGTAAATTTTCATCCCTTCCGCCCATAATTTAAAACAAGAGATGCAATCAGCACACACGAAGTACATTCATCATAACATACGTGATATTCTAACTCGGCTTCCTGTAATAATCCCTACTAGCTTCCGAGTGTCGTAATCAAATCCTGTCGGGCCGAGAGTCCTAATCGAGGCAGACCACGCTCGACCTCCATCAAATCGGGCTAAGGAACACGACCTGAGTGTCACAGCCTCACAGATAACTGCAGCCGACTGTGCCCGAGAGCCTCCGACCCCACCTGACCTCGTCCGACCTACCGGCCCACGCGGATTACTATAATTACGATACAAATTAAAGAAAAAATATTGATACCTCATTGCAACTAGTTTAATTGGGGTTTTCATTAGCTGAAACATTGGAGCGCACTTAAATCAATTGATTGCGAGTAAACCGCTACAGTGCTTTGAGATTGCGAGGGAAAATTACTTCCTCGGGTAACAGAATGTAAAATGTATTTTGTAATAAGTTTCATCGAACGAATCGATATAAAGCTCGTAAATAATAAACTCGCTTACGTTTGGGCATACGCTTCTAAGCAATTGTCTTCTCGTTTTGCTACGAATTTATATTGTCAACGACAGGAGGTGTCGCGCCGCTTAGAGCTGGCCTCCCCGAAACATATTTCACTACATAAATCATAACTTTATTTCCTCTCGCTCAGATGCCGAGGAGCGAGGTGTCTTTGAAATGGCTTTAAGAGTTCCCGCACGGCTATACCGCAACAAAGGACTCCGAAATTCAATTAGGTGTAGATGGAACTGAGAAACTTATATTATTTCTAAATATTCAATTCCACCTGCACAACTTTGGGAGTGCATTATAACTTATTTAATATTAAATAAATAAAATCTTTCTGATCTTTTGTGACATCACCAACCTGCACTAGGCCCGAGTGGTGGATCACGACCCATTTCCTCTCCTAGAAATGAGGCCTGAGTCCCAGCAGTGGGAACATAAGCCTAAGTATAAACATCCTTATAGACTGATTATGCTTTTGTTCTTTTCTTTTTGGGTGCAGGAAAAAGATGTGTTAAGATTTAAGGCTATCTCTCGGTATTTAAAAAATACATATGTACCTAGCCATCTTAACTAGTACTTGCGCGTATGCCCCAAACAAAAGGCAGCTTGCGTTAAACGAAGAAGATTTATGTGCCGCCACTGTATGCTTGTAAACAGCGCGCTACCTACTAATTTGCGATCATTTTAGCGGTGTTTCCTGCCTATTAGCCGCTTTAAAACATTGTGGCGCCAAACAAAGGGGCTGGCTCATGAATTTATTGTTAGGTTACTGTCTTAAGTTATTTAAGTGTTCAGAACGTTGTTCACGTGCGACGCCGAGCAGAATGCAGCTTCCTGCGACAATTTATCATGAATCTTTAATTAAACTTTAGCCGCGACTGTTCACAGTCTCATTGAGCTTCACAATAAATCCGTCGTATCGATTGTACATTATTAATTATTTGTCTCGACTCGTTATTTAATAAGATCCATTCTAGGGAACGTATCTCGAGGTCAATATTGAGTTTAGGTAGTATTAACTTTTTTATTTACTTACGCAACTATAGCCTATCTAGGTTAATAAAAGAAGTATTGGTTTTCATTTTGGGAAAGAAATATGTACGTTAGTTTGTGGGACTTCTACGCAGTTTTTTGCTTTACCGAAAAAGCTCTGCGTGCTTACACAGTGCTATATTCGGAGTCAGAAAAAAACCGGGCAAGTGCGAGTCGGATTCGCGCACTGAGGGTTCCGTACAAACTTGAAAGATAAATTGAGGTTTACGATTTATGACGTATAAAAAAACTACTTACTAGATCTCGTCAAACTAATTTTTGGTGATAGTTTGCATGGTAATGTACATAACATATTTTTTTTAGTTTTATCATTCTCCTATTTTAGAAGTTACAGGGGGGGGGGGGCATATTTTACCACTTTGGAAGTGTCTCTTGCGCAAACTATTCAGTTTAGAAAAAAATGATGTCAGGAACCTCAGTATCATTTTTGAAGACCTATCCATAGATACCCCACTCGTACGAGTTTGATGAAAAAAAAAATTGAATTTCAGTTATAAGTATGGGTATTTGTTTTTTTTTTCTATTTTTGTGTGAAAATCTTATGCGGTTCACAGAATACATCTCCATAACAAGTTTTAACAGTATAGTTATTTTAGTTTCGGAAAAAAGTGGCTGTGACATACGGACGGACAAACAAATAGACATGACGAATCTATAAGGGTTCCGTTTTTGCCATTTGGATACGGAATCCTAAAAAACCGTCTATAGAATTAAAAGGTTGCTATCAATGGCCTTGCGCCCTGTAGGCCAGTAGGGCAGAGTGACAGACTGTCTAGATTGTAACAGAATGGGCAGCATCCAGCGTCCTCGGGGACGCCTTAGTCAATAGACAATGTTAGTGAATGCAACCACTGCAGCTGCAAAAGGAAATATTACTAGAATATCTTGCTGCAATAAACACCACAAAGAGTGCAGCTGAATGGTAATTTCTTGGTACACAGATTGTTAGACATATGAATGTAAGGTTGGTACACATTTCTTTTTGCAATAACTACATTATTGAACCTTTTGTGTAACCAGAGCTGCCGTATTTGTTTATACTCTTCTGTTTCTTAGTATTAGATCTTGGTCTCGTTCGTTTAGTTTGACGATTATTATAAAACAAAAACAAAGTCTCAAATCAAAGTCATTGTCTTTTGTTCACAATACAAAAGATGGAACCACTGAGCTAACCACATTACTGATCAGCTATTCAAACTGATTGACATTAATATGTAATGTGAGAACACTGTAGACTCCGCTGATTCATTCGCTACTATTTTAATTGTGCTTTTAAGAATAAAGCCGTAAAATGAAAATTTTGTAAAATCAATCATTTTTAAAAGAGTAACCATGGAGTTTTTTGCCTGTTCTTAAGCAATTGGTCGTTTGACCAATTGGAACTGTGCACTAGCTTCTAACGTTTTATACGTGCCCATGTAGGCCTATGTAAAGTAAAATAATTTTGAGTTTGAATACAACAGTTATAGGGACACAACCACGTCGATTTTAAATCGAACAAATTAAGAGTGCTATAAAACCCTTTATAGTAAATTACAATGTAATCTGTCCAGCTACAATAAAAGTGCACAGATCCAGTTACCTCTGTTTGCGAAAACTGCCTTTAAAACCAAATTAAATGATGAAAGTTTCCAAGTTATTTCCAGTCCGTTTTATAATAAAATTACCTGTGTCAGTTTGCCGGTAGAATTCAATTAAGAACTTTTTGAATATTTAATTTTATACTTGTATTAGGGAATTCTGGTTTAATTGATAGTTAAAGTTATTTTTATGTGTAGGTTGCATAGCTTCTTTGAGTACAGGACAAAGGACGACAAGTTGGCAGACTTTTGTGGATATATTCTAGTGCTCATATCTTTGTGCATTCGCCTATTGCTGTATTTTCTTTCTCGAATAGTTCCTGAAAATACTTTGGCTAAATCTTGCTGTTAATTGGACGAAAGGTATATTGTCATGACTAATGCTGTTTTTCCCACGAAGCGTGAGGAATTTTGAAACGAATTACGAGTCTAATACATTATTGGTTTTTTGCAGAGTTACACGGAAATAAATTCACATCGACATAATATGCATATTTACTTAAGTAATTCCATAAATTACATATATTTACAACAATATCAACAAACGTTTACGTCTAATATACATTTTCCTATGCGTAACAGATTAGCTATACATCATATAAATCTCTACACGAAGTCTATACAATTATACATAAATGATTACTACAAGTATTGCGTATAATTGTTTAAATATAATGTTCCCTATGACACGTAGACCCGTCAACTTACCCTTTTAGCCGAAAAATAAGACTTTATTTAAAGTGTAAATTACGTTTATAATTCTTATTAAGTTTTGCGACCTTTGCTGTATATTTTATACATTACAATTATCTTCAAAAATAATTAGCCCATTTATAGTATGATTTTAAATTAATATATGACAACGACAAGATAAATCAAGGACACGTGTTTTTTAAGACAAGAGTATTCATAAATAGATTATGTACCTACGTAGCCGCAAACTGTAGTAATAGACCCAATTGACAATAAATAGATCTATACAGGGCGCTAGATAAACTTCGAATAAAGTACATTGACCTTTTCCTAATATTTCTGTATAGGTACCCGACAGTGAACTGTTTTTAATTACTAGAAAATGTAAAGGATTGCGATAGATGTCGATTTAAGACTTGATGTCTTTATTTTCGATTTTGAAATTAAGAATGTCAATAACTGTAGAAGGGTCAATGACCGTTATTCCAACTCTATCTGGTGCCTACCTTAGATACAGTGAAACCTGTTTAACTAGGCCCTAGATATGTAAGAAACCTCTGAATGTGATAATTCCAATGTGTTCCCGATACGTTAGGGAGAATAAGAAACCTGAATAGCTGAGAATAGAATAAGCTTTATTGCATTTCACACCAAAATAGTAACTAAACTTTTATTCAAACTTCTATCTAAGTACATACATGACCTATATTTTTTAGTTTCTTTTTCTGGTTACCCCTTTACTTGGGAACATTTAGCTCTTAATAGCCTTAGTAAATGCGACGATTAATTAAAAATTTAGCGTTTTGAATATTGTTACGGACAGATTAAGACCTATTTAAATTTCGTCGCAGGGCCCTCTGTAAAGTCTGACTATAAACTTGGTTATCTGGGAAACTGTAAATGAAAAACCAATGTAATGATAAAAATATCCAGGAAATCCCAGTTATCCAGATTCCACTGTGTATGGTTAACCAACAATTTTATTTGCAAACTTCTATAAATACATAAAATTAACAATAACATTTCAAACATTACGTAAAACGAATTGATTTGTGTGTTCGCAAATACGTTCGGCAAACATCAGGGTGGCAAACATTAAAATCAGATGGAACATTATTCACAACGCATAACAAAATATGAATTGAAGTTCGTTCAGCCAATCGTTATTCTAAACGGGATCCAAAAGGCACTAGATTTTATTATTATAATAGATTTGAATTGATACGTTTCCGAAAGTCGTTGTAATTGAAATTCTTGAGTTTATAATGATAAGCTGATAAATAAAATTCTTTAATTAATGTTACAGAGATCCTGTATCCCACACAATCTAGTATTGTGGATGTCATCATACATACCAATACACATTAACATCCAGATAGGAAGAAACATCTGTAGCGATTGACTATGCAAATATTATTTCCTATCCACAGTGGGCACACACTGGATCAAGAACAAGCCACTGCATCATTTTGGCAGTCTGTGTAAAGTTTACACTCCCACTTCCCCTCCAAGATTTGGGCGAACATACACACACATTCATACAAATCAAGTAAGTATAATTCACTAACATGGGGCTCACACATTACTCCTATTTGTAATTCGTTCTACGTTACAGTTATTTGACATCGTCGTTAACTTACGTCATACTTTGTAAGGGTAACATGTCCATCCAAAATGTAAGGTTCACGTGTTTTAAATATTAATAATAAAAAGCAAGTAACAAAACTCTTCACAATTCGTAACGATAAGCACAACCGGCCTGAGAGTTTACTAATCCACCGACACCATATTACTTACATAATCATTGAAAATTGAAACCATGAAAGTTTGTACGGGAACTGTAACCATTGACCTTTTAGCAAGACCTTATATTCGACGTAACGTTACACTCATTACAAATGTTTATGGTGCCCGTCTTGTACCTGACCAACAATTAAATTGCGGAAAAGGTTTCATGATTTCAATTTAAAGTCCTCCGGTATGAGATCATACCTCGTATAATCATGTAAATCCATCCATAGCTATATTTAAGTATTCTTACAACACAACGTTGACACATCCACTATAAACTAAGATACAGTACGCGGCCATTAGAATGACAGATGAGTTTTGGGAAAAGATCGTCTTTGTAGAGCATCATTTTGAATGTTCGAAACGATGCTCTACAAAGACGATCGTTTTGAACATAACAGTTTTGACAGACATTTTTTTTAAAGCTTGTGCCATGTTATCGTCCGGGTACTGTAATTACATATTTATTTCTTAAAATACATAGCGCACAAAAAACCGCGAAAGTAATAAATAACAAGCGTCAATGAACAACAATGTCACGGGATCACAATATAAATTCATCATCGGCAGATAAGGCTCTCTTCCCTTGCTGCGCAGACGCCGTGTGGTGGGGCAAGGAACAGCTTGCCGTTGGCGCATGCACATAGCTGGTATATATTTTGATGGTGGGGGTCGTGCGTGTGAGCCGCTGACGGCGGCAGTGGCAGCGCCGATTTTAACTTAGGCATAAATATACTGGGTGCATCTAGGCGTATCTGTAAAGATTGGTGTGAATGAGCTACTTTTACTAAGGACTTAAGAGCTATTGAAATTGAGGTGAATCCCGCTTGGAACTACGAGTAGGGATGCGACTGAGGCTGGTAATTATTTTATTGATTAGGAAGTTTCGCGACTATATCTGCTAGTCCTGTGACTTGTATGCTTCCTCTAACTAAACCATACGTTAAACTTAAGCAAACATCAGTTGGTAAAGAGTATTATTAACTCTTAGAATAGAAAGACACTTCATGTTATTTAACAATAGAATCTGAAGTATATATAAATTTAACAACGAGACGGAGCCCAAAGGCGATGCACTTAATAGATTTCATAGAAAATCTAATCAAACACAATCTACTTATAATTACGCAGAGTTAAAACGTAGCCTTATTCGCGACTCACCGAGCCGGCGACGGATCTCAGCCGGAATGTGGTGAGGCAGTTGGCGCTGATGTCGCCGGAGCGGGACTCCAGCGCGATGCTCTGCGCCGCGTGCATCTCCAGCGAGCGCGTCGGCGACTCCAGCCTGTCGTAAGTAGCAAATAGAAAGAAAGAAGGAAATATTATTATAATGTCAAATTAGCTTCTGACAAAACCCTACACAAGTGGTGATGACCACGATCATTTGTTCTGTGTCTGGGTGTAATTTCTGTACGAAAATATAAGTATAATTATCAGTTCTCTAGTACCCAAAAGCTCTGCTTAGTTTGGGACTACATGGCGTTGTGTGATAGTTGTGGAATATTAGATTATTGTTATATTATTCTTTTTAAACATCATAAAAGGAACCTGTGTGCGTCTGTGAAAATTTTTGCGTTCTAGGTTCAATGGTTTGGGCTGGGCGATGATGAGTCAGGACTTTGCCTTTTATAATACAGACTGTATTATAAACGTGTGAGAGAAGCAAGTGTGAGGGTGTAAAGCAGGTTATTTCTGAAAGCCGATACTAACAAAAGCAGAACAGGCGATTAAAAGTAAACCTCAAAACCAAACAAAGGTGTTAATAACCTGCATTTTATTATTAGCTACATCACTGCTAGAACATTTATAATAAAACTTTATTGAAAATACCAAAAATCAGTTATTTAATAAACAGCATATTCCTATAAATTTCGTGAAACATGTGGTCAAGGCATGCCTCCGATCGGACAACAAACTTCAGTAGGTGCGTTTGACATAACTGTATGTTCAAATTAACGAGTTCTAACTTCCTCTGCGACGAGGACAGAGCTCGTAAATTTGTTAAGTACAAACACACAAATATACTTACACCAATGGTTTTGAAGGGGGGGCTTTGACTAGGGGTGTCTGCGCGGCGGCCTGCACGGTGACGCCGGCCGGGCTGACCACGGTGAGCGTGTCGGCGCCCACGGTCACCGCGTCTTGCCCGGCGCCCAGGAGGAGCGCCCCCCGGGCGTCGCGGACCTCTAGCCGGGCCACATTTAGTTCAAAACGATCGTGCCCTAGAACGTGTTGCAGTATTAAAACTTAACAACTAATGAAGAACATCACCAGGTATTCTATTATGTTCCTACCTATTTCCTGTGTAAAGTTTCTAAGGTTAAATTTTAACTCACCTAGATATAATCTACTCTGTAGCATTCCGTGCGAGTCTCTCGTAGAAACGGTAAAATTTCTCGAAGCTTCCATGTAAATTGGATATCCTCGACGTGACTTGATGGTGGACGCGAACAGAGAGTCCAACATTAGAGCTTGCCCCAATAGTTGTAAGCCTCCGGGCACTATGCGAAGTTGGCCCATTCCTTCCTACAAAATACATTACACGACTAATTGATAAGAAAACCAAAGTTATAGGTAAGTCATTGTTTTTTAAGACACGTGTATACACAATATTAAGTGCACATAAACGAAACGCTTTTTTGTACAGTCAGTGGACGGAAACTAATATTACCCTAACATTGATATTTATTTGAAAGAAGTGTACCCATTTCTGTTAACCCATTTCGGTTAACCCACTGTACTCATCTGTAATAAAAGAGATTTGTCATACACATACTACTGTTGAAAGCCGTTAAATAAGCTCTTACCGAATTAAAATCCAACACTTTAAGCACCCACAGTGTCAACGCGAGATTGATGACCATCATCAGCATAAGTGCCATGACCAGGATGTACAGGCATTTCTTCCTCCAGCCATAGATGCCGACTTTAAACTGGCTGTTGTAGCTGTTCCTGATAGAGTCGGCTTTTGTGTCCCTATTTCTATTGTTGTGCAGGATCGGCTCCGGGGTGATCTTGTCAGCGTACGGTATTCTGCAAGAAAAGTCATCGGATGCAACAATAAGTTATTGAACGGAAAATGTAAATGGCTGTTTGTGATTGGCTGACAGACTTAATTTATTTGTAAAGGTAAAAATATAATCTACATTTTCTGTAGAAATATTGGATATAGAAATACTACTAATAGCTTCATAAATCTTTACTGTTACTAGCTTTTATTTAACTTGCAATATGTATATGTATGTTTTTTAGGGCAAATCTTGCAAATGGATTGTGACATAGTTATCCCTAACCGATTGAGCTGAAATTTGATATACCTATATAATTTGAATGACACTGCATTAATATAGTACCTTGGAGCTGATCTGATAATAAAGTCGGATAGTGACCATAGACTACTGAGCACAACAAGATAACCCCATCGTGTTCAAGCTCTTTGGAATGGTTTTGATGAGTACTATATCGCCCGATGGAAGCTTGTTATGTAAAAAGGGTTATAAATTGAAAACCTAATTTTATTTAAGCATATCTTGCTTCGTTTGTGGTAGAGTAAATCTACCACAAACGAAACTTTACAATGTTTACACATGTATTGGAGATGACCAAACTAATTTCAGAGTGGAACAGTGCATTTAATTTATTAACTCATCTCGCAGTATAGTTTCCAGACAGAGTAAGTTCGTTAACAAAAATAAACCTGAATGTGTCTTCCCTACAGTTGTAATAGAAATTAATTATTGCGCGTAACTATTATATTAAAACAAAAGGTAATATATTTTGTAACACAAACGTATAACAGACAAAGGCAGAGATAATGAACCTCTTCGCGGTAAAAGTCCCTGTTGCTTATGTAAAATACTTGGTCAAAGCAAACGGAGATTATAAAACATTATTTTACATATTTCGTCGTTAAAACTAGCTCCATTGGTTCAGTTTTACATTCCAATTTGGAGTATGTTGTCGGGCAGTCGTAGCGGGAACAAGTATGGCCGACGACACGACTTTCCGCGCGTATTGGTACCATTAAAAACGTCTGTTTTTACTTCGACAGCAAATAAAATGCAGTTTTATTTTCGAATACGTTTTATTGTTTTTTAAAACAAGGCTTTTATGGCCCAGAATAAACATTCCATATCCTCGTGTATGACGTACTTAATCCGACGACCGTAAATTGTTAATTCGTGATATTTGCACAATAGGTCGCCACAGATTTTTAGTAGAAAGTAATCATTATGTAAATATGGTTTAATTGAGTTTTATGACGATTAAACTAGCTAGAGCGTTGTTCATAATTGACATGATGAGGTTTCCAAACGATAGAGATTTTATACATAGGTAGAAATCAACGTAAACCAATTGTTTTAGTAGAGTCACATTATTTTAATTTATTTTCCTAAGCCAATTATCTGAAAACTATTAACTGCTTTGTTATCAGATAATATAATAGTTAACTTTTCATAAAAGAATGTTAAAAAGCAAAGAGGCTGTGTATCAGATGTCTCCTAATGGCTTGGCACTTTCTGTAGCCGCCGTTGGCGTAGATGTTACATTATTTTTCACAGCTTAAAACGGACAAAAACTTGTATGCAGGTGTATTGGACAAGAACAACGTCTTTAGTTATTGAAACAAGAAATATTACTTTCTTATCAAGTATACTGAGCTTACACATTTTCTTTATTATTGCAACAGCGTTACAGAAAGAATAATGTAGAAGCAAAGATTGTTGTAGTGTATTGATTGTAGAGAAAATATTGGTTTGGGACTCACACAGGACAAACAAAAAACTAAAATATTAGCACAGAGACCAAACTGACATACATGTGTATACAAATTAGTAAAAAAAAGTCATGTTGTACAAAAGAGGTGACGTAAATAAGAGGAATAGTCGAACCAACGCTTACCAACCACAATTCCAATCAGATTTTTGTACCAAACCAAACTACAATCCCACGTATAGCATTTCAAATAACAGTTCTATAAATTAATAGCTACAGTTCACCCGATATTTAGGTGATATTACACCAAAACATATTTCTATGCGACGCATATAAAAGCAACCCATTCGATATTCGTAGAACTGGCCACCGTCAGCGCGGGAGGGTCATAAATTTACAAGGATTCGACACGACAAGGCAATGCACACTGAAAAATTCTAGAAAGCTCCCTCTAAGGATGTAAGGGATATATTTACAAGTGCATCACGGGAAGGAAAGGAGAGGTATTACGCTCCTGTGTCTCGTCGCGACCGGCGACAATCATGTCCTACTACCTATATGATAGATTTACTATTCCTTCAGGATTTGCAATGTCTTTTGAAAATAAAAGGTAAAAATAGATAGCTGTTAAAGTAACGCAACACTTTTTAATACATTGTAGCTAGTATCTATCATCTTAAATTGACATAAGAGTATCTCAAAAAATAACCTAATAATATTATTACTCACTTCAGCCACTAAGTGGAATCAAAATCTAGCTTTATAAAGTACACAGGCCACTCACTAATATAAAGCGGATCCTGGCGAATAGCCAAGAAAATTCTCAAAAGAAGATGAAGACATCATATTACAATACAAAATAACAAACTAAAAATAACTGGTTCTTTTAGAATAGTACACAAAACTACGTTCGTACAGTAAGGGAAAGTCTGTCGTTGCATTTTATAACAGTCTCGGGGAGACAATGTTATTTATAATGCGAAATGTACTTAGCTGAAAATGCATTCTCACCGCAAACTTCAGAGAGTTGACACGCAGAGTGCTCGGACCGCAAGGAATTCCGAAGTGTATCTCATTCAGGTACATGATAGCTACTTATGTTGTTAATTTTTTTATCATGTGAGGCACAAGTGATGACCGCATTATTTTTGGTGCAATTTTCTGACTATTCATTTGTGACACTTTAAAGCTGCCATACGGTTGCCTTGTCTTGGCTGCTAGCTTTTAAAGCAGCCGTGTACTTCTCATATTATTTTGTCATGACCAGACAACTATTATACCTTGATTTAGCCTGCTGTATATTCAAGTTTCGAATATCTACAGAAGAAAGCGAGGCTTTAAATCTTTAAAGAAAGAATTGACTGAATTTAAATCGTAATTCAAGGGTCTATCTTTATCATCATTCAACTATAATATTTAGTGACTTTTCAATTGAAACATCACATGAGTTCTTTGAAGCGAGTCTGATACAATAAGAGGGGACTCATGAAGCTCCAAAACGTATATTCATTCACTCGTTTGCCTAACTGAGGCGAGAGTGCGTACAAAAGTATCTAAAGCCTGCTACTCTCACTGATATCTGTAGAGATTGCAGGTGATGTGAACCTTTAAATCAGCGAATCTTTGGATTTTTTAAGAAGAAACTTTATTTACTTAATAAAAAGTTGCTGTATTTTATTTCTTTGACTTCAAAAAAAAGTAGGTTCTCAATTCGACTACAATGATTTTTTATCTTCTTCAGCGATATCTTCACAATTATGTTATCCGATTATGATCCTTTTTTTATGGAAAAGTATCCTCCCGTTCAAGTTTAGTAAAGATCTGATGAAGAATTTCGGAGATAAACCTTGGAAGTCTTCAATAAATGACCATAATTATCTCAAAGAAAATTGAAAAAGAAAATTTAGTAAGAAAAATATGTAGGATAATATTCTCATCAATTACTCCTATAAATCTCTCCACTAATGTTGCTTAGAAAAAAAAATACTAAATTATTTTTCATTAACATTGTACATGAGTACATATTCCCAAAACAAAGATAAACTAATTCCTAAAGTGATGCAATTTTTGTAAAGCCGCACATTTTTTCGGTAGGACTTGGGAAAATAAAAAAGGTGAAATCTGTGTGAGAAGGTTCGTGCATTTTATCTCCCGGTCCACTCTCCCAACACGTTTGGAGGGTTTACGCGGCATTAGAAACCAATTACACGAATAATACCTACCGGTTGCTCCGTCTTTATACTTTTTGCTTTAGATCAACGCTGAAAACATGATTATATATTGTTACAGGCTACTCTTACACCGAGATTCTTACCTACAATATAATTTCGTGCTTACTTTACTCTATGAGAGGTAAATAACATTAATACTGATTAATGCAGTGTTCCGCTTACGATTAGTTAACGTTACGATGTGTCGGGGATGTTATATTATTGCATTAAATACATAATAGAGATAAAAGGTAGAAATGGGGTGGAATCTAATAAATTCTCTGTGCGGAAGCGTAAACGATGTACGCAGAGACGGGCACGTAGCATCGCCTCGTAGCGTTCCGCAGCCCGTGGCCTCGTGCCTCGTAGCTCGTAGCCGGAGGGGTGGGCACCGCAAATGAGCCATATTAATCATCCCCCATCACGGCAGCTCGACTTTTGAGCTTCCTCTGTTGCCAGATTCTCCTTAATAAGGCAACCTTTTCCTCTTGCCAAGAATAAATTGAGATAATGAAATGGTACCTAAAAGAAAACCATTGCATTGGAATGTGACAATTAATGTCCATTTGGGAATAGAAGGGAAACTAATGACAATATATTAATTGACAAACAAATTAGTCTGAAATCAGCACACTATCTGAAGATCATTTTTTTATTATGTATTATTGCTCGCTTGGTGGTGGCCGAGTGGTAACGGCACTGACTTACGAGTCGTAGGTCACGGGTTCAAACCCAGCCAGGCGCATTACTTTGTGTAATTTATATCATCACCACTGCTCTCAAAATGGTAAAAGAAAACATCGTGAGGAAACCGGCATGTCCTAGAACCAAAAATTCGAAGACATGTGACATCCACCAACCCGCACTGGGCTCTCGTGGTGGATTACGGCCCATTCCTTCTTCTAGAGAGGAGGCCTAAGTCCCAACAACTTTAAAAGGCTGATTATGCTATTATGCTATATGCTATGTTTGACCACTATCTTACCTGATCGTAAGCGATGATGTGGCCGATGATGGAGCACGCTTACCTGGAAGTAACTTATTCACTCTTGACTTAAAGACCCCTAGGTTGTTGTTGTTGCTTTATCTCAGCCTAAATCAATCCTTTCCATCACAACTCAGATTTAAATAAAACATAAGCCATAAAATATAAAATCTTTTCGTTTTGAATGAAAACTAAATATGCAATAGGTTATTACGTTTCGTGATTTGAACTTCGTATAGTCAGGGTTTAGATCGCGAGCATGCCGAATTTTAAATGCTTTTAGAATAATAGTACTTTTGTTTTTAAGCGTATTTTTTTATTGTAGGTAGTTTGCAAGTTTGACGCCATAGTATTGTTATTGTCAAAATCTATATAACGCAAGTAATTCACACAATTATATACACTGCATACAAAACTAAGCCAACATTGGCTTTGATAAGGCCAGCAGTGATTCATTTCATCTTTTTTTTATTTATCTCATTCTTTCCCACTAATGAGCAAAGGCTTCCCCGAAATCCAGCCAGGTATTCTTTTCTCGGCCCATCTAGAACCAATCTTTGGGGTAGGACTTCGTTTCCTATTAGGAGCGGAAAACAAAATTACAATACTCTCTTTTTCAAGAAAATTAAACTAGCTTCTTTTCAGTCAGACGTAAACAACCCTAACTTAGTAGACCGCAAATCTGGAGTCGCTCACTTGCCTGTTTAACTCTCCCGTTTTAATTACTTCAGCTCTAAGGCTGCACAAAAGCAGCGTAGCGGCCTGCACATGGCATCCGCGGGCCGCACGTTGAGCAGCCCTGACATAAAGGCACATGATTTCATATTCGGTGCTCAATTTTGAATGCAGTAATAACAGCAAAAATCCCTCGGTCTGTGGAGTGTGAGATATATCGTATTATTTAAAGAGATTGATGTGAAGAAATATAAATTCACCGAGGAACAAGAGCTGTCGCCCTTAAGCATTCTTATAGCTGAATGTCTGGTACGAATAAAGAGTTTTACATACCAGTCTGTTAGTTTATTTTTGACTGGCTCAGAAACTACTGAAGATTGAGTTATAGTTAAGCGTACAATGTTTCTTATAGAACACTACGAAATAACTTTCAGTAGTCCACTGCTGAGTGGTTCAAAGTTTATATGCGAACGAAGTGGCGGGCATCGGCTACTACCTATTGATATACAGTGCTCCAGCACAATGTTTAACTGTACAACTGCAATAAACCGCATAGAGCGCCTTGTTTGTGCGTTATGACAGATACAGTGGGTAGTACGAAATTACTGGTATTTTATAGGAGCGCTAGGTGGGATAGTTTAGCAGCGTGTGCTAATTGAGCGTTTCAGCACGCGCCGGCGGCCGGAATGCGCGGCCGCCGCACATTCGTTAGCAATATTCCGCTAACGAACCAAACTAATGGCTATTAAGTTGAATAACGTAGCACTTTGCGCCACGAATACCGTACACACTCGCTGACAGATGTTTCTAGAATCATACACAGCAACCTTTTCAAAAACTACATTTTTCACAAGCTTTTTGCATGACATTCGTATTGGTAAAATATAGCATTCAGTGACGACGAATATTCCTGAACGTACCTTTGTCATTCCAGGAGCACGCGGAACCGGGGCGCAATGCGATAGAATATATGCAATGCGTCTTGTACAACACACGAAGCAGAATTTATGGCAGCTTGCTGTTACACGAATGGATTCAAACTAATCGCGACTTTCTGTAAAAATCCTTGTGCTTTATAACATACTATCTTATACTCTTTCGGTTGAGACTCTTGGGCCGTGGGGTCCGAACGCTTATACGCTATTTAAAGATTTATCCAAACGAATAGTTGACGTTTCGGGTAACCCTAGGGCTGGCTTTACTTCAGTCGAGATTAAGCATTGCAATACAACATGGTTAGTCTTTTTGGTACACTTCTAGTCGACAGCGATGCAGAGAAAAATTTTGATATAAAATTTTATGTTATGTATAAGGACTTTTTTTTGTTTTAAATGTATATGTAATATAGACAGTCACGTTGTTTTTAATAATGTGTACTTTTCAGGGCACATACAACACCCTAATATTATAAAATCGTTTGTACACTCGAAAGTTTTTTTTTTGAAGGTGGGAAAATCATCTAATGACAAATCCCGATCTTGAGCGGAGCGGGATTTAGTGTCAGACTTTTACTGACTAAAAACCAACTCCTGTTCCTTCGTTGCCTTTCGTACCAGGGCTAGACTCGGCCTCTCAGAATTAGACCCTTGGGCCCAGTAGGCTTCGACCCTGCTAGGCTCCTACGGTTTGCTGACATCTCCTTGAGGCGCGCGTGAAAAAGTCAGCGCCGTTGACGACTTGGACTCGGTCCGGACGGTTAACGGACGGTCGGACGGCGAGCTACCCATTGTTCATCGTCCGCAAACCCGCGCCCACGGTGACCGGAAATCGGGATTGGAATCCCGGCGGCAGTTAGGGCGTGTGGACTGTTGCCTCACGCGATCGGCCGCGTTCTTTGCTAGCATTACTGCTTCGCAGAAGGAGGCGACCGCCTGCCACTCCTCCTCGCTCCGGACCATGGCCTATACCAATGCCCGGTGTGAGAGAACGCCGCCGTCGATCGCCCCCACGAGGACACGGCGTTGCTCTGCCCAAACGGGGCACACCTCCACCGTGTGCTCCACCGTGTCCTCCGGGCGATCCACACAGTGACGACACCCGGGCATTTCTCCCGCATGAATCCGGTGCAGGAACCTCCCGAACTTACCATGTCCGGTGAGGACCTGCATCATGCGGAAGGTGAGGACGCCATGTGGTCTTTCCAGACACGCCTCAAAGAGGGGACTTACCCCCATAATTTTGGCGTGCCCAACATTCGAACGGCTGAATGGATTTCGATGAAACTTATACGGGAAACTGAACCTGGTACATACTTTTATCTCGGGAGTATGTACTCTTGGGATAATTTTCTGCTTTCACGCGTGCGAAGCTGCTGGTAGAAGCTAGTCTGTAAATATAATTTTATATTTTAATAGAAATAAACCGGGCAAGTGTGAGTCGGACTCGCGCATTGAGAGTTCCGTACAAACTTACCTATGAAAACAGTTCCATTTCCGAATCGAATCTCAAAGATTTTTACGAAACGCAATTTTTTTTTTGTGACGTAACAACAAATTTATTGTGTTCAATTTTTTTCCTATACTTATCCTATGTGACCTTGCGTCATGCCAAATTTCAGGATTCTAGGACGGGAAATTTTTTCCCTTTTTGTCCGTTTTTTTTTTCTTTTTGAGGTACGGAACCCTAAAAACAAACTTCCAAATAGTCTGTTGTAATAAGGATCAAAGTAAAGTGGTAAAATGACCAGGCATGAATAAATTTGTCACGGTCTTTATCTATCGAAAAAACGCAAGCGGGGTTGTGCGGAATAGTCACCTAGTAACCTTTTCGGCTCCAACGTAAAGAAAAAATATGGTCTATGCTTTTACGTGTTGGGCTTTATACCGATACTCAGGAACACGCAATTTGAATCCGTGCACAATATCACGCTATAAACTACTAATAACATGGACTGTATACATCACATAAAACTGTACAGCAAACCTCATTCACAAACTCCTTCACATTTTCCCTCCCACTTAGTAAAAGGTGGTAAAACCAGTGAAAGAAATCAGTTAATGTTATCCCTCAACATTTCCAACGTCTCGTAGGCGCGGCGGGGAAATAAGAAAATCCACAGCACTCAGGCTGTCACCCCACAGTAAGCTGTGTAAGCTCAGACGATGGGAGAGCGATAAATTAAGTTTTCAATTTGCCAATGACGCATCGCTAAGACTGTGAACCGAGCACCCTTTGCTCATATATTTTGGTTGGTCGCTTTCGTGTTGCTCGTGTTATTTTAAACTTGCTTTTTTAAAAAAAGTTTACTATACTGTAGATATGTTGAAAAGAGAGATGAGTATCTTTTTCGTCAAATCCATCTAAAGGTTGTCTGTAAAAAATAGCTTTTAGCATAAACACCCTATTAATTTTAAGTTTCTACTGTAATTTTATTTATGGTATACAATAAAGGGTATATCTATCTATCTAAGTCAATATTATGACAAATTCCAGTAAAAATTCCTCAGACATAACAGCAGACGCAACTGTTCTATAGTATATCAGAGCAGCTATTACGTATTTAAATGATCAAATTATGTTTAGTTGTGTACATTTCATAAATACAGTGGATGTTTAGCGTGGAGGGCCGACGCCGGTTGGTTGCATGCAGCAAAATGCAGCGTAGCGCTCCATTATGTGGGTCATAAATCAAGTGCATTGAAATCTCCTTCCTCCTTCGTGTCGGTGAGCCATCGCCGAGCGACGGATATTTGAACCAATGCACCGCCGAACCGACAGCGCTACGTCGCCACACTTCGTAGCAGCTCGTAGCACCTCGTAACTGTTTGTAGCTACGAAGCCACGACGAAACTACGCGCCCTATCTACGCTGCATCTTAAACTTGCGCGCCGAATATTGACTGGACTGTAAAAGTTTCGTGAACAGTCGTAGCGTTGATATCTAGATGTTTGTTTTATTCGTGGTATTTACAGCTATATGTTGTCTCTTTATCATTAATTTTTTTATTAGAAAAATCTTAAAACAATGGAATATTATTATGATTATGACTTTTCACTAAACTGCAGTTTACCGAAAAGTCCACTCAAAATAAGCGTCACTTTCAACAAATGAACATCTACACTATGAACATCACAAACACAAACAGCGAGCGTTGCCTCCATAGATTTATATAAGTGCATATTGTTTTATTTGGACAAGAATGTCGGCAACTACTACAAAGTTACGTGCACACAATGGCCGCCCGGTCGCCACCCAGCGGCCGGAGGACACCCATTCACTCACTGCTACTCAATGGCTTTTGCATGTTGCATTCTGTGCCACATTCTCGTCGGAACCCGCGAACGCTCTAATATTTCTATCGGTGGCAAATTGTGGTCTATTGACTGCATTGGGTGTTAATCTGCATACGTTATCGGTAATGTAGTTTAATGTTTTAGATTTGTCGCGATTCTGACTAAGGGTAATAAAGCTAATAATACTAAGACTTTATTTATATTATATTAGGGGTTAAAGTATGAAATTGCCGTTTTTTAAAACGGGTTGCCTGTGTTTGAAGTATTATATCTTTGGATTGACTCGGAATAAGTTCAAATAAACTTTATATTAAAGCTACGTTATTTAATTTTCAAAATTAGGTATTTATTGGTTTGTTATGTTAAGTAAGGCGCTTCGAGTCAGACTATAACTGTGAAACTAACTATTAGTCAGCGTATTATCAGTCCGCGTATTGGAAGACGCAGTGTTGGAAGGCCCCCTTCAAGGTAGACCGATGACCTGCTGAAAGTTGTGGGAATCCGATGGATGCGAGACGCACAGGGCCGTTCGTTGTGGCGACATTTAGGGGAGACCTATGTCCAGTATTGGACGTCTATCGGCTGAAATGATGGTGATGATGAACTATTAGTCAAGAGAAAGAATCGCTACCTTTACACCTTATTAACCATTTACTTTTGAATGTTACTTTAAACTTAACTTGTGGTTCTTTCTGTGTACTCTATAACTAAATCAACATTTACAAAGTGTTAATGTATGGTGCCTACAACCATTGGCTTCCACAGTGACAGTCTAGGTAGACTGTCACTGTGGAAACCAGTGGGAACCCCTACCTACCCCACCTACACCTATATATCTTATTGCTCGTGACTACTTCTTCCCACTGAAAACTGTGTCAATATTTTCCCATCAACAACAACAGTCAGCCAGCATTTTCCAACATCAGCACCCTCGCAACGATGCGGGTGCATCGAATAGGCGCCGCGTGTCATGTATGGGGTAATACCTCCTCCCAGACATGTCCCGGCTCAGCGAAACGTCAAAGGGAAATTGAAAATTAATTTATGCTCCTAAACCTCATACCAGCTCAGAGATTGTAAATCACCGGCTTGGAACTCTTCATGTCCAGAGTGCCATTTCACTTGATGTATATGTGTGTAGAAGTTAATTACGATTTGAACAACAAGAATATTAGTGACAGAAACAATATATTTCTAGTTCTTGTAAGGTAAGATGGCTAATTATTATTATCATTAATTAATCTTAAATACTCAACTCTATTTTTTTTAGCAAATTCATGATTCTCATTATCATATGTATGATTAAAATGCTAAATAATCAAACCTGCGTGAAAACTGTTTAAAACAATCTCCAAATATCTTTAGTTTCTTCATTTTTTTTCACTTGTCTATTGCGACAAATGCTTTACAATTTTTTAGCAAAACCAAAACTAAATAAAGTAAAAATTTAATTTAGTAAAGGCATATTTTCACAGAACCCAAACTTTTAAAATAAAATAACATATTTCTCGGTGGTAGCGATCATATATTTTAAGCGGCTGTGCATTTTACGTGAGAGAGAGCGCTTTGAAGCTCAATTTATTAAATATACTAGCCTACAAAATTGTGTGTTACACTGATCTCTTCTATCACATAAAGATATTCTTATTATATACTTCCTTTTATCAATTAACATATTTTTAGTTACATAATGTTTTTGATTTAATCTTCAATTAAAATCTGATACAATCGCTTACGTCTACAATCCAATAATAAAATTTAAGCTTATCAAATATGAATAAAAACATAGTAACAACCTAAGAACTAGACTGGTAACTTTCGGAAACTCGAAACAAGCGGGTGATAAAGGAAACTGGTACGGGCATTCGACTCGTACAACGTTACTACACCCCATTGAAACATTTGACGAACGTTTGAGGACGCGCCTGTATGCGCGTCCTCAAACAGTTCTCTGCGTACATGTAATGCGAGGCTGAACGCACTCGCGGGAGGACTCCGAAAAGAGTCGTAAATACTCCCGACGCCGCTCACTTATAAATTAGGATCATAAAGCAGTTGCCGAACTTTGTTGGCGGCACGACGACCATAAAACAACGCTTACCCGCCGGGATCGACGACGCTCATGCAACGCCACTGATCTTTCAATTCTAAGGATTATAATGTTTGCTTACAGACAGATTAAATTTTAAATGTCGGAGCTAATCGCGGATATAAAGTTGGTATGTTATCATCCTACATGCTATCACGATTTAAATAAATATTCAGCTGCTGCTTCTGACTACATTAGTCATTTTTAACTTTTTACTCAGACCAACAAATCAATGTATGTTTTCTGTTCTCTCGAACATTATGCAATTATGGCAGACGCTAACCAAAATTTGTTAAATGACTTTAATTACTATTTCTGCAATTTCATTTAATGATTTCTATTAGAAGTATAGTGATCAGAAAAAAAATCGTTTTCCTGTAAAACAAATTTATATTTATCTAGACGGCAAGGTTGGTGCAGTGGTTAAGCGATTGGCTGTGGCGTTGATAGTCGCGGGTTCGAGTCACAGTAGAGGAGTGATTCACAGTGGAGGGAACGGATTTTTAAATAATAAATAACAATAAAACGTTAATAAACAACAACATTAACATTAATAGTTGTATCATTTATTGCCGGTGTTCTTTCTACAGGTCGAGACGTCAGAGTAATGATCACACCCTCTTGCCTGCATCGGGGATACTTCGTGTACGGAGGTTACGCTCTCTCTGTGTCAATCGGTTATTGTGGCACCGGTAGTTGGACAAGTACCTATTACCATGAACTGCGCTACTGAACTACGATTAGTTCAGTATCACTATAATAATATAAAGGTGAAACGCAACTTTGTAACTGTTGCGTGTGTGTATTTTTGTTACTTCTTCACGATCGAACGACTGAACGGATTTGGATGAAATTTGGCGCGCGGGTAGATCATATCCTGGAAAAGCACGTTGGATGCTTACATAGGAACCTTTTTATTCCGGGGTTATTTTCTACTTTAACGCGGGCGTAGCCACTGACAGCAGCTAGTTTTTTTTTTTTTTATAAATAGGACTCAGCGACAAGATGAAAGTGGTTTTAAATTAAAATATGTTCACGTATTTTATCAGAAACAGTTATACAGGGCGGCGCCGACAATACGACAATAAATTAAACTACGTATTCCTGTACATTCCAAAAATTACTCGAATATATCCAGTAGTTTAGTCACAGGACATTATTTTTCATTTTCAGCATTTTGTACATGATGTACATGAAGTTCACGATTACAAAAAAAAAACTCTTTGGCAACTGAGAAAAAAGCTAAGCTTAAAAACATTAAAACAGTTAAAGATTAATTAAGTTAAAGTGACAGTTGATATATCATGGTCACTGACGTTACCATTTTTATTTGAAAAACACTATATTGTAATTACGTTCCTCGTTACAATTACATAGCTTTGGGGTACTCCGACATGATTTTAATTTATGGGGAGTATCATTGAAACGCCTGAGAGAGGTATGGAAACACCCGAGTTTGTCCGACTGATGGGCACGTTATTATTCAAGCTGTCCAAAGAATGCGGAAAAATGGTTCCTTAATCCCGCAATTGGATAGTGGTCCTATACGTGTGAGAGTAACACTAGACGATAGAATTTTAAATTACTTTGAACGTAATTAACAACAGTCTGAGTAGGGCAGGTCGACATTATTTAATATCTACCATAAGTGACTGATATGTGAGTGCTAAGTGATGGAATAGTGACTGTAATTAACAATAAATCTGTGGTTAGGTGTAATTATTTTTATTGAGAATTAACAATAATGGCGCCAAAAGATTACGTCACTACATAAGACGGCGCTGTTGACAGTTTTGACACAGTTTATTGTACCGATATTTATAAATGTTGGTTTTTTGTTTACGATTTTATGCTATTTACTTTGTTTGAAAAAGAAATTTTTATATTTAGATTTTAGGATATTTTTGGTAGTTTAATAATATTCCTATGGACTAGTACTAAGAGCGTTTTAATTTATTGTCTATCATCGGCGCCACGTTGTATATGTGTAGTTAGGTCTATTATCACATCCTAGTAATATTACTAACGCGAAAGTTTGTACTTATGTGCGCGTGTGTGTACGTTTGTTACCCCTTCACTCTCTAACGGCTGAACGTAGTTAGACGTAATTTGGTACACGGATCTATGGTCCCGGGAATATGTTCCATTTGAATATTTTACGACTTTTTCGTGTGCGAAACCACTGGCAAAAGCCAGCAAGTAATGAAACTAAATTAAATCTGTAACTTCATAGATAAAAAGTAAGAAAATAAAAATAGGACGTTACGAAAGCTTACGCTCCCAAGCATAATTTTTCATAGACTTATTTTGCCAAATAAACTAAGGCCATTTATTAAAAGATTGTTACAAGACAATAAAGAAGCCGCGCCGAACATTCTGACTTTTTCTTGTATGTAGTTTATTTTAACAAATTCAATTAACCTTAAATATCGGTGTGTTATGCAAAGTTATAACACTTCAAAGCAACCCGTTTTAAAAAATTGGCAATTTCATAGGTATTATTACCTTATTACATATAAAAATACTCTCGAAACGATCCCGAATAAAATATGGTGTACAGTTAACCCGTGGACCCCCTAGCTTCACTATGTTATTGGGGTTATCGATTTGGGTATATCTTTACTATATAGTTTTATTTATGGGGTACACAACTAAAATGTGACAAGTACAAAACTTTATACCAAAAAAATAATTTAATGTTTTAACGGAAATCGGCGTCAAATAACGAAGAAATACTGGTTTCTTCTACTTAAATCAATTTATTATTCAAGATTTGTTTGAAATTCGTTTGTATTGTTGTTTTGTTTAAATAAAATCTTACGTCTAACTTTATAGTTAAGACTTAATTAGGTAAAAAAATATTCATTATTTCACCAGATAAGCTCAAGAGTAGAGAAATATAATAAAAGAACTTGATCGAGAGCGCGAAACTCACACCGTTGTATTTATTAACATAATGAATACATCCATTGTGAAATACTGCACCGAGCCAATACGTAACATCATTACACACTGAATGCAATGAATGATTAAGTCTGTCAGCATTCCATCAATTAGCATTTCATGGATTGTTAAATTGAATTATATTCATATTAACAGGTGACCACAATTTTATAATTAGTTTACTCAAAACTTCGCTTTCAGTTCGTATTAGCAAGTAATTGATAAATTGAACACGCTAACATTGTGGGTATATGTTACTGAATTTATGATTTCAATATTGAGTGTACTGAATTTAGAAGCTATTTTAGCACTGATTAATTTTAAATATACCTATTTCAAAGGTTGTCTGTAAACAATCGCTTTTGACGATAAAACCGCCCATTTTTTTATAGTGAAGGTATAATAATGAGTATATCTATTAAGTGTGAGGTATAAATAACTCTTTAGTCACGGGACACTGCTTAATTAGCATTTCACACAATAGGCGTCACGGATCGTCCTCGTACGTATATCGTCATCGATATACATATACGAACTTAAGGATCACCGAAATACCTCATAGACGATCTGTATAAACTGGGAAGCCTAATCTGCTTCTGGCGAGAGATGGACTGAATGGAATTGAGGCTACTACAAAGCGTAAATTAGTTTTCCTTGACACTACACTTATTTGAGGTCGTTCCTCCTTATGGTTCCTTATACGTGGTAATTTTGGACCTTGTCTCCCGTACTAAAGGATCCATATTTTTTTTTACTAACAAAGTAAATCTTTTTTACAATTAAGGTCTATAAATACGTTTAAGAAAATAAGACCCAAAAAAACTACTAAACATTCAGTCTATAATACATGTAAGATAAAATTAGCACATAAAAATCCCCAACTATAACTAAAACAGTGGCAGTCCCAGTATTTTAAGTAAGCTTATCTTATTTTATTCGGCGGCGGCAGATGTGGAAGTTTAACTCATCATTCTGAGATCGCGAAATCGCTTGGAAGTAATTCGCGGAGGCGAGCTGCCGGCTCCCCACAGACGCTTTACTTACAAGCACTTGAACTTAGTTGCGAGCAAGTTGGCCGGCGCCACTCATACACTCCGTAACGACAACTTACTCACTTTTGCTCACTTGAGCCTTAGCGCCCGCAGATATCAAGGATGCTAAATTTTATTTGTAGCTATTCAATTGTTTTATGAATTGATTTTCATTGCCATGCTGAAAGTATACGAGAGATTGGTGATGATCGAAGGTTAATAATTGAGTGGTGTCTGTTGAAATGATAATGTAATTTGTAGCTTTAAACACACATTTAATTTCATAAGCCTAATACAACTTTCATCAGCGGTTTTGCCAGCGTGAAAGTGGAAAATTATCCGAAGAGTAATAAACATAAACAAACAAATTTTCGCTTTTATAATATTAAGTGTGAAAACAACTAATAACTAAATAAATTTTTATTTACAGGAAGAAGTAAATTACAGAATCAACTGAAACAAAAATTATATTTCTGTTCACGCGTGCAGCTGTACCATCGCAGATCACAGCCTCTAAGAGTAACGTGAGTGTAAATAATTCAGTCGATGCGAAGCCTGCTCTCTGGGGCTTTGCTCCGAATACCAACATCTGATCTGTGATTGCGCACGATAAATCTATTCCTCTCAGCACACCGATTGTTGTTTATCCCCCGTAAATATTCTGTTGCAAATAAATATATTCCCATCTCATTTAGGGAGCATAACATTTGTTTTGGATGCAAAGTTTGGTTAAAATTTTCACGAATGGAAGTTAAAAGAGAATGGGAGGTGACAATAATGTCTGGGTATGGAATGTTCGCCCGTGGCTGGGCTGGGGCAAACAAGCCAAAGCTGCTACGTGACACGCAGTACAAATCGCACGCTGCACGCTAAACTCGCACGGTTCACACCTATTCAATTGTTATTTTGACAATTATGCGATTGGAATGTGCGAAATATTTGTATTGTGATCCGTTTTTTAAAATACTGCTGCTATTGTTGAAAGGAAGAAAGAAAGAAGGCATGTTTATTTGGAACACAGACACAATATACAAAGAATTTTGTAGAAAGTTAAATTTAAAAAAGAAAAATCAACAACTTTGTGTGTCTCATGACTGCGCCAAATATTTCCAGGTTAGCTAAACACCAGACAACTACATAGCAGTTGCCTGACGCTGGTTTTCAACTGACTCTTACTCTAAGTGTATGGTTGCAAATCAGTTTGTTAGGTGAGGTTAGTATAAAGAAAAAAAGAAAGAAAAATATTTTATATATATATATATTATAGATACACACACTGTGAAAACAATATTTAAGACAAAAAATAAAAAAAATACAACAACACTACTAAACACTTAGAGTTAGTATATAAAATAGGTGTTATTATTTCAAGAAGAACCGATAAGCGTGTGTTTTTCATGCCCGTAAATAATTTACTTTGTATCTTGAAGTATCTACTAGTATTTTCAATTGAGACTAACTTGGTTAAAACAATTGAACTGTGTAGAAAACTCATTAAAAAAACATATTTACTCTTAAATATTCGACAAAATAGTGTTCATAATCTAGATCTTGTGATTTTTTGTGAAATAATTTCGAGTATTAGTTTGTATGTGCATTAGTACCAAACGGTGAAAACGGTGAAGGAAAACATCGTGGGGAAACCGGCATGTCCTAGAGAACCTACCCACACTAGTGGCACGGATTGCATCTACTCCGCGAATTTAAATAGTTTTAAAATAGTAAAAACGAAGTTTAGTTTCAAATAAATAGTTCCATACAGTCGCAGTAGTGCAATAGCCCAGTACAAGTGTTATCGAAGAATTATATTAAGAAGAAGTGTAAAAAACAAACTTTATAAGAAACGGTGACTATGAAACAGTGTTTACAATGAATAACCAATATATTTAGCACTCAAAGATTCAATAATTCCCGTTATTTAGCCTATCCCGAAAGAACATTGAAGCAGACAGTGTAAACAGTGACCTAAAACCCATCAAACATCAATAATACTATTGTGAAAACTTTAATAGACCAGTGAAACAAACGACAGTATACAAAATAACAACACCGTCATCTTCTAAAAAAAAAACATAATATATACTCAATCTACTAATAACGAACTCTGCCCTTTTTATCAAACCTCAAAAAAGGAGTCATAAAATTCAAATACGACTCGTAGCTACCAAATAGCTAAATGCGTGAACGCTTGGATCGCCAATACAGTGATTGCTAGTTCGAATCTCACGGACTACAACACTTTTTGGAAATCAATAGATTTGCCATATAAAGATTTCATTGACTTCCATAGCCTATTCTAGTGATTTTGATTCATAAACGCCGCAAAAAAATAACTTCAAAAATGAACTTCTTTGAAAATATCACTATGCGTCGTGCGCGAACTAAATCGGTTTCGAGTACCGCCATTAATGAATTAGAAAATGATATATTTGAAGATACCGTCAACAGCCTACCTGATCTATCCAGTGACAACATTAACGATACCCAACAACAACAAATAACAAAATTGAAAGAACAAATTGATAATCTGGAATTACAACTAAACAGCGCACACCAAGAAATCGAATCACTATCTTTAGAAAACATTAACCTTAAACAAATAAACGTTGATCTGCAGGGAAAAAACGATATGTATAAAAAACTAATACAAAGCCCCGTCAAAAAACTTAAAAAATCAACCCCGATGAAGAAGTCTCTAAAAAACGACAAACAGACACAAACAGACCCTTCTGCCACGACAAGAAAAATTAAGATGACATCCACTGACATACAAAAACCGACGACTCTTGTACGAGAAATACAACAACATAGCTTTGATGATAATCGTGATATCTTTAGTTCTACGTTAACTAAGAAACAAACGTCACCACCTCGGTCCTACAAAACGGACACTATGAGCAACAGAAATAAATTATGTATTATAAGCAGCAACAAAATAAATAAAATTCTACCAATAGCTGAAGACATATTTCCCAACTTCCAATTATGTCACTACCTTACACCAAACTGTGGCATTGAGAGCTTAATTGACCACTTGCACATAAAATTGATAAACTACAGCGAAAAAGATTTCTGCATAATTTTCATAGGAGAAGAAGACTTTCGCACAACGAAGAATTACTCGAATCTCATTATAAACATAAGAGAAACCTTATTAACTATACAACATACCAACATTATCCTTTGCTTACCTACGTATAAATGCAGCGAATATACGTCAATGTTTAACTGGAGAGTAGAAATGTTTAATAACATGTTATACCTGGATAACCAAACACACCAATACGCTCACCTCCTGGACTCCAATTTAGAACTAACGTACGAAATGTTCTCATACTATACCGGCAGATTAAATAACAATGGAATGAAAAACATATGTCATAATGTAGACATTTTAATTGAACAAATCAATAATGCTCCAGAAATCCCTCAATCATTGGATACCAATTTGACGTCTAAGAAACTACACATTAACTTCAATGACACAGATATATCCACCAATAGTACTGATTTTTTTCGTTCACAATAATATACGAATCCTACATCAAAATATCGCTGGACTTCTGAACAAGGCAGATTTACTCTCAATTCACCTACAAGAACTAACGATAAGTCGAAGAAATATAGATGTTATTTGCATTACCGAGCACTTTATTATGCGTGGTCAAGAACACCTATTAAAAATACCAAATTATAAACTGGCCGCATGTTATGCAAGACGTGAAACGAAACGTGGAGGCGCCTGCATCCTCGTAAACAAATCTCTTCAATTCACAGAACTTGGATATGCAACCAGACATTCAGTAACAGGTGTAATCGAATGTTGTGCTATTGAGCTGGTACAACAAAAATTGATAATCGTGTGTATTTATAGACCACCTAAGTCCAGTAATTTAAACATTTTTTATGATAATTTGGAAATCGTTTTAAAAACACTATGTAGTACTAACCATAAGAAAAAAATTGTTGTCTGCGGGGACTTTAATATAGACAGATTAAAAAGAAATAACTTTAGTTTAGATTTTGAATACTTTCTGTTAGGATTTAACCTCAGACTAGAACTAGATCAACCAACTCGATTATCTAGTAACAGCTGTTTGGATAATTTCGCTCATAATTCGAAGTATAAATGTAAATGTGAAGTGATAGACTTTGCCGTATCTGATCACTCTGCACAAATATTTGACATAAAAGTTAACAAAACGTATAGACTGAACTCATGGCATGTAAAGAAACGGGACCTATCACTGGAAAACTTGACAAAATTTAATAGATACCTACAATGCCTTTCATTTACTGAAGTGTATGAGACGGAAAATGTTAATGAAGCATATAACATATTTATACAGCAGTTTAGTCTGTTGTATAAACTTTGTTTTCCTTTGAAGTCACTTAAAATAAGGCCAAATAAAAAAGTAAAGTGGATTTCTAAGGGAATACGACTCTGTAGTAAGAAGCAGCGCCACCTTCTTTGGGAGCACAGGCTTAGGCCATCAAAAGAAAGCAAAAATAATTTTAAAAATTATTCTCAACGATTTAAGAAAATCGTAAAGTTAACTCAAAAGGCTCAAAATAACTATTTTATCAGGAATTCATTAAATAAGTCAAAAGCATCCTGGCAGGTTATTAACAATAAAATATGTACTTATGAACCCATTTCTCAAATAAATATAAATAATTCAACTATTAACAAACCTAAAGAAATTGCAGACGCATTTAACAACTACTTCATCAATCAAATTAAAAACACACCTAAAGTATCTTTTGAAACAAGTGGTTTACGCGAAAACCCACACACGATGTTTATGAATCCAATTGTACCTCAAGACGTACTCAGGGCAATAAAATCATTGAAAAATAAAAATAGTGTTGGTCATGATGAAATAGCAACAAAAGTTATAAAATTTGTATCAAAAAATATAATCGTACATATTAGCCACATTGTTAACTTAGCCTTCAGCACCGGTGTATTTCCTGATGCTTTGAAAACAGTTATAGTGAAACCACTTCACAAAAAGAATTGTAAGGAGGATATAGCTAATTATAGACCGATTGCTTTAATTTCTGTGTTCTCCAAAGTGATAGAAAAAATTATATATGAATTAATCAATAACTTTCTGACAAAACACAACATTATATGTGATGAACAGGCAGGATTTAGGAAAAATAAAAGTATTAATACAGCTATATATGCTTTTTTACACGAAGTAATGATAAACGTAGATAACAAAACACCTATATGTGCCATTTTTACAGATATGACTAAAGCTTTCGACTGTGTCAATCACGATATTTTATTTAACAAGCTTAATAGCTACGGTCTGAGAGGAAATGTGCTGAATCTCTTAAAATCCTACCTCAGTAACCGCACACAATATACGGAGATATCTAGAATATGTCTTAAGTCAAAATGTGAACAAAAATATAAATCTGAAGGTAAAATTGTAAAATTCGGTGTACCGCAAGGTAGTGTTTTGGGTCCCCCACTATTTTTGCTGTATATAAATGATTTGCCTCGTCAGATACCAAATCCAATGGTTTTATTCGCCGATGACAGCACAGCACTAATAAAATGCACAAGTATTGACAATTACGAACATGATATCAACATTAATCTTAAAAATATTATTGATTGGCTTGACAAAAATAACTTGGTAATAAACTTACCAAAGACTAAAGTGATGCATTTTCACCAACGCACAATCCCACCGGACGTCAATGTACAATATAACGGACAAGTGATCAATCAAACAAATGTTGCAAAATTTCTAGGTATTCATATCGACGATCAATTAACATGGAAACCACAAGCAGATGAGATATGTAAAAAGTTAAGCACTGCAGCATATGTTCTTTTTAACTTGTCCAAAAAAGTGGACATAAAGACTGCTTTAGTAGCATACCATGGTTTAGTCGCATCAGTCTTAAGATTTGGAATCATTTTTTGGGGTAACTGTAGCCTAAGAGACAACTTATTTAAAGCCCAGAAACGTTGTGTGAGAGCCATGTGTAGTCTAAAACCTAGAGATAGCTGTGAACCTTCGTTTAAATCTTTAAAAATCCTTACTTTTCCGTCCTTATATATTTTAGAGATGGCAATTTTCGTAAAAAGTAATAAACATTTGTTTGCTAAGGTCTCAGACGCCAAGAAAGGTCCCGTGAGAAGCCAATACAAAAACCTTTTAACTGTCGGTAGTTATAAAACAGCACTACTTAGGAAAAGTGTTCTTTGCATGGGTCCAATAATATTTAATAAGCTACCAGACAGCATAAAAAATGACAGCTTTCAACAATTTAAAAATAGACTTAAGGCTTTTTTGATGCAGAAATGTTATTATTCGATAAGTGATTTTTTGAATGACCCTTTGTGTGACATTTCGACAATATAACATTATTGACTTTATTAGATTTGTATTTTACCTTGACTTTTTAATTATTTAGTATTGTAACAATTTTCTTTATTTTTTAATTCTATTATTTGATTCAATCTAATTTATTATGACATTTATTATTTAATTCTGTATAATATTAATCATTTTGATAATTTAATTTTGCATGCCAAAACTCAGGCAGAATGTACCTGGCACACTATATTTTTATAACATCTGTATTGTACAATACCTACATTCTAAGCAAATAAAGGATTTGATTTGATTTGATTTGATTTGATTTGACTAGAACCAAAAAATTCGAAGACATGTGATATTCACCAACCCGCACTGGGCCCGCATGGTGGAATACGGCCCATTCCCTCTCCTAGAGAGGAGGCCTGAGTCCCAGCAGTGGGAACATTAGAAGGCTGATTATGCTATGCTATGAATTAGTACCTAATAGACTAATGAATAATTCCAACCTTTTCCTGCTATTTGCTCGAAATAAGTTGATAATTTACCAAAACTAAAGAAAAAAATAATGCATCACAATTTGCAATCTTTTGTGGAGTTCGATTCGAGTAATTAAATAAACCGCTACTGAAATGATTTCGTGATTCCAAATATTTTAATTGACAAACAGAAATGCCGGGAAAATAGCGCTTAAATTGTGCTTGCATTTGCGGGATGTTAATTCAATGAATAAACATCACGTCAGAACAACATCAAAATCTACTTCCTACTAGCTATGGCGGTGCCTCCCTGCCTCACTTGCCATGCAATTCAATTAAGTTCACTTTTATGCAAACCGAATGAACGTTTACAGGTGAGCCAGCGAGTCAATCACGTTATTATAACCTCCATAATCATTCCGTCATAAAAGTGTGATTACAGAATATTATTCCCATTACCACGACTATTGTCCCGCCAAGAAAATTCATTATACGAGTATACTAGGAGTCATAACATCTAAAACACGGTTTGCGTGACTTTACATAATTATCACGAAAATGATCACGTTTACTTGGATGCTATACATTCAGATTTCATAAAACAAATTGTTGGTTTTACTAAAACTTTCATCCAATTGTATTAGTTGAAAATTGATCGCTAATGTTGTTCGAAATTTTTGATCGTTAACCTAATTTAGTCGATCGACCGCGTGAGGCGTGAGGTGCACATGAACAAGTGAGGCCAGGTAATTGACACACGCTATAAGAGGCTTCCTGGTTCTGTACCTACAAGCGTTTGTTTCAACGGAACATAAAATTTACATGTACATAAGTTATTTGCGCCGGAGGTGCGTCGCCTCGTAAATCTCGCGACAAGGGGATTTCTGTTTGTGAAGTTTCTTTTTTATTTCCACTTTATCTGTGTAACGCAAAGGACTGTGAATACTCAGGCGCAACTCTGAACCCGCTCAACTTCAATAAATCAATTTGTGCACTTACCCGTACTTATAATGTTCTCAGAGAGTTCGGCACGTGTCGAGACCGACTTTGAATACGTTACACTTTCATCGCATAAAGTATGTGAGCGTAATCCTATATTTTTATATCAGAGGATACTTAAGAAACTCTTGTTTTAACTTCTCTCCTTACTTTTAAATAACACTGTACGTGTGAGACAATTTATTTCTTCTCCCTCAGTATAAATTACCGTATCAAAATTATTCACACTCCGGTACCGACTTTGTGAAATTTTAAACTGTCGTTGTCATTCCCCTATACCTAATTTAAGCCTTTTATGAATCACTTAAATGCTATGGAGCCTTTTCAACCGAAATAAAATAAGCAGTCGAAACGGTTTGTCCGGTTCGTCGTGTTCATTTTGCATCACAAAGTTAGATGTGTTTGTCGTTCTATTTTAAACGCGATAACGCCAACTTTCCAGTCCTCGAAATGTGAATACCTTGTTGCGAAAATGTGACTAACGGAAACTGTGTACAAGTAACTCCGCTGTCCTTCGGTGGCTCACACCCGCCCCGCCACCCCGCCACTCACGACATACAAGAGCGCGCGGCGCCGCCTGCCCACCGGCGCGCACCGCGCCACCAGCCCATTCAAATCTCTTTATTATTACAACAAACAACGTTATTCACTTCTTACACCACATTTTTTCACTATATTTGTACATTATACGTGTAACAAACATAAAGGAAAGTTGCCTGAAACACACAAGTTAACGCTTGCAGTATTTGAATTTCCATGCACACCAGTATATCACAACTAATCCTTTCTGAGGTTGACATTTAGATTTATGGCAGACAAAATAATTTTCAAGTGGCTGAGTTGACTTTATCAACTAAGATTTTCAGTAAAACGGAACTAATTAAATGTGACCCTTTTCGTATGAAACTGTCACAAGTATGTAGATAACATGTTGTTAAATTCGTTAAGTTACTTTTTTCATAGATATTTTGTTTGGAATTATTCCAAACTTTTAATTTGTGATACTAATTAAAAAATCTGAACTATGTGGGTATGTCCGATTTTTAAAATCTGAGTCTTTTAATAGAATAAATTGTCACAAGGTACCCCAACCTAACCGCGTGCTTACATTACGGTTCCTATCATATACCTAGGTTTTGTAAGCCATTTACTGCTGCTACTTGTAGTGAACTCGAGAATTCAGTTTCAGGCTAGGTTTCAGTGCAGCGTCGGAATTCACTGCAAGTCATTACAATTAACTACTTGTTAATTATAATTAAACGTACGTACCTACTAGTTTACTGATAATTTAGAAAATTACAGTCTTTGTAATTTTGAAATACATTTTGGAACTGACAACAATTTATTGGTTTAAACAAAACTAACTGAGGATTCTCACAACACGATATTGCAGATTTCAAGAGGTTTCAGTTTCCAGTTTCCCTGATTTATGAAAATTGACAGCACCATTTAAAAAAACTCACAATATGGACAATAGTGAGTGGGTGTTACTACTGAACGTCATAAAAGAGCCACCAGTGAATTTAAATGTTTCTACAAAAGTTCACTCGGTCCCGTTTCCTTACAGACCGTGGTTTCCAACTTTATACACTTAATTTAAATGAAAATTTCTTTTGTTACGACTTTAACATATGATCTGTTTAAAATGTAAAGGTAGGCGTGGAAAAAAGAAGCATTAGCATTCATTTAAACTTTAAGTTTTAGATATAATTTGCTAACTTGATTATTACAATTATGTCCAATCTTACGGGAAAAGACAATAAACATAATTCGCACATTTACCCAAAGTTATGTGTCCGTGCTCTGAATAAAAATGATTGTGAAAGTGAAACATAAACATTCCACAATATTATTTTGAAAGAGTCAAGCTAAATTAACAGGAACAAAAGTAGGAAGGGCGAAAGTTAACTTTCAGTTGAAATTAATGAAGATTACAAAATTCACGGCCATTGAGTTCCCCGCCTCGTCGAACCTTTGACTCTAAGTTGCTTGTTAGACTAAATTGAGAGAAATAATAGGACTCATTTGTTTGGTTTAAAGGTTTCCAGTCCCACCCGCCGCCGGAAGTTATTATTTTACAGCAATCCGAACGCCCAATAAAGTAATATTGACCTGTTAATTGTGCACCATTCATATATCAACATAATTGACACATTGTCTAGAGCTTAAGTATTTTTGCAAGTTTATGTGCATACAACGCATATTTGTATAGAGATATGCATATAAAACTGAGTAATATATCAACGCACAGGTGAAACTACTGGATCTAGGAACGTGGAATTTTGCAAAAGGCTTTCAAATAAGAAGTAGGTGAGCACTATGAAGGGCCTTTTGGAAATCAACCGTTGAAGGGGTGGCACATAAACAAAATACTCCCTATTTTGTATATGTGCAAAATTTAATTCTGTGTATATACTTGAAAGTTAACCCAAATCTAATAATAATATATAAAAACCTCGTATAACAGTTTTTGTTGTCGAACTCCTCCATATAGGCTTGACCGATTGTTATGAAATTTTTCGTGTATATTTTCAGAGCTCAACCTCTATTTTTTTCTTTGAACATATGGCAGAACGCCGTTTAGCGGGTCAGTAGTAAATAATAAGGATTGCCATTATTTGTTTTTCAAAACTACCCCTAATGTTTAGGGTTTTAACGATTATATGAAGGATCCTGTTTTCTTGGATTAATAAACTGCAACTTTACCCAATTATAACCGAAATGAGTTACAGAGACAGTATTTATTAATTTTTCACCTATCTTCAAAATACGGCTTTAGGAGTAATGTTTATGAAAACATTCTCGCGAATGAAGACACATGCAAAGTGTTAGTAATTAAATAAATCACAGGTAGACAAATAATAACGTAAATATTTTAATTGCATCCCTAAAACCAGACAAATGTCTAAACGAAGGTTTACTAATAGGGTCTTGTTAACACCCTTTGGGTACGGATCCCTAATTAAGTAACATGTTGTCAAACTTATGTCAACTTCTGTGATTTGGTTGACCGAAATCACAACCGCCAATTAAATCACTTGTCATGAGATTTCACAAGAGAGAAGCCGACTGTCTAGAGTGGCAACCACGTACCGGAAGTTGGAAGTAGTTGGAGTTGGAAGGCCTCCCACATGATGAACCGATGATCTGATCAGGGTCGTGGGATTCCGATGGATGTAAGGCGCACAGGACCGGTAGTTAAGAGACACTTGAGGGAGGCCTATGTCCAACAGTAGACGTTTTTCGGCTGAAATGATAATGATGATGAGATTTCACAATATACATGTGGATGACTGGAGAGGGAGAGGGAGGTGAGTAGTGATATGAAGGAGAAGGGAGTCAGTCATAACGTGACGGCTGTAAGGCTGATAGGATAATATGAAAGCAAAAAAATATGTTGCTTCGACCTGAAGTAAAATGGGACAAACTCAGGAAGATGATGTCATGAGATTTCACAACTGATTAAATTCTATAGGGATTCAGAAATGCATTCCCCCCAGCAAGTATGTACCTATCCAAATATTATGACTGACTTTGATTATGTTGACTGGCCTGTTGGTCTAGTTGTCAGAGGCCCTGACTGCTATGCCCGAGGTCGTGGGTTCGATTCCCATCCAGGACAAATGTTTGTTCGATGAGCACGGTCATTTGTTCTGTGTCTGGGTGTTATCAGTTGTCTAGTACTACATCCTTGGCCTGTTTCAAAAGCAGTAAAAGTAGAAATCATCATAATATCCTAACTACTGTATGTGCCTAGAAGTTGCATTCACAATGCGTTGCAGAGTGAACACAATTACTGAAAGTTGCTAGATTGTCCAAAATCAATTCCAGACCCTTTTATTTTTCAACGACCCTTCTGGGTGGATCAAGAGGGAGAGTATCAGACTTTGACTTCCTCATTGACTGAGGCCATGCATGCCTGGACACTTGCTCGCGACTCACCATCCCATAGATGGTGGAATGATACCCTCTGTAGAGTAGTTTAGGTCTTTACGCTACTTGTGTCGACACTTGCACTATCTTATCTTCCAAGCTCAACTTGCTGTGCTAGCGCTGCCACCGTGGATGCGGAGAACATCAAGGGGTGGAAAATATAATACCTTGTGGGTAATCATATTTTTGAACCTAGTACGATTCTCTCATAATACATGCGAACAAAAAAACAAAAGGTTTTATGAAATACGTAATAAAATTCATGTATTATGTTCATTGTATCTATCGTGCTTATAACGAAAGACTGTAAGGCTCTATTTATATATTAATTGTATAATATTTAATAAATAATTATTATGTAATTTAAGTATTAATATAAAGCCTGGAAGCGTCCGTAAGGGTGTTATATTTTTTTTATTTTTTTTATTAGCCTATTTTGGGTCCCAGTGTTAGACAAAAGCCTCTCCTTTCTCCTTCCAAACCTCTCTATTTGGAGCGGTCTCTGGCCAAATTACCTCGCGTACATGATCGGTTATAGGCTATTGATTTTATATTATAGTGTATTTTAATAAATATACACTATGCGCTTGAAAAGAAAATCGTCAGTAACAGGCCAATGAGTCCCTCCCTTTTGCACATCTTATTCAAAATCTCCAATGCATAAGGGACTAGTCATAACAGTCACCCGAGGCGCTTGCTAAAATACTAATGAAAAGAAAATAAATATTTATCACAACTTTATAACAATTTTTTTATCACATAGGTGCATGTAGACATATGTACATACATGTAAATTATGAACTGTTGGTATTATTATTATTTTTTACTTTTAAAATTCACTGTAAAATTTTTCTTACAGTTTAAAATCGGCAGACCGCGTAGGTATTACATTCTCATGAATTTTACAAGGTCTTAAAAATAGTTTTACAAGTTCACGTGGATCCCTGTCGGGGAAAGTAATTTAATAAAATAGCTTTATATGAGAATAGCTTCTGCCAGCGGCTCCACGTGCGTTGAAAATAGAAAATTATCTCAAGGGAACATTGGCACGGTTGGCGCAGTGGTTCAGCGATTGGCAATTGCGTTGCATGTCGCGGGTTCGACACCCGCACGTAACAAATTTTGTATGACCTACAGATCCGGGTCTGAATGTCTTGTCTATAAGAATTTACATATTTGTGAACGCACAGCTACGATATCAAAACAAGCAAACATTTTAAAAATCAAGAAAATAAAAAACAAATACTACCGGGACAAAAAGTATGCTATGTATTATTCGAGGGCATGGTTTACCCTTATATGCCTTTCATCCAAATCCATGTCGCCGTTTATGTACGAACAAACATACACGAACACATGCATAAAAAGTTTTACCTTTATAGTATTAGTGTGATTAACTAAATTAATAAAAATGAATAAGTTAAAAAATGAAGTGAAATTTATATTGTTTAAGGGACAATCTGGTTGACGTGTCCTTGTGGATAAAAAACCCAATGTAACAAAGAATTTAAAAAAAATGACGTCAAAAACAGGAAATAAAAATGAAACGAAATATAAATGTTGATATTAAATCACATCACATTAATATAATAAAGGCGAAAATTTGTGAACGTTTTGGTAATTTTGTTACGTCTTCACGCTCGAACGACTGAAGCGATTTCGATGAAACTTTGTACACGGGTAGACCATGTCCTGGAATAGCACATATAATTCAACTATTACGCGAGCGAACCCGCTGGCGCAGTTAGTGTTAAAATAAATTTAAAGGTTTTCAATGCATAAAATATTTTACTGTCTGGGTTTCCATCAGTGTATTAAAAATAAAATTAAAAAAAAAATAACGAACCACTTTTATATTGGTTTTAATGAATGCAATGGACAGTTCATCCAAAAATAAGTCAAAGCAATTAAAAATATAAAAAATATATTTAAAAATCACTAGTGGCTGCGCCGTTACCGTAATATTCAACGCAAAAACTTTGAAATATTTCGCTGACAAGGTCTAGGTATATCGTCTGCGTAATTATCCAAACGGCACATTGACCAAGACTACAATAATGAGATATATACAGCATTATTTTTAGTATATGCGAAACCTGAATATAGTTTGTTCAGAATCAGTAACTGATTCGATTTCAATAATTTTTACAACGTGTTATATTTTTCCCAAAAATATTTCCATCGACTCTAAGTACAGCACAGGTCACGTCAGGTCATAGCGGGCATAAGGCGCTAGCGCACAGCTGGGTGCGGGAGCAAAACAACCCCTCAGTCGCCCGGATAGCTAGTAACCATGTTTTTGTGCGGACAATCAGGTAACATAACAAGCTTATAACTTTGTGATTTTTCATGATACAGTTATGAACTTTTGCTCATAGATTCTTTACATGAAATTACTAGACACGTGTTTCGGGTTTCGCATATAGGTACAAAAACTAATGTTGTATAACCAAATCATTTCATTTCATATTCACTCAGGCAGTTAATTTCTGAGAATTGTCTGTTATTTTGTATATTTTTTATGCATTTACTTGTGTATGTTGTTCTGCATTATCAAGGTACATGCAGGGCGGGAGGGCGTGTCAGACTTTTACTGAATAAAACCCACTCGTTTGTTCCTTCTTTGCCTTGCGTTCCAGGGCCCCGGGGTTGCGATGTGATAAAAGTAATATAAAAAGGAAGCCCTGTGGGAAAACATATGTACACAAAGCAATAGTTGTATTATTTTTATGTATTTATATATTCCAGCACCCTAGGGTCCTGGACCGTTGGAAGGCTTACAAGGAGCCAAAGCCAAGTCGAAGAGGCCCCTTAGACACTTACACCTGGTCAGCGTTTAATTTAATTATATTATACTTACTTGCTTTTCACGGAACTTAGTACCAATGGCTGTTCCAAGATTCCTATAGAGGTTACGAAATCTCTAGCAAATCTCTTTTATAAGAAAATGTTTGGTTTCGGGCCCGGGTTCTAGCCATAATACGAAGCAAGAAGGAATAGTGAGAAATAAATTTATTATTATTAATAGGGATTGCAGAGGAATGTTGCTGCCACATTCCTCTGCGAAGCGATAGTGCAAGCAAACGAAGCGGCGGAAACCGTGAGGTTGAATACATCCTCACGACCCAGGAGACGACACGTGCATCGACAATCGCAGGGCAATTCCCAGTCCTCGTAGGCGCGGGCATGCGGACGGCAAGCAATGGGTAGCTTGCCGTCCGGTAAGGACCAAGATCGAGTCGACGGCGCGTTGAGTTCCCCACGCACCTTAAAGAGATATCAAAAAAATTACGGGACCCACCAGGGCTGATGCTTGCTACGGCTAGAGGACTGTTGGAAAGAGTTACCGTGGCTCAAGAACGCAAAGGGCAACTGAAGGGATACAGGTGGTACTGACTAAAACAGTAAAGATCTGATACTCCCTCTCGTTTTACCTAAAGCAGAAGCAGTTATTTGATAGCTTCCTATCTTAAAGAAACGTATCTTTAAATTCAAGCCTATTTCTATTAAAAAAAATTGAAAAAGTCGTAACATAAAAACTCTGAAGACTTAATTGTGGGATATATCTGAAGATATATTTATTTTATTCATTTTTAAGAAAACTTACAGCTAAATATTCCAGTAAAAGACGTTATACGTAGGAGCAGACCAATTACAAGTTCCCAGTTAGATAAATAAACTTATTAATAAATTTAACAAGCATAAATAGCGTTAGAATTAGACATGGAAATATCTGAAGAGAACAAATAAAAATACAATATGAGGCATGCCTTTTATGTTTTGTCGTTTGAAGTAATAAACACAACTAGAACCTTATAGTACTTTTTATTGTTTTTCAAAGTATTCACCACGTAGCTTAATACAATTTTCGATTCGCTCAAACCAGTTATTATAACATTTATTCCACTCTAAAGTGAGGTGTTCAAAATGACTGACTTGAAAGCGTCGACTGCTTCTTCACCGGACTGGAACCTTTAACCACGAAGACTTTTCTTAATTTTAGGAAATGTAAAGAAATCGTTAGGGCTTAGGGCAGGACTGTATGGAGGATGGTCAAGAATTTCTACATTTTCCTGCTTCAAATATTCAATCGTTTGACGAGCGCTGTTTGAGCTTGCGTTGTCGTGGTGCAGGATGATGCATCGCTTTGTGTTAGATTTTCGAAGTTCGGCGATGACTTGTGGTAAACAAACTGTGGTATACCACTCTGCGTTAACCGTTCTACGATCTTCAAGTGCAATAGTCGCAACACGGCCGGTTTTTCCAACGAACGTGGCCACCATCTTCCTTGAAGTGCTTCGAGAACGAACAACTTTAGTCGGCTTTGGCTCGTCTTGAAAGACCCAGATTGTAGATTGTTGTTTGAAATCAGGATCGTAGGCATAGATCCAAGATTCGTCACCACTGATGATGTCGTAGACGTGATTTGACTCTCCTCGGTTGAACCTTTGCAGAGTTTTCTTACGCCATCTGACGCGGGCCGCCTTGTGATCGTCGGAAAACAGATGCGGTATCCAACGGCAAACTAGTTTTCTCACACCAAGCGCTTCATGCAAGATCTTCTGAATTGTTGTCCCTGAGATGCCTAATAGAGCCTCTATCTCTCGATGCAACACATGACGATCTTCGAGAATTAGTTGTCTCACAGCAATGATGTTATCTTCAGTGAAGGCGGATTTTGGGCGCCCTTCGCGAAATTTGTCCCTAACACTAGTGTGTCCACGCTGGAATTCTAAATACCAGCGTTCGGCAGTCCGCAGACATGGGGCTTCATCACTGAACACAGATGTTAGCTCTTCAAAACACTGAAGCCAGGCCTCTTCTAAAGTTGTAGAAAATTATTGCACGAACATTTGCCTTAGAAAGATTCATTTTCGTACGTAACCAGACAGATTCCAATCGACGCTATGCCTAAACAATAGCATTAATCCTAATACTTTCAACTGTTTTGAGATTTAAAATTTTAACACATTCGAATATAGAACAGTTCCAAATTCAAAATTACCGGGAAATATGGAAACGACAGAACTTAAAAGGCACGCCTAGTACGTTACAAAACAAAGTCAAGCTTAAAAAAAAAGTTATTAATATTTTTTAAAGTTTCAGGACACTATATTGCAATATATCCGAAAGTTTTTGAAGATATCATTGCCTCAAGTGCCTCTGTCCTAACAGGCATATTTGATTAATGTTTAGAGAGCGGTACATTCCCTGATTTAATTAAACATAATAAAACAGTATTAATTTTCCAATCGGGTTCTAAGAGCGAGTGTTCCTCTAATTATAGATCTCTATAAATGTGCTTAAAATATATTAAATGGGATTTTACATGGACCTCAGTCTAACTTCACAAAAATAACGACGACGAATGTAGGAGCGAAGCTCATCAGTTACCTATATTTTGAAATCCTGAGAGAAATTTCACGATGCAATTGGCATATTCTGTGACCTCTCAAAAGCATTTGATTGCGTTGACCATAATACTGTGATTATTGAATTGAGGCACTTAAAATAGAACTCACTCAGGTATATTATTAAGCTCAGGTATAGGCATATGCAGTAAAAAAAACAAAACAATTGACTGTGATAGCCATAGCTAAGTTGGTTTATTATGCTTAACTCCACAGTAAATATCATGTCATTTTGCTATGGGATCCACAGAAGATTAAAACTTCGTTTTCATATTGCAAAAGAGAGCTATTGGAATTATTTATAAAATGAGTTTTCGCGAGTCCCTTAAAAATAAATTCAAAGAAATTAATATATTGACTCTGTCTACAGTTTATATCGTAGAAAGTATTATATATGTCGCATAAAAATAGTTTTTTTTTAACTACGGGTAAATAGCACAGTAAACATTACATTTATATACCCAAATCGAGAACAGCTAAGACAAGCAAGTCTTTCCTCGTAAACAGTATAGGATTTTATAACAAGTTGCCAAAGTTGGTTACAAAATTTAACGAGGGAAAGTTGAAAACCCACAACAAATTTGCCCTTATCAAAAAAATCGTATTACAAGATTAAAGACTACGTTGAAGACAAGTTTGTTTGGCCATGACCACTTCTGCACAAGTGGCGTCTCTGGTAGCTCATTAACTGCATTAGCGTGTAATATTCTTCTCTTAATTGCTCCATCTGTACTTTAATTTAATTATTTTTATTCATAAAATCGTTTTAGCCATTATTTTACATTATTTAGACCACCACTAATTTGATTAGTGACGATATTTGTGGAAATGATTTTCATTTAGATTTATTATTACATACATAGGCGGCTACACGGTTCTTCTCCATAGGAAACGACCAATTGGACTCATGAATACACTTCACTACACTGCACTTCTAACGGTATATTAGTGCCCGTGTAGGCCTGTGCGAACTAAATATTTTATATTGAATTGAATCTGGCTAACTATTTCATTTTAATGTTTTTACTTGGGTAAGGTTCTTTAAAACAAAAAATGGGAAACTTAGGCCGGAAATATAGGAAATATCGTAAAAACTAGTTTTCTACAATTTTTTTGTATGAACTCAGGGATAGGACAAGCTACTTTTATATAAAAAAAAACTAGATATCATCAATCAACTTTTTCGTATCATAGCGTATTTGGTTAGTACTCCACTCCTATTGATGGTACAGTGATGTTACATAGCTATAGTCTTCCTCAATAAATGGGATACTCAACACTAGGATTTTATAAATTCGAAATAGTTAATCCTGAGATTAGCGCATTCACTCAAACAAACTCTTCAGCTTTATAATATTTGTATCTAGATAGATTCCTTACCTAAGGAGTTTAATTAGGAGGAATTATATTAAATGAAAAAAAAAATATCATGGAAAAAAACTCTTTGTCACTATTCTCTTATGAACTAAAATCTCTACCCACTATTTTGTTCTAATTGTCTATTTTAGTGCGAAACTTAAGTGTCACTTGATCAAACTAAATCGAATTACCTATATCATTACAATAATGCCTCATATATAGCAAATTACAAATCGTGGTCCAAATATGTTTTGAACAAAAATATTTTATACGTTTCAGTAATCTTTTTTTTTCTTTTTAGAGATATATGTCTTCTGACAAAGGTCTTGACCGTAATTTATTTCCCAAAAAATACACCATGGAAAATTTAGAATTCTTCCTACCAAACTACAACAATCAATTAAATAAATTAAAAATATAATTTGTATAGACAGAAAAATAGCGTTCTTCCGAATAAGCACATTGTACCTATAACACTATCACATTAATATGATGAATAGAATCTATAGGTGAAGGTTTATGAGTGTGAGTGTGTTTGTTAATTCTTCACGCTTGAACGGCTGAACGGATTTCGATGAAACTTGGTACACAGGTAGAACAAGTCCTGGAATAGCATAGGTAGCCCTTGGAATTATTTTCCACTATAGCAAAGGCGAAGCCACTAGCAGCAGCGTATAACTATATTATATATATATTTGAGAAAGAGTTCATTATTTTCGGGTTTGTCTAATTTATAGGATTTAACATTAAAACTTATTTCTAATAAAATAAACAACTGTTTATTTTATGTTTCAATTTTGTGAAGTAACACTGCCACCTTCCGCGATTGCCATACCAGCCACCATCCGCGATTGCCATACCAGCCACCATCCGCGATGGGTTGCAAAAGGAATGATTAACCATTACTGTCATCATCATTTCCCTCGCCTTTTTCCGCTTAGGGTCAGCTTCCAGTCTAACCCGGTGCGACTGAATAACCGTATTTTTTATGGAGCGACTGCCTATCATACCTTCACAACCCAGTTACTGGTGGTGGTTACAGTTACTTCCAGTACCAAATAATTCATCACTTCTTTACAAAATTGATACCAAAACAATAGAACTAGGTTTTAAAGTGTAATAATTGATTAATGTTGGGGAATTGCATAACACGACGTGTTTAAAAAATGCAAAACAGAGAATCCCCTTTTCAATGACAATGTAAAAGAATTCCAAGGAAACTTGAAATTTCAATTCACCATTAGTAATAGAAGAGGAAACAAAAACCAAGAATTTTTTTCTCCGAATTCCGTCGTGCGATAACACACTTTTATTTTTGTGTCATACAAACGGACACATTTTACTTATTTTACTCGTAACAGGTAGTAAAACCTACGTTTTGCCCTAATGTTTATTCGTAAACTTTTTATTTATTATATAACTATAAAAGGAAAACTTTTGAAAAGATTTTGATATTTCTTTCGCTCGTAAAAATCTCTGACTTCCATAAAAAAATGCTAAAGATTTAACTCGCGTTTTAAAAAAGTAGATCGAAGAAGTCTTGGGACATGTACACTGAAATGTCCAAAAAAAACTTACTCGTGTTTAACAAACTCAGTACCTTAAGAGAAATATAGTTAAAAAAACTAAACTTTAACAATGTAGGAAACATGTAAAGATGATACTCACTTTCGTCCTTTATGGTCGGTGTAAACAATGTGGTTTCTTGCGGCGGGAGTCTGCCGAGCCCGGCCCAGCGAGTGCGCCTCCATCATCCGCGGAGCATGCTCCAGCGGCCCTGGCTACACAGCGGCTTCCATGCAGAAACAAATCTGTGCTCTTAGCCTGGCCACACACAGCCGCCAGCCGCCGACTGTCGGAGTGTTCAGTTAGTGACCGCTTCGGTAAATTACTCCCCAGCCACGTTTAACAAGTTCGGATGGCCGGCTTGTTAGAGCTCGCTGCTCTCCACCAACATTGTATACACAGTTTCGACTTCTTAGCTGTGAAAGTTTCACCCGCTCTGTTGATTTTGTTTGTTAACATTGTCCTGTTCAAGAACTGTTCTAGATTTATCTCCTTTGTGTTTGCTCACTTTGTAAAATCAAGCTCAGCATGGATATTTCATTTTGTTTCGGTTTTCGTCTGTTATGTATTTATTGTTCAAACTTTGCTTTAAGTTTTATTGTATTAAATTGTTCATCTGTAACGAAAGTCCAGTTGTTAACTTCGTTTTCCTATTTCCTTATAAAAAGTTACTTATTCAAGCTATCTATTCGTTTTCTTTAACTTGTACGAATACTTCCACACAGAAACTCTCGTAATAACTTATACTGAACACCGACTGTTACTAGAGAATGTATAATTAAAGGTACACGAGTCACTTCTCAAGAGACTAGTTCTTAGTCTTGTGGCACCTTACATAACCATTTACTCTGATGTACATTGGTGGACAATATACCTGTATACTGGGGAGTACATAAAACTGTTTACATAAGCACTTATTTATCTTCTACGAGTAGGCGGAGCTTGGGATCGAGGCGGGCTTATTTGGAATCGACAAGGAGGTGGAGTGGAGGCATCTACTTGTTTATCAATACGCGCTTAGACATACAATAGAGCCGAAATGTAAAAATCACAAAAGACAGGTTACGTACCAAAGGACGAAGAATATAATTTGAAATTAGGACCTATAAGTGTGACCTATAAATTATACTGTAATTAAGGAGCTACTTACTAATAGGAATGGATATTTTCAGAACCAAATATTTCCTAAAGGTTAAAATGTTTTCTCGTTTCATAAATTATATTTCGCAAGACAGTGTACAAATGGGCTTTAATTAACTGGGGAATGTCGGCGAAACAGCAAATATGCCAGGATCGGCCGGCCGCCCGCGCCCGCCGCCCGGCCACGCTAACTACGATTTACATTCCCTCTTATTTATTTACAAGATACAGCAACACAATTTAATTTAATTTACAGACTGGGGTAATTTTATTTCGCAAACCGACTAAGGAATTGCCGAACATTAATCAATATGGAAATAGAATACGTAAATGGTTTTCAACTGCGTGAATAAATTTTATTTTCCTCTAGCTAAAATTTAAGTTGAAAGCAAACTTTTATTAAAATATAAAATAGACTTTTCATAAAATGATGCTTTCAGTCAAACAGTTAAATACTCACTACAATAATAATCCCCGGCAATATTTTTATTGACCGTAACCGTAGAAGGGTAGTTATTAAGTTCACTGTAATGTTGATTTTATGAAAGTTTATTTTATTAACAGTGTTAACATGTTGTTAATACAGCAACTAGGTATCAAAATTGCATGCATGAACGAATCACTGAAAGTGACTTGAGAACAGAGCTAACTCTACATTCTCCCGCGTTACGAACTAAGTTACGCTCGCGGCGCGGCTCCCGCCAGAGTGTCTGGTGCACTCACCTCCAAGGCTCACAGCCGACTGAACGCTGTACTCTTTACTCTGAAACATTATCCTTCCAACCGAAATTCAAACACTCAAATACTCACCATATCACTCACAACTTAAAGTCTATTTTCACTTTCGCTTCATCCTTGAAAGCCTTTTCCGACGATGGAGTGAGAATACGGGAGAATACGTCACGAAAATCTAATTCTTCGTACGCGAACATAATGACGGCTTTAGAACTGAAGATGACGGGAGCCTCAAAATTTTCGTGAGATGACGAGCCTACGAAGTAGAAACCTCTATGTTTAAGATCTGAGGGTTCATATTGCAGGTAATGTGCCGCCAGAGAGGCGGTCGTAAGGCTTCGAGGGGTGGCGCGTAAAACAGGCGCATGCGTAAATCTCTTGAATTATTTCTCAAACTCGGAACTAAGTTGTGCTGATTAGTGTTTGAGTCACAAGTAAAAAAATATTATCGACAGGTTGAGGTGATCAATTATGTATGAGTTTTGCGACGAGAGTATTGGCATACAATTTTCAAATTCCTGTGCGAAAATAGTTATTAAATTTTTGCTACGTTATTATTTTTGGGAATCAGATTTAATACTCAACATTTATAAAATAAAAATAAATAATCTTTTAGACAGCATTTTCACGTTTAACGTAAAATAAAGTTTCAAGAATCCCAATATTATAAATATGCTTACAAATATTATAAACGCTTATGTGGGTTTGTTTGTTGCGCTTTCAACCCTTAGGCTGAACGGGTTTGTATGAAACTTAGCACACGAGACATGGTCAAACTTTGTCCTGGAATACGACACTTTTTGTCCCAGGAGTATGTTTCCTTGGGATCATTTTCGATTTTTGCGTAGGCAAAACTACTTTCAGAAGCTAGCATTTAATACTTTAATAATTAAAATAATATTTCCCTCAGTTATACATATACCAGTTTACGCATATTCGTTGGCAGTGACAATATTTACATTCAGTGTATATATTAATGTTTCTTTTCTGGCTACTGCAAACTGTATCTAGGTACAAATGTGATAGCAGTTACAGTATCAAAATCTAAACCAATATTAAAAAGAGGTAAAACTGTTTGTTCATTTGCTTGTAAAGGCTTTTACTAATAAAAACTTCATGATCGTTGAACGACAAAGATTTTTATGAAGACATTGAATGAGAAAAGCTACTTAGATAACGTTTTGTTTTAATTTCATATCTTTTTATTTAATACCCATGAATTAATTAATGAGAAATGTATTTGTGTTCAGTAATCGACAGTCACCACCCACTGCTGGGCATGCCACAATCGTGGCGGTAAGTCCCTCGTCGAGGAGTAGTTAGAAACGTACCAAGTCTTAACTTTCCGCCTGACGCAGCGCAGGTCCTCAGCGGAAATCGGTGTTTAGGGAGGTTTGTGTTTCGGATTCCACAGGAAGAAAAGCCCGAGTTTCACCATTGTGTGGATCACCTGGAGGATACGGAAGAATATATAATAGTGAAAGTCTGCCCCGCTTGGGTGCAGCGCCGCCATGTCCTCTTGAAGACAATCAGTGGGGGCGACCTCTCGCGTCCAGCCCTGCTTCAGCCATGGTACGGAGCGAGAGGGAATGAGAAGCAGTCACCTCCTTCTACAGTAATACGAGCGAAGGATGTGGTTTAAACTGTGAGGGAGAGGACATCCTCAAAAAGGTGTTATCTAAATGGACGGGATCCACTATGGCTGCATGATTGTTCGAAAGAGCTACCGTGACCCTGGAATGCAAAGGGAAACTGAATGAACAACAAGTTTGACATTACCTCACATTCCACCCAGAGCAGAAGATATTTGATGATTTTCCACCTCAAAAAAAGTGTTTGACCCACAAAGTCTTACATGTGAAATAGTTAGACTAACTTCTTACAACCAGAAGGACGAGGCAAAGTAAATCCTATCAGGGATAGCAACAGGGCAGATATAAACGTATATGTCCAATATTTTTAGATAGAAGATGCAGCTTTGGACGGCCTCACACATTGTGGGCTTATTCAATTCAATATAGCTTATGACCTGGTGAGGGTCGCGGGAATCCGATGGATGCGAGACGCACAGAACCGTTCGTTGTGGCGAAACTTGGGGTAGGGCTATATCTAGCAGTGGACGTCTTTCGGCTGAAATGATGATGATGATGTATTTAGATATCTAATCTAGCTGATGCACTAAGTAGTTTTTTTTAACCCTGGAAGCATCCCTATTGTTGATATGCCAATAAGTATAGATTTCATCTCGTGACCTTTCTTTTGTTCTCCTAACTTTCGAAGAGAAGACAATATAATAATTTGTTGGACTAAAACAGTTTATTCAAGCAAACATTTACAAAAGGCATACATATAGAATAAAAAAAATTGTATCAGCAGTATTTGTAATGAAGGAAAGATTTAACTGTTATGGATATCAAAACTTTTTTTACCAACATTATCAATGATATCTCTTTTGGCCAGTTTTATATGTCTTCGATCAGTTCCAATATAGACCAGTATTCAACACTTACAGGGCTAAGGCATCTCTCACCCTTTTCTTTGTTATTCACAGCCAATTCTTAGTCTGCAGTTGTGGCGCCGTCCATTCTGTGGTCGTTTTAGCCTTCAGCTGACAAGCTCGGCCTACTTTGAATAAGTTAGTGTATTTGGTTTTGATGCGACTCACCACTACGTTTTTACACGTCCTTTTCCGATTCTGAAGCCAATTTCAAATCAGCAAAGATGCTGCAATTTAACGTTTGAGTACGACGTAAGTAAGATTCTAAATTCTTGGTGAAAACATATTGGGAGATGTCGTTTTAAAAGTGATTCGCTAACTGAACAATGGCTCTTTCAGGAGTACTGGCAATTAACAACTTCTTTATCTGATCGCTAAAAGCAGACTAGATTTTATAAGGCCAAGACCAAAACCCAAAAATCTGACACTACCTCTTGCTCTACCCACGGGAGGAAAAATTATCTACAAACTTTACTTCTCACCATTTAATCGAGGGGCCAACATATCAGTTATGTAATCAAAGTTTAAAAACAACGATACTAAAAGCAAACAAGAAAACACCAAAAAAGACTACGTGGCAGCCAAGTTTATAGTAATTTTCCTGTGCCGTAATAACGTCAGAAAATATAAAAACAATGTCAATCATGACCCCGAACACAGCATTAATAAGAGATAATGAACAAGCACGACATCGATACGAATATTAATAAAATGTAAGAGGTAAAATATTAGCGGGCGTCCGCGAGCGAGTGGCGGCGCGTCCTTGTAACTCTCAATATGAGCTTTGTTACCGCTTTGTGCCGCCATTTCTTGTGTCACTGCATTGAATATATCGGGTGCTTTCCTTTGTGCACGGAATATTGCTCGTCTTTTGTCGAAATGAACGTTACCTTCCCAAGAGTTGTTTCTGCAAAGAATTTCGCGATTGCAAAGTAATATTTCCCCTTAAGAATTTTGATGTGTTTCTTTCATGTCGGAGATGACTTTACTTCAGATTATATTGTGTTCGGATATGTTGTTTCAAGTTCGATTTTCAATATCATCGGTTCCTTTACGAGTTGTTTGAAATATTTGTAGTTCCACACCTCAACCATTTTTCTTCTTTCTTTGAATGGTTATTTGTCCAGAAAGTTTCTCGTATAAAGCAGAGAATCCTTTTGAATTAGTTTTTAATTGAGATAGCGAAAGTCCTAGGTAGATAAATATAATTATTATTATAGAGTAAATCCTTTGTCCCAGTAATTGCATTGGCTTTGCCGTTTCAAGTCCAATAGCCATCTGACCACCAATTAGAGTGGGATTAGCGACGGTGGGAGATAGCCGTGTAATATACTCTTGAGATTGCTTGTTAATTATTTCAAAGTTCTTTTTAACTTCTGTTATTCCATATATTTAGTTAATTCAAATTTTTGTTTTCATGTTAATGAATGAACTCTGATTGGTTCACATAATATTTCTGTTTTTTTTTTTTTATTATGGTGAAATTATAATGACAATGCTTGTCCAAGATTTTTTATAGAATTTTAGTCTCCAATAAGTTTTTCCTTCATTTGTTTCTGATTAATATCCAGTCAGTATTTTATAAGAGTGGATTGGAGACATCATATCTATATATATATATATATATGTAATTTTAAAATGTATTATGCTGGTTCTGGTAATGTCAGTAGATAGCGTTAGTTTAGCTAAAAGGTCAACAATCATTTACTATAAGGCGGTAGGAAGTTTGCCGGGTCCGCTAGTTAAACTATAATATTAATAATAATAAGCATTTTTAACATTATTGAACGATCGTTAACTTTATCTGAAAATATGTTATGTTTTCACTGATCTACGAAGTATTATAAAAATATGCCGTAGCTCGCTTCTCATTTATCTACACCTAATAAATTCTAATCTGGAACAATACAAAATCTCTATCAGAAAAGAAAATGATCATTATATTATTATCTATCTATCTATATTATATGACACTAATGGTCAGACATTTGCAGGAAAAAATTAACTATCACTAATTTGATTTTAGAAGGACATTCTTTATTTATGTAAAATATGTTTACATTTCATACATAACTTCCAATTTTATAGTTATAAACTAAAATCTAAGTCATCAGTGGTGAACAAAACTTTTGCTTCTTTACTACTAAACTAAAGCGAATGTAAAATATCTACAAAGTGCTACGAGGTGCTACGCCGTAGCCCGCTTTTCACTTATACCCCAAGAGTCCTACACTAATATGAAATATTTTGTAGAATTTGATTTAAATAAAAGAAAAGTGGATGATAAAGATCTACAAAGTGCTACGCAGTAGCACACCCTCACCCTCAAAAGCCCTAATAGTTAAACCGGTCTAATCTGGCCAATTTCTATAAACACTAAACAATACGAAATCCCTATGAGTATAATTTGTTCTTAAAGTAATTATGTATGGTCTATAGAAGCCGCGTACGGTGTGATAACAGCCGGATCGGAGCCGTATGCCGGCCACGTTGCCTGTACATTAGGGCAGCGACATACAACCCTCGCTGCGGGTTCGCCCAACCTTACACACGGCACACACGGCGGACAAACTAACAGCATAAATACTGTGGTTGTAACTGATAGTGATTGGTAGTGGTGCTTTATATCTGTAACAATATTATTTAATTAAACGTTCTAAAATGAAACTATAATCGGTTGGGTAGGAGAAGAGACCAATAAAAGCAAAATATTAACAAAATAACACATTTTGTAATACAACAAAATATAGTGGATTGGCTTCCACCCTAGACAGCGTCGGTTGCAACTGAGTACCAGTTTTTTCTGAAATGACTATTAATCTGTTCTCCACAACCCAGTAACTGGGAACCCAGCATCAGATTAAAACTGGTTGTGAGTCTTTTGGACTTCTGTCTATCCGCAACAACTGACAGAGTATTCAGAGATCTTTAAATCTCTCACGCTCTAGCGTGAGAGATTTATAAGATTTCTAGGGTGGAGTGAAAAGGCGTGTCAGACTTTTACTGACTAAATCTCACCTGGGTCTTTTAGATGCTCTTCACGTTCCAGGGCCCTGACGGGGACCTGTTTCAATAGTTCCCGTGGGACTAACAGCCCAGCGTACTGTCCCTAATGTATAAAATTTGGTTATCCATCAATAAATCGACCAAGGACTATTCCTCAACCTCGAAAATCGAGCAATATGACAGTTATTAATTAGCCCCTCACCGAATATGAACTAGATGATGGTGATTGTAACTTTAGTTTTATTAACTAAAGACAGCAATTTTAACTACAGGCGATAGTTTTAATAAAAACATTGACAGAAGAAGGTAGAAGGCTATTAAAAAACCACCTTTTTATATCAAATTAACTTTTCCAACTCTAAAACCGCGTTTCAGGGCCACTGTAACTCTTTTGAATAATCTCTTTGAGGAGTGGCTGGAAAGACAACACGGCGTCCTCACGTTCTGCATGACGCAGGTCCTCACCGGACATATATAAGTTCGGGAGGTTCCTGCACCGGATTCGTGCGGAAGTAACGCCCGGGTGTCATAAATGTGTTAACCGCCCGGAGGACACAGTGGAGCATACGATAGAGGGGTACCCCGCCTGGGCTGAGCAACGCTGTCGCAACGTGTCCTCGTGGGGGCGATCAGCGGCAGCGATCTCTCACACCGGGCCTTAGTACAGGCCATGGTCCGGAGCAAGGAGGAGTGGCAGGCGGACGCCTCCATCTGCGAAGCAGTAATACTAGCAAACGAGGCGGCATCGAGCGCGAGTTAATGGCCCTCGCGCCCCAGCCGCGGGAATTCCGATCCTGATTTCTGGCTACCGTACAACCGACGGCGAGCAATGGGTAGTTCGCCGTCCGACCGTCCGGTAACCGTCCGGATCGAGCCCAAGTCATCGACGGCGCGTAGTGTTCCACGCGCGCCTCAAGGAGATGTCAGCAACCGTAGGGGCATAGCAGGGTCGAAGCCTACTGGGGCCATGGGTGATGCGAAGGAGATCCCCGGAGCCCTGAAATAATGGCAAAGAAGGAACAGGAGTGGGTTTTCCTCCCAAGAACGGAGGATGTCATTAGATGATATTCCCACCTAAAAAAAAGTCCTCTAAACAACCGTAAGAAACATATAATACGAGTACATGTACGAGCATGTCAAACTTTACTGTCAAATAATGTATCGAAAGCGGTCCCTCGTTTGGTTAGCTCGCCGAAGTGTTTGCTCGCCCGTCGGTTCGCTCGTGGCCGCCGCTCAACCAACTGCTAATTAAGGCTGGATTACCGCCCGGGCCGACCGCTACTTACTGTTTACAACTAGATTTGAAGACAAAGGAAATAATGTGCCGAACAATACCTTTCATTAGCAGCAAATAGTTTCCTTCCAGCCACTAATGCATGGCATGTAACTGTTACACTTAACGCCCGTATAATTTAGTGAGCCGAGAATTTAGATCGGGTTGTTAGCTTATGAAGTTCTTAATTGCTTCCTGTTTAAAGATTATTAGCAGTTACTTAATTTTGTAAAGAATATGAATAATTTTAATTGGTTTAGGGTACTAGCCCAGAATATAGAATCACCAAACTGAGTGGCAGTGGGCAGGAAACATTGATCACAGAAAGATGGTCGATGGGGCCGACAGGTTTTGGAGTGACGACCGGAAAAGGCTGCCTTGAAAGGCCTCCTACAAGATGGACCTGGTAAGGATCGCGGGAATGCAATGGGTTCTAGACAGAGGACCGGTCGTTGTGGCGAAACTTGAGTTAGGCCTATGTCCAGCCGTGGACGTCTTTAGGCTGAAATCATAATGATGATGAGGGTACAACAGTAAATAAAACACGTTACATCGTCGTTTAATAAATCTATAAAACATAAACTTTCAATCAATTTTAATCACAGAAAAAACATTTTTTTTTTCTTTCTACAAATAAAGCTTTAATGTGCCATCAGCCAAACGTTAAATTGTTTCTGCTCAAATAATAATAACGCAGTAACAACACAACGAAAAACCGTTATAAAACTTATTAAACAAATGGAACATTAGTCCTTTGAGCATTGAAACATAAATAAGAATGGAACAAGGCGATAATATCAATATCGAACGTTAATACAGTACGCCACAGTGAATGTAGTTGTTTATTCTCAGAACGTCTGCGGTACTACCCGCAAATAACAGAAAGAGCAAGTCCTCAGGGCATCGCTTTAGCTTTTCAATTTCCCTTTCGGAATTATTCGTGCTAATCGAATACGACCGCCCGGGTCTGGGACGCGGTCGCAATGATTCATTCATGAGACTAATGTCGCATTCCCACTCAGATATCAGGTATTATTGTGGTCAATAGCACTTACCTCGCCGTTGCTGGCCTTGGTGAGGCTCTTCAGATGTGGATGGGGTTTAACTTTCAGTGGATGATATTTTTACCTTACTGTCGAGCAAGAGTTATGTTTTCGTGTCTCGTTTGGACTGGGTATATAAAACATTAAAAATTAAACTTAAGTTATGTCTACTGGGTATATTTTTCACGTAGGCGTGGATAACCACATCCTTAGAAACAATGAAGAATAACGAAATAATATTCGTTTTTGGTGAAAAATAAAACTGCCTCGTGTATATTAAAAAATCTTTGAATTTTTGTAAAAGAATCACAGGCTCTATTTGTATACAAACTAAAAAAATAGGGCATTTTTTTCCAAAAGACTTCTTTTTTCTTACGTTACCTAGACTTATGTACGTTACGAAAACGATGTATGTCTCTAGTCCAAATGATATTTAGATTCTACTATACAGTACTATAGGCTACTATATTATGATAATCCTACCAGTGGTCAATGTAATCGTATTCATTACGATTATAATCCTTATGTCAGCAAATTATAGGGGCCCAGCAGGGTCGAAGCCTACTGGGGCCGCGAGTAGTATGAAAGTGAAACCCGAGGCACTGGGACGAAGGCAAAGAAGGAATAAGAGTGGGTTTTAGTCAGTAAAAGTCTGACACTATCTCTCGCTCCGCCCAAGAACGGGATTTATCATTAGATGATTTTCACACCTAAAAAAAAAAGTTAGACGAAACCTTTACGATTTACGACTATAGTATTTCTTGCATTGAACATAATTGCATTTCTTGTAAAAATTATTAATGTCGTTTATCTTTTTCTCCATACGTAGATTTTTTGTGCTCTTTAAATAAAATAACACACTTCTAGCAAGCTATAAAATGATGTATATGTACGTCTAGTCCGCCAACGCTCCTTATATCTCTTGCATTCGACTACTTTGTTTCGGTTGAAATACATTTATGACGTTTAACTATTTTCTTCATAGGTGGATTTTTGTAATGCCCATAATAAAAAACCGAGCAAATGTGAGTCGGACTCGCGCAGTGAGGGTTCCATACAAACTTACCTATGAAAATAGTTCAATTCCCGAATTGAGTTACGAAGATTTTTCCGAATCACAAAAAAAGTTTTTTTTGTGACGTAATTACAAATTTACAATTTTCAGTTTTTTTCCTATACTTGTGTTATGACATCTTGCTTCATGCCAAATTTCAGGATTCTAGGTCAACGGGAAGTACCCTATGAATTTTGATTCCCTTGAGGGTATCGAAATACACGTTTTTTGCGACATAAGCGGCCGTATCTTTTTTCGTTAACTCAGAAGTTTAATTTTTTCGCAGCTTCTGCAGACATGAGTATATGGTTTTAATTTCAACTCGATACCTCCACGCGTTCCTGAGATAAACGGTCTTGACAGACAGACAGACAGACGGACGTACAACAAAGTGATCCTATAAGAGTTCTGTTTTTTCCTTTTGAGGTAAGGAACCCTATAAACACACTTGCAACAAGTTATAAAATGACTTATGTTTCATACACCACCACTACTTGTATAGTGCTTATTCGTCGATTTTGTTTTTGGTAAATATCATCTATGGCATTCTCCAGAAATCAATAATGATAACTCTCACATAGCAAGCTTAAACGACACCAGATCCGACACTTCTTAAAATCTTTCAATCATCATTACTTGCATTTTTTTATTTGATCCATATATCTTTCCTAATGCAAGAAAATAAAGTTCTCATTCCCATTGCCATTTGGAATCATGCCTCACCATCTCCTTTTAGTTGTTCACATTTTTTTTGCCTTTAACCGCGAAGAGAACAAGATACGGTTTATGCATGAATTAAAGACCTTATAGAAAATATGAATATATATTTTTAATTAAACATTTTCTTATGATTGTCGTATGTGTGTGTTCTGTACTTCCTAGAATTTAATCTGGATGCAGTGTATGCGTTTTGGTTTTCATGATCTACGAATTCGAATCCCGGCTAGAAATATTGGTTTCAAAAAGCCATCATGCAGTTTTAGATTGTATCAAAATCTAGCTCGAAACTCCTTTGAGTATTTTTCACAATTCGGCTTTGGACTTCAATTTGCCCTGATAATTCAAATAAATAATTCACAACTGCACCAGCATTGCATGCAAAGCCATTGGTTTACATAGGTAAGCCTTTGCCTATATGGCAGCCACATTTTGTAACCAGTGAGCTTATTTGTTATAATTATTTCTGACTTGGCCCAGTGGCTTTGCCGGCGTGAAAGTGGGAAATATATAGCCTATAGCACTCAGGGATAGTGCAGCTATAGATTTGGAAGATTTTTCAGAATCGGTTAAGGAACGGTATGTTTGTTACTTCTTCACGCTCAAATGGCGGGACAGATTTAAATGAATTTTGGCACACGGGTAGAATAGCACATAGAATACTTTTTTCCTTTGGAACAATTTTCTATTTACAAACGGTTGAAGCCGCTGGCAATAGCTATAGTTATTACATATATGCAATTAAATTAAATGCTTGACTGTCCATTTACGTTTATAAAATTAGGTTTTGTAAGCTTCTGTTATTCTTACGCACTGTCTATAAACTAAAAATAAAACATCGTACCGTATATCAAAATATAGCAGTAATAGCAAAACTATCCGATACACAAACAATGTCCATAGAAAGTTTGAACGCATTGTTCGATATGAGGGTATGAAGGCGTTGCATCGTCGCGTTGCAAATGATGAGGCGCGAGGTATTGTCGCAGCATTAATGAGCACCGCGCCCGGCGCCCGCGCCTCTCCCGGCGCCCGCCCGGCCCGCCACCGCGCACCCGGCGCCCGGCGCCCGGCCGGCCCGGACAGCCGCGCGGAAAAGGAAAATTAAACTCCTGGGCCCCCGGCTCGTGTTCATTACTCCACACCCGATTACTCCACCGCTGTTTGTGAATGCAGCTCTAAAGTACCACTGAAAGAGCTGTATGGAAACATTGGAATTAGAAACTGTGATAATTAGTGCTCAACTAGAATAATATACTTGCCACTTTTAATGCGCTAGTGCTGCTATAACTTGTACATAAATATGTGCCGCAGTGTTTTGTTGTTTGTAATACGGAGACTGTTCATAGAGGGGTAGCGTCTATTTGTTTTTCATTTTATTCTTCATTCAGAGCAGTGGTAGAAACATAAAGTCTGTGGGGTATTGCTTTAAGATTTCAATTTCCTTTCCGGAATTACTTGTACTCTAATCGAACACGCGTCAGGGGACACGGGGCGCGGGAGGAGGGAGTGGCGGGCGCATCGCAACCGCAAATTACTCCAGATCTCTGCGTACGAATGTTTAAAATGTATTATTAAGATATTTACAACGTCGCGCTTACTGCACGAGGGTTAATGTCTAATGATCTTTAATTATTTGTTCCTTCCATATAATCGATTCGGTTGTTTGGGTCTAAAGATCACGTCTGATTGTGTTTATCACACACAATAATACTTTTTATCAGTTTGTCTTATGATGATTAAAAAGATTTTGATGATGATGTGAAAAAAAAACGTCAATAAGATTATCATAGATATAAGTACTTATATTTAGTTGTAAAGTCCCTATAAAACAATGATTGAACTATGGCGATTTAATTGAATCGAAAATATAGATTTAAAATAAGTAGTTATGCATGGTAACGTCAGTAAGTTATGTCGGGCGGAGGCGCGCGACAGGCGGCTGCTGATTGTAAAGCGCTCACAGACGGAGCCTATTCGATTTCACGGCTCGCCGCGCCCGATATTTATTGTCATCAGTGCAGTTGTACGACACGGCGCCTACTGAACCGCGCTGAAAAATCTCCATTCCCCGAAATCGGACGAAAACATTCCGCTGATACCCGAACCATCAACTTCGACTAAAAAAAAATCGTACCATGTAAAAAGACAAAAACGTGACGTCGACGCGGCTTTAACAATCGTTACTTGAATATGTTTGCGAGCAGCTACACGACACCTTGTCTCGTTAGTAAAAAGTGATGTTACGTACGATTTATCACCTGCACACGACACGGAAGGCCCCCGGAGCCGAGCTTCCTTTAAAACCTGTCAGCGCTGAGAACTGAAATGAAAACAAACGCGTGGATTTACACACTTGAAATATTATAGTGGCGATGGCGCATGAGCCTGGTACCGTCCATGTCCGAGCGATAAACATCGGTTTTCATTTATTTTAATTAAATTTTCATGAGTTATTCGTCGTTCATTGAGGTCTTTTGAGCAGTATGAATCTCTTTACCATCATCACCTACAAATGAAATTCATAAATTCATAACTCCTTCATCTTCGCCGGGCCCAGGTTCAGGCCATGGTCTGGAGCGCGGGGAATGGGCTGTGGACGCTTCCTTCTGCGAAGCAGTAATGCTAGCGAAGGAAACGGACGCACGCGTGAGGGAACGTACCTCCTCATGACCCAGCCTCCAAGAGAGCAACCCCGACTACCAGCCACTGCAGGCGTGGGCTTGTGGACGACGAGCAATTGGTAGTTCGCCGTTCGACCGAGCCCGAGTCGTCGACGGCGCGTAGTGTTCCAAACACACTTCAAAGAGATGTCGTGACCGTCGCGTCGGGCCGAAGCCTACTGGGGCCATGGGTCGACTTCTAAAAGGGTTAGTCGTGGTCCTAGGATGCAAAAAGCATCTGAAGGAACATGAGATTTTAATCAGTAAAAGTCTAACACGCCTTTACGCTCCGCCCTAGAACGGGAGAAGTCAATTAGATGATATCCCACCTTAAAAAAAAATCGTTTTAGCATATCATTCGCTATAGTCCTTCTCCTACAGAACTAACAAATACGATCCCAAGCTACAGCTGACCAAATGATAATATCTCGGAAACCCTATCAAGTTCGGCAAACAGTTTGCGAACTTATTATTCGGTCGATAGCCACCGCTCGCCAGTCGCCGAAGAGGGTTAACTACTGACCTCTAGTCATGTTTGCCGGAACAATTAAACTGGTCAGCTGGTACATTAAAAAGCTGCCAATGGTCGAGCTAAACTGAATAGACTATAAAGTCATTTTCAGCTAAAAGCGTAAATTGTACGGTGGTAACTCAATAGCAGGGAGATAGTTAATTGGTACAGTGCCAACTCCGTGGATATCTTTGTTTTAATTCAATTGTCTCGAAGCTAATGCACTCGGTGGAGTAATCTTAACCGTGTCCCGCCTGATTATGGTAACTTTTCAGGTTGCATTACGACTGTACATTCAGTAAGTAAAGCTGTCAATTTTCTGTTTTCAATTTGCTGTTCCTTTTAGAGCATAATATTTTCGTGCTGTTGTACACGAAAATACCTACTATCAATAAGCCTGAACTTTTTCCGTTGGGTTTGGTTTCCAGTCAAACGGTTTGCAGCTGGATATCTGACCTCCACAAACCAGTAGTTGGATAACACGATAACCCCTTGACAAGACTGCTGTCAGATTTCCTGGCTTTTGAGTATCCATACCGACTGTCTAAGATGTACAAATGACAACCGGGAGTCACAGCTTGAGGCTATGCAAATAAATAGTAAATATTTTTGTGCTGTTCTTGTTGTACACAAGAATATCTTCCATCAATGTTGGGCCTAGCCTTATCCTAAGTATGTTGGGGTCGGATATCAGTATTTTACATAGAGTGACAGCTTATCTGACCTCCACAACCCAGTAATTGGGCATCATGATAATTCTTAGCAAGACTGGTGTCAGATTTCCTGGCTTGTGAGTATCCGTAACGACTGTTAAAGATCTAGAAATGATAGTCGGGACCAATAGCTTGGCGGGCTTTCCGAGGTGCGAAGGAGTATCGGTTTGACCTTGGCATGTGTCGCTTAACCGTGTGACTGTTATTAGTTAGCCACGAGTTCATCGACACGAGAATATCTACTACCTACTTAATATAATTTTAGTGAAATGATTTTACCTGAGTTATTTTTCATACACAGAAATACCAGAGTTAACTGCAATTAAATTGAGTATTTCTCAAACACGTTTACACGGTTTGACACGTTCTTAACACATCATACTCAATTTAAAACTCGGCCTAATTTACAACAAAAAGAAACTAGGTATAGAAAAAAACAAGGCAAGTGCGTGTCGGACTCGCGCACAAACTTACCTATGAAAACAGTTGGATCGAAGATTTTTCCGAATTGTAAAAAAAAAAATTGTCACGTTTCTACAAATTTACAGTTTGTCAGATTTATTTCTATATCTACTATAAGACCTTGCCTTTATGCCATATTTCAGGATTCTGGGTCAGCGGGAAGTAGCATATGAATTTTGATTCCTTTGAGAGTGTCAAAATGTACGTTTTTTGCGACATAAACGGCTGTATCTTTTTTTCCGTTAACTTAGAAGTTTGATTTTTTCACAACTTCAAGGGACCGCAGTCTTAAGTATACGCTTTTATTTTCAACTCGATACCTCTACGCGTTTCTAAAATAAAGAGTCTTGACCGACTCAGACCGACAGACAGACAGACGGACAACAAAGTGATCCTATAAGGGTTCCGATTTTTCCTTTTGAGGTACGGAACCCTAAAAGTGGGACCACAAGAATCACAGCCTCCAACCACACGCAGCACGAATGAATTCCGAGTTCACATCGAGAGCTATTGAGCAGACAGCGACATGGCTGTTTGCTTAGCGAGCACAAATGTCGACAGTTGCCGTGCGTGGCAGCGTGGCACTGAATACGTTCTCCGCATCTCCTTATTGACACGCCACCGAGAGGAATATGTTTAGGCTGTGATTACCTAGGCTTAGGTTAATCATTCCCTTTATGAACACTCTGTCAAATACATTGCCCTGCTGCACTCTGCTGATTTGTGCTAGCTCATTGAACATTCATTGATTTTATTGACTTGTACTCAATTATACGGCCGCTGTTGAATGTTCACGTTTCTTGTTAATGATGTTAGTTTTAGGAAGGGGATGTGGATGGCGACTGTGTACACGACTTTTAGTAGCTTCTGAGTTGAAAGATTACTATGAAATTGAGACGAAGTACCAATATAATAAAAACTAGCTTCTGCCAGCGGCTTCGTCTGCAATAGCACAAACTTTTGACCCTCTTTTTATCCCCTCAGGGGTGTACTTTTGGAAAATCCTCTCTTAGTACTCGCCTACGTCATAAAAGTAAATCTGGTGCATAATTTCAAGTTCCTTAGTCCCAGTAATTTCGGCTGTGCGTTGATATGTTAGTCAGTCAGTTTCTCCTTTTATATATGTTACGGCTAATAGCCGAAGTGCGGCTACACCTAGTTTTAGCAGTGTTCAGTGCAGTTAAGTATTATGGTTTTGTTTACACATCAACTCATTTTGTTTTTTGTTGATACATTTAAGTTTAACCACACGTGGCCGGCTGCACCTAGTTGAAGCCCGGTAAGTCCTCTCTTTGAGGAGTGACAATGACATGACGCAGGTCCTCACCGGACATGGTAAGTTCGGGAGGTTCCTGCACCGGATGACATGGTGGAGCATACGGTAGTGTGGAGCATAGGTAAGTGTGCCCCGCCTGGGCAAAAAACCACCGTGTCCTCGTGGAGGCGATCGGCGCCAGCGATCTCTCTCGCCGGGCCTTGGTACAGGCCATGGTCCGGAGTGAGGAGGAGTGGCAGTCGGTCGCCTCCTTCTGCGAAGCAGTAATGCTAGCAAAGGAAGAGGACGCACGCACGGGGCAATGGCCCTCGCACCCCGCGCCGAGCTCAAGTCGTCGACGGCGCGTAGTTTTCCACGCGCGCCTCAATGATATGTCAGCAACCGTAGAGGCCCAGCAGGGTCGAAGCCTACTGGGGCCAAGGGTCTGCTTTTGAAAGGAAGACTCGGCCCTGGTATGAAAGGCAACGAAGGAACAGGAGTGGGTTTTTAGTCGTGTGAAGAGTCTGACACACCCTACTGCTCCGCCCTAGAGCGAGGGATGTCATTGGATAATTTACCCACCAAAAAAAACCCCTAGCTGTAGGCGGCTAAAACTAGATGTAGCCGCACTTCGGCGATTAGCCGTAATATATACTAGTATATAGATAAACAATCATGTGTCCAAATACGTTTGATGTCACACTGTGCAATCTCTGCGTGTAATTTTAAGCTATGTTGATTTACTTGGTATTAGTTAGTAAAACCTACCTATACTTAAAGAAAGAAAGAAAGAAAACCAGTTTATTCACGTCATACAAGGCGCATACCTTAAAAATAAATACAAAAAAAAACAAATCCAAAAAATAAAAATTTAAACAAAAAGCGAGTCACAAAGATGAATTGAAATGAATTAAACAATAAAAGTACGAAAATATCACACAAACAGGACTCCTGTTTGTGTAATTGACGCCGGACAATAGCTGTGCCACGTGTTTGAACGATGCCGAGGGACAAGGCATAGCATGGTCAGGTCATCTCCATTGTGCAGATTACAATCAGACATGAATATATCCGTGATTTTTATTTTTTTATTTCAACAGCTGAATTATTTTAAAAATAAATAATTACAATAAACTTTTTATTAATAATTATATTCCACAACTATCACACAACGTCAACAAATGATCGTGCTCATCACACAAACATTTGCCTTGCGTGGGATCGAGCCCACGACATCTGCCATAGCAGTCAGGGTCACTAACCACTAGACCAATAGCCCAGTTATTGATTCAAAAATAACTACGTACGTAGTAATTATAGGTACTTAATTTATTTTTCCCTCTATATAAAAATTCAAGCACAGTCACTATATTAGATATACTTTAGTCTAGTCAAATTGCAATCCACTTAAAGCTATAAACAATAATAAAATCGCACGTGCTATAAAATAACGCTTTACGTTACATAACCCTGAAAATTTATGACTACCTTCGAGACAATAATAAGAGTCGTCGACTCACTTACATCGTGATTAAATTATCATTGCAAAGTCTGACTGCTTCAGTTAAAGTTATTTCTCGCTCATCGCTTCCACTGGATTAGTCCGAACGTTTTATTATGGTATTATTCAAAGCTGGCTTAACGTATTAAATAAAACATGAAACTTGACGATGAATTGAGATTCTGTTTGCCAAAATATCATCTTTGACAGTTATCTTGTTTTGCTTTCCACCGACGACACATTTATAAATTTTTAAGTCAGAAGATATTATTTTTTCAATACACTTGCTCGAAAATCTGCTCTTATCCACGCACTTTAATGTTTTCGCACTAGTGCGTAAAATGCGCGAGTTCGCCACCAGCCACAGTTTATTGTATTTATCGTATCAGACTGGACGCTAAGTGCCCCCTCGAGTCGCCGGCCAACTTCATTTTATTTATTTCTTCGCAAATCTATTGCAAAACGTCGTTTGATAAACGTTGAAATTTGTCACTGCAGCACTCCGCTCCATAACTTAAAACAAATTCCGCCTCGGTCGCAATGACAAACTTTCTCCTCTTGTATCAAAATGTACCTACTATTTTACAATGATGGTAACACTTGGAATTACTCCTGTTTCGTGGAAGCGTTCACAGAGCAATCAAATGTATACAAGACACCGAGACAAGTAACAACAATCTGTAGGCTATACAAATATTTTTATCGCGCGGGAATCGAAACCACGACACGCAGTGCAGCAGGCAATCGCTAAACCACTGCGCCAACCACACCGTCATTTCTGATTATAATTTACTTTATTGTGCTGTACTAGCTGACTCGGCAAACGCTTTTCTGTCATATAAAGTATAAAAAAAAATGGCGGGTGGGGGTGGGTCGAAAACACACACATAAGCTTTTATACACCAGTAATTTTTAATTAGCACAAATACTTAAAGAGCTTATTAGAAAAGGTCTTCTTATTATTTTAGTAAAGTCTCATTAAATAATATTCATAAACAGTAAAGTTATTAGCGTTTGTTTATATCCCAAAAGGTCACTCAATTTATAGAAATATTGTACAGGATTATGAATGAATAGCGATCAAAATGGAAAAACACTGCGCGAAGTATTTTCTAGTAGCAATTATTATGAATAAATTGATTCAATTATGAATGTACCAATTATGACTTGTGGACAATTTTGGCATTTCGTTTTTTACATTTGACTATACAGATATGATTAGTAACGGGTACAGATTCTTTTTTTGTACTAATTAAAAAATAATGGTGTTTATTAGACTAATTATACCACATTTCAAAGGTACCTTCATTTCCTAAAATGTAGTGTTAAATTGCTACTTACACTGGTAAATTGTTTCAGTACTAAGACCAAAATGAAATATCATGTCATTTCAATTTGAAATGTAACGAAGCCCTACGTATTCTTAGTGGTGCTCAAAATAAATTATTTTAATATTTTAGCTGGCGCAAAATAATGTTGTTAGCTGTTTTCCGGCGAGATTACGAACTAATAACATTACAAAACAAGCTCTTTGCGGGTAAATTATGCATGCACTCTCGGATCATTACCGAGGCTCGCTTGGCCTCAGTTCAAAATCTTACGATTGCTTCGTGAACCAAATCTTTCACAGCATTTTAATATGTACTGCAAAACCTACGCTAATCGACTACATTCTTGTTTTTGACGCGGGAATTATTTAGATTAACGATACCTAATAAAGTAAGTACAGTACTCGGAAGCAAAGAAGAATTGCATAGTGAGGTCAACACTAACGTGATGAACATCTAAATAAAAAATAATGAAAAATAATAATGAAATGTAAATCTCTCTATCTGAAAGTTCGTACTGCATATTGCATACCTACCTATTACTAATCTGAAAAATTTACTAAGAGGTTCCCGTTGAAAAATGTTTTTTTAAATCTAGGACCACTTTAGATTCATTGTTATTAGCAGGGATCAGAAGTTTAGAAAAAAAAACCAGATATGTTTATCTAAAAGAGAACTATAACACAAAACCATAACTTACCTATGTATTCTTTAAAAAGTAATGAGCATTATTAATAGAAAACACAATATTTCTGATAAAACTTGATATTTATTCTCATAATTCTGTGACTTTTCATTTGGAATTTTATTTTCTTTCGCGAACTGTATTTTAGCTCTTGCGGACCAAAGATTAGGAACCACTGGACAGATAAAATAATTAATCAAATAGGTACCCGAAAAAAATACAACATAAAAAGAACCTTGGTTCACCCCACATTACCCAATCAATGTGTGTCGCAACAACACGGAAAGTAATTGTACGAGGTCGAGAGCAGGCTGCGGGCTCCGGTAACATATCAGAAGAGATACCCCTCGGGGAGTGGCGGATTAGCGCGATCTTTTCCGAATTGAGGGTAAACATCCGAGAGATCCGTTCCCCAGCGCCCACGCTAAGGTGAGCCTGTTTGTTACTTGAAAATCGCATTACTTCTCACTCGCTAACTATGTCCTGTGTCAAACTGCTCACGACTTACAATTTTATGAGAAAATGTTGTGAAAATGATATGAAGTTATACCAAAATATAATAGTTGGAAATAGGCTTTCAATCTCTTTCAAAATCCTGTTTTAAATTTACAATTACGCAACCTCTTTAGAGATGGAACTTATTTCAGAAAATTTGAACATAATTACAAACACTCTGTCCTTATTTCATTTAAACGATGCTAAAACAAATCGACGGCAATTCGGCATACATCGAAGTTTAAAACAAATAATTTGCATTGAGATCGCTTACCATTCTACTCAGAACTGCTAAGATAAAAGCCAGAGAAATCCTCGTGAGCGCTCAAATTCTTGGAGCGCAGTGGCGAACCGTCTTTGCCCGACGGGCGGTAATAAAAACGGCTTAAATAGGATTTTAACCGCGAGTTCCTCGCCTTAATTAAATTGGATTTGCGAGTGAAAGAAATATACGTGAAAAATTCGTGTCGATTATGTCAGGGGAACGAGTTTTGGAATCCCTTTTAGTAAGCGGATTATGTTCGTCTCCCAGAGATTATATTTGTATTACATTTGTTTCAATGCGAGCAGTGTTGATAAGAACGTCTTTAGTTAAAGGGATCTGGAGCTGAAGCAGCTTTGTGCCGCCGAGGAGCGTGTGACAGGATGTAACAGCGGCGCGTCGCATGCCCCGGCGCGCCCGGCGGGGACATCCTCCGCGCCTTCTTACAGCACAGGTGCTCGAGTACAATGTCTGTTAAACACCAATACATTAAACAATACGTTATATTACAAGAAAGCCATAAAATACCATGATACGAGCTAATATTCTACATTATATGCACTTAATCGCTTTTTCATGGTATTGTACGTGGTAGTAGAAATATTAAAACTCTGAAATAACGGCAGTAACAGCTGCAGTAACGGGGTTTTAATTATCACTTACAACGCCTTTCAGCCGCGGAAAATTACTGCCATAAACCATTTAGAACAGAGAATAGCTAAACGATTTAGGATGCCAGTTATTAGAATATAGCCAGCAGTTGTCTGCTTGACGCCTTGTGGCCGAATTTACAAGCGTCGTTAACAAAGTTACATTGATGTCTAAGTGGCTAATATTTATTGGCTTTTTTGCTTAACTCGAGGCTAATTAAATCAGTGGCGGTTCAGTATTGAATAACATTATCCCTCAATTAACATTCGAGGGTCGATTTTTAAAGCGGCTACAAAGGCGGGCCGGTGTAGGCAATAAAACGGCTCGTCCCTTATCCGTCATTCAGCCCTTGGAGATTTCTTCTGGGGGAATAATTTACGTTGATCGTCCGGAAGGGGAGCGTAACTGCCTCACTGAAACTTTAAGCTTTCACTCAGAATGGTTGCGATTCGCGGTGTCTCAACTTTTAACTAATAAATTGGTTACGATAGAATAAGTAGCCGTGTAAAATCGATCTTCAATTAGTTTGTTAATTTATAATGCGTAACAAGTTATTTGCAACGAGTTAAATCGTTCAGTGCTTATTGCCTGATAATATTTAACGCAAATATTTCATGCGGATAATGGGGGTTTTTACTTGTGTTTATATTATAAGTAAACAGCAAACAACACAAAAAAAAATAGTTTTCTGAAAACCGCGTCAAAATTGGTTAGCAAATGAAGCAGCAATTAGCATTTCAAATATTGGTATGAAGAAGAGTGGAGGTGTGGTGGGAACATCTCACTCTCTCTTTTGTACACACGTAACCTAATGGTTAGAGAGTATAGTTCGAGAAGTTCCTGCACCGGATTCGTGCGGAAGAAACGCCTGGGTGTACTGTATGGACCGCCCGGAGGATACACGGTGGTGCGGGGCACACGGTAGAGGTGTGCCCCGCTTGGGCAGAGCAACGCCGTGTCCCCGTGAAGGCGATCGGCGGCAACGATCTCTCGCGCCGGGCCTTGGTACAGGTCATAGTCCGAAGCGACGAGCAGTGGCAGGCAGTCGCCTCCTTCTGCGAAGCAGTAATGCTAGCAAAGGAGGGGGCCGCACGTGCACGGGTGAGGGAGTAGCCCTCACGCCCCAGCCGCCGGGATACCGATCCCGATTTCCGGCCACTGTAGGCGTGGGCTTGCGGAGGCGTACAATGGATAGCCCGCCGTCCGACCGTCCGGTATCCGTCCGGACGGAGCCCAAGTCGTCGACGGCGCGTATTGTTCCACGCGCGTCTCAAGGAGATGTCAACAAACCGTAGAGGCCCAGCAGGGTCGAAGCCTACTGGAGCCATGGGCAGGGTGAAAGTGAAATCCAGGGTCCTGGAACGAAGGCAAAGAAGGAACAGGAGTGGGTTTTTAGTCAGTAAAAGTCTGACACACCCTCTCGCTCCGCCCAAGAAAGATGTCATTTCCCCACCTAAAAAAAAAAAATTGTAGACAGTGTGTGCATCATTATTCTGTTACTTGACAATTCCCCTTTTAAGGTTAAAGGTTTTTAAACTTACTTAATATTGAACGGGTTGAAACATTCTTTTCATTTGCGATTTTGGATAAAGTTACTTTTTGATAAAATAAAAGGCCTCAACAGCCCATGTGCATCTTACGGCAGCTCACCCGCAGCATATACATAGTTTAGTATTTGCCTTGTGTTCAAAAGTTCTTTAAAATTGTTTTGAACAAAATGTGTTCACGGCTTTTTTAAATTCCCTGTAAAGGGCGGTAGCTGCGATGATGACGTCACGTGTCGATGAGTGTGAATAAAGCCTTTGACGCCTTTCGCCGCATGCATTTCAAGCCAGCCGCTTCAATTCCAGTTTACACGCAACCCTTGCCAAGAATCACTTTGCAATAAAAATGCAAAGCTTTTTGAACCAATAAATTACAAAGGGGCATTTTTTCATGAAACGTACGTAAAGTGTAATTTACGATTTTAGCCTTTGCTTAGGGGATGATTTTAATAAGTTTACGCGACTGTAAGTTAGTCAAAATAGCTACAATCTATTAAGTATGACTTAAATACGGGATTTCCCTCAATCCTATTGTGATTTGTTTACATTGCAGCTATTATTTTCACCATGGACCGAGAAGTGAAAGTAGCTGAAAGTTACTAACGAGGGAGGGTATTTAACATTCCGGGAGGCTCGCTAGGCCTGGAGGGACGTCTTGTTAAGAAAATAGCTGCCCTCTGCGACACATCACTCGTAAAACATTGCCTGCGTGTGCCCTCTGGCTGCCACTTGACGTTTAAGGTAATAATATTAATTATTTTGCAAATTAACAGTCATTGGTTTTAATTGAATATTTTTGTTCATTCATTTGTGTTTTATACTCATGCTATGATATCATATATTATTTATAGTAGCTTTTATCAACCACCGAAAACTGAAAAATATGTTATACTTAAGTTGGACCTATAGATAGTAAAGATATTTTTTTGGGGTAGGTAATAAAAAAGCTACTCAAAAACAAATCGATCAATCATCAAATAACTTCTTCCGCTCTGGGTGGTGTGAGAGAGATCATCAGACTTTTATTGACCATAACCCACTTGTGTTCCTTTTGGTGCCTTTTGCGATTCAGGGCCACAGTAAATCTTTCGAACAATCCGAAAACCTAACTAGTAGACACCACAAAGGATATATTTTGAACCACTTTTCATCTGATATTGCATCAGTTCTATACTTTATAACGTCATGGCAAATTTGTTCTTAAAGATAATGGATGTCGTGTGGGATTCCATGAAAATGAAGATGATGTGTAGACTGACATAGATGATTCTTCCATTTCTCTATGACTGTACTAGTATTTATAAATAGAACTTTCTGTGCAAATTGCCGCTTAAAAATAAGAACAAGTAGTACAAATCCGTCATGACTACTTGTATGGTCAGCATCCGCACATTGGACTTAGGCTTGGTTAGTAATTACTGCAAATCGGGTATAAGTAGGTTTCCTGTATCGTCACGTACACAAGTACACCAGCAGGCCTAGCCAAGTTACGACCATTTCGTTTCGAATCTCTTTCTACAGTCGGTAACGCCTCCGATTCCTTTGTTCTGCCAACGTGACTTAACGTTCAGATGATGATGACATCATCTCAACTTAGCTAAGCCCTCAGTAGTACTTTTGGCACCGAACTCTCGCAACATTTAACATATTATTAACTTTTTATAGAACATGTTTTAGTTATTTTAAGTAAAATTAAATTAGTGAAGTTCATTTTTAAACACTAGCTTTTTCCCGCAGTTTCGCGTTCCGCGTACATAAAATATAGCCTATGTCACTCGGAAATAAAGCAGCTTTCTATCGGTGAAAAAATATTTTGCAATCGGGCATGTACTTTCAGAGGTTACCTCCTACAAACAAAAAAAAACAAACTTTACCTCTTTATAATATGAGTTTAGATTATATATATAGTAAAACATTAACATCCTTTTTTTTCTAAATCATTCAACATTATATGTAAAGGCATCTGTCTTTACACTACTCATAGCCATGCCATTTGTTCAGCTCCTGCTAATAACTTGAAGATCTTCTACCCACACTAATAAATCCCAATCCCAACATATTCTTTCACCACATTCTCGTGGTACAAAAGACTTCAGCCGTTATCAAACCATAGGTACCGAGCATTGTGTTATTATCGTTCGCCCATAAAAGGGTGTGTGGTGAACACAGAGCTACACTAATTCCTCTTTACGAGCATCGATGGGCCGACTCGATATAGACATACGTATAATCAACATTTTTTCGCACTGTAGTGGACAAAAACTCAAATAGAAAAAGGACAACCCTTTAATACTAAAAAATAACTTTACTTTTGGTCTTTCTCAATTTTTATTTATTTATTTAGTTATTGTCAATAACTGCTACATTATATTTTAATTTGGAACTTCATTCAATAGTTTAGCAATTAATTAATTTTTAACTAGCAATTAACTAATATTTATATTTTAAACAATTACTAATAACAACAAAGTATTTTTTTTAAATCCGTACTTTAGTAAATTAAATAACATTGCAACATAACAAATAAAAATAAAAGCATCCAATTAAAAATTAAGTTACAGTTAATAAAGTAAATTAACTTTTTCAATAGCAGATCGCACTTATTCTTCTGATGTAGGCTGTTATAAGTGTTATAATCCCATAATTCAATCAGAAACAACAAAGGAATTATTTTTCAACAACACAAGTTTCTAATAAGTTTTTGAAAAAAAATGAAATTTATTTTTTAAATTTTATATTACGAATCCATACTGCTCATAGAGCTAGCCAGCATGTAGATGGTATTACTAGTAACAAAATTGAGAACAAAAAAAGATATTGAATTTTATATACAAAGTGCGAGATTTTCATTGGATAAAGCACACATACTTCAGTAGTATAACGTACGTTAGCTCTCAAAACGGAGAGCTTTTATCATGTCACCATAAAGGAGAGTGCAGTGGTCGATGCAGGTTTGGCGTTAATTCTTGTTTACGGCGAATCGCTTTTAGTGGCCCTGTTCAAAGCGCCGATGCCGCCCGACGCCGCCGCTCCGTGGCGCGTGAGCCGGTAGATTGAATTCACGCGTCTGCTTGGCCGCCCTGCAACACGACAAGATCGCTGACCAAAAACAATAATTGATGACACGTGCACATTGCACGTGCTTCACAGAGATAGTGCTGTAGATATGTGTGTATCAAATGATACCTGCAACATTGTAGCTATTAAACGCTGTAGGTAATTATTTGTTTTATTTCAATATCTTCGTTATGCACCAAACAAAACACGTTGTTAGCGGTATTCATTTTTGTGTTGTTTCCATTCCTGCGGTACCGGGCGTTTAAGTCCTTGTATGAAAACTATCATTATGGCGGCAAGGGGCTTATTAGACCCCGTAACGTTTAAGAAACTAAATTTTCTTTTGTTTAAATTCAAAACGGAGTCAAAGTGACCCCGTAATAAAGTAGATACACCTCTGCATTCGGTTTTAATAGAACATCATAGATATATACATTCATCTCTTTCCTAAACTAAACCAAATTGAAGTTACAGCATCCGCACGGCAGACAAGATTAAGTTTTAGCCACACCGCAAAGAAGACACATATGAAGCTTATTAGACCTCGTTCCACACTAAATGAGTTAATAGCCTTTTCCCAACTATATTGAGGTCGGCTTCCTATCTTACTTTTGACTGGCCTGTTGGTCTAGTGGTCAGTGGCCCTGACTGCTATGTCGGAGGTTGTGGGTTCGATTCCCACTCAGGACAAATGTTTGTGTGATGAGCACGATTATTTGTTCTGTGTCTGGGTGTAATTTATCTATAATATGTATGTATTTAGAAATATATAAGTATGTTTATCAGTTGTCTAGTACTCACAGCACAAACTCTGCTTAGTTTGGGGCTAGATGGCGCTGTGTGAAAGTTGTGGAATATTATATTATATATTATTATATTACTAACCACCGGATATCAGTATTTTACATTAAACGAATGCCTATCTGTCCTCCACAACCCAGCAATTGGGTAACAGGATACCTTGGCAAGCTGGTATCAGATTTCCTAGCTTCTGAATATTCGTAACGATTGTCAAAGATCTATAAATAACAACCGAGACCAACGGTGTTACGTGCTTTCTGAGACACGCAGAAGGTTCGATTTGAAGTCGGGCACCCATCCACTAACCGACGTTGCTAAGTATAGCATAACCTTGGTGATCGAACTTGAGTGGCTGTTATTGTTTAGTAACCAGCTCTTCACCAAACATAAATGGAACGTTCCATTTTAATAATTAATCCTGAAATAATATTTTAAGCTTCGTAGATAGAAAAACAAGAGCTGAAAATATTTTCGCTCCTAATCCGTAATTTATTATTAATTTATAGTCGAAAATCACCGTCTCGCCGTCATCGAGTTGGAAAATAACGGAAGTCTTTAAAAGAATAAGGCGGTGTTTTGAAGAGGTCGGAGGAACAATTAATCATTCTACTCTTTTATGGAGCTAAAGGTTGGAGGACACGATTGTTCTGTAATACTAGGGTTGTTCTTTTGTTACCATAAAACCGAATATATCACAATCAAACACTCGTAGACAGTAGACAGTATAATAGTTTCCTAAAGACCACTTGCCGACCCTCGGCGCGTCAATGGCCGTTATTAAATGATGAAAATGAAAGTGACGGAATATACCGTCCGTGTTTAGATAATACCTCCAAATAATGGACGCCGCGATGCGCATTAATATTGAGGTAAATCTTATTAGGACCGCCTAAACGCCGCGATAATATCATATTGTTTTGGAACTCACCATCCGCGTTTCCTCTCTTATGCTTGGAAGGGTTCCATCCTCAGGGACGACCGAAACCTCTGAATATTCATAGTATTATCACAAACCGACTTACAGAACTGAGCAGCGTCGTAAATACATAATACCTTTCATTTCGAGATAAGAATCATTTACGTAGCGTTGGCGTTGTAGTGCGGCGTCGATTTGTGGAACAAAGCAATATTTCATGTGAGTGTAATAGGAGCACGTCGTTCGGTTTTTAAAGGTTTGCCGAGTGTTATTGGAAGTAGGTCTGCGCTGTAATTGTTGTGTTGATTTCCCCCGGGAGCGGCGAGCGGCTCTCCACGTAGACGCTACCTGTGGGGCCACGGCCAGCGGCCCACGTGCCCACTAGCGCCCTCTGTAAACAATTATCCCACCAAATTATTACTACAATTAAACAATTTCTACTGAAAATAAACCATAAAAACAATACAGAAAGTTGTACAAGAAAAGCTTTTACATTATTAGAAAGGTTTTGATACTTGTCAATCATGAACCGCGTTTATTTTAGAGTTATTTTCTATTCGAATTACGCTTTGACTCGTAAAAAAGTGTCCATATTGAATGATCCCCGACATTATTCTGCGTCAAAGTATCACAAACTGTTGTTAATTCCGCCTAATATCGCCGGCAACCTCTACGCGCTGTCACACCGGGGTCCGATATAAACATGATGGATATCCCCATATAAAATGAATAAGCTTTATGTACGAAGCCCATGTAAGTACGCCCTTGTTTACATTCCACAGCACGCCGCTTATAACGAATGATTCCAATATTTCATTCATAAATACTTTACTAAATACGTACCGATATTTCACATGCATGTTTTTATCAATGTAAATATCAATTCATTAAAAAGGATATTTATAATTAAATAAATTATTTCGATGTAATTTTGAGTGTTTTATTAAATTAAACAAACCGTAAAATCTCGACTCGAACTCCATTGATAATCAATACGATGTCGACATATTTACAGTAATGGGCATTCAAAACAACTGCAGGGTGCTAGGTTTCTGTAACAACATCCATAGGCGTTGAAATGTTTTCTCTAGTCACACGAACCCCATAATACATTCGATACGAGGTGCATTCTAATGATTCTAGTGTTCTGTGGAATAATCCAACCGCCTATCATTATTATACAAATAGTTAACATTCATTTATTCAAGCCTTAATTAGTAAGGTACGGCCTATACATTTCAAAACAAAGTTTTATTTACAATCATACATTTTTCTGACATATATCCTTCTCTTATTTCATCTAACACAACTAGTAACCGACCCATAATGGTACTCCAATAGGTTCCCATGTGTGCGGTAGTGTGATCTCCAAATTATTAGTGTACGCGGCTTCTAAACCAGCCAACATTGTGTTGACGTCACTTGGCGGCCTGCCAGCCCTGTAACGCGAACAAAATATCAAAGTGATAATAAACAATATTTTAGCGCCCCGCTATACAAAAGGCAATCATTCTTTAACAAAAGATATATGTTAAACTCGAGAAAAGATTAAAAAGGAAACGTTTGTCGGCCCGCTATCAACACTATCAATCATGCGTATAATAGCCACGTCCCCTAACACACGTTCTTAAATAATTTGTCAAAAGTCGCTCCCTGCCCATACTGCCGACGTTTTCCACTACCTACTTATTCCCGTTTTTCTTGACACTTGTATGGGCAATTTTTCACTAAAATGACACAAACAAAATCACAAAATGCTACCCACATTACGAGACCGTTACAAACACTAAGTATACGAATAAAACGTAACATTCCGGATAAAATCAACAATTATCGTTTCGGCGCTATAGCTACACGACATTGATCGATGAAAATACTCCAGCGTATCTATCAACACCTAGTAAATTGAGAAAGGAGTAAAAACGTTAAGTGGAACTTGTAAAATTAATTACTCGGGGTGTTAAATGTTTCGCATATTTTTGTTTACCAGTACAAGGCATTCTATGCCGAGCTCAAACAAACGCGGACCAACGCTGAATTCAATAGAATGGATCGTGTGTGCCCTGAATAGGCAGGTGCTATAATATTTTTTCCAATTTAGAATCGGTCTGGATTCTAACTCATAGATCAAGCGAGCGCTAGCACGAAACCATTACACTTTGTTGACATCAACGAATGCCCTTTTACATATTCACCCCGAGCACACAAAGATTGAGCCGTGAAATTGAAAATGGTTTCTATGAACAAAAATTTATTCCACGCACGTACTCGACATATCGTCACAACACGAATGCAGCTTGTTATATCTATGTCAGAGTTACGTCATTATACTCAGCTCTTCGTTGATCGATCAACTTCCGACAATATTTTAGACTAATTACCAGTTAATGCACTCTCACATTTCGCCTACGTGTTAAGAGCAATCGCTAACGAAATACATTGGCTAGACGGCTACTGAAAAGAGTAAAAATTCTTTAACTCACTTTGAAAGCGTTGCTAGCGCCTTATCTTGAAAATCGGAAACTTTTTAAAACGTTATAGTGTAAACCAAAGCATTGCAGTAGTTGTATTTTCATGTTTAATTTCACGGCTATTTATAGATTGCCTGAAATATTGGAATCACAACAAAGGCTGTGAATAATGCACAGAAAGCTGATCGGACGAAATGACTGAAGTTTATAAAAGCGATTTAATTACGATGCGTCATGATTTTATGGTTCATGAATATTTCCATACAGTTTAAGTGCTTGTTTGTATGTAGGTGGGTGGTTAAAAGTGAGCAATTTATTATTAAAAAACTAATTTCTCACTCTCGGCTCGCTATGAATGAGCCATCATACAATCTAGTCGGTAGCCGCTGCAAAGGATTGCAGCTCGCATTGGGCAAAATTTTATAAGCGTTCCACCACTTCGCAATAATGAAGTGCCCACTATATTTAAAATTGTAGTTTGTTTAAGCATTCAACACCTTTGATAAAACTTTTGCATTACGTTTTTGGGAGGTATTTATAAAGAGATGGCAAAAAAAAGAGCTTTTAATATTATTTCATTTAATCTGCTGAAAAGCAGTAGTGCTCCAGCGGTAACGGCCAGTACTTACGAGTTGTACGTCGTGAGATCAAAACCGGGCAAGCGCTTTACTCTGTGTAATTTATTGTAATCATCATTGCTCTCAAAACTATGAAGGAAAACACCAACATTGGCCTAAGTCCCAGCCGTGGACACATTATAAGCTAAGATTAAGCATGCTTGAAAATGGTTTTTAATTATAACATAGGATTATTGTGTTACAACAAAAACAGAAATACATATCCAGATAAAACACAGCTAAGAAATGCACAGCTCAATCTAACTTATTAACACCGCTAGAGCTGTAAAAATATTAAATAATCTAAACAAATGAAAACCTAGCTTGTCTAAAAACATATTTATATAGCTTTATATAAGTTCGTATATCGGCTTGTTATCCCCGCCGGTAGTGATGTGGGGCAGCGCGGCGGCGGCGCGGCGCCCGCGCTCAAGCTGTTTACCCTGTAAGTATTGCGAAGAGATCGAACTTAATCCCAGCGGGCCCGCCATCCTGCGCTGGCTGTGATAGATACTGAAAATTGCATAAAATCCATCAACACTACTACTTTGTGCCGAAGCTTAGCTTTTCGACGGTTACAAAACGAACGCCAGGGAAATAGATTTACTAGTTAACATAATTTTCTTCCCTTAAACAGGTTTGGAGGTTTTATTTCGGATTTCAGTCACGATATCCGTAAAGTATTAAGGTTTGTTGATCAAAGTGTGATTTTTTTATTACTAGCTGCCCCCCGCAGTTTCACACGTGTGAAATCGCGAGACTTTGGTTAACTGCTCCGCTTCCTTGCATCGTAGCGTGATGTTATATAGCCTATACTATTCGTCTTGAATCTATCAATCCTATACAGAACGCTATCTGTGGAACTGATTGTTCTGTTTTCAATCCGGTAGTTCTAGAGATTAGCGCAAATAAACAAACAAAAAATCTTTTCCAATTTACTATATGTATAGTAAATTGGAAAAGATTTTTTGTATCATGAATTATAACCATTAGGGACTTTAAAAATTAACTTTAATTTAAGTTCATACTTTATTACCTGTAGTAGGTAGGTATGGTATAGATAGATATAGACACACAACACTTAGACCTGACCTCCTCTGAAATACTTTGAAGTTAAGTTATGAAAAAGGCCACACATACCTTTTTTCTTTTCCACTAGTTTTTCCTTAATAAACGTTGCTAGTAGTTAATCCATTTTCAGATTAATTTTATAATTCATAACTGTCTAAAACATAAAGTATGCAATAGTTAAAATTTATCTAATAACAGCCGTTCTGTACGACATTTTATTTGTTCCGAGAGGCGGATCAATAACATCATATTTCAGGAGTCACACTCCGAGAATAACATATTTTTCTAACCGCTTGAGCGGCAAAATAGAATCAGTATGTCAGCATTATCTGGAGTTGGAGGACTGGCGGCCATATGTGACCGTGTTGTGGCTTCACTTGCCTGTACATGTCTGTTTTTGTCTATTTGTGGATACAAATACTGATACTTACTTTGTTTTTTCAGTAATAATTATGAACCGAATGAGAAAGAAGATATAATAGAAGTTTTATACGTACCTGTAGATAACTTTTTATACGTACCTGTAGATAACTTTTTATACGTACCTGTAGATAACTTTTTATACGTACCTGTAGATAACTTTTTATACGTACCTGTAGATAACTTTTTATACGTACCTGTAGATAACTTTTTATTAGGTTTTTATTTATACGTACTAAAACTAACAGAAATTTATCTATCCCATTTTTCGCGTGTCCTATTTGTCTCATAGAGCAACAGTTAACTTCAAAATTTACACTTAGTTACTTACCACGTATCTAATAAAATTATAATATGAAAATTCAATTTACAGAATTCTACAACGTGGAATAAGCTACCCAACAGAAAGACAACAACAGTATAATATGAACATAAACGTCCAGTGCTTCCAGACCGTGAATCTGAACTGCAAATACAACTAGGATTCAGTTAATAAAAGATGATATATTCACATAATACATCACGAATGCAAGTTGCATTAGCAATAATTCCCTGGCCACCAAAGCGAACCATTATAACTAAAACAACAGCAAAAGCAAAGTTAGAGAGAACGCATTCAGGATTAAGCTTCACCTCGAAATTCGGATTTCACTTACGTATGAGCGTTAGGTATACAAATGCTCGCGTGACGTCCGTGTCTCTTCATTATTATAGAAAACGAGAATATTTATGAATTTAGCAAAATTTTTAATAGTATCAGTAATGGCCAGGAAAATAAAAACTTAGTACCTGGGATGCGGTATTGTTCGAAAAAATTACGCGTCTGTGAAACGCAAAAGAGCAACTTAAGGAATACAGGTGTTTTAGTCAGTAAAAGTCTGACACTCCGTCTCGTTCCACCCAGAGCGGGAGAAGTTATACGACCAATTAAAACGGTGTACTAGCTTCTGACGTTTTATAAGTGCCCATGTCGGCCTATGTGAAATAAAAACATATTGTTTTTTTTTTTAATTTTTGAAAAGTGTTACTGAAGAAACACAGGTGGGTTTTAGTCAATAAAAAAATCTGACACTCTCTCTTTCCATACACAAAGCGAGAGAAGAAAAAAATCTTAGTATTATGATATCGAAGGAAATCGCATATGCTCATATTAAATTGCATACAAACTAGACAATTATACTTTTTAAGGTTTTGCAAATATAGAAGAGATTTTAGAATTGGGTCTACCTTTTATACCAGAACTTTTTATGTCATAATATTATTTGGCATAATAACAGATAACATTAACTTCATTACGCAGAAAATCGTTTCCCATACACTCATTTGTCATACATTAAAAACTCATAATTTTGTTAGTCAGAATTATCTTTAAGCATAAATTAGATATCCATAATAATTAAAAAGCAGAACCATTACATCGCAGAAAATTCACTGTCAGAATAGTCTTTTGGCATACATTTTATATCGATAGTCATTAGTTGCGGTGGAAGTTGTATCAAAACGGTAACCTAAAATTAATTACAAAACACTGTTGGTTTACATAGGGCCGACGGAGGCCCCCTGCGGGACCTACTATTTCTGGAAATAACTTCTATCCTAACTTGTCCGTGTCGGGGTGCCCTAAAATTCCTAACTCGCTACGCTCGCTTATGAGCATGTACATGCAAACAAGAATACACTATGATATTAGTATTAATATCAAAACGGTAACCTAATTACAAAACACTGTTGGCTTGAGTAGGGCCGACGGAGACCCCTTGCGGGACCTCCTATTTGTAGGTGGTTTAAAAACTTACCACGATGGCTATGGCATGCAGCATGGAAGCAGGCATGCAGCATGGAAGCAAGCATGCAACATGCAGCAAGTATTGTTTCTGTCACGGCTCTGGCGCTGCGGGGTTTGGGCGACCCCTCGCGAGCTTATCTTCGCAGATGGTTTTAACGCTCACCACCTGCTTCTTAGTTCGTGGGCTGCCCTACCTCTCCGCGCCTACGCGGGCTTGAATTACATTCTAGGGGTAGGACAGATGTAAGACTGTGAAGTGTGAAGTCGGTTTTGTAGCAATTCGTTTCCGTCATTAACTTGTGTAACTCAACATATTGACTTTATGACACTATTTTAATTTAATGTTGAAAATGCTACCAAGTAACCGTCTATACATTTGTGACCAAAATTCTGTAAAATGTTGTTACGGTGTGATGAAAATATGGCAAATGAAAAAAGTTTAAAAGAGGTTTTGGCCAATAGCAAAAAAGAACTATAAATGGAATAAAACATTTTAGGGCCGCTCTACAGAGACAGGCGCTAAAATCAACCAGAAGCTTTTTATTTACGTCTGTATCACAATTTCTATTGGGGGTAGTTTTTAAAACGATTAATGACAACCTTTATTATTTAAATATACAAGGAATGTGATTTATGGAATGGGATAATATACACGGAATGGGAATTCCGTTTGTGCATACAAACGAAATTCCCCTTTTCCCTCCTGAAAGGTTGAATTTCCGAAAACCCCTTCTTAGTGCTCGCTTACATTATAAAAAGACGCCCTGTCCAAAATTTAATGTTTCTAGACCCGGTAGTTTCGGCTGTACGTTGATATGTCAGTCAGTCTGACAGTTTCTCCTTATAATATATAATATACAATATAATACAATAGATAGATAAGGTAGACAGTATCATTATTTGAACTAATAACTAAAACTAAATAAATAACTAAAAGAAGTAATATCACTAAAAGCGATTACAACGTATAACACTTTGCTAATAATAAAAAATTACATCAATAATATAACTAAGATTGTTTTGCTGCGGGAGTGGCTACGATTGAGTTCAACAAAAGAAAATGAAAGCTGTTTTCGAAGGTGACTCACAGTAACAAACAAAATTCCCTTGAGCACTTCTCAATTTGCCTTCTCAGTTCCAAAGTATTCTACCATTTTTATAAACAGAGCAACAATTTATTGACTTGTTTAAGAAACTTTAAAAATTGTGAAACTCAAATATTTTTAACAGGTTCTGCCAGCGGCTTCGTTCGAGTGAATTTTGGTTATTGCGGAAGCAAAGCCGAAGGCGAAAACGGATACAAAGTAGCCTAAGTCCATCCTTGGAGTTCAAACTCCTTACCAAAAATCAAAATCGGTTATGTAGTTTAACCTAGAAAGCGTAACATATAATACATACAGACACACAGACTGACGTAGTTACTTTCATATTTATAATATTAATAAGTATGGATAAGTATGATTTTCCATACTCGTTAGTAAATATGAAAAAAATTGTAACAAAAGATAACAACTTCGACTATAAATTCGAACAAGTGTTCCATCCGCATCTACAAGAGGAAACTACGTACAAAACAGTACAATTAAGTTAGGATGATTGATACCCTAACTTCATTCTGCTGATACACATTATTGACACTGGGCGTGATGGATAGCGAACAGAAACTGCCTTTAAAACTTCATAAATAACATCCTTTCGGGTCACCGCTAATAAATGACCAATATTAACGACGTGCCATACAAAAAGCTGTAAATAAAGTGTTTTTTGTCAAAGTATCGCTGCGATAAAAAGTACAGAAATTGGGAAATACATATACGTATATTGTATAAGCATAAAAATGAAGTGAGCCAAAGTTATTTAAATGCCCTGCAAAAAGCAGAAATACAGTACAGATTTATTATATTTTTTCTTTATTTGTATCATAAACTTGCACAAAAAGAACGGTGCAATATAATCACAGCAAATCCACGAAATACATTACGGGATATAATGAAAAAAACTTAGCAACAACGAACAAATCAATTATTTCTCAGTGCCTATAAATATACGTAATAAATACAAAGCGAAATGTGTGTAACAGCGCAACCCGCACGACAGCGCGACGCCTCGTAACAATTCATTCCCACAATCCCTTACATCTGAATTCTTAATGAAACAAAAATTGCAAATGTCATACCATATCTCCACCAGGGCCATGAATACTAAAGACGCTATTGTGGATCGTTCACGTGCTCGAAATTGAGTCTGCTGCTCGCACCACAAATGACACTGATATGTCATGCGACTTCACCAAAAAAAACATTACCGCATAAGACTCCAGCCGTACCTACCTACACCGTGTACGATGCGACAATAAATCATGGAATCTGATTTAAAAGAATGATACACGTCGTCAGAAAACAATTGGAAAAACGTGACCGGAGCGTCGATCCCGCGGCGGGGGCGATCGCAACACGTCGCGCCGCCCAATGCATACTAAGTAATGACGCCAGTTTCAATTTTACCTCCCCTTCTCTTCATAACATATTTTAAAGAAAAAATACCCGATTTCATACGAAGAACTAGAAATTCTACTTATTTTAGAAACGAAATTCGGACGTAAACACCTCTGAGAAGGAGTGAACGTCCCTACGATGAGGAGCACGTATGGCGCGAAACGCGGCCCGTCTAGAAGAGACTTGTTATAAATAAGTTATTACCGCCGCCTGATATCTGGCTTGAGTGTTGGTTAACCCGTGTCTTGGATCTGCTGCCAACTCAACACGACTTCACCGCCCTCTTACTTTACGTGATCTGCCACTGTTCCGAATACATTTGTGTTTACTATGTTATTCAACTCCAATGAATATCTAATATCATATCAGTATCATAGCAACTATTCGAATGTACAACACAGATAACTGCAATCGCTAATAACCCTTAATTTAACAATAAAACACAAAGTAGAACTAATAAGCATAAATCGAACTATTCAATTAAAGTAGCTTCAAACCATGACGTTGGAGGTACTTAGTATTCAAACGTATGCAAATTACAGACGTGCTATGCAATAAATGCCGACACACGGATCACAATTCGACAATTGGCATTTATGTCGCAATCGTATTGTATAGGTATTTGGTGGCGACAGGTCCGCCCCTAATTACAAAATTACTTCTGAACGAACTATTTATTGCTATGTTCCACTACCTACAATAACCGTCAGGCTTAAAGTGGCAATTTCATTTTAAATTACGTCACACGCGGCTGTTATAGCTAATTTGAATTAAATATTTGACAGCCGGGTATAACTCAACATTCAACGAATGTTTCCAGTCAAGTTTGTTTCAAATGGGAATTTAATAACATCTTTAAGTGACATCCTTTCAGTTCCCAAACTCTCCAATTGAGGAGCAGAAAGCTAAATGGACGGGATTCAAGAATTGAAAAGTTTTGACAAATATTTATGGAGTGGCAACATACATAACTTTATTATGAGATTCGACGATACACATACAGTTAGTAGTAATATCGTAGATTGATGGTAATTTTTTATAGCAGCATTTTTTTTTATTGCTTTTTATTTTTTACATAAAGCAATTTTGTCTGTCTGTTACGTTTTCACAGTTACTCAGCCGATTTTGATCAAAGTTGGTACAGAGCAAGCTTGAACCCCAAGCAAGGATATAGGTTACTTTTTATCTGGCTTTAACTTCGACTTCGATTTCGTGTCCTATAACGCTATAACCGATCTTCATGCGAACGAAGTCGCGGGCCAATAAAAAAAAAAAAAAACTAAATATGAAGTGTTTAAAATTATTATTATGTATCATAAATCAGTCTCCACACAAAAATCGAAGTACAACTTACATCAAATGGCAATCATCCTCTTATCTAAACTAAGCAGCTCAGTCCATACTGCTTACAGATACTATATTTATACTTATACTGTATCAGACCTGCTCTAAACCAGCCAACACTGGAGTAAAACAGTGGAAACAGCTGATGTGTTCTCAGTGATAGAGCCGATCTTGCAAATGGTGTAGGCCGGCCGCATACCCGGTTGTCTCATAGGCTGGCTACGCAACCAGCAATGAAATAGGAACATTTTAAGGTGTGAAAAGAATGGCAGATTATGATTATTAGTAAGGAAGGAAATGCAATAATAATAATTTATTTTCAATTGTCTTGGACTCGTAAACTAATAATTAAAATAGAATCTTATCTTGTTGTGGGGCTGGCCCTAGGCCAGAGCACTTCGACCCTTCTGGATCTTTTGTGCTATAAAAATAGAATACTCACAATAAAATCGATAAAGTGTCTTTAACTCGTACTAATTAATAAAAAATAGAATAGTCACAATAATATCGATAAGAACAAATCATTAAAATCACAATATGAAAAAAAAAACATCAATTTACATTTAAAAAATACTTAACTAAATCCAATTACATTAAAATTAAATAATAATAATAAAAAACCTGAACTAATTACAACTAACTAAAAACAAACTAAAATATAGCATCAAAAAACTCTTCCTCATCACTGTCGACTGGTAATGTGCCCAAAAGGCTGGCGACATTGCCACCAAATCCAACTAAATGAAATTAAAATGTAAGAAGAGATCGTCTGCTACATCACAGCCTATCCCCAAAAATAATATTGATGCCCTATCAATACACATAGTTTAAACTTCGTCGTGTATTGAAAAATTTGTTTACCATCGGTTCAAATTTATGTCAAGAACGAGAATCACAGTGTACTTGAGAAAACACAAAAAATTACGCAGTCTTTAACTAAGATTTCAATCATTTCTATTTAGATTACATAATTTTCAGCAGGCCAATTTTCATTCAAATTTCTCTCTCCAGTTTGTAAACCAATTTATTCAAAATTGCCTATTTCTATGATTGTATCCAGACTGTAGTTTACCTCGAGCATTTGTACAGAATAATATTCGCGACTGAGACGTTAAATATAAATACGGCTTAAAGGTGCTTGCCCCTACTATGATGTGCTTAAGAGGTATGTGGAACAGGGAGTAAAGTCCCGCAAACCTCCGTTGAAAAGGGAGTATCCTCCGACCAGACGGGTGTTGTGTCTAGTCCCGGTAACTGCCCGATGTTTGATTTTGGGCTGTTCTATTATTTATTTATATATACTTTATTGTACACCAAGATATATAAGTATATGTTCGTGTGTTTGTGTTGGTAGTTGTATATATGATCTAATCGCGCTGAGAACTTTAATACCGCGATGCAGAATTTTATATTTTTAGTTTCTATGTGGTGTAGATGTCGCTATAGTACCATAGCTATCCGTTATGAAGTGTTATTCGTCAATAGTACCGTCTCCCTCTAACACCAGAATTATTATAATTGAAAGACGTCATAGTAGGGCCTCTGGGTATTTGAGCGGTGTGTGCCGGCTACGGCGTAGCAGTCCGGCGTGGCGCGTAGCTGCGTAGCACTCCGGCTACAAGTGCTACGACACGCGACCATTTGGATGCGACACATGAATGCAATCATGTTACATTTGTCCACATTAGACGGCTTACTTTAATCTTCTCCTATCTGCTTTGAAATTACACGTTTCAATAACATTACTTTGTAAATCACCTATGAATGAATAGATTTTTAAAACTTATATTCTTGTAATTTCTGTTTAAAATGTATTTGATTGAATTACGAATTTATTCTATTTTTAATTTATCTCACTGACATTACGATCTCATTTTCAATTTAATTTATTTCAATGCAATTCTCAGTTTAATTTATTCTAATGCAGTTTTTAATTAGTTAGAATGCAATTTAATTTAATTATTTTAATGTGATCACAACTTTTTTTATGATTTACTGTACAAATGCTGTGCTCGCCTGAAAGTTCTAAATTTATCACGATATTTTTTCTTCATAAGGCAATTTTTTTTTATAATTTTAAACATTATATAATTTATATAATTTTACACACCAATGAGTTAAAATGATAAAACACACAGGGTGATTTATAATTTTAACTCATTGATGTGTCCATATATATAAATAAATAAATTGGTATGTAGCAGATCCAAATGAAAATAATGTTTACATCTAGAGAATTTTTCTTGTATGTAGTTTGGTTACCACACCAATAGACTTATATAAGGAGACTCAAACAAAAGTAAAGATATCGATTCTCCCTAAAATAAAACCCGCATGCTTACTCAGTTCTCGATTACAAAGTTAGTTATTACGGTTATAAAGCCTATCGTTTGACGATTACATCTTAGCTTGCCAAGGAAAAAACGCGACATTTTATTAAGATCATATCAAGAAATATAAAAGATTTTACACTGTAACCGTTCAGAAAATAAAGTGAGAAGATTACAAAAAGTCAAGTTAGTTATACAAAAAGGTTTTATTCCGATTTATATTGTACTAAATGTAGCCTTAGATCGTGAGAGTGTTGCTAGAGTTTTATTACTACACTATGTAGAAAAGCTCGTTCTGTTACATAAAAGGAACACCGACCCTGTCCCGACTTTCTAGAGATTCCAGATAACACGTCACAGCTTAATGTCGTACTTTTATAAAGAATTATATTATTTACTTATTTTTAATAAGTTCCTACTTACTTACAATTAGTAGAAAAAGCAAATAAAAAAATAAAATCTTCTTAACTCTTATTTAATTATTTAATATGATCTCGCAAATCGAAATAGCGTCCTAAAAATCCGTCGATTAGTTTTTAAGTTTATTCGTTACAAACAAAAAACCAAAAATACTAAACTTTCCTCTTTATAATATTAGCATAGAACTATTGATTTAACAGCTCACCAATACATCATTAAAAACATAATTACGAAAACTTAAAACGCTTACAAAATTAAACCCATGAAGAAATGAAATGGAAACCGTCAAAAAGACAATTTTAGAAACAAGTGCATAATCAGCTTTGCCTCGATTAATACCGCGGGCCCGGGGCACAGCAATCTGTCTGCTTGCTCGATATTGCCAACACAAAGAACTAAATTATTTCCTCCATTTCTTCAAGATCTCTTTGTTTTAGATACAACACGGTTTCTTCGGGCGTTTTATTTTAAATAATACGTTCGACGAAATTGTTTTATTATTTGATAGTTACATGAATATTTAAGTGTTTTTGAAGTATTGAGGTTTTTGAAAATAATATAAGTGTCCGGTAGTATCCGTCTGAGAGCCTCTCTCCTAGACACGAGTTGCCATGGCCCATCTGGACAACTCTAAACAGACTCCGCACCCAAGTTGGGCGCAGCAAAGGCAATCTCCACAGATGGGGGTTCTCGGACGGTTCCGATCTTCAGTGTTCGTGCGGCGTCTCTCCACAGACCATGTCCCACCTTCGATCCTGCATCACGTACCCTATTACCTGTTCCCGTAGGGACCTAATGACAGCATCAACGGACGACATTGCCGTGGCCGAATACTGGGCCAGGCAAGGACTTTAACTAGTTTTGCCATCGATATGCTAAGAAGAAGAAGTATTCGGGACTATGTTGATTTTATAACTTATCTGAAACATAAAAAAAAGCATATATCCCCTTTCCGCAGGTCCTCTCATTTTCTAAATTTGTATACATTCCCGTAGTTTAGCATTCATTGTTACTTATTTCTAATTGTTGGCAGTTTGTCTACTAAGTATTTTAATAAGCAAATTACAATGTTTTAACACTAAACCAAACGTCCACTTTGATCTCGAATTTAAGATACAAAAGAGACTCGTCGCCGCGTTTCCATTCAGTAGCAACAACTTTTACTTTGTGTATCTCACCGTTCATCGTAAAATGGGTATCGATTTGCCAGTCGGTAAAGAGTGCCATAAACTCAAATTTAACATACAATAACAGTTGAAAATAGTCGGTCGTGTTCAACGAGTGGTAGAACTGGTTGGTTCCGTGCCAAACTATGCATGCAAGGGTAATGTAATTGTTTGCGCGACGTCTAATGCACTGGTAACGACGGAGGTATCGCGTCTGCGTTCTGCTCGAGCCGAACGAAAATATTCGCATAAATATTGTCGCCAAATAACATGCGCCATTTGTAGTAAACTAGCGGTGATTTGTTCTGACTACTTTTTAACAGTTAAAGATTGCATACAAAAATATTTTTCACAAGCTCAAGAAACAATATCGTGGTGGTAAACAATTAGAGGGAAACCGCAAACATTGTCGGACCCACCTAATCCATAACTCATAAAAATGTACGAGCAAATCAAACATTGACTTGTTGTACAAACAAACACAATTGCACCAATATACCTGTCCTGAGCACTCGGCTCGTGCCCCACTACTGTATAATGTGCAATGTTTCTATACTATCTAGTTACACAACGTAACAAGTCAATTTAATAACTGTGGTTATCTTTTGAGCTATAAAAATAAATAGCTTTCTTAATTAAATTGCTAATATTCGTTGAAGGTTTTAAGAAAATACATAATAAAGACTGTATAAAACCAGAGCATCGCTTCCGAGTATAATTTATTTCATTTAGATAGGTATAAGTAGGTATGCGCACCAGCGCGACTGACAGCGCGGCATTTTCATTAGGTTCGTTGCAGTAAGTAAAAACTTAATAAGGTTTTACTAAAGAATTTCTAATTAGAAATTTTAGCTCTTCACGACATAGCAATATTTCAGGCCCGTGAAGGTATTTCCAATAAAGGACTTTGCCAAGTCATAATTCTTCAAAGTTACGTGTAATGAGATGTGGATATTACGGCATTCTTATGAGATTTAGATGTTCCCACACAAAGAGCCTGCGGTCCGAGAACTTGAACAAGCATGCAATAAAATACACTACTTTAAGTCACACACATACACAAAAATATGTTAAATATAGTCAAAGTTGTACTTAGTTCGAGTGAAAAGAGGTATGGCGCGGCAAATGGCGCATAAATTTTGCTTCAAGAATAAGCGGAGGGCATTAAGAAAATATAGATTATATACATGTACTTAAATAATGTAAAAATGGCTTTGCATTGGTTAACTTGGCACTAAATTTATGACTGTACATACGCAAGTAGAAATCGATTTCAACTGTCAACATCCACCAAGTAACTTACGAACAATTTATAGCATTCTTTTTGATTAGTAATTTCCAATTCTATTATTTCCAATAGGTACTTAAATAGAGTATACGAGACAAAGTAGGTATACAGCATACCCGTGGTCGGTCCAACAAAACATTTCGATAGCGGTACCATCAAGGTAAGAGGATCACAGTCGCCGTAATACCCACTGCGTTCACTATGCGACCTTTGAATTTCTTATACACTTCTATACAATAAGTATTATCACGAAATAGTTCAAATAACTGTTGCAGTCGTATCAATTTATAAATGGACTATCGGAGTCGTAATCCGTAGGGGCTGTAAGACACGATACTGGGAATTGAATTTCAGAAGTGTACGTTTAGAGGCGAAACGTCAATAGGTAAGCAATGTAGCTCTATTGCTGGCTTTGGTGAATTTACATAATATTGTAGCGCATAGTGAGCGATCAAAGCTGCAGAGGACGGCGTGGACGGCGCTCAAGTATGCAATCGCGTCACGAAAGTCGACATTTGGAAAGTGGTCACGTAAAATTTTACGTTTGAGCTCGGCATCAGCGAGCGACGCCGCTTCGAACCTAATCCAATCAGAGCCAATGGCGCTGGACACGGGTGTCAATTTCGCACATCGCGCCGCCAACACCACTTCTCCTGTCATACGCTGCCGTTCTAATGTACGTGTATCTCTATTTCATATGCATTTCATGTACGGTTGAAACTTTGTTTCATATTTAATAATAATAATATTCCACAACTCTCACACAACGCCATCTAGTTCCTAACTATGTAGAGCTTGTGATATGAGTACTAGACAACTGATTAACCTACTTAAATATTTATAAATACATAGCTACATATTATAGATAAATTACACCCAAACACAGAACAAATAATCGTGATCATCACACAAACATTTGTCCTGGGTGGGAATCGAACCCACGACCTCTGGCATAGCAGTCAGGGCCACTAACCACTAAACCAACAGGCCAGTCAAGCCAGTCAGTGTTTGATAAACAAGTGAACATTTAAGTAAGTAGGCTGTCTCTTGCTTTATTTATGTGGTCTCAGTGAGTTGTAAGTACACGTAGTGTCTGTAAATAAAACAAGGCGAGTGCTTTAATAGTGGGTATTATTTACGGGCCCTAATAACAGGCGCGGCGGACTGCAGGCTAGCCCAGCAACTAGCTCGTCGCAGCACTGCCGCCTGCCGCCCGCTAGGTACCCGTCTGGAATATTTAACGGTTATTTACTGACAACTTTACATAAATTAGTCTTACAAGTATGGTGGTACACGAAAAACTTTCTTCAGGAACTTGTTTCCGAGGAAACTTCTTACTGGCTAATTAGATACCAGGCAGTTTCGATAAGAATGTTATCCAACACGACCCGAGTTTGAAATGCTGTCACCTAAACTAATCTTTTCTAATCATTTATTCTTGAAAACCCACACACGTAAAAGTTCATCGTCGCTACTTTGAAATCACTACCGTTCACTAGCGGAAATATTCCAGGTAACTTGTTTGAAACTCCGTTGAAATGTTCTAAATAATATCCAACAAGCCCACGAGAAAATTATCTTTATCAAAAATCTGGTAAAATGAGCAACGAAGCGGAAGCAAGTGGCAGTTAAACGATTTGTCGGCGTATTAATAAAACGATTAAAGGAAGCTCTCGGTGGTAATCTGAGAGCGACGCGGCGCGCGGCAGATGGCCACAATTCCCAAACTTTGATGACGACGCCGGCATCCGCAGACAGAACCAACGATTTGTAGACTTTTGTTGGCGACTACTTGGGTACATTTAAAAGGAACAAGTTGCGAGGATGCCTTTTAATTTTCGTTAGTCAAACTTAAACCGCCACTCGCCAACTAAATGCGCACCTGCCATAATAAAGCTACCATTGGTAATTTGTCTCCAGGCGGCACTAATGATAGGCTGATGTTCCGCGACGTCAATCGGTGTCCGTCGTTTGATGACTCGTCAAAATTGCTTCCTGTGTTGTTAAGTGCAGGAAATTGTGACTCCTCCATCGGCACACCTACAGAACGCTAACTGCTTTCACTCTTCCCTACACGGACCTATAATCAACTCTGTGGATGTATACATTATTGAGGGGAACCAACCTAAATGTGCGCGAATCGAATATAATCTTTCATTGAAAATATTAATGAATATTTATAATCTTTAACCACCCCAAACAGAGGTTTCCAAAACCCTTTAATAAAACGTAAACTTAATTTTTATCTTAACATGTAAAACTGTCCCTTCAGTATGTGGAAGGATAAATCCACGCCAAAACGGTAAATGGTGCTTGAGGCAATATCTCGGCAACAGCAGCTGTGAAGTAATGGCGCCGACACTTTGCGCGATGCGATTACGACCACCTAAACATTCATTACAAGTAATGTCCGTCATTTATCTGTCCTAATCACTGTGTGAGCGCTCGCCCCGTGCCTGTGTCCATGCGATTATTAAAAATACCTAACATAAACAAACTAACTTAACTCACCCCTGCTTTATACTAAGCAAGGGTAATAATGAACGTGAATAAAAACTAATACATTTACAAAGGCCGGTGTTGAACCGCGCGGAGGGCTGCGAGCCTAGCAGGTGAACCCCGCTAAATGTTTCACGGTTTAATCAAGCCCCTGCTATCAGGCAAGACAAATAGTTAGCTCATCTGCATCTATACGAGTCGGAGCCGCCGCAACCAACAAAGCATCGATACTTTACTTTAACTTCCTTACGAGGATAATAAATGTATCGACTCGTAGCTTTCACGTAATCAGTTCATCAGCAAAAAGAATCCCTTAAAAAAATCATAAGTATTGAAAGCAGGTTTAAGTAAAGCAGAGGTCGGGCGGCTGGTACTCAATCGCGCTAATGGCAAGAACCGCAAGCGCAGTCCCCGAGGACATACTAACTAAATATGTAATGGTTATTCGAAGCGGTCTCGCTACACTTAGGCCCCACTTCAAATTGACCAGATAAAGTTACGTGCACGCTTCAAATACAATTCACATACTTAGTATGCTTGCTATTTCATTTCTTATTTAAGGTCCCTAAATGAGTGCGAGCACAGAAAAGCCTTTGTGGTTTGTATTTCTCGTCAATACAGCCCCGCAGAGCGTAACTAATCGGCACGCGTCCCGCCCACAAGTTCAAAAGAATTCCGAGAAAGTGCGAGTGCAGTAAAACAACTTTTGAGCCTTATTTTCTCGTTCCGAAATTGCAGTGGGTTTAAGCGAGATTTCATTTGTATGGAAGCCGGTATAATCTGGAATAATACCGCAGTAGCGGCTCGGGCCTTCAAAGACGCCACTCGTCCGCCGCCGCCGCGCGCCGCCTGTAATGAGTTTTTTTAAATGCGCAACACATTCATGCACCATGTCGAGTTTCACTGGATTTAATGTAGTGCAAGTGCAGTTTACACAGCCGTATGATTTTAGAATAAAGTCCTTTAATAAACGGACCAGTTCCCGCGACAATCACTCTAGTTTTACAATAATTAAGTCTTATTTTATTAATAACGTTTATCTTTCAGAAATGAACCATAACAGTCGTCCGCTCGTCTGGTGTGCGGAATGAAATCCAGCTGAAGCCGTCTTGATTACTGCGACCCGGGCGCCGCTCGACGGTTCAGAATTGGACGGATTATGAGGAATTTAAAGAGCGATGACAATTTGAATATGAACAAGAAAAGTATCCTCTAAAATTAGATTAATTTTTCCCTTTTTGTGACACAAGGGTCTTGCATTCTCAACTAAAAAGACACTTTAGAGCGTCTACCATATTTGTCCACAGAAAGCAGACTGATTAGAGTTTCTTTGTTGTGTTGACGAATGACAATAAAATAAATTACTTTCATGTGAACCTTCATAATGCTTCGTCATCTCTGAATCCAAGTTATTCAACATTTTACCTTAAATGAACAAAGAAGATTTCACATCAGAAACGTAACAATGCGTCCTTTCATCGTACAACGAAGAAACGTGAATTAAAATGTGTGTCATAGGTTTGACAAAAAATCGTGGGGTTACATATAATTGAGGTAAGAAGTACTTAAGGAGTCCTAGGTCGCGGCAGGCTGCGAGCGGAAGGAAGGCGCAGCTAATTACCAGCGTCGCGTCGCCCGGAGCGAGCCAGCGCTCACATCCTCTTGCGAGTGAGACTGGCTGAAAGCAGAGGAAGTCTACCTACTGCACGCCACTCATAACGCACCGCATATAACTATATCGTCTGCAATATAATCATTGCAAAAATTGATTACGTACCACTCAAAGATGTCCGCAGGGCTTTTTTTCTTTGAAACTTTCGAAAGAAATATATGAATCAACTCCAGTTCCACTGTATTACATCGTAGAAAGACGTACGTGATTCCAGCTATCCTAAATTGATGTTAAATCGCTTTTTGTTTGCGCATTCAATCCCAGAGCAATTTCTCAGTTAAGGAAACAATCTAATACAGTCGCTGTCTTTTATGTTCCAGGGGAAATAATTTAAAAATCATTTACTCTTTACAATTTGTGTATGTTTAAAATGTATGTACGAAAGTATCTGCGGCATTGCTTATCTACAATTAATTATAAGGCCATGATTTTAAAACAAAGAACCTTCAGTGTTGCAATATCGCTTCCACGAATGAATTAAAAGTAACTTCTTTACCGTCATTAATTTTGATTTCGTAGCACTTAGCTACGAATGTCTACGAACTAGCGATGAAGGTGCTACGTAGGCCCCAAAATAGTGTGGCTTGAGGCCTACGAAGGCGGGCGCGAGGCGCGAGGGAAGCCATTCATAATATTGTAATAACGGCTTCCAGCAGCAGTTATTCCGTGCTTAAACGTTTTACTGCGGTCATTATCTACCCGCTGAAAGGATATGCAGGCGATAAATTGTAGAGTGTTACCTACGCGTACACGCGTATCTACGTTCACTACTATCTTAAATCTAATCGCCATCGCGCGTTTAGAAGGAAACATTTATTGGGGTAATTGACAATAATTCTAGATACAGATCTTGAAATATAGACGTGTAGGTAACAGGTTTTAATTTAACTGAACTGTAATTGAACTAATTTTATGCAATATACTACAAACTTAGAGTGCAAAGAAATGAAAGCATATAGCATACATTCAATTCCTTTAGCACAATAAAGCAACCAGTATCAGAACACAGATACTGGTATTGCCAACGTATTTTTAAATCGTATCATATTTCCCGTATCTTTGTACTAAAATAGATATCTCAATGGCACATAAAGGGAACGCGCCTTTCCTTTAGCAATAAAGAGAGCATTTAATCGAAGCTTATCTGGCCGGAAGCATTCATTAGATGATTGCACCATTACTAGTGGACTCTTTTCCGACTGACTCCGCCTTACGACTTTTATTTATTTAGGAGATATGAAAATTACTCTAATGGAAGTATCACACTAATATTTATAAGGCGAAAGTTTGCGAGTCTGTTTGTATGTTTGTTACTTATTTACACTTGAACGGCTGAGCGGTTTTGTATGAAATTTGGCACACGGGTATACCATGTCCTGGAATAGCATATAGGATACTTTATATCCCGGTAGCATGTTCACTTGCAACAATTTACTAATTTTAACGCTCGCAGGAACTATAGGTACTATAATATGTGTCTACACGGGGTGAGCAGATTTGATAGTGTGAATGTGATTCTCGGGCAGCAAGGCTCTTCGGTTGCGAGATTGTTCGAAAGAGGTACCGCAGCTCTGGAACGCAAAGGGTAACTGAAAAAACACAAGTGAGTTTCAGTCAGTAAAAGTCTGACACTCCCTCTCACACCACCCAGAGTGGCAGAAATTATTTGATGACTTCCCGCTTAAAAAAAAAGTGGTTTTTACAAACTTAAATTTACTATTCGCTAATTATCATAGTGTTAGCCTACAATGTGTCAGAATTAATATTAAACACAGTTGGAGTGACTTTTATTTGACCTCCACAACCCAGTTGCCGCCGAGTACTTTAACTTTTGATTTCAGTATTGTGAGGTTCAACTTTTCGGGCTTCTGACCGCATATAACATAAAAGTCTGCATGCTGTTCAAATTTAGGGTGGACAGTGAAAACATTTTCGATACAAATAATGAAGAATTTGAACTAATCCAATCCATACATTAAGTGTCTCATTTAATACATTTTTTTTTTTGTTGTAGATAGTTCTAATCTCTGGTGTGCAGACCTATTTCTTATTTATTTTATTTTACTAGGTAAGTCATTTTAAAATGTTCTATATTTTAAAATATTTGTATTGCCTAGTTACTTGCTTATAAACACTTATGACAGTAACATATTTTCTCTTATTTATTTACAAATCCTTTATATTTACCAGCCTTCATCCTATTATTCCAACATTTGTAACATATCAATATTGGTATTGTACGTAAACAATTGTAATAATTATAGGAAGGGAACTGTCTCCTGAGATACAGGTTAACTATCTAGTTCAACAGGCAGAGCATTTATGTAACAGTGACACTTGTTTACAAAGAAATAATAATAATTATTATTATTATATGAACTTATCAAATAACAGTAAGAAGCTAATGAACCGGTAATATTAACTAAAGAGGTTTTCTCACTTCCCTGTACGGTATCGGACCTAAATCAACACGGCCGAGCACCGGTGTAGATGTTCTCGTAAATAGATGGTGAGCAAATATAAGAGGTTGTGGAGACGGCGGGGAATCCGGACCCCATTGTATACGGACTCGGAAAATATTGTTCAACATACCCCATCGATGTCTCGCTGTTTTCATTGCTACTAATAACTCTCTTTATTATTTAGCTTTGACGAATGATTTAAGAAGGTGCCCGGGTTGTTAATTTTTTTTTTTTACTTTGTAGTTTTATGTATACAACTTTGTTGCAATGGCATTTATAATATACTAACTAGCTTTTACCCGCAAATTCAATCGAGTAAATGTCGGTTATTGTGGACACGAATTCGAAGACAAAGAAAAAGTAGCCTGCGTAGTAGCATGTCCTTGCTTGGGGTTCAAGCTCACTCCGCACTAAATTTCATCAAAGTCGGTTTCATAGTTTAACTGCGAAAGCGTAACAGAGCAGAGTTACTTTCACATTTATAATATTAGTATGAATTTATACGTTTTTAGGGTTCCGTACATTAAAACGAAAAAACGAAACCCTTATAGGATCAGTTTGTAGCCCGTCTATCTGTCAATACGCTTTATCTCGGAAATGCGTGTAGGTATCCAGTTGAAATTAAAACCATATGCTCAAAATCTTCGTAACTTCATCCGGGATATTGAACTGCTTTCATAGTTAAGTTTGTACAGAACCCTCAGTGCGCTAGTCCGACTCGCGTTAAAACTAGTGAAGTACTTTTGTTCGCAGCATTATCTCTCCTAACAATCCTGTCTATAATTATTTGCAAAAAATCAATAGCTCCGGCAAAAATAGCATCAACTTTAAATCGCAGCAATATGAGGTAAGCAGTTCAAAAGTGGTGCATAGCGAAGCGAGCGGAGCGGAGCGAGCGGCCACCGCGCGCCGGCAGGTGGCTTAAATTACCGCATTTGTTACACGTTTACACGAAACTGTATCAATATTTCATGCGGATTTACACGAGCTATCGCGATGCTTTGCATTTTGCTATCCTTAAAATATCTACGCAGCTTTTGATTGCAAAGTGAGCAATAAACACCCTTCCGTTTTACTCATCGCAGTCGGAACTTCACGATTTGCCAACTAGAAGTAAAACGCTCTTATAGTCAACTATTATTTCAATAAGACAGCGCGCTGAATCCCTACAATGACAACTCACTCAAATGTAAACGCGAACTATTTCCATAAGAAAGGCATTGCGAAAGTTTTTCAATTTTCAAGTGACGCAGGTATGATGGAGAACTTTGGCTTCGGACGCAACGCCGCCGCACCGCCGCCGAGCCGCCGCCACACCGCACCGCAACCGCACCGCCTAACTGAAAGCTGATATTGTTTTACATGAGTGCCACACAACTTGTTCGAAATTCTTAATAGTTTACAAAGAGCAATTAAATTTTTACTTTCCTACACTCCTTACTTAGTGAAGGGTAAACGGATCTCTATCAGCTATTATACGTGCTTAAAAAACTTACCATATTTAACACTCAAGCCTTCTGATAGCCTCAACAATTCTAACCCGTTTTCTCAAGGAAATAAAAAAAAAAGTTGTCCCACACTAGTAATTACTCCAGTATCGTGGGTGTGTTCACATACAGTGCACCCAGACCCGGAACACCTATCTGTAGGCCATATAAATACTTGTTTTGTAATCAAACCTGTGACACGCAGCGCAGCAGTCAATTGCTCAACCACTTCGCCAACCGTGCCGTAAAATATAATGAACCTCCAATCATTTCACAAGTTCTAATCACAATTAGCAACCGTTAAAAGCTAATGTACGAAATGTTCACTTGAATAGTAATACAATGGAAAAAAAACGTTAATAATTGTATTCAGTTATCATTAATTTTAAAATACACCATTTACACCAGTTTAAGGACCAAGGGATTTAAATTCAAAATCAATATAAAAAAAACCAAAACAATTTATATCAATAAAACAAAAAAAATTGACAATATTTTAATTAACACGAAAATAAAACACCAAACGTGATTTAAACTCTAAAATAGGGTAGAATTACACGACGCTCCGTCTTTGAAATATTTTTTCGTCGTTTTAGCAATGTCGTGGAGCGCACTTTTATTTAAACTGATAATAGCTTGTAGGTCCGGGCGGGGCCGGGGGCGACATTATGCAGCATCACGCGGGGATCACGGGGATTGTTTCCTAAAACAGGATCGAGTGGGAGCGGGGCCTGAATTAAGCGGGACTGAAACAAATCGCACTTGCTTCTCTCGTTTTGAAACATCTCACTTACAAACATATAATAGGATTTTTTTTATATAAAAACCCCTGTTATTCATAATAAATCCATGATTTTCCATGTAAAGAACTCAATCACAACACAAAGACCCTCTACGCCACATCAGGTACGTATTCTTTATCAAAAAAACAATCTGAGGACTTCACTAACATTGCCCTTTTCTCTTATACTTATCTAAAAATGCCGGCGTGGGTGTCCCTCGGGGCTGACATTTATCAGCTCAATAAAACTTCCATGAAAACATTCAGCGACATCCAATATGATTTCATCGCTGTTTCCAAAAATCCCCAAAAAAGGACATGAAATATTCCGGATTATTATTCGCTCGCTACTTTGTTATGGACACGTAAACTTTTATGTTGAACCTAAGCAGTATTTGAATTCTCTTTTATATTGGAAAGCAGACAGTGGTGTGTGACGGTCGTGATCGTAAAAAATAAATATACATAAACTTTGACTATCAAAATGTGTTTACGAATTCTTTATTCCAAGTGTCTGCTTTGGCCAGTTACCTAGTAGAAAAAAAAAACATCACTTATGAATACCGACTGAATTGTGTATTTCGGGAAGGAATTAATAATTCACACGCAGCTAAATATACGGTACAAACGCAAACCGATGAATCCTGCCGTGTTCCAAAATTCAATAGTCATATCTCAAGAAGGTTAGACCGAAGCGCGGTACGAGGAAGGTATCACAGAGGTAATTACTGTTGTCAGGGTCGTGTCCGCTTTAATTATTTACGAGTTTATATGAACGTGTCAGTTAATGACACGTTAACGTTAACTAGACTTGGTAATAGAGAGGAGCCCAGCTGTATCCAGAGCGTTGTCGAGTTATGTCCCGCGCGAGACAGGCGCCCGATTAAAAATGCAACACTTCAAAACGAGCTGGATTCGGCAGCGGCCGCCGTCGCTCGCGCAGCCAGTGTTGTTATGACGCTGGAGCAGACAGCTCGCTCACTCCCGCCACACGTGTGCTAGTACCCAATGCAGTTGTCGTGTCGAGTGACGGCTCCAAATGTACATGTCATAATTTTACCAAAGTAAATCAAATCTGAAAAGTGCATTAAAAATACAGTGTTAACACGTGCAAACGCTGAAACATGCCAACGATAATGTGACACAAAAGCTAATTTGCTTAGTTTACAAATTCAAGCGTTGACGTGGGATAAAGCGCGCCATTTATTTTTAAACCATCGGCGTCTGATCGATCGCCGCGCTGGTACCTACTGACATTCATAAAACAGAAACGCGGCCAGCGAGAGACAGGAACGCTGCAAACGTCGGTATTTTATTTACGTGGAGAGCACAGCGATACTCGTTCCGCTTCTATTTTCGCACTATATCGTTTATTATGAGGGCCGACGGCGACGCGGCGGCGGCATGGGCGCACTGAGGGCGAGCGGAGTCGAGCACAGGCCACTCCACCGCCTGATATTATATTCTGGAGCACGCCGCCTCACCTCGCTTCGCGCCAGATATTTCGAGTGTTGCTTCCACCACCTATGAATTTACCTAGTCTCAGTCACAGCACACGCCCGGTGCAGCCGGCCGCATCGCTCAATTAATATAAACGATACTGTTTGCTTCCGAGACGATAGCCGGAAATATTGCAGTTTAGCGTCTAAAGTTATATTTGGAAAGTTATGTTTTTAATGGCCCAACAGCAAATGAAATAGTGAAAAGTTAACGTTAAAATAAAGTTCATTAGCTGTGTGCTTCATGTGTTTAATTAAGTGCGTAAAACACAGCTATCATACAATTTGCATACTCGATGCCAGGCGTTAACCACAGCGGCCGACGAGACACCGGTATGTCTGACTACGCGGGACGCACCATTATTTTTATTTCGCACAATCCCAACTAACTATTAATTAAAAGCACTTATGTAAAAAGCCTGTATTTTATAACTAAGATTTTTATACATGAACCTACATTTTCATGTTTTTTTTATCTTTGCATTAGCAACTAGTTTGTTACCTCAATAAAGAAACAAGTGATGATGAATAATTAAAAGACTTCATCATCATCTACAGTTTTTATATAGGTAATGTTACAATCGAACTTTCTTTTTCTTAGAAACGTTGTTTATTTCTAATTCTAAGATGGTAGAACAAGATCAATACCTTTAATATCAATATATGTGGGAAAAATCAAATATAAGGGAATGTTCATTCTCGGCTAGAGTGGCCTATTGTGCTGTGAAAAGCTTCCTCCACAAAGCCTGCTATACCGATGCTGACATACATGCAATAACATACTATACTAACCACAGAACATAGGAGATTCTAACCATGATATAGGATGATCGCTTCAGACGTCTACTCTACCCCAAATACAGCCACCATTTTAAAGACGAGAGAAAAAAGCATAGTTTATAAAGATTATATTGAAGGTTAAAGTGATTTGTACTCACTTTGAACTTTCTGTGATTGTAGAAAAGAAGTTAATAGAACGTACTTCTTTGTCAGTTAATTTACGAAGTCCGATAATTAAGATTTCCGATATTAAAAGTACCTATGCACTTTAATAACAATATACTCATAAATTACTTGGATATTTGCAATATGAATCACTTAGTGTACTTTACTCATGTACTAAATTAAATTAAAATCTATCAAAGGCATTCCTCTATAAACTTCCAAAGGAAACGGACGTAGTTACTCTTTTGTGAATATAATGCAAATAATAAGCGTAGCAGTTTATTTCAGCCTTGCGCAACATTAAAAATTTTAAACGCATATTTAATGCGCAGTGTCAAAAATACATGCATGAAACTAGAGTGCATTTCTTAGTTTTGGTCAATCATAATTATTCGCCGAACGCATTTGTTAGTTCACTTTAAACTAAAAATGTAAATAGGTCAGACGGGCCGAGCTTGCGCGCATAATCAATTCATCTACCTTTATCTGCTTCTAGCAGTTATGAATTCAATGTTTTCTTATTTGGGATTTAAAAAAATAGCAAAAATAGAGTTGGTACTGAGGAAAAATTGAGAGTACGAATCGATACTTCACAGCTTTGGATCAAGCTATTTGTCTATATGAGGCACTTTGTCTATAGAAGACCTGTTTAGACCAAAGATGGATAGTCTGTGTCCATAACTACATATAGGTACAATAATGCTAATAGCTGAACAATGAACAACTAAATTATATTCCATGGATGTGTAAGTTATTGGAATATATTCCGTAGGTTATATTCCGTAGGTTATATTCCAATAACCAAAACACTCGCAATCGTTTTTGGCACAGAATTCACTAGTTATACAAACATGTTCGTCTAACGATATTGATGTAATTTACTTATGATTTATTTTTATTTATTTGTGCTTTTTTTTCGGTAGGAATATCATCTTATGACATCCCTATTCTTGGGCGGATCGCAAGATAGTGTCAGATTTTTACTGACTAAAAACCCACCCCTGTTCCTTCGTTGTCTTTAGTATCAGGGCCGAGTCTTCCTTTCAGAATCAGACCCTTGGCCCTAGTAGGCTCCTACGGTTTGCTGACATCTCCTTGAGGAACAGTACGCGTCGTCGACGACTCTGGCTCGGTTCGGACGGTTACCGAATGGTCGGACGGTGAGCTAACCATAAACCATTGCTCGCCGTCCTCAAGCCCGCGCCTACGATGGCCGGTAATCGGTATCGGAATCCCGGCGGCGGTTGGGGCGTGAGGACCGTTGCCTCACGCGTGCGGCCTCCTCCTCTCCTCCTTTGATAGCATTACTGCTTCGCAGAAGGAGGCAACCGCCTGCCACTCCTCCTTGCTACGGACCATGGCCTGTACCAAGGCCCGGCCGCCAATCGCCCCCACGAGGACATGGCGTTGCTCTGCCAAAGCGGGGCACACCTCCACCGTGTCCTCCGGACGGTCCACACAATGGTGACACCCGGGCGTTTCTTCCGCACGAATCCGGTGCAGAAACCTCCCGAACTTACCATGTCTGGTGAGGACCTGCGTCATGGAAGGTGACACCGTGAGGTCTTTCCAGCCACGCATCAAAGAGGGGACTTACGGCCATAATTATGGCGTACCCAGCACTGGGTCGCGACAGTCGCTGTCTCCATTTCACCATGAGATCCCGACAGAACTCTGTCCGCCATGCCGCAACTTGTCGCGGCAGCGAAGTTACGCCCCGGCGTTACATCTCCACGCGCAAACCATGCATGCATGCAAGGACTTTTGCCTCCAGGCCAGCAAGGAGGCTTGCCGATACGCGGGAAATTGTCCGGTATCCTCGCACCATCCGTATGGCCATGAACCTCTGGCATGCGTTCAGCCGGGCCGCCGCCTGCTGCCGCAGCGCCGGCGCCAACACCGGTGCTCCATAAAGGGTCAGGGACTGAACGATACCTGCGTAGAGCCTCCGGTAGGAGGCGGGATAAAATCGTTTCGCTAGAGAAGCAACCTTTGACTTTATTTCAATAGAATAATTATTTATTTTTATAAAACCACGTAACAAAAAACCACATAGTTCCACATAATTAACCACACAGTAGTTGATATGAATATCAGGCACTCACTATTTGTGTGAACCGCATGGACTGTTGTCAAATATTTATATTTTTTTCTGTTTGTGTACACCAGCTCCTGCCAGCAGCTTCGTCCGCATTAAATATAGAGAATATTATATGCCTATGACACTCAATGACGAAGTAGCATTCTATTGGAGGAATATTTTTTAAACCGGCCCGGTAATTTTTGAGGTTATCTACACTAATATTATAAAGAGGTAAAGTTTGTATTTTTTCGTTTGTAGGAGGTTATTGTTAAAAGCATTGGTCCGATCGCTAAAAGTTTTTCACCGATAGAAAGCTGTTTTATTCCTGAGTGACATAAGCTATATTTTAGGTACGTGGGCGAAGCCGCGGGCAAAAGCTAGTTGATTACAAACTAAAACACATTCCCATTCAACCCACCGTTTTATATTATACTAACTGACCCGGCACACGTTGTTCCGCCAAATAAATTATCAAAGTAAAAAATTGGGGGTGGGTGTAAGAGAGTAAAATATAACCAACCTCTTATTCTTAGATCTACTACACAAAAAAAACATAAAAATCGTTAAAGCCGGTTCGGAGGGGTTCACATATACACATACACAGACATATAGTATAATAGAATATTAGCCTACTATCATTTTAATCTTTATGAGAAACCCAAGATTTTGAGACTCTAATATTCCATAAAAACTTACACACTTACACTTACTGCTAGTACAACTGAAATCTACATTTAGCTTCATAATTGCCTCTGAACTACATTCCTCCGTATTGACTATATGGCTAGACAGCTGACCTCGACCAGTTCAGGCATAGCTAATAAATATTAAATCGCGCACAGAATCCATTGGATCCTAGTAGACCGGAACTATTCTATGTAAAGACTCCCAGCTGATATTATTCAAAAACTAAATCTTTTTAGTTTATTACCGACTTTGAGTATATTTGGGGTATGAATATAAATCATTCAGTCACAAGTATTTAGGTTGGCTTGTGGAAATCGGTGAGCTTTATATACACCGTGTGTACTTTTAAATATCTTTATGAATTACGGATCTTGATCTTGGCTATGAATAGAGCAGCCATCACATCCGTTGGTTCTATATTGTCGCTACAAAAAAATATTGTGTCAATTTCAGATATACCAACGTAAGTAAACCCAATTATAGAAATACAGACAAGAAAAATATTTTCTTGGACAGCGTAGCAGTTATAATTCAGTCTAGGAAACGGAAACGAAATAAAGGTGTCAACGGAAGCTATTTCCGAAGCATTCGAAAATATTGCAGTGATTATTTTCGCATATTTGATGAAACAAAATAAATACAGACGACGAACTGACGTTAATTTTAATATACGTTAGAATAAGAAACACATCAAGTTGAATTATTTTAATGTCAGCTGGTTTTAGTCACGACGAGTTTCAGTATTTTCTTATTGTTCTTGTCGATGTCGGCTTATCGTTCTTCCCATCCCTAGCCGCCGGGACCCCGACCCCGACTTCCAGCCACCGTAGGCGTAGGCTTGCGGACGATGAGCAATGGGTAACTCGTCGTTCGACCGTCCGGTAACCGCCTGGACTGAGCACGAGTCGTCGATGGCGCGTAGTATTCCACGTGCACCTCAATGAAACTTCAGCAAAACTGCAGGGCCGAAGCCTACTAGGATAATGGATTGTCTTTCGAAAGGTAAATCCGTGGTCCTGGAACACGCAAAGGGCAGAGAAGGAACTTAGGTGTGGTTTTAGTTAGTAAAAGTCTGTCACGCCCACGCGCTCAGCCCTAGATCGGGAGAAGTCATTAGATGATTTTCCACTTTTAAAAAATCCCTTTAATCATAGGTGTGCTAAACGTACAATTAATATAATTTTACAAATTGTAATTTGCGTAATATACCTTGAACTGAAACATTTCACTCATTTTCTCTTGTGGTACATATTTACCGGACTTTTGTATGAAAACGAATGATCGCCGCGACCGTAAAATACACGACACACAACTCACAAAATTACGTGCCTTTGGCAGTTAGTACCTATAGCAATATAATAATTGTAGCATTTATTAGGTATTAACATTTCATCATTGTGATACCTAGAAACTCGCAAATCGTGGGATGCCGTACAGCAGCGTGGCAACGCCGCAGGCCTTTTGGACACATTACAGCGAATGCAATATTTCAGATTGTTTTTAGGAAGCTTTAATTAACTGTATTTTTTTAATTATTTTAGGGTTAGTAAAATTATACATTTTTTTTATTCTTTAATTTAATAGCTTTTACCCGTGGCTGCGCTCCCGTCAACTGACTACTCTATTCTACTCTACCTTACTCTACCCTACCCTACTCTACCCTACAAAGATTCAAGATTCAAAGATTCAAAAGCATTTATTTCAAATAAACCATTTACAGGCACTTTTGAAATGTCAAGAAGTCAGTTAGTCAGAAAAAAAAAAAAAATGATGCTAATTGCACATTCCAAAGCGTAGATCTCTATGGAGAAGAATGTGCAAGAAACTCCATGGACACTCTTTTCAATCATGTTTTGTAATTACAAATATCACTGTTACATGTTTCTTGTCGTTATCATGTGAGAACAATGTAAATACAGTAAAAATAAAAACTAAATATAGATATTAAAATAGCAACTGGCAGCTAAGAGATGACCAGTCTCAACTGACAGCGCCCGTTCACGAACATGACGCTAATATTAGCACCACTCAGCTCAACCATTTTGAAGGGAACCGAATGATCCAACACATGCGCCACCATCAGTGAGACATTTAAGTGAGCATGACAAACTCTCAACTGCCGTGCTCATTTATGTCAAACAAGTCCAATAGTAACATAAAAAACCATAAAATAGCTCCATGGTACTCACATTTACAAACTTTGAAAATAAATGCTTCTACATTATACAATACTTATAATATTTTACAATTCCCAAAAAAAAAAAGCATTAAAAAATAATAATAATAATTTCCAAACTAATCAATTTGTATACCTCGGTGGTAGAGGAGCTGGACCAGCATTGAGCCAAGCATTTTTATCTTGAATATAATCCTCCAACTTATAATATGCTTGCCTGCATAGTGTGCGTTTAATACAAGATTTAAATTTCGTTTCATTGAGTTCTAATATTTGTGGAGGTATTTTATTATAACATTTCAAACAGTACCCCATGAAAGAAGAGGCCACTTTAGCCAGTCTAAAACCTGGTTGAACTAATTGGTCCCTATTTCTTGTAACATAATTATGTCTATCGCCTCTTTTGCTAAAAAGATGAAGATTTTTTCTAACGTACATGATGTTTTCATAAATATATTGACAAGGCACCGTCATAATGTTAATATCCTTAAACAGTTCCCTTAGAGAATCGCACCGGCGAAGATTGTAAATAGCTCTGATAGCTCTTTTCTGTAGTATAAAAATTGAGTCAATGTCTGCAGCCCGTCCCCATAGTAAGATACCGTATGACATGATACTATGAAAATAACTAAAATAGACTAGTCTAGCGGTATCAACATCCGTAAATTGGCGGATTTTTCTAACAGCATATGCAGCTGAGCTAAGCCGTCCTGCAAGAGATGTTAAATGAGGACCCCATTGTAGCCTTGAGTCAAGCGTAATCCCCAGGAAAACCGTTTTATCGACAAATTCTAGCTTTTCATCGTTTAATACTACGTCACAATCACTGCTTTTGACATTAGGTAAGGAAAATCTTATGCATTTAGTTTTTTTCCCGTTTAAAACTAGATTATTAGCAGTGAACCAGTTTTGGACCTGCAGTAGGGCATAATTTTCGTCGTCAAGATTATTAGTCCTTCTATTTATCTTAAAAATCAAAGAAGTGTCGTCAGCAAACAACACCATATTAAGTTTATTTTCCAACAAATAGGGTAAATCATTAATATAAACTAAAAATAAAAAAGGACCTAAAATTGAACCTTGGGGTACCCCCATTTTCACATTTAATCCCGACGAATTGACACCGTTTATTTGAACTTGTTGCTGTCTGTCAATCAAATAAGATTTTAATAAGCTTAAAGCTGTTTTGCCTAGTCCGTAATGCTCAAGTTTCAAGAGTAATGTTTCATGAACCACGCAATCAAACGCCTTAGACAGGTCACAGAAGATGCCTATAGCATCCTGTGCCTCTTCCCACGCATTAAAAATGTGTTTTAGTAAGGAGACACCAGCGTCAGTTGTACAACGTCCTTTGGTGAAACCATACTGTTTATCGTGTAAGATGTTATTTGTGTTAAAATGATTAAGCATTTGATTTAACATCACTTTTTCAAATATCTTGCTAAAAACTGGCAACACGGACACCGGCCTATAATTATCAGTGTCTTTACTGTCCCCGGATTTAAAAAGTGGTATCACTTTACTATATTTCATTAGATCAGGAAACACTCCTTGATCTATACACAAATTAAATATTAAGGCTAAGTACGGCGCTATAGTCTCAATAATTGAGGTACAAACTTTGATAGACATACCCCACAAATCTTCTGTCAATTTAACTTTGATTTGTTTAAACGCTTTTATTACTGTAAAGGGGTTTATATGCTTAAAGTTAAATTCAGTCGAACAGGCTGCAACGTTTGCCTGTAATAAACCAAAAGCATGCGATGGCGACGAATCTAAGGCTTCAGTGGTTTTAGTTGGTATACTAGCAAAGAAATTCACAAATTCTTCTGCAACTAGTTTGTTATCGCTAATAAGACCATGATGTGTCTCCAAAGTGTAATCATTATTATGTATTTTGTTCCTGTTGGTTTCATTATTTATAATTTTCCAAACCGTTTTTATTTTATTATCTGCTGATTTAACTTTATTGCTAATGTACAAGGCCTTAGCTGCCTTACAAGTGTTTTTAAACATTTTTGAATATGTAGCAACATACTTATTAAAAGTTTCAGTGTTAATAATAGGCTTAAGGCCATACAACTCAAAAAGTCTTTCCCTACTTATTCTGATTCCTTTAGTTGCCCAGTCACTAAATCTAAACTTAGGGCAGATACTTTTAGTTTTCTTCTCAAAAGTCTTCTTGAACTCAGTTTGGACTATTGAAAAAAAAAAAAAAAATACTACTCTCCCCTACTCAGCCCTACTCTGCTCAACTCTGCCCAACTCTGCCCTACTCTGCCTTACTCTGCCCTACTCTGCCCTACTCTGCCCTACTCTGCCCTACTCTGCCCTACTCTACCCTACTCTGCCATACTCTGCCCTGCTCTGCCCTACTCTGCCCTACTCTGCCCTACTCTGCCCTACTCTGTCCTACTCTGTCCTACTCTGCGCTACTCTGCCCTACTCTATCCTACTCTGCCCTACTCTGCCCTACTCTGCCCTACTCTACCCTACTCTGCCCTTCTCTGCCCTACTCTGCCCTACTCTGTCCTACTCTGCGCTAATCTGCCCTACTCTGCCCTACTCTGCCCTACTATGCCCTACTCTGCCCTACTCTATCCTACTCTGCCCTACTCTGCCCTACTCTGCCCTACTCTGCCCTACTCTACCCTACTCTATCCTACATTATCCTACGTTAAAAATGAGATATTAGGATATAGTTATAAAATAGGAATAACAAAATTTATATAGCAAATTAGACTACTTATTTATATAGTAAGTATTAGTTTAAGTATCATATATTAGGTTTGCTAAATTAGGTACATATGGAAATAGTTAGAAATAATAATAGAAAACACTAGTGTAAATTTTCATCTGCTCTATACATCTTACCACATACTTTATAGTGTGAACAAAGTCACAAACGAAATAACTAAAATGCGCAAACACGGGCTCTGATCATGTCAGAGGACAATACGCGTGGCAGGAGTGGTTTTCAGTCAGTAAGAGTCTGACACTGCCCGGACTAGCTCGTCCGCCAGGTAATCTGAGCGTCCATGAGGATTTCCCACTCTTGCCAAAAAAAAAAACCTACGCTACCCTAATCTACCCTACAACCTTCCCTGTAACTGGGGAACATAACAAAAAAATAATGATTAAAATTGATCTAGCCGTTCTTAAGTAATACCGTGACCAGAAGAAATAGGGGTTTATTTTTTATATAAGAAGTGTTATCACTTAGGGATAATGTCACCCCGGTTACAAAAACATTTCTGACAATTGCACACTAAGCTTTAGACTATTAAACCAACTTACTAGTATCTACTCATACCTATACTCTATAGTAAACTAATGTCACTCACTCATCAATAACAATCGACACAATATGTCTGCCTCCTACTAATTATAGTTGGTAAGTGTTTTTAAATATGTAACTATGTAGTATCTAGCAATGGTTGAATACCTAATTTTTTTTAGATATCTAGAGAAGTTTAGTTCTTACATAAAGGTGGGACTAAATAAGATCAAACATTTCATTTACCTACTTTGTATCACAATGTGTGAAACGACTTTAATATAACCAGAGAGCATGGAACTCAACAAAAATAAACAATACCTCCGTCTGCTACTTTAATTGACTGCATACTGTTGCACTCTACTTTATATTCTGTGGATTAAATGTGTGTTGTTGCTGCTATCTGTATGTCATCCGTCATCTATGTATATCTTTTATCCCGAGTATATTAATTACCTACTATTTTTTTGAATATTTATCATCATCATCATCATTTCAGCCAAAAGACGTCCACTGCTGGACATAGGCCTCCCCCAAGTGTCGCCATTTGAAAATTTATATTCAAATGATATTAGTCAGAACTATCTATTGCAGTCATGGCTCTAGAACGGAAAGGGCACGTGAAGGAACACAGATTTTTCATCAGTAAAATTCTGACCTCTTATTCCAATCAGAAAGGGAGCAGTAATTTGATGATATCCCACCAAAAAAATGAGTGGTCCGAACTTTTGCTTATACGCATTCACCATACAAAAGCAAAACAATAAAACCACTTTTTGAAAATTTTATGTGTCAATACGACATAACTTTGCAAGAGCGGTTCTTAATATCGAGGTTTAAAAGAAACTTTAAAACTGTATCAATAGGTACGACTAATACACTTTTAAACGGATTTCTAAACTTATATCGCACTATTGGTAAGCGTTACCTAGCCTAACTTCGTTTTTCAAAAGTACACGAGTGCTCCCGAAAATTGCGGACCACTACCGAAGATTAGAAACAAACTCACCAATTTTTGGAACCAGAAAACTGCACGCTCAGCATTGTTCTTTTCTAAATACCTATGTCAATGATTACAGGTGTAATCATTGATATAAGATTTTGTTGTGATGCAGCACATCTCATTGCAACTTACGAACAATCTATGAGTCAACTAGATTTTTTATTCTCAAGACACTTCTACATACTCAAGTAAACGTTACAGTACTACTTACAAACCAGTAAAGTAAATTAACAGTGTAGATTTCTGTGAACAGTTAATAGCAACATTTGGCCTACTTAATAGTGTTTTTCGAAAAGCTCCAGTGTTATATTCATTAGTGGTGCTCGCTGTACGCCGTTCATTAGTACTGCGCGCTTTATCTGCAACTTTTGTCTCGCTCCTACCTTGTTTTTTACTCAATTACAAGCCAACTAATTGAAAAATCACGCTGAAGAGAATGTATTGTAAATGGGATGTGCAACAATGTTAACCGACGGATACACACATACATATTCTAACCGGTATGTATTGCTTGTTGTAGGTACACGCATATGTATGTATTAGCGTCTGAATCTTCATATTAGTGTGGCTTAATCATCTGTTTATTATTGATGAACTCTTATTTGGTGACAATCATTATTCATAACCATTTAATTAAGTTTGCATACAGACCACTGACACCAAAATTATGACTTGTCGAAGTTATTGCTTTGGTCTTAGTAAAAAAATACTTTTAAAGTATTGTAGAAAGTTTCGAATTTTTTTATTTTTCTTTATTTGTAAATGTGCAAGTCCAGCATCCATAAAACAAAAGCGGGTGCAGGTGGCTGCCCCGGACTCCTGGGGGCCAGGCACAACACTTGCATAAGTCCTACCCCTAACGTATCGATCTTACATGTCTCGCGATGTTGTTCGTACTAGTAAAACGGCTATAAAAGATAGATATTTATGTTTCCTGCAATAACTACTGTAGTATACTCCGATGGATTATGGTTATCGAGGACCTTTGAGTATCTTAAACATAGAAACTATTCGAGTCGTTTAGTTTTTTACACTCTTCAAAAAATATATACATACTAAGTATTTTTTTTTTTTTGATAACTTGCAGAAATGTAATCACTTTAGTTAATAGTTATATTTTTTTGTTACAGCCCGAGAGTAATATTATAAAATAGTCGGTGGTCAGAAACATGAGCGTAGAAGACAGCAGTACGAACGTAGTCCGCGGATGGGGTTGCACACCCACTGGAGAACCTCCCCCAGCCGCCGTCAGCTCTCAGGACACCTCTCGTAAAGGATGCTTGCCCACAGCGTTCACCAGGGGCTGGCGGAGAACCACTCTATACTGCATACTTGTGTTCTTGATGATACTCGTGTTTTTAAACATTGGACTCACTTTGTGGATCGTTGGTGCTTTAAAGCTTAGTATGGTAAGACTTGAAAGTTATTTCTTATTTTTCTGAAAGTCCTAAACAAATCAACAATAGAGATAATTCCCTGTTTTTGTATAATTATTATTAATTAACAACTCCTTTAGTAAGATTATCAAAAATACAAGCCTATGCCAGCGGCTTCGCTAGCTTGAAAGTTTCTCCATACAAACTTTGGACCCCCTTTTATCCCCTTCGAGGTGAAATTTCGAAAATCCTCTCTTTGTACTCGCCTACGTCATAAAAAAAAGGATTGTCCAAAATTGTACACTCCTAGTCCCAGTACTTTCGATTACGTTGATATGTCAGTCATTCAGTTTGCCCTTTTACATATATAGATTAAAAACTTATTTTTTGAAAGATCACAAACACACAGTTTAGGAGTGAGGGCATCTTACGTCACTTCCAGCACATTTCTACATGATAATAATATTCCAAAACTATCACAGAACGCCATCTAGACCCAAGCTAAGCAGAGCTTGTGTTTTGTGTACTAGACAACTGATAAACATACTTATATATTTCTAAATACATACATATAATAGATAAATTACACCCAGACACCAATTAGATCAACAGGCCAGTCAAATAGGTACATAGGTGTAATGAAACGCAAAATTCCAACGAGCTATTTTTGGTTACATAAAAAAAAAAATTGTCCAATATTTCTTGATAATCTAACTAAAGAACTAAATAGATTTTTTGGTCATCTAACCTATTTAACACAGTAACACATGTAAAAGGAAGTCAAAAGAAAATTGTTTTACCAGCATTATTTTGTATGCATGTACAAATAATAACTACATTCCGTTTTGTCATCGGACCACATTTATTGTGCGTACAGCTAAGAAGTGGAATTCCCTGCCAGAGTCTGTTTCCTAATAGCTACAACCTTGGCGACTTTAAGATAAGAGTGAATAGGTTACTTCTAGGCAAACGTGCTCTTTCGTCGACCACATCATCGCTTACCATTAGGTGAGCTACTGGTCAAACGTGAGCCTATTAATAATAAAAAAAATTATATGTAAACTGTTCGAAACTAAAGCTTTTCTCACTCTTTACAGAACAGTGTGGGCCCCATAAGGATAGTGAAGGGTGGCATCCACGTGGACGGTCAGACATGGGTGGTGAACAACCTGGTTGCGTCCACCATCACCTCACAGGTGGGACAGCCCATTACCATCCACTCGCACCGCAACTTCACCGTGCAGGTCGCGGAGCCAGACCACTTGGAACACTCCAAGCTTTTTATTAGTGAGTATAATACCCTTATAATGAGCCTAATATTCAGCCTAATATACATTTTACTATGAAAGCTCAATTTATGGCAAAAATGAGTACAAAAAAAAATTCACAGTTAAGACTCACCAGTAAGCTTGGTAAATTTTAAGTTTTTACTGGCAAATCTTAGAATTTGACATACCTAGTTCGGGTTTTTACAGTAATATATACAAACGTCCTTATTTGTTGGGTTCCTATCATCGAAGTCTTATTAAAATTATACAATGTTTTAGAAGGTTCTACGTTTGCCACGAGACCTAATTCTCGTAGCGATCGTAGCAACTGCAGGGTGTCATTCGAAGCCTCGTAGCCGAAGGTACAGCAAATTTTACCGAGGGACCCGCGAACAAAGTAGAAAGTTTGTAGTTAGAATGATTAATGATTGTCTTATTTATCTACTATTCAGATAAAAAGTCCCGATTATATTTTATATGATTTATAAAGCACACAGAAAAAAAATCAGTTATTAAGGTTAATTATAATCAGTAACAGAGATACTTCAAAAGAAACAAAATCGTCGTTGATATTATCAGCAAAAAGGGATCTGACACATCTAGGGACTCTCAACCAGAACCAATACAAACCAATTCTGGTTTAAAGGCACAAAAGAAACCAAAAATGTAAAAAAGACTGTATTTAAGGAACAATAAAAAAAAAACTAGTTTCACTATACTTCCCTTCCAAGGTCCGTTTCAACTTTCCACCCGTTTATTGTGGACACCAGCTTGACAAGTTATCGTCACCTGTTTGTCCTGTTAAACTATGTTTTCATCCATTTCCAGAGCGCGACCACCTCGAGTTCAGCGGACGCGCATTACACGTACGTGATTCACGTGGAAGGCCGGTCTTCTCAGCGTCACGTGATGAGGTCCGCGTGTTCTCCGATGCGCTGGCAGTGGACGCACCCGGCGGTATAAACGTGTACAGTGCCGTGCAAGTACCGGTAGTGCGCGCGCCTCCAGCATTTGACTTACAGTGAGAACTTTGCACGCTGTCCTTGAATAATGTCCACTAACCTTAGAAAAGTCTTTAAAAATAGGGAACATTCTTTTTAACCGACTTCAAAAAGGAGGAGCTTATATGTTTGACTGAATGTATGTGTTATTTTATGTATGTTCACCGATTTCTCAGTCAATTGTAGACCGGTATATTTTATTTTTTATTGAAAGGTTATGCTTCCGAGTTGGTCCCATAGAAATATTGTTATGATCTGATCATGAACTTCGAAGATATGGAACAGATCTCCTCATAAGATCACAGCAGAACCGTCGTAACAAGTATAATTGCTTTGTTTATACGAGTTGTTGACGACTGCCTGAAAGAAGAGGGGGGATATATCGAACTGATCTGATGATGAAGCCTAAAGTTAGGCACCGGAACTCTGCAATAAATTAATGTAATCTAACCGTGTTTGGGATAATTAGAATTGTCATGAGATGCACTCTGGCTATAAGGTTTAAGTTTGGCTGAGGGGTACTTTTTAGTAGTGGTACCATAATTAAAAAGTGTAAAATAAAAAACTTTATACAAAAAAAATTCAACCGACTTCAAAGTAAAAAAAAAACATTGAAAAGTGCAAAATAACTTTAATTTCGGAAGTCGGTGTTAAAAAACGAAGACAGAAAACTATTATAGAAACACCGACTTCCGAAATTAAAGTTATTTTAAACTTTTCAGTGTTTTTTTTTACTTTGACGTCGGTGTTTTATTTTTTTTTTGTAAAAAGGTTTTTTTTTCTTTCTTTAATTAATTCTTGCTTTTTTTTTGTTCTGATCGTGTTCGGCAATTCCAATAAAATGGATGTCTTTCAATATTCTTTTAGGTTGGAATCTCTCACGAGACGGTTGGATTTAAGGGCACCAGAAAATATATTCCTGGAAAGCAGAGCGGGAAAAATTGAAATTACATCTCACGGAAATATCAAATTAGACTCTGTCGTTGGAGCTGTAAGTATACACAGATCATCGTTAATGCAATTTATTATTCACTTATAAATGATTGCCATCGTTTGATGTTCACAAAATCTTCAAAAATGTGATTGCAGATCAGACTCAACGCTCAAAACATAGTGATCAATAATTTAAAAGAAGCTGTTAGAACTGATAAGCCTAATAAAAACGTGAGAAGTACTAAAGTTTACCAGTTATGTGCGTGTGCGTCGGGGAAACTATTCCTGGCCGCGCCCGAAGCGCCGTGCGTCGCGCACGACGACGATACCGAGCTGTGCCGATGATGCCCGGAGTTACCCGAACAGTGTGTAGTGATGCAACTGAGTGTAGCCCATAGACATAGATAATGGACTAAGTGCTCCTTATGAAGAGAATACGGAAATAAAAAATGAGAGATAAAGCGATATTGAAACCAGTTGTTATCTTTTTCTAGAATTCTTGGGCCATGTCAGCGTCACTAGCTTACAATCCTTCTGCATTAAAAAAAATAGTTAATATGAATTATATTGGCTACAGTAAGGTTGGCTTCTTTCTAAAAAAATTACATTTTGTGAGGGAATGGCTCGGTTCATTGTTCTATGTCTATATGGCGTAACCAATACAGACCATAGTGCCAAATAGCTAAAGTGATTTCAGTAGGTTAAACCGAAAATTTTATTCCATAAAAATAGAAATGTTATACTATTTTACTATTGTTAGCTAAAATAAATCTACACAGTATTACTAAAGTAAGAAAAGAAAACGTTTTATTGCAATTTATGACTAAAATAATAATATTATATAGATTTTTACATTTTGCACATTGGAATTTTATAAAACCAAAGAATAAAAATCTCAAAGCATTTGATGTATTTAAAAAAACGTTTTAAAATGTCTAACTTTTAGTTGCACTTTTAGTCAGTTATGGACTTAAATATAATGCCTTTTTACCAGCTCTTATGATTAGCTGCCTAAAATTATTATAAAGATATTGAAGGATTGTGCTCATAGAAGTAAATATAGTTAATTAATATTTATAACAATAGAGAATGGTAATGGTTTTCATTACACATTGTGTTTATTTGCGCATAGATTCCTTGTCGCTATCTTGAACTCTTCTTTAACAGTGACGAACTGAAGCGATTGAATAATAAAATTATGTAAAAAGAATGATAAGATAATTTCATGTCTCATACTAAGAATAGTTTGTTGTAACTTTCCACTATTTTTTTCAACATTTGCGCGCCTAGACCGTTTTGTTTTCGAGAAATCCAAGCCATTCGTACATATGTGACCAACATAACTCCTTTTATTAAATTAACTCAACGAAGTCAACACTAAAGAGAAAAGGAACAAATTCCTCTTGTTCGAGTGAGATAAGATCTCATGTAAAAGAAGCAAGCATTAACACAAGTCGTTTTAACCGCGGCGCGACGCGACGAGGGTGTGCGTGCGGTAAGCGGCGCGGCGATTGAAACGCTTGATTTTTAACAGGCCTTAATACAAATGCACTAGCTATTGCGCAAGAATGACTATTGGTAGATAGCGCTGCATTTTTGTTTACATACGCATTTTCAATTGTTAATAAATATCTATTATTAAGAAGTTGGTTTGCTTTCATGTTCTGGTGAGTATAATATAATAGTGTGCAAGTCACCCCTGCCTTTTTATCGATGTATTATTCATATTAATATCTAAAATATAGTTCTTGGTAACCAGTCCACTTAAGCCTCCCAAAACCATAGCCCTAAATCTTTTTTTTCCATTGTCGCAATAGTTTCCTATGAGCCGGTGGTTGTCCTTTGGTGCGCTTGCATAGCGCATACAGGAATAATCGTTGGTTGGTACCACGTCCCATGTAAACTGTCTGCGTGTTGATTTTCAAAGGTCCGGGAGCTCAGGGTCTTGAGATATATAAAAAAGAAATTTAAATAATTTTTTGTAACAATAAACACGTTTACTCCAAAGTGATCGTTAACAACTAAATTAGTTTAAATGTAAAAGACTAGGAAAGTCTCCTTATATCTTCAAATGAAGAGAACTGCGCCTCAAGGTATTGTTCATGTAATAACGAATAAATACTTTCCACTACGTTATTTTTATAACAGGTAAGTAACATAACTGGAACAAGCAGCTAGATCATCGAGCGGAATTCGAAATATCATAAATGAGCTAATTCCTAAATATCTGTTCGGGTTAAAATCCCAAGCGAGTGATTAGTGTGGGGAGCATCGCAGCGGCCGCAGCGAGTCGCGACCGGACCGTGCCGCGCCGCGCTGTACAGATCCATACCGCACAGTACCGCACTGCTCCGCGCGCTCGGTAATTAGAGCTAGCCACCGACCACCCTAATTGAAACCGCAACGACAACGTTTTGTTTCTGTCGCTTTTTTCCCCGCGCTGTTAACGAGGGGCAACATTAGGATTGCATCTTTAGAATTTTGCTTACTTGCTACACGTCCTCGATTCAATGCGGTGAGGTTTCAGTTGTTTGAGTAATTAGCTAATTCCAACTAAAAGTGCGGTTTTCACAGTTCCTTTTATATCTGCTGTACAAAACTGGGGGAGTATAAGTAAACTTATTCTAAAGTTAAATATATAGTTCGATTTTATTTTGAAGTAGTATTGTTGAAGTCCTGTACAACTGGCGCACAGTGTATAGGTCCAAACATAATATATTAAACTAATCTTCAAAACCCTAAAGTAAGATTATGTTGGCTATCACCTACCGTTTACCGGTGTACCATAAATGCTTAGAGTCCCATACATTCGCCACAAATTACAACGGCACCCAATCAAGAACGGTGCTTCCCATGATCTGATAAGTGCGCAGATCCAGATATATTAGATAATTGCAGGCACTTGGCGCTAATGTCGCCATGCGTCCTATTTATATGTAAATCGCATCTCGTGCAAATAATAACGCAGCGGCTATAATCAAAGACAAGACGAGCCGAACAACACACTCGTTGAGAATGAATTTTATTTGTTTACTTTATCCTCCGCGTGACATAAAGGAGCTGTGAACTGTTACGTTTATTTCTCGACACTTTTTTTAGTTACGACTCAATAAACAAAGACAATCGAGTGCAAATATTTGTACACATTTTGATTTCTGTTTGTTTATCCAATCTTTTGAGCAATAAAATGTAACGGAACGATCGTGGAGCTTCAAAGAGAGTCCAGATTTTCTACAAGACAACTTTAAAGAAATTGAATGGTATTTCGGTCATGTAGTGGTGTTAGCATAACCCCAACGAGTCGTCTCTAACGCCCGTAGTGGAATGTTCCAAGTTTCCGTTTTCCCCGTTGTTTCATTTGTCGCTAAGGGCACAAGTTTCTTTACGACTCTCCGGATACCTTTTAAATGCGCTCCCTACAGCATCACGGCCTGCCGTTTTATCAGATCACCTCCCATTACACACGACATGCACATATGTTTCGCAGTTTTTTGTTTTCGTGTTCTTTTTATTAGGATTATAAATAAAGATAAATATCTATTTCAAATGTTGGGGATGATTGTATCCTTTCCATTTTTAGGGTTACGTAGTTTTGAACTGGAATCGACATTATATATACATAGATATAAAGCATAGTGGTTTAAAAAGTATTAAATAAAGAATGAAATTAATGATTTAAATAAAACAAATCTACGCCCCGTAAATATTTTTTATGAAAGCAATATTCTGAACCTACTTCAAATGTAATCACCACATTACTAGGAGGTTTTTTTACTTAATTTTATTATGTTGGACCACATTTTAAGCCAAACCAATCACTTAGACCTAACTTGATGGAATCAGCGTAGTTATAGGTGTTAGTACCTACTTCACTGAAAAAAATAACACGATGAAATCAATGATTTTTATTTTGTATCAAAAACTTAAAGCAAACAATTTAACCACTTACACTTTTGAATTGTGCAAGTCAGTAAACAAAAGGTGAAGATATTTGCACAATCCAACGCGTACATCTCCTGAAGAAATACACTAATAGTGAAAAACAATATTTGTCTTGTTTTGAAACTGAGACGAACATGTGGGCTACCTTTTATTCCGGGAAACTTATGATTCCTGAGGGGGAGATAAAAATTCAACTTTTAACTCTGAAGCCGTGAAGCTAAAAAAGCAAGTTATTGTAGAAAACTGAAACCACCAAGGTACTTTAAACAATATAAGCAAATGGAATATAGACTAGAAGAACATTTTGAGGCAATTCAGGCAGGTAGGCCTAATTTTTACTGTTGAGAACATCAAATGAGGTGGCATCAGTTTCCTGCGAAGGTCATTGTTTAGAAATAAGTAATGGAGGCTGGCAAGTAGCGGACTGAAGCAGAAAGTGTCCAGCGCTGAGTTCATCGACTTGTCCACATTATGTAGATGAGGCCGCAGGTGCTCGTTATGTGGCAGGCGAACACAGTATAAAAACTTCGGCGAACAAAACGACCCTTACACTCACTATTTGTGGCCAGCGCGGCGCCCTCTGCCGGCTTCTGGTGGGAAACTAAAGGAGTTTTGTTGGGCCTCCAAATAATATGTTTAAATGATTGCTTTTAAATTTTGATTCACTTTCTAGTGTAGGGTTTGTTGTGTATTATTTATATATCTTTTTTCTTCGTTTACAGACTGACTCCTATCATTTAATTTGTTTTGTTTGTTTAAAAACACAGTTGTACTTCATCACAAAAAAAAAGGGGAGGGCATCGTCAAGTCGATGAAAAATAAGCTGCAAAGCGATTGTTTAAATATTAAAACATAAGAAGAAACACACTATAATAGTAACATATTGTTTACAATACAAGAAACAGTAGATAAATATCAAATTTGTGATAAATAGGAACATTTCGGAGTTGGTACGCGGATGACAAATACGGCTGTTAAAGCCACCTGGCGGCCATACCTGTCTGCAACCAGTATTTACGTAATATCCGATGCTAACTGTACTCGTACTATGTAAAATTGCAAAAATCATACATTTTTCGCAAACAAGTGCCACTTTCGCAAACAGAGAGTGATTTTAAAATGCAAAATGAGATGTGTAAATTATATTTATGGGCTAACCGCATTAAACACGTCTCTACATATATAGCAAAACAAAATAAACGTAAAACATTTTCCGAGAGGTATAAAAGTATAATGAGGACGCACAAAATGTAATTTTAATTTTATTCTTGGCACTTTTTCCGCGGCTGGTGGCGCTTAATCATAATCACGAAGCGCGTGATAATCTCACGGCAGTCAGGGCTCGAGCCGCACTGGAGAGGAAACGACACACGGATTATTTTTTTCTCGTTATCTCCATGTTAACTCCTTTGTGAATCGTTTTTTCTCACTTATTGAGCTATTTCTATCAGATTTACTGAAAAAAAATGATTTTGCAAACCTTACCAAAATCTCACCTTATTAAAGTCTCATTACAGAAAAAAACAGGGTAGAACGAGTCAGATGCTTACCGAGGGTTCCGTACCTAGTTAGAAATTATTTATTTATTTAATCTTCATTCAACATAAAAGTACAAAGGCGGTCTTAGTGCCTTAGGCATTCTCTACCAGTTAGATTAGGGTGGTGATGAGACAATATGGTAGATGCATAAAAAGAAAACGGTATTTAGAAAACAAGGGTAAAAAGTACACAAATACTAATTTTTTTACGCGTATGCAAAACTGTGTTTGTCAACGATTTACTGATAAGGTATCAAAAACTATCCAACTTATAGACCTTGTTTTATTTTTCCCATATAATTTACATAAATCTCTATCAATAACTTATTCCATATTTTATATACCTATATAATTATAGGGACGGCGTGGTTTTTAACAGACATTTTGTCATCATTACTCTGTACCATTGTGTGTCATTGTACCTTGGTAATGCCCCGTGGGGCATGAGGCCGACTCAGTTTGACAGCTTTTCACCATTTTGATATGGAACCCTAAAAAGGAACTTCAGTTGTATACTGTATATGAATACAATTCTATTGGTAGTTAGATATAGAGAAACATTTATTTATTGCAACTAAAAGATACACAAAATTGGTATAATATTACATTATACTTCTACACACAAAACAAAAAAAGAAAATATAAATTGAATGAATGCTTACAAAACATTAAGATAACGACCATTGAATAAAAAACATCTTGTTTGACGGAACATACAACAAGAAACAGACAAAGCAGCCTAGGCTGTAAACTTTGAGAAAATTCCAAGAACAATCTGCTAAAGTAACTAAAAAATTCAAATCCGTAACTTAAGTAAACAAATTAGAAGGCATCATTAATATTATGTCAATCACACCATTTTCCTGCTCACTCCCACAAAAATATCTATCAGTCTTACTTAGCCGAGTAACTTAGTTAATTTTGTTTTTCAAAGAATTACCGGACTGCTCAGGTGACTGAGGCGAACGTAAGCTTTAGAGAACATTTAAAATATACCTAATTACGTTAAAATGAACAAAGGCAACTTACTTACTATGTCATCTTAACATTGATGTAGCTATTGCATTCTTACCCATCAACGATTTACCATCTTCGTTTATGCAAATGTATTGTGAAGACAAGGCGCGGCGCGCGGCGCTTCCTCCCCGGGACTCCGGCATTATATGGCAATCCCACTTTGTCAAAGCACCGACTTGGCTGTTATTGCGGAATGTTTCACCTGCAACACACTAACGGAACGTACTGTAATAACATTTACACAGGGGAAATTCAAACGTCGAACTATTTGCGCATTTGCCCCAAAATGGAATTTCTTTGTTACAGTTACGATAAATATTACATGAACGATGTGACAAAGAAGTCAAAAGGCAACGTTTGTGCTGCCATCAAATATTGAAAGGTGTAAACGTTATTATTCGAGGAAAATAAAAAATGTATTCGCTGTCGCTGAAATAAATGGCAGCTTCAATGAAACTAAAAAGCAGCCGCTAAGAGCAAGAGGGTACTGGTAAATGTTTTAAATTAATCAAGGCAAGACTACAATCGGCTGATTTGCATTTATACGAGCTACTCGCGCTCGCGCTCGGTCAAACCGCATCGATATCTAAACGGTTACTCTTCAAATACTTACAGAATCCATACGTATCTTTGTCTTTAGATCAATACCATATTATCATTGATATAAATATGTTTATAAAAAAGACGAATAAATTCTTTTAATAAAAAAATCAGCTCAAAACTTCCGAGAATAACGGAACTCAGCAGCATTTCAAAGCAAGATTTTTATCCAGGCTCGCATGTTTGTTTGTAATTAGCTGCAGTGAAGAGACATTTCTCTTAATTACTAATTAGGTATGACACAATAGCGTGGCAAGCTACATAGGCATACGTAAGTACAATGGCTAGTGCTTCATGTAGCGATAAGATAATCTCTTAATAGCCTGGAAGCTGACATGTTTTGATCTCCGATGTAGTTCCTTTGCTATGATGTACGCGAAATTAATTAACCACTTCGATTAACTAATGAAGGGACTGTTCCCATACAGGTTTTACAAGAATTTAAAGCTTATAAAAATGTTTGCATCGTTAGTTAAATGTTTGATTCAAAAGGAGCCATGAAGTTTTATGCGCCGTCGTCGGTAATATCGTTACGCCCATGTTACGTCGAACACTTATTGAAACTGTTCTTAAGTGTTGTCCTTTTATGTAGCTACTCCATAAATGTTTGATAGGGCCATCTCGGGAAATCTCTGTCTCCATTCGCAGAGGGTCTGCAGTCAAATAAAACTGGAATCCCAAATATTATTCGGCGACATTTTCCCGTTCCTTCGATGTGAACTTTTATTTTTATGCTCTTACGTATTCTTATCAGAGAAGAGACACACTCCGGGAGAGCTTCTGACATACTGACTTAAATCCTTTACCCAAGAATGTAAGTTTGTCTTGGATTACAATTTCTCGTCTTTCTTTAATATTATTGTGGCAATTTTAGGATTTAACGTAAGAAGGGACGATGATTCGATTACTTACACAGCTTTATTACTACTATTTGTGGGAATGAAAACTCTTTTGTGTGCTATATTATTAATGTCATCATGTTTATTTATGTGTATTTTAATGTTTTTCAATCTTGCACGCATGGCATACTAAACTTATTAAACGGTTTATTTAACTATTCACAAAACGACTAAACAGCTTTTATTGGAGTTGCAGCCATTATAGTAATTAACGACGTGTGTAAATTAACACGACTTAACTTAATGAGACATTTGCTCCGAACGTCTGAACATCTTGAACCGTAAGCTATATGGAAAACCAAAACCATTCAAAGTTTACCTAAGACTTAAATGTAATTACATACCTTAGATCGTGTAATACTGGCGATGAATGGGCCACTTGTGAACTTAGGTAAAGGGGTGAATGGATACCAAAATACTTTATAATAATATATGGCTAGATTACGGATAATCAGCTCTTGACTTCAATCATTATTTCTTAAGTGTGTATAGCGTTGTCGTCTTGATTAGTGACAGCAAAAGTATGAAATTTTCGCAATCTCTAATCAAGACGAGATTCAGGGACACAACAAAACACGTTACCATAAACAGAAACATGCAGTATCTTAGTGCAGTGTCCAAGTCTAAAACAACTGAAGTGTGCGAGTGACCTGTGAGTTCAAGCTCCACTAGATCATGAGGGCGACAGGCGGCACAAATTTAATTTAGTTCTTGCCCTCTGTCGGATAAGCCGGCTTGTCTCTCGAGTTCACGACGACACGAGTTTACACGACACAAAAACTGTGAAAAGTTTTCTGTACTTGAACTATTTAATTAGCTATAGGTACCTACTAATAGTTTCAGTAAGATTTTTGCGGTAAAAATTTTTAGACGGATTAAAACCATACTCTCGCTTAGTCGAATAGTCGCAAAATAAAAAGCGTGCAGGTGGCTACGAGGCTCGCGGTGCCGTCAATTTGTGCCGTATTCTTCAGCCGGCACGTTTATTACGTGTGGAGTATGAAATGAGAGCTGTTCCTGTGGTTTCTACTCGTCACATATTTCAGCGGCGTCACCTACCTCGTATTAGTATGCCACGCCACAATAACCGAAGTCGAATCACAAAAGATTTCCGGAGCGCGACTTGCACAAGGGATGAAAGCCAACATTGTGTAATCAGAAGGGTCGCAATCTCACCTCACCCCCTCGCTCGTGTCGAACACAGCTTCATCAACAAGGGCTCTTTCTACTCATTGTGACATTTCGGTTCTCAATAGCAACGACTTTGCCGCGGCCGCTCCGCAAACACAAACATATGAATTAGATTGTTTTTACACAAAAATGGAGTGTAATCACCGCATCTGAAGCCTTCGTCAATGCTCATTACCGTTACAGTGCTTAAATAAATAAGTTTTTGTTATTTTAAGTTAACGCAAACACCTTTCCAGAAAATATGAGAATTCAAAAAGATGTCATGTTTACCTATCAAAAATAACGAGGAAGATGGAATGTTGGTGTCGCGCCGATAAGACTGACACATGTGACAACGACGCATGTAAATTACGATATTTTTATTGCAGCCAACAGCTTGACATCCTATCAAATCCATACCATTTGCCAAATCAATTTCCACCCAGTTACTGTTATGTTTTCAAGTGAATGTTTGTGCGAATGGTTGGCGTGTGTGGTGTCGGGTCGCGGTGTGTCGGCACAATATCGCGGCGACGTTCCGCCACGCCGCCGCGCACCCTCGAACGCGCGTCGCAATAGTTTCACGTTTGAATTTCTTGAACAAACGTTATTACTGCTCCAATAGCGGAATGTTCCGCTGAAACAATTCACAATAGCGGGAACTTCAATGTCAAAGGCAGAGGAGATTGGCTAGAGAAATTCGATGCAAGAATTTAAAAGAATATAGGTAGACACCTGAAATCTTCAATGTTGGGAATGAATGCATAATACCTATTTACAAGCATTTTCTTTCTGTTGAGAAAACAAATTCGTTTTCGCTAAACCTTAGAGCCTGTCCAGATGACGCGTTTTACGCGCGAGTCCACTCGCGTGTTGACACTCGCGCGTATTCGAGATACTAGAGCTACATATATCCCGTCCAGATGCCTACGCACGTTTCCTCATTCACGCGTAAAACGCGTGCAATGAGCGTTAATGGGATAGAACAAATTGTTTGGAGTTAGTTACAAGGAGAATAGCAGAAAGGTTTTAATACTTTTGCTAAGAACCAGAAATGTTCTTAAATGCAGATAAAAACCGCCAAAAGTAAATTACCGCCATAAAGGACGCGCGACTCATATCTATCGATAAAAACCGTTAGTGTAGACGCGGTTTTAAACTCAACATGGAAATTTAATACCGCATGCATTTTCAAGTCTTTGCTTTATCTAGTTAAAACACAAACATAAACGTTTCCTTATTGTGATAGATATGTCTGTTGTCATAATATGAGGGTCAGGTCACAGACACGGCCCGTCGGTCGTCAGTGCCGTCACTCAGAGGGCCGAGCGCCGGGCCCCGGGCTCCGGACCGCGAGGGGCCCCGAGGGTGGAGGGTCAACGTCGCCGTATTCCCACACCTCGTTATTGTTTCATATAAACCACGCCATGATTTTATCTCCTCGTTAATTGGGTTAAGGGCTGCGATTTTGGTTAAATGCGGCTGAAATGTGTTTAATTTTTTTCTCGGCTACTCAAAAATCTGGATAATACAAGACATACATTTACGTAATTGTTTTTATGTTTAATGAAATACTTGCTTATTATACTTTTAAACTTCTACAGCCTCTAGAACTTATTGACTTGTAGCTCCATAACATTCCTTAAAAAAAACAGTATTTTGCGAAAATTATAAAAAATATTTGTTCCAGTTACAGTATCTTCAATTATTTCTGTATTGTGGCTCCAAATCTTGTTAACTACATACCTACACAAGACACCCAGACCCGGAACAACTGTCTCTAGGCCATGCAAATATTTGTTCTGTGCGAGGATCGAACCCACGATACTCTCCACAGCAGCCAATCCCTCAACCACTGCGCCAACACACCATTTAATCCACTGATACCCAAGTTAAAAATAAACTTTTGATATGGGTGCCTGGCAGTTAATTCATTTTACATTTAAACTATGAAAATTCATTGAAAAACAGAAAAATAACAAAAGTCACAAAGACCAAGCTCATTAAAAACATCAGTGTTTCCCATATTTTTATATGCGGCTGATACATAAACCCTACGACAGACAGGGACCAAAAACATTGACGCTATGGAAAAATGCTTGGGGTCTCTTGGACCGAATTTTAAACAAACGCTTCGATTCTCGAGGAACTGGGCGTCAAGGATAGCTTGTCTACGCTGCTGCGCAGTCGTATTTTTAAATACTTTGGCCATATTTGTCGACGTGGAGGTGACTCCATCGAACGCCTTGTTATACAAGAAAAGGTGAACGGAACAAGGCCGCGTGGCAGATCACCGATGCGATGGATTGAACAAATAAAAACGGCGGTTGGCTGACCAGTGAACGAGTGCGCCCGGATGACTGCCAGCAGGCAGTGGCGGGAAGTCGTGCAGCGTACCCTGACGGCTTTCAGAGAGCTATCTTCGTGATAACCACGACCATTCCGGCAAGACTGAAACGACCAAGAAGAAGAAATTCATTGAAATGACTAAAATTAAGTTGTAGGTATCTTACTGTTCGAGCCGGGTATTTATTTCTTCTCTCTGTTTCACTCTTACGAGTTTCTATCATGTAATCATAATGTCAGTCAATCAGAATCTGCGAAGAAATTCTTCTATTTTTAAATTTAATATTTTTTAAATTACTGTTAATACTCGTTAAATATTCTCCAACGTTTGACAATCTATGATATATGATATCACACGTTTTATTGGTAAAATTGTGGTGTCTCTGCCACAAATGCCATTAGAAAAGGCAATAAAAGGGTTACAATACCTAATCATAGATTCGTAAAAAGTAATGAATCATTTTTTTTTTATTATAAAAAAATATACTTACTTTAATTTATATTTAAAAAAATATCCAATAATTTAAATTTTCAACATCCATACAATAAAAAAAGTGAACAAAAAAATCTATGCCAATCATTCTAAGTTCCGTATTATATAATGAATTATGCGTTTGAGTTGGTTTGAATTGATTGAACTTAATGAAAATTAGATATTATATACTCCCAGTTTAGTGTAATGATGCATGGTGTCAAGTTGATAATGAAGTTTGGCGATTACAGGTGTAAATAATATTTATTGAAATACTTTCGCTCATTAAATACTTCACCACCAACAGTCCAATTCTAGAAAAGTTAAATAAAGCAAATTATAAAAAGGGCAAGTTTTGTATGAAGTATAACTGAAGGAACGGTTCTCGTACCTCGTTGCATTTAGCCGGCGGCGGTAATTAAGAATTCAAAATGCCTCTTTGTGATAGAGTTAAGTCGTTAAACCGCGACAAGATTTTACTCACTTTATTAAATTAACTAAGTTACGTATTGCCAAAGTACCTAACGAGGGATAAGTTACGCAAGCCGAGTAGCGTTTGAAATATCTTTGTCACGGTTTCCTAAATTCTGTGGTCCAAATAATAAAGCTACCTTCAATTAGTTTTCTTAATTGCGGTTACAGGTATTACTGTGAATAAACCAGTTCAAAAGAAACTCTATTTAAGATGATTGGTTCACTTTTCATGAAGTGAGAAATCATCAAATAACTATTCCAGCTCTGGGTGGAACGAGAGGGAGTGTCAGACTTTTATTGTGCCCACCTGTGTTCCATCAGCTACTCTTTGAGTTTCAGGGCTGCGACAAATCTTATGAACAATCCCGCAGCACTTTATTTATACCCTATGAGTTTCTCACACCACATTCACGCATAATTATAACAAATAAAAACGCTAGAAGCATCAATAAACTCCACTTCTAATAACATTACATAGTGCAATTTACACCTCCACCCACCATCTTTACAAGAAGAACCTTAAAAATCAAATCCTAATATCCATAATATGATATCGCCGATAGACACATGGATGAGGGTAGATAAAAACAGCCGTAAGCACGTAGCTAATGCGAAAGGGGCTCATTACATTGTGTTGACACCGACAAATGCCCCTTTACATATTCTCACTGAGATCCCGAAGATTGAGCCATGAAATTGAAAACGATCCCTCTGAAGAAATTTATTCCGGGCACGAACTGCTCTCCCACTCTGGCGAGGAGATTTGCTCGTTTATTTTTATGAAATTATTAAAGATACACTTCATTTTTCTTTGTAATGATCGATACGGAATTGGAAAGAGATGTGTGAAACTCAATTGAGTAGGACAAAGCTGAAAGACAATCAGAAAAGCTACCCATAACACACTGCTAAGCAGCACACATGCGGTGGTATTATCAAATGTATATTTATATATCATCGTCAGTTTCAGCAACAGCCATCTATAAACGCAATAAAAGAGCTTCTGACTTAGACTATGGTGTGTGATGGAGTTAAAAAGATACTGCTTTTGAAAACTACATTTTTACAAATTATATAAAATATTTCCAAACACCACAGAAAAGCCCTATAATTTCCACTTTGTTCACTAACTACCTCGTATAATTATCCAAAATAACCCACTTAATAGCAAAAAACTTTGTAATAAAAAAAATCAAGAAAGTGCTCGCTTGGTACTATTTTAAGCTTTTAACTTGCATTTAAGTTTTAAGAAGAATTATGAATCGGAATTGAAAGGAAGTAAAAGTAGCAGCGAGTTCCATGAACGATTCGAAGATGAAAATATCAAAGTTTAAGTGTGTCGCCATTAAAAACCTTATTTAACCAAAGTACTTCTAACAGAAAAATAGGTTTATAAATTTTTAAAACCATGGTTATTAGAACAGGAAGGAGTATAATAATATAGAGATGTATTATCGCTGTATATAAACGTTTGTCCGCTGCTCGGTGTGAACGCGGGAACACAACTTTTGTACTTTTTCACGCGACCGCGCCGCAGCTTGCCAACCACACGTTCTCTATTACTCGAAACTCGCGCTCTCCATTATCTCCACGACCGAATTTGTTTTAAACTGCCTCGCCACTTAAAAAAAATACGCACTCGCATGTATTTAGCACGTTGCCTGCTAAAGTTTTGTAGGCAGTGCACAATGTTTTCATTTCAGCTACACAGTTTTCAGCAGATACAAATGTTGATTACATTTTTTTTTTAATTTCAGACTTGTATTAAGTACGTTATATCCGGTAGCCACTACTTTCCGGCCTTTAGCGTCATAACTGACGCGTAATGACCTCATCGTATAAAGAAGCAAAAATATCGCGAGCGCAATTCGTCATGTCATTATGCAAGGAAAGGGCGAACTTTACGAGTATAATAACGCGAGATGTCTGACTCGGTGCCTCATGAATGGTGAAACGTTCTTTATTGTGCCGTGTTTTATGTGAACGATTAACCTTTTAATGTTAGCCGGCCGCTCGATATGAAATCCCCTATCGAACCTGCCCACTCGTATCTATTCTCTGCTGAAAATTCATTATATGTGGCCCAGGTCACTATTGGACTATAAAAAAGTACCTAACATACCTGACTTATATAGATACAATGGCTTTTATTAACTATGGGAAGAAAGGGCGTCATTACCAACAGCACAACGTGTTACGATCCTTACACGAGCACATCTATTGTGCAAGTACTTAAAAGACACAACAATACCATGTCCGCAAACAAAAATAATAATAATCAAAATATTTTCGTAATTACTTTATAACGAGTCCTTTTATATCGCATTACTCGTATAACTACTGTAATATTAAATTGCAATTTACGCGTCGGAAAGCATTTTATAAAAGCATATTACTTTCAGTTTACACACGGCTAACATTGTGATAATACGGCGTACTTAAACAAATTTTCATGATATTATACTCGTATAAATCCTAAATTGTCCTGTAAACTCCTGGGGGAGGGGAGAGCAGGGCAACTTAATTTGTTTTTGATGAATTCTGCCTGATCACGTTGTTCTTGTCAAATCATGCGGTTAATGAAGTTTCTTTACCCTTTCGCAACCACTACGCCTCGGACATTTTACCTACCTACAGTATTACAAAACTTTATTGTAAAAGAATTTAAGAAAATAAAAGGTCGGGACCGTTATTAATTTAATAAAATTACTGAGAATTCGTCGAACATGGCAGCGCAAGTTCACTGTAAAAGTTCTCATCAAAGTGCTTTTGAGATGTCACAATACCAGCAATCACGTTTTCAAGTTTTCTCACAACGTACACGTAGGTAAGTGGGTATCTAGACTAGACACCGATGAATCGATCGTTTTGAGAGGGTCTCTATCTTAGTTTCGTTTCATTCGTTATTGACTTTATTATATTTAGACTGATTGAACACATTCCCACAGAGATTCAAAATTAAAAGAAGATCTTTATCTTCTATCTCCTTATTTTCAAACAATAAAGTGTTTTAATATGTATAAGGTCAGATAGGAACTAAAAGTTCAAAATCCTTCATCGCAATATTAGAGATTACCACGTGATTAGAACACATACAACAGCCCAAAATCAACCAACGACCAGGCACATCGGAGGGTCCTCCTTTTTCAATAGATCTTTGCTGGACTTTATACCCTATTCCGTGCATAACTCTAAAAAATAATTGCATGCAAAAATCTCTTTTTCCCCTTGTTTAAATGCCCTTTATACAGGTAATACATACATGTACAGAATCATCAAAATATCGGCCTATGATATCATATACATAAAACTTCATTAAGCCGAACATGTTCAATTACCGGGCAGGGCATAGGTTGCAGCACGTTGCTGGCTGGACAGCACAGATACTGTGCTACGTTCATGTCTACTCGCCGATGCCGACAGACGATAGCCAGTGTTCGAAATAATTACCTGCTGTAGATCTACACTACGTCATAAAAACTTTGATGGAGTGTTCAGTGCACTGGTTTAACGATTTCCTGACGAAACAAGTGGCAACTTAACATTTTATTTGCTTCGCTAGGACGCCGTACAATTCGTAAAGTTAGCAAGCTCGTAATGCCTCCTTTAATTGTTCTGTCTAGTGCTTTGATAGGCATCCTCGTACTTAAACAAGTTAGTTAAGTAGTTAATTTGGAATAAGTTTAGAAACGATACGCTATGTTGCGAAACTTAACCAACATTAAAAATGATGAAAATATAGTACTTTGACTAAAAATTACTTGCTTATTGGCTAATCTAGTGCATACAGGCTTTTCTCTATTTGGTAAATTTGATTGAATGGTACTTTTTTTATTTATTTTGTATGACAATGACATTCCCCGTTCCTGGGCGGAGCGGGAGATAGTTTCAGACTTTACTGACTAAAAACCCACTCCTGTTCCTTGCCTTTCGTGCCAGGGCCGAGTCTTCCTTTCAGAAGCAGACCCTTGGCCCCAGTAGTCTTCGGACCTGCTGGTCTCCTACGGTTTACTGACATCTCCTTGAGGCGCGCGGGGAACAGTATGCGCCGTCGACGACTTGGGCTTGGTCCGGACGGCTACCGGACGGATACCGGACGGTCGACGGTCGCCATCTGCAAGCCCGCGCTTATGGTGGCCGGAAATCGGGATCGCAATCCCGGCGGCTGGGGTGCGAGGTCCATTGCCTCGCGCGCGCACGTGCTGCCTCCTCCTTTGCTAGCATTACTGCTTCGCAGAAGGAGGCGACCGCCTGCCACTGGACCATGACCTGTACCAAGGCCCGGCGCGAGAGATCGCCGAGTGTAAGTACTGTCACACTCTAGTTCTATAAATAAGTATCTAACCAGGTTTCCCTTTATTTCGTTTCATAAAAACGTGTTCATTGAGATTGTTCTATAGAGGTTTTTAGTGCTTCCGTGCTTAAAACATCCAGAATAACTGTATTGAGGGTTTCTTTTTAGACCTAACTTTGACATGTTGTATCGACGCGAGTCTCCACCCACTATAAGACGGATATTACATTGTATGTTAACTATATGGCATCACATAGCGCTGACACCTTGTTTAATTTTCCGCTCCCTCGCACGCAATATTTATACCATCGGCACAGCACTGGCCACGCACACAACTTGTTTATTCATAATCCTGAATTAAACGTTTTAATGACTCTCGTTAATGTTCGCTTGATTACTTTGTCTCTTGCAGTATTAAAAATAGGTACAAAGGGTGACATTTTATGAACGAGTTTTAGGCTTTCGGCTAAATATACACATAATAGTACCTACACATTATCTAATAATGATATCTATACCCCGCATAAAAATAAATAGGAATAATGGAAAGGTTTACTTATTTTCGATGTTTACACTACTTTATGAAGAACTTCTTATTTACGTTCTTGGATACATACCCTATAAATAAAACGCTCAATATTTTATAACCTAAGCGGACGCCGGCATTCGCTTGGTGTTTAACCAAATGACGCTAAATCACGCGCGAACCCGTACGCTTGGGGTTGGAGTGATTTTGTCGAGCAGAATTTGATTCATTTTGAAATTTAACTACATATGTACGTATCTATATAGGTATCTACTCTAATACTACGGATAATCTCACAAAGCATTGATACGGCCGCGAAAATTGCTTCATTGAAAACTAAAAACTATAACATCGAAAGACTGCACGGGTTTTCTGGGACAATGAAGGAAAGTTCCGGAAAAACTAGTATCATAAATAGATTTTTATGCAAGCAGAAACGTCCCGAGAGGATAGTATGTATGTGTACATTTTTATATATTATTTGTTTTGTTGTTGTATGAATATTGTTGTTGTTTATGTAGTTATATGTATATTGTACGCTGTATCCTACCCTCGAATTTGATCTCCCTCTGTCAAAGTCAAGTCAAAGTCGTTTATTGCGAACTAAGTGTTTACAATGTTGTTATAATAATATGTCAGTACTTTTGACTTAGCAGCCTTTTATAAGCATTGCAATTAATTTAATTAACCTAATTAACATACAATAGGCATTATTATTATTTAATCATTATATTATCAATTCATTTGATTTGATTTAATTACAGTTATGTAAAAAAAAAATGTTAATAATAATGAATTTTATCGATACATTTTATATAATTTTGATGTCAAATATTATCAATTCAATTGACTGTCACTCAAAGGTATGCTGGGAGAAAGCTCACTGTTGAGTTAAGCTCACCTTTGTTCATGAATTGTCAAATCATCGTATACTATGTCAAATTTTGTGTACTATAAAATAATCAAAATGAATTAAATAAATATAATCAGTAGTCCCTGAAAGTATAGCTAGGTTTTCTCCTATACATATAGGGCAAGAGAGAGTCACATCTCTAAATTAATTAAAACCATTAATTATTATAAGCACGCTGTAATGATGATTACACGCACTTCTTTTTATCCACAACTGCTTACAAGGTCTGACCTTTTCAGGTTAAAAGGAAATCATAAAGGAAAGATATCAGGCATCAGCTGCGTATCACCCAGAGCCATTTGTTAGAGTCCGCGAAGTAATGTTAGGACTTATTCATACGAAGATCTTTTGCGCATTGCACACATTCAACACATCGTCTGGGCAGTTATCTATGGTCCCTTACTGGAAAAGGAGGAGTAGAGTAACACACACACAAACATACACATTAAAAACATTAAACGCACATTAAAAATAATGTAATTACGTATTTTAACGAAAATTAAATGATTTAACAACACCTCTTCACCTCTCACGTGTTAGAGTGTAAATGAGAAATGTAGATTTCTCTAGTCACAAGATTGAAACAGAAAAATAACACTGTGACAGACAAAATCATAAACAAGTGCGAGTCGGACTCGCGCACTCAGAGTTCTGTACAAACTTACCTATGTAAATACTCGTAGTTCAATTCTCGAATGGAGTCCCCAAGATTTTTTACAATTGCAAAAAAAGTATTTTATATTGTGACATAACAACAAATTTACTGTTTTTAGATTTATTCCTATACCTGTACTATAAGACCATGATTTATACTAAATTTCAGGATTCTGGGTCAACAAGAAGTACCCTATGAATTTTGATTCCTTTGAGAGTGTCGAAATATACGTTTTTTGCGACATAAACAGCCTTATCTTTTTTTTTACTCAGAAGTTTGATTTTTTATAAAGCTTCCAGAGACCGCAGACCTAAATATATAGTTTTAATTCCAACTCGATACCTATTGTACTACGCATTCCCAAGATAAAGGGTCTTGATAGACAGACAGAGAGACGGACAACAACGTGATCCTATAAGGATTCCGACTTTTCGTTTTGAGGTACGGAACCCTAAAAACCGAAAGAAAAAAAGAACTGCGACATTACAATATTACAATAGCTTTCTCTGTAAATACGAAAAGAGCGAGTACATTACCCGAATCCCATTTCTCCCAGTTAAATAGTTTGTCCACAGTTTAGATACTCGGCAATTACGTCACAGTAATAAGTTAGAGCTAAAGAACTCCAGTTTCGAGCCATGCATTAGAAATTAAAGCGAAAGGACTAACTGCATTTTTCAATTACTGCCACGTCGAAGAGTTAAAAATTACTGTTTCAATTCTCTAAGTTAGTTAAACACAGAGCGGTTTGTATGGCAAATAAAGAAGGTCTTGATTTATTGATAAATAAATCCTCCATCAAAAGTTTCAAAATGTAAGGAAAATACAGTATTTTTATATGTACCTTCCAGTAAAAACTGATGTTTGGGAAAATGATGATAAACGGATATTTAATAAATAATCTAAAATATGTTAAGAGAAATAGTAAAACTAAACATTATAAATTGCCAAGCGCAGCGCATGCCGCTATGGAGTCGCTACAGTACCGCCTCGGAGCCGGTCGGTCGGAGACGCTGTTCCGTGCTACGAAGCACGGAACAGTTGAAAGAGGTTACGAAGCCACCACGGTGCTGCTACGAAACCGCTTCACTACCGTGTCGCTACGCATATCGCTACGACGTCGCTACGACGTCGCTACGTGCTGTGCTGTAGAGCCTCTACGCGTGGCGCAACGTCGCGTCTTTAAGACGACGCGTCGTCTCTTACGTATTAAAGTAAGCAAATCGCTCGTGCTACCACCGCGCGCCTCTTGTGTCACCTCCACCAAGAGCCATCGGATAAATAATTCTACTCGCGCTTATCCACTTCAACTAGTACTAAATTACGTTAGTAGTGGGTGTCTCACCGCTCGCTCGCCGGTGCAACGTACGATACGACAGCGACACACACACTTTTTGCTTAAGTCGAGCTAGTTAGCTGACCTATCTGCAAAATAGTATTAAAGTGCACTCGGAATGTATGTGAATGTGCTGAAAGCTAACAGCGTCTGTATTATATTTAACAACGACGGTTTTTTGTACAACTTGCAAATTATACGGTTCAAGTTTTTCATAACAAAAATGGGATTTTAGTTTGTGTTAAAAGCACTCATTTCTTTTATTTTGTGTGTTAGGTACCTAGTGAGAGACATGTTTATGCCGTCAATTAAATACTGACTGTTCAGGATAGATAAACAGACTCTCTGATTTATTGGGGAAGGTCTAGCAACCGCTGGAGTTAAGACTTGAACCGTAAATGATCGTGACAGGCCAAGTCCACAACAGACATATGAAAACTATTTATTTATTTATAGTTTAATTAGTTTAAATTAGTTTTTATAGACTTAATGCCTTAGTAATTTTCTCCAATCAACCAAGGGTGATAGAGAGACAATATGGCAAGTGCATGATAACGAAAAGACTTTCTGGATGGACTGATGCCTAGCCCTTTCCCAGCAGTGGGACAACAAAGGCTGGATTAGCAAAAATAACCCAAAAAAAATTCAAAACTTGTCATTAATTGAAGTAGAAAAAACAAGTCTATAAAGATACGTAATTTGCAACAGGAACTGCTAAGAATGAAATCGAACTTACAAGAACTTCCTCACAGCTACTTGACGTCAACAAGACACTCTGTGTTCCCGATCATAGAACTCTGTTCTTTCGAATATTATTCCCTGCCCTCCGAACCGAGGTATTTCAATAAAGCCAAGATGATTTTAGTCATTTATCTCATTGCGGCGCTCGTAGGAGATACATGTTACTAAACCCGATTACCCCCCTGGAGTTTCCCTTGTGTTCAAAGTGAATGTATTGGAGCGGAATGTTCCACGTCAGAGGTAAAAGCAAGTATTCATGTTTAATTTTATCCCGTACGAGAGCACGTAAAAAATCTTTTGTCTGGACCCAAATTCTTAGCAAAGAAATGCTTCATAAGTACCTGCATTGATCTTTCAATGGCGTATTGGTTGAATTAATTTGAAATATTTTATAAATATTGAACTATGTGCTATATATTTAACACGCAATGGAATTCATCTGATGACTTCTCTTGCGCTTGGGTGGAGCGAGAGATCGTGTTAGACTTTTACTGACTAATACCACACCTAATTTCCTTCAGTTATATTTTGCGTTCTAGGACCACGAGTATCCCTTTCATACTTTTCCCCATGGCCCTAGCTGGCATAGACCCAGGGCTCCTACGGTTTGCTGACATTTCTTTGAGGCGCGCGTAGAACACTACGCGTCGACGATGACTCGGGCTCGGTCCTTATAAGACGAGCGGATGGCGAACTACCCAATGCTCGTCGTCCGCAAGCCCGCGCCTACGTTGACCGGAGATCGCTCTGCGATTCCCTACGCCCGGGGCGTCTTTTGTCGGGGCGGCTGGGGCAAGAGGATGTTATCCCCTCACTCTTGCGGCCGCCTCCTTCGGTAGCATTACTACTTCGCAGAAAGATGCGGCCACATCCCATTCCCTCTCGCCCTGGACCTTGGCCTGAACCAGAGCCCGGTGCAAGAAGTCGCCACCGCCGATCGCCTCCGCTAGGGCACAGCGGTGCACCGCCCAAGCAGGGCACACCTCCACCGTGTGCTCCACGTGTCCAAGCAATGGTGACACCAGGCCGTTTCCTCCGCCTGAATCTGGAACTGGAACCTCCCGAATTTGCCGGTGACGAATTACCATTTTAAAATGCTTATTAGATGATTCTACTTTCTGAAATTCTGATTGACACCTCAACGTAATGCCTCAATGATTGAGCAAAAGTGATAAGGCTGGCTGAGCTAAACTTATAACATAATTAAATTCAGGTTTGCTAGATATCACATAAAGGCGTGTGTAACTCTTTACTGAATCGACTCACTGTTCCGAAACACTTTAGTGATCCGAAAGATTGGAACATCAGTAATGTTTTAAATGCATCATTTGGAACAATTGGAACACTGAAACACTCTTTACTTTAAATGACCTACAGTCTTTTTAAAATCACTACACAGTATAAATACAAAGTCGCTTCCCTCTGCCTGTCCCTATGTATGCTTAGATCTTAAAAACTACGCAACGGATTATGATGCAGTTTTTTTTAATAGATAGAATGATTCAAGAGGAAGGTTTACATGTATAAAACATGCAATATGCATGTTTTATACATGTAAACCTTCACACAGTAACACACAGTAACACACATGTAACAACACTACATGTAACACACAGTAGAGAAACACTAATATTTATTTATTTGGGAAAAATATCAGTTATACATTAAAATCTTATACTAAGTTATGAATATGCAGAAATTATAAATGTATAACCTACGACATTTTCCACAACATACTAAGAGTTATATTTAACAATGCGCTATTTTAAGCTGTTAAAACAGAAAAGTAGTTAATAGTAAACATAAACATAGACATGCAAGTAAAAGAAATAGATGGAGATAGAATGTGTACATATTAAACGAACTAGTTTAAATTTGTTTATAAATAAGCTTAATTTTTGAGCAGAGACAAAAAAGAAGATGTCTACACAGAACTTATTATATTGATCTGTTTAGAGTTTTCTAATGTGATGTCGTAAATAAACACATAAAATGCAGGGACATAACAGTTGCAGTGGTATCAGTATTGCACTCGTGTGAAGCCGGGGCGGGTCGCTAGTTTAAAATAAAACCTTAATAGAACAAATAATATGATTAATGACCTGAACTAAAAACATTTACTTAAAATTATTCTTAAATCTAAATTAAATGAAAAAAAAAAAACTGTTAGTGTATACTCGTATGACACGATGTAACAGATCACACCCGCGTGCCAAATTTTCCGTTGAGCCGCTGTTCCAACTGTTTCGTTGAGTCGTTGTTAAAAATGTTTCGTTGAGCCGTTGTTCGAAATGTTTCGTTGAGCCGTTGTTCCAAATGTTCCGTTGAGCCGTTGTTACAAATGTTCCGAAGAGCCGTTTTCCCAAATGTTTCAAATAATACATATCATCTAACATTTCTCTTGTGTCAGTATTACTATCACACGATGTAACAGATCACGATTCATAAGTGTCAGTGTCTGTGTCTGTATCTTTTGAGCCGATATTCCAAATGATACATTTATTATCAGTGTTCCTGAACATTTTTGTGATTCAGATGCAAATGTTCTAATCGCAAAGATGACACACTTTGTCCACGCCTAATACTCTAAGCCCTAGCGAATACCAGTGCGACCGATTATGAACATTTTAGAACATTCGTTTCACTCCACTACATACATATTTACCTAATTCGCCAAGTGACTTACTAATCCGTAGGTTTTAAGCAGTACCTACCTTTTGAGCTTTAAAGCGTCGATACCTAAGTACATACCCACAGATATAATTAAATAAACGATAACTAAAATAGATTGGTACAGAAAAGAAAACTAGTGCTGAATAATCAACGAGTCAGATCTGACGAAATCTACAAATACAAACAAAAACTGCTGTTAGCACAGAATTCGAAAAACTTGCGATTTTATTGCAAAACAACAAGCAATTGTAATCCCGTAGGTGCGTGCCACGCTGTAGGGAATTAACAACTTAGATTGGTACGCTAGCTAATAAGACCAACTCTTTTATCCCACTAGCCTTTCAGCTGTTTAGTCAGGCGTTGCACGCCACTACTGCCCGTGATGTCACAATTTCGTATAGCAAGTACCAACCTACGTGAATCGCAATATTCTAATGCATTCCTTTTTAGGAAGTGCAAATTTTTGCGACAAATAACGAAAATATGCTGTTTAGCCGTTTTTGCTTAAACTTGGCTTAAATATTAGTACAAAGTACAAAAATAATTTTAATTATTGCCTTTTAAAGGTACAATAATTGGGTAGGCCATAAGCATGGCCGTAAGTCCCCTCTTTGAGTGTTGGAGAGGCGTTACGGCGTCCTCACCTTCCGCATGACGCAGGTCCTCACCGGACATGGTAAGTTCAGGAAGTTCCTGCATCGGATTCAAGCGGAAGAAACGCCCGGTTGTCACTATTGTGCATACCGCCCGGAGGAAACTGTGGAGCATACGGTGGTAGTGTGCCCCGCTTGTGCAGATCACCGACGTTTCCACGAGGGGGCTATCGGGGCGGCGGAATAATGATTAAAAAAAACTTCTTTGAACATATAAGAATAAGTGAATAAGGAGTTAACTTCCTCAATACTAATAATAATCAGTATATCTCGGAACCCTGAGATCCCGGACCTTTGGAAGACATTCGAGGAGCCAAAACCAACTCGCAGAGGCCCTTTAGTCACTTTTAATGGAATGTGATACCAACCGACGATTACCCCTGTACGCGCTATGCTAGTGCACCCAAGGATAACCCCCAGTTGGTTAAAAACGATTGCGATATATGAAAAATAAAGACTATAAGGCTATGGTTTTTAGAATATTAGGTGGACTGTTTACCAGGAACTATGTTAAGACTATGGCCCCTGCCTAAACAACGTTATTAATATCCATCGATAAAAAGGCAGGGGGTGACTTGCGCACTCAATAAATGGACCCCCAAAAACGGCCGCTAGCACGAAGTGACGTAGCAACAAGGAGGCAACATATCCTGAGGTGCTTGAGGAGTGGAGAGGTAAACCACGGCTATCAGGACAATCCAGGAAGTACGGTCAAGATCCCTACCAGCACCTTACTGGATTAGACATCCTACTCCCGAGCACGTGTGTTCTTGTGAATCTCCACTCAAGCCAGCCAATAAAGACAAGAGAGAGGTGGGAGCTTTGTTCCTCGTCAGTTCACAACGGCCAGCCAATAAAGGCAAACCGGAGATGAAGAACAAGAATTCTCCCGAGAGATCGGGTCCGTGGGGTCGCTAATGCCCAACATTTCGCCACAAAAGTGCCCTGCGGAATGTATCTCTCTTAGTCTGGCCCCTCATCCTAGGTGTGTTAGGGCATAGCAAACTCTACCGATACAGACCTAGGGTTTTCTGGAGCACGCAAGCCCCACCACGACGTCAACGTAGAGATACGGCGATGGAGCTATTAATAATAATTATTAAGTGATTTAATGTTAATGACTTAATTAAACCTAAGAGCAAAAATCGCAGATGTTATATTGACCCTACACAGATTGGATGAGCCTATTAATTACAAAACTGGCACTAAACCCACTCCTTCCATATTAAACTTGTGTCACAGAATATGCAGTTTGGACCTGTGCCTTCAGGTACCTATACTATTTTGATAGACATTGTCGTCATATTCTGAGTCGGTATCCAGTGCCGTAACTAGCTCTTTATACGCCCGGTGCCAGTATCTGAAACTGCGCCCCTAAAAAAATTCGAGCTGGGTTGGTTTAATCAACCTGACGCAGTTCCTCACCGGTTTTTGTGTTGCGGGAGGTACCTTCTTCAGATCTGGTTGGAAGAAACGCTCGGATGTCACCATGCACACGATGCATGCGTCTTGCACACCACGCACCCAGCTCACGATGAAACAAATGGTGTGTAGTTTGCCTTACTTGAGTGGGGTCCTGCCATGTTTTTGTGGAGTTGATCAACGATCTGAGCATCGGGTCTTAGCAGGGGCGCCGACTCCGTGGGTGCTTCTCACACTTCGCTGCTTTTTGAAGTCCATCAAATGAGCATGAGCACCCATGAGGTTTTCTAAGTCCAGCACCCCTGGGTCTTAGTTCAAACCATGATACGGAGCGAGAGTAGATCTCTATGGAGAAGAACATGCAAGATCTCCATGGACTCCATGGACACTCTTTTAAATCTGTCGCTTCTAATAAGTGAGCACAATGTAGATAAGTTATTAAAAAAAAAAAGTCTAATAAAAAAATAGAAGAATTGAATTAAGCCTCTGGCAGCTCGACGACGATTCAGCCGTCCGGCCGCGTGTTGCGTGTGAAATGGTCAAGAATCTGCGTGTGCGCGTCGGGTTGACTTGTTTGTCAATTTGACATGACAGGAATTCCTTCGATTCATAGGTTAAAGTTAGTACTTTGAGAAATTATGATGTTATTTATTAAAAACATGTTAATATTTTAATAAATCCTGAAAAATACCGAAATATCTATTGTGCTGTACTTTGACAACATATAACTAGATGTGACACTAGAATTCTAAAAAAAGTTTCGTATTCAGGAACTCCCAATTTCGTAAAAAAAATATTTTTCATTGAGAGTATGTAAAAATTCGTTTGTTTTGTAAACTAATAGCGTATATGTTTAATAAGTATACTATATAATGTATGTATTTAAATGAATAAATAAAGATTTTTGACTACAATAAACCATAAATGACTATTTTTTCAAATCCAATTTCACCTCCGCCTCCGCATCCGCTAAGATTACACGTTACAACCCTATGTCAGACATGGCCGTACGACTAGGCAATATGGTGGAAAGACTATAGCGTTCTCATATAAAAAAAATCCTGTCCTGTCTGTCACCGTCAGTGTCAATGTCAAATAACTACGAAACTGTCAACTGTATAATGATAAGTGATTTGTCATAAACTCATATTGAACGAAATAGATTAGAATTAGAAGTCTTATTGAAAATAGAATAATATAAATTACAGTAACAAGCTGAAAAAATGTATTTCCAATCTTTCGCAGTTACATCATTACTTGTATTATTTAACTATGCGGTAACTTTTTTACTTTATTAATTAACAAATATACAGATAACCACACAATTCCAATATTAGTGTAAAACTAATTATATTTCTTGTTTCTATTACAGGCTTGCATTGATTATGATGGTTGGTTGAATATTAAGGTAGAGCACTCACTAAATTGCGGATCTGAAAAGTATTGCTCAAGAGGTAACATAGCACTGAAGAGTATTAGAGCAGGTGCTGCAGTTATTGATCAAATACAATTTAATAAACAACATATTGATGAGTTAAAGGTATATATCAGTCAAACAATCATTATAATAATATAAAATATAACATTCAACAACTGTCACACAACCCCGTCTAGGCCCAAGCTAAACAGAGCTTGTGTTATGGGTACTAGACAACTGATAAATATACTTAAATATTTCTAAATACACACATATATAGATAAATTACACCCAGACACAGAACAAATTAATGATCATGCTCATCACACAAACATTTGTTGACTATTCTTCTTAATCATAACAGGATGGAATGAAATTTAATCAATTATTTCAGACTCTTGCTGACATCGATAGTTTCTACACCATAAAGTCAATAGTAACATCTGCAGACAATAGTAAAGGAACAGAATTCTATTCATCCGTCAAAGCCAAAGCCTTCCTTGACAACGGTCTGTCAGATGTAATCAATGCGTGGGTATTGCCCAATGGAGCAGTGATTGCAGTCAGTTTCCAAGTTACCAACTCTTCACAACCATTGCCTAACAAAGGCGGCAATAAGATCAACTCTAACTTCTATCTGCGTTATGTTGAGCAAGCTCCTGTGTAAGTAAACATCTACTGCTTGCATTCATATTATTAAAATATTTTGTATTAGATATTTAATCCTTTGACATCTCGTTTTTTTCTTTTTCTTGCAGTCCTGACACAGCAACTTACATCCAAAAACTTGAACGTGAGAGAGAAGCAAGGGAAAAGGGTGATGTGAAAGACAACAAATCTTTCTTAGCCAAATATGTAAGTTAAAATAATATATACTCTACAGCTAATAATGAAATGTATAATAATTCTTAAATGTACTTAAGTTCACCATTATCATGGTAGCAACTGTAAATGTGCTAATCTTGTTCTTTTTTTTATTTTTCAGTGGATGTACATTGTACCTATTGCTATTTTTGTCATGATATCTGGAGCAAGCAACCCAGAACCAGCAGCTCAAGGTGGCCGGTAAAAGGAAATAGTATTTCCATTAGTATTAATACTAAATAGTTATAATTTATTCCAACACTTAATTTGTTATTATATATAAGTAAAGTTTGACTGTGTCATAAACTGGCGTGACTGACTATGCCTTAAAATTATAGAAGGCCAAATCACTAGGTACTCAATACCAAGCTTCAGCAGTGAAGTGATTTAGGCTAGTCTTTGTATGTCATTTGTCAGAACCACAACCTTTTGTAGTGATATGAATCCCTAAAATCTTGTTTTATTGCAACCTACTGTTATTCTTCATAAAATAGGTAAATATGTAATTGCAATATCCTGTTGTTACCACTTACCAGTTTTCCTTAATTTATTATCCTATTCTAACTAGGGGATGTCCATGTGGGTAAGATATTATTTTATGAATTAATTGCTTGTAACTTTTAATTAAGTAATAAAGTGCAATAAGTTATGTAGTTTTTTACTTATTTCAAATAGAATAAACTTTATTGTAAACCAAAATAGTAATGGCAGTCTTACAGCTGACAGTGATATATACCAAACAACCAGAAACAAAGTCAAAGGAAAGAGAAAAATCCAACAATTAATACAAAATTATTTATTTATTTAAATACCAAATATATGTAACTGTAACAATGTGAGACTTAAACTTAAATTTGAAGCAACTATAATAATTATTGTGATAACAAATACTTATGCACCAATTTTTTCAATTTCTTCTGCATCCTCAATGTCAAGTAATTGAATCTTTTTACCAAAATGAGCTTCTATTTCTTTGCAAATATTCATAGTTTGTGAAGAGTCTATTAAATTAATGGCAATACCAGCTTTACCAAAACGCCCAGTACGCCCAATTCTATGCAAGTATGTTTCACAATCAGCTTTCTTCTCCATGTCCATCGGCATATCAAAATTTACAACAAGTGTCACTTGTTCAACATCTATTCCTCTGGACAACACATTAGTTGTGATCAGAACCTTTTCTAAACCAGCTCTGAAACGGTCAAGTACTGCTATTCTCTGTTCAACAGTCAGCTCACCAGACAACACAGCTACAGAATGCCCATCTTTAGACATTTTTTCAGACAACCAGCTGGCAGTTTTTCTTGTATGACAAAAAATTATTGCTTGACCAATTGTTATTACACCATAAATGTTACAAATGGCTCTATACTTCTCTTCTGGGTTCTTGCATTTAACATAGTATTGCTTAATATTATCCAATGATTCTTCTTCACGTAACAGTCTTATGATTATAGGATTTGGTACAATAATTTCAGCAAATTCCATCACAGCAGTATCATAAGTAGCAGAAAAGAACATCATCTGACAAGTAGAAGGTAAGCATTTGTGAATGCGAATGCACTGATCTTGATGGCCTTGTCTATCAATCATAACATCAGCCTCATCTAGTACAAATACTCTGATTTTAGTCATGTCAAACATGCCAAATTTCACACCCCAATCAAGCATTTTTCCAGGTGTTCCAATTATAATGTGGTCAGATATTTTAGTACCTCTAGGCACTTCTTCACCTCTAACTGCATACTTCAGCTTGATCTCAGGACAAAACTTGGCCATTTTTGCAGCAACTTCACCTGTCTGTATAGCAAGTTCATAAGTAGGACTCAAACATAGCACTTGTGGATAATTTTTGCTGGAATCAACTCTGCTTAACATGGCCAACACAAAAGCTGCAGTCTTACCAGTACCTGACTGGGATTGAGCGATCATATTCTGTGGGGGATCAGCTAAGAGGGTTGGTAAAGCAGTCTCTTGAATTTTGGAAGGAGCATTGAAGCCCATTGCATATACTCCCTTTAGTAAATTGGGTTTCAAGTGTAAAGCTTCAAATGTCTTCACAGAATACAGGGGAGAGTTAGGATCTTTTCTCTGAATTTCAATGTCCAACTTAGACTCAACCAAGCCTTGCCTTATAATTTTCATTAAAAGAGAAGTGTCCGCCGGGTTTGCCGCATCAGGAGATTCATCAGACTCTGTAGACTGGTTGAGAGGTTTTTTATTTAAACCTAATCCAGCTATTTTATTAGATACCTCCAACTCTTCTGCTTTTTGTCCCCATTGATTAGCCATCTTGTTGTCTGAAATAAGATAAAAAAATATAATTACGTTCTTGTTGAAACGTGTTTAACGTACATAAAATAAAAACTAGAACAAGAACAGCATCATAACCTGCAATATGTAGTACTTTGTGTTTTATTACTTTTAAACAACCAATCAGTTCTAGAAATTAGTAAAAAAACGTGAATTCCTGCAGCCAAGTCACGTAAACTAAGTTTTGCGGTAGGGATGTCTTTGTTTAACTATAAAGTTGGAAACTATCTCGTACCGTACAATAACCTACCAAAATCACTTTGAAAATAATGAACAAGAAACGTTGTTTGGTAATATTATAAGTATACATATAATGAGTTCTTACCTTTTTATTTATAAAGAGAAATACTTTATCTAACGGCCGTAGAAATCAAGCACACCAAAGCAGACAACTACCGCGGAATTAGTTGGTACGTCATATGTCACTTCACTGTCAATGTCAAAGTACCAGTTTCCACTGTCATTTTCTTTACAATGCGTTCCAAATAAGAATAGGATCGATTGCCATTTTGTGAAGTCACTTCAAACTGTCAAATCGCAAGAAATTGGGCAAAATTTAAAAACTCAGAGATGAGCAAAATTGAAGAACTGGATTCTGATTAAACTTTTTTCGTAAATAAATTAAATTTAAAAAAATTCTTGTTTTCCTCACCATAATATTTCTTCGATTTGACAATATGACGTGACGTCACAACATGGCATGGCAATCGATCTTATTCTTATTTGGAACGCATTGTATTTTATAACATATTTGGCTTGAATACAAAGTTTTTAAGCCACGTCTTTGTATGACTTAAGTATTAGTATCTTTGATTAAAATATTGATGTGACAAATTCTAATGTTTCTGTAGTATTTAGCAGCAAACGTATCAAGTCAACCTTCTCGGTAAACTTCGCAACACTATAATAAAATTCTCAACTCCATTTTACCGAAATCGCGCCTGTTTAAATAATTTCATATTTTTATGTTATGTATCACGGTTGCGCAGGCACTTGAGTTACAAAACTACACCAATTTTAAATCACACAAAAGGAATCAATTTGTGACTTCACTCGAAGAAATCCCGCCAAAGATTCTGTCTTTCCTTCATTTGACTATAGAGGCAAATGGCATGGCCAATAAACTATGCATTAAATAAATTAAAACATATAAAAATCCATTTTAAGGATTTTTATATGTTTGTGTTTGTGAGATACTAGTACTGCCGTACTAGTATCTCACTGTGTTATACAGGGTGTTTGGTGCGTCGTGTGCCAAATTAAAATGGTGGACGGGAGAGGTCATCTGCTGTCCTTTCAGACCTTTAAAAACTTCTAATGCCCTGTGGATTTTTTTCATCGACTTTTAATTGTTTTAGGAAAATAAGACCCAAATTTTTCATTCAAACACAAATTTAAAAAAATATATAAGGCGTAGACTCTGAATTTTAATTTTTTGTTACAATTCGCTAGAATTGTGAATGAGTCACATAGGACTGACTTGCAAACAACGCATTAAAACGACTTCGCACTTTAATGCAACTTCATTTTTTTTAATTTCTAGTAAACCCCACGAAAAGAGAGATACGAGACAGATTTTACCTTATAAGAGTGAAATAACATTTTTTATAGGTTTTTCAGGTATCATTTAATCAAAAATATTTTTTTAATCATAATTTTGAATATTAGTCTTAAGTGACTCGATTCACAATTCTAGCAAATTCACAAAGTTATAAAGAGATTTTTAGGGCATGTGGCACATCAGTACCTAGCAAGACGATAAACTAGAAAATTTTTGACGAAGTTGGAAGATTCCGGTCACTTTTGTTTTTTTTTATAGCCATGTAAATAGCTGTAACATGGACAGCTATATTTTAAGTCCACAACTTTGCAAGTAAATTAAAAATAAACTAGATAGCTAATGTCACTAATATTAAATTTAAAAGTACTCTAATACAAAAAAAAAAAAATACACATCTAAATAAAATTAAAATTCAGAGTCTACGCCTTATATATTTTTTTAAATTTGTATTTGAATAAAAATTTGAGTCTTATTTTCATAAAACAATAAAAAGAATTTCTATGATTTTTTATTTAGTGAAACTATTGTATTATTTATATATATACATAACTATATAATTATTTATTATTATTTGCTCCTTGCTTTTCTCGCTAGCACTGTGGCGAAGTTGTCAACAGCTTTGGTCACTACGGCCTGTCATACAGTCGAAGCGTGGGACGCATAGCGTGGCACGCGAACATTAACGACATTATCCACCGAGCCCTTGTCACCGTCGGCGTTCCGGCTGTTTTGGAACCTCATGGCCTGGCACGCGACGATGGTAAGAGACCGCACGGTATGTCTTTATTTCCGTGGAAGATGGGTAGACCTTTAGTGTGGGGCGCTACCTATGTTGACACTCTTGCGCCATCCCATCTTCCTAGCTCATCGTGCTGTGCTGGTGCTGCCGCTGCGGCTGCGGAGAACCTCAAGCGGCGGAAATATAACAACCTCGTCGGCAGTTATATTTATGAGCCGTTTGGGGTTAAAACTCTTGGGCCGTGGGATCCGAGTGCTCATACGCTTTTTAAAGAACTGTCCAAACGCTTAGCACTTCGCGTGACCCAAGGGCTGGCTTTTATCTCGGTCAGAGCATTAAGGATTTAGTAGAGAGATTAAGCATTGCCATACAACGTGGCAATGCCGCCAGCCTTCAAAATATACAGAAGATAGGTATCTTAATATAAAGTTTGTACAAAGGTACTTACCTACTTACTTTGGTAGTGTTTTTGTATACAATAAAATAAAAAGTCGATGAAAAAAAATCCATAGGGCATGAGAAGTATTTAGGGGTCTGAATGGATAGCAGATGACCCCTCTAGTCGACCGTTTCAATTTGGCACACGATGCACCAAACACCCTGTATATGATGACTGTAGAGAGAATATAGGAAAATATAAATTCTTCTGATTCTAAAGTAGCTACGAGTAGTAACAGCGATTAAATAAATAAAACAAATTTTATTAACTTAAGAATGTTTTTTTATTATGTGTTCCGTTTGACGTCCGAAGTCCATTATGAGAGAGTACATCGTCTTTTTCCACGTTTATTCGCTAGATAGTCCTACTTCCGCTACGTAAATCGACCTCAGCGCCACCCGTGGCCGCACCTGGAACTAACTAACAGCGCAGAGCAAGCCACCATTCCTTTATCATTGTTGCGTCGTTTTTCATACCGCGCGCATGTCGCTAGATTTTGAATTTAGAAAACATACAAACCTCCATTTTGTTAAAATGTTTTAACTTTCGAGAATAAAGTAGAAAGTTACCGTTTTTATTTTTCCGTTACGTAAAATTATTTCGTTCGTTTTTAAAATGGACGACCGTTAACAACTTCGTGGGCGTTTGAGTAGTCAGTAATCATTAATTACTACTCGGCTCAGTTATGTAGAAGTGTTAATGTACGCGTGAATGCGTCTATTGAGTCAAGTTCATCAGATTTGAATTCAAGTTCGAATGAAGATGATGAAGCCTCCGTTAAACGGCGCCGGACCCGATCACAAAATAGGTTTGAAGTACAATATCTGGTAAGTCATTTTACTACTTTATTTTGACCGAATGTTCGTTGTTCGAGTATGGCGCCTGCAAATGTTATTGCCGAGCAATTCGTATTTTTCGAGGTTCATATATCATCATCATATAGCCTCGATGAAAACAGTTGACTCTTTGGGTTAGAATCTTGCCTTTTGGACATATACAATGCAGGAATTGGATGAGGATATTGAATATTTGGACAATTTATTTGAACCAAGTTTTTTAATTTTTTTTTTTCGGAGTACCTGCCAAATTTTTTTTTTTTTTTTTAAAAAAACGACATTTTATTCGATCTTTAAACTTTTAAAATAAAGAAGTTGTAGTACCTTATGTAGTCGAGGACTACATAAAAACACTCTTCTTTTTGCAATAAAAATAGCTCAGAAAGGATCATCTAATCTCGCAACTTTTGATGATCAAAAGAAAGGGGGGAGCCGAAAATGTACAATTACCAGAAGTAAGCTCAGGGAGCCTTATTCGGGCAAACTAAAATTAATGTCAAATTGATTTCCATGCCTGTGGCTTTATCCACTATCACCACTTTTAATTTTTAACAAAAACCAGTGAAAAAGCTACGCCTCATTTTTACAAACGTGCTGAGAGGTGGAGCTTGATCCTAGCCTATCATGAGATGCGAATTCACAAAGAGCACTGTCTCTTCTTCGCATAAGTTAAGAAAGTCAACTGCTACAAATTACATGTCTAGAATTTGGTCATGCCATGGCGCTGGAAGAGTTTTCGTCAGTTCCAAGCTGGACTGCCGACGTGTAACGTAGTGCTTGAGCTGCGTAACATTAAATACCTCTGTACTTGGGCTAACTGGTCATTGCCTGGTCCTATTTTAAGACGAATAATTTAATTAAATCTCATGTAGTTATCACCATAAACCGGGAACTACATTGGACCGAAGCATACGTGGGCGACGCCTGAGTGGTACGTAGCGTCGCCTCGGCTGGCGTCGCGTGGCACGGGCCTGATATAGCTCTACAAATCTTAAAAATCTTTAGTGACTTTCTTAGCAGCGGGCAGATGGATTCTCAAACGGGCGCAAAGCATTAAAGGGTATCTCTACTTTATTACCTTCATCATCCTTTGGGGATGGTTGCAATGCCGTAGCTCGCAGGAGTTTGCCTCCAAACAAAACTTTGAATTATCTGTATTGACATTTTGACTTTCGTAGCTGACAGTCAGACCCTCAAACAGGCGCAACGCCTCAAAGAGTATATTTACTTTGTGACCTTCATCACCCCCTGGGGAAGGTTGCATTGTCGTAGCTTGCATTTAGTTCCTGAAAATTGACGTTATCCAGCTCCAAGATTTTGCCTCTAGACAAAACTTTATATTATCTGTCAATACCTATTGACTTTCTTAGTAGCTGGCAGTCGGACCTTCAAGCAGGCGTAACGCCTCAAAGGGTATATTTACTTTGTGACCTTCATCACCCCCTGGGGAAGGTTGCTTTGTCGTAGCTTCCATTTAGTTCCTGGAAATTGACGTTGTCCAGCTCAAAGAATTTGCCTCCAGACAAAACCTTATATTATCTGTCAACACCTATTGACTTTCTTAGTAGCTGGCAGTCGGACCCTCAAGCAGGCGTAACGCCTCAAAGGGTATATTTACTTTGTGACCTTCATCACCCCCTGGGGAAGGTTGCATTGTCGTAGCTTCCATTTAGTTCCTGGAAATTGACGTTGTCCAGCTCCAAGAATTTGCCTCCAGCAAAACTTCATATTATCTGTCAATACCTATTGACTTTCTTAGAAGCTGGCAGTCAGACCCTCGAGCAGGCACAACGCCTCTAGGGTAACTTTACTCTGAGACTTTCATCACTCCTTGGGGAAGGTTGCATTGTCATAGCTTGCATTTAGTTTCTGGAAATTGACGTTATTTATCTCCAAGAGTTTGTCTCCAGACTTAGCTTTGCATGATCTGTCAGTGCCAATTCACTTGCTTAGCAGCTGGCAGTTGATCCTTCAAGCAGGCCAAGCCTCTTAAGGTATCTCAACTTTGTGACCTTCATCACCCCTTGGGGAAGGTTGCATTGTCATAGCTTGCATTTAGTTTCTGGAAATTGACGTTATTTGTCTCCAAGAGTTTGTCTCCAGACTTAGCTTTGCATGATCTGTCAGTGCCAATTCACTTGCTTAGCAGCTGGCAGTTGATCCTTCAAGCAGGCCAAGCCTCTTAAGGTATCTCAACTTTGCGACCTTCATCACCCACCGGGGAAGGTTGCTTGCCGTATCATGCATTAAGCTTCTGGAAATTTCTATAAGACACGTGGTCCATTTCCGAGTGTTGGCTACCAGACTATGGTTTTGCATTATCCTTCATTGCCTATGGATTTGCTCAGCAAACGCCTCTTGGTGTACATCAACTCTGTGACGTTCATCACTGCCTGGGAAAGTTTGCATTATCGAACCTTGTATGTAATTCCTAAAGATTATGACACTCGAACTAACTGTAAAGGGTTTACCTCATTATCCATCAGAGCCCATTCATTCGCGAAGCAGTTGGCAGTTTCACAAACAGGTGCAACACAACACTTTTTAAGGTACCTATGTCAATTTTGTGACCTTCATCACCCTTCAGGAAAGTTGCATTGTCATACATGTCTTGTGTAGGTTTTCAGAAAATTTAGAACACGCAATCCAACATCAAGAAGAAGGAAGACCGTGTTTGTAGATTCGCTTAGCAGCCGGCAGTTGATCCCTCAAGCAGGCCAAGCCTCTTAGGGTATCTCAACTTGCGACCTTCATCACCCTCCGGGGAAGGTTGCTTGCCGTACGTAGCTACAGCGGTTCGCTTAGCAGCCGGCAGTTGATCCCTCAAGCAGACCTAGCTTCTGAGGGTATCTCAACTTTGCGACCTTCATCACCCTCCGGGGAAGGTTGCTTGCCGTGCGTAGCTACAGTAATCGTCTTGGGAGAGGTTCAAGTCATTCGACATAGTTTGCAGACGAGTTACGCGGACTACTACATTGGCGAGAAAGAAATCTTGAGGACAAAACTGTAAGTAACACCGACGGGCCGTCTGATATCTGTCCCCATGTATTGGGACTATACAATACAGAACGAGATCTGCTGAGCGACGTGACTACACTGCACTAACTCTTTTGCCACCTGTGTTACGTCACCACCGCGCATCTGGGTGAAGTTCATGGCCTACACCTGGAAACCTGACCAATTTGGTTACGACTCCCTAGCAGGAAACTGGTAAAGTGAGGTTTAGGAAGTTTTGGTTGGTGTAAGAGAAAGTTTCAACATTTATACATCCAAATAAAACTGCAGATGGGAGCTGGGACCACCACCCACTCCGTCTGAGATATATATATATAGTCCAGTATTTATCAAATGGTTATTTTAGCTTAGTGTGCTGTTCTCACTGACAAACAAGCTACAGCATCAGTTTCTGATTAACTCTACAAAAATTTCTTTGTAAATTTGCAAATCTACGTGCATACGTGCTACGTGGCGTACTGCTACTAAATTATTGCTAGCATTGAGTCAGACTTCATACTTCGAATCTCTTTGATTGTAACTCAAAATTAGTTCGTGGACAATTAAGTTCCAACAGACTTGCATCCGGAATTTGGCTTTAAATATTTAATTACACGTTATTATTTTTCCAGACAGATGCTATGCTATATTTTTGTAAAGAACATTAATAGATGGTTAACAAAATATCAAGATTCCCTGAAAAAATATTTTTACCTACAACCGAGTCTCGTCAAACAACTACTACTACTAGTAGATGAAACACTATTTCCGGAATATACACTGTTTCCGGTACTTACCAATGTGGGTCAGCAATTTTATCACGTAACTATTACGTAGCCCGTTAATATACATATTCAAACTAAAGTCTATTTTTTAACTTGTGCAGTATCAAACTTTTACGAAATATCAATGCAGTCTTGTTAAACGCCGATTTCATGAATAGAACGAAATCAGTTTTACTATAGATAACTAAGCAATGCTGATTTCTTTTGTGTCCTATATTCTTTCTTATACAATTATAGGAATATTGTTCACATTGTTGCGTTTTACTAAGCAAGCCACCAGGAGATAACAAACAGATCTCTCATAATGGACTTCGGACGTCAAACGGAACACATAATATAAAATTTTTACCTTAAAATAAAATTTGTATTATGTTTCCTAAGACGTCCGAAGTCCAAATAATTTCTTCCTGGTGTATATCAATTATTATCATTATGAGCCGAACAATGATAAAGGAATGGTGACTTGCTCTGCGCTGTTAGTTAGTTCCAGGTGCGGCCACGGGTGGCGCTGAGGTCGATTTACGTAGCGGAAGTAGGACTATCTAGCGAATAAACGTGGAAAAAGACGATGTACTCTCTCATAATGGACTTCGGACGTCTTAGGAAACATAATACAAATTTTATTTTAAGGTAAAATTTTTATATTATTTTGTTTTAGTTACAAAAGGGGAAAAAGAGCGAAAGAAAGGAAAAAAAAAACACAACCGTGTAGCATGTGCCATTAAACACAATAATAGAATACTGTGTGTCCCTGAGAAGTGTACGAGTCCAAATCCTCACACCAAAGTTTTATCGGCGATGAAATCAACTGTCGCGTTCGGCCCTGGTTCAAGACATAATACGACGCGAACCTGGAGAAATGAAATGAAATCGTGGGGGCAAGAAATTTGTCACGCCCCAGCCGATGCCACAGGAGGCGCCCCGGGCATCGGCAGTCACCATGGGCGTGAGCTCACGGACGGTGAGCAATTGAAGAACGAAGCTTGGTGGATGTGATTCTGCCGTCATTGGTCTTGATTTTCGTGAGTGGACAGAATCAATGGACCGGTCTCTTGCAAAAACAATTAGGCCACCTACTATCCTCATAAAACTTGAACCCTTTATTCTGCTCAATCGCGTTTTTAGTACATTCTGTATGAAAAGCACAGAGCCGCGATACTTCCACATATCCTATGAAGATTGGGCGCTCAGTATGTTACACTTCTCCTTCATGATGATAAGTGGAGGACCAGAGAACCTCTTGTTTTTATCCTGATCGTATCGGACAGTTTCCACGAACCCATCGTTAAATTTAAAAGCTCTCGAACTTTTGAATCTAGAGCTGTGCTGGACGGAGCATAGGTTTCATTAGTCGCGACATTTCCAGCTGGACATTTAGATTCAATATGCCTCCTACCATGCGGTGAACACTTGGTTTTCACCGTGTGGATCACAGAGTTACCTATAGTTTAAACTTCTTAATAGTCGGGTTACTTATATCGGAAGGACAAGTATGGCGGTTTGACATATGTTTCATACAAAAGCTTTACAGCCGCTATGTTCCTCAGACAAAAGTCGTACCTCTGAAAAATCAGAACCCTAAAACTATTCTATCGCCAAAGTGTGTCTAATAAGCTCTCAATTTCAAGTCTCAATTCTACCTAGCGAGACCAGTTATTCCAATTGTTGGTATACTACCAAGTGGAGACAGTGCACAGTGGTGAGTGGACAAATAAAACAATGTATTGTAATTTTAATTTAGCAACATTAACGCATCTTTATTTTTTAAAGTATCTAAAAGTAACAAAGTATAACAAAAAATTACATTCACAAGGTAGTCTTATGATCATTATTGCAATTACTGCAATTAATAAAGAGGAGTGCGTCTTATCTCCTATTTTATTAGTGCTTATGAGTAGTTGGCGGGAATTTTGTCTTTGCTCCAGTCGATTTCGACAGTTTTGCCAGTGCGCGCACTCTCTTCAGCTGCTGTCGCAATCTTACTGACGGCTAGGGTCTGATAGTCGGTCACTTCTATTTGGACTCCACCTGGTAGAATAAAAAAATACGTGAGCCACCATACCTACACATGATCTAAGATCCGGTAGAAGAAATACCTTCCCTCATCTGTTATTTAATTATGATAATTATTATATGCTAGATATTGAGTTTATTGACAAATTGAATAAGTTGCCTAGCTAAATCTGGTGCCAATGATGTTAAGCAATATAATAATCAACTACCCTGATTTGTTATAATTATGTGAAAGTTGAGCATCAGCCGAAAGAATGCGCCCCAAGGAACTGAAAAAATATAGGTTGCCTACTTTTTTTGGTGCAACTATAGGGGTTGCCTCGTATAAAGAGGTAGGTAAGTAAATGGCCATAATATACCCTCATCTGCTATTTTTCAAATTATATATCAAATGAAAGGTAATTTTATTCATTCCTAATCTAACCGTATTATGTTGCCAACAGATTACAGATATATATTTCGATTGAAAACCAGATGAGGGTATATTATGAACATTTACTTACATCTTTAATAACTGGAAAATATTAATATTTCTAACTTTTACTGTCATTCAGAAACTAAAATACCTAATATAATAGGTACCTATTGGTACGTACTTAAAGCAAGGAGGTGCTAATTTTTTTGGTACTTACGGGTGATGACATCTAAGAAGTGTTCCAATTCATTTTGGTAGCCTTGCTTGAAGCGAGAGGGGAATGAGTAGTAGATAGGGCTTTGTCTCACCCCTTCATGACCAATTATGACCTCGGTGGAATGGTAAGGCCTTTCATTTTCGACCTTGATCATCCCTAGAAAAATACAAAACATTTCAAAGCGGTGTAACTTTACGATAATTAAGGATTCCAGGACGAGTGAGGACCAGAATTTAGCTTCCTATTAAAGTAGGTATACTCTAAAAAATTAAACCTCCTGAAGTCAAGATTACTCCAATAATATAGGATACCTACATAAATAGGGTACGTATACATAGGTAAGGTACCTTTGTTCCCAAAAACTTCCAGTCTCTGGTCGTATCCATAGGCAGAGTAGCGGCTGTTGTCTCCAAGCACGACGGTTCCAGACGGGAAGGTTAGAAGAAAGGCGATAGTGTCGAAGTCATCAATAGCCTTGACTTCGGGGATCAGAGCCGTAGCAGAAGCCTGGACACGGCAAGGTAGCTCTCCAAGCACCCAGCAGGCCATGTCGAAGTCGTGTACCAGGCAATCGTGGAAGACACCGCCTAGAAACAATATAATGTGTCATCAAGCAACTATTAGCTTGACACTTGTTTGAAATTGATTTTCCAGAAATTGTATAACTCCTGTAAAACCGACTTTTGGTTCTATAAAAATTAAATCAGTTAATGTGAGAAAATTATTTACGCTAGTAATTACAGCAGCTAGTATCTACGTGTCTATCTATCTAGATTTGGTTTCCGTACTTAATCTGTGGTGGACCAATATAATGTATCTACGTGTAGTGTAGGTATTGCAATCTAGCAAAGTGGGATCACGCCATCCAACGGGATCCAGCATAATATAAGGGTCTGCAGGATCTTTTATCAGTCGGCGGATCCGGAAGTAGGTACCAAGTCGCGCAAATTCATTTAATCTTTCGAATAGGTAGGTACCGTAACTAGAGACACAATATAAAGACAATGAGAGAGTGAACGTTGGCGTTCGCTTGGGGTTTAATGATTAAAAGCTGCCCTAAATTCACTTCGCAACACAACAACAACAATTAAGGCCCACTGAATTCGTAACTAACCACGCTGCTGACTCATCAACTCATCAGCTGAACTACTGTAGAAGGTATTTCATCTACTGCACCGTCACAATGTTGCACTTGAACACTAATTAGCACGTTCTAGTGCACATGAGTGTGGCATACCTATATTAGTCTTGAGATAATTCATTTATTTACAAGCACTTGTACAACTTTACGGAGGATGTCCAAGGCGTTGTTCAGTAGAAACTTACAACCTAATAACAAATCCAAACACATTGAAGAAAAAAAAAACAATGATAAAATAATGCAGTTAATTCCTAGGAATTGAAGAACTAGACCACTTTAGACACTATCAGAGAAAATGCGAATGTATCAGTGACTCTCCTTGTATTTATGGCGTAAACCGCAAGAATGATGCCAACACATTCCGTCTGATAGGGCTGCCTTCTCCCTCACTATAAGATGTGAGGGGATCAGTAGAGTAGTTAGCGTGGGCGAAGTGGGCCTTCGCCTACGGCCTCGCACCCAAAGGGTCCTCGCTTGCGCGAGGGCTTTTTAACAACGAGGGTTTTGTTTTATCATTTATAGGCGCGCGTTTGACCACTATTTCACCTGATGGTAAGCTGTGTTGAGACGGTTGTCGTGTCGTCCAAGCTACGCCTCTGAAGAGGACAGAAAATTGTGAACAAAACCGTAGACGTAGCCACTGTTGGTTATTATAACTATAGTTGTAACTGCACCTAGTGGCCTACGACCTCGTTAATAGGTACCTGTAGATGTAGACCTATTACATAAATAAAAATAAAACTGAAATGTTAGGTACCTACTAAATTAATTTATTTGATAAAGTGTTATCTTTTTAAAGTCTTCTTAAAAAACTGGGCAAGGGCGAGTTGGAATCACGCACTGAGGGTTTCGTACAAACTTCCCTATCAAAACAGATCAATTCCCGAATTGAGTTACGAAGATTTTCCGAATCGCAAAAAAAAATTTTTTTATTGACGTAACTACAAACTTACAGTTTTCAGATTTTTCCTATACTTGTGCTATGATACTTTGCTTCATGCCAAATTTCAGGATTCTAGGTCAACCGAAAGTGCCCTATGAATTTTGATTCCCTTGAGTGTCGAAATATTTACTTTTTTTGCGACATAAACGGCCGTATCTTTTTTTTCGTTAACTCAGAAGTTTGAATTTTTTCACAGCTTCAAGGGTCCACAGACCTGAATATATGGTTTTAATTTCAACTCGAACCCTCCACGCGTTCCTGAGATAAAGGGTCTTGTCAGACAGACAAACGGACAACAAAGTGATCTTATAAGAGTTCCGTTTTTTCCTTTTTAGGTACGGAACTCTAAAAACGAGATCGTCAAAACAAACAACATTGTTAATTTTTCGTAATTAATAAATACATATTATCAATGGGTAAGTTATCGAACCTAATAAAATTTATATTATCATTATTTACTGGCAATTGGAACGATGTTATTGATTATGAGTATGTGTTACGTAAATAAAACATTCCGATTATTTTCTCGAACAACGATGCTGAACATTTTAAACAAATCTCTTCTATGGAATACTTTTGAGCATTTTTAGGTACCTAGATAGATTTTCCTGCTTGTTATAACCTGTTAGGTAACAAAATATCTCACCAGAAGTTTTCAGGTAGTCAATGGAAGGCAGGGGAGAGTCCCTAGCGGTGACTTTGAGGATCTGCACGTGCCCAACCTCTCCGTTCCTTACTCTATTTTTCAAAGCCCTGTAGGAGGGATCGAAGCGGCGGTTGAATGCAGAGAAGAGAACACGACCCTTTGCCTTGGCGGCCTCATAGCACTTTCTCGTCTCCTCTATGTTTTCAGCGATGGGCTTCTCGCAGAACACATCCTTGTTGTTGGCAATAGAGTTGACAACAATGTCGTGGTGAGTCCAGGTTGGAGAACCGATGAAAACAACGTTGACTCTGTAACATAAAGAGTGTGTATTTATTATTCGAAAATGAATAATTAGAAAAATCTTACTCAATCTTTTACTTTAGACATATTTGCCTGGACTCACTCTTTGTCGTTGTAGACGCGCTGTGCTTCGCTGGAAGACAGCAGGGCAACATTATCGCTGAAGTTCCAATATTTCTTGAGGTCAGCAAACCTTTCCGTGCGGTCGTCGACGACGTACTTGAGAGTGATGCGAGGGTTGTTGATGATGCTGATCAAATGGATGGAGCCAGCGCGACCGAGCCCGAAGATAGCGCCCACTAAAGGCTTGTTCGGCGGCTTGACTGCGTGGTTTGTGGTGACGTTGTTCACGTAACTATGGAAAAAAGTTTGTCAAACCCGTATTCCGTATGCTTTAATCTGAATTCGTACTTAGAGAAAACGCTCCGGGTGAGATTAACATAGTCTAGCTGTCCATTTAAACAGAGACGAGAAAGGTAAGAAAATCTGTAGTGCCTCTATTTTACACTACCGAGTTTCTTACCTTTCTCATCGTATAGTAGACGGTCTCTACCGTCTACTAGGCTGAAGCTGGAATATGTCTTGATATTAATGAATAAGGTAATAAGGTAATTTATGTTATTCCAACACTGCAATTTCCCGCTCCTCTCTGCTCAAATACTCGTAGATAGCTTCAGTCTAGGTTTCTAAAACTCAAAAGCAAAAATTTCAAATCGTATTTAGAACTTACTCAGTATGAAAATAATCCTCCTTCGGATAAGTTTGGGGTAGTTTGTAAGGAGAAGGACCGCCGAACTGTTTGGTCGCCATTGTGAAATCTGAAAAATAAATTTTATCATATTGAAGAGTCGTAAGACTTCCAAAACATATACCTAGGCATAAGTAGGTGTCCTCTATCTGCTATATAACAATTTAATAGATTCGTGGTCACTAACTCGTCTGTCATAGGGGTTTGGCTGATTGACTAGTCCTCGTGATGTTTGGTTGCAGCGGTCTATGGTTTGGGAGGCTTCTTCAGATCTAGGCCTGAAGTGGGTAAGTTATTATAAGACGTGGAACAACTTTGAACTCCAAAAGTAATAAACTTGACAAAGAATTGTAACTGACTTCTGAAAAAGGAGGAGGTTCTCATCAATACTTCTGAATGGTTTTTTTTTTTACCTTGTTTAGCGATATGTTCGCCAAATGGGAACCGATTTTGATGATTCTTTTTTTTTACGAATAGTTGGTCTACTAAGTGGTCCTAATTAAATTTTGGTGACGATCTAATGAAGAACTTCAGAAATTGACCATGATCACATCAACAAATAATATCAAATTGTTGCAGTCATAATTATCGGTTTATTGTTAACACCATTTCAAAACATAAGTCGGAGTCGCAGAGTTATTTCTGGGTCTCAATAGGCCCGGGCTTGTGGATCACGAATAATGATTAGCTCTCCTTCCGGTCATCCGGTAAAGCCAAGGTCCACGGTGCGTAGTGCGTAGAGTTGTCAGCAAAACTGCATACTAGGAGTGCGGGAATGTTAGAATGAGTTACCGTGGCTTTAGAACGCGAGTAGGTACTTAACTAAAGGAGTCTGATATTCCCTCTTGCTCCACCCTAGAGTGCGGGAAGTCAATTGATGATTTCCTACAACTTCAAAAAAAGAAAACTTCCCGTTACTAAAGAACTTGCTCACTATTTTATTTTAGCTGTGGAATACCATAACTAAGAACTAAAAATTAAAACTCTTTTTTACAAAAAAATACAACGACTTCAAAAACAAACTAAAACAATCTAAAATAACTTTAATTTCGGAAGTTGGTGTTTCTGATTCTGTTTCTTAGTTTTTTAAAAGATTCCTCTCCAAATTTATTTTGTGTACCTAAATGTTTATAGTGTAAATACATTATTTTAAGGTACAAAATAAACCACATATATAATATGGCGAATATTAACGACACCATCCGACGAGCTCTTGTGATTGTCAGGGTTCCAGTTGGCTCGCAACGACCGTACCTTTATTTCCGTGGAAGATGGGTAAGCCTTTAGTGTGTGACGCTAAGCAACCTATCTTCTTAGCTCGTTGTGCTGTGCATGTATTGTCGCTGCGGCTGCGGAAAACCTCAAACGGCCGCCGGAAGTACTAACAACCTCGTCAGCAGTTATATTTTCGAACCTTTTGGTGTTAAAACTCGTGGTCCTTCGTGTCCGAGTGCTCAGACACCAAGATTTATCTAAACGCCCAGTTGACACTTCGCGTGACCCAAGGGCTAGCCTTTGCCTCTGCTAGAGATTAGGAATTGCTATACGACGCCGGCGCCGCGACGTGGCAGTGCCGCCAGTCTTTTGGGCATACTTCCAGTCGACAGCGACGTGGAGGAATATTTTGAGTTTGACACCAATTTATTTTACTAAGGAGTTTTTGTATGATTAAGTATAATTATATTATAGTATATTTTATTCAGTTTTTTTATAATTCTTAGATGTTTTTAGTACCTACAATTGTAGTTAGGTAGGTATATTCTGTTGTAAATATAATCACTGATTTTAATACACAAAAAAAAATAGGTACTTATTTATCTAAACTAGAACCCACGGAAAAAACGCAGGTGAAACTGTGAAGGAAAGTTACTTTAAAAATTATGAAAAAAGGATTACCTACTTAGAGTTTTTGTCAAAAATATTTGCTTATGTCTAGTAGGTAAATGAACTAATTAGCTTCTTACCAGAATATAATGAAGAAGGAACCGAGTCCCACAGCCGCGCTGTTGAGTGTGACATCCGATGTATTGCGAACTTATTTTTATAGTCACACTCGTGATTGGGAGGTCACCATGACACTGCGGGGAGCAAATCTCTATCAAACTACGTGAATGCTATACCACCTTGTAAAAAAGTTTTAGAATAAGATATAACTCCATTAGAACCATCCGATCATACCTACCTACTACTTACGTGTTATTAGGTACTTATCTAATGCAATAATTGACACCTTTAGATAACGATTAAAATGAATTGATTATCTCGGATCAGCCAACCCCCTATTGATATGGTCCTAAAAAACAAAACCATTAGCCACTAATAAAGTTTTATCTCGTTTATGACTAAGTAGGTACCTATATACTTGCAGCTATGATGTCGCCGTTATAGGTACTTCGTAAAACAATTAAATCACAAAAACGAAGTTAAAATGAAATTTAAAGTTCAAAGTTACTCTTCTGATAATATATATTTTGCCAAATAAACTACTAAAAGAAAAGATGTATAATTTCATCACTCAACTAAATGAAAAAACATATCGCAATCAAAAGGGGTTACCCTTTTGAATATTTAATTGGTTTTCAATACACTTATTCGAAAACCCGCTCTTATCCCACCTCTTTTAGGCACGCAATAGACTGCTTTCCGCACTAGTGCAGAAATAGCGCGTGCTCTCCCCCACCACAATGTTATTCCATTTATCGTATCAGACTGGGCGCACGTCGACCCCCACAAGTCGCCGGTCAACCCCCGTGTATTCATTTCTTCATAAGTGTATTGAAAAAAGTCGTTTGAGACACGTACAAATTTGTCACTGCAGCCCTCGGCTCCAGAATACACTCGCCTACGGCTCGTGTGAATTCCGCCTCGGTCGCAATGACAAACTTTCTGCACTTGTATCAAAATTTACTATTTCCCTGGTGGTATTTAATTTGCATAAAATATGTGTTTTCTGTAAAACAACGTACATTATACTCTCAAATTGACTAAAACTAAATAGATTTTTTTTTTTCTTCTGAAGACCTGACAAGATCATCGTCTGAAATAATGGTATTTCGTCTGGATTTTTTTTTGGCCACAATAATCTCTAAAATGAGTTCGGTATATTCGCAGAACATCATCGGGAAAATATTTTTTCACCACAACAGCTCAAACAAGTAGGTTTTGCTGCTTGAAAACAGTGAGCAAAACTCGATTTTGCTCACTGCGTGAGACAAAGTAACTTTTTAATTATTATTTTTTTAGCCGTACAATTTCAAATGTATTATTTTCTTCTGAAGACCTGACAAGATCATCGTCTGAAATAATGGTATCAGGTACCCTCTCTTTCTTACCGATATTTGTATTCAAACTTTCAAACCATGCATGAAGCTTTTCTGGAATAACATCTTTGCGCGGCAGAGCTCCAGTACCTATAACTTTTTTTTTTGGCCACAAAAATCTCTAAAATGAGTTCGGTATATTCGCAGAACATCATCGGGAAAATATTTCTTCACCACAACAGCTCAAACAAGTAGGTTTTGCTGCTTGAAAACAGTGAGCAAAACTCGATTTTGCTCACTGCGTGAGACAAAGTAACTTTTTAATTATTATTTTTTTAGCCGTACAATTCGAAACATCCGAACTGCACTTGTACTCTGTATCTTTCTCGCCCTTATAAAAAAGCGAGTGAGAAATGGTATGTCCATTTCGAAGTTCAATCCGATTTTGAAATTCCACCACACAGAAAAACACGTCCGGAAATGCGTAATAAATAGAAAATATTTGTAAAATATAAAATTGTTTTTTTTTTTAATGAATAAATGAATTTTAAATTTATTGGAACGAAGTTCCTTATCGCGCGTTGTGAAAGGGGGCTAGACGGAAAAAATTCTTACGAAAAGTTGTCACGACACTTTCTTACGAAAAGTTGTCAAGACACTTTTTGCTATAGTAAGCTATTGTAAGCTGTGCGGCGTCGCATGTTTCTCTGTCTGTCTCTCTCTCTTATCCTCTGGGCTGTGGCCGCCATTTTTTTCGAGTTGAAGTTTTCGAGGGTGCTTAAACCGACAGTGAGGTCAAAATGTAAATCCAAGATGGCGGCTATGAAAGTTTTTAAATTTTTTTGACATGGGTGTCGTTTTCGTGGTTTTCGAGGGTGTTAAAGCCGATAATGAGATCAAAATGTAAATCCAAGATGGCGGCTATGATGAACGTTTTAAATTTTTTGACATGGGTGTCGTTTTCATGGTTTTTGAGGGTGTTAAAGCCGATAGTGAGATCAAAATGTAAATCCAAGACGGCGGCTATGAAAATTTTTAAATTTTTTGACATGGGTGTCGTTTTCGTGGTTTTCGAGGGTGTTAAAGCCGATAATGAGATCAAAATGTAAATCCAAGATGGCGGCTATGATGAACGTTTTAAATTTTTTTGACATGGGTGCTGTATTTATGGTTATCGAGGGTGCTAAAGCCGATAATGAGATCAAAATGTAAATCCAAGATGGCGGCTATGAAAGTTTTTAAATTTTTTGACATGGGTGTCGTTTTCGTGGTTTTCGAGGGTGTTAAAGCCGATAATGAGATCAAAATGTAAATCCAAGATAGCGGCTATGAAAGTTTTCAAATTTTTTGACATGGGTGTCGTTTTCATGGTTTTCGAGGGTGTTAAAGCCGATAATGAGATCAAAATGTAAATACAAGATGGCGGCTATGAAAGTATTAAATTTTTGACATGGGTGTCGTTTTCATGGTTTTTGAGGGTGTTAAAGCCGATAGTGAGATCAAAATGTAAATCCAAGATGGCGGCTATAAACGTTTTCAAATTTTTCGACATGGATGCGTTTTCATGGTAGTCGAGGGGGCACAAACCGAAAAGGTCGGGGGATAGCAGTCCCCCGATAGCACAGCTTTTTGTAGGTGCTTGCGTACTATGTACATTTAATCGTTAACAAGTCAATCTACTTAATAAAAATAATAATAGTTTCTTTAATACTTATGTCCAATGAAATAAAATTTTATTACAATTCCTTCACTAATCAATCGAAAAGAACTTCGTTCCATCCGGGTGTCCCTTGACACCTCTCAAGTTTTTTTTTTATTGTATTTGAACAAAAATAAGAGTACCTGAGTACTTGTAGCAGCAGATAAAACTGGCATTTAACCTTTAAATAATTATTTCTAGTTTCAACATTGACTGTTTTAGAACGTGCTTTAAAAAAACAGCGTAAATAAAATCGTGGCAAATAAGATTAAGAATGTTAAAATAATTGTAAAATATCTAGCGACAGAGATAGTATTTATTTTAATTGAAATCATTATTAAATCTATTACTGTTAATTATTTTATTTCCCAAGTAAATTATGTGTTCTCGCTGCTGAAGTGAAAAATTATGTGTGCAACACGAGAGCAAAACTTTTTGCATCTCGTGCCTTTGAATCCCTCCCCTCGCTCAGGATTCTACTTTAGAATCACTCGCTGACGCTCGTGATTCAATCAAAGAATCCTTCGCTTGCTCGGGACTCAAAATTAGCACTCGCAGCAAAAAACAACTTTGCTCTCTTGTTACACAAATAACTATTTTACACCACCTGCTCGATAATGCCCTTTTATATGTCATACAACCCGCACTTAAAACAAGTCATTCTGTCCCTAGGGAGATAATGCAGTATCGGCGATCCGGGAATAAGGAGATTTGAATTTGGAACGTCAAAAACCTTCAACAATAAGTGAACTAAAATGTATGTGCATCAAACAAGTTTATTCAAAATTAAAACTGGCCACTAACAAAAAAAGAAAAAACAATAAAACGTGGTCGTGGTTAATGACGATTTTTTGCCACAGAATATACACGCCAATTTCTTTTTCTTCACTTTCTCTTTTATTACAATATCTCGAAGTAAACCTCCGACCACTGATATCTTGTGGAAATTTAAATCCATAGAGTGGGTCGGGAGAACCTCTATTTACTAAATATATTTTTCCTTCATCTATTAACCTATTGGGCCACGTGGCTGGGTCGACAACTAAAATGGATGTTGATTCTGTAGAAACACTTGGAGTTGCAATAGCACCTTCACCTAAAATAGCAGCTTCACCTGCAATTGCCTTCACCTGTAACAGCGCCTTCACCTGTAATAGCACCTTCACCTGCATTATCACTTGACCCAGAAGTAGAATCACCAGGTTTACATATTATATTGGAATCGGACGTATGTTCTTCTCGAGATTTAAGTGGAATCTCAGCTATAGCATCGGTTTCTGGTGTGGGTGACGATTATTTATTTCGCTCACCTTTCTTCAAAAATATCTTTTTCAAGTCTTCGTTTTTAAGGTTCCGAACCTCAAAAAGAAAAAACGGAACCCAAATAGGATCGCTTTGTTGTGGGTTTTTTTTTTTGACAGTCTGTCTGTCTGTCAAGACCCTTTATCTCGGGAACGCGTGTTGGTATCAAGTTGGACAGAAAACCATATAGTCAAGTCTGCGGTCCCTTGATGCTGTGAAAAAATCAAATTTTTAAGTTAACGAAAAAAAAAATACGGTCGTTTATGTCGCAGAAATAGTAGATTATGTGACTAGGGGATAAAGCAGTGTCTTTAAGTCGCGGGCGGCATGTTGAATTCTGAACGAAACGAAGGTTGCTAATTTTAATCCCGAACGTCAGTGAGGGAATTATATAATTAACTCCCGAGCACTGCGAGGGAGTTAATAAAGAAACCTGAGTGAAGTGAGGAATTCAAGCCGCCCAAGACAAAGACAGTTTTATCTCCGTGTTGGATACTCTACTTTTTACACCATCTGTGAGATAATTAAAAGACAATTTAGTAAAACAAATCATATAATAGAGAAATATTAGTATTATTTACGAGTTAATCATAACTATCACTCAAAATGTTTTGGGATTTGAAATAAACAAAATTCACTACTCAAAGATTCTATAGTTTAAATTTTCTATAACGCTCCCGCTTGTTCATTACTTTTTTTTAGAAACTTTTCGTATTCTGCTTTTTTTTTGTTAGTGGTCAGTTTGAAATTTGCATGAACTTGTTTGATGCACTACATTTTAATTCACTTATTGCTGACAGTTTTTCACGTTCCAAATTCAAATCTTATTATTCCCTAGGGATCGCCCATACTGCATTATCTCCCTAGGGACATAATGACTTGCTCTAAGTAATGGTTGTATGACGTATAAAAGGGCATTATCGAGCAGGTGGTGTAAAAACGTATATTTCGACCCTCTCAAGGAAATCAAAATTCATAAGGTAGTTCCCGTTGACCCTGAATCCTGAAAACAGTAAATTTGTTATTACGTCACAAAAAAAATTGCGATTCGGAAAAATCTTCGAAACTCCATTCAGGAATTGAACTGTTTACATAAGTAACTTTGTACGGAACCATCGGTGCACGAGCCCGACTCGCACTTGCCCAGTTTTTTTTTTTATATTGGTGTCCCGACAAACGTGATCTACCGTCAGCCATTCTGTAGAGTAAAACTTACTACTTTTAAATTTCGACGTATTAAATTGTCAGTAAAAAAATAAATTAGAGCAACAGTAAAAAAGTAAATCAGGATTAAACTGTATTAAATCATTTTTTACTTAAATGATAAAAATAAATCTAATAAATAAGTACCAATCACCAGAAACTGGCAACACACGCTCTAAACATAAGCTATTGTCTATAAAAGGGTAATCCCTTACGACCCAAATCTAATGATGTGACTAAAATTTTGATAAAAGTATCTAGTACTTTTAGAAAATATCGGAACAAAAGTATCGTGTCCAAATATACTTGGTATCGAAATGAAAGTATCGATACTTCTCAGGTATCGGTACTTTTTGCGGATCCCTACTTCTTCTTTCTTTCTTTCGAACTATAATAATTCAGTTAAGTAAAATACTTAAATATTTCCACTATCCAACCTGAAGTAGATTGGAAGGTGGCACATAAAATTCTCAACCTGCCAACTTGGGTGTGGATGACTAATGGCTAGGTTGGAAGATACTGAATAAGTCAATTTTACCACTCCTCATATTTTGCCGCTATGGGCAAATGCCCAGCATCGCTAAGGGACGGCCCGCATACATACAAAAGGGAAGCCGACTGTCATTAGACGTTAGACAGAGTTATCGCTGTAACAGTTATTGTTGGTACTAAACATTTTGTCTATGAAACATTTTGCCTCAAGTGTGCGCGTCTTCATAATGATTTGTAAAGCAATATCGTCTTTATATAGACTATAAAGACTGTCTTGTCTCAATAGTGTGCGCTCAGCCTTAGCAATTCGTAGCATAAAACGGTTACTGAAATAGCCAATTGATGAAACAAAACAAATGAAATCCCTTGATTGAGTGATGAGTTTAATTAGCGGTTGTGGTTATGTAGCTTCAGTTATATAAGATGTTTTCATTGACCATAGCTAGGTCCTGACCCGTACACAGCCACTTGACCTATTAATACATTTATCAAGATAAATTGAAGGCCTGAATATCTATATCACACCATAGCGCTACGATTGTGTAAACAGAAAAAGAAAACATGCAATTCGAATTAAATAATAGCTAGATACTATTAAATAATATAAAACGGATGGTGGGTAGTGAATGCGGTAAAGCGTTAGTTTTACATACTCTTTGGAATGCAGATCTTAAACAGTATAGTCAAGTTAATCTGCCTAAAAATGCTTCCAGTCTAATCGGATGCAGCTGAGATCATATCAGTGTGTTCATGGAGCAACTACTCCCATCTAACATATAACCCTAATTATATAACTGAACTCCACAACACAACCCAGTACCTGTAACTGGGCAACATGACACACAAGGGTGTTTAGACTGGTTGTCAGACTTAAGAGGTTACTTCTCCACTCGCCTATTGTCAATGTCGAGCATGGTTTAAAAGCTAGTTGCTTCATTTAACGCAATCCAACGCGATGATACCGGAAGACGTAGCGTTGGAAGGCCTCCTACAAGGTGGACCGATGACTTGGTAACGGTTGCGGGAGTCCGATGGATGCGAGATGCACAAGACCGTTCATTGTGGCGACACTTGGGGGAGGCCTATGTCCAGCAGTGGACGTCTTTCGGCTGAAATGATGATGATGATGATGATGACGCGATGATTGATGAAGAGGCAATGCGAAAAAACTTTAAGTATACAAAACCTGACCGCCATATCAAACAAATGAACTAAAAAGTAAAAAACATTTTTTTTGTTGAACTGTATAAATAAACATGAAAGTAGTCACACAATCACTCACTGACTAAACACGATGTCTCGAAAACTGCTTGATCTGCAAATCAAATACCGTCTATAGTGTAGTAAGTAATGAAGGTAGGTATTACTATTTAGATGGTATTAACTGAATAAACCTACTTCACTTGAAATAAAGTATCACATTCCAGCATTTAGCTTCATTTTTATCTGTAGATCATTATGAAATAAATCAGTGATCTGATCAACCATGCACTATTAACATTTTTGGTCCCTATCAAAGTAAAAAAATCTAAAAAGTCTTTAGTCTAATCTTTGAGTTTTATGCCTAAATATTTTTATATAGATTAGAGTATAGATTACAGTATAATGGGGTAATAAAAATATTTACTACGTTTAACTTGGTGAAGTCACGGGTCACGTTTACAACGACTCGGTACTGTACAGTACCGGTCATAAATCCATAAGCAGTTTTACAAATCACAAAAACACTCTTGTTTTAATCGAGAATTCTTAATAATTATCTACGATAAGTTTGACTCGATGAAATGTTTCCCTAATTAATAGTTGAACTTGTTATTTGTAAAAAAGACAAAAAAGAGTGTATACCTGTAAAATAATATCATTAATATATACCTCTAAAATAATATAATAATACCTACTGCGTTTTAGGACCTGCACGAGCATCAATATGAATAATTGGCGGGAATTTATGCAACATAGGCCTGAGTCAGATATATCAAAACGATTTCAAAATCCGATATCAGTCACAAGCCGGTACGTATCGATATCTCTAACTAGAAAAAACGATTTCAAAAACTGCCAGTCGCTGTACACGTGCGCCCTGTGGGTCAGTTATACACAGGGTTCGTACAATGCTCTACGAGTCCAGTATAATAATGCGTTCCGGGTATTACTGGGGTTGCCGCGTTTCTGTAGCGCGTCGGGGATGTTCGCGGACGCGCGTGTTCCGGATTTCGGCTCACTGATGCGGCTGAGAATCGCATCACTGATGCGTCGGATGCGCGACAGCCCCAATAGCCTCGTGGCTACTGTAGCCGGCAGGGTGGATGGCCTAATGGTGTCTCACTGGATGGCGGTACACAGACCGGCTTTCAGGTATGTGAAGTAGGCTCATTGTATTGTACTGTATTGTGTTGTATTGTATTGTTTTGTTTTGTATTGTATTGTTTGTCTTTTTGTTTTTCTTTAGTATGTATTTATTTAATGTTTTTCTTTTTAATGTTGTTGTTCAAGCTATGGATCTCTGGTCTGACAATAAAGTTAATTATTATTATTATTATAAAAAACCGAAAGCCAAGGCAAACGCCTAAAATCTGAAACGCGCACGCGTAAAATCTGAAATCTAACCGAAATCGCAATATATTCGCCCTATCCTTTTTATTCCGCTATGTTCCGCTTAGTTAGAAAGAGAGAAGGCGAATTTCATATCGCATCGGTCAGTTTGCGTTTGGATATCCATAAAAATCGGTTTGTAAGATTCAGATACGATTTGGATTCGTTTGGTGATACAGATCGTTAGCGTTTGGTTTGCTTTTCGTTTTTTGAACGCAATAGATTTACACACAAATCGTTTTGTGATATCCAGATATTTTTAGTCCGATTGGATTTTTTGGATTCGTTTGGTTATCGGTTTGTCAGTTACCGAAATCCAACCAAAATCTATTGTATATCATTGGCATTATGCGATCAATGTCATCCTTCTATTAAACTATGTAAAGACTACATTTTCGTGAATATGCGTTAATTTATTTTGGTTTTGGTCTAGCGTTTAATATCTAATGTTTTCGTTCAGATGAAAACTTGACCTTGACCATCGAATTGCATTACTTAGCTGATTTTCTATATGTGTATGTAGTTTAGTGTAGTAGACTTTAAATTAAAGTCAATAAATGTAAGGTAACTAGTTCTTATTACTTTTTCTAAGTTTTGACTTTATTATATTGATTTTATATAAACGTGTAGGTACCTACTGTTTTAGTTTTAATTTTTTTTACCACTTCTAACTAAAGCATGAAGAAAATCGAGCAAATCTCTATTATATTTTCGATATATAATAGAACTAAATCTAAGTAGAGAACGAATTGGCGAGACTATGCAATACAGAAATCAGATATCTAAAAACTTTAATTTATAATGAAATCTTAAATCGGATATAATATATTCGTTTACGTTCAAAACCAAAAACGCCCATATCTAACCCTGCGTTCCGAATTGCGTCGTGGTCGTCAAAAGCGAAAATATTGCGAATCCAACCAACGCGCAACGTCACAATTATTAATCAATAGCCCATATATTGGCTAAACTGTACTATACCGGACAACGAGTTTTACGCTCATAATTTTATATTGGAAAGGTATATGTCTAAAAAGTAATTACGCAAAGTCTCAATGTTAGGAAACATATAGTTTTGAGAAAAAAAATAATTAAAATCGATAATTTTTCGTAATATTTGACGCCATTTTGACAGATTTCGTTCACTTTTTACTTTGTTTGTAATATTATGACAAAGGTATTAGTTCATACAGCCACAATGAATATTTACAAAACGCAAATTTTCTTTTATTTGCATTAAAAATGACGAATAATATAGCCAAATGACGAGTAATATAGCTAAATGACATATTATACATCATCTAAGTGAATTTAGCTTGTCCAATGCTAAATTAATAATATTTGAAAAAAGTAAAATACATGTTACTACTTAATAAATAGTTTATTATAATTTTAGTGTTTAATTTATCAAGATCTTATTACTTAGTTTACATGAAAGTATACAATTGCTACCACCCACTGGTTAGGTTAGGGTTATTTTTTTTTAAACCACCCAGAAAACTTTTTTTTCAATCTAAATATATGAAAGTATACAATTGCTACCACCCACTGGTTAGGTTAGGGTTATTTTTTTTTTAAACCACCCACAAAGCTTTTTTTTTTCAATCTAAATATATGAAAGTATACAATTGCTACCACCCACTGGTTAGGTTAGGGTTATTTTTTTTTAAACCACCCAGAAAACTTTTTTTCAATCTAACTATATGAAAGTATACAATTGCTACCACCCACTGGTTAGGTTAGGGTTATTTTTTTTTTAAACTACCCAGAAAGCTTTTTTTTTTCAATCTAAATATATGAAAGTATACAATTGCTACCACCCACTGGTTAGGTTAGGGTTATTTTTTTTTAAACCACCCAGAAAGCTTTTTTTTCAATCTAAATATATGAAAGTATACAATTGCTACCACCCACTGATTAGGTTAGGGTTATTTTTTTTTAAACCACCCAGAAAGCTTTTTTTTTTCAATCTAAATATATGAAAGTATACAATTGCTACCACCCACTGGTTAGGTTAGGGTTATTTTTTTTTTAAACCACCCAGAAAGCTTTTTTTTTCAATCTAAATATATGAAAGTATACAATTGCTACCACCCACTGGTTAGGTTAGGGTTATTTTTTTTTTAAACCACCCAGAAAGCTTTTTTTTTCAATCTAAATATATGAAAGTATACAATGGCTACAGTGGGAGGTTAGGTTAGGGTTATTTTTTTTTTAAACCACCCAGAAAACAATTTTTAGTGCACAGATATTTTTATACAATGGTAGAGCGCTCTCCGACACAACAATTTTTTTTTTTTTCATCTAAATACATGAAAGTATACAATAGCTACAGTGGGAGGTTAGGTTAGGGTTATTTTTTTTTAAACCACCCAGAAGACTATATTTCAGTGCACAAATATTTGTAGACAATAGTAGAGCGCTCCCCGAGAACAAATTTTGTTTTTTTCATTTTTAAATACTTGAAAGTATACAATTGCTACTGTGGGTGTATAGTTCAAGGGGTTTAGGGTGATTCTCCTTCCTAAAACCCCGAAATCTGCCCCAAAAATAGGTAAAATGTACGATTTTGTGATTCCTAACCTCAAAATTTGAATCTTGAATATCTCCAAAAGTATATGATTCCTAGATTTGGGAGGGGGTTTGGGGGGGTGGGGACACCCCCCCCCCTCCCACCCCTCCCCAAAAAACCCACTATTTCGTTGTCCGCTATAGTACAGTTTTACCCATATATTTATTTTGTGAGTATTAAAGATCGGATTCGCGATATAATCACTTTTATCGCAATTCGGAACATGGGGTAATGCAACATTTATGTCAAAACAAAGTCAGAGACATGTCAAAAAATCTTCAACTCTGTAGAAAACCTAACCTTACTTTGAAATTTTACAATTACTTTTATCGAATTAGGATTAATTAAACAAGTCGCTTAAAAATCTTCATCAGTATGTTACGTAACTGCCGAAAAGTGTTTTTTAAGAACAATATTTGTCCAGCCATTATTCATAAAAAGAATTTCCTTACCAATGAATACAAATGTACAGAAGCTTGGAATAACATGAACTCCTCACCTGTGTTTAATAAAATAAGTATACATGATTTCTACAATGTATTAGACCAAAATTATGCTTCTAAGGGAGTAATAAGTGCTATAGACGTTGATATGTTTGCCAACGCAATGAAAGATGCTAGCCATCTTGAAGAATTAAAGGATCTACTTCATAAACTCAGAACTACAGCAGAAACGGGCAACATGTTAGATTCGACACAGCAAGCTACAGTGAGAAATTTCATTGAGTTTGGTGATGTTAAAGAACTGGTAGGAATATTAAAAGATCCTCTTAACTTTGGTGTGTTCCTTGATGACTACACTGCAAATATACTACTGGACAAATTAATAACATTACCAAATTTTGAACTTGCTGCAAGGGTGGCTTCTTTGATAATGCTGCAAGAAGAATTCAACAATGAAATAACATGCACATTGTGTCAATATGCTTGTTACAAGTACATCAGTACATATACAATTGAGCCAACAGAACCAGCACCAGCTACAGAGAAAAACAAAAAAGTTGAAGAAGTTAAGATTAGAGTAAAATTCCTTCGAAATCCCTTCTTTGATGATCATTTTGATATCATAGATACTTATACATTATCAGGAAAAACATTAGCATGGGTTTCTGAAAGGGCTTCAAGTAATTTGAACAATAACCTGCAAATTATTGGGTGGCTTGTCTACAAAAAGCATGATAAACTATTAGCCTTCTGTGAGAAACTGAGCAGTGACAAATCATTTAAAGTGAACATTGAGATTCTAGAACTGCTACAAAGAGAAAATGCTAGTGCAGAAGCCGAATCAAAAGCAATTCTCGAAAACTGTATTACAACTTTGAGTAAATGTGAACAAAACTCAGATACATCCCTGGAAGAGTCAATAAAAATTGCCATTGAGAATGCTATCAATAAATCACACAAGAATGATGTTGCACAGCAGAAACAGGTCAGTTGTATTACCCAATTTATTATCATTAATCATTATAAAAACATTTATCTATTTGAAATTGTTACAGTAAATGGTATGCTGCTTAGTATCTAAATTTTCATTTACTTTGTTTTTAGCTATTCCAATCATGGGCGAAATTAAGAGATGAGAAGCTTGAAGAACAAGCCCAAAGACTAGACCGAGCATGCCGCATACAACTCATCCAACAAAAACAAAATGAAATGAAGGACCAAGAGCAGAAATTGTGGTTCTTTGAGAATGAAGATCAAATTGATCTTCAAATAGAAGAAAAAGAAAAACTTGTTGACAAATCTATCTCAAAGAAAACTGCAACTAAAACTTCTGATGAGAATTATATTCCACCTGAAATTCGCCCAAAAAGAAAATAGAGTTATGGAATCTTAGAATAAACAATTAGATTACTTACATCATTGTTTTATTGAATATTAAATTATTATGTAGATATAGATTTATACAAAATATTAAATATAACTAATAATGACTAAGCACTACTATTTAAATCATTTTAATAAATATAATTACAGGAATGATAACAATGCAACTTTTTTCAGCATAATTATATAAAATATAGGCCATAGTAAGTTAACCTGGTAGGTTCAAGTTCAACAAAATAAGTAACCAAATAGATAATCTTACTTTTGATAAAGCATTTATAAGATAAATCTTTTAGCTCTCTTCCTGTATCTTGGTGAGATCAAGTTGTATTTTCCTCAAGGTATCTTCAGTTCTCTTCGCTGTCTCAGTCTTTATGTTTTCTTCTAAATCAACTATATCCCTTGCTAATGTACCAGTATCATTGACAAGGGAAACAATAGTATTGCACTCTGAATGAAGTAGGGCTAACAGTTTGTAAGCCTTCTTTGCTTGGTCATCCTTCTTTGCATCCTAAAATGTAAAAAAAAATTACTGTCTGTTTACCTTTTGATATATATTTAACATTTCCATTGTATTTATGCTAACCCTGAAGAGTGTCTCATCAGCTATAGAAAAGCACCTATCTAGTTGCCCTTCTAATGTGTTGATTTCTTTTTGTAACTGTCTTGTGTCATCTAATATCTTCTTTATCTCCATGTTTTGCTTGTCAACATTACTTATTATTTCCAAAATGCGTTTTGTGTATATTGATCTGTAAAAAAATACACTGTTGGTAAAAAGAATTCAATAGATATTATTTATTTAGCTCAGGTACTTACATCATATAAAATTCTAACAGTAAAAAAAAAGTTATTATTTGTTGTAATGTACAATCAGCCCTACATGAGGCTTACATACTAATTTATTCATTTAAAAAATACACCCTATGTTTTTAAAGCAACTCAATTTGACAGAAAGTCAGACTTTATGTGCAATAATAATATATTATTACTTGCAACAAACCTTTTATTTCCACCCCTTAACTTTCCATAGCTCTCCTTTAATTGGTTACCCAATGTCTCTTTCTTGTCATGTTCTTCTTTCAATGCCTTGGCAGACTCCTTCAAACCCGTCAATATCTTTCTACACTGGCTTCTCTCAGACTGAAAATATCATTATTTTGTTAAGAATGATTAACAATTTTTGTGAAGATTATGAAATATGAAACTACACATACTTCCATCAGGTTCATACTATTTGTAATTTTGTCGATTTCAACCATCATAGACAAGTTCCTAGATGTTAATTCTTCACTTCGTCTATGCAAACTATTGATGTTTGATTGTACTTTTTCTATCAAACCATCTGCCACACCTTCTGCATCAATATCAGTTATTCCAATACTATCTAGAATGTTGTGTACATTTTTCAAGTCAGCATCTGCCCTTTCAAATGATTTTTGTGCCTGTAATAAATTTAAATGAGCCATATCAAGACATTTTTAATTAGTATTTACATAAACATATCATATTCTTGCTTTATTTATATATTTGCCATTTATGGTCAAATTTGGCAAATCAATGCATGTTTGATGGCAATAGGTACCTAGATAAATAATAATTTTTACATTTACAAAAGGACTGGAATAATAAACTACCTGTGAAAATTCAACTTCCATAACATTCTTTTCACTCTCAAGTGTATCCAACTTCTGCCTTAAGACAATAGCCATTTCTTTTAATTCTTTAAGGCTTTTATTTGAGTCATGCTTTATTTCAGGTTCTTCAACTATTGTCTGTTGTTCTGTATGGAGCTCTGGTTGTTGAGTTGGTAACACTGATATGCTTGTTTTACTCAGTTCCTTTATTTTAAGCAACTTTTCTATTACTTGTTCATCACTTAGACATGTCTGGGTCGATGCAGAAGTCAGATCTAAAAAAAATCGAACATAAGTGATAACTTCCTTCTAAAGCATTTTAACTTCTATTTCAGCCAAATAAAAGTATGTAGCAATATACCATAATTTAATTTCACCTGTGGCACTAAAATCTCCTATTTTATTTGAAATAGGTTTGCAGCATGGTGGTATCCAAATGGTTTTGAGTTCTTCTCCAATTTTATTACTGATATCTTGCTTTAATAATGACTTTTTGTTAGCAGATGGCAAGCTTGTTGGTGCCTGTATACCTTCATTTGGTAATCTCTCTATTAAAAACATAAACACTTGTCTCAGCTCACATTCATTATGATATAAAAAAGTTTGATAACCCACATCATTTTTATATCCTAAATCCTGTAATAAAATAATTGAAAGAATGTAAAACAACAAGTTTTATATGAAAATCATTATCTATTTCTACATTATCTATATATTTATATATAAAAGGAGAAACTGACTGACTGACATATCAATGCACAGCCAAAACTACTGGGACTAGGAGCGTAAAATTTTGCACAAGGCTTCCTTTTATGACATAGGCAAGAGAGGATTTTCCAAAATTCAACCCTAAAGGGGTGAAATAGGGGTCTAAAGTTTGTATGGACAAACCAACTTTCACATGGGTGAAGAAGCTGGCAGAATTCATGTTTTTTTTTTGTTTGTAGTAGTTAATATCTGAAAGTACTGGTCCGATTATCACTGATAGTAAGCTGCTTTATTCTGGAGTGACATAGGTTATATTTTAAGAAGGCAGGCGAAGCTGCGGGCAAAAGCTAGTTCTAAATAAATATAAATTGTAGCTACCTTACAAATAGATGCAATCTGAGACGCCACTTCTATTCTATGGGAGACACCAGATGGCAAGTTTCTGGTTACCTTAACAGATGGATTTATGGTGCTTAAACATGTAGATGCAGATTCAATAATTGTATGTACAGGCAGTTCATTCATACTTTTGACCTCATCACTTATGTTTCTGAAAAACAAAGGCAATTAAGGTACAAGAGGAAACAGCTTATATACTTACATAAATATTTTACTTAATATTATCACAATCATACATACACATTCAATTGACGAAGAAAATGTAAAATAATGGAATCCACTTCCTCCATGCTTGTACACAAAGCCGCTGTACTGTACAGACTAGAGAGGGATATACTGGTAAACCTAAAAACCAACGGGCTTTCAAATTACTTGAAGAAATAAAGTTTAGACACCATTGACGTTATGATTAGTGATAATTATTGAATTGTTTTGTTGATTGCTGATTGGCAGTAAGTGACAACGTTTCCGTTTTGTTACATTATTGTGTGATTATTCTTATTGACATTATTGTTTTCAACTTGTCAGAAAATCGATCGATGACAAACAAAACAAGTAATTCATTCAACTGTCAGTTGTCACCGTAATGACGTTGCATTGACAGATTGTTTTTTTTATTATGAAGCTGTTTTAAGCAAGGTTCATAAACGGTTCTGTTCAAACCGAAAACAGTCAGAAGCTTCAAGTGGGTAGAAAGTGCAAGCAGGCCCCGGAAAGAAAGTGGCAATCGACTCAATTGCCAAAAAACAAAGACCGACTTAAACTAGACCATTTTAAAATATCTATTTTTAGGTGGGAAGTCATCCAATGACATCTTCCGCCCTTGGGCGGGTAGGAGGGCGTGTTAGACTTTTACTGACTAAAACCCACTCCTAGTTCCTTCGTTGCCTTTCATTCCAGGGCCGGGTTTTCCTTTCAGAAGCGAACCCGTGGCCCCAGGCTTCGACCCTGCTGGGCCCGTACAATTTGCTGATATCTCCATGAGGAACACTATGTTCCGTCGACGACTTGGGCTTGGTCCGAACGGATGCCTGTCTTTATAGACATTCTATATTACACCGTCCCGTGTTCACGCTAAAGACTTTTAGTTGCAGTCGTTTCACTTTTAGTATTAACTAGGACGGAGTACGTTGGTGTTTGTTTGGTGTTTTAAATTTTGGCATTCCTACGGACTTGGATTTGTTATCTTTGGGAAACTACGTTCTGCTGTTACAATCTGGACTTTGTTATTCCTTACAAATAAATTGCAATTTCCACGCTACGCCTCTCTCTAAGTATAAGCACAGAATAAGAAATAGTACAAGTAGTCTAAGTAAACAATCTGTGAAATATAAAAAAATATGTCTTTCAGTGTAAGTTGACAATCTGTGATTTATAAAACTTTTAAATAAATAAATACCATGTTTTTTTAGCTTATCGTTTCATTTTAATTTAATTAAGAATCCTTGAAATATAAGTAATTTTTAACACAATAGGCAAAACAATAAGCAATAGGTTTTCTGTAAACAGTAACCCATGATCTTTATCACTCTATCGATTCACTCGAAACAGTTTTTTATTAAGAATAAAATATATTTTTGCTTCTTATCGGTAGTACTACATATTAAAAGGTGTTCTTTACGAAAAAGAACTCGTTAATACCTAATTTCATCGATAGATAATCACGACTTATTTCTACACGATATCGTACAACAGCTCCTGAAATATAAACCTAGGATTTTTTGTGTATAGTTTCGACAAACTCAAATCTACGTTTTACAAAAAACATCAAACCTCTACGATTCTTTTTCAGCGACATATCGACGATAATATGTTTGTCACCGTTTCGATGGCGTGGCCATGAGGTTTTAGTCTTACAGCTTCTGAAATAATTATATACCTAAGATTTTTCGTTGTATTTTTACAGTCTGTGTTTTACGAAAAAAATTCAGGTCTCTGCGATGCATTTTCAGCGAAATATCGACGATAATAATATGTTTCAGAAACAGAAACGTTTATTTCAAATAGACCAATTATAGGCACCTTATAGGCACTTTTGAATTTTCAAAATGTCGGTCAGTCAAAAAAAAATACAAGTGAAGCTAAATTGCATGTTCCAAAACGTAGATGATCTCTATGGAGAAGAACGTGCAAGAAACTCCATGGACACTTTTAAATCATATTATGATATGTGTTACATAAATCTTGGTTACATATTTCTTGTCGCTTCTAATATATAATAATAATAATAATAATAATAATAATAATAATCTGTGGCTCGGCTGTCAACCAAGTGACAAGCAAAAATTTTCCCTGCACAATTTTTTTACAACAAATTAATTTAATAAATCCCAAACCACCTTAAAATCATGACAATAAAAAGAAATAACAAATATAAGAGAAGAACAAAAATGACAATAATAGAAACTATGGAAAATTGAAGCTGAAAAGTGAAAAGACAGCAAAAATGTTGACCAGAGCCGCAGCTCGCCGTGCACGCCTACCACCTCCGGCCTCGTCGCTCAGCTCCGCCTCGCCGCCGCCGGAATCCAGCCCCACCGTGAGTGCTGTGACACCGGCCGTGGCAGTTGCGTCGAGCTCCAGCGACGAGTACTTTTCTCCGCCCACGTCACCACCACCTGCGCGTCGACGGAGAGGACGCCGGCCGCCGAGTGGCTTAGGACCTCGAGGCCCACCGGCCTCTGATAGGGTCCCAGCTCCCGGCGGAAGTGTGCAGCGCATGCGATGGACGCAATCCATCAATGAGAACGTCATGCGCGCATACTATGGGGCTACAGAGGGAGGAAACAACCTGACCGCGTACCGTGTTCGGATGCTCTCTTTGTTTCAGGTGCTTGAGCCAGCCGTCAACGTTTCGGCCCAACGACTGTCGGATCAGGTGCGGGTTATCCAGCGTAATCATATGTTGGACGATACTGTACTTGATCGCCTCCGAACGGAAATGAGTAACCATGCCATTGCTCCTTCGTCGCAGTCCAGTGCGTCGCGTGTGGTACCAGTCATGGTACCACAGACTGCGGAACCACCGTCCTACCATCTTTCCGGGCATGCTGACGAAGAGATTACTGACATGGTTACACATGTAAGTACCCAGTGCAACAATGAATTGAGGAGTGCTTTGGAGTGTGCTATTCGGGAGTATCGCAACATGCCACTCGAACTTAGGCCGCGCTTACCTCGTTTGCCCATGCATAACAAGAATAAGGCGCTGGTGGCTGCTCTGGATTTGCAGTTGTCAAACTATTTTGACGACTGCGAAGATCTCACTGATACACACTCGATAATGTACTGCGCAGCTGTTGCGGCATGTCGTGTAGCTCACGTCAAGTTTCCAAACTGTGACGTAGCTACACGACCGAAACCAACCGTGCCGGCTTGGCAGTGCAGAATCGAGCGTCGTATTGGTGGGGCCAGAGCACTCATCGGCAAACTAATCTGCTTCAGGGAGGGCAACACTCGCCCAAGAGTGATGCGCTTTGTGAGACGGGCGTTTTCAGGGACTGATATCAGCCCCCGAGACTATATGTCCCGTGTCACAGAGCGCATCGACTTCCTGAAGCAGAAGATGTATGCATGGGCAAACCGCATCCGTAGGTATAAGCGGCGGGTGGAGCGATACACCCAGAATCGCACATTCCGGAGTAATGAAAGGTGGGTTTATAGGTCTTGGGAGAGACCGGACCAAGGTGTGACTGATGCGCGCCTCCCGGATGATGACGCCATGAGTTCATTCTGGCGCAGCATCTGGTCGGTGCCTGTCAGTCACACCGAGGGTGACTGGACTCGAGAGGTCGAGCGTGCGTGCGATCCTATACCACAAATGGGGGCAATTGACATCAGCCCCCAAGATGTAGCTCGTGCAGTCCGTCCGTTGCCAAACTGGAAATCTCCAGGGCCGGATGGACTGCACAATTTCTGGATTAAGTGGTTTTCAAGATCGCACGCTCGCTTGGCATATCAGTTCCAGTCTGCCTTAGAGTCCGGGTCGCTACCGGAATTCCTAACAACAGGAATAACCCACCTGCTCCATAAGTCAGGTAGTACTGCGGAGCCTAAAAATTATAGACCGATCACGTGTTTGCCGACGGTCTATAAAGTTCTTACATCCATACTGCGAAGCAAAATTAATAGTCATATTGACAAAAATTTTATCATGTCACCTTCTCAGAATGGATGTAGGAACGGGTCCCGCGGTACTAAGGAGCTGCTCCTCATTGATATGACCATTAGCCAACAGGTTCGACGTTCCCGAAAGGATCTGTCGACATGTTGGATAGATTATAAGAAGGCCTATGACTCTGTTCCTCATACATGGCTCATGAGGGTGCTAGAATTGTATAAAATTGATACAACACTACGCACCTTCCTGATGTCGTGTATGAGACAATGGAGGACGGTCCTTCGCTATCCAGGATGTCGACATATCCAGAGGAATAACGAACCTGTAAGGATCGAGCGAGGTATATTCCAGGGTGATAGTTTGAGTCCACTTTGGTTTTGCCTAGCCTTGAATCCTCTCAGTACACTGCTGGAGAATTCAGGTCTAGGCTATCGGTTGAAGAGAGGTGGTCAGGTAATATCTCACCTACTTTACATGGATGACCTGAAACTTTTTGCCCCCAACAATCTGCAACTGATGGAGCTACTGAAGGTAACCGAAACCTTCAGTAGTGCCATCAGGATGGAGTTTGGTGTGGACAAATGTGCGGTCATGCATGTAAAACGAGGGGAGGTTGTGGAATCTGTGGGAACTCAACTCACGGATTCCATAAACCTGAGATCCCTCTCTCCAACCGAAACCTATAAGTATTTGGGTATGTCGGAAGCTCTAGGCATCAATATCACTGACATGAAGCAATCGTTGAGGGAACGTTTCTTTGGTCGCCTGAAGAAGGTATTCAATAGCCTTCTTTCAGGCGGAAACAAGGTGCGTGCCTTCAACGGTTGGGTCATGCCGGTATTGATGTACTCTTTCGGCGTACTCAAATGGACTCAAACGGAACTTGACGCCCTGGATAGGAGGGTCCGCACACTGCTGACTGCATATCGAATGCATCACCCACGATCGTCGGTGATGAGACTGTATATCCCGAGGAAGTGTGGAGGTCGAGGTTTTTTAAATGCTAAGACCCTACACAACCGCGAGGTATGCAGTCTCAGGGAATATTTCCTAGCTGCCGACGTGGGTATGCATCGAGATGTAGTGTCAGTGGACAAGGGACTCACCCCGCTCTCAATGGCTAACGAGAACTGGCGCAAACCGGTAGTGCTTGACACTAACGACCGCAGGGAAGTATGGCAGAGCAAGGAACTTCACGGACGCTTTTTCCGGGCCCTTCATGGGCCCGATGTAGACCAATTGGCGTCCGTAGCCTGGCTGCGTTTCGGTGACCTCTTCGGGGAAACCGAAGGTTTTGTCTGTGCAATTATGGACGAAGTTATCATGACGAATAACTACCGGAGATTTATTGTGAAGGACGGCACGGTTGACATCTGTCGGGCATGTCACCGTCCGGGAGAATCAATTCGTCACATTATCTCTGGTTGTTCTCGTCTAGCTAACGGAGAGTATTTGCATAGACACAACCTTGTAGCCAGGATTATCCATCAGCAACTTGCTTTGAAATACTCTCTTGTGGAATCAGAAGTGCCGTACTACAGGTATGAGCCCGACCCAGTTCTTGATAATGGTCATATCACTTTGTACTGGGATCGGTCCATCATCACTGACAGGACTATTGTAGCCAATAAGCCTGATATAGTGGTGGTGGACCGAAGCGAGAGGCGTGCAATGATTGTTGACATATCCGTTCCGCATGACGAGAACCTCGTGAAAGCCGAGAAAGATAAACAAATCAAGTATATTGACTTGGCTCGCGAGGTTGTCGACATGTGGGATGTGGACTCGGCGATCATTGTACCGATAGTCGTGTCAGCCAATGGCTTAATAGCCAAGAGCCTCGACCAACACCTTAGGAGGCTCGCGTTAGGCGGCTGGATCAAGGGCTTGATTCAGAAAGTGGTACTCCTGGACACGGCTCGTATTGTTAGGAGGTTCCTTTCTCTGGAGCCCTGACCGCCGGTAGCTTGGACCCTGTTCCCGATACCGGTGGGACACTATTTTTTATATTTTTAAATGTTTTTTTTATTATTTATTGAAATATTTAAAAATATAATTTATATGTACATATACAAATGAATAAACGAAATAATAATAATAATAATAATAATATTCCACAACTATCACACAACGCCGTCTAGTCCCAAGCTAAGCAGAGCTTGTGTTATGAGTACTAGACAACTGATAAACATACTTATATATTTCTCTAAATACATACATAGTATAGATAAATTACACCCAGACACAGAACAAATGATCGTGCTCATCACACAAACATTTGTCCTGTATGGGAATCGAATATGTGAGCACAATGTAGATAAGTAATAATAATTGAAATAAAAAATATAAAAAAACTAATTTAAAAAAATAGAAATTGAATAAGTCACTGGCAGCTAAGAGATGACCAGTCTCAACTGACGGCACCCATTCACGAGCATGATGCATCAGCCACACTCAGCTCAACCATTTTGAAGGGAACTGAATGACCCAATAACACGTGCCACCATCAGCGAGACATTTGAGTGAGCATGACAAACTCTCAACTGCAATGCTCGTAATGTCAAACAAGTTGTAACCTAATTAAAATGCTCCATGGTAATTCACATTCACAAAACTTGAAAAACAAAGTGCTTCTACATTATACAATGCTATTGTTTCGAAATATAAAAGGTATACGTTATCATAAGCTCTATTGAAATAAACAAATAAAAAAAACTTGAGAGGTGTCAAGGGACACCCGGATGGAACGAAGTTCTTTTCGAAGTTCTTTTCGAATTCCGTTTCATTCCATTTCATTCCATTTCATTCCATTTCATTTCATTTCATTTCATTTCATTTCATTCCATTCCATTCCATTCCATTCCATTCCATTCCATTCCATTCCATTTCATTTCATTCCATTTCATTCCATTTCATTTCGTTTCATTTCATTTCATTTCATTCCATTCCATGAGCATGTTTTCCATTCCTTTTTTTTTTTTTATTCTGGCATCAAACAGTCATATACAAAAATATAATTCTTAAAATAATTGTTTCTTTACAATAGACCTATAGTGCCGACAATGTAATATTAAGGTAAAATTAAGTACAATAAACTCCACATTGGAAGGACGCGTTTGAATTATACATATTAATTTTTTTGTACATAAACATAAATTCACTGAAACACATATTTGTACCAGTTTGATAACTAAGTAAAGTGAAAAAAGTAAGGATAATTAGGTGATATATTGACTTTTTAGCTTTAGTTTCAGGCTATTAAGAGAAATGTTAAAAATATCTATGTCTGTAAATTCTTTGTTATAATTGTTAGTGGAACGGTATAACAATGAGTTACGGGTATATGTTTTATTTAATCGAGGAGGAACAAAAAGTGGTTTTGTACGTGAGGGGCGTACGGGTAGGCGAGTGTGTGCTTTTAGTGATATTTTACCAAGTAATGAAGGAGAATCGGTTAACGAGTTTAAAATTTTGAACAATTGAATAATGTCGAACATATTACGTCTGTTTCGAAGACTTATCAGTTTATGCGCAATGCATCTTCATATGCAGTGTCGTAAGTATTATTGCGATAGTTAAGTGATTTCAGAAACTTTTTTTGTATTCTTTCTATTCTATTTATATGTATATCAAAACATGGGCTCCATACAGGGCTACAAAAATCTAGAATAGAACGAACATATGAAAAATAAAGAATTTTTAGAGTCATAACATTTTTGAAAGGTTTACTGATTCGCAAAATAAATCCTAGGCTGCGAAATGCGGAGCTGACTATACGGTCTATGTGATGGGTAAATGTCAATTTGGAGTCCATAATGATACCCAGGTCCCTAATGGTGGTAACTCTTTTAAGAATTAAGCCATTAATTGTGTAATTGAAATTAAACGGGCAAGTTTTCCGCGTATAGGACATTATAAAACATTTATCTATGTTGAGATAGAGTTGATTTGTTGTACAGTAATTGTGCAATTTTAATAAATCACTTTGTAATTTAGAACAATCGTCAACGGAATTAACCACTCTGAATATTTTAGTGTCATCAGCGTAAAGCAAGTGATTACTGTGGTCAAATATAGATTCTATGTCATTAATGTAAATGTTGAAGAGTAAGGGTCCAATATGGGAACCTTGGGGAACTCCGGAGGGAACCAGGAGGAATTGGGATAAGTAACCTTTGATACAGACTGCCTGACTTCGATTTTTTATATAAGATTGGATCCATCGCAATAAGTTGCCGTGTACTCCAGCCTTCGCAAGTTTTTCAATTAGCATATCATGGTTAATTTTATCAAACGCCTTCGAAAAGTCTGTGTACACGACATCTACCTGTAGATTCTTATCCATGGCTTGCACAAGAAATTCCGAAAAATTTAACATATTACTATCTACGCTGCGATGTTTTAAAAAGCCGTGCTGATGCTGCGAAATGTGATTAGGAACAGCGAGTGAGATTTGAGAGGTTACTATCTTTTCTAAAATTTTACCAAGAACACATAATTTAGAGATTGGTCTGTATTCGGTTACAACATCCTTTTTATTGTTTTTGGGTATAGGGGTTATTATTGATTTTTTCCATTTACTAGGAAACACTCCAGTGTCAATAGACGTGCGAAATATCAAGGTTATTGGTTTCGCAAGAACCTCAGCGCACCTAGATATGAAAATTGGATGGAGGTCATCAGATCCAGCTCCTTTTTTAATATTAACCTTTTTTAATTCATTTAATACTTGTACAAAAGTAAGATTGATTGTGCCTATATCAGCAGTAGAAGATGAATTGTAGGTACAAGGGTGGATATGCGATGACGTCGGAATAAAAACGGAGTTAAAATAGTGATTAAAGGCCTCACAAATCTCCTCACCAGTAGATATTATTTTACCGTTGTACATCATCTTTTCAGGGATAGTATTAGACATTTTTTTTTTGATTTGACAAATGACCAAAATGAATTGGGATCTTTTTTTATATTATCTTCGGAATACCTAATAAAATTTTGATAACAATCTTTAGACAATTTTTTAAATCTACTCCGCAATAACGAAAACGTATGGTAATCGTGAAGGTTACCATATGTTTCCATTTACGATGAAACTTGCATTTTTCGTTGGATAACTTAATAAGTGGTTTTGTATACCAAGGTGGATATTTTTGCCTGGTACTTAAATTGCAGGTTGGCACAAATTCGTTCACAATATTTTCGAGAACACTATAGAAGTAATTCACCATGGAATCTACGTGGGTCATACTTGAAAAAATATTCTCCCAATCGACGGACGCAAGGGCAGTCTTAATTGAGTCATAGTTTGCTTTATAATATTGTCTTTTTATTGTAGATGGGAGCTTGAGTGCGGGACAGAAGTTTAATTTTAAGTCAATTTCTAATGGGTTATGATGCAAATCTTGTGGTACCAATGGATGTTTGCGCATTGAGATAAGGCACAATTCATTACTAAAAATTAAATCTAATATTCTATTGTTATGGTTAAATTGATTGTTATATTGTAAAAAAGATGAGAAATTCATGAAATCGGCAGTGAGGCTAGCTAATTTGTCATTGTTAGTGTATAAATCCATTGAATTTGAGTCATAATTGAAAGACCAAATAGCATGGGATACATTAAAGTCCCCAAGTATAAGGAATTTATCGTTATGGTTACTTAAAGTAAATTCACTCACTCTGTCGCAAAAGGATACTAGCAATGATTCATGACTAGTGCCATGAGGTATATATGTAACTATAATGTGTAAATAGTTAGTAATTCCATTCCATGTGCATGCTTTCTATGAGAGAAAAAAAGAGATGCAGACAGAAACGCGCACGCCGCACGGCTTACAACTATAGCAAAAAAAAAAAAAGTGTCGTGACAACTTTTCGTAAGAATTTTTTCCGTCTAGCCCCCTTTCACAACGCGCGATAAGGAACTTCGTTCTAATAAAATAAAAAACATTTCGAAAACAACAATACAAAAAGAGGATTATTATCTCTTCCAATATTAATATATATATACAGAGTTGATATGACATAGGGACATTAAATTACACTACGTATACGTTTTTAGTATTAATTCGATACGGTAGAAAATAAAATATAAATAAAAATGAGTTTTTTTTTTCAAACAAACTATAGTACGTTATGATATAAGTGTGTAATGTTAGTGATTACCGTCGAGGCGGTATTTAGACCCGAGCCGTGGCGAGGGTCTTAAGAGAGCCAAGAACGGTAATCATTAATTACTCACGTGTGTCATACGACGTTTTACTACGGAAGTAATACAGCCACTGAACTTCACTGGATTAAAAAAAAACACGCCAAAATCCGCGCGCATTACAAAATGGCGGCCAAATACTACAAAAAATAAATAAATTTGAAGATACGATTTATTTACTAAATGTTTTTTATTAAATAAATCGTTTGTACAAGATAAATTTGTCCATTTTAACTTGTAAATTGGATGAAATATTATAAGTAAGTAAGACACTAATTTATATAGGTACTATTGAACGGGAATTAATTCGAATTCAAAATTTGTTTTGCGAACAAAGAGGTTGAACAAAAAGGTTTTAACTACATTATAGCACTAGTGCGTAATGGTAATCAAAATGTCACAGGTTGGTAACGAGTGCCATTATATACCTAAGTGCAGTGCAATAAGAGTCACTTTCTGAGTAAGTGTGTTGTAAAATAGCTTACAAATCAGAGTAAAACGCAAACACCTTTTGTAAATAAATTTAACTGACCTTAGATACCTAGGTATTAAAGCGGCAACGTCGCACGCGCGCGGCGCGCGGGTTTTCTCTCGTATCAAAGCAGTCGGCCGGCGGTGGTGCGGACGGCGGCTTACGCCTTCGCTCGCGCTGGTTTTTATGTTAGTTTTTGAAATACGCGCACAATATCAATCATAACAAAAACACTAAATTTTTTAATTCTTGATGTGTCCTCCATTCAAATTAATGCACAAATTATACCGACGGAGAAGATTGTTATTTATTTTTCTAATTAAATCACTATCCATCGCTAAGCACTTTAATTTGTGAAATGCTAAAATAATCCTATTTTTTAGTTCATTAATTGTATTTACCTCTGAGGCATACACTTCACCCTTAATGTACCCCCACAAAAAGAAATCCATGGGAGTGAGGTCTGGAGATCGTGGTGGCCACCGAACAGGTCCGAATCGACCGATCCATTGCTGCCCAAACATTTCTGTGAGCCGCTCCCTGGAAGCCATCACAGAATGTGGAGGCGCTCCGTCCAGCTGGTACCACAACTTGCGATGAACGGCTAAAGGCAGTTGATCAATGTACTCGTTAACAATTCTAAAAATTTCGCCGCTGTAAGGGTGCTGTCAATAAAAACTGGGCCAATAATATTATTATTATTGATACCAGCCCACACATTGAGATAAAATCTGTACTGGTGTTCAGATTCTCGAAACACGTGTGGATTTTCCAAACTTCAGTACTGGAGGTTTTGCCGATTCCAGATGCCGTTCCGAGTAAAAGTACTCTCATCGGTCCATATTACATTAGCTAAGAAATCACGGTCTTCGGTTGTTTTATTTAGTAGTCATTGGCAGTAACTGTTCCTGACCGGCAAGTCTCTCGATAACAAAGCTTGCACCTTCCGATATTTATAAGGTTTGCGTTTGTTACGTTTTAGAACCTTGTGGATGGTTCTATGACAAACCCTAAACTGCCGGGCGGCTCTGTGGAGACTCGTTGTCGGGTTGCGGGAGAAATGGTCTAAAATTCGTTCTTCCCAAGCAGCGGGTATTTTCCGCGGTGGCACTCCCTCCTATTGCGGCACTATACTTTTATTTTCCCGTATTCTCTGTACTGCCAATTGTATGGTGCGGGCGTTTCTAGGGCAATTGCGACTGTCACTAAACCTCTGTCGGTATGTTCGCAGAGCTAAAGCGGCGTTTGATGACTACGGCGGATGCAGTAGCAACACAATGACCTATTTCTATTTCTTTTACGCGAGGGATGTTTTGCTATGATTGTCACTCTCGTAATGAAAGTGCAAGTGTGTGTATTTATTGCTTCCTTGTTTGCATTGCCATCTTTTAGTGAAAATATTATTTTGTACTTTTTTTTTTTTTTTAAGGTGGGAAATCATCCAAATGACTTCTCGCGATCTGGGTGGAGCGCGAGGGCGTGTCAGACTTTTACTGACTAAAACCACACCTGTATCCTTCAATTACCCTTTGCGTACTAGGACTACGGGTTGCCCTTTCGGAAATTCTCCGCGGTCCTAGCTAGCGGGCATCGGCCCCACTGGGCCCCTACGGTTTGCTGACATCTCTTTGAGGAGCGCGAGGATCACTACGCGCTGTTAACGACTGGGCTCGGTGCGGTTAATTACCGAACAGCCGGACGGCGAGCTACCCAGTGCTCGACGTCCGCAAGCCCGCGTCTACCGTGGCTGGTAGTCGGGGTCGGAATTACGTCGGCTAGGGCGTGAGGACCTTCGTTCCCTCACGCGTGCAGCCTCCTCCTTCGCTAACATTACTGCTTCGCAGAAGGAGGCGACCGCCTGCCATTCCTCCTCGCTCCGGACCATAGCCTGAACCAAGGCCCGACGTGAAAGGTCGCTGCCGCCAATTGCCTCCACGAGGACACGGCGGTGCTCTGCCCAAGCGGGGCACACCTCCACCGTATGCTCCACCGTGTCCTCTGGGTGGTCCACACAATGATGACACCCGGGCGTTGCTTCCGCCTGAATCCGATGCAGGAACCTCCCGAACTTGCCATGTCCGGTGAGGACCTGCGTCATGCGGTAGGTGAGGATGCCGTGTTGCCGCTCCAGCCACTCCTCAAAGAGGTGACTAACCGCCATTATTGTAGCGTGCCCAGCACTGGGTTGCGACAGTCGCCGTCGCCATTCCACCATGAGATCCCGCCGGAACTCGGTCCGCCATGCCGCGACTTGGCGCGGCAGCGGAGTTTCGCCCCGGCGTTGCATCTCCACGCGCAAATCGTGCATGCGTGCAAGGACTGTTGCCTCCAAATCCAATGGTGGCAGGCCAGCAAGAAGGCTCGCCGCCTCGCGGGAAATCGTGCGGTATCCCCGTATCATCCGAATGGCCATGACCCTCTGGCAAGCGTTCAGTATGGCCGCCGGTCGCCTTTGCAGTGACGGCGCCCACACCGGCGCCCCGTAAAGGGCCATGGACCGAACAATTCCCGCGTAGAGCCTCCGGCAGGAGGCGTCTGGACCCCCAAGGTTGGGCAGGAGCCGCTTTATTGCAGCCGCGGTCCGTTCCAGTTTGGGAGTCAGACGTCGAAAGTGCTCCACAAAGTTCCACCGACTGTCGAGGACAAGTCCCAGGTACTTCATCGTCGACCCGACGTCGATGCGAACCCCTCCTACCGTTATTTGGGAACCCGGTGGTGGCGCGTTCCGAGGGCCATGGAAACACATTATTTTGTACTTGTGACTTGCGTCAGAGCGGCAACAACGCATCGTAGGTTATTCTCCAATTTATCGTTTTAAGGTGCATGACCTATGCGTATAGACATAATCAGCTGTTAGGAAAAATACATCGTGTTCAAACGGGGCAAAAACTTAAAAAATCATTTGCGACTAAACTACTGCTCCTATTTAATTGATTTTTGGTACAGAGCTTGAAAATGGTACCTAGTATAGGCAGTTTAAAGGAAAGCCTATCTGTTGTATCAACTTTGTATATATATTATATTTTTTTTTTTTTTTTAAACAAATTTGAAAGTAAAAGTGGCTGTGGCTGCGGAGCAGGACCGGCATTTAACCAAACGTTTTTATCAAGGATATAATCTTCCAGTTTATAATACGCTTGTCTACATAGTGTGCGTTTAATGTTTGGGAATGGAAGTAAGAATCGTGTGACTCCAAAACAGAATGTGTATATTTTTACTGTGCACCTCCTTTTATACAAGTTTACAATATTAAGGACTAAAGACTAAATCAATAGTAACTTAGTATCTACAAAACTCTTAACCAATAATACCTCTCATTTTCAAATTTACAATAAAATCAGCAAGAGCTTCAATATCAAAGACCTAAAGAATTTTACGTGTAAAAAAACCTTAATTAACTGGCTTGCTCTTTTATCGTACGAACAGACAGAGGAAATTTTAAAGTAACACAGAACTACTCCAGTCAAGCAATAAAGAAACACAATATGGCAATAGTATATGGCACATATAAATACACACATACACTACACACATACACTACACACGTACACTACACACATACACTACACACATACACTACACACAAAAACCTTTATTTTAAGTTAGCTTGTTTTTATCCTATTTTTACTTTTTATTATTCATTTTGTTGTTTCATTGTTTACAACAACCTCTTCGATAAATATAAAAAATAAACCGAATTTCTACATGTCCGCCCGATACAATGCTATTATAGATTAAAGTTATCTCAACTCAGGTCCCCAAGATACAGGTCCTACCTAGTTTGGGGACCACCATCTAAATATATGTATAATTAATAATTAGTTACAGACAATATTAATCATTATATAATAGTTTTAAGGTATTCTTTATTTACTGTAACAATGAACAATAAACATTATTCTTATTCTTATTCTTATAATAGCTTTTGTTTGAGCAGCTGGGGTAGCAGGTAACAAGGTTCGCACGTGGGACTTTGGAGTACAATGGCTGCGTAGGCGTGGGTATACTCTTTGATCGAGCAGATGTGGTAGCAGGTAGCAAGGTTCACACGAGGGACCTTGGAGTACAATGGCTGCGTGTTTCTAGCGTGGTAACAGTGATGTGCTGTAGAGTGGCTACAAAGGCATGTTTTAAATTTGGCCTCATTTAGTTGTAGAATCTCAACTGGTATTTTATTATAAAATTTTACACATTACCCCATGTTAGAACTATGTACTTTAGCCAATCTGAACCGAGGTTGACCTAATTTGTTCCTGTTCCTAATATTAAAATTGTGCCTGTCACTTATCTTAGTAAAAAGATGAATATTTTTCTGAACATACATAATGTTTTCATAAATGTATTGACAAGGGACCGTCAGGATGTTTATTTCCTTAAATAGTTCGCTAAGAGAATCGCGTCTGCGAAGATTGTATATGACTCTGATAGCTCTTTTCTGCAGAATAAAAATAGACTCTATATCTGCAGCCCGTCCCCATAGCAAAATACTGTAAGACATGATACTATGAAAGTAACTAAAATAAACTAGTCGTGCAGTATCCACATCAGTAAATTGACGGATTTTTCTGACAGCATATGCTGCTTGTAGCCACCCTACAGCACATCACTGTTACCACGTTAGAAATACGCAGCCATTGTACTCCAAGGTCCCACGTGCGAACCTTGCTACCTGCTGCCACATCTGCTCGACCAAAAAGTATTCCCACGCCTACGCAGCCATTGTACTCCAAGGTCCCACGTGCAAACCTTGTTACCTGCTACCCCAGCTGCTCAAACAAAAGTACTGCACAAAAGCATTGCGTGCCCGAACCGCGTTTATTGGTTAAGTGTTTTGTAGATACTAAGTTACTATTGGTTAAGCTTTTAGTCCGTAATATTGTAAACTTGTATAAAAGGAGGTGCACAGCAAAAATATACACATTCTGTTTTGGAGTCACACGATTCTTACTTCCATCCCCAAATGCTGAACTAAGCCGACCTGCCAGAGATGTTAAATGAGGACCCCATTGTAGCCTCGAGTCAAGCGTGATCCCTAGGAAAACCGTATTCTTGACGAATTCGAGTTTCTCCTTGTTCAATACTGTAGGAGTAATTACTTTTAACATTCTGTAACGCAAATCTTATGCACTTAGTTTTTTTTTTTTTCATTTAATACTAAATTATTAACAGTAAACCAGTTTTGGACTTGCTGTAAAGCATTGTTTACGTCATCAAGACTTGTGGGACGTCTATTGATCTTAAAAATGAACGACGTATCGTCAGCAAACAATACAATATGTGTTTATTTTTTTAATTAATGCGGTAGATCAATAAATGATCTACCGCATCTATTAAAAAAATAACCTTAGGTCCTTAGGTCTTAATATTAGGTCCTTTCCTCTTTTTAGTATATATAAAATATACTAAAAAGAGGAAAGGACCGTGGCGGGGCGGAGGTCTAGGCTAGAGATAGGTCTAGATTGACTTTACGTAAACACAATCGACCCTTTATTTAATCAAATATCGCAATCGATTTTTATGGATTTGGAATTAATTAAGTTTTGTTGAGCTATAAGTATTGAAAAACCTAATTCTGATTGAACTTCTTAAATGCAGGTAACAATACCTATTTTCTTTTAAAACACCAGTAGGTGAAATAAATACTAAAAGCTCCAAAATCCATATTTTATTTTATAGGGGAAAGCAGCAGTGATGATGATGGTGATGACGCCTACGATGACCCCTCAAACAATGATGCAGATATAAACAGAATTGAACAACTGAATTCCCATTAAAATACTTCGTTCTTAAATAAAATTTAAAAAATATATTTTTTTGCTCCCCCTACCCAATTTATTCCATTTGCTAGCTATGATGTCACAACATGGCGCTAAGTCCATCCTATTCTTATTTGAAATGCATTATCAGTCACACATTATTTATATAAATATTTCAGTCCAATTAGATAAACCGTTTCAAAATCCATTAACATTTGCAAGAATTGCCAATTGAAATTAAGAATCATTTATGGCAAATGCGTATTTTTTTGAAGTATGCGCAATATGGACGGTGACATCTAACCCTGCGTTCCGAAGTGCGTCAAAAATATAATCACTTTTATCCATTTGTTCCCAACGAGTAACACCCTCAAATGTCACACTGTTACTCGATGGGATTTTTTTCTGAAAAAATTCCCAACCGGTCACACTACCAGTCACACTGTTACTCGATGGGAATTTCTTCAGAAAAAAATCCCAACCAGTCACACTGTTACTCGATGGGAACACACTGTTACAGAACTTAATGAAAATAAGAATTAAATCGGTTTTTTAAATTTTTATTAAAATCAACAAAATAACAACATTGGTAAATACAGTTACTTAATTACGGACGTTAAACGTTAACATTCGTCATATTGCTAGTAATTCTCATTTTAATGTTTTAGTCATAGTAACAATATCTAAACACAATCGGCCTTATATAATATAACAGAGTAAATCATCACATTTTACAATAATTAACAGTCCTTATTTCTAATATTCATTTGAACCTTTAAAGAAGAATTTTCTAAATATAATCAGCCTTATGTTTGTACCTATATGCATGTATCACAGTAAATCATCACATTTTACAACAATTAACAGTTATTAATTCTAATGTTAATTTGAACTTTAAAGAACAATTTTCTAAATATAATCAACCTTATGTTTGTACCTATATGTATGTATCACAGTAAATCACCACATTTTACAATAAGTATCAGTTCTTAATTCTAGTGTCGTAAAATCTCCAAAGCATGGCCAACTGAAATAAGACCTTGTGTTAATTCCAGCTGCACTTCCAGAATAAACTCGTCTCTTAATATAGATTTCTTACCCCGTTTTCTTTTTGACGGTTTGCCTTGTTGTTTCAGAACATTTCTGACAGTATTCTGAGAAGAATCTTCTTCAATTGTGTGCAAGAAATGCATAATATTCGGGTGTTTTGTTCCAATGGTCTTATTTAGTTTATTATGCCAAGATTCGAGTGCATTTGTTGTGCGATGGGCGTCACCAAAAACGCACCACACTTTTAAATATTCCTCTCGGAGCCACTGTTTTTCCATGTAGTTAATGAATTTTTTTGTGCCTGTACCTTCACTATCTCCGTATCTAGCAATTATGTAAACCCATCCATTAATTATCTCGTTTTCGGGCAATAATGGAAGAATCGCACTAAGTTCAATTATTCGCACCTCCTTCAAATCTTGTGACGTTCGTGAGGTCATATTCAGGCTTTTTCCTTTTTTAAAAATGGCATTGTTGTAATGATAATAACAACCTTTTATTATGACTGTTGGAAAGACTTTGATAATGGCATTCATTGCAGCCTTTTCATAATCAAGTTTAAATTTTGTTGGATTCCAATCCGGCAACTGCGACTTAATCATTTGAAACAGAATTAAGTAGCTCTGCATTGTTTTGTTGGTCATTAAAGCATATATCACAGGGGTTATATTTGTGTGGTTTATTGTACTACCAGTATCTACATGAATTGTATACAATTGCACGAATGGAGAAGGGCAGCTTCTGAATGTGCCATCGCCATAAAATTCTTTTGATTCACATGTAATTTGCCTTGCTTCCACCGAGGAAAATACTATTATTCGTGTATTATTAGTTTTATTTGAGTAGTCTGCTAACAAAAAGTTATTATATCTTGGTGGCACTTCGACTTCAAGAGCGTTTTTAAATAACATCTTTGAAACTCCAGCTTCTTTGTTCCGTTGTCTATACAGTGTACTTTTAACGCTAGTAAATTTTGGTATGTTGGATACAATATTTATACTGGCATCTTTAAAGTTGCCTATCATGGAATTGTATTTTTGTGGAATGTTAGGAAAGTCCGGTTTGTACAATTCAGTCTTTAATTTATGGATTGATTCATCAATTTCGTTCTTCGCAAAGTCTGGAGCATGGCTATGAGCAGTCTCGTCTAGTATTCGTTGATCCTATAAATAGAAAATAGCAACAATAATAACAGGAGTCAAAGCTGTCGTATTAGTAATATTCGTCATATTGTTTAACCCTGCGTATGATTAAAACAAGTTGTTTTAAAACACGTGTTTATAACAGTTCCAAATAAATCGATTAAGTGTTTATGCCGCGTTTGTGTATGACGCATCTACTACTACTTAGCATACATGTTGAACGTCACTTGTCGCGCGCCTAATGTTGTCTTATAAGTGTAAACTCGGCTTTATTAATAATACATTTTGAAACAAGTTTTAAGCAATTTTAAAAGCCTTAAGAAAAAATGTTTTAAGCCGCTTTTAATAATAGCGTATGCTTGGAAGAAATGAAAACGAATAAGTATTTAGGACTTTAAGTAGCTTGAAATAAAACAAATCTATAGTTTTATGAAAATAATGCAAAGCATTCATTCACAAATAAACGTATTGATTAACAAACAAACCATAGGTTTATCAGTAAACTTTATTATATAGGTACTTACTTTTATTCTCAAGATTCCTTTGCAAATGTTTCGTTTTGTGCACGCCCACACTATTAATCCGCTACTATGCTTTCGTCTAGCATAAAATTGATGTCCACTTCGTAGCAAAATTGTCCCACCATTCCTTTTAATTAAATTTAATGGCACTTGACCGGACGAACTAGATGCGGTGGGCTCTGACATTGTCGACAACGTGCACTTTGCTTCGTTGCACTGCTCTGACTAATTCATTTTGCGTCCCTCTCCCCCACTTACGACACGTGGCCGCCGCCGCCGGGGCCGCGGGAAGAGGGATGCAAAAGTATTTTTACATTAAATGTGCATGGAAAATAACCGCCATTACACACTCGCGATAACTGATGTTGCCGGCTTATCATAACTTTATTTTGCTATACATAATTTTAATTGTCACAACATACTTATGGCTAATTATATGTATTTGGAAAATTGTTTAAAGTTCAAATTAACATTAGAAATTAGAACTGATAATTGTTGTAAAATGTGATGATTTACTCTGATATATTATATAAAGCTGATTGTATTTAGGTACCTCCCCCCCCCTTATTACGTGGGACTTAAATATAGATGGCGAGATGTGGGTGTAATATTACACCTCTGCCTACCCCTTCGGGGATACAGGCGTGAGTCTATGTATGTATGTATGTATTTAGGTATTGTAATTTTATTTAATTACTAGCTGTGCCCGCGACTTCGTCCGCGTGGAATAGTTATTTTGGGCATCATATTTATTTTTGCAAACAACCTCCTCAGCTTTATAAATTATAGCTGTTACCTACGACTTTGCCTGTGTCAATTTCTGTTATTTTTTTTTTTTCGACAATTTAATTTTTAAAAGAACATAATTATCTAAAAGTACTTCATAGAGCTACACCCCCACTTGGGCACGCCATAATCTCGGCGGTAAGTCAAAGAGGGGTCTTTGAGGTGTGGTTGGATAGACATCACGATGTCCTCACTTTCGCGTGACGCAGTTTCTCACCGAACATGGCAAGTGCTGGAGATTCCTGCGCCGGATTCTTGCAGAAGAGACGCCCGGGTTCCTGAGATTAGCGCGTTCAAACAAACAAACAAACAAACAAACAAACAAACAAACTCTTCAGCTTTATAATATTAGTATAGATTTAAGAATAAAACGTTCAAAGGAGAATCACCAGCAATATGACGAATAAATGTTTTTAAAGTAAAAACCGATTTAATTCTTCTTTTCATTAACTACTGTAATATTGTGACTGGTTGGGAAATTACTAATAAGAAGTTCCCATCGAGTAACAGTGTGACTGGTTGGGAAATTAGTAATAAAAAGTTCCCATCGAGTAACAGTGTGACTGGTAGTGTGACCGGTTGGGAATTTTTTCCGAAAAAAATCCCATCGAGTAACAGTGTGACATTTGAGGGTGTTACTCGTTGGGAACAAATGCTTTTATCGCAATTCGGAACTCGAGGTAAGTAACGGTCAAAGACTACAATAGTATACTGGCTACGGTTACGGTTACGGCCGACACCAACACATTTTGACCTTACTGAACAAAGATTGCAAGTTAAATAAAAGTTCATAGAAACATAATTTGTTTTGCCAAAATTGCATTATTTGTGACTGGTGACAATTTTAGTTCTTAGATGGAACCATTTTTATACATAGATTAACCCATTTTGCAAGGACACTTTTTTTTACACACTAGTTTATGAGTAGTCAGTCAGGTTGATGATGGCAAGAGCAACTGCCCAAGGTTTGAGTGCACATGCATATAATCAAATGTGAATTATAGAGGCTGGTACAGACCACAAGCTCAAAGTGATAGTAGGTAGGCAGTCAAAGAAAACAAAACCTATCTTTACTTTGTTAAAAAGCACAGAGTTTTAAAAATAATAAGAAACTTCTTTTAGGAGGGTTTTAATTAAATATCTAAAACATAAATAGAATTGATTACTTATATTGTAACACTTATTTATTGATCATTTTCAAAATCAGCAGGATTCTTGCGCGAAAGACGTTTGTGTTCCCGTTCTACACCTTCATAAACTAGGTATCCAATGATGAAGGCTGAAACAACAAAAATATGTTAATCGACAACTGTATTATTAAAAATTCATTATTAATCAATGGGAAGTTACTTGAAAATTGTCACTACATCACAATTTATTTTTTCTGTTGTGCCCTCATTTACATGTAGCAAATACATTTACATTTTAAGAGGCAGAGTCGGTGTTATTCCATAGTAACTATAGCAAAGATAGCAAAACCTTATTGAAAAATGAGACTAAATGTATGAAAAAAAGGTGGTCATGACATACATACCACCAAGGAATTTTTAATTTTAATAGATAAACTTTGAAACTTAACCAATAACTCTTGATTTGCAACCCAAAATTCATATGGCTTGTTTATTTATTTAATTGATTAAACCCCAAGCGATCGCCGGCATTCACTCACCATTGTCTTTCTATTGTCTCTAATTACAATACTCAAAAGATTAATGAAATGAAAGAGAAAATTATAATAGTATGACTACATTACTGTTCTCTCAAATTACCTTGATGCTATACAGCATAGAGTGGAGTGCCCGGATAATTTTACTGCGTTCGACCACTGTATAGGTTCAATAAAATCACTTGTATTGTGACCATGATGTAAGGACACCCAAAATTTTGGTAATTACTATTTTATAGCCAGTTAGCATAGCATAGCATAGTCAGCCTTATAATGTTCCCATTGTTGGGACTCAGGCCTCCTCTCTAGGAGAGGGAATGGGCTGTAATCCACCACGCGGGCCTAGTGCGGGTTGGTGGATGTCACATGTCTTCGAATTTTTGGTTCTAGGTCATGCCGGTTTCCTCACGATGTTTTCCTTCACCGTTTTAAGAGCAGTGGTGATGAAATAAATTACACAAAGTAATGTGCCTGGCTGGGTTTGAACCCACCACGTACAACTTGTAAGTCGGGGCCGATACCACTGCTCATAGCCAATTAACTTGACTAAAAATCATCTACAGATAACTCAGGCACCTGACTGAAAACTTTGTTGAAGTGCAAAGATTGTTACAAGAACTCCAGACCAATACTTTCCATGCTCCTATCATATTGCATAAGTAGGTATAACCATAACTAGTAGATCTACGCCTGGTTAGAACTACATATATAAACTACCATAGCACTTCGTATAGTGATAGAAATTTAATAACTTACGTGGGGCCCACTTGAACACGCTCTCGCGGAATCTACGAAAGAGGTTGGGTATCCCATTGGAAATGGCACCAGCGTACGCGCGTTGTTCATGGGGTGATAACTTGTATGTAATCAATCCTCGGATTTTAGCAAGCTCTCCGAAATGCTTTCCCATTTTGTTTAATTATTCCACACTGGCCTGAAGCACAATTATGTAACCAATATTCCACAGCCAATATTCTGCCCAGTGACACCAGTGAGTGACACAATGTTATTTTGATGTCAGATGTCAAATGAAATGGCAGACAATGACAATGACATTTATGGAATTTCACCATGATTTCACCAGTTTTTTTTTTATGACCTGGTCACTTGAACCTTTAAGAAAGACACAGGAGTGGGTTTTTAGACAGTAAGTCTTATTTTATTTTTCAAAACATTGCACTACGTATCACTTCACATAATGCCATTAAAATGCAGGTGTAACACATTCTAATGTTTTTGTAGTATTTGGCAGAAAATGTATCAATTCAACCTTTTTAACAAACTTCGCTGAGGTAGCCAAAACTACAGTAAAATCCTTAGCTCCATTTTAGATCCGAGATCGCGCCTTCTTCAATGATTCTACATATTGTCCAGTTGCGCAAACCGTTGAGATACAAAACTACTCCAATTTTACATCACAATATCAACTAGGAATCATTGTAAAGTCTGTCTATTGCGACCTGATAAAATGAAGTCGAATCAAAAAATATTAAATGTGGTATTTATCGGGACAGCCTGGGGTGAGTGATACTCAGGGTCCGATCTAAGGGCCAAGCCGGGTATTTGCTTAGGGTGGCCAAAAATGAGGGGTGGCAAAATTGACTTATTCCTATCTTCCAACCTAGCGATTAGCCATCCACACTAGTGTTGCAACAGAACTCTGCTTTTGCTTCCACGTCTGTAGAAGTTCCGCAAGCTTTATCACTTCCGTTTCCGCATATGTTTCCGCAAAATGTATAACAGAACTCTAAACGGAAGAATACAGCGAGGTGCGCGGGGGTGGAGGGCGCTTGGACGATTGGACACATCGGAAGAGGGGCGGGGGCAGTACACAAACGGGTCGCAACAAGTTTCTTTAATATTGATATATTTATTTGTATCACTCTGCGCATCACCTTTTGTTGTTTTAAAAAAATTAAATTGTTTTTTCTCCATAGGTTAATACTATGAAGAAAAACACGATTTTATTTTTTCTTTTTTACTTCTGTTTCCGTATCCACATCCGCATCCGCAAAGATTTACTTTTGACATCTGTTTCCATTTCCACTTCCGTTAAGACACTTCCGTTGCATCACTCATCCACACCCAATTTGGCAGGTTGAGTATTTTATGTACCACCTTCCAACCTACTTTAGGATGGATAATGGAAATATTTAAGAATTTTACTTATCTGTATTATTATAGTTCGAAAGAAAGAAAGAAGAAGTAAGGATCCGAAAAAGTAACGATACCTGAGTAGTTTACTTTCATTTCGATACTAAAGCCCGTATTACAGAACCTTACTCAAGTACTACTTAAACTGCGTTCAACTGATTACAGCTTAAGCCAAGAATCTCGACATAAGCGTTCAGTTTATTTTAGAACTATCCTCAAACGAAACTACGCTTGAGTAGGGGTTTTGATCTCTGATTTAAATCCACAACAATTTCCATGAGAATCTATGCTCAAGCGAGGTCTCGACTACACTTGCGAAAACAAAGATCAAATCTCGCCTCAAGCAGAGATTCTGAGCTGATTGTGATTTTAAAATAAGGACACATTGAGTGGAGCTCACTCAAGCACTGTTCTATAATACGTAAAAAATGTCACTTTAAAGTGACATTGCTCAGGTGATTATTGATTGTAGTTTCTCTGCTCAAGTCAAGTTCTAAAATGAAAACTCCAACTGAGACTATTTTTAAGTAATGCTTGAGTCTTGATTGTAGTTCTGTAATATGGGCCTAAGTATATTTGGACACGATACTTTTGTTCCGATATTATTGAGGTATCGATACTTTTTTAAGTACTAGATACTTTTAACAAAGTTTAAGTCACATCATTAGATTTGGGTCGTAGTGGAGTACCCTTCTATAGACAATAGCTTACTTTTAAAGCGTATTTCGTTTCTCATGATTGGTACCTATTTATTCGATTTATTTTAAAAGTTTAAACTAATCCTGATTTACTTTTTTAATGTTGTACTAATTTATTTTTGTACCGACAACTAAACACGTAGAAATTTAAATTAAATTAGTTTGATACGATTACAATTTAATACGTCGAAATTTAAATTTAGTATGTTGATACGATTATTAAGGGTCTCATTAGTGATAAGTTCCGAACTCCAAGTTCCAAAATTTTTCGGATAATATTTGATATTACGAATATTACTCAATCGGAAGTTTTAAAAATAAATTGTAAAGTACTCGATACCTAACAGTATCGATACTTTTGTTTCGATACTTTACTCGGTATCGATAAATTTGATGACGGTACTGGTATCGAGTAAAGTATTGATACTGTAGTGTTTGTGTACTTGTCTCGAGTTCACGGGCTGACGGGCAGTCGTTTCCTAGCCGTTGTCGAAGGCGGGCGTACTAAACCTAATTGCTGGTGACGTAACGAGCCAATGTGTTTACACTCTCGTGTCAGTGCGTCCACAACGAATGGCGACCAGGTTAAATATACTAAAAAAAGGTATAGCGCAAAAACAAAAATGTATTTCGTTGCATAATATTTTTTTTTCGAAAAAACAAAATATTGTTAAAGAATAAGAGGGTACTTAAAAAATCATAAAAAAAGGAAAAAAAAAATTATGTAATTGTTGAAGGTCGAATTGTTACTAAACAAAGAATGTTGTACAAAAGGAATTGCCTTAATGGGGCCATCAGTAGACAATAGACAAATTTTTGATCAATTCTTCACTAATTTTGCAAAAAAAAAAAAAATGTGTTTTCTTATTTCCAAATGAGCGCCACTGCAATCAACAAGAATTCGTGAAAGGTAGCTTTATTTATAAAATCAAGGGGTTTTATCATTTTGATGCTAGCGGATATGGTTAGCATTAAATTATATTTAAGATTAATCGATTCGTATCGATTTGTAAACGAATAAAATAACTTCCATAGCTTGCCCTCGGGACTTTGCTGGCATTGTAATTACCTACTCGTTTTAATGAAAATATTTCATAGAAGGCATGTATAGGAACAGGTACCAAAAAAAAGGATAAGAAACGTAACTCGATTATTATTACGGGAATAAATGAGATTATTGATTTCATGTTATTTTTTCGTGATCGTGACGACACTGGGTTGGGTCTGACAAGTGTTAGATTCTATTCAATTACTTGAGCGACACAAAGTCATTTACTTTGGGACGATATTTTCCATATCCACTCAGCCGCCTCTTGCCAAAATTTTTCTAACGGGGCAACATCCTTCGTTCTTGTATTGACCGAAAACCATTGAAATTTTTGATATTTTAGATAGATGGCGTTATTTCCCGTAGGTTTAAAAGTATTTCTGCAGTTGAAGTGAATTCAGTGCAAGACGAGTTTTTTGTGGTTGTGACAAAAGTTAAAGTGGGAGATTTGTTGGTAAGTGATATTATGTACTATTTTGTTCCTGATTTTATGGCCTTTCGAATGAGACGTGACTTCCATTACGTAACAATAATTAGTCTACTATTAATTTATAAAAACTTTTTATTTATTAATCGAGTTTCGGTTACAAGTCAAGCCGCCGCGCGAAAAAAAAATATTCCCGTGGACGGCGAGTAATGAGTAGCTATTATTTTGTTGTTGTGAAGCCGAACGTCTTAAAATGTCCTAATTTTTCGGAATGGCAAATGGGTTTCTTTTGTGCCCAGATAGCTACAACTCGAAAAGAGAACTTATTAGGAATGATTCTCATATTACATATAGTAAATTAAGCATCAAGCGTTAAAAGATTACGATTACGATTTACACCAAGAGTTTGGTGAATTTCGCAACACAGCGGCGGTAACTAGGTCATCAGTCGATGCGTCTAATGTAAACACGCGTCATGGAGCTAGCCTCAATTTATTGTCGCCGAATTCTGTGTCAGCAGTTTCGTCGCCAGTATGTTCGTCGATTGCTGAGACTGCAGAGTGCTCACCCCGAGCGCCCCACAGCTCCGTGCCGGTTACCGCGGCTCCTCCATGCGCCGCCGCCCGACCCCTCCGCCCCGCCCCGCTACCTGTACATGTAGCCCAGCGAATCTGCATCATCAGGATTACGCTAGCGTCACCACGAGCGCCCCTGCCGCTCCTATATCGAAGCCTTTGCCTAATAAGGCAATGAATAAGGCTGAAAATGAAGATGGCTTCGTTACAGTGCAAAGGAGGAAAAGCCGAAAGCAAGCCAACCGGAATCTCTGCGGCAAAGCACCAGCATTGCCTGGTGCGAGTGTGCGTGCCGCTCAGCCGAACACACCGGTGTACAACTCCCGCCTGCATTACACCACAAAGGTGGAGGACATTATGTGCGCCAAAAGTTGAAGTACACACTGAGGGTGCAGTTGCTGGAGTCGCACCGGAATGTCAATTTTAAGGCATTTGTGGTGCGAGTACCGAACTGTTTTCTAGACCTTGTTATGGACGAAGGCTTTTGGCCTCAGGGTGTGGTGTTCCGTCGCTTCCGCGGCCAAATACCACAGGACAGCACCAAGATGAATAGTGCGAAGTGAAGTGTTACTAACATAGTTTTAAATCAGGTTTACTAACAAAATGATTTATTATAAGTAATTATGTATGTTAGTCTGTAAGGTATTTATGATATGGGTACATGTTGCCTGAAATAAATTGATTATTATTATTATTATTAAAAGGGGAAAGGATCTTGAGTGGTCTCTTATCCGGAGAAATTATTATGTGGAGGAGTGGCTTCAGAACGCTGCTTTTCTTTTAGTGTCTGTAAAATGTAGTGTCAGAATGAAAGTATTTTTTGGATATCTATTGCTATTGAGATTTTGAAGCAACGGATTTTTGCGGTAGAGTTGTTATCCAGTTTGGGCGTGGGACTGAGGAAATACGAGTAAACGTATCAATGTCGTTTTGGTAACAATGTTTGTACAGAGTTAATAATAATAATAATAACGATTGTTTATTAATTAGTACACAGTTACTTATTACATAAGTTGTACAAAGTAGCAAATCTAAAATGTGAACTGCTGCCTCCTAAACTAAGCCAAAAGCCTGTGTTTTAGGAGCCAATGTTCCTCCAGAAATAATCAGATTATAAAAGACAACATTGCAAGTAGGTGTTAGTTATAATATTATATTGTATATATAAATCATAATATATACAATACAATAAATCATTTAAATTGATTATAAAAATCATTATTAGGATTAGTTTAAGTAAATGATTAAATTAGATTAAATTAAAATAATAAAACATTTTATATACACAATCTAGAAGAAATAATTAGACAATTGAATAAATAAAAAACTTAAAAAATATATATATATAACCGACTTCAAAGTAAAAAAAAACAACAAAATAACTTTAGTTTCGGAAGACGGTGTTTCTATAATAGTTTTGCCTCTTCGTTAACACCGACTTCCGAAATTAAAGTTATTTTGGTGTTTTTTTACTTTGAAGTCGGTTATATATTTTTTTTAAGTTTTTTATTTTACACTTTTTAGTTATGGTACCACCACGAAAAAGTACCCCTCAGCCAAATTTAAATACCTTATAGCCAGATTGCATCTCATGACAATTCTAATAATCCCAAACACGGTTAGATTACATTAATTTATTTTGAAAAAAAAAAATGGAATTTAAGAAGAAAAGGAAGACAGTAAAAGAATCAGAGTGAAAAAAACTAGTAGACTAAGTATTTACTTATATAATGGAAAAGGTAATGATAATGCCTACCTATATTATTAAAAGTCAATCTTTATGATATTGAAATGAGAACCTTAACTATAAGGAAAGTGTAATGCAAATTCTATAGTGTTGTTGATTATGGGCAAAATAATGAATATGGAAGGTTCTCATTAGAATTATTCTTAAGTTCCTATATTACCTATACTTTAGATTTTTATATTTCCTAAAAGGAAAAATAATATCCAATAAAATATTAAGGGAGGGATGTAGTGTTTGTGTACTTGTCTCGAGTTCACGGGCAGTCGTTTACTAGCCGTTGTCGAAGGCGGACGTACTAGACCTAACTACTGGTGACGTAACGAGCCAATGTGTTTACCCCCTGTGTCAGTGCGTCCACTACAGATACTTTAGATCTTTTGTGGAACACTAAAAAGAAGAAATACCTAAATAGGAAATAAGGAACTAACTAGACTTGAAAAAAGAATACAAAAAAATCATCCGAATTTTCTGCCGATTTTACATTTCTGAACTAGCAACCCTTTCAGTCAGTTTATGTTTGATGGGGATTTCCCTCAAAGTTTCGGAATACTCAATAAATAAGCAAACGATTGTACTATTTTTCTATTACTTATTTAGAAGACACCTAGTAAAAATGTTTACAACGTATGGGGATTCAGTGGAGGTGTTGTAAATAGGTTTCAATCTCCATAAGTTAGACCATGGATCTTATGACGTTGTCTTAGTAACTGCTGTTGTCTCTCACAAGAAAATGTCCTTTTAGTTTTAAAGATTTTAGTTAACATAAAATCTGCGCATATATCTCTGTAACTCTCTTTTGCTTTATTTTCAACACATATATTGTAAAAAAATAAAAAGTTGTGTCAAACGTCGCAATAGATTTTACTATCATGTTAACTTATTAAAAATAAATATTGCAAATAAACTATTTATTTAGCGTTAAAAGCTCGGCGAACGGCGCTTGCAACTGCAAGTTACCGCGTATCGCGGAATATAGCTGTCTCTGTTTGACAATAACAAGTGAGCGACTGGCGCAGCTGTGTGTGTGTGTGTATGTGAGCGTATTACAATATTGTTAGTAAAATTAGGTATGTTCATTAATTGCTTTATTTTTGCCAAATACTTTGGGGAATCGTTAGTGAATGTACAGACTAGTAATGCGTTTTTTGGAAATTTCATTACCGTGTCGATATCTCAACATATAAGGATAACAGAATCAGAAAATGTTACCTATGGAGCCGAGTGCTTTTTTTATTAGTCGGAAATCAGTCAATGACTTCTCCAGCTCCTGGGCGTAGCGGGAAGGCGTTTCAGACTTTTACTGACAAGGAAACCCACTCCTGTTCCTTTTTTGCCTTCGATCCAGGCCCCCTACGGTTTTGCTGACATCTCCTCAAGGCGCACGTGGAACACTACGTGACGTCGACGACTCGAGCTGGGTATGGACGATTACCGGATGGCCGAACGGAGAGCTACCCATTGCTCCCCGTCCGCAACACCACGCCTACAGTAGTTGGAAATCGGAGTCAGAATCCCGGCGGCTGGGGCGTGAAGAAGACCGTTCCCTTACATGTGCGTCGTGGTGGTCTACACAATAGTGACATCCGGGCGTTTCTTCCACACAAATCTGGTGTAGGAACCTCCCAAACTTATCATGTGTCTTTTGAACTACTCTTCAAAGAAGGGATTTACCGCCATAATTATGGCGTGCCCAGCACTGGGTTGCGATAGTCGCTGTCGCCATTTCATCATGAGATCCCGCCGGAACTCTGCCCCCATATCGATTTCCAGCCAACGAAGGCGCGGGCTTGCGGACGGCGAGCAATGGGTAGCCCGCCGTCCGAAAGTCCGGTAACCATCTGGACCGAGCCCAAGTCGTCGACGGCGCGTATTGTTCCACGCAAGCCTCAGGGAGATGTCAGCAAATCGTAGGGGCCCAGCAGGGTCGAAGCCTACTGGGGCCAAGAGTAGTGTGAAAGCGAAACCCGGGGCCCTGGGACGAAGGCAAAGAAGGAATAGGAGTGGGGTTTTAGTCAGTAAAAGTCTGACACTATCTCCCGCTCTGCCCAAGAGCGCGATTTGTTATTAGATGGTTTTCCCAGCTTAAAAAAAAAGCCTACTGGGGTCATGGGTTCGCTTCTGAAAGGAAAACCTGGGGCACTGAACGCAAGGCAAAGAAGGAATATAGAAGTCGATTTTAGTAAGTAAAAGTCTAACACTCTCGCTCCACCCAAGAACGCGAGAAATCATTGGATGATTTCCCGTACAAAAAAAAATACCTAAGCATTTGAAGTTTAGTAAAAGGAATATATTTATTTATTAGTTTTGATGTTCATAAGCAAATAAATAATTAGCATCAAATTTTTTTTTTTTTTATATGATTATTTTTATTGTGCTTTTGGGTACAATATCGACGGGTCTACACTGTTCTTACATAATGTCTATTAATACTGTAATATGAAAATATTGTAACCAATCACTTTTTTAAAAGAGTAACCATGGAGTTTCTTGCCGGTTCTTCTCCATAGGAAACGACCAATTTGGAACCGTGCACTAGCTTCTGGCGTTTTATAAGTGCCCATGTAGGCCTATGTGAAATAAAAACTTTTGACTTTGACTTTGAAAAGAAAAGTAAAAGGAATACAGAAAATCGATCGAAATATTACGTACAATAAAATTTACAACGCGACCGAAGCCGAAGTAATGACATCACGCACTCACTGACACTGACGTCTCGCTTGCTGCGACATAGCCAGTATACTATTGTAGTCTTTGCTGCGACAGCACCAGTATACTATTGTAGTCTTTGGACAGCACTACTAACTGTTGGAAATTTGGGATAAATTTGGATGTGTTCCGTAATACCAAAAATGAATGAAAACTTAGTGTTTTTTCAATTTTGTTTCTATAATTTGTAACTTGATAAATAATAAAAACTACGTTCCTACGTAAACAAAATTAGAAATATTGTTGTTTATAATACAGAAAAAACAAAATGAAAACATGCAATTTACGCCATAAACACATGCGAAATGAAATTCGCTTTAATTTCGTTTTAAGTAAGTATTTTGAAAAAAGAAAAACGTAGGAACCTAGATAAATATTGTCTAAATGCGAATATCATCATAATAAGGTGGAAATATGCTCAATCTGCAAAAGATTTTGGTATTACGTTTGTATGAATAATTCAGCTGTCGCCGTCGCCTTAAGCGCCTGATGGAGGCGACCACAGACTACCTAATGATACGACAGGACGTAAGAATATTACGGTGTACAAAATATATCGTGTAACGACCATTTCTATATTAACACAAAAAATAATACACACGGCAAACATATTCTATGAAGCACTGACCTCTACTATAAACCACATACACGGAAGAATTGGGAAGAATCGTGATGTCGATGTCGAACCATAGATCAGTCAAACGAATGCACTCTAGTCTTGAATGTCATGAAATTCATGAATGTCATTTTTTATGCCAAGTGTCAATAAAAATGTCAACAGTTCATTGCCGTGCAGTTCAGTTGCCGACGTCAACAAAATATATTTCATACAAAATAATCAGCAGCTTTTCAATGAAGTAGCGCGTTTAAAATTGTGAATTTCATACCAAATGTAGTGAATTTTCAGTGTGTTTATTGTATTATTGAAGCGATATCACAAATCGGTAATATTATTGTTATAATATTGTTCATTTGAAATATTAATTTCTAATGGTGAAGAAATTCAGCTCGATTATTAATATTTCAATTTTATTTACTCAGATATCTCCTATTTACAAACCGAAATCTACTACTGAAATGATCTATTGGTATCTGGCCAACTATAAAATATTTATGATGTTGTAAGTACGTAGCTTCAGTTTATCAATGTACGTTTAATCATTGTTCTTATAACTTCTCAGTTTTTAATCAGTTTCTTTGATTTGTTTTTACCAGAAATACCATTTTCATATTATGTAGTTCCACGTATTCTCGATTATACTGATATCAAGGACTTCTGAAAATATAAAATCAGTGTTTAAAGATATCAATAGTAAAATCAAAGTTGTGTTGATAAAGTCACTTAGCTTATCGTAAATTTAATGTGGACTAAATGTAATTTAACTATTTCCTTATCAGGTACCTATGAAGTCTACTGACACAACTCATGAGGCTTCAGTAAATACAGAGCTTGTTGTCAGTGAAGCAGCTCACACAGTTGAGCCGACTGAAGCTCCAGAAGAGCTAACAACTGCCACCTCCCAGCTAAACACAACAGAAGATATGGATGGTGATTCTAAAAAAGCACAATCATATGCACACAACAGAAGAGTCAATAATTATGGTAAACACAATGAACAGACTATTTTATCCCAGCCTCTCATTTCACTGGAGGGCAAGTCTCTCTCCTGGGTAAAGTTCCCATATTTATTTAATTCATTGTGTTTTCAGGTTACATAAAATATGTAAGCTTGGTGGTATTAACATTGCAAAATGCAATATTAGGTCTTAGTATGCGTTATTCTCGCATAAGAGATGTGGAAATGTACTCATCAGCAGCTGGTAAGAATTTAACATTCACTTTTAAACTAATATTGCAGAAATAATTAAGTAACAGGAAATGTACTGTGATAAAAAAGTTTTATGATAGTGGGTAAACTGTAACTAATTAATTATTTTGTTGTAATTTCAGCTGTTTTAATGGCAGAAGTATTTAAACTAATAATATGCGTGTGCCTTGTGATGCAAGAGTCTGGTGGTGTTAAAAATGGAGTAAAGTCCATGTACAATATAGTCATATTAAATGTCCAAGATACTTTAAGAGTTTGTGTGCCATCATTTTTGTACATTGTACAAAACAATTTGCTATATGTCTCTGCATCTAACTTAGATGCTGCTACTTACCAGGTAACTGATAGAATCCACTTACTTTTAAATAATACTTTAAATAATAAAAAAATACTTATATTAAATAATAAGTACTTATATAAAATAAAATGGATAAAATAGTAGATAACACAACTGAATACTAACAATATGTATTAGTCTAGGTACAAAAGTCATATGTCAAAAAGAGAACTTTGTTTACACCTACAATCACTTACTACTGAATGTTATTTTCAGGTGACATATCAATTAAAAATACTGACAACAGCATTTTTTGCTGTGCTCGTATTGAAAAGACATCTCAAGAAGTGGCAGTGGTTGGCATTAGCAATTTTAGCAGCAGGAGTAGCTCTGGTACAATTATCTTCCACTGAAAAAGCAAATGCTGTTAAGCCAGATCATTTACCAGAGCAATCCAAAATATTAGGATTTGGTGCAGCATTAGCAGCTTGTTTTATATCTGGCTTTGCTGGAATATACTTTGAAAAAGTACTTAAAGAATCAGACATATCTGTAAGTCCACAAATAAATATAGACCATTCTGCTTGCTTTTAACTACCTATTTGCTTGAAGTGCGAAGTACCTATGCAAACATGTGAGCTGATTGTGTGGCTCCCTTGATGCTTCCATGCTATTTTCTATCAATAAACTGTTTAGTATTGTAATTAAAAACGTATTTGCAAGCCAATGTTATGATTAAATACTTGAATGCAACCAAAGGTAGTGCTTACCATGCAATAATTTAAAAACCAAGTGTATTTATTATTGAGAAAGGTACTCAATAGGTATTCAATACCTATATCTACTTATAAAATTTACATAACAAATGAACTAAACAGTTTATATAAAACAAAAGGTCTAGCTCATGGTCATTTGTGTCATGTCTTTGTATAGTCAAAGGTGATATGATGTGTCCCTTGAAGTAAACTTGTTGACTTGTTTCAGGTATGGATGAGAAATGTGCAGCTGAGTTTATTGTCACTGCCATTTGGAGGCATCACTTATCTTATAAATGAAGGGACTAAAAATAATTTGCTAAAAGGCTTTGATGGTTTTGTTTGGTACTTAGTACTGTTACAAGCAGCAGGGGGCCTCATAGTTGCTGTGGTTGTCAAATATGCTGATAATATACTAAAGGGTTTCGCAACTTCTGTTGCTATCATCATATCCTGTATAGCATCCATATACATATTCGATTTCAACTTAACTGTACAGTTTGCAATTGGTACAATGCTCGTAATTGTTTCAATATTCCTGTATGGTTATGTACCTAAGAAACCTGAGCCTCGGACATCCTTAAGTGTATGATCATTTTTATGATATAGGTTAAGAGTTGTTTTGATTTCACTTTATGACTTATATTTTTCTATGCTTGCCTATTTCAGTAAATCTTTCAAGAGTATTATCAGGGTATTATAAAGTGAGCCTCAGATGTTCTCAAAACATTCAATAGTAGTAGTTATACCATAAAAATAAGAAAGATACTGACTTATCAGGCTATTAGTAATTATCAGGACCCATTGCTTAGGTTAGTTAATTATATATTTTTTTAATAATATCTTAACTTAAAGAACGAAAACTTAATGTTGTAAAAAGTAAACCCATTAATGAGCTATCCAATTGAGGCCATGTTTAACAATGGATGTTCACTTGCTGATATTCTTACAATGACTGATTTATGTTTGAGATAAAATTAATTTATTCAGTGTAAGTATAAAATCAACTCATGATCAATTTGAGGAATAATAATTAAAGCTACATATTAAAATACTTTGGTACATAGCTAATGATAATAATAATTGATTTTTATCAAGAATATGACGTTAAGTTTTGTCAAATGCCCTAAGGCATTCAAAATAATATTTTGAAATGGTAAGTAAATAATTAATAATGAAATAACAATTAAAAGCAGGATCTATGCTATTTTATTTATATTTCTAATTAGTAATGTTAATAAATGATATACATCTAATATGAATTTATAATCTTTCTCTTCCTCATTTGTTCCAGCCAATTATCAAGTTGTTGTTGTGGTGTTGATGGATTTGTCTTATAATAGTCTACAGGTGGTTTACCCTCTTCCAATCTGACAAAATAATGACTGAACTGATATCTCACTTCTCCCATACGTCCTCTAGCATGTCTTCTAATTCCTTTTATTACCATTCCTTGACCAGAGAAGGATTCAGCTGAAACAGAAATTCAGTATTTTACTAGTATCTATAATTTTTGCTAGACTGAATATTGAGCTTTTGCAACAAAGGTGCAAGGGTGTTTCTTAAACTAAGTATAATAGTGGTGGTAGCTTAGAACAGCTCGCACAATGCGCATTATACTCAAACTGGTATGTTTAACAAACTTTTTGAATTGAAACAATAGTAGTAAGTACTTACCAACCCACAAGTTGCTCCTAAATTCAACATTGTGTTCTTTCACAGCAAGGTCTTGGGCTTCGAGTATGGCTTCTTTAACAAATATTGCTCCTTTTTTGTTTACAAAACTGAGTTGTTTCACAGCCTCATCTACTGTCATTCCTCTGACGAAACTAGCAATGTACCACAGCTTATCAGGACTATATTTTATATTGGTCTTCTGATGACATACAAACTGAAAATATATGCAATAAAGCAGAAAAATTAATAAGTTTTTAATTGATGACATTTGTCTATTGTGAATATCCCTTGTAGTTATAATTTAAAAAAAAATGTTTTAAAACATTTTGTTGTAATTTCAGGAAGAAGATGAATTTGGTGAAGATGTTAAAAAGGATCTGCAATACTGACTCGAATTATGTTAATTAAGAGATAAAATAGCTGCTAAGATATAATAAGCCTTTATTTCTGTTAAATGTACAACTATGTTTAAGTGTTTTAAGTTCATTGGTTTTTCTTATGGTGTTCATTAAAATATGATTACTGAATTTCATTTTAGTGAACATTATAAAAAAGTTATTGGTTAGTATTTGGTTTTAAGCGTGGATTGACTTGAAAGATAAATATAAGTTTAAGATTCGATGTACATCAAGTTGTTAATAAATGTAAACTTACGGCCGGCCTAGGTTCTTCATCTGGAGACTGAGGAGGGTATATTTTTTTGTTATGCCTCAAAAATCTTTTCGGTATATTTTCTGTTTTCGACCATGCTAAAGCTGACGAGCTAGTGTGTATGTTCGTCAGCTGATTTGTTTTAGTTTTGGTTAAACATAGGTTCTTGATTAGTTGATTCATGTTCATGTCAGAAAATGGTCGAATCGAATAACTCCAAGAATTCTACATTAATTAGCGCTATACAGCGTAAACGTAACCTAAAATTAAAATAATTTTGACAGACAGCCTGACAGTTCTGCAACTGTCAACCAATCGCTGCCTATAAAAAGAATATAATATTTATTACAGTGTTGCAATGTTAAAGTTAATTTAAAAAAAAATGTCTTTTGATTTTAATGTACATTTTGATAGTATGAGTGAACCATTAATGTAAAAGTTAAATGACCATATATCATTATTTTACTAAAATTTATTTCATAATTATAATAATCAATAATAATAAATTAGTTGTCAGCGCGATAATACCTCCATCGTAGGTATCCTTAAATATCTTTGTAATAAAGTGTTACTTTTTTTATAAACAAATAAGTTCTATTATTATCTTAATTTGAGTGTTTATGTTGGAATAGCTCAATATTATGAAATAATAATAATATACACCTTAGGAGGCTCGCGTTAGGCGACTGGATCAAAGGCTTGATTCAGAAAGCAGTACTCCTGGACACGGCTCGCATTGTTAGGTTCCTTTCTCTGGAGCCCTGACTGCCGCGCCGGTAGCTTGGACCCTATTCCCGATACCGGTGAGGTACTATTTTTTTATTTTAAACTTACTTTTTTACTATGTTTTTTTTTTTTATTTTGTTTAAAGAAATATTTAAAAATGTAAACGATATGTATAAAAAATAATAACAATAATATACAATTTATTATTAGGCATCTTGGCCCATAGATACATACCTTACAGACTAACATATTATTATATAAAATAAATACAATTTATCGTTAGTAAATAAGACTTAGGACTATGTTAGTAACACTTCACGTAGAAAGAAAACATACCGAAAGAAAAAAATAATAATATTAATATAAAAAGGTACTCTGAGTTTTTAACCAGCGTTCCGAATTGTGACAACAAAAGTGATTATATCCACAAACTAAACAGAGGGATATTTATATCCTGAATACAATATTATAATGGTGCTTTTACACGTGGGCCCAGCAGTTGTGTAAACAGAGTTTTCCCTGTTTACATATGGCTAGGGAGGATGGCGATTGGCCGAGGCTGGGCCCATATGTAGCCAGATTATTTGCTAAAAAACATAACTACGAGCACTGTTGGACTTCGTTTGGCAAGGTGTTTTTGAAGCTTAACGAACACCAACCCCGTCTACGCGTGTATTGCGAAGAAGACCTTCAGAACATGGAAAAAAGTATTTGACTAGTTTTCCTTTCTGAAGTACTTGTTTACTCTCTATCAGCATGCATTACTTTGTACATTGTTTGTTTTTTAATTTATTTAGTTAGCGCCTATTACTACTCTCATGTACACTGCACACATAATGATAAAACAACTGCCCTACACTTTCTCCTATTCAAAAATACTTACATAGCACAACCCCAAAATATTATTCGATCTCTAAAATTTTATGTTGTACCTAATATTATTTTTATTACCTTACTTAACCATTCAACAAGATTGAAATCCATACATATTAAGCTTTTTTTACATATAATTTATATAACAACACATAATACTATGGTCAAATTAACTTACAAATACGATCCTGCTAAATTATTACTTACACAAAATTCAATGAGTTAAATCATTTACAAAGTGAAATAGACTCTTTTAATATTGCTGACTTTTTCAACTGTAATGCGGAGGACTGCTCGGACCTGTTACCAAACTCCAAAAAATGTTTAAAAATTTTTCAGCAAAATATTCGGAGTGTAAAATATAACTTACCTGGATTGTTACCAATAATAGCCAGTACTGAGGTGGACTGGGACTGCCTTGTTTTGACAGAGTGCTGGTTGCCATCAACCTCTTTTCTACCCTCCATGGATGGATATAAAAGTTTTGCCACCACTAACAATCTTACGCAGAATGAAGGAGTTGTTGTGTACTACAAGAACAGTTTGCTTATCTCAGTTGAGGAACCTGGGATTGAGGACGCAAATTGTCTTGTTATTACTTTAAATAGTGATACAATAGCTTTGGCCATTTATAGGCCCCCTGGGTACAGAAATATTGATAACTTCTTACAATCTCTTAATCAGATACTATTAAAATATTCATCTAAGCAAAATATTATATTGTTGGGGGACATTAATATTGACATTGCCGAACTCAGTACTGACAACAATCTTTTAGCATATCTAGATATGATGGCATTCCACGGTATGATGCCAGCGTACACATCACCCACGCACAATAAAACATGTTTGGACCACACCTTTCTAAAGACTAAACTAACAGCTCGTTGTCTTATACTCCAAACAACAATTACAGATCACAATAGTGTTGCTTTGTACATAGCTAGCCTTCCAAAACAAAAACCTGCTAAAAATGATAATTATTTAAACCACAACCTTCTAAATATGGAACTTGAAAATTTTGACTTCAGTCCACTATACACAATTAAAAATGCCAACGATGCTGCTAATTTCTTTCACAATATTCTTCATACGGCTATTAAAAACAACACTAAACAAGTCAATATATCAAATAGGAAGAAAATTCTAAAACCGTGGATAACCCCAGGCATTCTAAAGTGCATTAAGAACCGTGATAATCTATATAAAAAAGTAAAGAAAAACCCTGAGAATAATATATATAAAACTACATACATAAGATACCGTAAATATTGTTCATCTTTACTAAAAAAACTTAAAAGAGACTATGAAAAACTACAGTTCCAAAACGCAGGAAAAAATAGTAAAAAAATTTGGAAAATAGTCAAAGAGATAACATACTTAACTAAACCCAAAGATGCCCCGATTGAACTTATAAATACTAGTGACCCCCAAAATTCCGTAAATAATGTTAACCAATACTTCGCAAATGTTGGCAAAACTTTAGCAGAAAAAATCATTAGTAGTAATCTGCGAACGGAACCCAACAATTTAAATTTGTGCAGCCACTCTTTTTGTCTGCTACCAACGGACGAAGAAGAGATTAGGACATTGATAGCGGGGTTAAAGAGTGATTGTTCGGTTGGTCTTGATTTAATATCTAGTGACATTTTGAAATCAAATGTTGATGTTCTAACATTACCTATAACATACATATGTAATTTGTCTCTCACAACCGGTATATTCCCGAAGATCTATAAAAGGTCTCGAGTTCACCCGATATATAAAAGTGGTGACAGAGGCTGTGTCAATAATTATAGGCCAATTTCGATTCTCCCTACTCTGTCAAAAATTTTAGAGCGAATCATTAACAGAAGACTTCTTAGCTATTTGGAAAGTAAAAATCTTCTCTCACAAGCACAATTTGGTTTCAGAGCCAAGAGATCGACCGCCGACGCCGTGTTAGAACTTACAGATTACATAGTTAACAACATAGATTCAAAGAGGAAAACCATTGGAATATTCTTAGATTTAGCAAAGGCCTTTGACACAGTCTCTGTCCCTATTCTGCTTAAAAAACTCGAAAGGCTAGGTATCCGGGATCTTCAATTAAAACTTTTTGAAGATTACCTGAATGACAGAACACAATGTGTTAAAATTGGTAACATTACCAGTGAAGAGATTTCAGTGACTTTTGGAGTTCCTCAGGGCAGTGTTCTCGGACCGACGCTGTTCCTAGTCTATATGAATGATATATGTCAGCTAAGTCTTCCCGATTCCAAAATTATCGCGTTTGCGGATGATACAGCCTTACTTTTTAGTGGTAACTCTTGGCATGAAGTGTTTGCCAGGGCTCAGACAGGCATAAATACAGTGACCAGTTGGTTAAATGAGAATTTACTTACGTTAAATGTAGAAAAAACCACTTACATAGCGTTCTCAATTAAATCTAATGACAAACCTGATTCCTCTTTAAGCATTGTCGTCCATTCGTGCCCAAATGCAAATCACAGAAGTTGTCAGTGCCCTATCCTTAAAAACACTGAATCCACCAAGTATTTAGGTGACAGAAATCTTAAATTTCACCATCATATTAATCATCTATCAGCAAGAGTCCGTAGACTAATAGTAATATTTAAAGCCTTAAGAAGCTCTGCATCAAAATCTATTTTAAAATCTGTCTACTATGCTCTCTGTCAGTCTCAGCTTGAATACTGTATTACTACATGGGGTGGAACATGTAAAACTCATCTTCTAAAAGTTGAGAGAGCACAAAGAGCACTCCTAAAGGTGAGCTTGTTTCTTCCTTTTTATCACCCAACAGCTGATCTCTACTCAAAATGGAAGGTACTTTCTGTGAGACAACTCTTCATTTTGAAAACGGTTATGAAACAGCATTCCCTGATAACTTATGAACCAGAAACAATCAGAAACAAACGTCGTAAACATCAAGTCTGCTCTGCATCGTCATTCAAAACTAAGTTTGCACATCGGTTTTTTTGCTATCAGGGTTCAAATTTATACAACAAGTTGAATCGGGCCCTAACGATTTATCCTTTACCAATAATCAAATGTAAGTCTTCAGTTTCAGATTGGTTGTTGGATGCGGATTATAGTTTTACAGAAAAGCTACTTCTGTCAAATTAAATTAGTACAATATAAGTTCATAACTTACACCACAACTCTCACATGTACACATCACATACACACTAATACAATACACTATCATTAGACACGCACATCAAACACACAGATATAGGCACTCTTATTATTTTAATTTTTTGTTTTAGCTTCGTTTTTACTTCTACCTCCAAAATTATAATTACTTATTTTTGTTTTTTATTATTGTAATTGCATACCTTTCAAAAAAAAAAAACTGTTCTTCCGTGGGGTGGGGACCTGGTGATTTGTAATACAGGCATTTTATGCCTAACTCAAACACCAGCTCCTCACATTGTTAATTATAATAACAGAACTTATGTAAAACCTAAACCTATAAGTTTATCATTGTGAGGAGAAATAAAGAATTTTTATTATTATTATTATTATTATATGTAAACGGCGCTGGGAAGGGCTATTGAGTAATGTGTGTGACGTGACGAGTGACGTTGGCGCGTTGGTCGGATTCACAGAATACCTTGGTCGAATTGTTCGAACGCAGATCCGTTATATCCCTCCGTCGTCTGTGGAACGAAAAAAAAAAAGACTCCATTTCCAGCAAAAAAAAAGTTTGACATCGACACATTTGACTTAAAGGTTCTAGTGACCAGGTCATTAAAACTCAAAAAAAAAAAATGACATCGACACGCGCTATCTATGTTTGCTGATGTCTGACACCTGTAATTTTTAACAACTGGAATTATTTTGGTATCGGTGTGGCGTTAACACACGTTAAAGCCTAAGATATAACAAACAAAAGAGTTCACTGTATCATATGAATCTTGAAAATGAGGGGACTCTCTTGTGTAATTTGTTCAATATCGTAAAATGTTTCATTTTTTTTCGACCCAAAGAATCAAAGTTTAAATTACTGAAACAATGTGTGACATCTACATAGCGGTTGTATGTTCTTCGAACATGAACCGTAGTATGGAGGCACACGCATTTCTGGCAAAAAAAGGCTTTAAAGTTAAGTCTTATGGCACAGGAGAAAAGGTTAAGTTACCAGGTGCTTCTGCAGATCGACCGAATTGTTATGAATTTGGAGTACCCTACGACGACATTTACAATGATTTATTGGAAAAGGATAAAGTGTACTATACACAAAACGGTATACTACATATGTTAGACAGAAACAGAAGAATAAAACCCAGCCCAGAGAAGTTTCAGGTATCAACTGAGCGATTTGATGTCATAATAACCTGTGAGGAAAGAGTATATGATCAAGTCATAGAATGGTTAGGCTCGAAGAGATCAGTTTACAATCAACCTGTCCATGTTGTGAATATGGATATTCAAGATAACCATGAAGAAGCTACGATTGGTGCATTTTTAATAAGTGACATGGTCACAAAGATGGCTCAAAGTGATGATTTAGATAATGATATTGATGAACTATTGCATGAGTTTGAAGGAAAATGTCACAGGCCAATTCTCAATTGTATTATGTTCTATTAACATACTGTAACCAGATATTAGCCAAACAGAAAAAAAAATATTGATGCTTCCAATATCTGTATTATTGACAATGATTGTAATGACCATATTCTTATTCATAAACATTTCACATAATGGCTGCTGAAATGATGTTTGCGTAAAATTACTACTAACAGATTTGACAAAATTTATAATAAAATTAAATACATACCTCTGAATATGGCCAGAATGTAGCCCTATGTGTGACAGAAACTACAATAAATGCCTTTAACTGCCACATTTAAGTGTGAGTTTTTATGAATAAGGGTTAAAAGGACTGTTTTATTATTCATTTATGAGTTTTGCAAGAAGTTTTTAAGGTCAATATTGTTTGAACTTTGTAGAAAACAAGTTGATGCTAGTTAAATTACTAAAGTGACCAATTACAATATTTTTGAAAACAATTTTGACCTTAAAAGGCAGTAATTCGTTAACTATATTTATATACATTTAGCATAGTGAACTAAATTTAATTTTAAGTTCCACTGATGAAGACTAATAATGTCCATAATATTCATTAATGAATTTATTCTGTATGTATAAAAACGGTGTTTTGATTTTTATAAAAAGAGAAAATATTTTTAAATATTTGTTTCATTTGTCAGGTAATGTGCAGATCTTTACATAAATATATAATATTTTAAATATACCTAATAGTAAGTAGGTACACCTAACACTTTATATTTGTTCAGCAGCTTCTAAGTTATTTGAATATAATAATAATAATATTCACACACCAACATCTAGTCCTAAGCTCTAGCTAGTATCTAGCTAAGCAGAGCTTGTGTTATGAGTACTAGACAACTGATAAACATACTTAAATATTTCTAAATACTTAGGTACATATTAAAGATAAATTACACACAGACAGAAAAAATAATTGTGCCCATCACACAAACATCCCAGGTGGGAATTAAACCCACAACCTCCGGAATAGCAGTTAAGTCCACTAAACATTAGACCAACAGGCCAGTCATATAATATATAGTATCTACTGAAGAAAAACACTTTCAATGTCATTAAATGGCGTTAATGGCAGCCACGGTGGCCTAGGTCGTAAGTAGGAGCTGGATAGGTAAAAACAATCATTTCATTTTGCAGACAATCTAGTACCCATTATTTACGACAGGAGCCCAGATGTCTCAGTTAGAGATGAAGCGTATATACTAGAACAGATCCAGGGATTAGGTATTTAACGAGACTAGGCTGCACCTATTCTAACTTTTAAAATACTTGATCCACCTAGTCTCACTGTGCCTACGCAGTGCACGGCACCCACGGCCCGCGCGAATCGAAGTACCGACTGTACTGGACTATGCTGCTATCTCGCTTCACCGCATCGTCGTGACGCGGTGAAGCGAGATAGCAGCATAGTCCTAGCTCATCCATGTTTGCCAAAATCATTCATGAGTCAGTCACTTGAATTTGAACCTTAATTCAAAACGCATAAAAGTAACGCAATGCGCACTCGTATTTACATAGATCATACGTGTGCCAGTCGTTTGAATTTGAACCATATATCAATGGTATAAAAGTTACGCGACGCGCACCGTGTTGTGGAAGAATATATTCTGTCCTTTTTTAACTACACTATTCCACAGTCTTTCCATCCTTGTCTGTCAATACTCGAGATCGAGACTAGTCGGGACTAGGCACTAGGCAGACTTTATAGAATAGGTAGAATAGATACTTTGACAATACTCGATGCGAATGAAGACTATATGATGCAGTCGAGTATCAAGTACGGACTCGTGCGAATGTGATCTCGATTGACGTATGATACCTGCTCGACGTCGCTAACTTCTATGGGACTTATTTAGTGATCGGTTTTCGTAACGAAGTTTTAATATATTGTTAAAGAACTTAGATCTATTTTTAATAAGACATTAATTAATGTGTTTATTGTTTTGAAAAATGGGTCCCCAAGGAAGTAGTGTCAATTCCAAAGACTGATTTTCTACGTGTATCTTAAAAAAACAATGATTGTAAACAGTTACGTGATTTAAAAAAAAAAAACAATGATTGTAAATAGTTGTGATTTTAAAAAAAAAAAAAAAAGCAATGATTGTATAATTATAGTTACGTGATTTTAAAAAATACAAAACAAAAAGCAATTATAACAATTAGATAAATCTATACGTTGACAGTCTTAAGCCTGTGCAAAGTATGAAGGGAAGATTACAATTCATTACTGCGTACGTACGTACTACACGTATCGTTGTTACGCAAAGACTAAGCATCTAATCTAAGTATGCGTATTTCATGGACTAGGTGGACTAGGTGGAACAGGTATTTGGATCGAGTATTTGTACGGACTTGGACTAGGTGCACCTAGTCCAAGATTTGCCTAGTACGACCCATCTCTAGTCTCAGTAAACGTAAACGTGGGAAATCATCAAATGACTTCTCCCGCTCTGAATTGAACCTTGTACTATTACTTATTCTGTGCTTTTACGCCTTTTACCAAACTAAAAACAAGGGCCTGCGCACACTTGAGACAAGACTAAAAGGTACTCCTCTGTGCTGTCTTACGGCCCGTTCACGACCTTGCCGCTGTGAGCGGCAGCGAAGAGCAGTGCGGCGAGCGAACAAATCAAATGTATGAAGCACGCCACGAGTCGCCGCTCTTTTTCTGTAATCTTCGTATAGGTGACGAAATTTGCCATTTAAACACCGATCTTTATTCAGTTCGTGCACTCCTTCTCTCATAATAAGAATATCTTGTTTTAAAAATATATTGCTTTTTAATCAGAGAAGGGATAATTTTGATAATGCCATTATTTTGAGCACGTTCTGACTACCTAAATACGTCCACCTCGGCCGCCGCCGCCGCCGCCGCCGCTCGGGTTCGCGCCGCTTGCCACCGCCGCCGCTAAGACCGAAGTCGTGAACAGGCTGTTAGACAGATTTGTCTACGACCACAGACCACAGAGGGATAGGTACAGGTGCTACCATGGCCACCAATTTACTAAAGCAACCAAATCGACCATCCATAATTTCATCGAAAAAATAAGTTAGTTAATTAGTAAGTATTTGCGGAGACTAGTAGAGGTCAACTTCTGATAAGCACTCAATAAAGTGAAACGGTTGGATGGGGTTTTTATAGGGGTCATTTGTGCGCCAACTCATAGGTTCCGTAGTGAGCACAGTTTCGCACCCAAATAAATTATTGATACAAAAAATTACTGAATCAATTCGATGCCAGTTTAAAGCTGCAGTTTCATGCTTTCCAAAGGTATATCGATTTATTAAAAACAGTCCAGTACTCTTTGGATAAAAAACTTTTTTGTAGTGAAGACGGTTATTTTTTTTTTTGTAAAAAGTTTTTTATTTCTCACTTTTTAGTTGTGATACACTTATAGCCAGAGTACCTATTTCTCATGACAATTCGTCTTAACCCAAACACTGCTAGGATACATTTTTTATTATGAAGTTCCCATCTACCTCCCGGCTCCATCATCAGATCAGTTCGATAGTACCTTACAGCCAAAGTGCATCTCATGACAATTCTAATAAGTCCAAACACGGCTAGGATACATTGATTAATTACGGAGTTCCGGTGCCTATCTTCCGGCTCCATCATCATCATCATCATCAGGTCACTTCCATGATACCATTTTCAATATAACTATTCAGAACCATTTATTTATTTGTATCGTATAGTTGCATAACAATCTTCATTGTGATATCTATGGGAGTATGAAGTTCCGCTGGCCATTTCTGGTCTTCTTCATCAGTTCTACTTCATCAAATATTACTTTTTGACTGTAAATGCTTAAGTTCTTGATGAAAAATGCCAAAATCACTACATAGTTGCCTATAATATTTGAAAAGTGCCCTCGATTCGTCATGGTCCCCATCATCAGAACTGGATTTTGTAAAAAATGGGACCAATCTGGAAGCATATCCTTTGAGGGGAAAAAAAATAATGATGATAAAAAAAATCTACAAATGCACACTTGTACGTTGAGTCGATTTGGTTGCTTGCGAGTGTAGTACCTATGTACTCAGGTATATCTAAAAATCATTAATATAAGTATAATCTAATGAAAATTACTTAATCACCGTAATTTATGCATAGCATAGTCGGCCTTACAATGTTCGCACTGTTGGGACTCAGACCTCCTTTCTAGGAGAGGGAATGGGCCGTAACCGACCACGCGGCCCCAGTGCGGCTTGGTGGATGTCACATGTCATCGAATTTTTGGTTCTAGAACATGCCGGTTTCCTCACGATGTTTTCCTTCACCGTTTTGAGAGAAGTGGTGGTGATGGAATAAATTACGCAAAGTAATGCGCCTGGCAGGGTTTGAACCCGCAACCTACAACTCGTAAGTCGGGGCTGTTACCACTCTGCCACCACTGCACCGTTATTTATGACAACGGAATTATTTATCTTTTAATATTATCGTAATGGTCTCGAAAAACTTATTTAAAACTTTTATAATTAAATATAGTTTCAAGATAATGTTTATACTTACTTCTGAAGGTTCCTTAAAGATTCAAAGATTCAAAGATTCAAAAGCATTTATTTCAAATAAACCATTTACAGGCACTTTTGAAATGTCAAGAAGTCAGTTAGTCAGAAAAAAAAAAAGATGCTAATTGCACATTCCAAAGCGTAGATCTCTATGGAGAAGAATGTGCAAGAAACTCCATGGACACTCTTTTCAATCATGTTTTGTAATTACAAATATCACTGTTACATGTTTCTTGTCGTTATCATGTGAGAACAATGTAAATACAGTAAAAATAAAAACTAAATATAGATATTAAAATAGCAACTGGCAGCTAAGAGATGACCAGTCTCAACTGACAGCGCCCGTTCACGAACATGACGCTAATATTAGCACCACTCAGCTCAACCATTTTGAAGGGAACCGAATGATCCAACACATGCGCCACCATCAGTGAGACATTTAAGTGAGCATGACAAACTCTCAACTGCCGTGCTCATTTATGTCAAACAAGTCCAATAGTAACATAAAAAACCATAAAATAGCTCCATGGTACTCAAATTTACAAACTTTGAAAATAAATGCTTCTACATTATACAATACTTATAATATTTTACAATTCCCAAAAAAAAAGGATTAAAAAATAATAATATTAATTTCCAAACTAATCAATTTGTATACCTCGGTGGTAGAGGAGCTGGACCAGCATTGAGCCAAGCATTTTTATCTTGAATATAATCCTCCAACTTATAATATGCTTGCCTGCATAGTGTGCGTTTAATACAAGATTTAAATTTCGTTTCATTGAGTTCTAATATTTGTGGAGGTATTTTATTATAACATTTCAAACAGTACCCCATGAAAGAAGAGGCCACTTTAGCCAGTCTAAAACCTGGTTGAACTAATTGGTCCCTATTTCTTGTAACATAATTATGTCTATCGCCTCTTTTGCTAAAAAGATGAAGATTTTTTCTAACGTACATGATGTTTTCATAAATATATTGACGAGGCACCGTCATAATGTTAATATCCTTAAACAGTTCCCTTAGAGAATCGCACCGGCGAAGATTGTAAATAGCTCTGATAGCTCTTTTCTGTAGTATAAAAATTGAGTCAAAGTCTGCAGCCCGTCCCCATAGTAAGATACCGTATGACATGATACTATGAAAATAACTAAAATAGACTAGTCTAGCGGTATCAACATCCGTAAATTGGCGGATTTTTCTAACAGCATATGCAGCTGAGCTAAGCCGTCCTGCAAGAGATGTTAAATGACGACCCCATTGTAGCCTTGAGTCAAGCGTAATCCCCAGGAAAACCGTTTTATCGACAAATTCTAGCTTTTCATCGTTTAATACTACGTCACAATCACTGCTTTTGACATTAGGTAAGGAAAATCTTATGCATTTAGTTTTTTTACCGTTTAAAACTAGATTATTAGCAGTGAACCAGTTTTGGACCTGCAGTAGGGCATAATTTTCGTCGTCAAGATTATTAGTCCTTCTATTTATCTTAAAAATCAAAGAAGTGTCGTCAGTAAACAACACCATATTAAGTTTATTTTCCAACAAATAGGGTAAATCATTAATATAAACTAAAAATAAAAAAGGACCTAAAATTGAACCTTGGGGTACCCCCATTTTCACATTTAATCCCGACGAATTGACACCGTTTATTTGAACTTGTTGCTGTCTGTCAATCAAATAAGATTTTAATAAGCTTAAAGCTGTTTTGCCTAGTCCGTAATGCTCAAGTTTCAAGAGTAATGTTTCATGAACCACGCAATCAAACGCCTTAGACAGGTCACAGAAGATGCCTATAGCATCCTGTGCCTCTTCCCACGCATTAAAAATGTGTTTTAGTAAGGAGACACCAGCGTCAGTTGTACAACGTCCTTTGGTGAAACCATACTGTTTATCGTGTAAGATGTTATTTGTGTTAAAATGATTAAGCATTTGATTTAACATCACTTTTTCAAATATCTTGCTAAAAACTGGCAACACGGACACCGGCCTATAATTATTAGTGTCTTTACTGTCCCCGGATTTAAAAAGTGGTATCACTTTACTATATTTCATTAGATCAGGAAAGACTCCTTGATCTATACACAAATTAAATATTAAGGCTAAGTACGGCGCTATAGTCTCAATAATTGAGGTACAAACTTTGATAGACATACCCCACAAATCTTCTGTCAATTTAACTTTGATTTGTTTAAACGCTTTTATTACTGTAAAGGGGTTTATATGCTTAAAGTTAAATTCAGTCGAACAGGCTGCAACGTTTGCCTGTAATAAACCAAAAGCATGCGATGGCGACGAATCTAGGGCTTCAGTGGTTTTAGTTGGTATACTAGCAAAGAAATTTACAAATTCTTCTGCAACTAGTTTGTTATCGCTAATAAGACCATGATGTGTCTCCAAAGTGTAATCATTATTATGTATTTTGTTCCTGTTGGTTTCATTATTTATAATTTTCCAAACCGTTTTTATTTTATTATCTGCTGATTTAACTTTATTGCTAATGTACAAGGCCTTAGCTGCCTTACAAGTGTTTTTAAACATTTTTGAATATGTAGCAACATACTTATTAAAAGTTTCAGTGTTAATAATAGGCTTAAGGCCATACAACTCAAAAAGTCTTTCCCTACTTATTCTGATTCCTTTAGTTTCCCAGTCACTAAATCTAAACTTAGGGCAGATACTTTTAGTTTTCTTCTCAAAAGTCTTCTTGAACTCAGTTTGGACTATTGAAAAAAAATCGTTATACAAAAAATTACCATTGTTCACTTCAAGATTCCAATCACCTAACTTACTAATTAAAGTGCTGTTAAATTTATTGAGTTTACCAGATGTTATTGGTCTGGACTGAATCTGCACTTGTTGTATCGGTAAGTTGGATTCAAAAGTTACCAATAGGCCGCTATGATCAGAAGGCAGATAATTTACAATGGCCTTTTCTAAATAGTTGCAGCAACAAAAAACATTATCGATACATGTAGCAGTAGTTGTCGTAGTTCGAGTAGGTTCTATAAACACATTTGATAAATTAAATGATTTGAAGAGATTTAATAATCTGCTGCTATCTGAATTATTTTCTAAAATATTAACATTAAAGTCTCCACAGATAATTACTAGTTTGTTAGCAGTTGCAAGTTTTGCCATAACATCTTCCATGACAGACTCAAAAATAGAGTAGTTTTGATAATTAGGGGGCCTGTAAACGCACACTATGATATGCCTATCCAGCTCAACACAAGACAGTTCAATGCTATGTCCTTGTACTCGTATACCAAGTAATAGCTATAAAACAGAACTATAGGAGGATAGGGATGAACAAAAAGCATACTAAGTTGTTTTATATATTTATTATGTTAAATATTTTATTACCTATACATATTAGAATATTGAAATATACCACAAAATATCAATAATGATTAGGAATGTGTTTCTGATATCAATAAAATAGCATTGCTATGCAATACAAATGTGGACTTTTTCTACTTGATATTAAAATTGTACTTGTTATTTATAAGTATTAAATTTATTAGACATTTTACAATCATATCTACAATCATATCGCCTTAACAATGTTCAATTAACTCAGTTGCTTGAAGATCTTGTCTTTCAGCTCATAATATCGATTCAATCTGATTTCGGCGTATCTGAAAGATAAAAAAACAAATATATAGATAAAAGTAAGTCCGAAAGAGTATATTCGTTCTAACGCGAGTTCTAATTAAAAAAAACCACTAATTAAGACCTTTTCTAAAATGATGATAAGATTCGTAGTTCGATATAAAATTTAAATGGATAAAATATCGATAGAAGCAAAGTAAAAAAAAAACCGGGCAAGTGCGAGCCGGACCCGCGCACAGAGAGTTCCGTACAAACTTTCCTATGAAAACATTTCAATTCCCGAATTCAGTTACGATGATTTTTCCGGATCGAGATAATGTTCAGAACGCACTTTCCCCTCATTTGCAGCTACCGACACGGCGGACTCAATAACCTTAGACGTCATTAAGTCAAAAACAACAAAAGCAGACGCCGCGAAAAAGGTAGTAGGGCGGAATGGAATCAAGTGGGCCCTGGAAAATTCGAGCCATTCAAGGCCCCAGGACCAGACGGAGTGTACCCAGCCCTATTACAAAGAGCGGGGAACATACTAGACCCGCACCTTGGTAAACTATACAAAGCGTGCATCGTCTTTAGCTACATACCAAAGGCGTGGAGACAGGGGAAGGTAATCTTTCTTCCCAAGCCAGGAAGAACGGACTACGAGGACGCTAAGTCATATAGACCTATAAGCCTGACATCATTCTTCCTAAAAACGCTGGAAAAACTAGTAGACAAGTATGTCAGGAAGGGAGCTGAAGAAACAACCGCTTCACAGGATGCAAATCGCATATCAGCCTAGCAAGTCGACAGGAACGGCGCTACACCAGGTCGTAAGCCATGCCAACGCTCTGGTGTTTGGTGATAGACGAGCTGCTAATAGAACTGAACAAAGGACCGGTTGGATATGCGGATGATCTCGTAATACTAGCAAATGGAAAATTTTCTAACACGGAGAAGAAGAGAAGAAGAAGGAGGGACCTAACAGCAATGTGTACTATAAAGCTCTACGACACCGTACTAAAGTTGTCCACAGAAGTAAAATATCTAGGAGTAATCTGCCTATGGGAAAACATGGGGCATTAGACCCCTGGTTATCAAATGGATCCACACCATGATGGTAAAATCGCTAATCACATACGGGAGCATCGTATGGTGGCCTAGAACCAAGCTGGCAACTTGCAGACAGGCCCTAAGCAAAGTGCAGCGAACTGCTTGCATGGCCATGACAGTAGCATTTAGGACCACGCCAACTGCGGCGATGAAAACGCTGCTCAACATCACCCCTTTACACATTGAAGTGGAACTAGAGGTGAGGAGGGCCATCCACAGGCTTAAAAGTATGGGGCACTGGACAAACTCCGGATGTAAAATAAACCATACAAACACAAGACCAAACAGGAAACTTGACTGGATTATGGAAATGGGATGTGACCATACCATACCATCCGCAATCTCATAAAAGGATTTAAAATCAACATTCCGTAGGGAGAAATGCAAAGGTGAGATAAAATCCCACAAAGGGAACAACCAAGTATGGTGCACGGATGGCCCTACAATGAACACCGGTACAGGAGCAGGGGTACACAGCGACAACAACAACCTTAACCTAAGCATGGGCTAGTTTGCGACGGTTTTTCGCATGCACGCAGGTAATACTAGACAGTGGCACTGGAAGGCACTGTGTACATTTTAAGCGACAGCCAAGTAACACTTAAGGCATTCATGTCCAACAGAGTGGATTCTGGGCTGGTACTAAACTGTATTACTAAACCGGATAGGAAGACGCAATAAGGTCAGACTAATCTGGGTGCCAGGTCATACAGGAGTAGAAGGCAACGAAAAAGCCGACATCTGGCAAGAAAAGGATCCGAGACACCCCTATACGGACCGGAACCCTTCATAGAACTCTCACCAAGAGTCATTAACCAAGCATTGAAACGGGCTGCGTTAGAGATACACAGCACACACTGGCGCAACACAACAGACCAGAAGCATGCAAAGCTATTTCTTAATGACATAGTTAAGGCCGGGACCCAAAAACTATGGAGGTACAGCAGATCACAGCTCCGAACAATCACAGGAGTCTTCGCGGGGCACTATGCCACCAACAAACAGCTTCACAACATGGGACTCAAGCAAGCAACCCAACTTGAAGGATCTGTGGAGATGCAGAGGAGACTATGTGACACTTGCTGTGCGACTGTGCAGCACTAGGCTCCAACAGACTAAGGTATCTGGGCCAGCCATTCCCAAGACCAGAGGACTACAGGCTCAACCCTATCAAGGCCATACTGGGACTCATTAAGGAGGTGCACGGAGGGCTCGGGGTTGAGTAGACAGGAGGGGCATAGCACAAAAGAAAGAATCAAAAGGGTCGAAGTGCTCTGGCCCAGGCCCACCCCCATAATAAGATACTCGTAAGATAACCTAAATTGATCAGACTCACCTGCCGAAATCGAAATCTATATCGGAGTGTTCATACTGTACAAGTGACCATATTCCCCAAAGGAAGTGAGATAGTAATGCTAATTGTTGGACTTCTGTATAAACTTTGGAAATTTGCGCGTCGGAGGGGTGATCCACATCCAAATATGTTGCTAGATACACTTTGATCCACATCAACTGGAACTCTTCGCAGGGATATCTATCATAGTCAATGTCTTCTATTGAGAGTCCTGTAAGAAGAATGGTAAGGGTTAATATTTATTTTCAGCGCACGTGAACAATGAAGTGCATTTTAGGAATGAGAAAAATAGCCTTAATCGGCCGTAACCGAGAGAACTATTTTAAGATGGACCTTTGACTAACTCATGCCGAAACCTGCCTTAAACGATAGGGACAGAGTTTGTGAGATAGAAGCTGGCAACATTACGTGCCATGCATAACTATATCATCGCTAATTCAAAGAACATCGCGTTTGCGGAACTACGTACGTGGAAAGCAATTTACCCAGTTCTCCCTGTTTTTGAGTTGTGATGATAACCGACTCGACTTGTCAGGATATATGTGTGTATATAAATATTGTAGGTCTACCTAACTACAAGGAGAACGAGCGCGCCAGTTGATGTTTTATTGACTAAATTACATTATATTAAAACAAAATGATCAACTTCCTGCATAGGTGCTGGCAGAGGGGTACAGAGAGGCAGATAGATAAGTAGGTACCGTCACTAACCTAGCCTGCCTCAAAATTTCAAAGTATAGAATAGTGAACGATGCAATACTCACCAACAAATTCATTGAAGTGATTTGCTATATCGAACGCTTGGTAGCAATACGCTGCATATTCGTAATCAATAAAAGATATTGTCCCTTCATCTTTGTTGTATATTACGTTTCCTAGAAGCAAATCATTGTGAGCAAACACAACAGGACTCTTTGTTTTTATTAAGTGCGACTTTAGACGCTCGTACTCTATCCTTAGTTTTGTTATTGACGTGAAACTATTTGCGAATCTATAAAAAGAGAAAAATTTGTTTAGTAGGTATCAATAACTTTCTTTTGCACGTCTACAATTCTAATACAGATACGCAATCTAGACAAATGGCCCGGTATATAAATAATTAATACTATGATATACTGAAATAAAAAGCATAGATTTGGTGCGTTCAAATAAAATTCCAGTGGTTTCCAACCCTTTTTAGGGTTCCATAAATCAAAAGAAAAAAACGGAACTCTTATAGGATCACGTTGTTGTCCGTCTGTCTGTCTGTCTGTCAAGACCCTTTATTTTGAACGCGTGGAGGTATCGAGTTGAAATTAAAGCCATACATATATAACCGAGCAAGTGCGAGTCGGACTCGCACACTGAGGGTTCCGTAACAAACTTGTCCATGAAAACAGTTCAACTCCTGAATTCAGTTACGACGATTTATCCGAACAGCAAAAAGTTTTTTTTGTGATGTAACTACAAATATACAGTTTTCAGATTTTTTCCTATACTTGTACTGTGAGACCTTGCTTTATGCCAAATTTTAGGATTCTAGATCAACGGGAAATACCCTATGAACTTTGATTTCCTTGAGAGTGTGGATATATACGTTTTTGACGTGACAACGTCTTATAAATTGGTTTGCCGGGTGACACTTCAAGAAACTGCGTTACGCTCCGCTCACGTTATGCGCTCACAATGAGAGCGAGTGAGAGGCACGCGTCCCTTCCACTCGGGCATGGTTAGCCCGCCTAAGAGCGAGAGAGACAGACATAAAATTCTTTGTATAAATAAATGTTTTAAATTGTTACTATTATTTCATCCTTCTTCCTACTATACGAATGAATATTCACATTAAAATTATTTTACCACTCAAAGTCGTTGTCACGTAAAACTTTCGCCCGTATACCGACTTTACAGGCAACCAATTTTTGTGACATAAACGGCTATTTTTTTTTTCCTTAAAACAGAATATTGTTTTTCATAGCCTCAAGCGACCGCAGACCTGAGTATATGGTTTTTATTTCAACTCGATACCTCCACGCGTTCCCGAGATAAAGGGTCTTGACAGACAGATAGACGGTCAACAAAGTGATCCTATAAGGTTTCCGATTTTTCCTTTCGAGGTACGAAACTCCAAAAAGAACTTAAAGTATCATAAAAAAACTTCTAGTACATCTGTTCCCTAAAATCAAAAGTAACGAACGTTGTCATAAAAAACACAACATTTGTTATGCCAACTTATAATCTGAACGCATCAATCAACTTTTCAGTTTGAAATTTGTAGACCTTTCGCGGACCATATTTTAGTTCTTGTGAACCAAAGTTTTGGAACCACAGCTTTTGAAATTTAGCTTCACTTGTATTTTTTTTTGACTGACCGACATTTTGACAATTCAAAAGTGCCTGTAATTGGTCTATTTGAAATAAACGTTTCTGATTTCTGATTTCTTTAGTCTGAAAGTGACCGTCAATAATTTATTAGTAGTTCACGATGGCTCAGCTGCTGACTTGAAAGAACGACAAAAGCGTCGTCGTGAGGAAAGTTTAGAGTAAGAATGTCAATGGCTACAAAATTAGATAAGAGTAATGAAAGACAGAAAAGATGGATGGACTGTGTGAAAGAGGATATGGCCAGCATGTTGTAATATACCTATTACCTACAGAGATGACAACCAATAGAGAAGTATGTAAGAACAAGACACGTTGCTCCGACCAGAGGCAAAAATGCCCACGATGGTTAACAAAACATTATTAGCCTTGTAATGTTCCCACTGCTGGGACTCAGGTGTTCTCTCTAGAAGGAATGAGCCGAAACCCACCATACTATGTCTATTTCCTCACGATCTTCTCCTCCACCGTTTCGAGAGCAGTGGTGATGAAATAAATTACATAAAGTAAAGCGCCTGCCTGGGTTTGAACCCACGACCTACAACTGATAAGTCGCGGGGACGTACCACTGGGCCAGCACTGCTCTCATTAAAATTAGGACAATAAATTATACAATCGGACTCGGCAAAAATACCATTTTTACTAAACAGCAATTTAATAAAATTATGTTATCTCTTAGAAGAAGTGAGATTTGTATTTCACTACGCTTTGCGACAGTAGGTAGGTACCAATTTGTTTGATAAACGTGATCTTTAGATTTAATCATACCTAAGCCTTTTTTTTATTTTATCATCACAAAATTTTAATAGTACGTATTTTGTTTTATCTTTACAATAATATAGGTACTTCATCAAGATTAAAGTTGGTCGGTTGTTATTCGATCCTAAATTTGCGAGAGTGAATAGGTTACTTCTAGGCAAGCGTGCTCCATCGTCAGCCACATCATCGCTTACTATCAGGTGAAATTGTGGTCAGACGCGAGTCTGTTAATAACAATAATAATAAAAACTCTTTTTAAACCAATCTACTTATCTTATTTTCAAGAAGGATCAAAAACGCCTTCCAGTAAAAGATATTTTTTAAATATATTTTTTAACCCAACATGATTAAAAAATATCGTTTGAATAATCACTGCGAAATTTATGGGAAAAGTTTTTCTACTGCTCAAACTTATGTTGACACAAACCTGTTTCTAAAATGGTCATAATGAAAGATTTTGTGAAAATTGTTTTCTTTTTCAAAAAACGACGAAGTTCTGAGGTAACAAACATAAAAAATAAAATAATACAACCGAATTGAGAGCCTCCTCCTTTTTTTTGAAGACGGTATAAATTATATTTGGCTTTAAGTCTACCTTTGTGCTTTTGTGTTGTATGAAGATTAAATTAATAAACAACTATATTCAAATTGCAGCAACAGAAGTTTTTTTAGAATTATTCTAACATAAATTAGAACCTAACGTTATAATTTGGTAAAACTGTTGTATGCGACTGTACATCTTGAAAGCAAATAGACCAAGAACAGGTTTAATGTTTTCAAAGAAGTCTTTATTCTAGCTTAGTAATTAGAACATGTTTGAGAATTTGTCTCTCTCTGACATATCAAAGGAGTTTAGACCGATACAAAGACATTAAATATTTGTATCTCTTTAAATCTCTTTGGGCCGATAAAACTAGAAATATTTTTTCTTGGCGATTTTTCATAAACTTTTTGATTTAGATACACTATACCTTAAAAATTAAACTTATTATATCTTCTAAACTAAGACTCGACAAATTCTGCGACTTGGCGACCAATTGCGACAAATTAGCAACTAAGTTTGTACGAAAACAGATCTTTGCTAGGTGCTCTTGTTTTTGAAATATTAAGCCGCGAGATTTTCTTAATGTCAACAATCTAGAAACCCTTATAACTTTGGAATCAGTGACTGACAAGTTCTGAGATTTGGCGACAAATTTCGACAAATTAGCGACAAAATTTTCGTGTAATCAAAATTAAGATCCGTGATGGTGGGCAAACCAGACTCAGCCATACGATGAATTGTCCACAAAAATTTATGGACTGTGTTCTAAAGTCGTTTTTTTGTAGCTTCCTTTGTTTAAGGTAGGTACCATTGAAGCATACACCTTGAAGTAATGATAGTCTGTCCAGTTCGGCCTTTGCTTAATAATAACATGCTAGTATTATACGTACCTGGCTTGCTTAGCTTCTGATGTAAACGGATCAGGAAGTAAACTTAGAAACTGTTCAATTTTATCCCATACAAATGGTTCTTTCGGCACCTGTAACAGGGTAACACCATTCACAAATTATTATTTTTTAATTTACCTATTCCACTTTCTTACAAATTTAATATATTTTTAAACATTTCTTAAGAACACATTAAATTAAATTATTTGTTAATATACCTAATAAAAATAACAGCTCATAAGCCCACTTATTTATATATTTAATCATAGGAGAACCAACAGCTATAACAAAAGAATAACAATAGGATAAGAGACATCGTATATCGAAAACAACTTTCGAGTTGTGTCTTCAACTTTCCGTGTACAAAAGCATCGAACTAGAAGCCTTTGGCTTGATTCAGAGAACCTAGCAACCAAACGAAAGCGGTGCTGTTGGAGGCTCTTTGCTGTGAAGCCATGGAGTAACGGGACTATCGGTATAATGGTCGCTGAGTTCAATTAACACATGAAGATAACCCCGTGTTGCCAAGTCAAGATGCCAATTTGATTTGCTTAACTTCCTCGGCTTTTCACGAGGTTCTTGTCATGTTGGACCATTATGTCAATAATCATTGTATTTCTCTCAATTCTTTCTACCACCACTACAGGCTTCTGCAGGTCCGGTGACCGTCCGGACCGACCCCAAGTCGTCAACGGCGCGTAGTGTTCCACGTCTCAAGTAGATGTCAGCAAATCGTAGGGGCCCAGCCGGGTCGAAGCCTACTAAGGGTCATGGGTTAAGTGAAACTGAACCCTGGGGCCCTGGAACATAGCCAAAGAAGGAACAGGAGTGGGTTTTAGTCAATAAAAATCTGACGTGCCCTCCCTGTCCGCCCAAGAGCGAGAGAAGTCATTGTATGATTTCCCACCATAAAAAAACCACTACAGGCTTTTTGGTCACAAAAGTGCAACCAGCGATGATGGATCCATTCCAGTACCATCCGAGAACTAACCCGACTGATGTTCCGATTTAGTATGGCCCATGGGGCGGGTTTTTCTTCGTCTATCTTATCTTTGGAGTTTGTTTTCTGGAAATAGAACACGATGGACCATTGCAAATTAACGGGTGGCACAAACAACGTGACACAAACAAGTTCAAAGGGCAGTAAATTAGCAAATTCATGTTTCGAGAAAAAACTTGTTTCAATTCTATGATGACAAATGGTTAGAACTCGCTTCGCGCGTCCTTGACGCTAACATTATATTTTTCTTATTTACCAGACTTCTTTATATAAGTCAACAAAGCGAAAGAAACAGCTGGCTATATCATTATCAAAAAATCGAAGATTCGATCTGCCCCCGACGACGTTCCAACTTAATGTAGAATTGGAGAAACAAACGGAAATCTTATCAGACTAGGGTATTTTCCGAACAGTCACATGTCTGGGTTGATAGAATATTTTAGCTTACCTCACTCACTCTTGTGTTTTAGGTTCGCTTAGATCTCTTTAGTCGTAAAAGTAACTTTTCACGGTTTTTTTTTTGTTGAAGCGGTCAGGTAACATTTCATAACTATCACACAACGCATTTTAGTTCCATACTAAGCCGAGCTATGCTGCTATGAACTGCTTATGCTATGACTACTACACAACTAATAAACAAAATACATACATACGAGGGGCGGCTGATAAGTCCGTGGCCTAAGGTACATATGAGAGGCCAACCCGAGGTAAATTTTTATACAACCTCTCTTACGTGATTATGATTTTATTACACATTTTTCTCCAAATATTTTGCATACATAGATATCTTGTGGAATATCCACGGCACGGCAAAACTAATCCAGTAAAGACCTCTGAAAATCTGCTATTTTACGTGAACTTTGGCCCTCCATAATGTACTCATAAAAAGAAAAAATAAAAAAGTACATCTATAGAAGCCTAGCACATTTAATCGAAATTCTGAATGACTATAATTTTTCTCAAAAGCTTTTAAGGATGCCAAGAGAGTGTTTTCAGGCGTTCTTTCTTTTTTCGCGTTGCCTTTTCATCAAACATCACGTTGGACTGTGTTAGATGAAGCAACAAGCTTTTAAACCATGCTCGACGTTGGCGATAGTCGAGTGGGGAAAGGGTGTGCATCAGAATGGCGGGTGTAATTTTCAGATTTGCCTAAATTTATTACACTTATTTGGTACTTTCTGTGTACCATTACGTATCTCTCTTGAAAATCTGTGTACCTGCACCCGTACAATTAGGTACACCCTGATGTCAGAATCGCGGGTGTACTGGTAACCAAAATATGTAGCCGAGCGTACTGTATAAGTAAAGGTACCTCTTGTGTACCTGCAGATACAAGTATTAAATAAACGAAATACTGTAAGGCTGCAGTAACGACGTCAAATGATAAATAACTATCTTCGGTAATCGAACCTAGAACCTCCACATTAAAAAAATGGTCGTTAGAGGGTAAGTGTAATATATTAATGTTTCCGTTGACATGGTGTTGTTACTTGTTACAAATGTATAGGTATTTTTATAATTTAGTTCCAAAACAAATTGTTAATGAACTAAATTATAAAAATACCTGCAATATAAATTGCACAATGAGTCCCGCAATTGATATTAGTAGTGAGACGTTGAGTTATCGGTAAGTATTTTAGGCTGTGAACATATCAGCCGTCCTCGTATTATAGATAAATTACTCCCATCACACAAACATTAGTCTTGGGTGGGAATCGAACCTCCGGTATAGCAGTCAGGGCCATTAACCACTAGACCAACAGAACAGTTAACATTTTCGAACTCGCTACGCTTTTTCTTATATTCATGAAGTTGCTGTTTATTTAAATGGTCGATTGGATATGAGAGTAATCAATCAGGTATAATAAAATATTTTTTGAAGATCTTTATTCTCACGGTCACAAAAAACTCATTCCGCAACCTAATTGCTTACCTGACTTTCTATCGCAATCAAAAGCAATTAAAATAAATGACTAATCCTGTTGTATTTATGAAAAGACTGCTCGATAACGTAAAACAGGCAATCACTATTGCCATTTAATGTGTTGTGCAATTAGGTTGTCGGCGACGAGGGTCCCATGTCGGCACCAGGGCGCAAGTAGTGGTTGAGACCACCTAACACGCAAGTAGTTTTTGTCATGTTTTATATGCTTAGGATAGGATGTTTTCACTTGTTAAATGTTTATTTGGATTAATTAGTTAGTAACTCATTAGGTTTAATTGATAAAGACTGAGTTTTGCTAATTTAAGTGTATAAATAAGTAGCACCTATCGTATTTCTAAAGATTTTTATGTTTTATTGTGGTTGGCAGAATACAATTTGTGTTATTGTCTTTATTCTGTCTGTAATTAGCACCTTCATTAATTAGTGAGGTCGGGAATAACGATGTATATAAGATTCTAAAAAGTTTTTGTAAGAAAATCTTGGTGAAGAAATCGTGAAATTTATATGTTGTAGTAATGATAAGGATTTAACTTGTGTTATTACTTGTTGATAATATTCTATTACTGTTAATTAGTGTTTTTTAGTCTAATAGAAGCTATTAGTAACAATTGATCTCATTTTGCAAGGATTTAGATAAAGTTGAAATTCTAAAATGTTCGCGATCTTTTACGTAATTAGAATTTGAAAATGAGACTTTTTATTTGATGACTAATTAGCAAGAACATTATGTAATTAGTTAGGGATCTGTCTAGAAAATGATATTATAGCAATTAGAATCCTAATTAGAATCTTATTGGAAAAGATATGAGAAGTTTTGTGTTCAAGAATGTGGTCGAACTAGAATATTTGACAGTTTTTGTTCTAGAAACTTTTTTATGTGCAAATATATGTGATATATTATTGTTTCATGTAAAAGTAGAGATTGTAACCGACATTTTGATGTATATATTGTCATGGTTTTGTGAAACAATAAATAAATACGGCGTCAGAAAGGGTTCGGCTGAAGCGAAATTAAAGCGAAATTGAAAGTAAATTTAGAGCAAAATACGAGGTTCCCGTTAACAGAACTTAGCGGGGTATATAAGACGGCCCGTTTTTCGGTCCGATGTCATCGGCCTGCCGAGTAGGCATGACTGGTCATCAACCGATCACTGTCGTCTCTGCCTACTATCCCCCTCCGACTTCCTCGTCTCGTATGCCAGACGAGTCCATCGCGCTCACTAGCGACCTCACTGCCCTCTTTGGCTTGAGTGACTCCGTTATCATAGCGGGCGATCTCAATGCTAAACACCCCGCCTGGAACAGTAGTACGACCAACCCTAGGGGAAAGGTCGTGTTCAACCTTGGTGCATCCCTTAACTTTGACATCATCGCCCCGATGTGTCACACTCACTTCCCCCATGATCCCAACCATAGCCCCGACGTCCTCGATGTAGCGCTCCTTAAGAATGTCAACCTCCGGTTGCAATCTATAGAAGCAATACACGAGCTTAACTCCGATCACCGACCCGTGATTATGCACCTAGGCTCCCGTTCGGGCAATCTCGACCCGGGCCAGCCCCCCGCTTCCCAATTGATCACTGACTGGAAGAAAGTAAGCGAAAAGCTGAAATCTACCACGTCACCTCAATTGGATTCTATTCCCGACCACATAGTCTCAGTCGCTGACACGACGGCGGCAATCGACTCGCTCACAGACCACGTACAATCCGTCTTGAACGAATGTTCAAGGGAGATTCCTGCGAAGGAGGACCTTCGCTGGAAAATCCCGGACGATGTACGGGCTCTGATGACCGAGAAGAACGCAGCCGTCCGTGCATACAGCGCTTTTCCTTGCGACGCTAACAAGGCTCACATGCGTAGATTACAGCGTGCTGTAAAGAAACGCATGACCGAGCTGCGTTCCGCCCGCTGGGACAAGACGCTCAGTGAACTCGAGCCTACCCATCTCGCCTTCTGGCAACTTCAGAGGAAATTACGTTCCACTGAAGAGTCCTCTATGCCTCCGCTCACCCGCCCTGATAAGAGTGTCGCTTTCGACAACTCTGAAAAAGCGGAATGCCTAGCCGACAGCCTCGAAGCCCAATGCTCGCCTAGCTCTCAACTAGTAGACCAAGCCCACATCGACATGGTGGACGCTGAAGTCGAACGTAGAGCCTCCCTCCCTCCCGTTGAAGACCCTGATAACCCTCTGGCCCCCGTCACTCCCGACGAGGTGGAGGATATCATTAAAAAACTTCAACCAAGGAAAGCCCCCGGCGCCGACGGTATCACGAACAGAGTGTTCAAACTCTTCCCCCCCCAACTTATAATGCTAATGACCGCTATCTTCAATGGCGCATTAAGCAATAATATCTTCCCCCAAGCGTGGAAACAGGCCACCGTTATCGGTATCCCCAAACCAGGCAAGCCCAAGTCTGACCCCACCAGTTACCGCCCCATCAGTCTCCTCAATGTTCTCGGTAAGATCTACGAGAGGCTTATTTATAAGCGACTCAAAGATTTTGCCGAATCCAAGGGTCTCATTCCTGATGAGCAGTTCGGGTTCCGTACCGAACACTCATGCGTCCACCAAGTCCACCGCATCGTAGAGCACCTAAGCGCTGGCTTCCAGCGTAATGCGATGACGGGTGTCTTGTATTTCGATATAGCGAAAGCATTCGACAAGGTCTGGCACAATGGCTTATTATATAAGCTATATCAACTCGGTGTGCCAGACCGTCTCGTGCTCATCATGCGAGACTTTCTGTCGAATCGCACCTTCCGCTATCGAATCGAGGGAGCCCTCTCCTCCCCCCACCCCATTCGAGCTGGAGTCCCTCAAGGCTCGGTAGTGTCCCCCCTAGCTTTCACGCTGTTCACCAGCGACATTCCCAAAAGTAAAAAGGCCCAGTTGGCTCTATTCGCCGACGACACGGCAATTTACTACACCGGTCGTGACCCCAGAGTTATCGCTCGCAATCTCCAAACCTCCGCAAACATTTTGGGCAAATGGTTCCGGAAATGGAGGATCGAGGTTAACCCTGATAAGAGTCAAGCTGTTCTCTACTCGAAACAGCGGAAGTCCGTCCCCCCTCCCCCTCCGATCACCATGTACGGTAAGCCGATCCCCTGGGAGAAGCAAGCCAAGTACCTCGGAGTGATCCTCGATCAGCACTTGTCCTTCGCCGAGCACATAAAGCAGGCTCGCTCGCGAGCCGCTTTCGCTCAAGGTAGGCTCCACTATCTCATGACTGCCCGCAGCAAACTGTCACTTAAGTGCAAGCTGCGCCTCTATACGGCAGTAATCCGCCCGATCATGACGTATGCATGTGCAATCTTCGCACACGCCAAGCCCCGCTTCCTCCATAGGATGCAGACCCTTCAAAATAGGACCCTCCGTAAAATTCTCGGTGCCCCTTATTATGTCCGAAATGAGAATCTACATCTAGATCTCAAAATCCCCACCATCCAGCAGTTCATGAAACGCCTTTGCAAGCGTTTCTTCGATACTGCTGTGAAACACCGCAACCCCCTCATAGTATCGGCAGCCCGATACGAACCCTCCCGCATCTCTAAGGTTCGCCGTCCTAGGCATACTCTCGTCACCCCCGATGACCCCACTACCCTGCTCCAAGAGAGCCGTAAGGAAACAAGTACAGTTCGAAGACAATACAGACCGCCGTCCTTCCGTCCTCGCCGCCGAGGCCCGCCGCGACACTCCCGTAAACGTCCTCCCCGTCCCTTGCTCGAGCCAGCCCGCGTCGCTGAGCCGTAGTTTTAAAATTCCCCGATAATAATAATAAAATCTTTGTTCGATCCAGCCCGTCCCTTGCTGTCCCCCCCCAGCGACGCCCTAAGCCGAGGTCCGTACCCCACAGGGGGTGCCCTTAGCGTGTAGTCGCTTAGTTTTTAAGTTTTAGTTAAATAAGCCCTGGCTGGAGGCTTTGATTCTCGAATTGAGGCCGCCACAGGCAAGCCCGGTTAAGCAGCCGACAACCTCCTAGGTTGACCTGCGAGAGGCCACACAAAAAAAAAAAAAAAAAAACGGTCCGATGTCAGTCGAAAACGTGCCACCGAAGAGTCAAGAACACAAAGGAAAAGCTTCAAGCCGAACTCCGAAGAACCTTTTAGTCGAAAAACGTGTTTTATTTCTCTTCGGTATCCGCTCTGAGGTCCTCCTACGTGCTCCGTCGTCCATAGAAGATACGCATTCAGGGGTGCGTGGTGGCGTACGTGACCAGCGAACCAGTAAGGCAGCGTACGTCAAAAATCGGGTTGAACTGTCCCGAGGGCTCGGTAGCTGCAGGGTACAACCCGCTACCGTCAACACCTCCTAACAGGGGTTAGTCCGCCACATAGGTACTTTATGTTTTTTATTATATATACTTAACTAATAATTTCAAACGTAGAGTACGGGGGTACTAGAATCAAAGTTTCTGCCCCGATATTGAAAATCGTAGAATCGTGGCTGGGCAATATTTAGTAGGTAGGTATGCCAACAACGCAAATCTCTCGCTTATGTAGGTACATAATATCTACTACAGATTTGATACCATGATCGCACCAATAAAATATTTTCGTAGTCTATTTAGATAAGACAATCAAATAAAATGAAACTGTTTTAAAGTTACGCAAAGTTTGCCTATCTACTGTGAGAGATATACCTACGTACTCATTACCTAATAATAACTTTCGTCTCTTATCTTAACTACAGAACAAGTCGACTATTGCATACACTGTCGATTCAAATAAAGAATATACACGTGTAAAGATATCATATGCAGTTCATCAATATCAATCATCAGTATCTAGTATGTATATTACAAAGGCGAAAGTTTGTGTGTATTTATGTTTGTTACTTCTTCACGATTGAACGGCTCAACGGTTTCGGATGATATTTCCCACTCGGGTAGACCATGTCCTGGAATAGCACATTTTTATCCCGGGAGTAGATTCCCTTGGGACATTTTTCTACTATCACTATCACACAGGTGAAGCCGGCTGGCAGCAGCTAGTACCTAATAATTTCTATTTTTTTTCCCACATGTACTTTAAATGCCAATACTAATCAGTAAGATAAATATTACAGTTATGTGTTATTTTCTAAACGTAATGTGAGTGGTTTGAGCTCTCCATAACAATATCACATAACCTTGACTGTGCACGAGCAACTTCGCGTGTAGTTTGCCATAAATACGAAGCTGCATCTATTTCTGTCTCTATTAGTACTAACAAATGTATTCTAGACAAGAAGGAGACACATTGTAGTGCCGCAGTTGCTAGTCTACACGTTCTGCATCCATGCATTAGGCTGACCGCACACTTTAGACAAGACGTCTCATAGACAAAATTTACTAACAACAACATAAATTGCAAAGCGACAAGTCTGTCTAACGCGCACATCGAAGACAAAACACTCTAGAGACGAAAAATTACGATTTATCATTTTATCAATATTTATAAAAATATTAATATCGGCCACGATATTTCTGGGAAAAGATATCGATATATGGGTAATAATTTATTTAGTTCAGTCTAGATCAATAATAGTAATTTTCTCCCGGTTAGTTTTAGTCTAGGTAATAGTAATTTTTAAGCAAAATTTACATTATTTTAATTTATGAGAATCTTAATTAAACTAAATTAAAATATTCTAATATTTTGAAGACTTATTTTTTATTTCAGTCAAACCTGCATTTAATTTGTCCGGTAGGTAACAAAAGTAATAAAAACAGACTAGTCAAAGAAAATAAAGTTATTTTTTTCTTTGAATCCGTTAAACACATCTCATCAGAAATATCGAAGCACTTCCATTTCTGTCCTAATTTAACACAAAAGAGTTTTCATTCCATGAAAAAAATCACATGATTGTATAGCTGGCAGTTTGGCCAATACAGTGAAAAATGAGAATTCAAAATTAGAAATTCATTTGTTTATCCTATAAATGAAATGATTCACTGTTTTGAGACAAATGTGTGTTTATAGTTGAAGTACATTTCACCTTTGAAAATTAAAAATTAGCGCTTTTCTTAAAACTTTTTGTTCTTTATTTGTTTGCTGTGACTTTGGAACGTATGAAAAAGTTTTTTTTTTCTAAAACATGGATACTTCACCCGCAGAAGCCGCTCAAGTGGTGGCATTGCTGGATTCTGGACTTAGTCAGCGTGTTGTGGCTGAAAGATTGCATCTAAGCCTGTCGTCTGTTCATAGAGTCTACAAAAGCTATCGGGAGACTGGTTTGTTCAAGCGCAGTTCAGGATCTGGCAGGTATCGGGTCACTTCTGAGCGAGATGATCGATTTATTGCCACAACTTCTTTACGAAATTGACGCCTTATTGATTTTCAACTGCAGCAACAGATTCATGTTGAACGTAGGGTGGCTTTAAGTGACTCTACAATTAGAAGAAGGTTGAAGGAACGTAGGCTGGTACCGCACAAGCTAGCAAATGGGCCGAAATTAACTGCAGACCATAGAAGAGCGCGCTTTAATTTTGCAAGTGAGCACCTAAATTGGACATACATCCAATGCAACAAAGTACTCTTTTCTGATGAGTGTAAAATTATGCTGCATAGTAAAGACAAAAAGGACAAGGTCTACAGAAGAGATGGAGAACGCTTTGCACAATGCTGCATTGACGAAAAGGTCAGCTATATAGTGGCGGTTCGTGGACAGTTTGGGTAGGAATCAGCGCCGACGGCAAGACTAGAGCTTGTCTTTGTGTCTGGGCCACGTCTGCCTTCACCAAACAGTCATCGGTACATCGAACAGTGTCTTGAGCCTCACGTGATGCCCTAAGCACATTTTATTGGCAACGGTTTCATATTCATGCACGACAATGCTTGGGCTCACACCGCGAGCGTCGTACGAGATTATGTTACCGATGTCGGTATCTCCATTATGGAATGGCCAGCAAGAATCCCGGACTTGAATCCGATTGAACATCTATACTCTTTAGGATGAATTAAAGAGACGAATTCGTGCAAGAGATTCTGCCCCAGAAAAATTTAGCCAACTGCAAAATGCAATCCAAAAGGAATGGAATGGAATGCTACAACATTTGATCATGACTCTCTTCCGATCGATGAAGAACCATATGGAAGTAGTAATAAGAGCTCGGGGAGGGAATACCAGTTATTAAATAAACGTTTCTTAACTTTTTTCTTAAACGTGTGTTGTTTTATCAATTTCCTTCATACACCATACAAGGTAAAAATGACTTGTTAAACAAAATACGAAACCTATGAAAATTTAATTTGAATTTAAAACATTTGAAAACCTCATATTATTCACTATTAAACGACATTTGACATATATTCCTAAATATACACATTTTTCTGATACTCCTTACAAAACAAACTTGCAAGGTGTTTCGATTTTTCTGATGAGAAGTGTATTCTGCTAACAAATTAATTTTGCAAAAAAATCGTTTTTGATGAGATTTTAAATATTGAATAATTTGTATCGATAAATCGATGTATCGGATCAAAATATATCGGGTGAAAACATCGATATATTGTAGTACTTATACAATATAAGTACTGTCCTCTAGTAATGTGCCGAGTCACTGTTTTGGTGGATCGAGTTGACTCGATTCGGTTTCCAATACCGCGATTCGAGTCCAATACTTGAATTCTATGTTTAGTACTCGAATGTTCTGTACATCGATACTTTTCAATTGATACTGAGTAAGTATCGATACGTGATGACCGATACCGTATCAAGTAACAGTATCGATACCTCAATGGTATTTTTTCATTCCTAGACAAAACAGTTTCGTTTTAGTTTTGAGACAAACTTGTCTATGTGAGACAAGTCTGTCTAAAGACTGTCTTGTCTCAAGTGTGCGCTCAGCCCTAATGGTGGGTTAGTACAGTCAACAACTAAAGTCGATATATACTAAGAAGTAAGTACTTGAAAAATAAATAAGTCTCAGTTTAGATATTTATAAACTTTAACGTATGTTACGATAAAAGACCATAATCGCAAAATTACCACAAAGTGTTGTGTTCATATTCAAATATTATGAAGGCCACAACATGAATTGCGCCATGTGGACTCTTGTATTTGCCACCAAGCGTCATCGCGAAATTGCTGTTCGAAAGAATCCACATCCTCAGCGCTATCGCCGCATTTACATCAGCGCGAGTGGCAAGGCGAATGGTGAGCATGAATATGCAAAATGCGGAATGAAGATTTTTTTTCGCTCATTAAGCGATTTTGGTCATTGATCGTAATATAAACATACTATTACGTTTTTAGGGTTCCGTACTCAAAGGGTTTACCCTACGTTTACGTTTACGTTTACGGGACCCAAGAATGTCATGAACTGTGATAGTTAGAAGTTGAAATTTTACCAAACCGTATCTCATGAACCGTGTTGAAATTTTCATAGATGTTTTTTTTTTGTTGCCGCTATGGCTACAAACGTGGTTTTCTTGACGTTTTTTGCTATGGACGGCCGGTTTTTTTCCCCAGTGTTATATAATCAACCTTTTGAGTACCGTAATGAGAGACACCATAGAAAGACAATGAGCGAGCGAGCGAATGCCTGAGGTTTTATGAACTAAATAATTCTTCAATTTAGTAACAATGGTTTATGTTAAACTTTCATTGCTGACCATACTAAGCATGTCGACGTCCCCGGGCAATAAGTCGGTAATAGTAAAAAATATTTTTTCAATTACTGACTTTAAGTCGGTAATCAAATAACTTTTTTTGCGATTACCGACCCGGGAATGTCGATGTGTAAAATGTAATCTGTAAGTAAATAATAGCTATTAGAATTATCTATCCGTATGGCTTGTACACAACTATAAAGTATATACTATGTACCACTAAAGCTGAAGTAAATAGGGCTGCATTATTACTGGAACCATCCATGGTTATGGTTATGACACAGTTGTTTCTCTTAAATCTTTCTCTTTGTTAAAATTGACTGTGCATTCAATGACTAAGAGACATTACAAGGAGAGCAAGGAGGTGTGGTGGCATGGTATTTTAAGGAATCGTTTTTAATATAGAAAAGGGAGTGTTGTTATCACAAAAGGTTAACTCTTAATATCACACATGCGTATTCAAATCCTGTGTCTAGATAAGACCATCATTAAGACTTTATAATTATAATTGTTTGAGAAACATTCAAAGAGACAAAAGTAGACACTTATTGTGATATAAAATATTTTCCCACACAATTTCTCCTCAAATACTATACAGACGTGAATCATAACTTAGCTAATCGTGCCAGTGGATACAGTAGATGATCTACCAAGTTTATTTATATTCACTGCTTATAATACTTGAATGGATAACCATTTATTTAAAAACTACGCATTTTTCTTGGATGACTAATTTCCAGTAGGATTTTTACCACCACCTGGATACATAATAGCATTGACGAAATGTAAATAATTGCAGTTTGTTGACTTTGAAATTATTGATAGATACTTACGTCTCTTCCCAGTTGAACTCTGTGCATTTTTCCCATTTGTGTTGCTACTAGAGGCCATATGTTGTCATTGGTAACAGTTTCCACATCCAGAGTACTTCCAGGAAAGTATTGGTATGCCAGTCCATTTTCAAATACTCCATAAACTTTAGGCGCCAGTCCAAGAACATTCAGTGTTTTGATGTTTCTAAAAAACATATAACAATACATTATTGACCTAACATTCACATTTTTAATTTTAGGATAAATTCTCTAGTTTCAGTGCTGACAGAGTTTTTACTACACTGCTTTTAGAGCTCTGTGAAAATGTGCTATCTTTCCTACACAAATCTTTACTTAATTTAATTCAATCTGTTACTACAGGGTGGGGTTCAAAACCAATAATTATTTAAATTAACTGTTACTCATTTTTTAATGACGTTAAAAACATTTACCTGATTTCAGCAGTGCGGTCAATAAATAAATCAGTTTTATTTCCATAGATGCGAACAAGCATAATGTCCTTTTCATCATTTGAATCCAAAAATTGACACGATACTAGTTTATTTGTTATTCCATCTGTTAAAGTCTAAAAATAAAGAAAACAACAGTAAGTTTGTAATAAAGTAGTCTATGCATTGTTTGCATTGCAATGTTTGAATATTAATGTTTTGTCGAAGGCAGCACAAACATACCTTTAATTTAATTTTCCCTTGAGCCCAATTAGGTCTTATATTTTTAAGTAACTTTAAAACTCCCGCATAAATATCATTTTCATCAATTTTCACTGAAACATATTTGTCCCCAGCAGCTAGGCAAACAGACGACATCACATTAAATCTAGATACCAACAATAATTAATATACAGCCAGCTGTCTTGAAGTGCTCTGCTGTAATAGTTAGTGATGCCAGTTTATACCAGCAGATAGGCAAGCACCCCAGCGGATAGTAATAATTTCTGAGTGAGAATATAAAATCACCAAGATTTAAACTTTGAGCTCTTGACAACATTGACAATTTGACATATCACATACAATCCCTGCGTTCCGAGATGCGACAAAAGCGATGATAGCGCGAATCCGACCAACGCGCAACGCACGACACAGCCTTTATACATATACAATGTGTCCGGGCACGGACTAGCGATATTTTAAATACTTAAATATAAACTAATTTAAAGTACAGTTACTCTCTAAGCTTGGGTCCAATACATTTCCCTATCATGTGGCAGCCATTTTAATAATTTTGTTAAAATATCCCTTAATAGGCGAGTATAAAAAAATCATATTACTCTAAGCTTTTATCATACTGAGATAAAATAAAAATAAGCTTATTCGAAAGGTCAAAAAGGCAAATCATCCCTGGTGGCACAGAGAGCCGTGGCGTGTCTACATGCTGGATTTGGTTACTTTGAGCAACTGCTTTAGAATTTTAATTGTCGTTTAATATTGGAAAAAACATTAAATAAAATTTAATATGAACATTATGCATTTTAATTCCTCTTTAGCTATCTGTCTGACTGACAATGGCCTTTTGTGCTTGCGCATACACTATGTTCAAACAACAATAACTCTTAAAATATTAGAGATACAGTTGTTTTAATGAATTTTATGTTGTATTGTGAATTATCTCAAAATCTGTCGTCCTAGCAAAAAAATAAAAAAGTTGCCGGGGGTGTTTTTATAGTAATTATTGGTTGAATTGCATAATTATTCGTAAGTTTTTTCGATTTCAAATATTTTTCAAAATTTATGGAACTGGGAATACATTGTTTTGTAATGCTAACGGTGGACAATACTTACTACCTTTCAAATAAGCCTATTTTGACGTGACAACGTCTTATAAATTGGTTTGCCGGGTGACACTTCAAGAAACTGCGTTACGCTCCGCTCACGTTATGCGCTCACAATGAGAGCGAGTGAGAGGCACGCGTCCCTTCCACTCGGGCATGGTTAGCCCGCCTAAGAGCGAGAGAGACAGACATAAAAAGTGAAAGGCACGCGTCCTACTATACGAATGAATATTCACATTAAAATTATTTTACCACTCAAAGTCGTTGTCACGTAAAACTTTCGCCCGTATACCGACTTTACAGGCAACCAATTTTTTATCTCAGTATGACAAAAGCCTAGAGAGATATGTTTTTTTTTTGTACTCACATTTGGAAAATTACAACAAAAAATAAAACAAAATGGCTGCCACATAGCAGGGAAATGTATTGGACGCAAGCTTAGTGTAATTGTACTTTAAAATATTTTGTAGTTAAATATTTAGAATATCTCTAGTCCATGTTCGGACACATTGTATATTGTGATTACTAAAGGTTGGTTTCGCGATATACTTTTATCGCAATTCGGAACGCTGGATCTAACATTTGACAATGTCTCCAATGATTGACAATAAAAATGGCAGCAAATAAATTGACATTGACAGACATAGCATGGAATTACTATTTACTTTCGACTCGTATTTCAAATGGAAATCCATAAAAAAAAAAAATAGATCCTGGCACTGATTAGTGGATAAGTTATTGAGATATTGTAGAGTGGGTTATGTAGTTGAAACAGCTTAATTGGTACAAATAAACATATTCTAGGTCACATACTTTTAAAACTAACTTTTTGATTTATTGATGTTGAGAGATTATGTGACATGTAGGATATTATGACAAACACAATCTCTTAATAATAATAATTATTGAGTGATTGTTTAGTTTATAGTAAGTATACATGACCCTTATTAATATTTTTTCTATATTACCATTTCTAGTTAATATCTAGTTACGAGAACACTACTGGTATAAAAAAATTAAATAGCATAAAGAAACTGGCATAAAAGAAAAGTAAAATAAAAAGGTTGCCATAGTAACGTATAAAAAGTATAATAATAGAGTAACCTATCAAGAATCGCAATTGTTGTTATTGCTGTTCTTGCATGTTAATATTGTTTGTTAAATTTTATAATGGGGAGACATTTCGGTGATTTAGCTGTTATTCGTGGAATAATTTATTACAAACTCTCACCACACGAACAAAAACCCTTTGCCACAGCTTTTGCCCATGGTATCCCTAACTTTGTTCCAAGGACTTTAGCAACTATGTACACCTGGCTGCCAAGTAAGTTCATAATAGTAAGAATTTAATAAGTTATTAGTACATGCCTAAAGCTATTTTGCGAAAGCAACTTTTTCTTCAACATCTTAAGTGAGACGGACTTGTCCTTGTCCATGTCGTATAAAATGTTGCCAGGAAGTTTCCTTTCAGGCCACATATTGTATTTATCTTCGAGTGTTCTTAAGTATTTAATAGCTTTTTTTATTCCTGACAGCTTTCATTCTTGGTTATATTGTATATGCGACTGTGGAAACAAGCTATAAAAGTTCTAAGAAGAAGGACGCAAGAATATACCAGAACGAAGTTCCACCACCACCAAAATGCCCACCCAAGTCCACCTAAAGATGCACTTTTTTAATATTAAAATGAGTGCTTTCTTCGTTATGTTATTTTTTGAATAAAATTATTTTTACTTAAATAACTTGTCGAATGTTTTTTTTCCGACCGAGATTGCAGGGTCGCGGGGACACCTTCGTGGTGCAGCGGAGCAGTAGCAGCCCCGTATCTTGAATTAGCGGAGCAAAACTGAAAAATTCCGCGCCTCTCATCATCATCATCGTTTCAACCAATAAGGCGGTAACTCTCTTCGAGGAGTGACTGGAGAGGCGCCACAGCGTTCTCACCTTCCGCATGACTGTACAGTTAGCGCAGTGGTTGTGCGATTGACTGTTGCACGTGTTCGATTCCCGCATGTAACAAATATTTGTGCTGCCTTCATATAGGTGTTCCGAGTCTGATATCCTGTATGGACGATGGGGGTCAGGTGGACTGTATTTTTACAGACTACAGTAAATGTTTTGACCATACTATATGTACTCTTACAGATTTTTTTTATGCAGGTATTCATGGTAACTTATACCGGTGGATAACATCTTACATAAAGAATCGTTCCCAGGCTGTCGTAGTCAACGGTGTTGTGTCAAAGCGACATGTAGTCCCGAGTTCCCCAGGGAGCGCTTTCAAAATTCATTATTCCTAGGTACTTTACGCAGACGACATATATAATGTCAGAGACTGCTACTCTTCGCAACAAGATCTCCAAAGACTAGAATACTATTGTCAGTAGAATAATCTGGAACTCAAATGTTATACGATTATATTTGCTCGCAAAACCAACAGCATATCCCACACATACATTCTTAAGAAAGATCAGCTGAAACGAGTAGATAATATACGAGACTAGTTTCTGCCAGCGGGTTCGCCGGTGTCAGTCTGTTTCTGCATACCTACTAACTTCGGACCCCCGTTTCATACTCCCCCTCCCCCCCTTAGGGGGTGACTTTCGGAAAATCCGTTCTTAGCAAATGTTTACATCCTATAAGGAACAGGAACTTACCTGCCATAAGTTTGTAGGTGTTATAGTTTCTGAGATTACGTGATTAATCAGTAAGTGGTATTTCGCTTTTATTTAAATAGATTTAGGTGTTATACACGATTCCAAACTTACCTACAAGAAGCACGTAGATCACATAGTAAATAAAGCTAACGAAGCCATGGGGTTAAAAAGGTCTTGTTCCCAGTTTACAGATCTCAAAATAATCAAATTGTACAGTTCCTTCGTGTTGTAGCTCACTTGAATACTGTTTGCAGGTTAGGAATCCCAATGTATGCTATCTACCTATATTTCAAGATTGGAATTTGTCCAGCGAAACTTTGCACGATACCTGCAGTATAAGTGTAAAACCCGCGGTCATAATCACGAGTTGAGATTAAATTTATTACCACTTAGGGGGAGAAGGAGTTTATCAGATATCTCTTTCTTCGTTAAGTTGGTACAATCTAACATCGACGCCCCGCAACTTCTCTCCAAGATTAATTTACTCGCACCCACGATCTGCTAGAATACTCTTTCTTCTTAACGTTCTCCTCCGCTGCTACATAATTACAGGCTGAATTCGTTCTCTAAAAGATGCGCTGTCCTATAATAATTTGATTGACTTTTCTGAACTTGACTTATTCTAAGCCGCGTGTATTCAATTGAATACTTACCAAACATTGGTTCAATAACTTTTATTTTGCATTGCAAGACGTAATATCATAATTGTGTCATATTGATAAAGACCTGCATACCGTCATTGTAACTAACTTTTTTGTTCTCTATCAAACATGCTCTTCATAGCGATTTAAATGCGATGCGTAAACATGTCATTGGTTAATAGTTGCATAATTTGTTTTTGTTAGTTGTTAATACTGTTTGTTTTCCGATTATCTATCTATATACGAGAATGTAAACATGAATCCCTATTTCCCTTGGTCACGCCATCACGCGTGTACGGCTGGACCGATTTCACTATTTTTTTTTTGTTGTGTTTGTTATTGTCAGGAGAGTTATAAAAGAAAAAAATAAAAAAAAATTGGTAGGGTAGAACAGAATAGAGTAGTCGGTAGGTGTGAAAAAGATTAGACGCGTATTTCTTTTGTCAGCAGAAAAAAACCATTTAAAAATAGTTTTGTGATAGCGTGACAGCATCGCTAGCGGGTGCTAACGATGCCTAATCTCACGCCCAAAGACTAACATGCTACCAACTAAATAGCAATTATATGGTGTGGTATTGAAAAAAAAGCATACATTAAATGTTAAATTATCCATTTACTAAGCTTTAATGCGCAAATAACATATTAATGGTTGAACCATTTATTTGCAAATGTACAACATAGGCCAGAATAACCTATAATTATTGCAGATAACATGACGTGTGACAAAAACATGCATTGATACACAAACATTTGGAACATAGGGCACAAAACAATTCAATTTCTTGTCAACCAACCGACCCCATGTGAAAACTGGGGAAGCGTAGTGTCTCAACTTCTCGAAAATCAATCTACATACAATTTGTCGAATATTATAATGTAAGTATAGGAACCCAAAACAGTACACGTCGCATCAAATAACTTTGCCGCTCTAGTAGACTTGATGAATAATTGCGCAGTAACAGAACTTGTACGCTTAGCTTTCCGATTCGCATCGCATACGGAGCTGTATGCGATGCGAATCGGAAAACCTGCTTTCAGAGTTGCAAAGTAAAATGACGCGATCTTTTTCTTAGATGTATGTACCATAAATTGTATGCAAATTGCAGATGTATCTTGTGATAATTTATTTGCCAGTGTGATATGATTGAAACTGTAAAATATTGAATTGTTTTATTCAAAGACAAGATTTAATATATGAATTATATTGTATATACTATGCTTTACATTTTGATGGATAAATTGAAAGTAATCATTAAAAAAACAGTACTATATTGTGTTGTGCTCGGCTTTATGCAGTGGTCAAAGTAGAAAGTAGATAGGACAGTTTGTAACATAACTTCTTTCTCACTGTCTCTTTCTCTTTACAAGTAATTTCCGTTCTTCTTTCGGAAAGTAACCTGAGGATGGTCGGATTGAAGACTTCATCAGCGACAATGCCATTCGTTGTACGGTTGGTCGGTCGCGCACCAGTGATATCAAAACCGGTATATGCTGACCGCTTATTCTATTAAAAATCCGTGCTATGCTAGGCCAGCTCAAGGTTAGCATCATCGCTGCGCTATCGGCTGTACCCAAGTCTCGTTTTTTGTAACTGTTTTTTTTTTTAAATAGACAAAACAAGTATTCCAAAAAATGTGCCGTATAGTTTAAACTCATTTTATATTATTTAGTGTTTCACCATTTAAGTTTTAAATTTCAAAGTGCAGCAAAATAAAATTTTGAAAATCTGGAGTGTTTATTAATAATCTGTTACCATGAGTTTTAGTACTCACAGTATGTGCAAGTATGAAAGCACACGGCATATGATGAACAACTCGATTGTGGACAAGTAAATCAACTATATATCATTTCTAAAGATGTTTGTCTTGTATTGTGTAACAAAACTAAAAGTATTCTGGAATTATCGATTTTATGGATCATCATTCTCGTACCAATTGTTCAATGACAATGTTTACCAAATATCGAGATCTACTTGATTATGAATCAACTACATCATCCAACTTGAAAGAAAATGCAAACAGAGTCTTACTATAGTGACTTTTATTTTGTTAGGTGCAACAAAACAATATTCATTGGTCATCGAACTACTATACCATGTGAATCTATCATATCATATACATGTCAGTTTTGTTTCCTAATCTTATGTTATTTCCATATAAACAAATAACACAAAAAATCTTTCAAATTAGTCTATTGCATGAGCACACAGATGATATTTAAAATCTAGGTAATTTCAAGTTCCCTTGTAATCAATACAAGTATAACATCATAGCTGGACTTGAATATTATTGATTTCAATAATTCCATCTTTATATTAGATGTGCCCATAAGATTAATTTATTGGCTATATAATTATTAACTAAATTCAATTTTATCACATCACATGAAATAAAATTGCAGTTATCGCACAAAATGCATTAAGTAGGTGTACAAAATGTAACCAAAATATAAATTACGTTAATACTATTTATTACTTGGGTTATACGCCTAGAATTTGAAATGCGTCATTATTAAAGTTATTCGCCTGAAGAAAACGATAGTAAAAAAATGTAGCATAGTAGAAATTAACATCAAAATTACCGCCATTCCATCATTTGAATAAAAATAAATATTCACTATAATTTGACCGTGTCTTCCTTGAGGGTGGATAACGCGGCTTTCATCAAAAAACTATATAATAACACTGCATCCGATTATATGCCGTTTAAATACAGTCAATACATACAATATCCCTGTTGTTTATTTGTTTCCCATACATAGTAAACGTTAATGAAGTGTTATTATTTAGTATTATGAAGTAGTATTATAAGTGCAGGTATATCAAGGAGTGATTCACATTCATTCAACATCCATTTGTTCTTGTGATTGCTGCGCATCGCTGGGCGCGCTGCCGGCGTCGGGCTGGCCGTCGCCCGCGGTGGGATTTGCCGGCGGTGGGGTCTTCTCTTTAGGTTTAGGTTTGTTTAACACTGGATTTACAGTATTCTCAAAGGTCTGGAAAAAATAAGATAAGGTTAACAGAAATATTACGACATAGATGATATCAGGATATGGTTCGCAGTGGCACCTTGGGTTCACATAAGTACGCACCTGTCGCTCCTGGCGGATCTGGTGCGTGGTGTGCGGCGGCGGCTGGTGGCGCGGCGTGTGCGCGAGCGCCTGGCGCGCGCTCTCGAGCCAGTTTAGCGCATTCTTGGCAGCCTCGGCCACTTTCTGCATGTCAGTGTCAGCCAAGTGGGAATACTTTACGTCTCCAGCTCTGTTAACATGGGAAGTGTTAAAATTAAAAAGTCGTATTATGTATTTAATACTATATTAATTAACGTCATCACTAAATAATATGATACAGACTGCCGTCGCCAGTAAACTTCAAAGTTTACGGCACGGAACGTTGTCTCCGATTCGCCGGTGACTGCGATCACGGTTTATCCGAGATCGCCACTCCACAAAACATCTAAACTAAGAGCGGAGCACGAGTCCGACTCGCACTTGACCGGTTTGCGATAAGTTTGCGAAATTAAAGTTTCAATGGTTCTCTAGTGGTTCATAGATACACGTATTTACTGCTTTTAGGTCCAATTAGATTATTATAACTTATCAGCTTACACCACTATTTCCTTGCTTTTATGTTACCAGGTAAACGAAAAAAAAAAATTATTATTGGGGTTTTTAACTATCGTGCTTTCACATAATGTTCACGTGTTCAATGCGAAATTAAAATTCATTCTTATGATACGATAGCTATGACATGCATTATGCAATGTTGCCGCTCTGAGCGCAATCTGTCCGATCTCATTCTAACACTTAACAAAAAAAGAGATGAACACTAGTGTGTTGCATCTTTTTCTGTCGCAAAGGCTTTCTTTCATATTTGGCTTAATCTGCCATCTCATTTTTCCCTATAAAAAAAAAAAAAAAAATGAATAAGTGTAAGTAAAATTTGATACTGTGTGCTCATCGAACATTTTTTAAAATTAAAATAACCTAAATGGCTTTCGAAATGACATCAATGAAATTTTAAATTACGAAGCGCCCTCTTAGACGCGTAAAAAATTTGTGTAAACTACAAATTAGTTCAAATTTTCTTTGAGTGGTTATCGTGTTGTAAGTAATTGTTTTGATAGATTTTTTTTTTGTTTTCTGCCATTTAAAGTTAAAGTTTTCTGATTAGTTATTGCTGTACCTTATTTGTTTTTCAAGTGATAAAAGTTTATTATCTTTGAAATGAATTCGGAAACTATACTGGTGTTGTATGTGTGGAATCGACAATTGGCCAGGTAAAGAGTTTGAGTTTTAGAGATATATATGATCTCGTAACTTAACAAATATTCTGATCAGTGGTAGGTGGTAACCTACCCTTGATTAGAATATTTCTAATCAAGAATATTTCAATCGGTTCAGGTCCGAAGACCAACGTGTCAGACCCCCGCCTTGCCAGCTAGTCAGCAGCATCGTTTCCCAGTGAGCCAGTGTGTTCTTTTATCCACTGCAGTGTCACAGTGTTATTGGAATGGCAATGGCAGAATGACATTCTTGTATGAGTTTCGAGGTTGCTGTGGGTTTTTCTAGAGATTGTAGAACTGAGGCACTGTCGGAGATTATATGGATATGAGTATCCGTATTTTCCTTTTTATTTTATTGTGGAAATCATCTAATGACTTCTCGGGCTCTGGGCGGAGCAGGAGGGCGTGTCAGACTTTTACTGACTGTGTCCTTCAGTTGTCCTTTGCGTTCTAAGACTACGAGTTTCCTTTTCAGAAATTCCTCGCGGTCCTAGCTAGTGGGCATCGGCCCTGATAGGCCCCTACGGTTTGCTGACATTTCCTTGAGGAGCGCGTAGGTCACTACGCACTGTTGACGATTGGGCTCGGTTCGTTCAATTAACTGACGGCTGGACGGCAAGTTACCCATTGATCGACGTCGGCAAGCCCGCGTCCACCGTGGCTGGTAGTCTGGTCAGAATCTCGGCGGCTGGGGCGTGAGGACATTAGTTCCTTCACGCGTGCGGCTTCCTCCTTCGCTAGCATTACTGCTTCGCAGAAGGATGCCATTCTTCCTCGTTTCGGACCCTGAGACCACTTCGCCACGGTGTTCATTTCGGACCATAGCCCGAACCAGGGTCCGAGGCGAGAGGTCGCTGCCGCCGATTGCCTCCACGAGGACACGACGGTGTTCCGCCCAAGCGGGGCCTCCACTGTATGCTCCACTGTGTCCTCCGAGCGGTCCACAAAATGATGACAATCAGGGCGTTTCTTCCGCCTGAATCCGGCTGGCTTCTATAGCGTTGGTCGCTAGAATGATGCCAACACATTCTGCCTGGTAGACAGAGTTGAGTGCTCAGAGCGGTTTGGATATCTTTATATTAAGGTCATTGGAGAAGACTCTAACTCCTGTTCTGGTGTTCGTCTTTGATCCATTGCTATAAATTATCAGTTCCTTGGGGCCTGAGTAGTTGTACGGTTCTTCCGCTAGTTGGATGCTGTAGTGTTTTTGGAATTGCAGTGCTTTTGGGGCTTTGTCGTTGGGGGCTGTCACCATGGCCTGTCGCTTAACCGCCTCTGCCATAATGCGTGTATGTTTAATTCGAGTCTATTTTTAGTATACCCAAGAATTTAAGTTTGAAAACTGCCGGGGCTGCTTCCTCCCGCACTATGAGATGCAGTGGAGGCATTCCTAGTATTGCCTGCAGTTGGTGACAATTTAGCTTTATTCTATCTATTATCGATTTTGTACATTCGGTCAGAAAAGTATCGGGAATGGATGATTTGTTTATGGTTCCAAATTCATTTTTTTTTTTTTTTGTTGTTGGTAGATTGGCACAACTGTTTTCCATTTTGGCGCGGAGTTCGAGTTGCATCTGTTATTTATATTAAATACAGTGCTGTTATTAGTTATGTCATATCTAGTGTGTATTGCGAATTTCATAATGGACAAAAACATCAAACAGTTTGTCTTAAATTTTGCATCGCCAATGGAATTTCGTGTTCGGAGTCTTGGATATGAAACATGTTACTGCTTGGCTAATCCCAAAAGACCTGAATTTTCTCCAAAAACTCAATCGCATGTCGCTGAGGACATGCTAGAACGAGTCGTAGTTTGACATGCAAACTAGTCAACAAGCTTCGGAGTGGCGCCTTCCAACTGAACCGAAACCGAAAAAACCACGCCAAAGTCGATCAAAAGTCAAAGTCATGTTGACTGTTTTCTTTGATTATTGCGGGGTTGAAAGATAATCAAAGAAATTGATTAAAAAAAGAATTCTCGCCGGAAGGTCAAACGGTAAATAAAGAATATTATTTAAGTGTTAAGTGGCATTTAAGAGAGCAAATTCGACGAAAAAGGCCAGATTTGTGGAAATAAAATTCTTGGATTTTGCACCACGTAAATGCGCCTTCGCACAAGGCTATCATTGTAAACGAATTTTTGACCAAACACTCAACAAATACCATATTCACCAGATAGCTCCAACCGACTTCTTTCTTTTTCCTAAACTGAAATTACCACTTTGTGACACCAGTTTTCAATCGTTAAAAGATATAAAGGAGAATTCGCGGCGAGAACTGAACTCAATTCCGGAAAGAGCATTTAAAAAATATTTTGATGATTGGATTATTCGTTGGCGTAAGTGTATCGTTTCTGAAGGAGCATACTTTGAAGGTGATAAAATAAATTTGGATGAATAACAAACATTTTGTGTATTATTGATCTTTTCCCTGTACTTTCTTGACAGAGTATGTTAATAAATGGCGCATTAAGCGATTTTTATTAAAGTTGAGAAGTCATCAAATAACTTCATCCACTATGAATTGAACAAGAGGGAGTGCCAGACTTTTACTGACTAAAACCCACTTTGTTCCTCCAATTGCCCTTTGCCTTACAGGGTCGCGGTGACTCTTTCAAACGATCTCGTACATGGCGCATTAAGCTTCAATAGAGATGTTGGGTGACTAATCAAGACTATTTATAACCTAAGCACAATATGGTTAAAATATGTTGGCCACTCTGAAGATGTTTCGAACTATGCATATACTCGAAAAAATACGCAATACGCATTCACCGTTTAGCGTATTTTTGTATGAAGAAGAAGTTAGGCATTTCGAACCGATTTACCAATTGTTCGAAGTTTGGAGCGGTCAAGATATTTCGGCCGTACTGTAAGCTATTACAAGCCGATTTAAAACAAAAAAAGGTTACCTACTTGTATAAATCAACAGCTTTGTTGGCTAACTGGATTGCTCTTGCAAAGTCATCTAGTGCTCCTGGGCGCAGTTCAAACTCCAAACGCCGCTGCTTGATAGGTTCACCTTCTGTTCTTAACTCCGTCAACTTATCGCTGTACACCTGTAACAAAATAAGTTGGTAAAATGATTTTGTTATATCACCGTCGTACAGACTGGCGGATTCTCATACATACATTTCTAAGAAAAAATCCGATTTTTTAGGGGAACAAATTGAATATAATTTTGGCGATAAGAAATACAGACGCTATCGGGGAGTTCTACCCAGATACCATTCCGCACAATATGAGTAAGAAACTATTTAACAAAATATATTTTAGAATATCTCACCTGTCTGTGTTGATCTTCGCCTTCGTCATACAGCCACTGCTCGAGAGCGTCCAACTGGTTGACAAGCCGGTTGCGGTTATCTTCCGCAATAAAGTCGTGCAGAGTTTCGCCCTCAGACAGTTTACCACGCAATTCATAAACATATTCCTCCAAAGCGTTACGAGCATCTGCTCGTTCTTTTTCCTGTCTATCTTGAGCTTGCATTTTACCCTAGAAAAAAGTTAACAAAATATGAAAAACAAAATATGGGTAAAGCCATAATAATATGATGAGACTTAAGACTCCAACAGAGTGGAGACATACAAGGTACAATTTTTTTGTGGTATGGTAATTGTTTGTGTATAATACAACAACAAAACTTAAAAGTAGTCATTTGGGAGTGGCTAAATTAACACGTCAAAATCATTATTTACCTCTTGTTCCATGTATCCATTCAGATCATGTTTATTAAGTCCATGTGTCTGAGCATCAATTGGTAGTTCAATAGTCTTAACAAGAACCTTTTTGGTCTTATCCTTGGATTTATCCTTTTTATCATCAGCATTCTCCTGCAAATTAGCACACAAGTTCAAATCTCATAAATTGAAAATTACTCCCCACTACCACCACTGCTTGGCTACTTGTTTTTTACTGTGTATTTCATAGCAGCTCACTCTGTATTTCCAAGCAATGAGGTGACCCATTTGCATTCATTTCATTCAATTAAATATATTAAAGTTACTATTTAATTACAATATAATAATAAAAAAATCAAACTTCGCAAGTCCTTCATACTCCAGGGTTTCTGCAGAACGAAAAAGCGGAAAAAACGAAAGAATCAACTTCAAGCTTAACAAAAACATGCGTGGACACAGAGATAAAGTTTAAAAGAACAAAAACAAGAAGAATTGCATGAGGCAGTGTTAATCTCATGACACAAGAAATTTGTGCAAATGGACCTCAAGAAGAGGGTGGGGACGAAACAATGTTGTGGTGTCTGCTGCCAGAACTTTATAAAACCGAGAACTTTGATTGACTTGGATGATTGATTAGTGTTAGAATTTAAAAAAAAACAGCATTATGAAGAGAAGGCGGGCAACAAACAACACGGGACTGGACACACGCGCTACCGACACGTACCCCGCTGAACCACTGTCCTACTTTCTGTGTCCACGACTGTTTTTGTTGAGGCTCCCCCTTCATTTCGTCGTCTCTCACCTCTTGGTTCTCGGGGCCATTTTGTTGCTGATCTTGAGCGGCACCATTCGTATCCATAGCAGCATCTTGTCCCTGAGAATTTTCATTTGTATTCTCCATATCTACATTGTCATTTTGAGCAGCATCTTGTTTCTTTTCAACAAGGGAGGCAGAGGCAACAGTTATAATGCCATGAATGTTTACTCTAACTTTGAGTTTTACTTTCTGCGACTCTCCCTCAGCTGTTGGTTGGACATCTCTGATATGCCACTGACCTGTAAGTGTTGAGAGAATATGTAAAGTATTGATTTTCAATATACCCAACATTGTAAAGTTAATGCCTCTTACATACCAATGAAAGTGTCTGGGAAGGGCACTTGGTCAGAGTAGTAAGCACTAACAGAGAAAGGTTCCTTTCTGTAGAAAGTCAGCATCTTCGAGAATGGTGCAGCATGGAAGGCCGAGAACACCTATAATGAAACAGATATTGATAAATCAAGATAAATTGATTAATAATACACATTTATGATGATTGACATAAATTTAATAACAATTAAGAACTATTATCTTTTAGCTATCATTTATTAGTTTGCTCAATTAGTTTATGGGGAGAACCCATCAATTCAAGCAGCTATAATTTTCTAATCATTGGACAAATGGTACATTTGTTGTCATAGCAATGGCAATCCCATTAATATTTAACACTTGACAACACAATAAAGATCAATATAAAATGAATGTCAAGTTAATGTTGTCTGTTCCCTTCGTTCTTTACTTTGGTTTCTCCTTATGTTTGATAGCTAACAATTTTAATTTATACACAATATTGTTTATCTTGGTAAAATATAAATATAAAGTTAACTATTTTTTTTTTCTGGGCTTATCTGCAATCAGTTACATTACTACTTATAAGATGTCTTGAAAGATTGGTACAGGTGAAGTGTGCCCACAGTGAGGACAACTACTCGTATTTCGACGCTTGGTATGTACTACATATGTTGTGGTGAAATTTGACAAGAAAAGACATCTCTTTTCTTCTAAGGCGTTTATGGTAACCGGGTTGTCAGCTTGACAGCATGTTTGTTAGGATATATGAATATAAATAAATCACACACAAGTGTGGCCAAATTAGTAACTGAATTTACTGACCTCCATATCTCCATCCTCTCCCTTAGTGGCGTCCCAGGCGAGACGCACGGCGTAGGGCTGCACGTCGGTGACACTGAACTCACGCACGCGCACCGCCGGGCTCAGCATGGCGCATTGCAGCGCACAACCGCGGGACACTGCTTCGTCCTAAATATTTACATACACATTATTTTAGTGTCAACATAAAAGTACTTAGCATTCTACTTTTCAAAGTGGACTAGGTTGGACTAAAAAAAAAAAAACATTGAGACTGCTTACTTTATGAGTAAGCACTCTCGACATTTTTTTTTTTTTTAATTACTATGTAGTTTAAACTTAAAAATTACTAAGAACTGATGTCAGATGTTACCAACAACTTTATTTAAACCGTGTATTCAACATTGATGTAACGAATGTTAGATTTCTCACATTCGCGATTGCGAATATTCAAATTCAATATTAGTGAATGCGAATACGAAAGTTGACTTTCAAAGTTCGCGCAAAATATCATACAGGTTTGACATTTCGTGTCAGCTAAGTTTAAACTGAACATATCTGAGCTGTTACAGACTGATTGAACGAAACTTATCACACTAAGTTCATTCGAAAAGATTTCTTAGGATTTGAAGTTAACATGTTGTTTCACAATTTGTGATACTGTAAATGTGAATTGCAAGTTGTGTGATAGAAGAATATTAAAGTACAAATAAAATTGAAAAATTATATCTGTTGTATTGTCAGTCTATATCCATTCAATCAATATAATTATTATTTCCTTTTTGTTTGTCAGAAACATTCGTATGTTTCTTGTGAATGCGATTGTCAAAATATGTGCGAATATAATATTCATTACATCACTATGTTGAACTACAATTTACAAGGGTGGATTGGAAAATTCGCAGCTTGATTTATACGTGATATAAAATATTTATATAATTCGTTGTACCTAATCAATCAGACAGCGATTTACTAAACGTTACGTTCGGCCATCGACTTCCGCAACTGATGAAAATATTTTAAAAAACACTGAGGCTGGGCTACATGATAAAATAAAGAAAAAACGCCAGGAATGTTAGCCAAAACCCAAAAACAACAGCAAAACTGTTCTGCAAATGCTTATTTCAAGGACCACAATAAGACGAAATTGTTTGAAAGCAGTATAAAGGCTTTAGAAACCAGATCGAAGAATGATGAAAGAAGTGCATAAAGTCGAAAAAAAAATAAAAAATAAATGACGCCTTCAAATTGCCATAGTAAGATGTTAATGACTGCTAGGTCTGGTGATTGTAAGTGGGCCTTTAATCATGAAATAAATAAATGTCTTACCTGATTTAAAGTGGTTGAAGCATGCTTGTTAAAGACTTGTTCAATCAAGTTTTTGACAGCTGGAATTCTGGTAGATCCTCCAACAATTTCGACAGAATGAATGTCTTCAGGTCTCAGTTCTGAAAACATGGTGCATGATATGTTAATACTAAAAAAATATTTTGAATTTGTTTAAAATAATTAATTTAAAAAAAACAATAAATCAACGGCAATACATTAACATATTTATATGTTACTTACTAGCATTGTGTAAAATGGCTCTCATAGTTCTCTCAATGCGTGTGAAGGTCTCAGCACAGATCTGCTCCATCTGGGAGCGCTGCATTTCACTTGATACGTCGCGCTCCTCCATGAAGCACTCAATGTTGATGGGCAGGCGGGTGCTGTTAGCTGACATCTGCTTTTTCAGTTTCTCTACTTCTTGAAGAAGTCGAAGGAAAGCCCTGATAATAAAGACATTTTACTGTTAGTTTTTATATCAATGTATTTATAATATTTTATGACTGCTGGTACTCCAGCACACAGAACTTTGCATTAATTTCTACACTACATTCCTGCTAATTTAAAATGTAAAAAAATAAGCAAGTATCAATCATTATTGTTAATTGACCTGTGTGTATTTATAATTATACAAGTTTACCTTTGGTTTTTCCTAGCATCCAACTTTAATCTACTGAAGATGTCTTGGCAGAAATACTCAGCCAGAGCCATATCAATATCTCTTCCACCACATTGAGCATCTGTCGATGTAGCCAGAACACGAAGCTTGCCCTTGTTGAAGGCGCATGCAGACACCTGACGACCAAATAAACTTAAGTGTAAGAATGCATTACTATTATTCCTCTCAAGATTTTTTTTTACAGAAATTTAAACAAATAATTACCTGAAGTGAGCTATGTCCAAAGTCAACAAAAACCACATTCTTAGGCTTTTCCTCAGGCGCAGGTAAGTCTTGCTTATAGATACCATAGGCCAAAGCAGTCGCAGTTGTTTCATTCATAAGGCGCAACACATTTAGTCCTGAAAAGTTATGTTTATTAATATTTAATACAAGTAAATACATAACTGCAAACTTGACAGAATTGCCTAGCTAGGAGACCACAGATATGTTTGTGGTATAGTGTTTAGGTATATGGATTACTGATAAACATATTCATATTATACAATTGATTTACAATTTGGCTACTATAACAACAACACAACCACATTTGAGTGTGAAATATGCCAGTTGTTCATGAAGAATTTTAAATTAATATTTTTAGTTTGTGCTGTACAAACCAAATGTTACTGGAGCAAATTTAGTAGAAAGTCTCAAATACCTGCAATACTGGCCGCATCCAGCAGAGCATTTCTTTCAGAGTTAGTGAAGTAACTAGGCACAGATATGACACAGTCATTAATTGGTGTCTGTAATGCTATTGTTGCACTATCTTTCAATTTCGTAAATAGCATAGCTGTTATCTGAAAATGACACCAAAATATATTACAACCATTCAAGTAAATCAAGTAAATGTGTGATGTAATTCATTATTTATTTGTAGTAAAATAGGTACATAGGTTTTTTAAAAACTTTTTTAAACATCAATTTTTTCGTCTATTTAAACTAGATGAGGCCGGTGTTTCCTAGCTGACTACCCTGAGAAGAAACACCGAAACAAACTCAGGGGTCAAAGTCTCTTTTAAAGTCCATACAACAAACATGTAATGGTCAAATCATATGAGAACCATGCAGATGTGTCTGAGATGGTCTTTTTAAGGAAATAACCATACAGATTTGAGTGGACCTGTCCAGTCAGCAATATCCCACATTGCCCTTTGTCAAGGATAGCCAACTTATTACGATTTTATATTATTAATAATAATATTACCTGCTCTGGAGTAAAAACATTATCTTCACCCAGGTAGTTGACTCGGATGCCAATTCCATCATCAGGTCTTTGTTCAACCTTGAATGGAAAATGTTTCAGCTCTTTCTGAACATAAGGGTCAGAGAATTTCCTACCTAACAGTCTCTTGAAACCAAACACAGTATTCTTCATATTTGTAACCATCTGGTTCTTTGCTGCCACGCCTAATATTCGATTCTTTGATGAAAACGCCACACATGATCTGGAAATAAAATTTAGGCATAATTTTAAAAGGATTTTTAATCATAACTGCCAATTAAACTATTTATATTCACAAAAAAAAAAAAATATGTAAACCAAAAATTTTCTATCTGTGAACATACATAGGGTCTCATCTTATGATAATTCTTATATTCACACTGGTAATGCTAATGTATATTATTTTTTTAATTAGTCTTTGGTTGTATTTGTACATTTCAGGTTTAATATTTTTAAAGTGTGGTAACCTGGTAACATTTGTGGGTCAAACTTGGCCCGTAATGATGCACGGCAGAATGTTTGGAAGAAGGAATTTGACCATGCACAATGGTCAGCATAGGACTAAGTGCAGAAACCATACTCAAACATACGAAGGAGAAACAATATATTTTGCTCAGTAGTTGGACACAATATCTAATAGTATTTAATATAGAACCAGCAAACATTCAATGTAAAACCAGGAAAAAAATAGTGTTTAAGTAATATTCCATTAACTTGTAATGTCTCAACACAAGCTCACAATAAAATTAGTTGGTAAACAATGCTTTTATGTGTTAAGTTTTATTGAGGTCAACATGTTCAAATATTGTCCTAACTTACATTTTAGTGTCTTTATTAAAACTTGGAAGTAAGTAATGCATTGTTAAGTCACATCATGGAAAAAAATTATTACACAGTAGACAAAGTTATGGACTAGTCATTGAACTCAATTATATAATAATGGGCTAGGGGAAACCAATTACCTAATTTTTTGCCTACTGTCCAAATAAATGAATGAGGAGAACAATTCATTTGCATTTTATTTGTATTTTCCATGAAATGTACATTTAATGAGTTTTTTTTTAACAAAATGGTATTACAATTCCAATATAATTTAGAATATGATAAATTTATAAATAGAAACCAATGGGAAAATATTACATCTGTTTTAATTAGACTCAATCAATCAATCTGACTGTATTGTAAATGTAAAGTTTCTTATGATGTTCAAGTAAAGGAATGAAAATTGAAATTGTTATTAATAACCTTTTCTATTCAATATTTCAAACATTATTAATACCTAATTTAATTAAAATATATTACATCATTTTATGTAAATAAGAAATTTAACAAACATATTGAACTAATTTGTCCAAAATGAATGATACAGTGAGGGTAATAAGAATATCCTTAGCTTCCACAGGACAAATTCAAGTGACTAACCTACAATGAAACATCAAAATTCTGCAAGGGTATTGAAAACATGGAAACTGTATGAAAATTCACACTTATGAGATACTATGACACTATTTCAAACTTACTTTGCTTATAATTATTACCGATTACAGATAATCCATGTTCTGATTGTATCAAAGAAATGATTTATAAGATTTGAACATGACAAGCATTAATCAAATCAGATGTAAGGTTCTAATGATTTGTCAATGGGCGAACTATGATGACAGAAAAATTCCAATAATTTACTTTAGAACAACAAGAATAATATGATTTTTACTTACGGAGTGCCGCGGAGACTGTAATCGTTGGCTATTGTCTCAATACCACCTGCTTTAGCCACAGCGACATAACATGATTCATTACCGAAATCAATACCAATGACGGACATAGCGGCCATCGTTAACTAAAATTTGAATCAATTTATTACAAGAATAGTTAAATCTTGCTTATCTTCCGAATCACACGAACAGAGAAACACGTTGCTGAATTCGACAATCGATCAATCTATGCTACAAACGCCGGTTTATTGCCGTATAGTTCTTTCATTCGTGCTGGTACCCGAATTTTCTAGAAGTGTGGCCAATAGTGCTGTCCTTATTATAATATAAGCAGTCGAATATTAGTCGATTTCGTAAAATTGTAAATGAGTCACTCGAGATTACCGATGGGAACAAATGAATGAGTGGGTAAAAACCCAGATATAACCCACTTGGTGTTTTGACCGAGCGAAAACTCAATATGTCGAATTTTTGGATTTACAGTTTTGTGGTGAAACCATACGGGATTGAAAGTGTGACGGGCGCGCAGCGATTCACGTGCCATACGACCCGAAATTGATAGATTTTGTGACCTAATTCAACTTTAATTTGGATGACTGGATGACTTTGAATTGAACACACTGACATCAATTTGCTTATTCCCACCCAGGACAAATGTTTGTGTGATGAGCACAATCATTTGTTCTGTGTCTGGATGTAATTTATTTATAATATGTATGTATTTAGGAATCCGTGGCTCTGATCACCTAAGACCACATATCCCTGGTATGACGTTAGTACTGGAGATACCTCACGCTCAATATGGCAGAGCCATTATCGTGAACCCGCGTATCTCAATTAAATCTGCTTTCTCAAACAAGGACAACTCCATAGAGGTCCTCACTGTGGATATAGGTACCTGCAAAATTACTTCAGTATACAAGCCCCCTAATATATCTTTCAGGTTTCATAAAAACATTAATTTTGAAAATTAACCTATAAAAATAATAGTTGGTCACACAGTCACAGCATATCCTGAGGGTACCGCGAATCCAATGCTGATGGCAATTCCGTCGAGGAATGGGCTGATGCTTCTGAGCTGACCTTGGTGCACAATGCCAAACAACCTGCATCATTCAACAGTCGGCGCTGGCAACGTGGTTACAACCCAGACTTAATTTTTGTGAGCAGCAGTATAAAGAGTCTATGTTCAAAGCTTGTGTGTCAGCCAATTCCAAACACACAACATAGACCTATAACGTGTGAGATACGTGCTGCAATCAAACCAACACAAGTTCCTTTTAGACCTCGGTTTAATTTCTTAAAGGCCAACTGGAAGAAGTTTTCGTTGGAGGTTAACGCGAAACTGAGTGTTATTGAACCCACATCTTCCAACTACGAATTTCTTCGTGAACACTATTTGGACCATATTACGTCAGTGTATACCCAGAGGCTGCCGCACTTCATATATACCTGGTTTGAATGAAGAGTCCGCGAAGCTTCTTAAAAAGTATGAAAACTTCTATGACCCTTTTTCAGAGGACACAATTTTAGCAGGGGAAGAATTGTTGTCAATGGTTGGTGATAATCGTAAACAAAGATGGATTAAAACAGTTACTAACACTGACATGACCCACAACAGCAAACAAGCCTGGTCTACGATTCGATGATTGACTGGAGACCCATAAGAGCCTGTTAACACGTTACGGCGAATCAAATTGTCCACCAGCTGCTACTTAACGGCAAACCACCACACAGACTTCTTAAATTGCGGAGAAGCGTAAACACTTCTGGCGATAGCACCGAGATCAGTAAGCCTTTCACACTCACTGACATAATACTGGCCATAAAAGCATTAAAAATAGGTAAAGCTGCTGGAGTTGATGATTTAACAGTGGAACAACTGAAACATCTGGGACCTGTAGCTGTATCGTGGCTTCTCGCCTTTTTCAACACAAATATTCCCAAACTGTGGAGACAAACAAAAATCATTGCAATACTGAAACCAGGGAAGCCTCTCAATGACCCCAAAAGTTATCGTCCAATATCCCTACTATGCCACACTTATAAGCTCTGAAAGGCTACTGCTGAATCGCCTTACTACAGTAGTGGAACCTAAGCTCATCCCGGAGCAGGCTGGTTTCAGACCAGGCAAGTCCTGTTCCGGCCAAGTTCTGCGGCTAACTCAGCACATAGAGGATGGTTACGAGGCTCAAATGGTTACAGGTGTCGTATTTGTGGACTTGTCAGTTGCATACGACACCATAAATATAAAGAAGCTACTTACTAAAGTCAGTACGCTAACTAGATCAAGGGTTTGTCAACATTATGAGCGAGCTATTGCACAACCGTCGCTTTCAGGTGTGTCTCCAATCAGATAAGAGCAGATGGCGTCGACAAAAAAACGGTCTCCCTCAAGGTAGTGTGTTGGCCCCCACGTTGTTTAACATCTATACCAACGACCAGCCCACAACGCAGCATACTGAACGCTTTTTATATGCCGATGATTTGGCCTTGGCGGCGCAAGTTGCTTGGTAAGTACTATGACAGTAATGCTCTTCGCCCGAACCCGTCCAAAACTCAATCTTGCGCGTTTCATCTCCGCAATAGCTCTTCGAATAGAAAACTCAACATCACGTGGCGGGGTACTGACGTAGAGCACTGTAAAAACCCGAAGTACCTGGTGTCGCGAAGAACGCGAAGCCATAGACCAAATATATAAATTCAACTCTAGCAACATCTAGAGGCGCCATCTAGAATAACTATGGTAAGCATAGATATTATAGACTTTGCAATAGCGTGAGATTAATTGGCGCCAACTGAGCTAGTAACTTATAGCCGCCATTTCTAAAAGTCGCAAACTATAGTTAACGTGTTGTGTGATCGCTTGTGTACAGAGCGTGAATTATGTTAGTGAAAGACTTTTCGTGCCGTGTCTGGAGGAAAGAGACGTACCCAAAATTCGACGGCATGAAAGCTAAGTATTACTTATGTAAATATCTTAGTCAAGCTCCATGTGGTTATTGGTTGTTTCGGCGCAATTGATTCCTATAGATGGTAATGGTAATAGTAAAAGCCAAACTGTTTGAGGCCTGATAAAGTTAGGCCTAGTCCTTGTCGTGGACATGGACAGGTAGGGGGGACGGAGTAGGCAGTCCCAGGCTTTCTAGGTGGGATGCTGAGGCCGGGTAGCCATCCCCCGGATTCCAACCCTCTGCAGGAAGGAGTAGGCAGCCTTTATTGGGGTTTGTGCCGAGGCCTGGAGTAGTGTGTCTCCGGGAATCCGACTTGTTATATTTAGGAGTAGGCGGCCTCTAGTATAATAGGGGTTTGTGCCGAGGCCTGGAGAGGTGTGTCTCCGGGATTCCAACTTGTTATATTACGGAGTAGGCAGCCTCTAGTGATAGGGGTTCGCTGAGACCTTGAGATGTATGTTCCTCTTGGATTCCGGCTTTTATGACTCAAGGTGGGACTTGAGGTCTGGCTCGGGCACGATGTTGCCCGAGTGATGGCACAGTTAACTGTAGTTCGTCGTCTTAGATAACGAGCTTTCGCTCCGGTATTATAAACTGGGCAATTTAGAGTCTCGCGGTGTTGTGCGAGCACGGGGTGCTGGACGCCTATTTGAGGGTCCTGGTCCTTATCCAACCTCAAGTTTAATGGTATAGGATGAAGATGTTATTATGTCATATTCATCCTGGCGTGGCTATTGATTATTATATAATGGTGAAATGATGTCCTTTACATGAAATTATTAATATGTTGTTTATAATGTGAAGTATAGGGTTAATTGCGTCGATATATTCATGTTCAGGGAGCAATAACTTTTACAGGTGGTAGAAGTACAGATTAATGCGAAGCAGTCAATTATATAAGGGAAAGAAATATACTACGAAGAACTAGCAGCTCAACTCCACAGGTATGTGACGCAATTCCTACTACCGTCATTGTCGTCACCTACACACGGATTTATCGTTCATCCCCTATCCTACATAATATACTATTCAAAGTCATGTGTGTGAGGTGACGACACCTGGGTGTGGCGTTGGATAGAGCGTTGACTTTTAATGTGCACTGCCTCAACACGAAGCAGAAGATTGGGTCCCGGAACAACCTGTTGCGCCGCCTTATATCTACCAACTGGGGAGCAGCACCCGATGTTCTTCGCACAACTGGCATGTCTTTATGCCTCTCTTCTGGTGAATTCGCGTGCCCCGTTTGGCACCGATCAGTACACGCAAAACAAGTAGACATCGCCCTGACGTGTCGAATTATATCGGGATGCCTTAAACCGACTCCGCTTAATAAGCTTTATCTATTAGAAAAACAACCACATATTGTATTGTTTGCTGATGATACGTCGTTATTTTTAAGATCAATAGACGTTCCACAAATCTTGATGACGTAAACAATGCTTTACAGCAAGTTCAAAACTGGTTTACTGTTAATAATCTATATATATAAAAGAAAGTCGTGTTAGTTACACTGTTTATAACTCAAGAACGGCTGAACCGATTTGGCTGAAAATTGGTGGGGAGGTAGCTTAGAACCAGGAGACGGATATTGGGTACTTTTTATCGAGTAGGGTAAAGTGGGGTAGAGTAGGGTAGAGTAGGGTAGAGTAGGGTGGAGTAGGGTAGAGTAGGGTAGAGTAGGGTAGAGTAGGGTAGAGTAGTCAGTTGACGGGAGCGAAGCCGCGGGCAAAAGCTAGTTTAGTATTAAATGGAAAAAAAACTAAGTGCATAAGATTTGCGTTACCGAATGTTAAAAGTAATTACTCCGACATAGTATTGAACAAGGTAAAACACGAATTCGTCGAGAATACGGTTTTCCTAGGGATCACGCTTGACTCGAGGCTACAATGGGGTCCTTATTTAACATCTCTGGCAGGTCCGCTTAGTTCAGCAGCATATGCTGTCAGAAAAAGAGCTATCAGAGCCATATACAATCTTCGCAGACGCGATTCTCTTATAGTTCCCTAAGAGAATCGCGAATTTTAAGGAAATAAACATCCTGACGGTCCCTTGTCAATACATTTATGAAAACATTATGTATGTTCGGAAAAATATTCATCTTTTTACTAAGATACGTGACAGGCACAATTTTAATACTAGGAACAAGAATAAATTAGATCAACCTCGGTTCAGATTGGCTAAAGTACATAGTTCTTTCATGGGGTACTGTGTAAAATTTTATAACAAAATACCAGTTGAGATTCTACAACTGAATGAGTCCAAATTTAAAGCATGCATTAAACGCACACTATGTAGACAAGCGTATTATAAACTGGAAGATTATATCCTTGATAAAAACACTTGGCTAAATGCCGGTCCTGCTCCGCAGCACAACCACTTTTACCTTCAAATTAGTTTTTTTTAAAATATATTAGATATATATAAACATTGGAAGAGATACTATTCCCCTTTTTGTATTGTTGTTTTCGAAATATTTTTTTATTTTATTTGTTTGTTTCTATAGAGCTTATGATAATTTATTACCTTTTGTATTTGGAAACAATAGCATTGTATAATGTAGAAGCACTTTGTTTTCCAAGTTTTGTGAATGTGAAGTACCATGGAGCATTTTTATTAAGTTACAACTTGTTTGACATTACGAGCTTGGCAGTTGAGAGTTTGTCATGCTCACCCAAATGTCTCGCTGATGGTGGCACGTGTTATTGGGTCATTCAGTTCCCTTCAAAATGGTTGAGCTGAGTGGGGCTGATGCACGCGTCATGCTCGTGAACGGGTGCCGTCAGTTGAGACTGGTCATCTCTTTGCTGCCAGTGACTTAATTTCAATTTCTATTTTTTTTTTTAATTAGTTTTTATTTTATTTTTTATTTTAATTAATATTACTTATTTACATTGTGCTCACATATTAGAAGCGACAATATGTAACCAAGATTTATGTAACTCATAATATGATTTAAAAGAGTGTCCATAGAGTTTCTTGCACGTTCTTCTCCATAGAGATCTACGCTTTGGAACGTGCAATTTAGCTTCACTTGTATTTTTTTTTGACTGACCGACTTTCTGACAATTCAAAAGTGCCTGTAATTGGTATATTTGAAATAAACGTTTCTGATTTCTGATATCCGTTGGCTGGTATTGCTCCACCTGCTGTACGTAGGGATGTCGCATGCGCAATTGAAAAGAAAATTCAAGAATCCGATTCCTGACATCCCCTCTTCGAACACAAAACAGCCCCAAATAGGCTTAAGAGTCGGAAGAGTTTTCTGCGTAGCACACAGGCTATCGATGACCCGCCTCCCAAAGAAAGAATAAAGATTTGGGAAGAGCATCACCTACCACCATCCGACCTCTTGAAACCCCAAGAACATCTCCCGCCTGGGTGCGATTTGCAGTGGCCTATATGGAAAGCACTAAATCGGTTGCGAACCCAGGAAGGCCGCTGCAAACACAACTTGGCAAAATGGGGTTTTATAGACCCGTCGGATATTCAATGTGACTGCGGTGCTCCTGTTCAAAACATGAGCCACATACTAGAATGTGCCAAGTGCCCATACACCTGCACTCTGGAGGATTTGATGAGTGCTACCGATGCTGCTACTAATGTAGCCACCTATTGGGCCCAAACAGTTTGACGAGTTTACCATCGAATCGAAAAGAAGAAGAAGATTTAGAAATATATGTATGTTTATCAGTTGTCTAGTACTCATAGCACAAGCTTTGCTTAGTTTGGGACTAGATGGCGTTGTGTGATAGTTGTGGAATATTATTATTAGTCTTTGCATTGGCAAACCGTATTCGTCAGTACAAGCGGCGAGTAGAGTGGTACACTCGGAATCGTACATTCCAAAGCAACAAAAGTTGGGTTTACAGGGATTGGGAGAGTTCGGACCAAGGTGTGACTGATACGCGCCTGCCGGATGATTGATGATTATTGTTATTATTATTAACTGGATTTATAGACGCGAGAGAACTAAAAGGTGTTTGAAACTAAATCATATTACTGCGTGTTTATTAAACCTCACAGCCTGAAGACTTAAATTTGACAAAATGCAAGAAGTAAAAGTGTGACATTCATAAATATTTATTATTATGAAGTAGGACAAAGTATGAGTTTTAACAAGACAGAAAGTGAGGACGCCTCTCTAAACATTTCTCAGAGACTTATTACCGCAATAATTGTGACATGCATAACATTCTACCAGCCCTGAATCATCTTTGCCCGTTACCAAAAAATATTGTTTTTTTAAATTCTGTCAATTTTATCGACAGTGAAGTATTAGTGAATGATTGAACTCATAACATGTTTTGTGTATATCTTTAAATAAATATTACCGTACCGTGCCGTATTTGACTTAATGAGCTTTTATTTTTTTAGCAGTTTAAGTATAATACTAATTATGACCCAGGAAAATTGGTAATAGTGGGTTAAAATTAGGTTAAATGGGTTATATTATCTGTTACCTATCTCTACTCAGGGTCAAATAAATGATTGTTTCACCGTAGTAAAAGAAAGCGGCTCTGATAGAAAGACAGAGCCAAATAAGGTTAAAAATAGGTTATATTATTCGTTACCGCATGCGATTCAATAACTGGTTTTAATTTGACTCGCCTACAACAGATACACTAGTTTAGTAGGTTTAAGAAGGTGACATTGGTTTTTTAATTGAACGTAAAAAAATAATGTTGCCAACTAAAAAATAATAAATTAATGATTTAAGTTAAGCTTATGCCGGTTCAACACGCTTTCTTGACGGTTTCTTGAAACTGCAGAAATCATGATGCAGACAATGAAGAAGTTTCCAATTTATTACGGATGAGAAAGAATCATTCGACTGCGACGTCGTGGCTTATATTCGCTGAGTACTACATACAGATTCATGGGTGTTTAGTTACTTCCGCCGTTCGAGTCGTATTTTGTTTAATGCATTAATTGATGAAGACGGCAAAGGTTATAAAAATATGCGTGCAAAATATATTGTATTGTTGTTCCTATGCCTATGTTAGAAACCAAAAACGCGGTAACTCAAAGTGAGGGATTTTGTTTTTATTGTTATTTCAGTAAAGTTACGGGTTTTTAAAGTTACCGGACGCATCTGCATGAAGGTTAAAGTTTCAAGCTTTGAGATGATAGATAGATAAACGGTGTCAATTCGTCTAGATTAAATGTGAAAGTGAGGGTACCCAAACGTTCAATTTTAGGTCCTTTTTTATTTTTAGTTTACATTAATGATTTACCCTATTTGTTGCAAAACAAACTTAATATGGTGTTATTTGCCGACGATACTTCCTTGATTTTCAAGATAAATAGAAAGACTAATAATCTTGACGGCGAAAATAACGCCCTACTGCAGATCCAAAACTGGTTCACTGCTAATAATCTAGTTCTAAATGGGAAAAAACGAAATGCATAAGATTTTCCTTATCGAATGTCAAGAGTAGTAATTGTGACATAATATTGAACAATGAGAAACTAGAATTTGTCGATAAAACGGTTTTCTCAAGGCTACAATGGGGTCCTCATTTAACATCTCTTGCGGGACGGCTTAGCTCAGCTGCATATGCTGTTAGAAAAATCCGCCAATTTACGGATGTTGATACCGCTAGACTAGTATATTTTAGTTATTTTCATAGTATCATGTCATACGGTATCCTTCTATAGGGACGGGCTGCAGACATCGACTCAATTTTTATTTTACAGAAAAGAGCTATCAGAGCTATTTACAATCTCCGGTGCGATTCTCTAAGGGAACTGTTTAAGGATATTGACGGTGCTTTGTCAATATATTTATGAAAACATCATGTACGTTAGAAAAAATCTTCATCTTTTTAACAAAACAGGCGATAGACATAATTATGTTACAAGAAATAGGGACCAATTAGTTCAACTAGCTTTCAGACTGGCTAAAGTGGCCTCTTCTTTCATGGGGTACTGTTTGAAATGTTATAACAAAATACCTCCACAAATATTAGAACTCAATGAAACGAAATTTTAAATCTTGTATTAAACGCACACTATGCAGGCAAGCATATTATAAGTTGGAGGATTATATTCAAGATAAAAATGCTTGGCTCAATGCTGGTCCAGCTCCACTACCAACGGGGTGTACAAATTGATTAGTTTTGAAACTATTATTATTATTATTCTTTAATGTTTTTTTTTAATTTGTAAAATATTATAGTTGTTAATTATTATTGTATTTAGTATTGTATAATGTAGAAGCGTTTTTTTCAAAGTTTGTAAATGTGAGTACCATGGAGCTATTTTGTGATTTTTAGGTTATTATTGGACTTGTTTGACATAAATGAGCATGGCAGTTGAGAGTTTGTCATGCTCACTCAAATGTCTCACTGATGGTGGCGCGTGTGTTGGATCATTCGGTTTCCTTCAAAATGGTTGAGCTGAGTGGTGCTAATATTCGCGTCAGGTCCGTGAACGGGCGCTGTCAGTTGAGACTGGTCATCTCTTAGCTGCCAGTTGCTATTTTAATATCTATATTTAGTTTTTATTTTTACTTTATTGACATTGTTGTCACATGATAGCGACAAGAAACATGTAACAGAGATATTTGTAATTGCAAAACACGATTGAAAAGAGTGTCCATGGAGTTTCTTGCACATTCTTCTCCATAGAGATCTACGCTTTGGAATGTGCAATTAGCATCATTTTTTCTGATTGACTGACTTCTTGACATTTCAAATGTGACTGTAAATGGTTTATTTGAAATGCTTTGAATTTTCAATTTTTTGAATTTTGATGCAGAAAACCAATCGAATTTTCGAAAATTTTGAGGTAACGTTTTTTGGTTTCCGAGGGCAACATATGACAAAGCACCACAGTTATAAGCTCAGATATTTGTTTTTCAACCTGGTAATATAAATAACTAACAGCAAGACCTAGAAGCACTAAAAAAAATAAACTAGCTCTAGAAGAAAGAAGAAGCTCTCGCCCACCGTAGAAGATGAGATATCTAAAAATAAGTTCTAGTCATTATTGAAATTGGTTATCCATTACTATACAAACAAAATTTTCCTTGCTTGTGCTACATGGCATAGCTTGAATCATGAAACTAGGCAAGAAGCTATTCTTGCCTAGTTTCGTGACTCTGGGTCAACGAAAAGTTTCCTAAAGGTTTTGAGGGAATCGAAGGGAAGGGAAGAGTTTAGTGGATTGCGAGCGTCAAAATATAAGCCATAAACCAGACATATACGGCCTTATCACTAGATTGTGTTCCCATAATGGTTCCGTTTTTACTGTTACCAGTTTATTTGGATAGAGATTAATACCATGTTAAAAAACACCTTCGCAAATAATGCATTATTTTAGAACAAATTCGATTACTAAAAAACAAGACTTTTTTGGACTTTTTATGAGGAACAATTCCATCATACATGATTGTTTCATAACTTTGACCATTTACGCAGTGCACAACTGCACACAACTGAAGCTCTTAGAAGGAATGCATTTTCCCCGTATTTGAAATATGTTCCGTTGATGATCCATTGTTTTGGTTTTTGTGTGATGTAATAAGTTCCTCGAGAAATGGAAAATTTTTCAATTCGAACTAGGAGTTCCTGACATGAGCGCGCTAATGTACGCTCAGAAATCAGAAATCAGAAATGTTTATTTCAAATAGACCAATTACAGGCACTTTTGAATTGTCAGAATGTCGGTCAGTCAAAAAAAAAATGCAAGTGAAGCTAAATTGCACGTTCCAAAGCGTAGATCTCTATGGAGAAGAACGTGCAAGAAACTCCAACAATCTCTACAGCTTTATAATATTATAAAATAAATAAATAATAAATAGTTATAAAAAGATGTGTGGTACGTGGTACGGGTATACCGAAAGACGTCACTGCCTGGCGGAGACCACAGACCTGTGCCACAGACGTTACTTGTTAAAATACGTAAACTTCAATAATCTATTTCTAAGTAATTTATTGATGGATTTTAAACATGTTTTTAGTTATTTATTAGTTTTAACACACGAAAAACAAGTGGCCCATTGTTAGGGTTATTTAAGTACTTAAAGAGAAGTTCGCAGTTGTGCAGGCAGCAAGTGCTAAGTGTGTGTAACCGGCATGATGAAGTTGGAGTTGACGCTAGTGACACCATCCCCGTGTTCCGAATTGCGCTAAAAGTGATTATATCGCGAATCCGACCTAATTTAATAGCACAAAATCTATGGGCTATTGAGTAATAATTGTGACGTTGCGCGTTCTTATCATTTCAAAAGCGATTATATCGCGAATCCGACCAAATTTAATAGTCACAAAATAAAAGGGCTATTGAGTAATAATTGTACGTTGCGCGTTGGTTGGATTTGCGATATTATCGCTTTTGACGCAATTCGGAACGTAGGGATAAATTGACAATCAGCGCGTGTCGTGTTGCCACTTGTCAGTGTCAATGTCAGCAGTGGTCATGCAACAGCAGTCAAAAGTCTACGAGACGTGTCATTCAGTCATTTAAGTTAGTGATGTGCCGAGTCGCTGTTTTTGTGGATCGAGTCAACTCGAGTCAGGTTATACGGTATTCGAATCATGACTCGATTCCACCATTCGATCCCAGTACTCGAGTTCTATGTGTGGAATGCGAATGTTGACTCGAGTCCCAGACTCGAGACCAGGACTCGACTCCAGCATTCGAGTCCTTTTTGTTCTAAAAAGTATCAATAACGGACTCTTTTGGTTTTGAATTTCTAGACTACGCTTCTGGACTCGAATCCTGGACTCGAGTCCTGGACTCGAATCCTGGACTCGAATCCTGAACTCGAATACTGGACTCGTATCCTGGACTCGAGTCCTGGGATCGAGTCTAGCGTACTCGAGTCCTGGAATCGAGTCTTGCGTGCTCGAATCAAAATAAATTTGTACTCGAGTCAGCGAGTCCATAGCAGGAATCGAGTCTGACTCGAGTCAAGCCGTACTCGGTACATCACTTATTTAAGGCAATAACAAGGATCTAAAACTAAACAGAAGTGTATGATTACACCGTAATACCGTAATAAACTAAACAATTCTCTTTTCAGTACGACAATATTCTTCGATAGTTTTCAGGTACATATTATCACATGAAAAGATTTTTTTTACTAATTAGATATGTCATAGGTTATCATTTTAAAAGGCGTGACTATTCCATTTCAAGTAACATTTTATAACTTGACGCTTCGAGCCGAGGTCACCTTCAGCTACATGACGTTTGCGTTTAACTTCAATCGTATTCACGCTCTACTTGTTAGCGCCGAGTGATTGTAATAATATTAACACTTTCAGGTTTAACCAAAGTCATTCAGTATGAGCGGTGAACCCCAAGCGAAACGTACCAAAATGAGTGTCCTTGAGCAACTAAAGCAATATTGCACGGTGGTAGCCGATACCGGCGATTTTGAAGGTTAGAAATAATTTTGTGTAGTTTTCCATTATGCGAAAATGCTATTTACCGGTTACTATAATGTTGTCCTTGACATGTGCTTGAAGATAGCAGTCACACAGATATGCTTAAATAGTGTATTGATTAATCATCAGCACTTATATTACAAGATGTTCCGTTTACATTTGCTAAATATTAATTCAACAAACTTTTGTTTTGTCTTAAGTAATTACTATTGATTATTTAACTGGATTTTGTTGAAGGTCATACTGTGTAGAATGTTACATTATAACTGCATTCTTTTTGTATTGTCACTGGGAGAAATAGCAATAGTTAAGAAATGATTGAACAAAATGTTATTGTCTGTATCAAAAATCCATACGGAATGTTTTTTTTTATTTCTATGTTAATATTTTGACACAAATAAATCCACCCCTAAGATGACCCACTGATCAATATGAGAAGTACTTCTGAATGTTTGCAGCAATGAAGGAGTATAAGCCAACAGATGCTACTACAAACCCTAGCTTGATCCTATCAGCGGCTGCCATGGAGCAGTACCAGCACATCCTTGACAAAGCCATCAAATATGCTAAAGAGGCTGGCAGGTAAGTGTTTTATTATAATTTATAATTATATTGATTTTAAGAAAAACATCAAAATATCTTATTAAAATCTATTTTAATTAAATGGCGCAATTGGCTTACTAATTTAAGATATTAAGATTATAAAATTGTAGTGTCCATTACGCAACTGTGTTTTAACCCTGGATGATAGACTTAACTTAATTATTTCAGCACTGTGGAGGAGCAAGTGGCTGAAGCCCTTGACATGCTGAGCATTTTGTTTGGCTGTGAAATACTCAAGATCATTCCAGGCAGAGTATCTGTAGAAGTGGATGCCAGGTGAATATAGTCTTTATTTATATGCTGAAAAGGTTTATTGTAACTGAATCATATTAAATTAAGTAATCTTATATGAATTTTCGAAAGTTGAAATGTGACCAAATTTTTAAAATAAAAATCTACTTGTGTGTCATGAATAAAATGAAAGAAGTTTTTAACATTAAACCACTGTTAGGTTGCTTGATATCTAATCAGGTTTGTTAGCTAAATAGCATTGAACCATGCAGTAAACAATTTACATCACTCATTAATTTTATACCTACTTTAATACATACATACATACTCTATTCACAAGTTAAGTTAATAACCAACATTTACATAATGAATTCTTGAATTTCAGATTGTCTTTTGATAAGGATGCAAGTATATCAAAGGCTATCAAACTTATCAATATGTTTGCTGAGTATGGAATCAAGAAGGAGCGCATTCTTATCAAGTTGGCTTCAACTTGGGAAGGCATTCAAGCTGCAAGGTAACTGGGATCATTTTTATCTGATTGAAGAAATAGGCTCACTTTCTGAGGCTGATGGAAATCCTCTAGAGCTAATCTTTGAAACTCTAATATGCTTGTGTTCTACATCTAAACCTTCCTCATGATTCACTCTATTTGTGAAAAAATTGCATGAATATCCATTCAGTAATTTTTGAGTTTATCGCGAACAGACGGACAGACAGACATGGTGGGGGACTTTGCTTTATAACATCTATGTAAGGATAAGGACTTGATGTTCTGACTCATTAGAAATAAATAAATTTACAGGGAACTGGAGAAGAAACATGGAATACATTGTAACTTGACCTTGCTGTTCTCTCTGTACCAAGCTATTGCTTGTGCTGAGGCTAATGTCACTCTCATTTCGCCATTTGTTGGAAGAATTTTGGATTGGTAAGTAATCAAAGTCAAATAATTTAATTCTTTGACTGGACTGCCAAGCTAGCCATTATGTGAATAATGTATGCCTATTATTCACATAATGGCTAGCTTGGCAGTCCTAGCAATGGGTATTATGTTACCCAGTCACTAAGTTGTGGAGTAACCCAGTAACTCATTTTTATTTAACTGGACTTATTTGTACTGTTGTGTGACAATATTAAAAAAACCTGGTAAGTGCGAGTCGGAGTCACGAACTGAAGGTTCAGTATAAACTTACCTATGAAAACAGTTTTCCCGAATCGAGTTACGAAGATTTTTACGAATCTCACAAAAAAAGTTTTTTTTTTTTTTGTGACGTATAACTACAAATTTACAGTTTTCAGATTTGTTCCTATACTTGTGCTATGAGACCTTGTTTCACGCCAAATTTTAGGATTCTAGATCAACGAGAAGTACCCTATGAATTAGGATTTTCTTGAGAGCGTCAAAATATACGTTTTTTTGCGACATAAACGGATGTATCTTTTTTTTCATCCACTCAGATATTTGTTTTTTCACAGCTTCAAGGTTCTGCAGACCTGAATATATGATGTTATTTTCAACTCGATACCTTCACGCGATCCCTAGATCTTGACAGACAGACAGACAGACGGACAACGAACTTATATGTTCCGTTTTTTCCTTTTGAGGTACGGATCCCTAAAGAGAAAAGAAAAAACGCTTATTCGTACCTCAAACATACAGTAGAATTAAAGTACAGTTTGTATCAGTCTTTTCTTTTCTTTTTTTTTCCAAGAAACAGGTTGAGCCAAAGACATTAAATATATACTACCAATAGACAGGACATAGCGGCCAAAATCGTAACCCAATACTTGTTACCTAGCGGTAATAAGTCGCTCAGTTTAGTATGACACCCACACGTCAAGTCGTGTTTGTATTCGCTCTATGCACTAAAAGAAAATCATTTTCTGTGAAGACATGCCGAGTTGCGCATTACGCTATTGCAAATCTCGTTATGGTAAAATGACTGGACCTAACTTCTAGCTTATAGATCTTAGAGCTATATAGAGTAGTGATGCAATGGAAGTGTCTTAACGGAAGTGTTAATACTATGAAGAAAAAGCACAATTTTATTTTTTTTAACAACAGAAGGTTTACGCCGTAATCACGTCACGAGGCGCGGTGATGTGCAAAATGAACCAAAAAATAATAATAATAAAGAAAATCGTTGCGACACGTTTGTGTACTGCCCCTGCCCCCCCCCCCCCCCTGCTCCTCTTCCTATGTGTCCAGTCGTCCACGCGCCCCCACCCCCGCGCTCCTTGCTGTATTCTTCGCAGAAGCGGAAACGGAAGTAAAAAATAATCGATTTCACTAAAAAATACACTAAAAGAATCAATATAACTTTAATTTCGGAAGTCGGTGTTTCTCGGTATTGTTTGTTTCTTATTTAACAGTTACTTCCGAAATTTAAGTTATTTTGATCCTCATAATGTTTTTTTTTTGTAAAACATTTTTATTTCACACTTTTTAGTTGTGATACACTTATATATAACCAGAGCGCCTATTTCTCATGACAACCCCAATTAACCCAAACACTGCTAGGTTACATTGTTTTATTATGAAGTTCCTGTGTCTGCCTTCCACCTTCCGGCTCCATCATCAGATCAATTCGAAAGTACCTTATAGCCAAACTGCATTTAATGACAATTCTAATAAGCCCAAACACGGCTAGGATACATTGATTAATTACTGAGTTCCAGTGTCGTATCTACCGGCTCCATCATCATCATCATCAGGTCACTTCGATGATACCATTTTCAACATAACTATTCAGAACCATTTATTTATTTGTATTGTCATAGTCGCTTAACTATCTTCATGTGATATCTATGTGAGTATGAAGTTCCGTTGGCCATTTCTGGTCTTATTCATCAGTTCCACTTCATCAAATGTTACTTCTTGACTTGCTTAAGTTCTCGATAAAAATACCAAAATCACTATATGGTGGTGATTAATCCATAATATTTGTGGAGTTTCCTCGATTCCTCATGGATTCAATCTGGATTCTGGAAAAAATAGCACCAACCGGAAAGCAAAAAAAAATTCAAATTTTTCATAAACGACGGAGTTCTGAGATAATACAGATAAAAAAAATACAACTGAATTGATAACCTCCTCCTTTTTTTGAAGTCGGTTAAAAAGCTTTAGTAAACTTCTGCAGAAGCGGAAGCGGAAGCGGAAGCAGAGTTCTGTTGCAACACTAATATAGAGTGTTTAGCTCCATCATTCTTTTTCGCTCGTATGACTGAAATTTTAACATAATTATTATAAAGCCCCGGGCCACTTACCGAGCGATAGTTAAATTTATATAATTTATTTTGACAATAATTAGATGATGATAGATGGCGTCACAGAGGTATCCATCATCCTATGACAATTTTTCTAAAGACATTTCTCCTGATAGCCACTCTATTGTATCTCTTTAAATCTCTTTGGGGTGAGCCAATGGAATCAGAAATGCATGGGATGTTCTGAAGTTGGCATATATATTTTTATGTATGACTTTTTAGAGTAGACCGTTTTTTTCTTTCTTTATAGAGGATAGGGTACTTCGAAATCAGTCCCAGTATTTTATTTGTTAATGCTATCTTATAATGCAAGACACCACTACCAATTTTAAACAACCGATCTGGCATATTACAGGTATGTTGAACACACAAAGAAGACCTACGAAGGTAAAGACGACCCCGGGGTTATATCGGTGACCCGCGTTTACAATTACTACAAGAAGTTCGGCTACAAGACTCAGGTGATGGGCGCATCGTTCCGCAACACCGGCGAGATTCGCGAACTGGCCGGATGCGACCTGCTCACCATTAGCCCTAAGCTCTTGCAGGAGTTGGCTGCTAGTGAACAACCCCTGAAGAGAGTAAGTTGACATAATTATATTAGACTGGCTTCTGTTCGCGGCTTCGCTTACGTGACTTGATCGCGTGAAACCCCATGTCATTCGGGATAGGGATAGGGCAACTTTCTATCACTGAAAAAGAATTATCGCAATTAGATCAGCCTTTCCAGAGGCTACCTTTACAAACGCATCAACAGTTTTACCTCTTTATTATATTAGTTTTCTATCTACATTTACCGTCATTACGAGGTAGAATGACGTGGTATTTCTTTTTTTTGGACTCTTTGATATCATTATTTATACCAACATTATAATGATGATTACTTATTGATTTCTGCTTGTTAAATTTTGCTATTCATAAATAAAACTATCTTCTTAAGATGAGTTTCATGGTAATATATCGATTGCGTATTTTTATAGCTTGCCTATGATTGACTTGTGAAATCGATACTATAGTAAACTGTAGTGCAGTTTAATTGTGTTGTAATAACGTTAAAATAAAAGTTTTTGCACAATAATATTACCTAGCTGATAAAAGGCTATTGATGACCAATCACAGTAATTAGGTTTGCGTTATTTTCCAGTTCATGCAATATTACATGATTGTGTAGTGTGTGTAATCTTGTTCAAGGTTACGTGTTGCTATTAGAATGAATAGGTTTGTAGTCTATAATTTAAATGACTGCTTTATAACGATTTATTAGTTACTATTGTTATGCTTAATTACAGGTGCTTGACCCGAAATATGCTGCTCAGTGTGACATGGAAAAGATAACCTTAAGTGAGGCGCAGTTTCGTTGGCATTTCAATGAAGATCAGATGGCCACTGATAAGCTGTCGGACGGCATCAGAAAATTTGCTGCCGACACCAGAAAACTTGAGACCCTGATCAAGGCTCTACTTGCTAAAAAGTAAATGAATATTATTACATTACAGGCTAAGTTCAAATTTAATCATAAGGAGTGATTTACAGAAATCGGTTTTTGATATATTTTTGTTTTTCCTTGATGTTTTTTGATATACTTACCTGTTGTTTTTTTTTTATATATTGTTAATCAAATACTTACGGTATTATGAAAAGGGGACTACAAAATAGTAGTTATTACACTATTTATATATACATTCCTATACATATTGTTTTATAAAAAGTATATTGGAGGGTTAAAAGAATATTAAATGATTTTCCTATTAATGTTTTTGTTTGTTTTAATCATCCACTTGAAACTTGAATGGGGTAATAGATAATTTTTATTTTAATAACAATAGATTGGGGTTCTGCAATCATAATCAAATTATGATTGGATAATACCCGACGAGGGTTTGTTTACCCTTATTACACAAAAATCTAAGCTCGCGACGTAGAGGAACCATTTATCCATACCACGGGAGCACTACAGTCGAGTTAATAAGAACACATGACTGTAGGGGGACTTTTGGGTCCAGCATAGTCTATTAAACAGGGAAACTTGGGCTCAAAAATACAAACACTCAAACGAAGGCTTTCTGCAACAGATCCATTGAATAACCCTTGCTCTTCTGCATATATCTTCTGGGAACAGGCGAGCGGTCTGAGCTATTAAATTGGAACATCCTATCATAATATTCATCATCTTTTCTGTAAAAGGAATTCAAGGTTGTGGATAACATGTTACGAATTCTTGCACACGTCAGGGCTCCTGTAGCCCACGGTCCCCGTATTATTAACATGGCTGATAAGGTGGTAGCTACGCCCCTGCCTGAAATTCAAAGGGCAACCGAAGGAACACAGGTGGGTAGTTAGAAGAAGGTAGAAGTTATTAGGTTTACTACCTCAAAAAAACAACCCTGGAGCATTCACCTTTAACTTTAGCCTTTTCTCCATGCGAGTAGGTCCGTCGATAGAAACTATAGGACGCCACCTGATACACACTCGATTTGCATTATACTATTAATTGTTGTAGTTCAGTAAGTATCAGTTTACAGTTCGTTGTTTATATTCCTCTCACTTTTGCACATAGGGTGCACATGTGACACACCCACTCACGCCCAGACAATTTCTTCGACGTATAGTATTTAAATGTAGATTGAGAAAAGGAAATTGATGGTTCGCGGATATTGCGCTTACTTGGCGAATATGTCTGTTGTTCTCTATCCGTTAGAAGACAAGTCTATCAAATATTGTAGGTACGAAACTGAATAAAGCTTAAACGCTTGGCTGGGTAGGTACATACCTACCTAAAAATATTAGGTAAATAGTAATAAGCTCTACAAGTACCTACCGGGTAAAAAACAGTGAATAAAAAAACAGGGTTCTAACAACACGAAATGCAATTACTCGTATTTATTTATTAAAACTTCAAGCTACACAAAGATACCAAGGTAAGGGTGGTGGAGAGAAAATAAGGCAAGTGCTCAAAAAGATAAAATATTATCAAGAAAACAAAACACAACAAAAGTAGGTAGGTAAGTACTCGTACATATAGGTAGGTACAGTTAAAATAAATAGGTATAGGATATTTAATATCTACCTAATATATAAAAACTGGGCAAGTGCAAGTCGGAGTCGCGCATTGAGGGTTCCGTACCAACTTACCTACGTAAATAGTTCAATTCCCGAAAGAAGTCTCAAAGATTTTTCCAAATCTCCGAAAAGGTATTTGTTTAAGTGACGTAACTAAAAAAATACGTTTTCAGATTTATTCCTATACCTGTGCTATAAGACCTTGCTTTATGCCAAATTTCAGGATTCTGGGTCTACGGGAAGTACCCTATGACTTTTGATTCCACGAGTTCCTGAGATTAAGGGTCCTTACAGACAGACCGACAGACGGACAACAAAGTGTTCCTATAAGGGTTCCATTTTTTCCTTTTGAGGTACGGAACCCTAAATTATTGTATGTTAACAATTATTGCTGACGCCGCGCCGGATAGCTGGCAGTTTCATCGCCAGTACAGTCATCGATAGCCGAGGCACCCTGTGCGTCCCGCAGCTTCGTGCCGGTCACGGCGGCTCCTCCGTGTAACACCGCGGACCGCCTGACTCCGATCCCTCCACTCCGCCTTGCTGCCTGTGCGTGTAGGCCCAGTGAACCTGCCCCATCGGGAATTCGCTAGAATCACCGCAAGCGCCCCAGTCGCTCTTATTTCGGAACCTGTGCCCAATAACGCAACGAATAAAAATGACGATGGTTTCGTTACCGTGCCGTGCAAAGGAGGCAAGGCATCCATGCAGAATGCTGCGGCAAAGTGCCAGCAATGCCTAGTGCGAGTTTAAGTGCCGCGTTCGGCTGAGTCTGATTTCTGCAACCCGTCATTATTTTTATTGCATTATTCTGCGCATCACCGCGACTTGTGACGTTTAGCGTAAGCGCGTAAATCTTTCGTTGCTTTTTTCTTATGTTTGTTATATCTTTTGTTCTTCTGTTGTCAATATTTCGCCAATGTTTATCATCTCCCCCAGCAGTGTAGCCAGTGAGCAATTATTTAGCGGAGCTGGTTTAATATAAATATATAAAGAACACCGAAACAGACTCAAAGGTGTAAAAGCGGCCAAATTACTTTTTATTAAATATATTTTACCCCTGTTTTGTGAGTAGATACTAAAAGTACAAAATAAAAATGTAATTAAACAAATCCTAAAAAGTATAGTTGTGCTTTTTCTTCATAGTATTAACACATCCGCTCAGATTTACTTTTGACATCTGTGTCTGTTTCAGCTTCCGTTAAGACGCTCCCGTTGCATCACTACTCGTTTCTACGTCACTTCGTACTAGCGACTGTTTTTAGGGGCCCATTTATTGAGTGTGCTATATAGGCACTGAGCAGGGGGGTGTTACATCGATATGTAGGTATAATAACATTGTTCAAGTGGGGGCCATAGTCTTTATATAGTTCTTGGTTCACATAAGCATCCCAAAACATATGTCGCCTATGGTGTACATGTAAATGTAAACAGATAAAATTAATAATAACTCAACTCGCCAAAGCCCCTTAGACCCTTAAGGGGCTCGGCGAATTAGTTTCGGCCACTCGTACACCTTTCAAAGGTTCTTGACCACAGAGTCTTGAGAAATATAAAGACATAATACAATAAATAATTTTGTTTCTGGTAACAATATCTTAACACAAATACCTAAAAAAACAAATACCTTATAAACTAACACACATAACTAACATTATTTTGTTAGAAAATATGATTTGACTATTCTATTTTAGTGACTCTTCACTTTGCACTATATTTACTCGGTGCTGTCCTGCGGTACAGTACTTACTTGTCCATGGAAATGATGGAAAACCACGCATTGCGGACAAAAGTGTTCTTCCATAACAAATTGCAGAAAATAGATCGGTGCTCACTTAAAATAATTGAGGTTCTGGTGCGACTACAGCAACTGCACCCTCAGTGTACTTCAAGCTTCAACTCTTGGCTGGGTACGCCAAGAGTTTAAGTACATACTGAGGGTACATTTTCGACAATGTCCTCCGCCTCTGTGGTGTAATGCAGTCGGGAGATTTACACCGGTGCGTACCGCTGAGCGGCACTCAAACTCGCTCTAGGCGATGGCTTGCCTCGTTTGCACGGCACGGTAACGAAACCATCATCATTTTTATTCGTTGCGTAATCACAGCTCCGAAGTGGGCACAGGCTCCGAAATAAAAGCGGCTGGGGCGCTTGCGGTGATTCTAGCGAATTCCCGATGGGTCAAGTTCACTGGGCCTACACGCATAGGCAGCAAGGCGGAGTGGAGGGATCGGAGTCGGGCGGTCCGCGTTGTTACACGGAGGAGCCGCCGTAACCGGCACGGAGCTGCGGGACGCACAGGGTGGGCCCTCACTGCAACCTCGGCTATCGACGTTCGGCGTCAAAAATAATTGTTAACGTACAATAATTATTTTCTTGCTACGAATATTTCCAAGTGTTTTTTAGGATTCCGTACCTCAAAAGGAAATATGGAACCCTTATAGGAACACTTTGTTGTCCGTCTGTCGTTCTGTCTGTCTGTCTGTCAAGACCCTTAATCTCAGGAATACGTGGAATCAAAATTCAGGGTACTTCCCGATGACCCAGAATCCTGAAATTTGGCATAAAGCAAGGTCTTATAGCACAGGTATAGGAATAAATCTGAAAACAGTAATTTTTTTGGTTACGTCACTTAAAAAAATACCTTTTCTGCGATTGGGAAAAATCTTCGAGACTCCATTCGGGAATTGAACTATTTACATAGGTAAGTTGGTACGGAACCCTCAATGCGCGAGACCTACTCGCACTTGCCCAGTTTTTATATATTAGGTTTTTTTTAGGTATCATCTACTGACAAATCCCGCTCTTGGGCGGAGCGCGAGATAGTGTCAGACTTTTACAGACTAAAAACCCACTCCTGTTCCTTCGTTGCCTTCGTCCCACGGTCCGGGTTTCGTTTTCACACTACCCATGGCCCCAGTAGGCTTTGACCTTGCTGGGCCCGTACAATTTGCTGGCATCTCCCTGAGGCGCGCGTGGAACAATACGCGCCGTCGACGACTTGGGCTTGGTCCGGACGATTACCGGACGGTCGGACGGCGGGCCACCCATTGCCCGCCGTCCGCAAGTTCGCGCCTACGGTGGCCAGAAATCGGGATCGGAATCCCGGCGGCGGTTGGGGCGTGAGGACCGTTGCCGTTGCCTCACGCGATCGGCCGCCTCCTTTGCTAGCATTACTGCTTCGCAGAAGGAGGTGACCGCCTGCCACTCCTCCTCGCTCCGGACCATGGCCTGTACCAAGGCCCGGCGCAAGAGATCGCCGCCGCCGATCGCCGCCACGAGGACACGGCGTTGCTCTTCCCAAGCGGGGCACACCTCCACCGTGTGCTCCACCGTGTCCTCCGGGCGGTCCACACAGTGGCGACACCCGGGCGTCGCTTCCGCATGAATTCGGTGCAGGAACTTCCCGAACTTACCGTGTTCGGTGAGAACCTGCGTCATGCGGAAGGTGAGGACGCCGTGAGGTCTTTCCAACCACGTCTCAAAGAGGGGACTCACCGCCATAATTGTGGCGTGCCCAGCACTGGGTCGCGACAGTCGCTGTCGCCATTTCTCCTTGAGAACCCGCCGGAGCTCCGTCCGCCATGCTGCGACTTGTCGCGGCAGCGGAGTTTCGCCCCGGCGTTGCATCTCCATGCGCAGATCGTGCATGAGAGCAAGGCCTGTTGCTTCCAGATCCCATGGTGGCTGGCAGACTGACAGACTGGTGGTGCGTGTGTTGGATCATTCGGTTCCCTTCAAAATGGTTGAGCTGAGTGGTACTAATGTTCGCATCATGTCCGTGAACGGGCGCTTGTACTTGATCGGTCGCGTAGAAATTCGACGATCCAATCCATGTTGGTAGAACTCTCTCTTTGTTTATCTGTCTGCTGAGTTGTCTTGTGAGTTGAGTGTCTCGTTGTAAATAGGACGAAGCCTGGTGTGTGTCTTTAATACCCTTAGTGGCCGCATATGAATGTGATCTCAAATAGTACAGTAACTATATGTTACATAGTTAAATGAGATTTGATAGTATAAGTATTACATAATATGGATATCCATATTATGTACTATCAAAGGGTACTAATATTAGTACCCTCTGATAGTACATATGTGTGTTTTCATAGTTTAGGTCATAGTTAAATATACTCGGTTACTAACGGATTCTAGCCTAGACGCAGGTGTCCTTACTGCCTAAACGATCTTTTAGATTATGTAATACATAGGCAGAGCTTTCAAGGGGATTTTTAAACATCCACTTATTTTGCCTGGATGGTTTTGGCTACAATCTTACTTTGCGCAGCATGGGGTATTTACATGCATTAAATACTACGTAATCATAGAAAACTACTCTCAACCTGGTCGATATACGAGTAGGTACATGAACCTGAACAGAATCGCGGATTTTGATTAACCGCAAATTTGGTAATAGCTGATCAGTCGTTTTTCGTAGCCGTGCTACGAAATATGCTACGAAAGCTACGAACACGAATATTTATTTGTAAAGCTTCGTATTTCAGTATTTTCAGTTTGATTTTAATCCAGACTGATAAGATTAACGAGATAGAGCTTTTATTTAAAAAATATATTGTACGTTGAGTTTAGTAGGCAAGAGTCTAACAATTGCCTTTATTTATTTCGTAGCACTTCCGGAATCATTTGTAATTAATTAAATGTTATACTAAGTTCTCTTATGCGACTTTGCTGATGTACCTAACAATATGCTTACATTTGATACGAGTTTCGCATAATGGGGAGAAAACATTACCTTGCAAGGTTGTGTCTTATAGTCATGTTAATGTCGTAGCTAATGAGTGTTAACTATGTTCCTGAAACGATAATCAAGAAAATTTCCATATATTATGATGTCGTAGTGAAGAAAATTTTCACAACGGGGTAAAGAAGGGCGTGGGGGCGGCGGAGGCGGGGGCTTGATATTGACCTAGATGTTCATTCAGAGTTCGGTCGATGCGAAACTTGACATCTGCGCGTTCCTGCGTTTTGTATTTTTCGATTTAATGTACACTTAACTCGCTTGATTTTTGATTAATTTCTTATAAACCACTTCGTTTTAGGGTCCATTTTGTTGGTAAAGTGATTCAGTGATCTTCGTAGCGAGTGTGATGTTCAGTGCGATACTCGGTGAGCCTTGTGTCATTGACGCGGTGGTGCTGGCCGAAATAATGCCTGAGCACCAATATTCGTTGAAATAGTTTTGGTTGACTATAATTTAAGATGCCAAAGTCATCTAATACGCTAAAGACCCAGATTCCTGCAGTGACAAAAGATATTCCAGCAATGGACACAAAAATCGCTGATGTGAGTATCGACTACCCTTCACAAGATTTTCCTAACAGGACTTCTGTCTAAAAGAAATAGAAACTGTGATTTTATTTCCAGTTTCTTTAATGATTTCTAATTTAATGAGGTTTATAGGTCTTATCGATATGTAGGTCACATGGTACATAAAAACGTTAGGTAGATGTACTATATGTTTCATATGCTTGAGTCTCGTAACAATGACGATGTCGAGCCGAGTCGACAAATTGTGCTCAGCACCAGCTGATTCACCTACCTATATATGACTTAAAAGGTTTCGCTTTTATGTTGAAGGCGACTCTATTTTGTGTATATTACCTTGTTGTATCAAGTGGAGGTGTCTTAGTGGTCATGTGTTCCACTGAATTAAATATAGTGAGTATACTGTGAAGCTAAATTATATCGTATATTGTCGAGCTGGTTTTGCTCTTCTACCTGTGCATTACACTTCCCGAGCCATTGTAATTTGGTGCCTAGTTTGTAATATATTCCTATCGCATGTTCTAAAATGATTTAATAGACCAAAAGTGTGACAGGTAAGTATTCGAAAAACTGTGAAACGTAGGGGGAGCTAGAGTAGATAAGTATTGACGGAGGAGGTTCTCTACCTGCTAACGAATAACTGAACACGTATAAGTTCAAATTAAATGTTAGAAAGTTTAGGTATACCTAGGTAATCATTTAATTTGTGAGTAAAGTAAGCCATGTGGTTTTTGGCGAAAAATGAACCAATCCATAATTTCACGTAGGTAGAAGACTAAAGGTACTGTAAAATGTTTACCTATACAAATTCATATATGAGACAGTTAATTGGATTCATTAGCATTCACTTAGCACTAATACCACCATATAACTCAGGAAGGCCTTCATTTTAATGATGCAAATATTTTGTTTTGTGTTTGTTTCCTTATTAAATTCCAAATGGAAGTAATTATATTCCCGCATTGTGAAAATGTGGGTGACCGCGTATGGTGCAGCCGTAGCTGAACAGCACAATGGATACACTGTAAATCTAACGCGCTAACTAGAACACGAAACGCTGAAACATTTTCTAAAGAAATCATGAGCTCAGGAAAAACTACCTACATATCGGAACCCATTTCCCGAAGCAGTTTATCCTTTATTTTATTTTTTCTAATAACAACTGTTTTATTCAGAGCAAAGATGAGTTGAACCCAGAGTCAGTGGCAGAAGACGCGGAGCCAGCGCGTGGCAACTGGACTGGACGGTTCGACTTCCTGCTGTCACTGCTGGGCTACAGCGTGGGCTTGGGCAACGTGTGGCGGTTCCCTTACCTCTGCTATAACAATGGAGGAGGTATAATTTTGTAGCAATTGCCAAGAATATCTGATATTTTTTCAATTTTGTGACAAATATCGCATTGTCGATTATATTAAACGGGGCTGAGATCCATCGGAGCGTATTTAAATGACGCGCTGCATTTCACAGAAAAATTGCGTGGGATGAATGTACGTAATGAGAACGCGTTGACCCCTTGGTATTTACGAGATGCAATGCCGGTCATGAACGTATTGCGGGTTCAGAGCATGTATATTATGTGCAAATGTGATGCGTAGACTTTTATTTCTCAATTCATCAAAAACACAATCGCAGACTGACGTTGAACTAAAATTTTAATGATTTCATAATGCTACCAAATAACGAATAAATTCAACGTTTATCATTTTTTGTGAGTAGTAGCAAGAGATACCTTCGATGATTGGTACACAATGACGTATAATGTGCCTCTGTTCAATTACTAATGACCAATGTTGGCCATCCAGCAGCTAAGAAATACAGGAAGTACTAAAGTCATTTTTTTTTTTACAGGTGCGTTTCTCATACCTTTTACCGTGATGCTGATAATTGCGGGCTTGCCATTGATGTTCATGGAGTTGGCGTTTGGGCAGTACGCCGCGTTGGGCCCGGTAGCCGTGTACAAGAAGTTTTCGCCACTCTTCCAGGGACTTGGCTATGGCATGGTGATAGTCTCCAGTATCGTCATGCTGTACTACAATTTGATCATAGCTTGGACGATTTACTACATGGCTGTGTCGTTCATGAGCATTTTCTATCAACTGCCCTGGCAGAATTGTGACGCAGATTGGAGTACTGAACGTGAGTAGTGCTTATTTTATTACTGAAATACGTGTACGTTCGATTATGATATAAGCGATCGTCGTCAAGAAAATTGTATTACATGGATAGAAACAGATTGTACATAACAGAATTACGAAATAGATCATCATCTTCCTGCCACATGCCAACATGTCATAACATAATCTTAATATTTCAGATTGCTATTCCTACGAAGAGGCAGACGCCTGTGATACAATTAATGGAACGTACTATCTGAGAAAATGCTTCAACCAGACTTACGCTCAGTTGAACAATATCAACGCTTTAGCTGATGTGGCCCTTCGGCGACCTCCAGCCGAAGAATATTTCACGTGAGTACCTCCCATTGTATGTTCTTGAACAAATTTGCCTGTTTATCGCAATTCTTGAGGACCTTTTATAGATTTCTGATTACTAAGAAAACTACATAGTTTGCTTGATTTCATCTCACAGTAGAATATAATACTTTGTAGGTGTGGCTGTACACAAAACCTTATGACTTGCTTGCAGAAACCAAGTGCTGGGACTTTCATCGGGTATTGAAGAGACGGGCCAGATCCGTTGGAGCATGGCTCTTTGCTTATTAGCAGCTTGGCTCATCGTGTTTCTTTGCTTGTGTAAGGGCGTTCAGTCTTCGGGTAAGGTAAGTCCAAACATAATGATAATACATATTATCAAACTATTTTAAAGTTTCAAAAACCTGATAAGTAAATTATCTAATAATAGGTTTCATAATAAAAGAAATTCAATAAACGAATAATTTGTATTGGTAAGTGGTACAAACGTTTTAGAAAATCAAAATTAATGTTAGTCTAATAAAAAAAAAAACTTAATGTTTCTTTTCATCAGGTAAGTACCACCAACCCTAGACCAATATTCCTTCTAGCTTTTCAGTGAAACTATTATTGTATCTTCCATAACTGTACATCCGTCAGTGTGTTATTGAGCTACCGTACGTGAATATATCAATAACGCATCGTTGTGTTAATAAAACTATGATGACTATGGGAACTAAGTAATGGTAATATTCCCAAAATATTATCTACGTCATCATCATTTTTGTAAATGATTCTCTTCTATGTTGGAACCTAGACTATTAAACATTATCGCATTTGAAACATCGAGACTATTTCGAGTGGTCTACGAAATATGCGCGATGCTACAAAAAGTCGTCTGCGGGATCAGGATGCTGCGACCAGCCAACGCGAGTCACCAACGATACGCTACGAGCCATCTTCTCTTCTAGATGGCTCGTAGACTCATCTATTTTTTAATTCTGTGTTCCAAGTTTCAAGCATAGATGCTACGACATGCTTTCGAATACTCTACAATGACGAGACGTCTTCGAGATGCTACGAGATTCCTTTAGGAAACGTGTTCGACTAGTAGTTAAAGATTTGTCTAGAGAGGAAGCCAGATCTACTTAGCTTTTTCTATTTTTTTAAAGGGCCGATTTGTAATTATCTTCCATTTCTTTTCATTATAGGTTGTGTACTTCACCGCCCTTTTCCCGTATGTAGTTTTGGTTATTCTATTCTTCCGAGGAGTGACTTTGCCTGGCGCATCGACCGGAATCCTATTCTACTTGACTCCAGATTTCAGCCAGCTTCTGAATGCTCAGGTATGTATAATGAATGAGAAGTCAATTAATCTGTAGTTACTGAAAAATACCGAAAATTTACCGAAGTGGATGGCTATAAGAATAGGACAAGACTAAAAAATGATGGATGGATTTTGTACAATCTATACTACTCGTAATATAATAGGTGAAATTGCTGTTTTTATCTTTGGACTGACTTGGAATGATAAGTTCAAATAAACTTTAAACGTACGATACGTTATTCTTTTTTCGATATTAGGTATTTATTGGTTTTGTATTTTCTGTAATATCGCAGTACTTATACCCATAAAAGCTATTATAAAAACCTTTTTTCATACAGTTCCAACGTAGAAACTATGCATTTCAAATTGCAAGCGATATCAATTACGTATACCTACAACTTTCTTCTAATAAAAGGACTCTGTGTTCTTGGTTAAATAGCTTTCGTTTTGGAAATTATGTCTTGTAGCTGCCCTGATAAGAAAAGTTATTCGTGAGATAAAATTTCCCACGTGAAAGTGATTGAAACAAAAATAGACATCCAATTCATTAGCAGTTTTAAGTCCGTACACATCCTCAATATTGCATACCGCTTGAGACACATTGTCTTTACTGTAGGACTCATATTACAAAATATTGCGAGTTTTCTTAGATTTCATACAGTAAAAAACTTTTTACAAAAAAAAAAATACAACCGACTTCTATGTAAAAAAAAACATTGAAAAGAGCAAAATAACTTTAATTTCGGAAGTCGTTGTTTCGATAATAGTTTTGTCTCTTCGATGAGAAATCGGTGAACATACATAAAAAAAAACATACATTCAGCCGAACATAGAACGTCCTCCTTTTTGAAATCGGTTAAAATCATTATAAATACTACGACATTACAGAAAATACTAAACACAAAGAAACCAATAAATACCTGTTTTCGAAAAAAGAATAACGTACCTGTAATATAAAGTTTATTTGAACTTATAATTCTAAGTCAATCCAAAAATATAACACTTCTAAGCAACCCATTTTAAAAAACGGCAATTTCATAGGTAAAAAACCTATATATTATTATAAAACTGAAGAGTTTGTTTGGTTGAACACGCTAATCTCAGGAACTACCGGTCCGATCAGAAAAAATCTTTCAGTGTAAAATAGCCTATTTATCAAGGAAGGCTATATGCTATATAACATCACGCTATAACTAATAGGAGCGGAGTATAAAAAAAAAGTTACAAAAACGGGGGAAAATTATTCCATTTGAGAGCTTCCGTTGCATGCGCTGCGTAAAAGGTTAAAGTTACATAAAAATTATGTACTACAAAATTGTTTCCCTTTAAAAGTTCTAAAATCCGCAACAGCATATATCTTTTAAGATTGGCTCAAAATAACCTTTTTATGGAAATCAAAATTTGTCCTAAAATAATGCATTATTTGCGTTTTTATAAACATAATATCCTTATCCAAATAAATACAATATTCATTTTAAGTATTTTATTTTGAAAGATATTCATCAAATTCATATGATGTAAAAGGCAATTATCCTTTTACATCATATGAATTTGATGAATATCTTAGGAGATATCATAATTTTAAAATAACGCCGTAATAAAATAATGCCCAATAAAGCACGGCCGCAGCCGTCGCGTTGCATCGCTGCGCCTCTATTAGGTGGACGCACCGCTCATTCAACTTTTGAACTGCTTCTGACTATTTTTTTTGTGGAAAGATGGCGTGTGATCGATCTATAAAAATGGCCCTCTGGGAAAAAATTGCAAGATATCAGTTTAATCATATAGGATGAATGCATTCATAGGTCTTAAAGACATAATATATAGCTGTAATAAAATCATGTGTGGATTTACTTTCAAGTTTGCTGGTGATTTAACATTGCCAGTTATAGTTAGCGGAACTAGGGCTGACATTGTTCAGTCTTTCGACTCTATTAGATGGACGCACCGCTCATTCAACTTTTGAATGCCTCTTTTTTTTGTAGAAGAAAAGCATGTGCTCGATCCGTAAAAATGGCCCTTTGGGAAAATTTTACAAGGTATCAGTTTAATCACATGGATGAATGCATTCACCCATCTCATGTCAAAAAAATGGGTGGAATTGAATCACTTTCAAGTTTGCTGGTGATTTTACATTGCCAGCTATAGTTGATGAGTCTTGCGTTTAGAGCACATTTGAGTGGAGGTATAAATTTTCCTTCAAAGTTACTTTTAATAGTCGATGGGGGTACCTTATTGTGAAAATGAAAACAAAATCGAAATTGATCGTGATTTAGGTGAGAAAGTTACCAGCGTTGAAGATCGAATCTCCAAAGTCTATCCAGATGTAAACCAAATAGAAAATAAAGACTACCAGTAGATGTGTCAAAGGGTAATATTCGCGGCTAGAAATAGTAGCGAGGAGATAAGCATCAACTACATTTCCATTGATAATGTAATAGATTAAAAAGATGCGGTATATTACTCTCAAGAATTCCTGAATTCACCAACTTCGAGTGGCCTTCTCCCACATTCGCTCAAATTAAAATGGTTACACCAATTATATTATTTCACTCCAAAAACTAGGGGGCTCGGAGTTAAATTTCTTCGCAATAACGTGATCAGTTTTGACTGGTCTAGTAAGGCAAATGGTAATAGCGTGATGTATCTTAAACCGCCTCCTAATCGTACTTGCACTCTACAAATATTTACAATTTCTACACGAACGAAGTCTCGGACAAGAGGTATTAATTATAATTAAAAAAAAAACAATCCAAAATCTTATGTAAATTATGATACATAGTTGTAAGTAAAATATTGTATTTAATACTACGAGTAAATTGAACTTGCAGGTGTGGGGAGACGCCGCTGTGCAAATATTTTTTGCGTTGAGCCCCGCATGGGGTGGTCTTATCACACTTTCGTCTTACAACAAGTTTTCTAATAACTGCTACATGTAAGTAGTTTGCTAAAATGTCTTATTTAAAGTTAACATTGACATACTTAAATTGCATAGACTTTCATGTTTCTTTCTCCTTTGCAGAGATTCATTGATCGTTGCTGTATCAAACATTTTGACGTCATTTTTTGCGGGTCTGGTCATATTCTCTGTCATAGGCTTCTTGGCACACGAGCTGAATGTCGAGGTTGATCGAGTAGTTGATCAAGGAGCTGGTCTGGCCTTCATCGTGTATCCGGAAGTGGTCACCAGGCTACCAGTATCACCACTTTGGTCTATACTCTTCTTCGTTATGCTGTTAACGCTCGGTCTTGACTCCCAGGTATTTACATACCTTTATTTGATCTGTTATACGGAGAATTGGTTCAGCATTTTAAATTCAACACTTTTATTTTTTAGTTTGCGCTTATGGAAACAGTAACAACAGCCATTTTGGACAAATTCCCTAATTTCCGTCAGAAGAAAGTTTGGGTTGTTTTGACAGTCGCGGTGTTTGGTTATCTGGGTGGACTTATTTTCACAACCAACGTAAGATTCTATAGACAAATTAATTCGTTTCATAAAAATTTTAAGCAGTTTAAAGTACTTTGTTATAACTAACATTATCTTTCAGAGTGGCATGTACTGGTTGCAATTGATGGACAAATATGCCGCGAATTGGTCTGTCCTGATCATAGCCATCGGCGAGTGCATTCTGATAGCGTGGATCTACGGCGCAGAGAAGTTTTGCGGAGACATTCAGCGAATGATTGGCCGTCAAACTAAGTTATGGGTGTTCTTCTGGAGTTCTATGTGGCGCATTATTACACCTGCTGCTTTAGTGGTCCGTATTTTTTAGTTTCGATAAAAAAACGTGTATATGTATCCTTTTGGATTAGTAATCTCTGCATTGTTTTGATTCCACTGTGGTATTTATCAACAGTTCATCTTGGTGTTCAATTGGATCGAGTATAAGCCAGCTTCATACGGGGCTTATGTGTACCCGATGTGGGCTGACGCTGTCGGGTGGATCCTGGGCGTGCTGCCCGTAGTCGTGGTCGTATTGATGGCTATCGATCAGATCTGCAGTGGACCTGATGACCTCACCATAATGGAGGTATGATATTGTTCTGTAATTCTACATTTCTAGATTATTTTCTGTTAGTATACAGCATTCACATTCAGTGGTCTAAAACCACATTGGTGGTGTGTAAAAATCTTGTGTTTATTATCGAACTCCTCCGAAATGGCTTGACCCATTTTTATGAAATTGTTTGTGTTTATTTGGTACGTCTGAGAATAGATCGTAGGATATTTTTTACCCTCCTACCCCACGTCCCAATTTTTTAAAATAATTTATGTGGCAGAACAACGTATATAGCTATAGTAATATATAGGTAGCTTTAAGTTATATAGGTAAGTAATAGGGGTTAAAGTATGAAATTGCGGTTTCTTTGAAGTGTAGTATTAGTTGTGTATTTCTAGTCAATCTTTGGATTGACTAGAAATTATAAGTTCAAATAAACTTTATATTAAAGGTACGATATTCTTTTTTTCGAAATTAGGTATTTATTGGATTCTTTGTCTTTTATATTTTCTGTAATATCGCAGTTGTTATAACCATGAAAGCTAATACGTAGAAACTATGCATTTCAAAGGGCAAGCAATATAAATTACGTATACCTACGACTTACTTCTAACAAAAAAACTTTGTGCTTTTGGTTTAATAGCTTTCGTTTTGGTAATTTTGTCTTTTTGCCGCACTAAGGAGAAAAGTTATTCGTGGGATAAAATTTTCCACGCAAAAGTGATTGAAATAAAAGTAGATATCGCATTCATTAGCGTCCGTATACATCATCAATATTGCATAAAGCTTGAGACACATTGTTTCCACGGTAGAACTCATATTACAAAATAGTGCGAGTTTTCTTATATTTCATACAAAAGTAGTTATAAGTACTGCGTTATTACAGAAAATATAGAACACAAAGAAACCAATAAATACTCAGTTTTGGAAAAAGATTAACGTACCTTTAATATAAAGTTTATTTGGACTTATAATTCCAAGTCAATCCAAAGACATAACACTTCAAAGCAACGTAAAAGCAAAAGCAAAGTTTTAAAAAACGGCAATTTCATACTTTAACCCCTAACATATATAAATTAAAAAAGTTAATGCAAAAAAATAAAAAGTTAAAGTTTGATTAAGATTTTCACTTGTTGATTTTACTTAAAAAGAGAGGCTTTTTTCTTTGATAATTTATATGGCAGAACAACCATGGCCGAGTCAACTAGTGAATATATAATCTTTTCCTTTGCGTGAAAATTTAAGTTTAGATCCGAATGTTTCAGAAAGCTCGAGCGTTATCACGTCCGACGGAGGAGTGGGGCCCGTCGGCATCGGCGGTGATGCGCCACGAGTCGGAGCTGTCACCGCCGGTGCTGCTGCTTCACGGCCGCCCCGTACTGCGCGAGCGTGGTGCTTGACCCCCGCATACTCATCCGCTCGTTGCTATGCGGAAGGTATTTTATTCATATTTTTGGCTATATCACTTTTCATTCGATCGTGTGTTCGATATGCACTTTCTAAGTTTATCTTGGACATCATATTAAATATCGTTAACATGTTCGGTTGGTACTAAGAGTTTTAAATATTTCACAGACATCGCAAGATGGTGGAGACTCAACTTCTATTACTAGTGGAATAGATAATGAACTTAAGAAATCTGGAGCAATAATAAAAACCAAAAGAAATTCTATAAAGCGGAAAGTTCAGAATTTCAGCCTCGAATCTGATGAGGCGGTAATAGAACCTCTCTTGCAGAAAGATAAAGAAAAGTCCGACATCGTCAAACAAAGTGCCAAATTCAACCTGTTGTCAAAAACCAAGACTGATACCAGCAGCGAGAAAGGAACCGATAAAGACAAATTAATATCAGATGACAAATTACAGAAAACAGCTTTGTCTTATGATTCTGATCTCACAGATAGAAGTTTACCAACTTCTGACCTAAAAGAAAATGCAATGAACAAATTAACGAGTGCAAATGCACCTTTACACAATCATATGAATACTAATGTGTTCAGCAATCATGATGGTTTGAAGACTTTTGTCGCACCCAAAAGTCAAATTCTCGTCGAAATTGATGGATCCAAGCACGTCGGATATAACCCAAGTCCATTAATATTTACAACGGCTAAAATACACACTGATGGTAAAACAAAAAATATGGAACCAGTTCAAATAACTCCAGTACCAATATTATCAACCATTGAAGTAAGTGTTATGAAAAGTGGAATACATCCAGGAGAAACTTCTGGGCATGTCACATCCAATATCAGCGCAGTTTATATTCCTCAGAGTAACAAAAAAGCTTCAGAACAGGATCCAAAACCACCTAACAAAACTGTCAGCAATACAACGATGCCACAAAACAAAGTCGCTGATACAAAAATTCAGATTCTTGCTGATAAAACAGATGGTAATAGCAATAGTACAGACAAAAGTTCTTTAGCATCTTCTTCTAATAAAGAAACAAAATTAACTCAGTCTTATATTGCTACGACTAGCGTTAAAGACAATTACACAGATAATAAAAGCATGAAAAATAAAACAGAAACAGAAGACTTTCATAATAAAACTCATATATCGCAGCCTAATTCTTCAACATCTGAAAAAGACAAAACAGTTCCACACGAAGTAAAATTCGGAGTTACTTCGATTGCTAGCACAAACGTAATAAATGATCAAATAAAGAAAGAATCAATTAAAGAAACAAAAAACGACAAGCCAGACAGTCGATATCCAGAATCCAAGCCAGATAAACTGGATTTGCAAATAAAAAATACATCTGATAATAATTATAGTCTGGATACAAACAGTAAGGATAAACTTAAAGACTCAGCTAACACCTCCTTTAGTAGCAGACAATTAAAGCGTCAAAGTACTGTATTAGAGAAAGACGATCCTGAATCAAAGTTAAAGCCAAATAGATCACCTTCTATAAAGAATGATTCCAAAGGTTTTATTAAGTCTGATGAAAGTCAAAAACCGTCTACAAATGAAATAAATACTATATATAATGATAAAACCAAGTTGCCAAAATCAAGTGCCAATAGCATTCCAATTACGAGTGTAACTTCAGTGTCAACCATTAACATTGTGACCGACAATAAAATATGTGCTTCGACAGCTAACGCTGCAATCTTAAACAAGAAAACTTCTCCCCCAATAAGCAACGCCGCTATCAATCAAACGGATGTTCCAGTAATTAACCCTACTGTTACAAAAAATACATCAGTCGCTATAAGTGCGCTTGCAAGTAAATCATCTGATCCAATAGTTACCAACAAAACTTCTGGACCAACAATAACCACATCAACAGTCAAGAATATGTCCGCGGCCAATAACAAGGTAGCTGTTTCTACTACTACAGCAGCTTCTATAAACAACACACCTGCTTCCATCACCACCACTGTGACGGTCAATAAATCATCTGCCCCCATAAGTACCCCTTTAGTTGCCAACAAGACGTCAGCAATTAATATTGTGAATCCTAATGAAATATCTTGTCTAACTACTACTGCTAGCAACAAGAAATCTTTTCCGGCGAGTGATATTGTAGATGACAATAAACTATCTTCTAATTCAACGACTGGTAACAAAATATCTAATACAATGTCTACAACTGCAGTAACAAACAAAATGACTACTACATCAACTACTACTGCAGCTGACAACAAGATATCTGCTCCAGCTTCTACAAACATAGCTAGCAGTAAATTATCCAATCCAATTACTACAACGGAAACAACAAACAAAATAGCTGTTGTTACACCTACAGCAAAAGCAATCAGCAACAAGACACCTTCTTCATTAACTACTACTACGACTGGCAACAAGATATTTACTCCATCTACTATCACTACACATAGCAGCAAATTAACCAATCCAGCAACTACAATTGAAACAACAATCAAAGTATCTACACCATCCACTACTAGTGTTTCGAGCACTAAAATATCTGCTACAACAAGTACTACTACAGCTGACCATAAGATATCTTCGACTAATATTCTAGCTAGCATTAAAATACCTTCTACTTCAACTGTTGCTGTAACAGAAAATAAAACGTCTGCTCTATCAAGTACTACTATAGCTGGTAACAAGGTATCTGCTCCCTCAATAACTTCTACAGTTAGCAACAAAATGTCTTCTCCGTCAACAACAACAGCACCACCTAAGAAAACACCTGGTCCCGTAATTACTTCAGCTGCTATTAAAATTATATCTGGTTCTATAACTACTAATACGGGAGTTGGCAAAACATTTACATCGAATTCAAATTCATCAGAAAAACCTATAACAAGTTCATCCAGTATTTTACCTCAATTACCAAATACACCAATAACAAAGTCTGCCACTGTTACTACTTCTTCAGCTTCAAAAAATGCATCAACTTTCGGAAACATCAAACCAGGAATTTCAAATGAAACCTCTGTAACTAAATCGCAAGTAACAAGTACACCAAATACCAAGCCAACGGGTATACCTACGACCACAAAATCTGCAAAAGTTACTACGATGGTCACTCCTACTACTACTTCTCAACGGACTACAGCAGTGAAGCCACCAACAGTAACGACCGCAAAGTCTGCACCAACTACAGCAATACCAGCTATAAACAAATCACCTGAAATCACTTCAAAAAGTTCAACTGGCAACGAAAAACCCGCAACAGCTAAAAATAACACAACAACGAGTGGAATGTCAAGAGTTACATCACCTGCTTCAGCAACATCATCTATCTTAGTTTCCTCTGGACCGTCACCAAAGCCGGCAGAAGCTAATAAGAAAAGTGACTCAAAATCTAAAGTAATAGGTAACGGCAGCAAAAGTTTTAAACCTTAACAATTGATACGATCTGGGTTTCTAGGAGATAAACAAGTCGCTCAATCCATAGTTGTATTGATAATAATTAATTTGTATAACGAACTATTTCGAAATTTATCACAAGGTAAGAAGTACAATCTAGTCATCAAGATGCTTGTATCCAAGGTTGCACAAGTCACTTTTTCTTATGAGATAGAAGATTCCTTACTCCTCGCTCAGCGTAGTAGAATAGTAATGTTATAAATAGCTGTAAATAACTATGAACTTGTGAACTGAATGGTCAATGTGTCTAATCTCCTGTATGTATGAAATCATACTTAATAAAATTATATTAGGAACTTAGTTTAAAGGTGCGTGTTGGAGTAGAAATATTAAATTAGTAAAGGTTCACCTATGTAACACATGTTATTTGCTCATAGTAAATAATGAAAGGAATTGAAAAAATATATAAAAACTGTTAATTATATTTTGGATGGACAAATAATTACTTTAATCCTGAATATTTTATCCAGAATAATTATTCCAAGTGCCATTTTAAAGCTTGTGCAAAAAACATGCATAGCAATATTGCAGACTTGTGATCACATCATGGAATGTTAAACTTAGACGGACATACGGAATGGTAGGCTAGTGGTGCTAAGAAAGACATATTTTTCATAGACAATATTATTATTATTATTATATTTTCGATACCATTTAGAGATGTTTACCTAGTTCCATCTCACAGTGTCAATTTATATCATGATTAAATTGATGTGTATCAATCATTTAAATTCAGAGAAGGAAACAAAAAATATATGTACCTATTTATAGGTGTTCTTTAAATTTATTTATCGATGACGAGAGAAAGTTATAAAACCACAGGGTAGAAACTGATAATACAAGAATTATTTAATAATAGCAATCGAAAATTCATTGATGTACGTTTGATACTATTTTTTAATAAAAATAATTCGAGGCGAATAATATTAGTTAAAATATTTATTAATTATATTAAAATTATCATTCATTTTAAATTTAATATTGCAATGGATAAGCTCAAGGCGGAATTTTTCTTTGGAAAATTCTCAGGTGTTGTCCAGGTTTTCGAGTGGCACGATAAAAGGAAATACTTACTGTACGTTGTCCTTTTTAAATTAGTTTTATAAAGTGTAGGTGTCAAGCATCTCTGCCTTGTCTTCAAGAAAGTAGATAGTCGATCACTTGGTATGAATTCAAACATATTCAAAAACAAATTGTCCTGTTAAAAACAATAGAAGGACAATACGTTTAAATGTGTTATCAAAGTAAAACAGGTATAGTCAAAATTTATGATCAAACTCTAGAATCGAGTAAACAAGGTCTTAGATTATGATAATTAACGTATGTAAAGCATTTCTTAATATCCTAGTTAGGCCATTCAATATAAAGGATGCACAAAATAGAGTTTTTATAGAACATATATTGATGAAAGAAAATATATTAGTTAATTTAACCCAAGTTTGTATGTGCTCATTCATAGAGTCATACATATGTATTCAAACCGATTCTGTTGATTACAATTCACATCATCTAAATAGTAAGAACTATAAAATAATAGTCAAGAAATATCAAAGTACCAGCACAATTTAATATAAAGTAGATCGTCCAATTAACAATGGATTCCGTCTATATTTGCACAAACATTTCATTTTCTGTATGTCAATAGGTATTGCCTCATAAGGCTCCTAAGATTCATATGCTGTGTTAATGACTGTAAATGTCATAACATGTAGAATTCTAAAACATTTTGTAAAAGGATCAATGCATGCCCATCGAAAGTTTATTAGGGCATATATTTTCTTGATCACTGTATTATAAAATCCCGATTAGCTAATCCGTTGCCAAATCTCAACGCTAACCAATAAAAATAAGCGACTTTTAAGAAATAGCTTTTCTACAAGTCGGATTTAGGGGAGTCAACGGTAATAAATATAAAACTTTCGTTGCGCTTGTGTCGTGACTTTTAGATATATCAAGTTTGTAAGCAGTTACATCCTCTTCTACATTCATAATCAGCACCTTTTTCTAATTGTCATAGCAGAGTACTGCAATTATATTTCTTGATATTTTTTGTTTAAATTAGCTAATGTTGTAAATTTATTTGTGACCATTATGCATCACCAACAGGTTTACAAATACCTTTGTTCATATTCTTGGACGTATACTTGAGTTCAAACATAGCTCTCGGTGTGTTACAGGTATATTAGATATTCAAATCTAATCTTTTCATATTACATTTACCATAAATGTGTATTTATTTTAAATTACGAAATGCCTTATTTATTAATATTGGATAATAGCGTGAACAAAGAAAAAAGTTGCAGGAACAATAAATACTTGAATTGAATCTATTCGAAAACTCATTGCTTTAAAAAAATCATTTTATAACTTAAATAATTGTTAATGCATTATACAGGGTGACTGGCAATTAGTGTACGATACTTAAGCACGTGATTGTGCTCATGATAACAAACAATTTTTATTAAGGGAGCAAAGCCGAAATCGCGAAAAAATATCAGCTGTTGAATACATTAGGCAAACATAAATGTACTGAACAGCTGATTTTTTTTTGCGATTTCAGGTTTGTTCCCATAGGAAGAGTTGTTGGTTATCATGAGCACAATCACGTGTTTAAGTATCGTACACTAATTGCCAGTCACCCTATATTATCTTCATGCACGACTGTAGAAGGTTGTGGATTCAAATCCGGGAAAGTGCCAATTTTTTCTATCATAAGTAACTTATAACATAACTTACTTTCCAAGTTTACGTTTAATATCACTGACACCGGTGTAACCTGTCGTCGGTGTAACTTAATACCTTTGAATTTGCGACTTAGCTTTGAGCAAGTATGGGGACAAATGCTTTTTTGAGAAAAAGCGTTTCGTTTGTAGTGAAAAAACAGACTCATATTATTATGTGTTGATCGCCTGATGAACTGAAATGAACGACTGATGATTTTATATCGGCGACAAATTTGCTAAAGCTGTGCATAGCGAACTATCAGAAAGCAATGTAAAATAAAAGCTAAAATATCCATCATTATTTGATCTTTGTAGTTGGTTTAGATACATACTCTTTGCGTTGAAACATTGGTCAAATAAGTACTAGTAGTTTAGGAAGAAAATTTTTGATAGAGGTAAAACGTTCTCCATAGAATATGTACGCAAAATTTACGTACATATATATAACATATTCTGGTATCAGCAAATCAAAAACAGCTAAAAGATTATTCAAAAAATTGTATGTCTGTGTTGTTGGGGCAATTTAGTATTTTACAACATTTTTAAATATTCAGTCTTAGAGTTTCTATAGCTATTATAGTAACATTGCCCGAAAACAAATAGCCAACACTCTGTATCGGTTTTAATTCTTGCGTACCTACTTACACCGATGCAGGCATAATTTTATTAAAAGTGTCATGTTAAGGTTCATGCCATTTTATATTTTTTTATAAATCAGTGATGTTTGTATAAACGTTTGCAGCTAAAATTTCATTTTATTAAAACATTAAAGTGCCGATTTCATCATGTGTTATATTCTGAGTAGTAACTAGATACTGCTACCCAAAAATAAATTACAAAAATAAAATATAATAGATATGAGTATCATCCCATAATAAAATAAATTTAATTAAATCAAATAATAAAATAAATTAATATAAACTGCCATAGAAATAGTTACTGATCGTATACCGTTTATTTTTGGAGTTAGTAGAATAAAATTGTCATGTGAGAGTTTATTTCTTTGTGTTTTATACACAACCAGATTACATTTATAAAAGTGTTTGCCATGTTTGCGAAAAGTTTACATATCTCTTTTTTCTTGTAATAGTTGAAATTGCATATACAATTCTTTTTAGGAAATCTGCGTGTAATATCTTCCTAAATGTTGTACTTACCATTTTGCACAGAATCGTTTTGTTGCACCTAATCTTAAAAACTTAATAAATACCTACCATCTCATGTAAGTAGAATATTTTGTTAAGTATAAGGATTAGAGGAAAACGTTCACTACAACTTTACCCTTAACCTTTAAACTTGCAAGTAAAGTAGCCAAATATTTCATTTACATCTACCTACTTCTCTGTATGTTAATATTTATTGGAGAATGATATTATATTCGAAAAATAATAATTTATTAGACAACAGTGAGTAATGGTTCGTCATTAGATGCTTTGGAAGTAAGGGTTCTTTGCACTGTTGAGGAGTATTTAAATTCAATTATTAAAGAACGATTGCGTAAGTAGGTACCTTAACTTAACTGTAGATATCAAATTGGTAGATTAGATTTGTCGTTTAGATACTTTACTCAAATTGTAGGTTTATAGTATCTAAGAGAATAATATTGTATTTGAATTAAGTTGTTATAATTTTTTAGATAACTTTATTTTGATAACTATCATGTTTTATCCCGTAGGCACCGAATTTATAAACGAACCTACCAGATATTTGTATGATTATTGGAAATGTAGTTCACCTATTTGTTTTTGAATAGGTACCTACCCGTTTAGTTGTCCAAACATACATAGGGTTGTTGTACTAGGTTCACATTATCGTATAGAGGCGGAGTGCCGGGGCGGCCCGGGGCCTAGCCAGGCTAGGTCCCGGGACGCGCGGGCCGTAGGGTAGCGAGTTGCGGCGGGAAGCACGGTGACGAACGACACAGATACTATACTCACCGATACAGGGCCATATGGATATTGTGTATTTCCAAAATACGTATGTTTCTACGTGACAATTAAACGCCTAAATTGATTAGCATATTGTTGTTGAACTTGATGTATTTTAGAGAATTATTGATCAAATCGATGTTATATAGATGTTTATTGTAAATATTAGCTTTAATTGAAGTCAAAGAAGTATGGAATGGTCTAGAGTGTTATAGAAGGCTGTATTTTTGGGTGATATTTTAGAAGGAAGGCATCATATCTTTCATAACATTATATAAAATAACACGATATACCTAATAATAACAGATATGAGATGGCGACGGACATGAAAAGGTAATGATGTGATAAATGCAAATGGATTTTAGTTTTAGTGTTGTTGTGCTATTAATAAAATATGTTCAAATGTGGTTATTTGCTGTTTTCTTTTCAAACACATTACCCTACCGGCTTCTCTTGTATTTTATTATTTTTATAATTTCTTCTGTTGTTATCTATTACAGAAAATTATAAAGATCTGAATTAAATTTATTACTTTAGTTTTATTGTTTTTTTTTTTTTTTTATAAATATTTAATCCTTTCGTATATTTTTTTATTACATTATCAAGATTTTTTTTGTATCGTTAGGTTATAATAGGTTTTTACGCGGCAATAATAATATGCTGCGCCTACGCTGCTACGCCAAGCGTCGTCTATTTACGGAGTGCAAATGTCCGTTTATGCCTTTATAAATAAAGGTAATAGAAATAAGTTCATCTAAACGAAACGTCTACTTTTAATGGGGTTTATAGATGTGATTCGATTTACTTGTAGGTATTCTGAGGACATACTGATTAGAATATAAACTACTTTCCTACTTTTACTACACCCACATACATAAAATCACTCTGGTGAACTGTGCAGAATTTTAATAAGGATCGAAACTTGCTATACCGATACTTGCTAATTGGTGCTAAAATTAAAGCCCTGGAATAAATTAAACGAAGCGCTTAGTAACTGCTCAGTTACAGAACATCTGTCCTAGGCCCACGGAATTATGGTTGATTCTGATTGACACTTAAAAAATGTTAATTCAAAGCAATTAGTTCTATAAAATGTGATTTGCTTTTATACCCACTTCTCTAACACATCTCTAACACTAGGCTTCCATAACATTTGATATTGACAAACTCCATATGACAGCAATTCCAAAATGCTTTTCTCGTCTACCTTATTGTCAGTAGGTCCACATCGAGGACAAGCAGTTAGCCTCTGCGACACGCGTAACATGAGTTATTAGCTTGGATTTGAGCAGCTACGCTAAGGCTTTTATCGTGGTGACGTCGAACTTTCTTTAACTGCTTTTATTTTTGCTGACATTCGAGTCGGCTCGCCGTCCTGAGCGCACGCCGCGGACGCTCGGCCCCGGTCCCTCCCTGCCTCCGCAGTACGCCACTCGTCGCCAGCGCGGCTGCCTCGCCAGCCACTGACGTTGCCGCCACAAACCAACCGTGAATACATTTTAAACCGTAAAATCTTCTCAACAAGTTTCGTGTGTAATATTTTGTTAAAGTGAGCTAGTGAAGTAAAACCATTCAATTATGTACACCCAAGTGAAATGAAACTGAGCGATGCGATAATGTTTCGTCGTTTTAATTTTATCCGAGGTGAAACACTGATAATTTAAACTTCGTTCCGTATACAGGTGAGTTTCCAATCAGCTACTTTTTTTTGTTTTGTACAAACTGTTAAACAAGTTGCTGCCGTTATGTTAGACGAGCTGAGATGAGGGTACTTTTATCGTTATTTCTATTTAAAGATCAAGTTGTGAATGTCTTGATGAGATAAACAAAATATTGATAAAACTGTCAATCTCCATGATGTTTTTGGTGTAACACTCGATCATCGTGTTATTTACCCACTGTATGTCCTTGGTGATCCACTCATCCCGTACTATATCAAACTACTTGATCTCACGTTAAGATAACAAATAAAACAATGGGTTTTAGTACAAACTATATCGCAAAGGTTTCCATCATAAGTTTGTCAGGTCAAAATACAATTTAAGATGGATGAATTTCAAAACAGTTATAGTTCAGTGGATGAGTGCTAAGTGCAACGAGTTATTCAAGATATTTTAATTAATAACTGGTTTCGTATCCTGGCAGTGTATCCTCTCCTACTTACCAAACAAGCTAATATACTTACCGTTATTAGATAATAATATAAATCACTTTTGTTTATCTCGGTAATTAAATTATATCGATGCTTGAAATCCTGTAGGTATATACAATTTAAATATTTTTTTACGTGCACAAAGATTGCGGTATTCTGTGATTTAACTGAATATCTATGTAGATGAGAAACTGACAGGTTGGAATAAAAAAACAATTAGAATTTGATAAAAAGATCTCTTATCGATACCTAGTTCGTAGTGTAGGTACAGTGAGTGAGTCAGTAAGTTATTTGTAATTTCAGCGTTCACTCTATTTATGCGCCTGGTTTGAAATGTACGAAACTTGTTTGAGTTGGTATTGCACTGGGCCTATTCTACAGCCTGCATTCCTGGAAATAACAAAAGATTTTACCTTAGATAATGTAAAGCAGAGCAAAACGCAAACATAAATATTCTATTAATGTAATACTAGCTACAATATCACAAATACCGATCGACAATGAGGTGTGTTAACAATTATAAATATTCATTTAGAAAAGAAGCCGAGCATCGTGTATGGAGCGTGAGAACCGAAACTCCGGCGCAGTGTCGTCTAGTCCGTCAGCTCACTTTCCATCCATTCATGGTATCTCCAACTTTTTCCAACGATTTCTTTCACCCTTCTCTGTTCAGTTGAATTTCCAGCTTTCTTCTTTGTTTGCGTCGTTCACTCAGCATGTGCGATATTATAGATAGTTGATGTCTTGGAAAAAGTTGATTTACCATTTCTTCTAGAACTGTGATCCATGAAAGTAATCGTATAATTTCAGTACCTCTGATTAAACCTATGAGGTCTTAAAGAGGTATAAATAGAAAAGTTATGTCCATTTGTCAAGTTTCGTGAAAGCGACTAGCGAATTTATCATTTGTTTTGTGGTTTTTCAATGTAAGACACCCTAAGTAAGTCATAATAATAATGGTGGTCTAAGAGATCATACATAATACTAAGAGGCACTTCTTATGTAATATTCATAATAGATATGGCCCAAGGGTCAGTAGTTGTACCTACTACGTAATAAGTAGGCACCTATGTAGATAATATAAATGCTATAATCATTTATCATACTAGTTTCAGTCAGCTTCGCGCGTGTGATAGTTGAAAATTGTCCTACGGGAACCTACTCTCAGGATAAAAAGTGTCCTATGTATGTATGAATGTGCTATACTAGGACGTGGTCTACACGTGTAACCAGTTTCATCAAAATCCTTTCTGCCGTTTGAGTGTGAACAAGTAACAAACATTTACTTACACACTCACTTCGCTTTTATTATCTATATAATGTGATATAATGAATACTTAGTGTGATAGTAGGTACCTTTTAAATCTTTAAGTAATATACCAGAAAGCTAACATTCAAGAACTAAATTCTCCGTTAGAAGAAGAAGATTGCATTATTTCCATTTAAAGGTAGAATGAAGATGAACCCGACTAGATTTGAGGTGGCATCAAGATGAATCACATTGTGTAATATTGCATGTTGCGGTATCTCGTCTATAGTGGCATCTATGATCTTTCCTACATGGGTTACGTAGACGTAACTTATGGCGTCAGTACCATTATTAGGCTGGATTTCAACATTGTTTAGGAAAGGAACCGGTCTAACCAGTGCTCCTGGATTGATCAGTAGCCCCTCTTTCATCGTGTATCTATGAGGAGTATCGGCCGGAATAATCGCCTAGGCATGCGGCCCAGAGGTCGGAGGCGGTTAATTGGCGAAGAGTCGCCACGGCCGGTTTGTCCGCCGGGCGTTGTTTTACGGCATTCCTAGTCTTGTAAGCGAGCTGCGCTACACTCCAACACCATTGCTAATTCTGTTAAGTGGCACATCCTTTTCTTTGTCTAAAATATTTAAGAATAATGAACGCATCGGTCACCTTGACAAACAAGTTGTTGTTTGCTTTTTTGAAGCGAGGGTGAAATACAATACAGTTGCGTGTAAGCTGTTAGTGAGGCTTCCCGGTTTAGCCGGAAATTAAGAATCCCCTCGGTCGTGAACTTGCACCGACTCCCCAAAGTTTCGATTGTGTTTCCTAGCAATATTGATCCGTTATTCATTTTTAAGTTCAGGAAAATTGTGAATGTAACTCGTGCTAGCTACATCAATGTTCAACTGTGAAGTTTTGATAATCTATTGATTTATACAGATAAGTATTAGCTAGCGTTTTATGTTTGCGATCGGGCGGGGCCGTGGTCACGTTTAACTCGTTTGCTCTCAAGGATAAACCCGTACTAAAGGCAGATTATCCGTGATCTTATAATGCTTACGTGGATTCGGCCGGCCATTGATCTCGAGCTGTTGGAAAAAACGGGGAACAGTTGTCGGTCGGGCCGGGGCGGCGGGGATTCACGGTTGAGCGCCCTCGCCACCTGCGTCACCGCCTGCCACCCGCACCATGACTTACCTAGCCCGCAGCCGATATTGTGCACACAGCATACTTGCTCTATTTCACTGTTATAACAATGCTATCTGCGGAATTAAACAAACACCATACGAAGTCACGAACACTATTGTTAACATGTTGCATAATATACTAACCATTTCAATTAGGGCTAAGAAATAAGTTCGCACTTCTCTATCGACTTACTTTCATCGATATAATGACAAAGCATTATCTATATGCATTAAAAACATTGATTGCATTAATCAATAAAGGAAACAAAACAATCCTTTTGTTGTGTATTGTTACTGAGTGCAATTCATCAGTGATACTGATAAACAATAAACATTTTCGGCTAAATGGCATCAATAGCATTCTTTATGAATAGGTCAGTTAAAAGAGTTCCGTATACTAGTAACGTGGATAAAACATTTTGTGGCAAGTGTACCTTTATGCAATTCTATTAGACTTTCACTTGCACGATTCTGTCATATTGTTGAATAGTTCGCTCTGTCAGTCGGAGTCGAGGGAGTCGGTGCTATATTTTTGCTACCACGCGCTTACTTAATTAGGCACCAAAAATGTTTTAACTTTTACATTATCGAATTGTTTGCATAAAATTACTCATTGGGTCGGTCAACCAAATCTTTTTATTGGAGATGACTAATTTGCCGGTTTTAAAACTTGCACAAAGTTGTTTTTACTAATGACTTTCGCTTGAGCCTCTATCCGTATGTAAGTAGGCTGAGTTTTTCTTTCAACTTTCGGATATTTTTCGAAAAGACTTTGATACTAAAATTTTCCTTGCTAACAGTTTGTAAAATATTCTAAAAGTATGTAATAGAGACAAGAAATAGTAAGTAGATAGTTTAGTTGAAACAATCTATAATCGCAAATTGATCAATTTAAAGGTATGTATTAAAGCTCCTCGATAATAATAAGCCCGACAAGCCGGTTCTTGACACAATTTAGGAACGGATGTTGAACTCGCTTCAGAACATCAAGACTTGCTAATAAGCCACAATATAACGGAGAAAACTAGGTATAATATGTGTGCTAGCCGTACAATTTGCTTTTTATGCATAGGACAAGTTAATTAAGGTTAATATCACTTATGTCGCAGTGTCAATGAGTGTGGCGAACATTTGCAGTGGAGTAAGTTGCTGGAGGCTGCGCGGGCGCAGGTCATTGTACCGCTCGCCTGAGGAGCCTGCACTCGCCCCTTGCCCCGTACCCCCTTCCACCGTGACACGCGCATCCTTTATAACTCATACAAATAATAAAGACTTTCTGGAATAACAAGACGGCTAAAGCTCCTTAAAAGCAAAGCTTTGATGGTAAACAAATCGTCTTGCTTATAATTTCTAAAAAATTTATTGAAAACGTGTTCGGCATACAATTAAATATGATGAGAAAAAAGCCGAACTGGATGATGTTGTAACTTCCTGTGACTTCAACAGCACGTATGTGTAATATGGGAACACAGAAGAAACCCGACACGGTTGATTTCCAATAGTCTAACTGCCTCTGCTATAACTCTTCTTCATATTTTTTTATATGTTCATATCTCTCTAGCCTGTGATGTCCTTTACCATGCCTCCGTCATATCTTCATCTTGAGGCACCAATTCAACATGATGACTTTCGGAACAATCTAAAAATAAACTGCATTAAAGAACACTTGCATTTTAATTAATTCTTTGTCAATTTGGTCTTTGAACCGAATTTAAAGTTGAACATATACAGATACAGTTAAATCGACCTCATTGTGTACTCAATTTGTTTAGAGCAGTAATTTTTCAAAATACCTGTTTTATGCTTTGTTATGACTTTGACGAACAAAATAGAATACAATTTGACCTTTGCTATGGTTGTATTGTTGCATGATAATGTCAAGGGAAATACCAGAGATCGTTTCTTAATGCCCTTAGCTGAGGATGGAATTGGTGAAATCGGTTTTAACGCAATTTGTATGGTTAGGAATTAAACTGTTTATAATTTTGTTTGATTGATCGCAGACTAGTCATGTAGAGATGTAGACAAGGTTTTATTGAAATATAAATGATTGCATAATAGACATTTAACTATTACCAACCAGTGCCGCACTAAGCCAGCGCGGGGCCTGTAGCAAATTCGACCAAGGGGCTCCCACTACTAATTAATTTATTAGTAGGATACTAATTAATTTAGGAAGAACCTAGATGATAATCGTTCATTAATCGTTCGGGGTATACACCTCGAACGATTAGAGATTTAAAGGCGAAATTCTCAAAAACCGAAATAATCTCGAAAATTATGCTTAGGACATTTAAGGTTTTCTTCTAATAAATAATACAGAAAAAAGGGAGTCTTTTCGACTATGATGGCAAAGCCTTTGTGAATTTATACAGAAAAGCTCAACAGTTAAGATTTACTGGGAATAGGATGCAAAATTTCTTTTTCTTTTGAGAGGTTAGATTCAGCCATTTCCGAGAGATTGATCTCATCAACATGCCAACATCGATCGTCATCATCATTTCAGCTGAAAGGCGTCCATTGCTAGACAAAGGTTTCTCCCAAGTGTCGCCACAACGGCCGGCCCTCCATCGGATTCCCGTGAACCTTACCAGGTTATCGGTACGCTTGTTGCGAGGCCTTTCGACGCTGTGTCTTCAGGTATCCAATCGCCACTCCAGAACCTTTCGGCCCCATCGACCATCTGTTCTCTGAGCAATGTACCCAGCTCACTGCCACTTAAGCTTATCTTCACTCCTGATTCGATCAAGGTGCAAGAAAACTCTGAGCATAGCCCTCTCTGGGCACGCCACAATTATGGCGGTAAGTCCCCTTTTTGAGGCGTGGTTGGAAAGACCTCACGGCGTCCTCACCTTCCGCATAACGCAGGTTCAGAAATCAGAAATCAGAAATGTTTATTTCAAATAGACCAATTACAGGCACTTTTGGATTGTCAAAATGTCGGTCAGTCAAAAAAAAATACAAGTGAAGCTAAATTGCACGTTCCAAAGCGTAGATCTCTATGGAGAAGAACGTGCAAGAAACTCCAACAATCTCTACAGCTTTATAATATTATAAAATAAAAATAACTCCATGGACACTCTTTTAAATCATATTATGAGTTACATAAATCTTGGTTACATATTTTTTGTCGCTTCTAATATGTGAGCACAATGTAGATAAGTAATAATAATTAAAATAAAAAATAAAATAAATACTAATTTAAATAGAAATTGAAATTATGTCACTGGCAGCAAAGAGATGACCAGTCTCAACTGACGGCACCCGTTCACGAGAATGACGCGTGCATCAGCCTCACTCAGCTCAACCATTTTGAAGGGAACCGAATGACCCAATAACACGTGCCACCATCAGTGAGACATTTGGGTGAGCATGACAAACTCTCAACTGCCATGCTCGTAATGTTCTCACGGAACACGGTAAGTTCGGGAAGTTCCTGCACCGGATTCGTGCGTAAGCGACGCCCGGGTTTCGCCACTGTGTGGACCGCCCAGAGGACACGGTGGAGCACACGGTGGAGGTGTGCCCCGGTTGGGCAGAGCAACGCCGTGTCCTCGTGGGGGCAATCGGCGGCGGCGATCTCTCGCGCCGGGCCTTGGTACAGGCCATGGTCCGGAGCGAGGAGGAGTGGCAGGCTCACGCGAACGGCCGCCTCCTTTGCTAGCATTACTGCTACGCAGAAGGAGGCCACGCAACGGTCCTCACGCCCCAACCGCCGCCGGGATTCCGATCCCGATTTTCGGCCACCGTAGGCGCGGGCTTGCGGACGGCGAGCAATGGGTAGTCCACCGTCCGATGGTAGTGTGAAAACGAAACCCGGGCCCTGGGACGAAGGCAACGAAGGAATAGGAGAACAGGAGTGGGTTTTTAGTCAGTAAAAGTCTGACACTATCTCTCGCTCTGCCCAAGAGCGGGATTTGTCATTAGATGATTTTCAAACCCAAAAAAAAGTATAGCCCTCTCCATTGCTCTTTGGGTGACTTAAAACCATCTGATGAGGCGCATTGTGAATTACCACGTTCAGACCCATATGTTACTACGTACTGGCAATGTAATATTCACATAGACACACAAAGTATGGAGTTTCCTAAAAGCTTTGTTTTAGCTTATTCTTAGTAGAGTTATTAAGAATATGCTTAACCGAGGCTACACATATAAAAATTAGTCGCTGGCTAAAGCTACTTAATTTTAGCCGCTGGCTAAAGCTACCCATTCTAAGAATTAGCTTGAATAAGGCTTTTAGACACCAATAACCCCGTGGTATTTTAAGATCATATGTGTAAAAAGTACGATGAGGCAATCTTCTATTCTGTAGTTTACTTGGAGGAAAGTTTGAAGTAAAGTGATTATCATATCACATCCAAAGAAATCAGCTGTATTTAGATTTCACACAGTACAAATATTTTGACTACTTTTTTTTTCGTTCAAGTGCGGGATCCCTGTACGCGCAGGGCCCCCAAATGTGCGGGGCCTGTAGCATTTGCTACTCTTGCTACATGGCTAATCCGCCAATGTTACCAACTCTTTGTTAGGATAGCTATAAATTGCTTTTCTTGGTAGAGCTGCAACAATACCCCTGCATACAGGCTGCTGATCTAGAGCTTCTCCTAATATCGTCGTACCAGTTTGAACAACGCCGTAATATTCTCTTTCAGAATATAATAAAATTTTGTAGAACACATAGAAATAAAACAAGATGAGCAGGAGCAGTTGAAATATTTCAACTGAAATGGTGATGATTCGTATATTTTGAACACAGTATTAGTTAAGAAGTTTGTTTTGAAAACCTCGTTTCTTTTAGCACGCTTACTGACTATTTGAATAAATTAAATAACCAAGTCTTAAGTCTTAAATATAAAAAGAACATTAATATGTAATTATTCCTAACCAGCGTTTCTTCTGTTTTTAGAATAGTTAACTAGGTTTTTAGACATATATGGGAAATGTTCTACATAGTTGGTCAAATAATGGCAATGATCAGAAACTTGACCATGTTCGCATTCTATTCTAACTACTAATTCATAAATATTCATATAAAATGGTATACTTGTAATCTGTAGTTAAATAAAATGTATAGGTAGTACCTGCGATGGGCTAAGTTACAGCTAAGCTGTTGTTCAAGGCTCAGGAAAACTTTTTATTAAAGTTAGTTCTTAAGAATGATAATTATGTTGACCTGAAAACTGTTTTAGGTTCATAATATGTTAGTGCTTATATATTCATCATAGTTTGATTTTTTTTACTTTTCATCATTAGTTTTGTTGGTTGTCAATTTTAGCTAAGAATCTCATGTTTTATGAATATATAAATTCTGTTTATAACCAATAAATAGAATATCATAGATAAACATTATTATTTATAAAATTGCATGCATTTATCAAAGCATTAGCTTGTGTGCTAAATAATTATTTTTAATTTTTTTAATTTTGTCTGTTTCACGGCTTCGTAACTTTTCTGCTGGAGTTGTTTTAGGGAGGCACTCCGGTGACCTACATCTGGCACATCGGTTATGTGCAGCACCGCGGTGACCTCCCTGGGTGAACGTAGTCGCACCAAGCGTCGGTCGGACTAGCGACACACGTATTTGCGACAGTTTAGATGAGGAACCGGCAGTTGGGATTCAAGGTTGCTCTGCACAAGGCCGTGTGTTTCTATGGCAGTCAGCCACCATCGGTTTCCGAAATAACGGTAGGAGGTGTTTACATTGGCGTCGGGTCGACGTTAAAGTAGCTGGGATTTGTCCTCGAAAACCGGTGAAACTTCAAGAAGCATTTCCGACGTTTAGCTCCCTGACAGTAGTGGGCTGAGCCTGCCGTCAAGCGGCTTCTGCCCAATCTAGGGGTCTAGATGCCTCCTGCCGGAGGCTCTACGCGGGGTCGTGGTCTATGGCCGGCCCCGCAAACTCAATGCGTCCCAGAAGTTTATGACCATCTGAATGGTGTGGAAATACCTCACAGTCTTCTGCGGAGCGGCGAGCCTCCTTGCCAGCCTGACAGCGTGGGATTTTGGAGACAGCAGTCCTTACATATATGCATGACTTACGCATGGTAGTGCAACGCTGGAGCGTAACTACACTACCGCTACAAATCGTGGCATGGCAGACAAGGTTCTGGCGGGATCTAATAGCCGTAAGAAGACAATGACTGCCGTAATCCAGCACTGGACACGTCATAATCGCGGCAGTAAGTCTCCTCTTTGAGGAGTGGCTAAACAGGTGCAATGGCCTCTTGACCTACCACCTGACGCAGGTCCTCACCGAACATGGCCAGTTCGGGAGGCGACCTCTCGCACCAGACCCTATTTTAGGCCCTGATCCAAAGCGAGAGGGAAAGGGAAGCGTTCACATCCTTCTGTAAAGCAGTAATGTTATGGCCGCAACCGTCAGGACTTCCTTACACCCGTATGCGAAGGCTTGCGGCCATCGAGCAATGTATAGCTCGCCGTCTCGCCGTCCATCAAGGACCCGCGTCTATGGCACGTAGTGTTCCACGCGCACCTCAAAGAGATGTCACAATAAAACCGGCGACCCGGTAGGGCTACGGGAATGTTTGAAAAAGTTACTGTGGCCCTGGAACGCAAAGGGCAACTGAGGGTTACAGGTGGGTTTTAGTCAGTTAAAGTCTGATACACCCTCTGGCTCTACCCTAGAGCAGAACTTTTTTTTTTTTTTTTTTTTTAGGTGGGAAAATCATCTTATGACAAATCTCGCTCTTGGGCGGAGCGAGAGATAGTGTCAGACTTTTACTGACTAAAAACCCACTCCTGTTCCTTCGTTGCCTTCGTCCCAGGGCCCCGGGTTTCGCTTTCACACTACCCATGGCCCCAGTAGGCTTCGACCCTGCTGGGCCCCTACGATTTGCTGACATCTCCCTGAGGCGCGCGTGGAACAATACGCGCCGTCGACGACTTAGGCTCGGTCCGGATGGTTACCGGACGATCGGACGGCGAGCCACCCATTGCTCGCCGTCCGCAAGCCCGCGCCTACGGTGGCCGGAAATCGGGATCGGAATCCCGGCGGCGACTGAGGCGTGAGGACCCTTGCCTCACGCGATCGGCCGCCTCCTTTGCTAGCATTACTGCTTCGCAGACGGAGGCGACCGCCTGCCACTCCTCCTCGCTCCGAACCATGGCCTGTACCAAGGCCCGGCGCGAGAGATCGCCGCCGCCGATCGCCCCCACGAGGACACGGCGTTGCTCTGCCCAAGCGGGGCACACCTCCACCGTGTGCTCCACCGTGTCCTCCGGGCGTTCCACACAGTGGCGACACCCGGGCGTGTCTTCCGCACGAATCCGGTGCAGGAACTTTCCGAACTTACCATGTTCGGTGAGAACCTGCGTCATGCGGAAGGTGAGGACGCCGTGAGGTCTTTCCAACCACGCCTCAAAGAGGGGACTTACCGCCATAATTGTGGCGTGCCCAACCCTAGAGCAGAACTAGGAATTTCTTGTTCTATCTCATGTCAGGTTGCATTAATATTTAGGATAAATGGTGCATGATATAGATGTAGAAAGTCACGGCAATTTGCTTATGGTTCAAATCATCAATACTGAAAACTCTATTCCCCGATTATGTGCTATTCACGATCCGTTTTATGACATAAGTAGTTAAAAAATACGAAGCCTTACGTAAGTATCTAGTACAAAAGCGATAAATGATCGGGTTTTTTTAAATAATAAAAGGGCAAATGTACCGACGGTTCAATCTATTAGTTAGAAGATTTTTGTGCCAACTCCTAAGAAGTTTTACCGTGAATCGTCTACTTCATATGTCAATAACGATTTGGCGCCTCCCAAAACCACTGAAGAAGAATTAGTAGAAGACTCTTTCATCTCCTAGTATTCCTTCATCTCCAACATTCACTACTACAAAAAACAAAATTTGGTAAGTAGTGAATCATTTAACGATAACGATATTACTACGGATAACATTTCACAAAACTGAAATTGCCAACAAAATCTATCATTTTCTTACACGCACGTTTAATCATCCATTAGTGCTTAAATATTTTAATGTATCAACGTGGTTCGACGTGTTATCTAAGGCGCGGGTATTTTTTAATAACGAAACATGCATCATACAGAATTAACTTTGACGCAAACAAATCAGAGTTATATTCTATATCAAAACGATTATTAACGCTTTTCATATTTATACTATTCGATAAGGCTTATGAGTGTATTTTAATACCTTAGAAAACTATATCGTCGTTATATAATAAAATAAGTAAATGACTAACTTCTTTTCAATAGAAATTCAAGTCCCTGATGGGGTGAGTTTAGGGAAAAAAATTTGTCGTACACATTTTCACCTTTACAGGAATTTACAGGAACAGAAACCTCTGTTCTTCTAATATTCAGTATTCCGAGTGTTGTGTTGTCTGTAAGCCAATACAGTCATGTGTTTTACATACAACATTATTCCTCTAATCCTAGGTCTGTTCAGTCATCGCAATAACTAACCTATATTGTATAGCCAAATTTAGATTGAAATAGCTTGAATCAATATTCGTCGGAATAGATATTCCGCAGAACAAACGAAAACATAAAAGATTATAGAAAGATTAATGCAACTAAAATCAATGCAAAATTTAACAGGAATTCGAGAGCAGAATTGGTCAAAATGAAACAGAAACTCGTTTGGCTTTGTAATCGGATTGGCATACCACTTCAATAATCGGAATATTGAAATGGTATGCTGCTAATTAATAACTATTCCGCATAATGCTGGGGGCATTAGGCAGTAACATAATGGTCAGTTATGTTTATTTATCTAAATATTATGAGCGGACAATATTCGACAACGGTACACTGACACACATAAAGTGTTAGAATGAAATGACCAATGCTAGTTTTACTTTTAGGTTTTTGAATTCACTATGATTTTAAATTATTTTCTTATGGGTTTTTTGTATATTAGGAATATTATAAACCTAGCAATAAAACTAATTTTATGTTAAAAGATATCAAAAATTGTGTTGCACTAAGATCTTTAAATAAATTAACACTTGACTGACTAACTTCTTTGAGCTTTTGTATCAATTTAAACAGTCGTGGCTACTTAGAATAGAACTGCGGTAGTAAATACGGTAATAATATACGATACGATGCTGTCGTGATTTGTCGTGTTTGTGTGTGACGTTTCTTAACGACGAAACGAATCACGAGTTCTCAAATGACTAATTGTTCTGACTTAAAGTGAAGAAGTGCCAACAACAACTTATAAATTAAACTATCAATTTATGAGGTTCTAAATTTGCGACACTAAAGTTATTGATTGTAGCAATAACTTATCGGACGCGCAGTAGACGTCTTTCCTCTGAAATTATGATAATGGTTGCTTGTACAGCATGAAAGTAATATTCAACGGATTCAAGTGCCTTTATTAAAAGTTATATTTTCCTTAATACTAAAAATAATATTACACGAAATTAGATTTCTAGGCCAGTCAGTATTTGTGTCAGTACCACCAGCAAGCTACCTAAGTTGGTTAATGATGAAAGCGTGCATTAGCGGCATCAGGTTGACAGCAATTCATATCAACGTCACCTGGATCTATAATGAGGATATCAAATTAATTAATGTTAGACCACCCATAACATTAACGATCAGTTGAGGAGAAAAGCGGATCAGATGCTGTTTGTTGCCCAGAGTGCTAGTAGAGACTCGTATCCATGTGGTCTACTGAGATTCTATCATGTACCTAATTTATTTGTATATATAGCTAAAGAAGAGGTGGCGAGACGACCTAGATGCCTACCGCAAGGACTGGTTCGAGGTGGCTCGAGAAAAGAATACCTGGAAGAAGTTGGGGGAGGCCGCAAAGGCCTTCCTCAACAGTGGGACAGTATAGGCTATTAAAAAAAAAATGCGAAACAGGGTGTAAAGTCCCGCAACCTCCATTTAAAATGGAGGACCTTTCTTTGGGTAACTATTTACAATAGTTATTTTCGAACTTTAAGCTCAAATTGGTTACTGCGATGCAGGATTTATGTTACGTCAGGTCTTTAGTTCATAACACGTCTGCTTTTGTCTTCTATTTTGCCTCGATAAAAACTCTTACTGACAAAATACTGACTTCCCTACAAGAATTTCCACGTTCTGTTTTCAAACTATTTTTTAAACTTTTCTAAAACTTAAAACCCTGTCTAAGGATTCTACTTATGAGTACTAACACAAAATGCAGAGCATTACAAGATACGGTGTATTTTAGTTTGGATGTTATCTATGCATAATTCAATGACCTCAACCTGGGGATTGAGGTCATCGAATTATACCTCAACTACTTTCGGATACATTTAATACCTACATTCACATTTTCATTTTTTTGCAGGGTGAAAATGTACGCGCCATCAACAGCATCGACGACATCGGGGTCGGGCCGCGCGGCTGCTGCGCCTGGTGACAGACGCGTGCGCGCTGTGCGCCTGGTGCGCCCGCGCAGATCAGCGCCGGCTTTTGGCTTCGCGCTCCGGGGCGGCAGGGAGTACGCCACCGGCTTCTTTATATCAAAAGTCGATTTCAATTCTGAGGCACACGTACAAGGGTTGAAGGTTAGTTGGAACTTGGAATAATGTCAATTGATTTAAACTAAGCTTTTTAAAACTTGGCTTTAATACCTCGTTTTCTTCTAAGACATACCTAGATAAATTCTGATGTATTTAATAGTAGATTATGTGACTAGGGCATAAAGCAGTGTCTTTAAGTCGCGGGCGGCATATTGAATTCCGAAAGAAACGAAGGTTTCTAATTCTAATCCCGAACGTCAGTGATTAATTTATATAATTAACTCCCGAGCATTGCGAGGGAGTTAAAATAAGAAATCTGAGTAAAGTGAGGAATTCGAACCGCTCAAGACAAAGACAGCTTTATCCCCGTATTGGATACTCTACTCTTTACACCATCTGTTAGATAATTAAAAGATAATTTAATAAACAAATCATATACCTAATAGATAAATATAAGTATTTATTACAAGTTAATCTTAACTATCACTCAACATGTTTTGAGATTTGAAGCAAACAAAATTCACTACTCTAAGATTTTATATTTTTAACTTTTTATAACGCTCCTGCACCATTACTTTTTTTTAAGAAACTCGATTTTTTGTTAGTTTGATTTTTGAATAAACTTATTTGTCAAAATAATAGTTTTTGACGTTCCAAATTCAAATCTCATTATTCCCTAGGGATCGCCCATACTACATTATCTCCCTAGGGACCGAATTACTTGCTTTAAGTGATGGTTGTATGAAATATAAAAGCGCATTATCGAACAGATGGTGTAAAAAATATTACTGCATTGGTTTAGAGAAGAAAAAGTAACTAAAAGAACATAATTCCATCCTTCCGAGAGTAATCGAATTATTTTATAGTCATCGTGCTTCACTTTGGATGTAGGTACGCTGTGCATCTGAGTACCTAGGTTTATAGTTCATGCTAAGCGTGAAAAGTGGCGTAACCTATAGGAGCTATTCTCTGGGCGCACGTTCGGTATTTATTATTATTATAGCGCAGTTGTAAAACATTTTCAACTTAGAGAGCAAATTGTTATGTAGACTGCAATTAGTCTGAGGAATTATAGAAACTTGCAATTTCGTAAAACTTGATTCTATTTAATAACATGACCAACCAATGAACCATCACTCAGAGGTGGCGAGGCAATTTGGCTTATGCAACATCAATAATTATTTAGTTATGGTTATGGCATTTGCGAGTAGTAACACCATAATAAAGCTTGTTATCCGCAAAACAACGGAATACCTAACCGTGGTTACGAGGAATGCCACAATGATCAATACGTGGAAACATTGTGTCGGACTTCTTGTACTATAAGTTCTTTGTCTATGAGGCAATATATTATTTCATTGTTTCATATGTTCCTTTCGTTCTTACATGAGCAAAGGGAAGATTTAATCTCTATTGACAGTTTATGCTGATGTTACCATACAAGTTCTCACGGTCCCTAGTGTCCCAGCCGGCAGCCGCTGGGCGCGTGCGAACAGCGTTGCTCACAATTAACCCAGCAAGCTGCTTGCTTCTGTGCAATTACCCACATCCGAGGCTGAACTACTGTCGCAACACGCATTCTATTCTTTCCGAGCGCTCACGTAACCACTGTTGGTATCTTTTGCTACAATTTAATCTTATGCGTGAGTCCATTTTCCATGATGATCATCTCGTTGTCTCCTATATGTGGGTCAACCACTTCATTGCTCTGTAGTCGTGAGCGCACTTGATTCATTGGTCAACAGGTGATGCAGCAAATTACATGCCGCTTTATTGTGTCGAGTTGAAGACGTGATTATGCTTGAGACGGATTTGAAAAGAGCTCGTAACAGTTTATTTTAAAATCTATTGCACATGCACATTTTTTGCATTCTCTACTTGAATTTAGTTATAGAGAGTTTAAATTAATAGTATCCTGTTAGGCTTTGATAAAACATTGACTATGTAGCGACATCTATGACGTCACATAAGAACTAATCCTGCATCGCGCAATCAAAGTTCTCCGCGCGTTTAGAACATATAGAACAGCCCGAAATCATCTATCGGGCAGTAGTAGCCCACCAGACATAACACCCGTCTGGCCGGAGGATCCTCCCTTTTCAACGGAGGTTTGCGGGACTTTACTCTCTGTTCCGTCTACCTCCAAACTGGTGACCCTCGACAAAGAACGTCAGCGCAGCCTTCGTGCAGCCACTACTTCGTGACGTCATCATCACTTCCTCAAGCTTTCGAGCAGCGATACATACAGCCAGCACCCACGGCTTTAAAGGGTATCCTGACCACCAGCATGCGCCTACCTAGTCGTACCTGGTCATCACCCTCAGCCTCATCAGCGACCTTGGCTAAGCACACAGCACCTTCGGCCAGTCACATGAAGAGCGATGAAGAACCTCTCCTGGTCGACGCCAGCAGTCAAGCCACTACGTCGCACAGCACCGCTCCGACTCACTGGAGCCAGCAGTATTACTCCGACTCACTGGAGCCTGCAGCATCATCCCGACTCACTGGGACATCAACACCCCGACTCACTGGGGCATCATCCCGACTCACTGGGACATCATCACCCCGACTCACTGGGGCATCATCCCGACTCACTGGGATAGCACCACCCCGACTCACTGGGGCATCACCGCAGACAGTTCCGACTCACCGAGAACTATGCGGCATTCGGTTCCGACCCACTGGAACCAACCTACCACTGGCCTGGCACGCATCAAGAAGCATCAAGAACAATCGATCTCCGATCTCCGGAGGGGAGTGATGTAGCGACATCTATGACGTCACATAAGAACTAATCCTGCATCGCGCAATCAAAGTTCTCCGCGCGTTTAGAACATATAGAACAGCCCGAAATCATCTATCGGGCAGTAGTAGCCCACCAGACATAACACCCGTCTGGTCGGAGGATCCTCCCTTTTCAAAGGAAGTTTGCGGGACTTTACTCTCTATTCCGTCTACCTCCAAACTATATTTATTACTGATGAAAATGTAATTAGTAATATTTTGGTTTAGTAGATTTGTTGGTTACAATTAGGTGGATTACGTAAATCAGATAGACAACAGCTGTAGCTCTGAGTTAATAAGTATTCAGTTCAATTCAGGAATTTAAAGGTTATTTATTTATTTAACAATTACTACATACTATTTACATACATATAATAATAATATAATATTCATACAACTATCACACAACGCCGTTTAGTCCCAAGCTAAGCAGAACTTGTGTTATGAGTACTAGACAACTGATAAACACACTTAAATATTTCTAAACACATACATATTATAGATAAATTACACCCAGACACAGAACAAATGATTGTGCTCATCACACAAACATTTGTCCTGGTCGGGAATCGCACCCAGGACCTCCGGTATAGCAGCCGGGGCTACTAACCACTAGAACAATCAGTTTTTAAAAAGCACTTAACTAACTATAATTATATATGATACACTAAGGCAAAACTGTAATAAAAAACCCTTAAGTATTTAAAAGTAACTAATATAAAAACAATCTAAAATAAAAATAAAAACTACTGCAAAGACAAAAATATTGTATATTTAAAATTCAGCTTCAATATATCTATGGCTAAACCATCAATTTCTTAAATTTAATAGGTTCGGGCAGCTTTAAAAGAATTTTGCAGTTTAAGTTTGAATTTACAGTATTTTTATATTACAATATGCGTTTGAGAGGACCATGTAGATCAATCAATTGGTAGGTACTACATACCAGTTAGGAAGCTCATAACAAAAGCGTGGATCGTAATAAAATAATCTATAAAGGTCTGCAGGAGATATCTGTGGTCTACAGAGTCTACAGTGCTCTCACATTCATATTATAAAAAGAAGTTATATAATAGTAGATTATGTGACTAGGGAATAAAATAGTGTCTTTAAGTCGCGGGCGGCATGTTGAATTCCGAACGCAACGAAGGTTGCTAAATTTTAATCCCGAACGCTAGTGAGGGATTAATATAATTAACTCCCGAGCATCGCGAGGGAGTTGATATAGAAACCTGAGTGAAGTGAGGAATTCAAGTCGTCCAAGACAAAGACAGCTTCATCCCCGTGTTGGATACTCTACTTTTTACACCATGTGTGAGATAATTAAAAGAAAATTTACTAAAACAAATTATATACCTATTAGAGAAATAAAAGTATTATTTAAAAGTTAATCTTAACTATCACTCGACATGTTTTGAGATTTGAAATAAACAAAATTCACTACTCTAAGATCTATAGTTTCAATTTTCTGTAACACTCCCGCGCTTTCATTGCTTTTTTAGAGACTCGTCAGTAGCTACAATTTTTTTTTATTGTTACTGGCCAGTTTGATTTTTGAATAAACTTATTTCATGCACGTACATTTTAATTCACCTATTTAAATTGTTTTTTTTTTTTATTTCAAACCAAATTGACGTTCCAAATTCAAATCTCATTATTCCCTAGGGATCGCCCATACTGCATTATCTCCCTAGGGACAGAATGACTTGCTTTAAGTGATGGTTGTATGATATAATAAATATATAAAAGGCCAAAATCGAGCAGGTGGTGTAAAAAAAAATCTATTAACAAATTAAATTATTATTTAACACTAATAAATCTAAATGGATAGCAATAAAGTAACTATTCCAAATATGTAAAGAATATAAAAAAAAAAAAAATATGGAGCAGATGTTTATACGATAATGCAGTATGCACCACGGGCACTTTGCAGAAGGAGTCATTGCCAAAGATATTTCTATTTAAAGTAGTCTTCAAACATATAACAATTGTTTTTTTGACTAGGACATGTATCATGTGGATTTCGAATTTTTCCTCGCTAAGATCTTTAACTAACTTTGGTAATTGTTAACTTATTATTTAAAAGCTTGATAGTCGGAAATTACCTCAAGGGCGTATACTCCCGAAATAAAAATATCTAATATCCTATTACTGGAAATCGTGCCTGATCTAGTCGTGTACTAATGCGCGTGTTAAGATATGAAGAGATAATGTTTATTACCTCTTCATAACGACTGAACAGATGACGGTCTGTTTAGAGAGCAATTATAATAGTAATTATCCAGACTTAGTCTGAACATCAGGAAACTTCCAGTTGTGCCAAATCATACCAATATTCAATATGTAACAAAATAAACGCACCTTCTGAATGTACTTAGTATGTTCGTCGGCTACTGAATCGAATCAGTTATTTTTAAAATACTCGTAGGTTATATTTTTTCCTAAAATAATTCTGGATTATTTAAAAAAATCTGCTACCACTTTTGAGCTGGATTTTTTTTTTAAACTTTCGTCTAAAAAGACAGCGTTCCTGCCTTGGTAGACCACTTTGAAGACTCAACCACTTAGGCAAGCTTGATAAAGCTTCCTTTGGAGATGCCTATTATAAGTTCATGACACGACTAACTATTGGCCCGTTGTGTATTACACAGATTTTCAAGTTATAGAAAATTAGAAGAGAAAAGAAATAAAAATACCCGTTTTAATTGCGTCACTAGCGTGTTTGTATGTGTGCGCGTAGATACCAATAAAGATACGCTACGAGTGTAGTGCTTTTATGTCCTTAGTGCTAATACTAAGGACATAAAAGCACTACACTACGATTACGATAACTAATTTATTAAAAAAACACTACCTGTATACCATTACTTAAATGCACTCAGTAAAATTTTAGTGCTTAAATTATGATTGTAACTTTATGTTCTAATTGAGGTGTAAAAGGGTGATCATAATTCTAGTTACATGTTGTATAGATATCATAATACAAAAGCTCATTAATTGATGGTAAAATCAGCATCTGCAAATACAGTTCAATCTGTTCAATGTATACCTATCCAAACAGCGCGGTTTCCTCTCGTCTCACATACCGCATCACCTATCTCAAAATAAGGAAACCCGTGCGTAATGCCAGATTTGCCAATGATAACTATTAGGTGTTACAACGTGGTCGCTCACAATAAGCCTCTTCAGAGGGTTTTAAGGCACTTAAACGGCAATAAAAAAGGTTATCCCTTACCCGTAAAATACTATGACTATGCTCGAAGTTTCCTTGCGAAAAATCTGTTAAAAATTTTGCATGTGGGTCAGTGTGTTTTGACATAATTGTGTTCATTACCTATTCAAAAACATAACAAGTTGTTGTGCAATGTGCACATCATCACAGCAGCACACACACTCTCAATTTTATTCACAATTAGCATATGTTCTATTAAGTAATTGCTCATTAGATAACACAGGTGACACTTAATTAGTCGTTTCTATATGTAAGTAGTCATTAAGATTTTCTAAAAACTAATTAAAATCATTAAGATTTTCTAAAAACTAATTGCCTAGGGTATGGAAATATCATAATACTGAACAGAACATAAATACTACTTTCTACTTAAAATTGACACGGGTAAAGAATCTTTTGAAGTTAAGCCGGCGTCTCCTCGTAATTAAACTCTTAGACAAGAATGCACATATTATATTTGCAGGCGTTACAAAACTTTTCACACGATTACTTCCTCGACAAAGAAGTTACGAAAAATTCACGTACATCCGCTATTATTAAAATAACACAATGAGGTGTTTTGAGAAATTACTGGGATTCTTGAGCAGCGAACAGAAATACTGCAGCTTAGATAAACTGTATCTGAAGTCATTGACTTGTGCTAAAGACTGATACAACACGAGCATCGGTAGACTCACGGCGAGTCAACAACACGTGTCAATAGAACCTGATGGCGCAAACTCACTTCAGAGTCTCTAATTTAACTTTTCAATGTTACGCCAGTGACTTTTCTCTTATGAACTTCCTATTACCTTAATGACTATTTGAGATGTTAATAGCTGCAATTATTTTCATTACAACTTGGTCAGATTGCTACCGTGCATGCGACAGGATATGAAACTACACAAATAATAATATATTATATTGAAACATATCTAATACTATATTCAGTGGCATGCTAAGTGCAGGAAGGTGGCGGTAAATCGATGCAATTATATGACAATTTGTAAATAGTCCATGTTCCCATGAAGCGGGTGGTGTACACTGTACGGTCTGTACGTGTCCAGTGCGTGAGTCACTCAATTACACTCAGCGGCGACTTTCTACCGCTTTCCGTTTGCGTGCGCCTCGTCGGCTTAATGATTCTTGTATAACGTTTGCTAAAATAGAAAAGTGCTAATGCGGTCCTTCACAGAAGACCACGCGGTCACTGTGATACAAGTCAATAGTGTTTTTATATCTGATCGTGAGTGTACATAATGCGGTTACGTCACAAGTATTCAAATTATGTATTCAATTAAACAGAACTACAGATAATTTAAAAGTGACACGGAAAAAAATGTATTACAAACAGCAGGTATATTCATACTTCGTAGTTCGCAAGTTGTGAAACAATATAGTTTTTTATGATAAAGGTAGAGAAATATTGTATCAACAAGGCCACACTGTAAAAAGTAAATAGACTAACTATTGTATTGAAAATAACTACATTGGCAGTATGACTCACTTGATTACTTTTTGAAATATGGACACTTCAGATGGTTGGATGGTTTAGACAAATGTGACGTCAGGTACATTATGTAGCCATTGTCTATGCGCGCTTGATGTAACAGGTGTACCTGTCAAGCAGCGCTGTTCTAATTAAATGAAATTGATGGCACAGTTTGCTGCTCATGTTGATTACAATGGTATCTTCAAGTCTGCAATTATTTTTATAATGATTAGGAACCCACAGTGCCACTTGCGTAAATCAGAATGGTCGAGGGAACTCAATAGGACAGAAGGCCGTAAAACATTCGTTTTCACAAAACCATGCACGTGTTTAGTTGCCCACACATACACAATCAAATAAAAGACATCAATCACACCCATTCCAAAAAGAAAGTGAATTCATTGGGAGGGCCGGGCGTCGTTGAGTCTGGCGTTCTTTTGCGTCACTGGCAAAAAAGACGACTTGTATGTAACGAAAGTCTGATCGAAAGTTGTCCGATATGTGGGCCACTGAGCGACCTGTCCGGCTTCTTTTGCTGCGCTCGAACTACGTGATGAAACTGACGAAAGTTCTACCCTAAGCTGAGCTGCTGATGGACGATGCTGTCTGACAGCCAGTGAAATGCAATGATATTTGCAACAGCTGCTTTAGTGAACGTACGAAAGAGAGACGATTAGACTCAGCAAAAAATTACATGAGGTTTGAATAGTATGATAAATGATTATTTCAACGTTTGTCGATATTAATAAATAAAGTTTATTTTTGCGATATTTCTCGTGAGATAAATTTAATGATGGGGATTAATGACTTTAAAGTTCAAAAAGTTAAAAGTTATGGATGACGTAAATTAACCTTTTCATCTAAATCCTGCCTTTCGCTATCTCACCAAACTGTAGAACTTACTTATTTTATTTTTAATAAACGCACTATACCCTATTCAGGGAGCCGTGAGAAAAAAAGGTAAACAAACCATTTATACTACTAAATTATAGGTCACAGATACTGCCAACATTTTACATAAAAATGTGACGTTTTGTCATCAGGCGGGTTATAATCCGCCATCTTTTTCACTATCGATCTTGTTGATACGAGATATTTTCGTTGATTTCTTGTTAATCACCGAAGAAAAAGCATGCAAAGAAAACGCAAATGCATTCAACAGAATAGGACTGTTATTAATGTATTTAAACACGTCGAAGAAACTTGGTCGAAGGTACCCTATACATTGTTTTCTTTGTTTACATTTTGTCTCAAGCTCAAATGAATAGAGTATAGATATTCGCTAGCTTAACAAATGGTTTTCTTTCAAATAATATCACCCGTAGTCCCTTAGAACAACAGGCGGTCGAGAAAAGTAGGCCACGGCTTCTGTCCCTGAGTTGTAAACCAAACTTTACATACTTTACAACAACTTACGCCAAATTGCACGCTTGGAAACTCGAAACTACGATTATTTCGACTCTGAAGGTATAACATTTTATTATATCGTGAATTTAGTTTAGGATATCTAGTACTTATTCAAATTAGTGGCCCTCCTTCTCCACTCGTCTATCGTCAAAGTGAGCTTGGTTTAAAAACTTGTTATTTTATCCAATGCAATCCACCGGCGCGGGCGGGAGATGTCATAAGATCATTTTCTCACCGAAAAAAAAAACCGCAATGTTTGATAAAGAGGCTATGCGAAAAAAGAGAGATACCGCCTACGCGCCTGAACGCTCTGTTGGCACTGTTGGCGTTCAGTAATTTCGTCATTTTCTCGAATATTTCACAAAATTTGTTCCAGAAAGTAAGGGTTTTTTTTAAAACCTTAAAAGTTTTTGGAAAATGTATTCAGTATGCAAGGTTTCTATAGATTTATTTTTAATTTATAAGTAGATTATGAAAGGCCAAAGTTCACACAAAATAGCAGATTCTCAGAGGTGTTTAGTGGATTAGTTTTACAAAACAAATAGTTTTAATTTCAATAGAAACCTAGATAATTAATATCCACAAGATATATCTATGTTACCAAAATATCTAGAGAAAGATGTGTAATAACGTCATAATCACGTAAAAGCGGTTATATCGAAATGTATGTCGGGTTGGCCGCTTTTAACATGTGAAACCAAATTATCCATTAAATGCATTTTATTATTATTGTTTGTAATTTAAATGGTGGTAAACAAAATGGAAAAACAATGGCCAGTGCAGTGCAGTAACAAACGTCAAAAATAAAGTACCTACGTATTGCTCTTGTTTTTGTTGTCACCAAGTTACGAGTTATTCTTGAACAGATGTTTAAATAAATCTAAGTATCATTTAAAGGTAGGAAATCATCTAATGACTTCTCCCGCATAGGTCCACCCTATGCGGGAGAAGTGAGGGGGAGTGTCAGACTATTACTCACTAAAACCGACCTGTGTTCCTCCAGTAGCCCTTTGCGATCCAGTGTCTAGATAACAATCCCGCAGCTGATATGTAAGCCTACCAACGTATTATGAATGTCGCTGCATTTAACAAGGAAACTTTTCAAGATGAATGACATCTTTATCCTGACGTCTGATTAAAAATTTGAAGTTAATAATTTTTCAAACTCTAGTCTGAAAGCCTACCAAACTTTGAGATTAAAATAAGTTTTGTCTCGTTCTTAATTCCAAATACTCAAATCAGGGGAACTAGATGTCCCTTAGGGATTGCCAAATCATCTCAGTTCTATGACATCATAATCTGTTGTAATAGATGTTAATTAGTATCATAATTGGGAACCAATTGGACAATAGCAACAACGCTGAGTATAAGATATCGCGATTCTTTTATTTGTGCTGGCAACATTGCGTCAAGCCGCCACCCGCTGCCGAGCCACTGTTCTTTGGCGCCATGGCGCAACACCACTTCAAAGCAATAACTACATGTGCCTAGTCCATTGTTGTTTCAACACCTGAGAAATTCTTTACGAACCTGCCACAATTTTCTCGGTGTTCATGTAAATTATGTTTTCACGACTGGCGTTTTATTGTTACTAAATCTAGTTGTAGGTCAGCTGCTCTGAGAAATTCTGTATCATTGGAACGAAGTTCCGTCTCTCGTCTAATATATGTACGTAGTAAAGTTGTATAGTATATAGTTATATATACCTACTACTTATACAACATAAAAAAAATATTTTGTTATCAAACTCTTCCTGATGATTTCATCGAGCAGTTGGAGAGCTTCTCACCTGGTAACGAGTTGCCATGGCTAACCTGGAAAATTTTAACAGACTCCGCATCCAGGTTGGGCGCAGCAAAGACTATCTTCACTGGTCGGACAGCTCGATCTCCAGTAAAAAAAAACTGGTTTTGCCAACGAGTAACGACACAAAGAAGAAGAAGAAGGCTCGCGAGTTGAAGGATCAATTGATTCGTAGCCCAAAAAGATTTGTTGATATAATTTAGTATTTTTTCAAATCACGTTGGAACTTTACAATACAATTACTAAAGTTAATACAGTGGTTTTAAAAACTCATAATTTCAGCCAGACGTCAGAAAGACGTTCACTACTAGACATAGGCCTCCTGCAAGTGTCGCCACAGTTACTTTAAGCCTTCTGATGAGGCTTATTTGATTCTAAGCGACCAGTCTTCAGAGCCATATGTCATCCTCATCACTGGCAACACGCACTGGTCGTAGACTTTTGTCTTGAGACTCTGTGGTATGTCGGGCGAATAGCTTCCCGATTGCTGCCCAGCTGAGTCGGATTCAATGATTGACCTCTTTCTCGAAGTTACACCTACCTAACTGGGCCATCTGTCCCTGGTAGGCCGAATCGTCTACCATTTCGAGTGTAGAATCTCTGATCTTGATAGGAGTGAGTGCTACAAGATTGTTTACTACCCAAGCAACAAAAAGGGGGTTATATAATTATCCTGGTACCACTATTTTTAGGACTATAACGGAATATTAAGCTCTTGTAACAACGGAAAATGGCCCAATTTATAGGCGTTCTCTTTCTTCAAAGACACCCTTAGTGGACTTGGACCAATAGTACACTTATAGTTTTTTTTTTTTTTTTTTTTTTTTTTTTTTTTTTTTTTTTTTTTTTTTTTTTTTTTTTGTTGGGAAATGATCCAAATGACTTCTCGCGCTCTGGGTGGAGCGCGAGGGCGTGTCAGACTTTTACTGACTAAAACCACACCTGTGTCCTTCAATTACCCTTTGCGTTCTAGGACTACGGGTTTCCCTTTCAGAAATTCTCCGCGGTCCTAGCTAGCGAGCATCGGCCCTGTTGGGCCCCTACGGTTTGCTGACATCTCTTTGAGGAGCGCGAGGATCACTACGCGCTGTCGACGACTGGGCTCGGTCCGGTTAGTTACCGAACAGCCGGACGGCGAGCTACCCAGTGCTCAACGTCCGCAAGCCCGCGTCTACCGTGGCTGGTAGTCGGGGTCGGAATTACGGCGGCTAGGGCGTGAGGACCTTCGTTCCCTCACGCGTGCAGCCTCCTCCTTCGCTAGCATTACTGCTTCGCAGAAGGAGGCGACTGCCTGCCATTCCTCCTCGCTCCGGACCATAGCCTGAACCAGGGCCCGACGCGAAAGGTCGCTGCCACCAATTGCCTCCACGAGGACACGGCGGTGCTCCGCCCAAGCGGGGCACACCTCCACCGTATGCTCTACCGTGTCCTCTGGGTGGTCCGCACAATGATGACACCCGGGCGTTGCTTCCGCCAGAATCCGATGCAGGAACTTCCCGAACTGGCCATGCCCGGTGAGGACCTGCGTCATGCGGAAGGTAAGGACGCCGTGTTGTCGCTCCAGCCACTCCTCAAAGAGGGGACTTACCGCCATAATTGTAGCGTGCCCTTTCCTATAGGCGTTCTCTTTCTTCTATGACACCCTTAGTGGACTTGGACCAATAGTACACTTATAGTTGGACTACGCAGAACTAATTGTTCTCCGTAGAGCAAAGTACAAGCCCATAACAGCAGCATACACGACCCTAAGATACGCCGTGCTTCTGTTACAAGCTTTTTCAAATACAATTAGGAATTTGTAAACTGTGATAATTATTAAAAAAAAAAATGTTTAAAAGAAGGTTTATCTTATCTAATTTTCTTTAATAATTTAATTTCTACAATCTCATATGTTTAATATAAGATGCTTTCGCTTGGCAAACGTATATTTTTGCTGAAGCATACTATGGTTTAATTAAATTAATTAAAATACGCACTTCTTGAAAATAGCTTATTTAATAAGTAGCATTTAAAAATAATATTGGTTTTAATAAGGCATACAATGAACAATCGCCATTTTTTCTAGCTGGCTTTTTGAAAAACAATACAAAACTATTATTCAACTACTTGGTTTCAAAACGGTTTGCATTAGAACCATGGCTTCGCCATATTTTTAGGAATACAAAATAAGATGTCCACGAGAAGACTATAATAGTATTTTTAAGACTATTAAAATCAATTGTATTCTGGGAGTCGGGTCTTTGGCTTCGTGCACTACCGTCGTCGAACATAGGCACCTTGTTTGACGATACTACCTTTCGCCTCGCTGCTTCCCTACGTCTTGGCGCTACGGCTTGTTGCTCTCCTCATCGCTGTCACTGTGGCGAAGTTGTCAACAGCCTCACACACAACGGTCTGTCATACAGCCGAAGTGCGGGTCGCATAGCGCGGCTCGCGAATATCAATGAGTTCATCCGACGTGCTCTTACCACCGTCGGCGTACCGGTCGTATTGGAAACTCATGGCTTGGAATTCCACGATGGCAAAAGACCGGACGGTATGTCTTTATTTCCATGGAAGATGGGTAGGCCTTTAGTGTAGGACGCTACTTGTGTCGATACTCTTGCGCCATCTCATCTTCCTAGCTCGTCGTGCTGTGCCGGTGCTCAAGCGAGCACAAGCAAGTGAACCTCAAGCGGCGGAAATATAATAACCTTGTTGGTAGTTATATTTTCGAGCCGTTTTTGGGTGAAACTCTCGGATTGTGGGGACCGAGTGCTCCCAAATTATTTAAAGAACTTTCAAAACGCCTGTTGACACTTCGCGTGATCCAAGGGCTGGCTTTTACTTCGGGCAAAGGATAAGCATTGCCATTCAGCGTGGCAATGCCGTCAGTCTTTTGCGTACATTACCAGTCGACAGCGATGCGGAGGAGTTTTTCAACGCCGTACTTTAGATTGCTTTTTTTTTAGTACTTTATAGTTTTTATTTTATAAGTTAGTGTTAATTAGGTTAAGTTAAACATAATTTGTTTAATTAATTATTTAAATATATTTTACAAATTATTATTTTTAAATTAAATATTCACGAAAACAATTCAGATAGTTATGTTAGACGACCTTATAAACATGTTAAGATTGTAATAACTTTCGACAGTTCCTCAAAAAAACCATATACTCTTGGAATAAGCCAATATAGAACTAATTTACTTTAAAATGGATCCATATTGTGAATTTATAAACCCTTATAAGTTCAAGTAACGAAACCAAGTGGTTTCCAGTATATTTAATTCTATTATCAAATAGAAACTAAATATACTGGAAACCATCTGGTTTCATTCTTATAAACATACCTTACTTATAATGGATGTATAAAGGTTCTTGTAAGCAATTACAAGTCTAGCTTACCAGAGTAGGTATTCTCAAGCGTGGTTACATTTTTACAATACCTTAATAGGACGTCTTAGCTTAAACTGTGGCGGCAACAGAAATACATCATCTGTGAAAATTTCAAGTGTCTATCATGGTTTACGGTTTCACAGACGTACGGACTGCGGAGTCTTAGTAATAGGGTCACGTTTTACCCTTTGAGTACGGAACCCTAAAAAGCACGACAGAACCTTGTACTTTGCATTGCTAATGAATTTATAAGTTCGCTCATATAATCCATTTATTTTTATACAAGAATATTTTACTGTATGTACTTAAACTTAATAAATAAAGTCTTTTTCTTTTACTTTCAGTGTTATTCGATAGATTTGTAAATCTATCGAGCCTCACTGAAAATTATGTTATTAATTAAATAAATTTAATTATTCAGCCTTATTTTTAAAATTTATTAACCATAATGCATAGTTTAAAATTTTAAATACTGATTAGCGAATTCTAAATTTAAATTAGTAGGTTGATGCAGTGGTTGAGCGATTGACTGCTGCACTGCGTCTTGAGTTCAATTCCCGCACGGAAAAAATATTTGTACCTATAGCCTACAGATAGGTGTTACAGGTCTAATTGTCTTGTGTATGAGAATTTAAATACTAATTGTGAACGCACCCACGATACAGGAGTAATTCCTAGTGTGGGACAAAGTAAAAAAAAAAAACTGCTAATCAGTGTTTAAACCAAACACCGGGTTTTTTTTTTTATGTATAAAGCCCATTATAATTTTAAATATAATTTTCCAAGCACTCGTTAAAGAAAGTTTATTTCCATGGTTGCAGGTGGGTGATCAGCTGGTGAGTGTGAATGGATACCGCGTGGAGGACGCAGTGCACGCCGAGCTGGTGCACTACCTCGCCGCGCAGTCACGACTCAAGATCAAAGTCAGACGTGAGTACCATGTTATCTGCTCAAGTATCTACACGAAATACACTCGTAGTGTACGTGGTCAGCCTGCCTAAACTATGTAGAAGCTGTACGACCAGAAAAGAAAAATATATAGCATAAGATAAGAGATAAGAGTGCGAGAAGTCATTTGGATGACTTCCCACATAAAAAAAATAAAAATAAAAAAAAATAAGCATAATCAGCCTTTTAATGTTGCCACTGCTGGGACTTAGGCCTTCTCTCTAGGAGAGGGAATGGGCCGTAATCAACCACGCGGGCCCAGTGCGGGTTGGTGGATGTCATATATCTGCGAATTGTTAGTTCAAGGACATGCCGGTTTCCTTAGAATGTTTTCTTTCACCGTTTTGAGAACAGTGGTGATGAAATAGATTCGGTTTAAAATATATTTATTCCCATTAAAACACAATTGTCACTTACATGAGAAAATTATAAAAAATAATAATATAAAGTAGTAATATTGTTCTAGTGTAGGTATATGAAATTACACAAAGTAATACGCCTAGCTGGGTTTGAACCCACGACCTGTAACTCATAAGTCAGGGCAATCGGCACTGGGCCACCACTGCTCTCAGAAATACAACAATAGAAAAGGAAAAAGCTTTGGTATTTTTACAGTGACAATATTTTGCTTATTTTGTGTAAAAATAATGCTACTTTGTCTTTAGTCATGGCCTGTGTGATGCTGGAAACTCTTCCGCTTCAGTGTTACAACGTTTAGGACGTTGCACTTCAAGACTAACCTTGAACTATTATAAACTACCTTACATTCCTATTTAATAGTTTATGACTATGATAGTAGTGTGTACTAAAATTATAGTTTAATTATAAAAGATGTATAGTTGTGTAAATAGAGCATAAGGTATAATGGGGTTGACGTATCCGTGGGAATAAAAACTCCATATTAATAAAGAATAAATAAAAGTAAAATTAATGAATTATTCACTTTCGGCATGAATCACAAGCACATAATTATTAGTTGCATTTGTATGTTTTTACAAACTTGATGCGGACGAAGTCGCAGGCAACAGCTACTAAAGAAATCCTTCCTAATTATGAAATTAGGAAGGACAGGTTTTGTTTATTTTTAATTAAAGAGATGACTCTTTTTACAGAGGGATATTGATGTAACACCTTAATTTGACTATTGCAAAAAAAAAAAACAGAATTTAGAAACCATATTATTTAAATCCCTGCTAGCAAAACCAAATGATTAAATCACTACTATTATGTAACGGAGATAAGAACATTTTATCAGTGTTCCAACAGGCAACCTCCATCAACGAATTTATACAAACGTAACACCAATTCACCTGTCATGAGCGCGATTATTTTATAAAATATTAGTTGTGTTAGCTACATGTAATATAGGAAGACGTGTCCATGTGATATATGTGCTCACATGATATAATACTCCAATGATGATCAATGTTACTATTATGCATGCAATCGAATATTAAATAAATGCTAAAGGATCCTAAAAGTTTAATGACATAACTGTCTAGTGGCTTTTTGATTACAGTTGTAGTTGATTAACGAATAAATTAATATATTAGCAGTGATTTCTATACCTATAATTGAAGTTATTACGCAACTTGACGCACACCACCAAGAGCCGTCTCGTCACTACGTAGGCGTAACGTCTGACAATGTTACAGTGAATAAAATTATGATAATTAATCAAATCGTATGAGGCGCAACCGGTAATAGAAGTCGCGGCGATTTTATAACTCTCGTGAAAGCTCGTAGGCGTGTGCCTATGAACATTGTCTATTAGACGGAGTTGCGTAAACGAATTATGACAGATGAAATGAGGCCCGCTGCCCAGCGATTGTTGAGAGTTCCGAAACATTTCTTAAATTACCAGTTTGGCTATAGACTTGCAACATTTATAGCAATGGTAAAACGGCTAACTAAAATATGTGTTTTTTTTTCTTCTTTACTGCCGTGAGAAACTGAGCGAAAACTTCAGCGTATTTTCAAGTATATTATAAAGCTGAAAAGTTTGTTTATTTGAACGTATGCTAATCACAAAAACTATTGGTTCGAATTATAAAATATTTTAGTGCTAAATAGTCCGATGGGCTAGTAATAGGCTATATCACATCACGCTACGACCCACGAGAGCGAAACAGTAACCAAAAATTATCAATAATAGTCTATATGACTCACATACCTATATCTTTGTTACAGATGTGGGGATGCTACCTGTCAAAGAGTAAGTAGACAAGCCAGACAAACTTAACCGTGAAATTTAGTTGTGTACATAAGTGTACAGTTGTTTGATCAAGTTGTCGCTTTTCAGCAAGGCACACGAGCCTCTGTCCTGGCAGTTCGTGTCGGAGCGCGCCTCGCTGAGCTCCGACGTGTCGTCGTCGCCGACGCTGTGTCACGACAACGACAGATTGACGGACATGAGACTGTCGATCCTCGTGCCTCCCAGAGCCAAGCTTGGCTGCGGGTCAGTATATTATTATTGTTTCAGTGCTAAACATAGTGCTAATTTGTCGTCGGATGTTTATAAATGGAAGACCAAAATATGTGGAATGTTTTGAGAGTCGATGTCTATGAGAGCGAGCAAAGATCAAACAAACGATGGATACATTGTGTAAAAAATGAGATGGCTAATATATGCATGGAAGAATTGGTATTAGTTGGTAGTACCAAAAGGGAGGTAATGATGACGATGATCAAACTGTAAGAAAAACTTGGCGTTACTGTGGCTCATCAAATCCTGTGTAGGGCATTTTTTTTAGGTGGGAAATAATCTAATATCATCTCCCGCCTTTTCCGTGTCAGACTTTTGCTGACTAAAAGCCACTCCTGTTCCTTCTTGGCCTTCGTTCCAGGGCCCCGGGATTGTCTTTTGCATCACCCATGGCGCACGCAGTTAAAGATTAATGTTTGAAAAGTAGGTTTGGGTATAATAATTTAGTATTTCATATGATGTACAAGGTCAAGTGAAACTTAAGCAACAGTTATCAAGTATTTACCTATAACAGCAAATATAATTTGTTTCAGAATTTGTAAAGGTCCGGAGTGGAAGCCGGGCATATTTGTGCAGTTCGTGCGGGAAGGAGGCATCGCGCGCGAGGCAGGGCTGCGGCCCGGCGATCAGATCTTATCGTGTAACGGGCTGGATTTCTCCAACGTTGCCTTCAATGAGGTAAATATTCTTTGGCAGTGTTTAGGCCAGATGAATACTCGTTACTTTTGACTTTAAAATATATTTTATACACCACCTGCTCGATAATGCCCTTTTATATGTCATACCTACAACCATCTCCTAAAGCAAGTCATTATGTCCCTAGGGAGATAATGCAGTATGGGCGATCCCTAGGGAATAATGAGATTTGAATTTGGAACGTCTAAAACCATTAATTTGAAAAAAGAAAGTGTATTAAAATGTACGTGCATCAAAGAAGTTTAAAATCAATCTGGTCACTAACAAAAGAAAAAGAATGAAATGTGGTAACTGACGAGTCTTTAAAAAGAAGTAATGAAAGAGCAGAAGCGTTACAGAAAATTAAAACTATTAGGAGTGAATTTTGTTTGTTTCAAATCTCAAAACATGTCGAGTGGTAGTTAAAAATAACTTGTAAATAATACTTATTAAGAAAATTGTCTTTTAATTACCTCATAGATGGTGTAAAAAGTAGAGTATCCAACACGCTATAGAGTTATTTTTGTCTTGGGTGGCTCGAATTCCTCACTTCACTCAGGTTTCTATAGTGACTCGAAAATTAATTATATAAATCCCTCACTGGCGTTCGGGATTTAAACTTAGCAAACTTCGTTTCGTTCGGAATTAAACAAGCCGCCCGCGACACTGCTTTGTCTCCTAGTCACATAAATTTATTATTTTTAAACCTAGATTAGTATATCTTTACCTTTATAGATTTATTAAATCAAAACATTCCTTTGCATCGATATTCATATTGTAACTTGTTGTTGATTCATTATTTATTTCACATTTGGAAGTTCACTTTCGAATGTTGTGTAAAATAGCCCAAGGTTTATAAAGTTTTGCTTGCGAGAAAATCTCTCTATCAGTATGCCTTGGTATGCCTGGTTCGATCCATTGTCATTCTACGATAATACAGTTCACTTCTTGAAACGTAGGGCCCCTAAGTTTCAAGAAGTGAACTGTTGCAGTGCAGGGTCGAAGCCTACTGGGGCCATGGGTTCGCTTCTGAAAGGAAAACCCGGGGCCCTGGAACGCAAGGGAAGAAGAAACATAGGAGTGGGTTTTAGTCCCCGCCCTCACCGCACCCCGTCCTCCACTCAAGAGCGGGAGAAGTCATTGGATGATTTCCCACTTAGAAAAAAACATCTAACTGTGATTTTTATTTGTATCAGCAAATTCTATCACATCGTAAGTCGTCGGCCCGTAGATTTGTGTACTGCGAAAATTACGTAACCCCTGAACTTGTCTTTGCAAAAGGTTCTATATACAATTCAGTCTATAAGTACAGCTTAGTGATGGAAAGTTTGTATCATCCTCTTCGTCCAATTTAAACTATGAGAACTATTTAATTATTTATTTTATAAATTATATACCAATAAACACCACAAATGTTTAATTAGTACAAATACTGAAAGGGCTTATTAGAAAATGTCTTGTTGTCTCAATAAATAATATTAATAAACAGCAAAGTCATTAGCGTTTGTTTATATTTCAAAATATCACTCAATTTATGTAAATATTGTACAGGCTATTGATTATGGATGAATGAATGGCGATCAAAATGAAAAAACACGGCGTGTAGTATTTTCTAGTAGAAATCGTTATGAATATTTGACTCTATAATGAATTTACTAAGTAAGACAAATTTTCGTAGGCAATTTTGGAATTTCGTTTTTTTTTTACTTTTGACTACACAAATATGATCAGTACGGATAATGCCCCATTTTTTTGTGCTAATTAAAAAATAGGGGTTTATACACGGAAGAAGATACATCATTATAAAAATGTTTACAAAGGTAGTGCTTATTTTAAAAAGAAATTCCTTCCAGTAGACTTACGAAAGGCGAGATTAGAAGAAATGTAGACAATAATGAGTTAAAAGCCTTAAAAAAAAATTACACATATGAAATATTAATAAATAAGTACTTGTATAACTAGGTATATACATCATATACTGAAAATAAATACATATATAATTACACTAAAGAGGAAACATTCTTTAACTAGACTTTATACCTAACCACTTCTCAAACAATAAGCAAACATGTGTTTTGCTGTTCCTAGTAATAAGTAAATATTCGATTAAATGTCGTACGAATTACACGAGGTCGTAAAAAACTCATTACAAAAAAAACCCATAACCCACCATTGTACCTATTGATTTAAGTTTATGTATAAGTTGTGTTACTTTTATGGTGTACAATAAAGTTTATTCTATTCTATTCTATTCTACAAACGTGGCTGTATATGAATATGTTATAAAGCAATACCTATGTACTACCGCATTTTACTTTCTCAATACTAGTGAATGTGCTCTTAAATGTAGAGACTAGCATTTTGCCAGTGACTTCGTTCGTGAGAATCTTTTACATAATAACTAAGACCCCGTAAACGGTATTTCGAGGATAGTTTGGAATATAATGTCAGCCACCATTATTCATTTTGATTAGAGTTTGTTTGTTTGTTTCTGTGTATGTAATTTGTTTCTGTATGTGCAATGTTTTATGTACTCTTGATTGTCCGAAATAAAAATAAATCTATCAATTATTGGTTCATTAAAAAAAAAAAAAAAAAAAAAAATTAGAGTTTTAATCAAGTTTTAAGTTATTAACTGAAATAAAAAAGTATTTACAAACAAAAAATAAGGATACATTATTTTATTATGAATTTCTCATCCACCTCTCGTCTCCATCATCAAAGTGCATCTCATGACAATTTGAATAAGAAAAATTGTACAAATTGTTCCATAAACGACGGTGTTCTGAGGTAACAATCATAAAAAAAATGATGATAAAAAAATACAACTGAATTGAGAACCTCCTCCTTTTTTCGAAATTAGTTAAAAATAAGATTCCACCATACAACCTAAAACAAGCTCAAATCGGTTTAGAAAAACTTTTTTATTTACTTGGGTTATTATTTGTTCTAAATTTCAAGTATATGGGCCCAATGAATAAAATTTTACATTCAAACGAGTTTTCTCCTTTTCACCCCCTTAAAAGTAGAATTTTCAAAAACCCCTTCTTAGTTTTCATCTACATCATCAAAGGAAACCATGTGAAAAATTTCACGTTTCTAGACCACAACTGTGCGTCGATAATTATGTCAGTCAGTCAGTTTCTCCTTTTATATTCTAGTTAGATTTGACAGATGTGGGTAATACAAACGTTACTTTGTCAAGTAAAATTTTCTTCTAGTATACCTACCTATTTTAGGGTTCGGTAGAACTAGGAACCCTTACAGTTTCGCCATGTCTGTCTGTCCGTCCGCGGATAATCTAGGTGACCGTTAGTACTAGAAAGCTGTAATTTGGTACCAATATGGCTATCAATCACGCCGACAAAGTGGTAAATCAAAAAGTGGAGGGTACCCTCCTACACATAAAGTGAACAGTGTTTTTTTTTTTCATTTCAACCCTAACGTGTGATATATTGTTGGTATGGGTATTTAAAAATGAATAGGGGTTTACTGGAATATTTTTTTGATAATGTTAATATTTTCGGAAATAATCGCAAAAGTATAAAAAATGTGTCCCCCATAACTTTAGAAAATATGAAAAAAATCTCAAAAGTAGAACTTTATAAAGACTTTCTAAGAAAATTATTTTGAACTTGATGGGTTGAACAGTTTTTGAAAAGTTGTACAAAATAATTTTTGAACTAAGTTTGTAATTTAACCGTATATGCAAGCATTTTTTTTAACTTAGTTTACATGTTTTATTATCCTGAACGTATCTTCTTTCAAATAAAAAAAAAGAATTATTAAGATCTGTTTACGCAATCCAAAATTACCAACGAAAACCCAACATACATAAATAACCCGTCTAGTATGTATAAATTATTAACCCAATTTCCCGAGAGATGGCGTACAGCGCCATCTGGGCCCATTTGGGCTACTTCGCGCTGTTAAGATTTTTCCTGAGTTGATGGGATCGGGACGGGTATGAGCTATTATATTGTCGAATTGTTCGGTGGCTCTCTCGTTGGCATTGGTGGTATTTGTTTTTGCTCTTTGTCTGTCGTTCATTAACTCTTAAGTGGGGACACTTATTGTGAGGGACAGGAAACTACGGAACCCTACACTGAGTGTGGCCCGACACGCTCTTGGCTGGTTTTTTAAATTATTCTCTTACAATTTTTTTTTAAATTTTTGACTAAAAGGGATAAAAGTTCATGAGATTATAGGCAACGACACGGTCCTATGAGTGGTCGTACGGAAATCATCCTAGCTAATTTCCAAGCTCCACTTTCTAACTTCTTTTGCGAGTAATTTATGTTGCCCGATTTATCGATAGCTCAATTCTCACGAACTAAACTATACGACTCGCACTACTGTATGTGGTTTATTTGAAGAAACATGCTTTTTAAAAAACAATACTCTTCTTATTTTGAAAGAAGTTAATTAACAGAAAGTAGTAGGTTTTGCAGTTTACTACTAGTACATAGAGGTTTAATAAATAAATCATAAAATTAAGAATAACATCATGTCTTGTCAACAGGCAATATCAGCAATGAAAGCGACGGGACGTCTGGAGCTGGTGATCCGCGAGGGCGCGGGTACGGACCTGGTGTCTCCGGAAAGCTCGGGGTACAACAGTTCAGCATCATCGGCTGCTGGGGAGAGGAGCCCCGCCCCCCTCGCGCCGCACGTGCCACTGGCGCCGCCCGCCGCGCTACGCAGACGTCTCGCTAGCGTCGCCGAGGAGGCTGCTGACCGCGCTGACAGGTTCGATCTTGACAAGGGAGCTGAAAGGCTGATAGGGATAGCTGAGAAGTGGTATTCATTAACGCCCGTTTTCAATAAGCTATCTATCTACAGTTGCAGCTACTAAAGATAAAGAAATCTATCCTTTTGTCCTTACTTGCTTTCCTATAACCTACCGACGGATAGCATTTCCTACCAAAGCTGTCAATCTATCGTCGGGAGGTCGGATAGACCACTAGAGATAGGACCGCTCATACAATTCGTCCTTACCTGCATTTCAATATAAGTTTGAAGTTACTCTCCGATAGGCGGAGCTAACTCTAGTAACGTCATCTGCGTATCCGTCATTATCGGCCGGTACAACGGGGATAAGCGTTTGAAAATTAATATTTGTTGTGTTGTACGAGTGTTTGTTTTCTTGTCAAAATGGAATATTTAAGCAGTGATGACAGTGATTTGGAATTATTTCAAAGGATAATAGATTATGATGAAGAGAGTGACAGTGATACCGATAACATACCGTTACAGAAGGAATATAAGCCACGTGTGAATTATTTATCTAAACTAAATGACTACGAATTTGCTTATAGATTTAGACTAAATAAAGTGGCTGTGACTCAGTTAATTCATCTAATACAACCATACTGTGTTACATCTAAAAGGTAGGTAAGGTTAATTAAATAATTTAGATGGATTTTTATATTTCTTTGCCTAATATCACGCATTTTTACAGGAATCATGGGATATCCCCTCTTCATCAGATACTTCTGGCTCTACGATTTTATGCATTGGGTACTATGCTGGTGTCTGTTGCAGATTTCATTGGAGTGTCTATAGCATCGGCTAGTCGTATTGTTTCTGATGTGTCTAGAGCCCTAGCAAGATTGTACCCAGATTTTGTTAAACTTCAGAATTACTCTCAACAGGAGTTTTATTATATTGCTGGATTCCCTAGAGTACATGGTGCCATAGATGGCACTCATATATTAATACAATCACCAAGTAAGTAACTCACTAGATATTTTTTTATTTCTATTTAGACATGGTACAAAAATATATTATATGAACTGTCCTCTGTGGTTTCAAACATGGTAACAAATGGTAATACAGTACACAAACAAACTCTTCAGCTATAGGATATTAGTACACCTACACTTAATTAACTATTTTTTTTACAGATTCCAACATAGGAGAGGAATTCAGAAATAGAAAAGGTTTCTTTTCTATCAACGTGCAAGTTGTGTGTAATGCCTCATTGGTGTTTCAAAATGTTGTTGCTCGATGGCCAGGATCCACTCATGATGCAACTATATTTAACCATTCTGATTTAAAAAGTTTGTTATTTAATTGATTATTATTCTGTCAATGTAACGCTGTATGTATAAAAATCTAATGCATTTAAATAATCTTAATAGATGATTGTGAACAAGGTGTACTTGGAAATCGCTGGTTGCTTGGTGACAGCGGATACCCTTGTAAGCCCTATCTCTTGACACCGTTACTCAACCCAAGTACTCCGTCAGAGCAACGATATAATGAAGCACATATAAAAACAAGAAATACTGTAGAAAGGTTAATTGTTTATATGTTTGGTACAAGTAGTGTAAAATTATATAACATTATTAATTATACATAATATTTTATTACAGATGCATTGGAGTTTGGAAGAGAAGATTCCCTATACTGTCATTAAAAAGTAGGCTAAAACTAATGAATATGCAAGCAGTTATCATAGCAACGGTAGTGTTGCATAATATTGCCAGAAATATGAATTTGGAAGAAATAGAACCAGAAGTATCAGTTCCAGACATGTCTCAGGAAAATGATATAATTTTTCATGAAAATTCTCCTGCACAATTCACATCAGAACGGCTATTACTAATAAATAATTACTTTCAAACATAAATAAAACACAATTAATTTTTTTTATGCCGTTTTATTTTATATCACTACACTAAATACACCTAATGCAAATAAACCCTAAGTTAATTCTATTTTATATCACTATTTCCTATCTTATATTTCACTTAAATTAACATGCAAACTTAATTAATTAATTTTTTTAATCGTTCATTTTCTAACCTAGCATTTTCTAATTCTAACTTAAGTTTAGCTATCACCAACTCCTTTTCTTCATCTTCTCTGGCCAGCCTTTGCTTTTTAGCGATCAGGTACTCTGCTAAAGCATTTTCCCTATTTATACGGGATCTAGAGAGCTCTTCTTGTGTTTTATGTTTCCGCTTTGCTGTAAAATAAACAGAGTTACTAAATATTCCTACTATTTCATGGTAATATGCTCCAATACTAAAATACATTAAGTAAAAGGTTATTAAACTAATTGCATAAATAGGAAAACTAAGTTTTAGTACACTTGTTAGTTAAATTTCTGTAACAGTTACACATATTATGTTTACAAGAATTTCATATTCTACTATAAACCAAAATTATAAGTAACTGCAAACCAATAATAACTTTAGTTTTAATCTAAGAAAAAGCAGTACCCATAAAACATTAATAATGAAAAATTACAGCCACCCACCTAATGTACCACTTCCGCTAGCTCTACTAAAAAAAAAGTTTTTCTGTTTTGAGAGAGGTGTCCCAAGGATTTGGATTTCATTCAATACCTCCCCCTCAACAGTACCACCACAAATACCATCACCATGTTCATCACCTGTTTCTTCATTCCTATTTACTAAACTAACACTAGATCCCTCAACCTCAACATTCAATGATTCACCCATAACCAATAAAGATTGATTTTGAAAAGAGGCATCTCCACCAAACTCCACCGAAAAACCTTGACATGTGCTGCCTAACAATGAAGCCACTTTATCCAAGACTTCATCAGGTGGAAAATAGTCTTTGCCTCCTCCGGTCTGCAAAAAAGAACAAAATTAAGTAAAAATGTTGGTGCTATAGTTACGAATCATTCACTGATAATCTTAACTTACCTTATTAAGACTACTCCTCATATTTGCACAGCGTTTGCGAGCAGACTTCTTTAGGTTGTCCCATTTTAAACGAAGTTGTGCTGGAGTTCGTGGGAAACTTGAAATAGACGAATTGAAGCTATTTGCTAACGTTTGCCAAGCCTGATCTTTCAATTTGTTGTTGGTGGCATTCGTGGCTTTGTTATTTATAACAGTATTTGCCGCTACAAGTTGTACAAGTAGCATCGTCTCATCTTTTGTCATGGGTGCTGCTTTTACTGACTGAAAAAAAAAAATCTGTGAAGGCCGGAACGCGTTATGCTATATAGATACTTAAATATCAACAATACATTATACTTACAGTGTTCATTTTATTTCACTTTTAGGATACTTTACACTTTTAAAAACGTAAACCTGTACAATATACAACGTAAACGGAGGAACTATACACTCGATACCGAAAACGAAAAGAGCGCGAATATGTAGGTGACATGCGCGTCGGCGCCGATAGTCTGTCATTGTCAAAACGTTTCGTTTTAGATTTCAGTTTTACTAAAAAGACGATAAACAAAGCGAAAAATAAATAAAATGTTTCAATTTTTAATTTTTTTAAATTACATTTATGCTGTTAACAAGTTGAGTACGTTTATTATTGATAAATAAATAAATAATATTTCATTTTGACCGTGACAGTTTTTAGTGGTTAGAATAGAACGAAACGTTTGGACAGGCTGGGATAGATGAGAGGGAAAAAGCTATCTGTCGTTGGTTGAAGATAGATAGCACCTATCTTTGATTGTGAAACGCAGACTATGGATAGATAGAATCCTATAGTTTATCGGAGATAGCTATCTATCTATGAACTTCGGTAGATTATTGAGAACGGGCGAAAGTCCACAGAGCACCGATTAGCCTCGGCGGCGACTGCTGGAAAACTTTAAACTGACTTTCTGTATTAACAGATCGTCTTAGTGAGTGCTATTGTTTGCTCTTAGAAATTACGGCCCAAAACAATTCTGATTATGGCTATGTCAGCAAAACTTGTTGTCAGCGAAATGGCGGGATCCCTAATTATATCAATATCCAACAATGGCATCTTTAGTTGCTACCGATCGATGCAGTGTTGCATGCTTTATTTGAAAAGAGAAAACTCTTGTAAAATGATTTAAAATTTATTGCAGATTAACCTTGAACAGGCTAAAGAGAAGAACATGGGATAGTTTAGATTTCGAATGGAAAAAAAATGATATCCATAATTTTGATGCACCTTCTGACATCGAACCCGACTACGACTGTCCTAGTATACCAAACAATCCTCACTCATATGAAAATAAAAGTAATTTACGCTGCAAGAACAAGAAGGAGTATATCACAAGCCCATCGAATAGAACCATAATCAATTTGACTGAAGATGGTGCTACGATACAGTGTAGCTACGATAATAATCAGTCACCTAGGAAGACTGCGTTTACAGCAAATCATACGAATCGAGACAACGATAAAAAAACGATAGTGGTAGAAGTTCATCATACTAGTACAACGACGTGTGGGAAAAATGCATGTGTTTATCCAGCACCGCCTTTGAAAAACGATTTCAATTCGGATTCTGTAAGTTTGTCAAGTTCAACTACGTTATCAAGTGCCATTGCCGAGGAAATACAGCGACGTAAGTTGGTAAGTTCACAAGGTGAGATGACAATGATAAAATTGAAAATGTGCGCATTACGGGATTATCTATTTACTTTTTTTGCGGTTAAGTTCAGATTAGATTGAAATTTGAGCCCTGATAATGTCATAGAATATTAAGATTAGAATTTATGTAAATATTTTAATTTTTACGTAACAGTAAAACACGTCTGCATGCAGCATTTTTTTTTGTCAGCATTTTTAGCTTATTATGAGTTCATTTTATATTTTTAAAGCATAGAATTTTAATTCAGAACAAACATTCTTGAAGTTCTCAAAAATTTGAGAGCCTCAAGAATTTAGAAAAGGACGTTAAGCCTTACATAAAAAATATAACATATTATTTTAAAATGGCTATAGCACCGATGGTCACGTTTTTACTTTTTCTGCAGAATAAGAAAAAGCCAAACCCAGAGCCTAACGTTCCGCCACCTCCAGCAAAAAAACCACCTCCACCAAAGCCGACAGATGACAAGAAGAAACAGCACGATGCTTTGATGGACGAGTTCAAAAAAGTTCACAGGAAAATGTTCGCTAGTATAGACAACAGTGAAAAAAGTCTAGACTCACGAAATAACGAGAAAGACTCATTGGTAAGTGCTATATTTGATATTTTTTGTTGATACCTGATTAGTAATGCGTAACCTATGAAGCTATTTGCTTATCGGACAACAAATTATGACGAAAGCATTATTAATTAAAAAGATAAGAATCACTTTACCAATATAACGATTCAAAGAATTTTGTATATTCACCTACGCCGGTTTTCTGTTTTTATTTATCAGTGATATTAATTACATCAAGTATTTCCCTAATACTATTAAAATGTGCACTACCTATCACAATATCTATTAAAATTCATGTAATTTTTTGCGTCTTTATTATTGTTAAGGAAAGGGTATGAAAAATTTTGTACCTACTTGTGTTGTGAGTATATTTATTTAGGATATTTCATAGTATTACCAGTGTTACTCCTATTCTAACACTGGTTTTAACGTTATTAGTAAGACTCTAAGTTAGGACGATAAAAATACATATAATACGAATCTAAAGTGATATTCGGATTGCGTCTCTAGTTGAATCTTCGTCATTGTGCAACCAACAAAGGCAAAGCAAAAAATTGGTTTGGTTATCGTCATACCACTCCACGAGTACCTAATTACTACTTACTTATCCTTTGAATCAGCAGGATGGAATCCCCCAATTCAATAAGTCATCGCAATAATTGAAAACTTTCCTAAGCGCGATATTCTATTATTTTTTTCCAATTTATATCTTACAAACGGTTTGACGAACCATTCGCAGATTTTTTGTGGAAATAGGTTGATGTTAAGGTTCATTCTTCCAGCGAAGAATCTACCTTCTCAATATTATTTATACCTTGTTCTACCTAGTAAAGTCCCAAATGTGGTGGCGTTTTAGCCTTTTGATTCTTGCTGGTTCACTCAGAGCTGTGGCTAAGGTGTTACTATGTGTCATTAGTCGGTCTTTGTATGACCTTGATCTGCGTTCTATTTTCTCTTTTATGGTTCCAATCTGTACTTTTACATGAAATATTCAGTCTTCTAAGTATAACTTCAGTAGTACGTACAGGTTATGCGGCAGTTGTTTCTTAATTTTCTACAATAGGCTCTGGTTCCAGACCTTGTCAAACACTTGTTGTACGTCCAGGAATACCGCTGAGCAGCTCTAACGCTTCTCGGATTTTATTTACTACTCTATGCACCTGCTCCACCGTTGAGTGCCCTATTCTGAATCCGAACTGGTATTAGGGGATATATTCGCCATTTTTAAGAATTTCGGTGAGCCTACGAGCAGCGACTTTCTCAAATAGTTTGGACATGACAGGCAGAAGACTTATTGATCTGTATGATGACACAAGGCGCTGCGGTTTTCCTGGCTTCAGAATCATAAGTATTTCCGAAATTTTCCATATACTTGGGAAATATCCAGTTCTCAGAATCCCATTGAAGAGCTGCGTTATGAAGTCTATGGCCTTTTTGGGAAGTTGTCTTAAAATTTCAGCAGTTATCAAGCAGTATCCTAAAGCTTTGTTTAGTTCTAGTCCTTTCACTAATTTCCAAACTTCGCGAGGAGAGCAGGACTAAGTTGGATGTCTGTTTCTAAGTAATTTTGAATCTGAGTCACACTACCTGTGTTAGGGGTAAATACATTTGCCAAAAAAAGGTCCAAAGGCTTCAGCTCAGTCTTCGTCGTTTAGTCCCCATTTGTTGTTTTGAAGCTTTAGAGAATGGTGTGCGGTTTGTGGCACAGTTTTGCTGTTTTTTACGGTGTTTCAAAGCGAATAATTCGTTTTCGCTGTGGCGTCTCGATTTTCCAGCTTATTTTTTAAGGTCTCATTTTTAACATTCTTCAAATATTGCGACGACGACGTAAGACTTACTGTCTAATACCCACCAATTTTCCTTCAGTACTAACTCTTTAGAACACTCTTCAACATTTAACGAACATCTTAAATGACTTCTTTAAATATTCAGAGTTTAAAATGATCGATTTTTATTATCCCAAAATGATGATTAAAGAATATGTTTGTATAACTTTCTGTATTATCATAACAGTATTTCATAAGAATCATAACATTAAATACGGCCATGGTCTTAGCCTTGCCTATCTACGGGAATATTATTATGTTTTTAATTGGAAATTATGCTCAAGATCACCGTCAAAGTTTTGAGACGGACACCTATCTTGTTCGATCGAATCCCGTTATAGTAAAATATGATTTTCTTGAAACCAACTTCCTATATTTCCTACTTGTAAACACCGATAGAAATAGAATATAATGATGGGTTTTCTATGTGTGTCTACACCATAAAATTCAACAGGTTGTCGTAGAAACCGGGTCTGCCAGGGCTCCATAAGTAGAATCTAATATCGACCCGACAGTCAATAAAGTTATAAATTGAAGGAAGATATAAATGCTGTAAATTATAAACCCGTCTGTGAATACTATCTTCATACGAGTTCGTGTTATTTTATTTTCTTTCTGATAGTTGAGGATAAGTAAGTTTTAACGATGTCTCTCACGTCACGATCCTATGCAGTCCGTATGCTTGACATTCACATGTGAATAGTTCTATACGTGTTTTATGTTATGTGTGTTGGTTTTATAATAATGTTTATTGTACCTATTGTGATGGCTTTTCAAATGCACTTTATTCTTGCATGACTGGTAACATGCATGGCTAATATCGATTGTAATATCCTCCAGCAATATTCACATTTTTAAACTAAGATACGATATGATTTATTCTGACGAACCGATGAGTCACTCACTCTTCTGCGTAAACGCTCCAAGTATGCATGTAAGTAGTGGGTACGCAGTTTCTAATAAAATTAATAAAAACGACATCATTCTGTCTGCTGACCGAAAATAACTTCGTTTGTCTTTATTCTGCCTTTTAATAATTGCCTTGATTCATTTACTTCATATTTTTTTCAACAACAAAGCCAACAGTAGTGTATCCTTCCTGAAATAAATATTGTTATTCTTATTTAAACGTATTTATTTAAACTATAAATAAATTTAAAAGAAATGTTAGGCCTATACTATTTATGGACGCGCTTACTTACAAAACTATGAAACTCTGTCGACGAAGCGGCAACGTCGTACCCTCATATCGTTGCCGCAACGAATACGCCTCTACGAAACTACGCGCCCGTGGACAGTAGGCCTTACGCATTCCTACAAAACGCTACGCCGCGCTACGCAATACTACGAAATGCTACGCAATATTACGAAATGCTACGCGTTGCTACGCCACGCTACGCAATACTAATAAATGCTACGTGCTGCTACGCCATGCTACGCAATACTACGTAATATTATGCATGGCTACGCAGCGTTTCCGCAGTTCCTTCGTAGTCTCTGCTTGGGTTATTCTATGATGCGTATACGAAGACATAAAACTACTCCCAGGAAGATACCAAACCAGTTATTCTTAATTAGAAAATAAGAAACAAATCTTTTTCTGGTTTCTAATTAAGGCATATTTTGTTCTGTTATGTTAAAGTTTTCTCACTAAGTTACCCGCGCAACTTATTATTTGAGAAGTTATCTAGGTTATGTAACATTAAGTTTCGAGACAATTGCCTTACGAAATTAATTGGGTCACTTCGACACGAATCATTTATTACTACATGCTTACATAAACTTGGAGCAGTTACTGAAGCGTCACTATTTTTTTGTTGTAAAAACACACGATAACAACAATTATTAAGTATCAAGATTTACATGCACTACAATAACTATATTTAGGTTAAGGAATCTCAAAATTAAGCAAGCTTAGACCAACATCCACCAGAGATGTGCTATGTTACGTAGCTATGTGTAATACGATGCGTTTGATATCCACTGATCATATTCATTGGTCCATATATATATAGCTTAGCACTGGTGGAAACGGGTTCAGTTATGCTATGTTTTATATATGGATGGATGCCAGCTCTGCTCGTAGCGAATGGTGTAGCTATGTAAAGAACAGAGTACCACCTACAGTAGGCGCAGTTTTATAAAACATCGTATAGCTCAAAGCCCGCATCTTCCTCGCACAGCAGGCGCATCTTTAAAGCACATCTTACTTGCCAGGCTACATAGCTTAGTGAAAACAGTGCAGTGCAGTAACATCAGTGGAAACGGCCACATAGTTTCGCAGCTTAACTTTCAAATACACGTAGCATAGCTGCGTAGCACATCTCAGGTGGAAAAGTAATGCTGTTGAAGAGGAGACTTACCGTGGTCCTAGAACGCAAAGAGCAACTAAAAGAACACAGGGTTTTAGTCAGTAAAAGTCTGACACTCTTTTGCTCCACCCTGATAAAGAGGAGTTACTTTATTATTTCTCACATCGAAAAACAAAAATGGGATTATCGTTATATCAAAGACCCCCTACAAACCATAGAACGGCACAACTGACCATAGATATGTGTTTTTTCGTCACTATCTTCTACTCAATTAGTATTAAGTCGAAGATAGAATTATTGGCAAATGCAGAAGCTAAGCTGTTGGTGTACCTATGTATGTAGGTTTATTATAAAGTTTTCATTAAACTTTTTGGTGAAGATGATCTTTCTTACTGCAGTCGACTATGAAAAGTAGGTACTTTAGTGCAGATTACTTTTAAGAGCACCTTGCTTTGTATTTGTAACCGTTATTCAATTAAGTAATAAATAATCTTAAGAGATGGTTTATAGCAGGCTGGATAGCTTCAAGTTAGTTTCAGTCACGTTACGTTTCGATCTTGATAACACGACAATAGCTTTTGTTGTAAGACTCGGGTGATCTGAAGATATTCGTGCTTATCTAATTACACGGATAATAGTTAGGTGCAGCTGTGATGAAAATCAACGTTATTTTAACCTATACACTTTCTTCAAAAATGTATATTGTTAGCCAAATAGTCATTAGTATGCACGCGATTGACATGGATATAACAGCTAAAACTAATATAGCTAACGATCTTCCATCATTCTGAGCATCACTATTAAGCAAGGCAAGGACTACGTAACAAAACAAAATTTTAATAACAACTAAATTTTCAAATTAGTCATGGATCCAAAGCCATCGTTTACAGCGCTGATTTGGTCTAATGATCACGTCTGAGAGCGAAGCAAAATTGTTATTGCACTTATTATAAACTAGACAAATAGCTGTGTTGTAGCCGGATGATACGGAGTTTTTATAGATTGAGATGCACGGTCGTGAGCACGCTAGCGCTCAGCGTCCGGCGCGGCGGTCGGCGCTGGTGGCGCGGCGTTTAGCTAGTCTGCTTTGCACTGATAACGGCAGTGAGTAGCACATCGCCTCGCTAGCACTCGTCGCTGCTCGTGTGATTGCCGCTCGGTGCTCGCACAGTCGCGCTGCACTCCGACGCGCGTCGGCCGCACACCGCACGTCTCTTCGTAGCGACTAGCCATTAATTTTCCTGCGATTTTCAACGCTTCGGCGAAAATATATGCGACCTTGACGTGCTCTTAAACCATTATTTTAGTGATTTTCATGCTACTTCAAATTATTGTTATATTTTCGGTAAAATGAATTCCTGAACACTCTTCAGTGGACATTCGTACCAAGTGATGTGGTGACTTGTGTTAAAGTCGTGTTTTTGCAAACTATTACCTGGAAAAATGAAGAACGTTCGGAAATCGAAACCTTTGGTCATTATACAGTGCTATGAAGTAAGTTGAGTATGGATAAAATGTTCTTATTATTATTGGAGCGAAACAAAATAAGTACTTGCTTACCTACCTGCAATGATATTTGTAACTTTGTTAACGTGAAAGAACATAGAGCCTTTGATTGTGCTGTCAATATGTTATTATTATTTTAAAATGTTTTTGTTAGTGAATGGTACCATTCAGAAAAATATTTATACTTCGAATCTGATGTGTACATAATTTGTTATTGTCCGTCTTATTGTTCATCTTCTGATTTTTCCGTAGCAACGTTGACTGACGTCACGGTTGCCGAAAATATCAACAATCTCAAAAAAACAAAATGTACTCAAAAAAAATATAGGCATGTATATTTACCTGTATGACGAATACGGCACTCATGTTTTTAGGAGTTATCTCTCCGAGTTGACTGATTGCTGGACACTGATAACACAACAGTTTGATTACTGATGATATTATCTCTTCCCCTAAATCTATACATGTTGTATATGTTCGACAACACAAAATATTTTTTATGATAGAGCTTACTTTCAGGCTGTCGAAGATGTTATTCTTTGAGGACAACCGTCTAAAACTATACCACAGAATAAGTCGAACGAATGCGTCAAATGTAACTTATAGGTACTTTTACTTCAAAATCAAAATTATTCTACCGAAAATATTAAAAGAAAAATGGGATGTCTTGAAATTATCAATTAGTCTGGTGCTCGTTTCGAGAGCTAATATTATATAACAAAGGATGCGCTCAAAAATTTACATGAAAATATAAGGCGTAAATATACATACGCAAACATTGATATCTCCATAACATTATAAGCAATTAACCACACACTTATCGTTAGATGATCTCATCGTGTATGCATGGATTAGGCTTAAATGCAATATTACCAAATACTTATTAAATTTTGCATAATTTATAGGGACACACCAATGTAATGCTCAGAAATGAGCAAGAGAATTATTCGTCATAATATATTTCCCAACGCCTAAATCATTAGATAATGTCCAGGTCATTATATATGCTTCTGTTCGTATATTGTATGTATGTACCTAATCTGCATCTAAGTGCTAGTTTGAGAATCAAACAAGGCCATATGAAGATGCATAATATCCTTTTGAAGTCCAGATGTATACTAACTATGTAGATATGCATAAACATAATGATGTTATGGTATTCATCATCATTTTAGTCGTCATGACAATGTCCTATGTATCTTTTACTCGAGCTATAATTGAAACAGTTGAACAGTGCTCAAATAATCTGTTAGGATCATTAGAGCACTCAGAAACACATACGGGGTTTAAAAACTAGCAAAGTGCGAGTCGGACAAAAAGTCCGCACGAAGGGTTCCGTACCGTCCGCAGGAAATAAAAATCACGTTTGTTGTAAATATGGGAGCCCCAATTAAACATTTATTTTAATTCTCTTTTTAGTAATTGTTGTTATAGCAGCAACAGAAATACCTACATCATCTGTGAAAATTTCAACTGTCTAGCTATCACGGTTCATGAGGTACAACCTGGTGACTGACAGACGGAAGGGCGGACCGGCGAGTCCTAGTAATAGGGTTCCTAGTAGTAGTAGGGGGCGGGTGGGGGGGGAGTTTTAACCCTTTGGGTACGGAACCCTAAAAATCGGAAAATTTTGCATGTCTGTTTACTTCTTCACGAAATCAAATAGCGGTTTCAAATTGGCACATACATTTTCATTGGTAAACCAAGGTTTCGAGTAACCCCAAGCCGCGGCTAGTATTACTAGTTTAATATTAAAACAAGTTGATAACAACGTAATTTCCTCTACGAATTTGGCATTTTCCTCAAATTTAGGGAAATTCGTAACAGTTCTATGTAACTAACTAGTACCTTTAATGGAACAGCTTTCGTAAATATAGCTTAATTCCCGTCGCTCTGTTATTAAAGTAACTTTGCCGAGAACATTATAAAAAGAAGCATTAGGCGAGTAGTCTGTACCAGACAGCACAAATTCCGGTGACTCAACATTTCTCAAGTGGAAAATTCCTTCTCTTTTTTCCTCTGACTAAATATAATAATCACTTCATACTTGCCCATAATCCTATATGAGTATGATATTGAAATAAGTAGTAGCAGTAGCCGGTGAGGTAACTTACACGACTAATTTACAAAAATAAGACGATACATCATTAAAACATTATCTAAAATGAAAAATGATAAATGCGATTAACGGATACACTTAGGGGAGTGCCAACTACGTGATTCATTATTTATATTTAATTAAACTAATCTATATATATATATATATATATATAAGCAAAATACCAGCCCCTGATTAATCACGAAATCTCCGAAACTATAACACCCATAAACTTAAAATTGATCAGGTAGGTTCCTTATAGGGTGTAGACATCTGCCAAGAACGAATTTTACGAAACTCCATCCCTAAGGGGGTAAAACGGGGGTTGGAAGTTTGTATGGAGATACTAGTATTCCGTATTGTGACGATGGATCAACAACCTTCACGCTAGGCTCAACATGTTATCGTTAGAGTGATTTTTGATTCAATGCTGATTAACGTTACATATCTTTGGCATCAGTACTTGGGTTTAAGCCAGGTGACGTTTAGCTCATGAAGATACACAAGAGAGAGATACATAGTATTCTATAGATTGTCTATATTAAACGTAAAGAATCCGGAAAATAAGCGAAAAAAAATTATTTTATAGATTTATTTTCTACATCTAGCACTGACTGAGGTCTAGCGCTTAATGTAGTTTTAAGATATCAGTTTTTTTTAGATCAGTGGCTCCTAAGATCACATTTGAGTCTTTATTGTTAGAAGGGACGAGAAGTCAGTCAGAAAAAAATAGAACTAAATTAATTTAAGGAAGAGAACTCAAAACTTGTATCACCAGAGCCACACCAATGCAATGTACCTACTCTTTAAAATTAAAAGTAACGAACTATGTCATAGAAAACACAATATTCTTTCCTGATAGAAAAGTAAATACCATTCGCATTAAATATTACGTAAGCTCTTACAGACCACCAGTGTTGCATGTTGGGAATAACTGTTTTAGGTGATATTCCTTGAATAGGTAAATAATTAAGAATGAAACTTAAATGTGTATCTTGAAAATACCTCTGTAATGAACCTAATCATGGAAAGACAATTAAAACCGTGGAACCTGCGCGTGCGCATATAAGCTATGTTTATGCAATACGTAGGCAGTTGGCTACTATATGTGTGTATGTACTAGTATGTGCATGTTATTGTTATGTATAAAGCTTATCGTATACTGCGAGCGTAGTGTAATTTCCTAAAACATAACCTTCGTTTTTGTTCACGTTCATCATTGGTAAATTTTTTTACATTAGCCTCTACTTCAACATTACCTACTTCCTTCGGCTAATTATATACTTGGCCAAAGGTCAATGTCAAAAATGATAAGATTAGTTATTTGCTGTAATTTTCTAGTTTGCAGAAATATTTGCAGTTTCGTTATACTCATTAAGTAATATGTCAATGCGTGAAGGAATTTTTTCGTATCAACACCTTTACCAAAGTCTTAAATATTGCTTGTTTTAAGGGAAAATAGCCTTATTACAACAAAAATTGCTGCTGTCTAGTTATATGTATAGGTGTGAAATAATGAGTTGCCAATAGTATAGGTACCTCATCATCTCATTTACAACAGTAAGCTTTGAAAGTGTACATTTTTATTACCGTTTCCAACAGGAAACGGTAATAAAATATACACTTTCAAAGCTTACTTTCATATCCGACACAAACTTAGTCAGAAAACTTGTCATTTTATGATTTAATTGTTAAGATTACGTTACTTAATTGTTCTATTGATTGTACCCACATAATTTAAATTCCATCTGTCGGTGTTTAACAAAATAATGTGGTATTCAGTATTGCTTTAAAATACATAGTAATATTACTATAATTATATTGTTATTTCATGTGCATCTTACATTCAAAATAAACCTACCTGTAGATCGTCTCAATGACCCTCTTTCCTACAAACTTGGATTGTTTAAAATATTTATTTAACAGCTTACAATTTTGCCCACAGGACCGTCAACAAACATTGCCTCTAAGGAAGACAGAGCAACCGGCAGAGGCGATTAACAACAACCACAGCAACAATACACCATTAACGAGGGACGCCACGGACAATCCTCCTCCCCCACCCCCAGTTAGTATTTGTTAAGTGTAGTTTAAGAAAACCGCGACAACACCAGGGGTATACAATATGAAAACCGGGGCCCTGGGACGAAGGCAACGAAGGAACAGGAGTGGGTTTTTGATTTTCCTACCTTAAAAAAAAAAAGGGGTATACAATATAGCTTTATGTATGGGATTTAAAATGTCCATAAGCGACCATCTTCCGATAAAATTGGCCACCCAATGTCATATAAAATCTTAGGATATTAGCGCACAGCTTAACTGGAAACCAAAGCGCTTACTTTTGTTTAGTAAATAAAAGTGTTTATGAGACGTGCGAAAAAGAGTTCTACCTTTGCCCCATGTTACTTGGGGTCGATACGAAACCTTTTCTCCCATGACATCCTGTCTACTCTTACCATATCACTGAGTTCTTTGTCTTTCATAACATTCATCCGAATGATGGAATGTGTGAGAAATAAATCTTTTGTTTGGCTCGCCTTTGCATCTATGCACATTTATATTTACTGCTCTTTCAGTAATTATCATGCTAAAAGAGTATGAAAGTGAATAACTATTAATTTATTGCTTTCATGTTTTGTTTTTCTTTGTAAAAATAACATGTTGTTTATATCTAAACCAGTTTTCTTCAAGGTTCTACTGTTGGAAACTTACCTTATACATAATTTGAGGTTGAGGTCATACCTACACAATTCATAACTTGTATGATCAAGCTGTTAATTATCCTATTGTTAATGATGTATAAAAATAAAATGATCCTATCAAGCAAAAATCAACCTTTCTAGACCCAAAAATCTTCCCAATTAGCCTCTCCAATCTTGGTGAGCAAACAGTAGTTAGTGCAAAACAACGATTAAATATTTCTAATTGCGTTTCAGATGCCAGCTGCTAATGGTCATCAAGCGCCCGCAACAAATGGTCATCAGAAGCCGGTTTCAAATGGCTATCAAGTACCAGGAACAAATGGTCATCAAAATGGAAACCACAAAGTTATAGATAACCAAAAACCCATTCCGAAAACAATTACCACTGAACTTCTATCAAATCCAAATTTTAGGAAAAATGGAACTCTGACAAGAACTCCTACACCCGATTACATAAAGAAAACAGAACCTCCCCCACAAGTAAAAAATACGAAAGACGAAAAGGCTGATATGGAGTCACTAGAATCTTATAAATTAAAGAATCCTTCGAATGTACTGCCAAAGCCGCCGTCAAACTATTTTGTAAAAGCTCCAAATGGCACAGCGACGATGAAGAAACACGCTCGGCCTGTGTCAGTCACGATTGGTGAATACGCATACGGAGGAGGAAGTAGACGGGAACCAACGAAGCTCGACTTCCTAAATGGAGATAAAACCGATGGTCTTCGTGATGCCGATGAGGAAGTCTCCATATCCAATAGGCTACAATCAGAACTGGCTCTAACACTATCTAGGTCGAATTTACGTAAGAAGACTGAAGCTCTGGCAAGTACCGTTATATCATTTAGATTATCATGTCATTTTTATCTAGACTGATCATAAAATTGAAAGTAAATGGTTATGTAAATTTCATATATTTCGAATATTAATACAACATTTATTCATCTAAATGCAAATAGTGGCCCAAAATATTGGTCGGTGATATAATATCAATTAATTAAAATATTATTTAACATACGTATTGAACTACAGACGCTAATAAATCAAAACACGAGAGTATAAAATTTGTTATAGCCTCACAGTTAATGACCGCGTAGGTTTTATAAATTAATTTCATTCGTTTTGATTAGACATTGAGATGGTCTTCTTATAACCGGAGGTTGAAATCGTGCGGTTTTCGCGGTTGTTTTTGTAATTAATATTATTTGTGACATACTTACTCGTATACTTATACGTGCGCCCGCATGTTTTGATAAAAATAAGTTTTTTCCACACAATACGTTTTTAAAATTTGACTTATGTATTTCGTTTCAGCTGGGATGTTTGGGTTTTAAATACTCGAAATATTTCATTTGTTAAATAGTTATTAAAAAATATGCCATGATTAGCTAACGTTCTCCTTCAATCAAAAAAAGAGCTACTTCAACTGGCATGGCCGGAATCATAGTTATGAATCAAATTTATTTCAGGATCGAGGAATTGTCAGTAAAAGTTACAACCATTACGAAGATAGTGACTCTTCTGTTGATAAAATTTTTCATGCTAGATATGGACATAATCTTTTACCGTTACCGCCCTGTATCACGATACCAAAAGTGTCGGTTTCGAAAATTAAATCTTAAATGAAGTTTCAAATCGTGCAGTGAGAGTTTTCATGTAATTTATAAATTAATGTCAATAAATTTAAATTGCACTATAATACAATTTTGATATTGTAGTTGCATGTACACGCGTGATTTTCATTAACAATTTGTTTAGGTGATGGTTGTTCACAATCTTCTACACATTTTTCTTAATCTGACTCACTGACAGCATCTGTTTACTTGTTTACATTTTAACATTTATATTTTTGTTTACAGGCGGACGCCAGCCGATGAGGTATCAAGCGAATTTTTAATATCATTTAATAAGTTATGATTTTAAATTAAGACGTCAAGTGAAAATAAAAGATTTTGGTTAGAATTTAATTAGTCGACCAAAGTTAGTTAGGTATTTAATTTATGAATTGGAAAACTTTAGATTGTAGCTAGAGTAGTGCCACGTCTGATATATATGGACTAAGAAACTACGATAATGTGTGTAATTTTATCATAGGTTTTAAAAAATTATGTCGATAAGTAGGTAATGTTTTTAATCCCGAAACCATGTGTAATTATTATGGGTTTATTATATTGTATATCTGTCTGTGGAATGCCTAAGTCATAATAAATGCTGGTTTAGATTGAAATGGTATTTATTTTATTTTCCTAGTAGAGTTGGCTTGACCGGGGGGCGCCCAACCGCTTAACTACAACAAGATAAAATTGTACGATAACTAAACAAACACTTTTATCGATTAATTGAGGTAATACCGATACCTAAACTTCTTTTTCCCAGATCTGCATCTGCTCAAAAAGATCAAATCACGTGTTTGGTGAAGTTCTCGGTTCGATTTCGAGGTCGGGCAAAGTTGTATTGAGTTTTTTTTCAGGAATTTTTCAGTAGCAGCTCTCAAATCGTAATAGGTAGGTATAGAGGTTTATGCTCGGGCTATGAGATATATACATGGGGTTTAAAAATCTTGAAACCCCACGTTTTACATAGCCCGAGCATATTTATAGTAATCATTAGTGAAGTATACGTGTTATACGTGCCTTTAAATGTACCTACATTGTATACCTACACGAGACGAACCTTCGCCCAGCAGTGGAACAACACGTAGGTAGGCACCTATTATCATTCAACTCACATTGTCTAACTTCGCTTATTTTGCCTTTGAGCAGCTCTCCTCTCTAATAATAAGCATAGGTATAGGAGAAAGTAGTCAACCTTCGTACGTGGGGCACATTCGTACAGTGAGAATCATAAAAAAAACTTTAGCGTTGAACTAGTACCTCCCTAGTTTCCAACTATCATCACTGCACAACAACTGCTACAAATTTGTAAATTCGCTAGAATTGTGGATAAGTCACATAAGACTAAATGAAAACAACGCATTGAAACGGCTTTCAATACAATTAAGGAAGAAATACGACTTCGTACAACAACTGTCGAAATACGAAACAGATGTCGGGCCTGCATTCGCAACAGAGGCCACCAATTTAAGTAGGTTTTGTAAAAAATATGAAATAAATGTTAAAAATGCAATTTTTTTTTTTTTCTAGTAAAACCCACGAAAAGAGAGATACGGGACAGATTTTACCTAATAAGAGTGAGATAACATTTTTAATAGGTTTTGCAGGCATCATTTAAGCAAAAGTAGGTATTTTAAGCAAAAGAAAATCATAATTTTCTAACGAATTCACAAAGTTATAAAAAGATTTTTATGGCATGTGGCACATCACTAGCAAGAGGATAAACTAGAGAATTTTTGAGGGAGATGGAAGATTCCGGTCGCTTTTGGTTTTTTTAAGCCGTGTAAATAGCTGAAACATGGACAGCTTTAATTTAAGTTCAAAACTTTGCGAGTAAATTAAAAAAAAAAACTGGGCAAGTGCGAGTCGGACTCGCGCACTGAGGGTTCCGTATAAACTTAAAAGGTAAATTGCGGTTTACGATTTACACGTATTAAAAAAACTACTTACTAGATCTCGTTCAAACTTATTTTTTCGGTGGAAGTTTATAAGGGTACACACACACATACATACACACATTTTACCACTTTGGAAGTCTCTCGCGCATACTCAGTATATAAAAAAAATGATATTAGAAACCTCAATATCAATTTTTGAAGACCTATCCATAGATAACCCACACGTATGGGTTTGATGAAAAAAAAAAATTGAGTTTCAATTCTAAGTATGGGGAACCCCCAAAATTTATTGTTTTTTTTCTATTTTTTGTGAAAATCTTAATGCGGTTCACAGAATACATCTACTTACCAAGTTTCAACAGTTTAGCTCTTATAGTTTCGGAAAAAAGTGGCTGTGACATAGGTACTGACGGACAGACAGACACATGACGAATCTATATGGGTTCCGTTTTATGCCATTTGGCAACGGAACCCTAAAAACTAGATAGCGAATGTCACTAATTTTAAATTTAAAAGTACTCTAATACAATATACATCTAAATAAAATAAAATTGAAAGTCTACGACATATATATATTTTATAAAATTTGTAGTTGCATGAAAAATTTGGGTCTTACTTTCATAAAACAATAAAAAGTCGATGAAAAAAATCCACAGGGCATGAGAAGTGTTTAGGTGCCTTCAAGGCTAGAGTGAATAGGCTCTTAATAAACTAGTGCGCCTCACCATCAATGATTGTATCACTGCTTACCATCAGGTGGGATCGCAGTCAAGCACTGGTTTATATCAATTAAAAAAAAAAAGGATAGCCGATGACCCCTCCCGTCAAGGCACACGATGCACCAAACACCCTGTTTAACCTTCTTGCTTTCATTTTGACAAATCATAGAGTAAAAAATAAAAATGTAGAAAGTGTACGAAGGGTGACCACTTTCCCCTACTTACTAATTCCATGGGTCAAATCAGTAGCTCAGAAGCCCCGCGTCAGTGTTATGTTAGGTTAGTAGTCAGAAAATCCTTGGCTTGCTGTCAATCCCTATCTCCTGACTTCTCAAATCAATGAATAAATCAAAGCATTATCCGTCTATTCTGCTCTATAACTATTATAAAATCAGTTAGTAAAAACATAACCATGCTGTTTGGAACGATAAAAAAATTACTTTCTAGTGAATATAAGGAATTTGACGACACAATTTTAGTTGAAAGTCCGTTTGCGGAGATCACGAGAGACGGAAAAGAAACACTACGTCTGGTGCAGCTTGGTACGTTTTATTATTTGGTTTTATTTGGATTTGTACAACCTCACACTTGGTAAGTAGGTACCTAGGTAATTGAAATGGTAATAAGTTTTAATACATAGAACTTAGGAGAAGTATACCTCAGCCTCACTCACAAAACCTACAGGGCACCTACTTGGCGTTGAATCATAATCATAATATTGTTAGTGTTAACATTTTGCCGAATACGGCCTGTTTATTTTGAACAAATATTTCTTAGGGACTAAATATCAAATACCACTAAAAAGAAATATTGTTATTAATACCGCATAAAAGTTATTATTATTATTTCCCTTCCACCAGATTTGATGGCTGCTGCATTGTGTGTCGCGGGTTCGATTATCGCACCGAACAAATATCTATATGTACGGCCTACATAATAATTATGTAACATACAACATATTATGTTGTATGTTACATATTATGTTGTATGTTCCCGGTCTGGGTGTCATGTCTATGTGAATTTATATGTTTGAACGTACCCACAATACAGGAGTCATTCCCTAGAGTGGGGCAACGTGTTATTAAAAAGAATAGAACAGGTTTCTAGCTTAATATTTATTTATTATTTATTTATTTAAACTTCAAGTACAGTAGTGGTACATAGGCGGACTTAATGCAACAAGGCATAAACAATATTAAAAAAACAACACACACAACAATACAACAATACAAATACAATATTAATCAATATTGAACGGCTTTGAAAGACTTTATATTTTTGATTTTGGATAAAATTAGTAGAGTGTGTAGTGTAGTAGTTAGCGATTGTTCTAGACTCAACACTCTACTCAAAAAATCAATTGCTACTTTGATTTTTTTCTATTTTTTGCAAAGATCTCTCTTAATATCTCTCTCTCTCTTCGACAATGATCGACCAAAGGATAGGTGTAGGTAGTAGTCCAGTCAATTTAGACATCCGAGGTTACAATAATTCGCACCCAGCTGAAAATTGGTAGCATAATTCAAAATATCATCATAAAATAATATCCAAATCTAAAAAGTCCTCATCGATCCGACACCTGGAAAAAAAATACTCGAGGTCACAAAAACGAGATTTCGCGATTTTCAGCAAAAGTAAATTTTAACATACAATTAGCTCAGACAAAAATTGTAGATCAGAAATATCTAAATACTTTTTTCCCTAAGAGCCACCGTATTTCAGATTATAATGATTCAAAAAGTTGAAAGAAGTAATCGTCATCATATCCACGTTTTCACGCCACCTTGAGGTAGTGTAGGTACTTAGCGCGTTTTTAGAGTTCCGTATTTCAAAAGGAAAAAACGGACAACAAAGTGATCCTATAAGAATCAACCTGTTGTTCAATTTTTGAATTGAGTCTCAGATTTTTACAAATCGCAAAAAGGTTTTTTTTTTGTGACGTAACTACAAATTTTCAGATTTTTTCCTATACCTTGCTTCATGCTAAATTTCAGGATTCTAGGACATTGAAATACCCATTTATTTCCCTTGAGAGTGTCGAAATATACGTTTTTTGCAACATAAACGCTCAGACCAACTTTTTTATAGGTCTGAGCATAAACGGCCGTATCTTTTTTTTTGTTAACTTAAGTTTGATTTTTTCACAGCTTCAAAATTCAGTTTTTGTGACCTTTGACCCCGAGTATTTTTTTCAAGGTGTCGGATCGATGAGGACTTTCTAGATTTCATTTATGTTGGTGTTTTGAACAATCCTACAAATTTTCAGCTGGTTGCGAATTATTGTAACCTTACCCCTAATTTTTGGTCTAATTTGACTGGACTAGTAAAGTAGTATGGCGAGAGAGCAGGTATTGCACTCCCCAGCCTTTTTGCCCTATTGCCAGAGTAATATTGATAAGGAACTTCTGAAGAATCTTTAAATAGACTTGGAACACAAGATAGCCGAACTTCAATTTAGTTTATAGGATTGCGCAGAACACTGCGTAACTTAGAGGAGAGGATTTTAAATCAAGAATACTAAGGATTTTCTCTGAAGGTTTTAACGATGCTGTCATATAGGTACAGAAGAGAGTCTACCAATCTCTGTGGTCCTTTAACCTCTGTGACCCTGTGCTGCAGCCCAAAAAGCTCTCGTATAGATCTGCTCTTGGGAACCTAGTTAGTAGGCTAATATATACCTACATTCACTCCAAATGATTATTTTAAACTAATTTTATTATTTTCATAAAAGGTATCTAATTAAGAAACATTATTTTAGGTTTGAGTTCAAAAGCTTTTATAATTGCTTCTGAACGTGATATCACAGGAAAAGAAGCCACGACAAGTGACGGTACACCACTGTGTCGTGAATCAAGCGTCATAGAAATACTTTCATTATATCCATGGGAGTCAATCAGGTTGACTATATTTAAAACAAGTCAAAAGCAGGCACTAAAGGCCTCTTTCATTAATGACGGAGTGAGGTATTTTGAATTGAGAGACATTCCAAAAAAGAAGGTAAGGAAAGGCAACCAGATACAACCAAACATAGGTACAAATAAAGTGCTCCCTTAGGCTTTGCCGCTTAGGTGACTGTATCGGCTAACTCTACTTGTAACAAAATTAAATGCAGGTTACTTCTAGGTAATATCGCTTGCAGCGACATACTATGGAGAAATCAAATAGCGAATGAAGCGAAACCTTGATCTGGCAGCAATCAATCAGGTAGTTAGGGAGGTAAAGGTACGAATATATATACTTTTCATTCTCAGATATTTTGGAGTATCTGGTGTAGCAGTATAAAAGAACTACACTGTTCAGATAAAAAATGGCCTTTCTCACTATCAACTCAACTCGATACAAGAAAACAAGAATTTCGCGTCGCAGAATACATCGAATTACGTTTTATAAAACGTACTGAGAAGGTATAATTAAAACTCAATCGTTTTTCAACTAACTTGTGAGTAAAAAAACATTATTCATTTTGTACTCCAATATTTATTTTTCGTGCAGGAGAAACGGTTTAAATGGACAGACAAGTATTTATATTTGGGATCTACCAGAGAAAAAGAAGACAAAATCCGACCAGTTCCAGTGCCTGGACTGGGGCGCGCTGAGGAAATTAATCTTTATTATTTAAAACCTCGATATTTCGGTTGTTGGGAGCAATCAGAACACTGGGTCCAATGTGGAGATAGCTCATTAAATACACTAATTAAGTATTCAAAATGATTGCAATCTACTTACAAAACAAGTTTTATGAAATATATACCTATATAGTAGGTATATATGTAGGTACATAATTTATACCTATTTAATACAAAATAAACATATTTTTTACGTATAAACAAGCTTATTATTTGGAGTTCTCGTTAGATAGACTTGTGATATCTAGGATTTATAATGATTCTGTAGGTATGTGTCACTGAACTACCTAATTCGAAATAGAAGGACCGATATTGATGAAGTTTTCGTGTGTGAATTCGAATGGCACCATGTATGGTTTAGATATGGGACACGGTTGATGGCTTGGCCTTGGACATGGTTCTTGGACTTATTTGTTTAGGAAAATCTCTCGTCCGTCTAGTCGGCTAGACACTGGTCTCATCATCTTCCAGCTCTTGTCCCATGTTACTTGGGGTCGGCGCAACAAGTTTTTTTACTTCCATTCTGTCCTGTCACCCGTCACGCTATCACTGACTTCCTTTACTTTCATAGCTCTCCTCACACAATCCACCCATCTTTGCTTTAGCCTTCCTATTCCTGATCTGAGAGGGAGATGGAGTCTCCTCTTCAAATGACCATACCAAGACAAACAATTTCCTTTCAACTTTTCAATCACTTAGCGCCACTTTCAAACTTCCTATTTTATAAATTCATTTCTCACTTTATTCATTCTCGTCACACACACATCCATTCATATTTTTTTGCTACATGCAATTTTTTTTTTCAACCGTCTTTTTCACTGCCCGACATTCTAATTCTTATAATATGACAGGTGTTATCACGGCCTTGTAGATTTACCCTTCAACTTTTAAACGCATCCTACGGGTCACAAGTAGTTCCAGTCAAAGAAGAATGCTCTGACTCCATACAGAAATAAACCAGCTCCAGCGGAAAAGACATTTATCTCAAATTATCGATATTAATAAGTAATAAAATAATAACTGGTTATGATCGTCATCCTTACTGGCAAACTTGTAAAAATTGCTAGTTTTATTTTTCAAGTGTCGATTTAAAATTTATGAAACTTTTACGAAACGATTACTTTATTCAAAACGGTGTATTATTTCTGCATCATAAACCCTCAGAAGCTGGTGCAAGGCTCCAATTAGTTATTTTCTATGGAGAAGAACCGGCAAGATACTCCTTCTGTGATTTTTGTATTGTATAGTCCAGCCACGTCTAATATGTGACCATCAAAACAAACTATAATGAACGGTTTGGTTAAGTTTTTAAATTATTTATGTAAGCTGTAACTACGCCAAAAGAACGAAAGTTTGAGTTTTTTTTCGATAAAAAGGTAAGGTCTAAGGTCCTTGCGTGCACATATCAGCAGCTCAATAAACGGATGCAATATACAACATGTGACTGTTCCTAAAAGACCCTTGAAAACTCATTTAGCCTGAGTTTTATGGGGAAAAAGCCCACTTGTATCTAATACTGTATGTATATTCGCAGTACGTGCAGCACGTAATAGTTACGGTTGAATCGAAATTCTCCCGTTTCTCACTTCCGCCACTGCTGAAACCCGATGGGTTGCTGGCTCACACCGCTGAGGAGAAAGCAAACTTGTTTGCCTCTCTTTTTGCGGAATCTTCTCGTCTGAATTCTAGTGACGCACGGCCACCTGTTTCTCCTGATGGATGCGCGACGAGGATGTCAGATGTCCGTATCCATCAAAAGGACGTTCGTAGGGTCCTGCGTAACCTCGACGTAAACAAAGCTAGTTACCCCGACGGGATACCAGCAATTGTACTTAAAACTTATGCGCCTGAATTGTCTCCGGTCCTGACACGCCTATTTCGCATCTCATATGAGACAGGAAAAGTGCCGATTGCTTGGAAGCAAGCTAACGTGCAGCCAGTGTCCAAGAAGGGCAGTCGAGCTGACCCAGCAAACTACAGACCCATCTCTGTTACGTCCGTCCTCTGTAAGAGTATAGAACAGATGCTTAAAAAGAAACTTCTGGCATACCTATAAGCTAACGACATCCTCAGTGACCGGCAATACGGTTTTCGACAAAATCGGTCCACTGGGGACCTTCTAGCGTAGGTATGCCATTCACATCTGGAACGAGACCATTAAGAGGCATGGGGAAGCGCTTGCCGTCTCCCTTGATATCTCCAAAGGCTTTCGATAGGGTCTGGCACGAAAGCCTTATTGCTAAGCTTCCTTCCTTCGGTCTACCCACTGGTCTATGTAATTGGATCGCAGACTTTTTAAGGGATCGATCCATCCAAGTGGTTGTTGATGGCTGCTAGTCCGGACAAATGGATATTAATGCCGGGGTCCCTCAGGGGTCGGTCATCCCACCCATACGCACAAAACGTTTTAAGAACACATTTATTATGCGTACAGCCAAGGAGTGGTATTCCTTGCCGGAGTCTGTGTTTCCAGATAGCTACAACTTAGGGGTCTTTAAGTCAAGAGTGAATAGGCTACTTCCAGGCAAGCGTGCTCCATCGTCGACCGCATCATCGCTTACCATCAGGTGAGATGGTGGTCAAACGCGAGCCTATCAATAACGAAAAAAAAAAATTTTTTGTTCCCGTCTCAACTGAAGGCAAGCGATGACGCGGTCGAATAGTAATGAATATCTGCGATTTCTCGAGAAGAAAATTCGGATAAGCGTGGCATCCCGAAAAACACAATAACGGCGAACGTTTTGCAGCGACCAACTGAAACTGTGATGTTTGTTGCAAGCTGCACTGCGTTCAAAAATGAGATTAGTTAACTCTAATGACGTCATCGGGTAGATACTCTAAGCTCGCATTTTTGAACACGAACGTAGAGTTCAACTGTCAATGCCAAGGAACTGTCAAGACACGCTCGGAGTTATAAAAGAACGACTCTGGGTTGCAACTCGAAGTTACTCTGGTTATTTTTGAACGCAGCCCAGCATAACAATTTTACCTTTGCTTTTATCTATGGTATTAAAAATATCAAACATAACCTGAAATTCAAAATAATGTTAGTCTAAAATGTGTTAATGTCAAAGTCGTCAAAAAAATTCAAAAACATAAAACACTAAGAACACAGTGAGATACATTTACTTAATAAGTTTTAAATAGTAACTATTCTTAATATGTCTTTTCTGCTGAGACTCGTGCGAAATTTGACATTTCCACAATATCCAAAAAACGTAATATCATCAGTTAATTTAGTAAATAGGATACAAGAATGTAACAGAAGCTTTCATTGTACCTCATATCTGAGTGTTAGAATGTTTATGGAACATGAAAATAAATATGCTTATAGTATTCTGGAAGACAAAGGCTATGCTGTTAGTTTAAATTGCAACATCCAGCAACAAAGTTTAAGTGAAGAGCAATTTCAAGAAGCACTAAAAGTGGATTGGTCCAAGAGGTCTTACCGTGAAGCTATAGAGATTTTTCCTAAACTTGGTTTATATTGTTCAGAACACAAACTATGTATATCAAATAAGATTTTTGATACATACATAGATCATCTTACAGACAGTTTACAATTTGCTTCTGATAAAGAGTTGGAATTTATGTTTCATGCCATAAATAAGTGGCCCGAAACAGAATCAATCAGAACTCGGAACTACATAGAAGTATGGGCGGCTTTGGATGATGAGTGTTTAAACAGAATTAAGAATTGGTCATACAGTGACTTACTGTCATTTATAGCACTTTTCTATATGATTAATGTCACAAGATATAGTGAATTTTCTAATAAAAGCATTAACAAATTAGCCAGTAAAGCAAAACAACTAACACCTGGGCAAATTGTACAAACTATGTTTTTTATTGGAGTATGGAGAAAATCACCATTTGACATGCACAATTTAGAAGTTGAGGTATACCAAAAATACTCATTATTTACTGTTGATGATTTAGCTATTATGTGCATGGGATTCTTCAAAAGTAAAACACCTGTTAGAAATATGGACTTAATACTGAAAATGATTAATACAGTCATTGCAAACTCAAAAACTATTCATGAAGTATCCTTAGCAGCATTATTGAAAGTGATTCGATATTCAACAAAATCTACTCTTGATGACAGAATATACAAATTGCTGGAAACATTGCAGCATGAAGTGCCTCGGCTTTCAGTGATGTGTAATGTACACATAGCTCTAGTGGGAACTTCTACTTTAAATTTACATGAAGAGTGTTTACACAAAATTGCTGAAACTGTTATTCAATCCATGGCCCAAACAAGGATTAAAGACCTTGAAAGATTAGTTTTAAGTTATGGTACATTTAACTTAATACCTCAAACAAAAGAATGTTTCTTCTCCAAAGTTATGGATGAATTAAGAAGTCCTGAAAGAAGACCAGAAATTGCCACTCATGGCAGATCATATGCATGCTGCATAGCCTATTTAACTCTTTTAGGCTTCTACCCAGTAGATCTTATAAACAAAGTTTTGAGTGAAGAATTTTTAGAAGAGACTTATGGAAAGTATTGTTACAACTATGGGAGAGAAATTCTGACATTGAATAATGTTGCAGAAATCTTTTGCAGTGATTCTCAAGTAAATCGTCTTCCAGACAAATATATTCAAATTATGGCAAAAAAATATACAGATTATATACCAAATGAAGACCATGTAAAAAATTATAATGTTACTGAAAGGATGGTTTTAGACATTATGAAAGTATTGAAAGTAATTCGTGGTGGAAATGAGTATGTAGTTGGTGAACACATCTTACCTCATCATCAAAGAGGAGGTATAAATACATACTGTCATATACAAATAAATACCTATTATATAGTGGAATATATTAAATTAAATAAATACCAGTTCTCTGATTCTAATAATGCCTTTTTTCTTTCAGATGTAATCATTTGTAATGATCTTAGAGGATCACCAGTAGCAGTCAATGCTGTATTTACAAACAAAGACTTTGGACTAATACGAAGGCCTCCTAATAATAATAATGTCTGGATAGCATTAGTGATAGCTGGCAGAAATGCTATAATACATGGTACTGACAATGCAACTGGTTTTTTTACAAGTAAAGTTAAACAACTTGAAGCACTGGGTTATCATGCAGCACTGGTAAGAACATTATAAGTGAATAAACAAACAAATAATACTAGATCAAGTAACCTTAGATATTTGAATGCATAGCTGCAAAATATTGCTGACATATTTGGCTACCAAGTTCTCAAATAACATTTTTTGCCTCTATTATCTCAGTAATGCAACAAATAAGTCACTATATCTCAGGTTATTTTTGTTTCTTGATATGTCATTGCTTTATCATTGTCCACTACAACATTGAAGAAAAACTGGGCAAGTGCTAGTCAGACTCGTGCACTGAGGGTTCCGTACAAACTTGAAAGGTCAATTGCGGTTTACGATTTATGACATATTAAAAAACACTTCTTACTAGATCTCATTCAAACCAATTTTCGGTGGGAGTTTGCATGGCAGGTAATGTTCATCATATATTTTTTTAGTTTTATCATTTTCTTATTTTAGAAGCTACAGAGGGGGGGGACACACATTTTACCACTTTGGAAGTGTCTCTAGCGCAAACTTCCATTTAGAAAAAAAATTATATTAGAAACCTTAATATTTTGAAGGCCTATCCATAGTTACCTTACACATATGTGTTTGATTAAAAAGAATTTTTGAGTTTCAGTTCTAACTATGGGGAACCCCCAAAATTTATTGTTTTTTTTTTCTATACATCTACTTACCAAGTTTCAACAATACAGTTCTTATAGTTTCGGAAAAAAGTAGCTGTGACATACGGACCGACAGACATGACGAAACCATAAGGGTTCCGTTCCGTTTTTTGGCATGTGGCTACGGAACTCTAAAAATCAAAAACCAATTTGGTTCAATGCCCTTTACAAGTATATAACAAGATGCTACTTAACAAGGAGGAGCTGTATTTAAAAACTATATTACTTTTTCAGGTGCCCTGGAGTAAATACTCGAAATTGAAGTCAACGGAAGAAAAAGAAAGTTACATAAATAGCTTAATTAATGATTCACTAAGGAAAAACAAATAAATCTGTTTCCACAGTCGGAAAAACTGTTTTATTAAACCCATTTAACTTTGGTCCTCCATAATGTACTCATAAATTAAAATAAAAAATACTTCTTTATAAGCTATGCACATTTAATCGAGATTCTGAATGACAACAATTTTCTCAAAAAGGGTTTTAAAAAAACGTATATCCTGGAACAGGTTTTGCGAAATATTCGAGTAAATTACGAAATTACCGAAAGCTAACAGAGTTTTCAGGCGTTATCTCTCTTTTTTCGCATTGCCTCTTCATCAAACGTCACGTTGGATTGCGTTAAACCATGCTCGACGATTCAACGTTAACGGTAGGCGAATGGAAAAGCCCTCTTAATAAATTATTTTTTCCTTCTTTGCCCTATTTTGCCAAGCTAAAGATAGATCATACCACACCCCGCGCTTGGCCGTCATCAATGAGAGAGAATACAGTACTTTGTATCCAGTAGAATACGGATGTAACACTTTCTAATGCTTTTCTAGTAGGTGTTTGGCAGCAAATGTCTCAAGTCAGCCTTTTCAGCAAGCTTCGCTGGAGTAGTTAATACTACAATAAAATTCTCAGCACCTTTTTAACGAGATCGCACTTGTTTCGGTGATTCCACCTATATAGACCAAGATCCCAGAACTGTCTGACATAACTTATTTCCACATGGATGAAACCTTAGGTTCTCAGTAGCGTCTCATGTGCTTTGAATACCTGTGTGCTTGTGGAGCTCTTCCTTGGAGCCCCTGGGCAGGTACTACCAGGTGAGAAAGGGAACTTAAAATAAGAGTAACTTAAATTTTTATGGCTGATTTTTGTAGATGTTTTGTAGACACTTTAAGTTTCACTTCTGTCAGACACTTTAAAGCTCAAATAAAATAAATAAACTTTACTTATTTTTAAATGTCTGATTGTTAAATATGTTATTAAGGTAACCAAAGTTATATTTATTCGTAGTGACCAAACATCCCCTAAACTCAAAAATTATTTAACCGAGAGTATGAGCGCGGGAGCACGCATGCGTTTCAGAGCGAGTGAGACGATTACTTACCTTGATTATTAACCAAACATCCAGTCAGTGCATACTGACTGGATGTTTGGTCACTAGAATTTGTCTGACTAATGAAATATAACTTTTTAATATGTACCATCTTTGTTGTGGGGCTGGCCCTAGGCCAGAGCACTTCGACCCTTCTGGATCTTTTGTGCTAAAGGTAATAGGTACCATAATAACATATTTAAAAATCAGACATGTAAAAATAAGTAAAGTATCTCGACTTTTTGTGGAACTTAAAGCGTTTGACCGAAGTTTTGGTCCATGGAAAGTGTTAAGATACTACTTAGAATAATATTCTACAAAACATATATAAAAAAATAAGTAACTCGTTATTTTTAGTTCCCTTTCTCACCTGGTACCTGCTCAGGGGCCCCAAAGGGGAGCTCCACAAGGACACAGGTATTCAAAGCACATGAGACGCTACTGAGAACCTAAGGTTTCATCCATGTGAAAATAAGTTATGTCAGACAGCTCTGGGATCTTCGTTTAATAATCCAGCCTCCCTATCCATGTTACGATCGTTTCGTTTGCGTCGAACGCCTTGAGTAAGCCACGCCTCCGATTCCTTTGTTCTGACGTCACTTGGTCAGAACAAAGGAATCGGAGGCGAGGCGTTGGACGAAAACGAAACGATCGTAACATGGCTAGTGGGGCAGTTGTGCAGACACTTGATATTCTAAACAATATCAATTATATACAAATTTCCACTAAGAAAAAATAAATAAATCTTTAAATTCCCGCGGCGATCCTAGTAATAATAAATAAGAATAAATTTGCAAATAATTAAAACTGCCACTGCACTTTGAACTCGAAAAAATCTCGCCAATAACTCAGGAAGCGATTGTATTCTCAATATTCTCATTCACGATAGCATTAGACAAAAGACGTTCATAGAGGCAGGTGTGTACAACATTTATTTTTCGAGATAAATTCAAACAATTTGAATTAATAATGATTTCAATGTAAAATTTTAACATTACCTACTTTGATAAAGATTATTCTAAGATTTATTATTTCATTGATATTTACATTTAAAAATACTAACTATAATAACAATAAAACAAAAAAAATATAATTATTAAAATAAAGTTTTATTCTATTCTATTCTAATATCAACTAACTAAAATCAAACTAAAATATGGCGTCAAAAAACTCTTCCACATCGCTGTCGACGGATAATGTGTCCAAAAGACTGGCGGCATGGCCACGCCGTATGGCAATGCTTATCCGGCTTATCCTCTGTCCGAGGCAAAAGCCAGCCCTTGGGTCAGGCAAAGTGTCAACTACCCGTTTTATAAGATCTAAAAAAAAAAAAGCTTTAAAAAATTTTATAAATGTAATAGTTTTTTTTTAATAAACATAACTTTATTTCAAACAAATAGACATTTCTTTCAAATACCGTATCAACAACTTTCCTCCTCACAAAACATATGAATTGTACACGACACAAGGCCACAAGATAATTATCTAACATTCATACAAATAGAAATAACTAAAATTATTTATGTAGTTTAATTAAAAACGTTCCAGGTCTTAATGCTATCGATCAAGAATAGAGTCTAGATATCTATGGATAGTAACTTATTTTTATTATGCCCTATTTACACATAAGTGCCAGTGAAAAAGATACTCTGTGGCGAGTGATGAGGATGTTTTGTGTGCTTGCAACATTGTTTTGAACTGTCCGCCAGTCCGCCCAATTTGAGGATCAAACAATTAATTTGTCTATGGTAACGCATCAGCAGCAGCTTGCGGATTGCAGACAACGGGCGGATAATTTTCGCGCCCGGTTTTGGTCGTAAAGTAGAACATAAAAGAAAACGTTGTTCATTACGCTATGTAAAATCGCTCAAATCGAGTAATCTAAATTATTCATAAGTGATATTTATTCTGTATTATCATGTCTCAAACAGAGGAACCTATGGACGTTGCAGATGTTGGTGAAAATTCAGTAGGTTTCACTAATCACACTTTCTTTTATCATTCATTGCAAAGACTGGTGTTTTAAAACTTTATTATTTTTGTAACAGAATGGGTCCTCGAGCGATACTACGTCCTCGAGGGGTAAGGAAGGTGACTTCGAAAGTAAAATTGAAACTGATCGTTCGAAGAGATTTGAGTTTCTGTTGAAGCAAACAGAAATTTTCTCTCATTTCATGACAAACACTCCTAAATCTGGTGGCAGCCCACCCAAACCAAAAGCCGGTAGACCTAAAAAGATCAAGCAAGACGTTGACCCGGGAGGAGGATCAGCTGGAGAGTAAGTAATAATAAAACTAACCTTCACCTTGCCATTACAAACAAACATTAAAAATGTGCTTTGATAATGTTCACAAAAGTATCAATATATTATGGTTTTCATTATTAGAAAATTTTGTGTCTGCATAATTTGAACTGTGTTGTGACACCCATTTTAACTATTTACTATTATAGTTAAAATTGTTAGTATTTTTTTAATTTTGAATATTTTGTTTAGCCATCGCCACCGAAAGACTGAACAGGAAGAAGATGAGGAGCTGCTTGCGGAAACTAACACAAAAGTTAAATCAATATTCCGATTTGAAGCATCTCCACACTACATCAAAAATGGTGAAATGCGTGACTATCAAGTAAGAGGTCTTAACTGGATGATCTCACTCTATGAAAATGGTATCAATGGCATCTTGGCTGATGAAATGGGTCTTGGAAAAACTTTACAGACTATTTCTTTGCTTGGTTACATGAAGCACTTCAAGTAAGTATTCATACATTAAACCCATCACTCAAAAAATATTGAGCTTTTTATTTAAAGGGTATTTATCCAAGAACGTAAATAAACAGTTCTTCATTAAGTAGTCTGTAAATATCGAAAATAAGCAAACATTTCCCCTATACCTACCTATAATAATACAAGCTCGATCGGTTAAACACTGAAACAAAAATTGATGATTTTTGAGGAAATGATATTTACTTATTTAATCATCATTAAAAATACATTACTGGTTTAAAAAAACATTCTGGTGTACAGCCAGCATTGTCTCCCTTGCTGTATGATAGTTGTAAGTTCTCCCAGGATTACTGTAATAAAGTATTCCACATCATAATCCAGGCTGTGTTTGAACCAAATATCAGGTGTATAGATATACCTATATCCACATTTTTACCTGATCAAAGTAGGTTGTGTGTATGTGTGGGTCTGTATATGGCTTCATAGCTTCTAAGGGGAAGAACCGATTTTGATTTAGTTTTCTTTGTAAACCCCAAGTGATGCCGGTGTTCACTCTCTCATTGTGTTTCTAGTTATGGTATTTGAAAGGTATAATAATAATAGGTGGTAATAGGTGTCTTAATTGAAAATGTTTTAGCTATAATTCAAGAAAATCTGTTGAGCCATTTCTAGATCATCAACTCTTTTCTAGTTTTTATAGCCTAGAATCTGCGGGATACTCAAATCCTCTCTTATACCTATAAAAAGCAGAGGTATTGTGTTTGGTGTCATTGAAATGGTATCACTTGACAATGAATATGTTGTTTACATAGAGGTGGTTTATCAAGGTTAGATGGTGAAGCATAAAACAGAAAAATGTTAAATTGTAGAGAGATTGGTAGCTAATTTCACTAGTTCAATTTATATTATTTTATATTGTGTTGTGACTCTTCTAAATGGTACTATTTAGAAGAGTCGGTCATAGGATTTCTAGTAACTATTAGGTATAAAAAGCATGAAATTAAATTAGAATTAAAAAAAAACCCTCAGCACAAAAAAATGCTTTCATATTACTTCTACTTTCTTTATACTATAGGAATGTTCCTGGGCCACATATTGTTATTGTCCCAAAATCAACACTAACAAATTGGATGAATGAGTTCAAGAAATGGTGCCCGTCTCTAAGAGCTGTTTGCCTAATTGGCGACCAAGAAACAAGGGTAAGTTCTGTTATTGAGTTTGACGAATTTTATTTTGCAACTGAGGTATTGATAACTATTTTGCCAGGGTAATGTGGTAACACATTTTGTGGTAGATCTAAAATGTTAGTGACTCTAACGAAAAAAAAATTATTAGTACATTACAATAATATTATCTCATTATATGATTCAAAGAAAGATTCAAAAGCATTTATTTCAAATAAACCATTTACAGGCACTTTTGAAATATCAAGAAGTCAGTTAGTCAGAAAAAAAAAATGATGCTAATTGCACATTCCAAAGCGTAGATCTCTATGGAGAAGAATGTGCAAGAAACTCCATGGACACTCTTTTCAATCATGTTTTGTAATTACAAATATCACTGTTACATGTTTCTTGTCGTTATCGTGTGAGAACAATGTAAATACAGTAAAAATAAAAACTAAATATAGATATTAAAATAGCAACTGGCAGCTAAGAGATGACCAGTCTCAACTGACAGCGCCCGTTCACGAACATGACGCCAATATTAGCACCACTCAGCTCAACCATTTTGAAAGGAACCGAATGATCCAACACATGCGCCACCATCAGTGAGACATTTAAGTGAGCATGACAAACTCTCAACTGCCGTGCTCATTTATGTCAAACAAGTCCAATAGGAACATAAAAAACCATAAAATAGCTCCATGGTACTCACATTTACAAACTTTGAAAATAAATGCTTCTACATTATACAATACTTATAATATATTACAATTCCCAAAAAAAAAGCATTAAAAAATAATAATAATAATTTCCAAACTAATCAATTTGTATACCTCGGTGGTAGAGGAGCTGGACCAGCATTGAGCCAAGCATTTTTATCTTGAATATAATCCTCCAACTTATAATATGCTTGCCTGCATAGTGTGCGTTTAATACAAGATTTAAACTTCGTTTCATTGAGTTCTAATATTTGTGGAGGTATTTTATTATAACATTTCAAACAGTACCCCATGAAAGAAGAGGCCACTTTAGCCAGTCTAAAACCTGGTGTCCAACCAGGTTTAGGTTTCAGGTAATTGGTCCCTATTTCTTGTAACATAATTATGTCTATCGCCTCTTTTGCTAAAAAGATGAAGATTTTTTCTAACATCCATGATGTTTTCATAAATATATTGACAAGGCACCGTCATGATGTTAATATCCTTAAACAGTTCCCTTAGAGAATCGCACTGGCGAAGATTGTAAATAGCTCTGATAGCTCTTTTCTGTAGTATAAAAATTGAGTCAATGTCTGCAGCCCGTCCCCATAGTAAGATACCGTATGACATGATGCTATGAAAATAACTAAAATAGACTAGTCTAGCGGTATCAACATCCGTAAATTGGCGGATTTTTCTAACAGCATATGCAGCTGAGCTAAGCCGTCCTGCAAGAGATTTTAAATTATTGAACTAAGTTAAAGTTCATATAATGAGATAATATTATTGTATTTATTTTGGTACATTAATTTAAACTTCTATACATCTACTATACATATATAAAATAAAATTATCTGTTTGTAATACCAACATATTTTTTTTTTGTTAAATGCACATGAAAAAAATAAAATTATTATTTGATAGCTATACAAAAACGTAATTTTAAAAAGTCAGTTTGTTGATTTTGACAAATCTCCTAAATGGCTGGACTGATTTTAACGGGACTTTCACTGGTAGATAGCTGTTATGTTATAAAAAATAAGTTACTTCTATTTTAGAAAAAAAATCAAGGTTCCATTATAGAAAAAACATATTGTAACCAAATGGTATTGTGCTGTTTTACGAGTTTGACGAGGACGAAGTCGCGGGCACCAGTTAGAATATTTTATTTCATTGGCCTACACAGGCACGTCAGAAGCTAGTACATACTTGGTTCCAATTGTTTTATCCATATTATGGTTTTCATCTATAACAGTTCCACAACTAAAATTGACCAGAGAAGTGATTAAAATGTCTAGTGATTTAGTAAAATGAAAAATTAGTTTTCGTTTTGTCATTTCTTAGAGTTTAAGGAATCAATTTCAGTCACCCATTGATGTGTGCTTATTACAAAAAATATTATGTCATTAATTTAAATTCTTCAATTTCTTATTAGAGCACATTCATTCGAGAAGTCCTCATGCCCGGTAACTGGGATTGTTGCATCACTTCTTATGAGATGATTATTCGAGAACGATCAGTTTTCAAAAAGTTCAACTGGAGATATATGGTGATTGACGAGGCTCACCGAATCAAGAATGAAAAGTCAAAGCTTTCTGAGCTGCTTAGAGAGTTCAAGAGTATGAACAGGCTGTTACTGACTGGAACTCCACTGCAGAACAATCTTCATGAGCTGTGGGCACTACTCAACTTCCTCTTACCAGATGTATTTAATAGTTCTGATGTAAGTGACACTATGCATTAAAGTTACAGTGTTCAAACATTTATAAAGGTTATGTGTCAAAATCATTTCATAAATATTAAACTTTCAGGACTTTGATTCCTGGTTCAACACTAATGCGGCTCTTGGTGACAATCAACTAGTATCTCGGTTGCATGCTGTGTTGAGGCCATTTTTACTTCGACGTCTTAAATCTGAAGTGGAAAGGAAGCTTAAACCGAAAAAAGAGGTGAAAGTATATGTAGGTTTGAGTAAAATGCAAAGAGAGTGGTACACTAAGGTTCTAATGAAAGACATTGATGTAGGTAAGTAAAAATGCCAACATATTTTTAATTATTTAATTATGAAAAGTTAATAACATTCTAATCTTGTTGCTAAATAAATTAAAAACCATTAAAATAATGATTTTGATCATAGTGAATGGTGCTGGAAAGGTTGAAAAAATGCGTCTGCAAAACATTCTCATGCAGCTTCGTAAATGTTGCAACCATCCGTACCTTTTTGACGGAGCGGAGCCTGGCCCGCCTTACACAACAGACTTGCATCTCGTATACAACTGCGGCAAACTCGCCATCCTTGACAAGTTGCTGCCCAAGCTGCGAGAACAGGACTCAAGGGTGCTCATATTCTCACAAATGACCAGGATGCTGGATATCTTGGAGGATTATTGTCTTTGGCGGCAATATAAGGTATGCATCGGCCTAATTTTACTTACATACCATAAAAATCGTGTATTTGTGATTATTTATTTTAATATTTTCAGTATTGCCGATTAGATGGTCAAACACCCCACGAAGACAGGAATAGGCAAATAGAAGAGTACAACGCCGAGGGGAGTGAGAAGTTTGTGTTTATGTTGTCGACGCGCGCCGGCGGTCTCGGCATCAACTTAACGTCTGCAGACGTTGTCATCATTTACGATTCTGACTGGAATCCACAAATGGACTTGCAGGCTATGGACAGGGCTCATCGTATTGGACAGAAAAAACAAGTAAGCACCATTAAAAGGATAAAAACAACCTTTTGAGCAGGTTTATTGTTAAAATGACGAGAACTTAGCAATCTAGTTAACATGGCAAACTTATTGTTTTTAAGGTGCGAGTATTCCGACTCATCACAGAAAATACCGTGGAAGAAAAAATTGTAGAACGCGCCGAAGTGAAGCTAAGGTTAGACAAACTTGTAATACAGTCAGGCCGCCTGGTCGACATCAAGAGTCAGCTCAACAAAGACGAAATGCTCAACATGATCAGGCATGGCGCCAACCATGTGTTCTCGTCTAAAGATTCAGAAATCACTGAAGAAGATATTGATGTCATATTAGCTAAGGGAGAACACAAGGTAAGGAGGTTCATTTACGACGATCTATTTATTACATACATTAAAACATGAATATACCAGTTATTTGTTTTTATAGACTGAAGAATTGAAACAGAAGCTGGAGAGTCTAGGAGAATCATCTCTACGGGCTTTCTCGATGGACACTCCCAGCGTCACTACAGATTCTGTCTACCAGTTTGAAGGTTTTCTTCAAAAAAGTAGTTAATGTAAATCTTAATTTTATGAATTGAATTACTAATTGATTTTATTTTGTTCAGGGGAGGATTACAGAGAGAAGCAGAAAATTTTACCCATTGGTAATTGGATAGAACCGCCTAAACGCGAGCGTAAGGCTAACTATGCGGTGGACGCTTACTTCCGGGAGGCACTCCGTGTTTCCGAACCGAAGGCGCCAAAGGTACAGGTAAATAAGTGTAAAGAGCTAAATGCGGAGGTCAGCGCAGCAGTCTACTTTTGGTGGTGGTTCTATGGCAATATAATTATCATCTAATTCATGTACTTATATTATTATGTAAATTTATTAGCTCTTTATACTGGCATTAATGTAGGACACACTTTGTTACTGCTGTAAGTTATTTATTTAGCCTTATTTCCTATTTAAATTAAAAATAGACTATCACTTTCAATTCACGCACTATCATTTACACCGCCATCCAAAAGTTAGGGAATGAGCCAAGTAAAAATCAAATGAAAAAAAACCGGCCAAGTGCGAGTCGGACTCACACACGACAGGTTCTGTAGCAATATCTATAAAACGGCAAAAAAAATACACGTTTATTTTATGGGAGGCCCCTCAAAGATTTATTTTATTCTGTTTTGTAGCCTTTGTTGTTATAGCGGCAACAGAAATATATCATTTGTGAAAATTTCAACTGTCTAAACTATCACGGTTAATGAGATTCAGCCTGGTGACAAACGGACGGACAGCGGAGTATTAGTAATAGGGTCCCGTTTTACCCTTCGTGTATGGAACCCTAAGACTAAACCTTTTTTTTTTTCATTGGAATATCATTGCGAAACACTGTCCCAAGACAGGATAACTTAGTTTAAGGGACAGAATTTAATATATTGTGTACAGATTTCTACAGCATCTTATGTAAAATTTCTTTACCATTTAAAAAAATTGTAAACATAAAGTCGTAAATCTGTATTTTGGGAAATAAAGGTATTTATTAAGCCGTTATATTGATCTTAAATTAACTAATTCCTACCATCGGCTATACACCCGCTTGAAAGTAAAAAATAAAAGTCAGTGTCACTTAGTGATAAAGTAGCATTCTATGGTGAAAGAATTTTTTAAATGGGCCCAGTAGCTTTTAAGTTTATTCATTAGTATTATAAACAAAAATACAAACCATCCTTTTGATAATTATTAGTATTGATTTTTACTGCATATTGTCGGCGATGTTTTATTTAAAAATAGATGTCCAGATTTTTGGATGGTAGTGTATATATTTTAAATAAATATACATATTTTATAATGCTTATAGTTAGTTTGGGGTTATGTTTATGTTTGATTATATGATAATTTGCTTTTCTCATGTTTAGGCCCCACGTCCTCCGAAGCAGCCGATTGTACAAGACTTTCAATTCTTCCCGCCGCGCCTTTTCGAACTTTTGGATCAAGAAATATACCACTATCGTAAAACACTAGGGTAAGGTTTAATATCAGATTTTAGATTGTACAAAATGTGGCAGATGACTAGGATGATATTCATAATGTTGATTATATATTTTTTTTAGGTACAAGGTTCCCCGTAATCCTGAACTTGGTCCTGATGCTGCCAAGATTCAAAGAGAAGAACAACGTAAGATAGATGACGCTGAAGCACTCACAGAAGAAGAGATACAAGAAAAAGAACAGTTATTAACTCAAGGTATGCTTATTTAACTGTTTTAAAAATGCAATACAACTATTATCATTGAAAATTTGCAATGAAATTGACACAAATTCTTCATCCATAGGGTTTACTAACTGGACAAAGCGAGACTTCAACCAATTCATCAAAGCCAACGAAAAATACGGAAGAGATGATATTGAAAATATTGCGAAAGATGTTGAAGGCAAAACTCCAGAGGAAGTTAGTAAAACCAATTACTCAGGATGATATAATTGATCAAATCTTAATTATTAATGCATCATCTATTTTCAAGGTTATGGAATATTCAGCAGTGTTTTGGGAGCGTTGTCATGAACTTCAGGATATAGACAGAATAATGGGACAAATTGAAAGAGGTGAAGCCAAGATACAGAGGCGCGCGTCTATCAAGAAAGCGCTCGATGCTAAGATGGCGCGGTACAGAGCTCCATTCCATCAACTGAGAATCTCTTATGGTACAAATAAAGGAAAAAATTATGTTGAAGAGGAGGACAGGTGAGTTTCTTGAATTTATACTAATATTGTATCTGTACCATTACTGCTATAAAACAACTATCACTGCGTTCTAGGTTCCTAGTGTGCATGCTGCATAAGCTGGGCTTTGATAAAGAAAACGTGTACGAGGAACTCCGAGCGTCTGTGCACGCCGCGCCACAATTCAGATTTGATTGGTTCCTCAAATCGAGAACTGCTGTTGAATTACAACGCAGGTCAGTAGTTACTTAAGAAAAATCTTATTGACATAATTATTACGGGTAATAAAATAATACCACAAGCTTATTTAATAAATTCATTGACTCATTCCAGATGTAACACACTCATCACTTTAATTGAAAGAGAAAATCAAGAACTTGAAGAGAAGGAACGAGCTGAAAAGAAGAAAAAGAGTGGCGCCGCCAATCAAAATACACCTGGCGGAAATGCGACCGGTAAAGGCGCTAATACAAGCAAACGCAAAGCCGATAACACTCCAGACACAGCCCAAAAGCACAAAAAGAAGAAGAAATAAACCTCATTATGGTTTTAAACACGTGATTTGATGATCATAATTTCTTATGTAACGATTATTCACATTGTAATGGTAAATAAACCTACGGTCGTGATTACGTTCTTAGTTTTTCTTTTTATACCAATGAATCTATTTTTAAGACTAGTTATAGAGGTGCTCTAGGCGCGCACTCAGTTCACTGTTTGTGCTTCAAGATGTTCACATGTTTTTTTTGTAACTTTTCGAACCCTCGACATGGTCAGTGAACTGCTTTTCAAGTTTATTAGCGACACAGAAAAACGGCAAAGAAAAATCGTAAAAAAAAAAAACTACGAAGATTCACCCTTGGAGGGCAGCCTATATGAGTATAATGTTATAATGTACTCGGACTGCAGCGCTTATTGTAATTCGTAAATCCACAACCGACTCTAGTCGGCGACAAGCTCTCGAGGCATACAAGAGTAAACATAGCAAAGGATATATTTTTTTATTTATATTCCGCTGCATTTTAAACTGACTTCCATAAAAGGAGGAGGTTCTCAAATTGTCTAAATTTTAAAAAAATCTTGTTTAGCGATATCTTCACCAATTGAAACCGATGTAAATCAAAAACCGATTTTGACGATTCGTTTTTTGTTCCGATGAGTATGTCGACCAGGTTTTAATTTGGTGAAGATCTGATGAAGAACTTCGGAGATAGACCATGGAACACTTCAATAAACGGTAGAGTATCTTTCGGGATTGCTGCTCGCTCGTCTGTTTAAACATCACGCCAGTACTCTACTACATAGGGATACCGCAGATGTGTAAAGTTCATCTTTGTTAAAATTCCATGGGTTTATTAATTCGTGCATAACTTTTTGGATTATGAACCGATCATAATGATTCGTGTTTTGTTGTTGTTGGATTAAGTTATAACTCTGTAATAATTTCGTTACTAAGAAAAATCATCAAATAAATTCTTCCGCTCTGAATGGAGTGTCAGACTTTTACTGACTAACCCACTATGTTCTTTCAGCTGCCCTGTGCGGTCGAGGACCACAGTAACTCTTTCGGAAATTCCTGCAGCGTAGTAGTATAGAGTTCTTACTGCCCTATTCTGGACTGAATGTTCTATTTAAAAAAAAAAAAAAAATACTAGGAACTACTCCTGTATCGTGAGTGCGTCTACAAACAAGTATACTCACATGCACAAGACACCTAGAGCCAGGAACAATTATTTGTAGGCCATATAAATATTTGTTCTGTGCGGGAATTAGAACCCGCGATACGCAGCGCAGCAGATAATCACTCAAGCACCGCGCCAACAGTTTCCACTATCACTTTACCTACCTACCTGCCTCCTTGCCTGCCAGCCACCATGGGATCTGGAAGCAACAGGCCTTGCTCTCATGCACGATCTACGCATGGAGATGCAACGTCGGGGCGAAACTCCGCTGCCGCGACAAGTCGCAGCATGGCGGACGGAGTTCCGGCGGGTTCTCATGGTGAAATGGCGACAGCGACTGTCGCGACTCAGTGCTGGGCACGCCACCACTTATGGCGGTGAGTCCCCTCTTTGAGGCGTGGTTGGAAAGACCTCACGCGTCCTCACCTTCCGCATGACGCAGGTTCTCACCGAACACGGGAAGTTCGGGAAGTTCCTGCACCGAATTCGTGCGGAAGCGACGCCCGGGTGTCGCCACTGTGTGGACCGCCCGGAGGACACGGTGGAGGTGTGCCCCGCTTGGGAAGAGCAACGCCGTGTCCTCGTGGGGGTGATCGGCGGCGGCGATCTCTCGCGCCGGGCCTTGGTACAGGCCATGGTCCGGAGCGAGGAGGAGTGGCAGGCGGTCGCCTCCTTCTGCGAAGCAGTAATGCTAGCAAAGGAGGCGGCCGATCGCGTGAGGCAACGGCAACGGTCCTCACGCCCCAACCGCCGCCGGGATTCCGATCCCGATTTCCAGCCACCGTAGGCGCGGGCTTGCGGATGGCGGGCAATGGGTGGCCCGCCGTCCGACCGTCCGGACCAAGCCCAAGTCGTCGACGGCGCGTATTGTTCCACGCGCGCCTCAGGGAGATGTCAGCAAATTGTAGGGGCCCAGCAGGGTCGAAGCCTACTGGGGCCATGGGTAGTGTGAAAACGAAACCCGGACCCTGGGACGAAGGCAATGAAGGAACAGGAGTGGGTTTTTATTCAGTAAAAGTCTGACACTATCTCTCGCTCTGCCCAAGAGCGCTATTTGTCATAAGATGATTTTCCAACAAAAAAAAAAAAACCTGCTGGAAATGAACTTGAATCAACTCTGTTCGTAACACTCCGCGAGTCAATGTAAGTATAGTAGCAAAGCGGCGTTCTCAGTTCAGGGTAAAAACGTAGCGACACCCGCGGCGGCGCACGCCCTTCTTCGAGCATACGGCGATACCTGCTGCCACCGCTACTCTGGACTAGGCGTGGGCAAAGTGTGTCCTCTTTGCGATTGGTACATCGGAAAGATTGACGGAACATTTGTAACATCGGCTCAAATGAATCGCGATTTGTTACGTCGCGTCATTTACACTAATTTATTTAATGGAATTTAGATTTAAGAATAATTTTAAGCAATGTTTTTAGTTCAGGTCATTATGTAAATTATATTTACACTATTTACGTTTTAATTTGAATTTTAAAAAGACTGCAGGTCACTTAAAGTAACGAGTGTCTCAGGGTTCCAAATGATGCATTTAAAACAATACTGATGTTCCAATCTTTCGGAACAGTGAGTCGGTTCAGAAAAGTTACACAGGCCTACTCTGAATGCACCGCGTCTCCGTAAACAACATCGTACATTGCCATATGTTTGTTTGTGCGATGACGCTTCTCTGTAAACAGTAAAAACGCCCAACACGCCACTCTGCACGCGGCGCGCGACGACCCGCGTTTCCGTAAACAAGCACTCAGGGTGAAGGGTCGGGTACTGCGCAGCAAAAAGCGAACTTCACAACCGTCACTAGATTTGACCGTCATTAAGGATGTAAAAAATAGACTGTATAGAACATAAACGTTTATTTAAGAAGATCTATAAGGAACACTAGTTTTTATAAGACTAGTTAAGGGCTATTCAAATAGCATTGGTGCCTGCAACTCGAACCTGGTAAAACCACAAACTTACACATATTAATACATTGAGAAGCTAAACAATGCTACTTATATTTTTGCAAACAATTATTCGGTTTTTATTGACCACATACCTATACATCATTTTTTTTTTTTAGTTATCCTATATTAAGCAAAGACAGGACTTTCCATTGGTAAGTGTTTCAAACAAATATACCTTACCAATGTATTCAGTGGCCATTCATATCGGTATAAGCAAATGTGAGAAAGCATGTCAGACAAATATCAACATTAGCTTTGTTACGAATAATGTTCATATTCCCATGAAACTTCTGTGTTAACCTTGCCCCATATTTTATTCGAAATGCACACTAAATGCAGTACTATCTAGCTACATATAAAACTAATAAATCTGCCTTACACTCCCTTTCTCTACTAATAAACATATATTCTCTACTACAGTATTAGAATGCCTTTAATTCTAGTTTTAATTGCAAGCTATAGTAATAATGAAACATGTCAAAAAATTACATTAATATTGGATATGTCACCATATAATTTCAAACACCATTATCTTATGAAAAATAACGAGAAATGAGTAACTTTTACATACATTATAAATTGACGAATTTGGCTGAAGTTTATATCGTCCGCAGCTTCGCCTGCGTACATAAAATATAGCATAAGTCACTCAGGAATAAAGCATCGTTTCTATCGGTGAAACAATTTTCGCAATTTGACCAGTACTTTCAGATTACCTCCTACAAACGAAAAAGCAAACTTTACCTCTTTATAATATTAGTGTAGATGTAAAATGATCCAATCATAATTTACCGAGAATTTAAACTCTTGCAAGATTCATTACAATTTTACGGTGTTTGCAATTATCGGGTGACAGATATATTACGAAAATTTCAATTTGAAGAATCTCAAAGACTGACTAATTTCTACCATCAAAATAAAAATTATCAATATGACATTTTCCTATGCTATCTGATTAAATCACTGATTAGTAAGCTAAGTTCTAGATTAAGATTAGAGCTTAAAGCAATTGGTAAATTATCTTGGTTTAGGAAAGTTACAGCTTGTCAGGTTTATGTAGTGCACAATAACTTTATAAACTGATTTAAAAACAACTCTATTTTCAATAGAGGAAGACGCCAGCTTATTTCAAAATTTGCTCACAAAACAGGGATTTCCGGTGAGGAATAGTGCTTTACTAAAGCAAAGAATACCCATTACGGGCTGACGGGCACACTTGCCTGTGGAATATTTACTATGTAATCTCGCTACTAAAAGCTTTCTCTGATAATCACACACTAAATAGATATGGGACAGACTTACAGTATGGCGGATATGGCCCAAATGATACTCACAAGCAAGTCTGTCTAGATCCATTCTCAGCTTAATTCTTAGCAAGTGTTATTATTGGAAATTGTTACTCAAATATTTTCTTTATTTAGGGAAACTAGATTTTCCATTAATAAGCCTTATCAGTGCAGTTACATACTATCACACAGTTAGGGTTACCATCCGCCCGGATTTGTCCGGAAGTGTCCAGTTTTTAGTCTCCCATCCGTATTTTTGGACTTAGAGAGATTTCTTCTAGAAAATAAAGTTATAAATACTGAAAATCATTGCAAGATAAACAAAAGCATTTAAAGTATTTCCAGGACTTTCTAAATGGTAACCCTACACACAGTTATCACAGTCTTCAATATTTCCTATCTGTTGCACACAATCAGGTACTGTTAAAAAACAATGGTATAACAAACAATGCTTTGCGGTATCTGCATTAAATGAGACAATAAGATGGCAGGTTTTCCTCCTTAGGGTGAATTGCCATTTTCCATACCATCCTGGAAACTGTTTGCATTACTGTTAAATGGTGCTCCAAGCCCATACAGATGACCACTAGTACTTTCAATATTGCCATCAAAGAATATCTGCAAAGAATAATTTCGTTTGTTTTTGACACAAATCAGGTATAATCAAGTTAAAAAAAATCATTTGACAAATTACTTTTTTTGTGGGGCAAGTTAAAAAAAATCATTTCACAAATGTTTTTTTTTTTAACTTGGCCCACATTAGGAATTACTCCCGTATCGCGGGAGCGTTCATAAACTTATAATGACACATGAGACACCCAGATCCGGAATAACTATCTGTAGGCCATACAAATATATGTGCCGCGCGGGAATCGAACTCGCGACTCGCCCAACCACCGCGCCAACCGTGCCGTCAAATAAAAGTAAATAAAATAATTAAAGACATACTTCTTTGATTTTGAAAAATGCCATTCCAGTCAGATGTGAGTCGGAGCCAGCTTGGTGCTGCGGCCCCACTCGGCGCAGCTCAAGTTGGTCTGCCACCTCCTGCAGCCCTCCCTTCAAGTTTTTGCACAACTTCATTAAGTACTGTAAACAAATTTAGCTTGTATAAGTAACAAACCATGACAATGATCACAATATAATCCAGAGTATTATGTTGATACTTACTTTCACATCATAAACAGTAGGGAAATACAATCTCAGACTTTCAAAGAAGTCATTTTCTTCTAGTGGCAGATTCTGATCAGTCAAAATTTTAAGCAGATATCCAAAATCATAACCAGAATGAAAACTCAGCCAGTTAATATTGTCCATCAGAACAATACCTAAAACAAAAAGAAAAAAAAAAATTGTGAAAGTAGATTACAGTACTTTACATGAAGGACCGAATGTGAAATTACCTGAAGACATCAGGAGTTCAGCAAATTCTAAAGGTTCAATGCCATGCTCTTCATGTTCTCTGAATTGAAGACCAGAATTTTGCAGCAGATCGATCGAGTCTTGTGCATACATATCTTCTCTGAAAATTTAAATCTAATTAAATTTGCACTTTTATTAACATTAGACACTAGTATGTTAGTAGTATAGTGACCGACCGAAACGCGATTTGCAGCCGAAACCAAAACCGTAAACGAATGTTCGGCTACTTTTCCAATTTCGGCTTAACCGAAACTGACGTGGTAACAGAAAAACTGATAAAAACAATATTTCGATAGTTATTCTCAACTACATTTCGATTTAGTTATACCTACCTAATTATAAAGTTATAACTGCCATATACTAAATCACCGGATAAATCGACAATAACGAGTTACATTACAGCGCGAATATTCGTATCGCATTGTCGCGATAAAAACTTTTTATTCAAGTATTCGCGTTGTTGTTGTCTACATTAGCAGTCAATTGCATTTCTACGTGGTTGCGGTGGATAATTCATTTAAAATCAAATTACAAATACACTTGTACGAGTATCATTTTTAAAACATGAAAAACAAAAAATTGGGCAAGTGCGAGTCGGACTCGCGCCCTGAGGGTTGCGTACAAAATTACATAAAAGTAAACAGTTCAATTCTCGAATGGAGTTTTGAAGATTTTTCCGAACAGCCATATTTTTTTTGTTGTGACGTAACAACAAATTTACAGTTTTCAGATTTATTCCTATACCTGTGCTATAAGAACTTACTTTATGCAAATTTCAGGATTCTGGGTCAACGGGAAGTACCCTACGAATTTTGATTGCCTTGAGAGTGTCGAAATATACGTTTTTTGAGACATAAACGGCCGTATCATTTTTTTTTAGTTAACTTAGAAATTTGATTTTTTCCCAGCTTCAAGAGACTGCAGACTTGAGTAAGTAGTTTCAATTTCAGCTCGATACCTCCACGCATTCCCGAGATAAAAGGGTTTTGTTTTTTTTCCATTGAGGTTCGAAACTTTAAAAAGGAGAAGAAAGAGAAGATCGTGGCAGAAGCGGTTAAGTGTAGACAACACTCAAACGAATCATTGTCGCGACAAAACCCTTTCATGCGCGCCGGCTTACCAACAGTACTGCGATAGATATTCGTGTTCACCCGAATACTCGACCACACGATTACGAACTATTCAGTCACATTTGTCGCGATAACGCGAAAATTAGCCGAATCCCAATAATGTAGCCCAGGCGCAACACACATAATAAACAAATGAGTCAAGTCAGTTTTTAGTAGAGATGTGCCGAATATTTATTTTATATTCGGTATTCGGCAGAATTTTGAAATTTTCGTATTTGGCCGAATCATTCGGTTGAAGTACCGATTGTATTCGGTTTAATGGATCATTGTAAAACAGCCTAAATAAATTAAAGGAATCCCATATTCTAACAATCATATGTATTAGAAATCGTCTATTGCAAGGGGATTCTTATGCTTTTATGCATCATATCATTATTAATAGCACTTGTAGAAGCATTCCGACTAGTGCCCCCGCGAGAAAGGGCTGCGCTGCACAACGTGCATCGTACTTTTTTTATAATATTATCTTCGATTTCTTTGAAGATCTTCCACTTACGCGACTTTATCCGAAACATCCTAAACACCAAAAATGCAAATAGTTAAGAACTGCACTAAAATTTGGCACTCGTATTGTGTTTTCGAACGCATACACAATGACAGTGGCCTGGTGCAGCGGGTAGCAGGAGCTGCGGGAGGTGAGATACCATTCACTCCGTTCGCGCGCGGCGCTTTGGAAACCTAGCGTGTATAAACTTATTTGCGCGGCAAAACTATGGAACGGGGAACCGAATTATCTGGCAGTATATTTGATTCTGTAAGATCTTACCTAATATATTAAAAAAAAATATTATTTGGTATTCGGTTATTTGGTGAAACCAGTATTCGGCGCATCTCTAGTTTTTAGGCATCTATCATAACTAACATAAAAAGGTACTCTGTGATCATAACCGATAGCTCAAAGTCACAAGATTTGGTTGATGAGCCGAATATTCAGCCACTTTTATGCCAGAACCAATTTTTTTTTTTTTGCTGAAACCAAACCTTCGGACAGTCTCTAGATTGTATTATAAATGAAAATATCTATTTATGTATAGGCTAAAAGTAATTTTCTTTCTTTTACTCACTGCAAGTTAAACTTAAAATTAAATTGCCAAGTAGTGCAGCCTGGTGGAGTTTTACCATTTTCATCCATAAATGTTAGACCCAACTGAATAATCCTTAAAAGGTCCACATTGCATCTGGAAACATGATAGATTTGTGAAACATATTGATTAGCAACAATTATACAAAAAAAGCTTAAAATCAATTGTCATTTATTTAAATTATGCTGAGAATCAGCACTTATTGAATGTGTGTTATTTTGTTTTTAGTAGTTTATAGTAATAGTAAAAAATATTTATGTTACCTAGCCCACTCCAGATACCTTACCAATGAGAAAAAAAAACAAACAAATTGACTATGCTTAAATTAGTAAACCAAACTGAATATGAGTCTAACCATAAAAGGCATCCCCACTTACATGTGCAATGCTGGAATCAATTCAGAGGACTGTGACTTAATGTCACAAGTGATAAACTAGTTCAATCATAGATAAGTGAATAAACAATTATATCATTGTAACAATAACAATATCAGGGCCAGCCAGGAAAAGCAGTCGCCACAAGTAGCATCTGTTCACAAGCATAATGCTAAGATCTGCTTTAACCCCCCCCCCCCCACCATATTTGAGGGAAGGAGGTAACCGGATTCTCTTGCAAGCAGTCATTTAAGGCAACATTACCTATTTGTTGCCAGTTGCTTAGGCAATAATCAATTGTTGAGTTCACAACTCATTATAAAATATTAGGTATGTCTACAACTCAGGTCTACAAATGACTTAAAGTAATAACTAGCTAGGACCTTTATGGTGATATAAAGAAACAATAATAATATGAACTCATATAATTGCTCCATAAGCTAATTGTGGAGAAAGAACACTATAACATTATCTTGCGCTCAACACAGCATCCAACTATTCTTATTATATCTTATTGTCGAAGTCATTCTTAATGGAATAAAATAAAACTGGAGATAGAATTTTCGAACATATATCGAATATTCTATCTCCAGTTTTAATTTTATGAATAGATGATACCTCAAAAGCTGGTATTGATAGTCAGCAGTAGACCTAAATTCACCAATTGGTCTTGCAACAACTCCTGGGAATTCGGTATCCATGGCCACCCAGTGAAACTTCTGCACTACCTAGTGATAAAAGATTTGATAAATTTACAAAAGTGAGTGGTAGTTTCACGTTTCTAGGTTAATGGAAGCTAGTAAAATGTGTTTTTTGAACCTGGGAGCAAGTGTTGAACTATTCGTAAATATAGAAATAAAATGATATTGTTATCAGATAATTCAGTTAAAATGGAAATTTTGAAATGTATACCTTTCTAATAACATGAAATTCTTCATGAAGATTGTGATTCCAAACATTTTTAATGGAGCACTCATCTTTTATTGAGCTGGATAAAATGGATCCAAAACTAGCTGCAGGCATTTGTGATTTTATTTTTGAATTATTCTAGAAAGAGAGAAATTGAATAATAAACAACTTAACACAAAAAGTATTGGTAATTTAATTAAAATATTTCACTAATTTCGCTTTGTTTGTTTATAAAAATTAATGTCCGAATACCAGAGACATTTCTGTTTCTGTCTACTCTATTCTATAGACGAACGACTCTCCGTCTCTCTATTCCGCAGCTTATTCACTGGATTTCTGGGTCCAAGACAGAGGAGCACCTCTATGAACTAAGAAATCAGAACAGCACGACTCCAGACAGTATGATCTCTCCAAGTTCAGCTGACCCGAACCCGAATGGCAGCACTCAGTCACTCACAACGCGAGCGCTACGCCATAGAGTGGCTGTAGATTTTAACTCTATTCCAAAAATGATGTCGTTACGGTCGCTCTGTGAACTTATGAAAGTCGTAAGGTATAATTCTTTGTAAAATAGAATCAATAGAATAGGTTTTTTACGCTATGTTTTTTTTTTTAAATAGAGATTTTTGTTTAGATTGCTTTCGAAAAAAAAGTTGATATTTTATGGATAAGCTCCTTTAAATTCTTTAGGCGTCCATTACACGATAGGTTTTGCTGTCAGTTTTGCCACAGTCAATGTTTTGATTGACGAAAAACATACCGTCTAATGCGATGATTGAAGTTTGCATGGTATTGACTGACGAAAACCATCATTCATGATTGATGGAATTTATTGACACTTGCATGACCGTGTATTGGACGCCTTATTGAATTGGATAACTTTGTGGTTTGTGGGTAACAAGCTTAAGGGGTTCAGTATCCCTGCCAGGATTTTTTTAATGATGTACCTCCAGCTTTGTGAGCCAACGCGTTTATTGGATGAGTGTAAAAACAGTTCATAATAGTTTTCAATAGGATATACCATTCTAGCCAGTTTTACGTAAATTATTTGATTTCCCAGCATTGGAAATACAAAACGTTTGAAATCAACAAACACAAACAAACTTTTGGACAAATGCACATATTTTTATTGAAATATGATACTTTATTTTTATGCCATAATGTTAATATTTTAGAAGTAGTTTAATCAATAGATTTCTGATCTTTAGGCCAGTATTGGGAGAGGTGTGTTTATTTATTGGTTCATAAAATCCATTGATTGAACAAAAATTTTTCACCATGTTCAATTATTAGCTTTGGTCGTGATGATGTAGGTGACCAAAAAATGAATACAATACACAGTTAGAATTCATTCTTTTGAACTTATTTTTATATATTTTTTTCTTTTATTGTTCATTCAATTACCATGAGGTCCAATAAAAACGAATGCGAAAGGTCTCTATATACCTACCAAACGTTAAAATGAGCTCTTACGTCCGTTTTGCTATTATAAACTCGAAATATTGATTTAATTGTTCCTACTGCGACTGACTTTAATAATATTATTTTTTTATCCGCTGCGAATCTAGCAAACGACCCAAGACCTAGATTGACTTGACACTATACCAAAGATATCCCGGAACTTAGGCTGTGCGAGACATAATGGCTCTGAAACAGCATAGAAACATAAAAGAAATTACAAAAAATATACAACCGACTTCAAAGTAAAAAAAAAACACTGAAAAGTGCAAAATAAATTTAATTTCGGAAGTCGGTGTTTCTATAATAGTTTTGTCTCTTCGTTATTTAACACCGACTTCCGAAATTAACGTTATTTTGCACTTTTCAGTGTTTTTTTTACTTTGAAGTCGGTTGTATTTTAGTGGTGGTACCATTAACTAAAAAGTGTAAAAAACTTTTTACAAAAAATAATTACAACCAACTTCAAAGTAAAAAAAAAACACTGAAAAGCGCAAAATAACTTTAATTTCGGAAGTAAAAAAAAAATGTGTGGTACGAAATAAAATAAGTAGGGAGGTTATTAGTTTCCTTTAATAATAAGTGATAAAAATTAACAATCAATTGATCAAAATATGTGGGTAAATTAAAGTAGGTAAATCAACATACAAATTATTCAATAACAGCTATTTTTTGTTTGTACCATTATCGTCAGTATCAGATTGATAATAATGGATTCTATGGTGCTGATTTACACCTGAGTGATCGCATTTTTAGTAAGAAATTGAATTTTACCAAGCACTAGAAAAATCCACATTAAAACCAATATTACGCAACTAAATAGGGGTTTAAAACCATCAATTTTAGTGGAAAATCCACTAAGTTGGCAACACTGACCGTACGCTATTAGACTGTTTTGTCGACAAAATAGTCTTGTCGCAGACGAGTCTGTGACGTCGTAAGCAAGTCTAGACAGTTTTGTCTCAAGTATGCGCAGGCCCTTAGTCCAGGCGCACTGCACCGGCGGCACCAATGCATCATCGTGTGGCTGTGCTTTCAGAATTTAGAGAGAATCATAAAATGTAAATTAATGTTCTAAATGAAACAATTTGAAAATATTCAAAATTAATTGTATTTTAATCAATATAAAAAATAATTATTACGAAAGCTTAAAATTTATTAGAATATAAAATAAATTGATAAAACCTTACGAGGAAATAATAGTCTTAAATCTATAATTTCTATAAAATATACGAAATATGGATAAGTCTAAGTCAAGAAATTATTTTGACACTGTTTTGCAATAACAACCTAAATAAACTGTATAATTACTATTCACGCATGCATGGAATTTAATTACATACATAATTTTGATTTAATTGCTGATTAATAATTTATTATTTGTGTTTACATAAAATAGTGGACAAAACGAAGAGGTTTATTCACAGATGAAAAAGTTTAGTGATTACTTAAATGTCCAATCATCACACATAGTTGTTTTTTTTTTATATACACACTGCGCACGTTGATACGATGCTTTCACTCTGAGATATGGAACACTCGAGGTTGTGGTGTCAGGCTTATAACATGCCCGTTTTCTCCGGATCAAGAGGAGTTTCCGTTTTCGCCATTGTCCTGGAAATTGTTGACATTCACAGAGAAGGGTGCACCCAATCCATATAAATGTCCACTCGAACTTTCGATGTTGTCATCAAAGAATATCTGTAAGATATAAGCGCGTCGAAGTTTATTAGTATGTATTTATTAATATCCTCATTATTTGTTATTTATCAGATAATTTTAACACTTGAAATCTTCAAATGTAGGCTAACGGCGGTTTTCTGAATTGAGTATTTCGAGTTAAGCATGTCTCAAACCCTACTCAAAGTATGACAGATTTTCAGGCTAAAGTTTGAGCAATACTCAACTTCAAATGCTTAAATCAGAAATCGAGGGTAAGCAACAAAACCCGAGTTTTCATAAATTCGTAAGTGACTGTAAGTTTGTTTATAGCTCTGCTTCAACAATTTATTTACCTCTTTGATTTTAAAGAATGCCATTCCAGTGAGATGTGAGTCGGAGCCAGCTTGGTGCTGCGGCCCCACTCGGCGCAGCTCAAGTTGGTCTGCCACCTCCTGCAGCCCTCCCTTCAAGTTTTTGCACAACTTCATTAAGTACTGAAATACACAATGATAAACAAAATAAATAAAAGCATGCTAAAATAAGATAACAAAATATTTTGAATGGGTACACTTCAAATTATATGTATAGCGAAAAATATTCTGAAGTGAAACTTCTTACACGGCGATTGGTTTTATTAATTGGACAAGAATTTCGTGTTTCAAGGACCCGTCACGTTATTATCAAGTCTCATATCAACTCTTTTCTGGTCTCGTACAAAATCGCTCATCTTTACATAATATACCTAAAACAAAATCCCTTTCCGCGTCTGTTTATTCGCTAAATCCTCGCAACGGATTTTATTTTTTATGCCGTTTTTACTATTACATCGAGCGATAACCAAGGAAGGTATACAGTGAGTGCATTCACAAACATGAAAAGTCACATGCAAACGACACCCAGACCCAGAACAACTAGTTGTAGGTTTATACAAATGTCTCACTTTTATCACGTGTACGTTGTACGCGCGATATTTTTTATCTCAAGAGTATTTGCTACCAGGATAATAAGTATTCTATAACGCCTATTTCCTGGTCATGGTCTACCCAAGGGCGGATCTAGCTTTGGCGCCAGGGGGGGTCAATAGTCATGGTCAGGTCATAAGAAGTTATGATTTAATTTTGATATTAATCGATACGGGTAAAAATACATACATCAATAAAATACCTACTATTTTATCGATGTATGTACTGTACTTAAAATACCTATATTTAAATAACAAAATTTAATTTCTTTTAAGTCTTCTCCCGAAACGCGTTATAACTCCATCTACTTCAATGGTAACGAAAAAAGCTATGGGGCGAACTCAAAAAAATGGACTGCCACAAGGTAGTGTTCTAGCCCCCTGACTATTTAACGTTTAAACCAATGGGTGAGCCTTAACGCAACCCGCTTTCTGTATGCAGACGAACTGCCATTAACTTGCCAAGCCACTGAATTTGAGGAGATTGAGGCCAATCATACCACAGCTCTCTCAGATCTTAGCTAGTATTATATTGCTAATGCATTTATAGCAAATCCCTCAAAAATGTACGTCTTTCACCTTTGTAACAGACAAGTGGGTTTAATGCTCAATATCTCATAGCAGGAGGTGCCAATCACTTATAGCCCCCATCCAAGATATCTCTTCATCACTCTGAATAGGTCTCTCAACTACAGAAAAAATTGCGAGAATGTTAAGCGGAACGTGCATACGAGGAACAACCTGCTACGTCGCCTAACATCCACTAGATGGGGGGGGCGTCTTTCGAAGTTCTGCGAACGACTGGAATGGCGCTCCGCTTCTCCGCTGGTGAATATGGTTCAGTATGGAGCCGCTCCGCCCATTCTAACATAGTGGAACAGCACTTAATGAGACGTGCCGAATTGCCATGGGTTGCCTTATGCAGAATCTGGTACGAATGAATGCTGTATCCACTAATCGGCATTGCACCCCAGAAATTCTCAGGACTGTGGCGAGCCGCATAGAAAGGACGAAACAACAAAACGACCCTCGCCATTCAATGCACTATTACAGCTTGGTGCCCCTGAGACTTACTTTGTTCGTAAAAGTTTTTTTGTAAGCGTGAGCCCATCTTAATGGCTTTACTTTGAGATGGTAGTGATGCTCTCTCCTGGACACAAGTTGCCATGGCCAATCTAGAAAACTCTAAACAGACTCCGCACGCAGGTTGGGCGCAGCAAAGACAATCTCCACAGATGGGGGTTCCTGAACGGTTCCGACCTTCAGTACTTGTGCAGTGTCTCTCCAAAGACCATATCCCACCTTCCATCCTGCATGACGTACCCTGTTACTTGTTCATGTAGGGATCTTATGATAGTATCAGTGGACGGCATTGCCGTGGCCGAATACTGGGCCAGGCAAGGAATTTAATTAGATTTACTATCGACACGCTAAGAACGTACGACACGCTGCGTTTTTATGGACATGGAGAAGTGTGCCAGTCCAGTTAGACACTCGACCATTGAAGCTCTAAGCCATATTTTGATTTTTCGTAACGAGAGAGATCTTTCCGCTGTCGCTACACTAACATGTACTGTAGCCATAACACACAAAAAAATCTTATATTAGGATGCGTCTCAAAATCACAATTTTAAAAAAGGTCAGAAAAACTGTGGTATGTCCTGACTCCGCTGCCACTTCACCATCCACAGCTGATAATCGTTTACAACGACAGAAACTGGAGTAGGTACTTCATTAACTACTAGCTTTTGCCCGCTGCTTCCTCCCGCGTACATAAAATATAGCCTATGTCTCTCAGGAATACGTGAGATACTCAGAAAGTTTTGATAAACTAAAAAAACTAACTTCTATTGTTAAAATATTTTTATTAAATCTTTTCAAAGAACTCTCCACCAGCCTCTATACAAAGTTTCATGCGTCTGAAACAATTTTCGAAACATTTTTTCCAGTCCGCTGCAGACGGCTTTCTTGAACGCTGCTAGCGCGTCTTCCGGCGATGAAAACTGTATCCCTTTCGGCTGATTTTTTATTTTATGGAATAAAAAGAAGTAACACGTTGCCAGATCAGGACTGTAAGGAGGGTGCCCCAAGACTGACCGGTGCGGTGTCCAGAAAGTCCCTCGTTTTGAGCGTTAAGTGCGCGGGCGCGTTGTCATGCATGGTGTAGCAGTACCCCGCGGAGCCCTATGTTCGGTAGCTTGTTGCTCATTGCAAACAAAACTTCTGGCAGGCATTTTGTGGTATACCATTCGGCGTTGATGCTGCTTATGTTTCGCAATGGAATTGAAATTTCCGTCAAAATAAAGAAACTAACGATCAAAATTTTCCGTGCGCTTCTCGATCGCTTCACTTTCGTAGGCGTTGTTTCATTTTAAAACAGTCAAACTGTCAATTGACGCTTTGTTTCTAGATCGTATTGATAAATCCAGGATTCGTCACCTGTCACAATACCTTTACGGTATTGTGTTTATGGTACGTGCCGAGACGAACATGCTTCAAATTTTTGAATCATATCACGGCACCACTCCACACGGGCCTCCCGAACCAATCTGCTGTGTATGTTGAATCTCTTCGTATGTAATTCATCTGTTCTTTTTTAATTATTTTTTTTACTGTCAGCACACTTTCTTCTGTGACAGCCGTCGTAGGACGACCACTTCTTTGTTCATTCTCCAAAGTAAGGCGACCGCGCTTGAACTCGCTATACCAGCGCTAGATGGTTGCTTTTGAAGGTCTTTAATCCATTAAAGCGATTTGAAGCCGATCAAAGGACTCATCAGGTTTTAGGCCACATTTTTATTTTTCTGGTAATTTCCGTTCTCTTAAATTAGAGGTATTTAATATTTAAAACGATAAGACACAATAACCTCCTCTTCTAGTTATGAAGTAAAATCATAGAAAATCATCGCACGAAAATGTTGCAGATCCATTTTTAAATGAGATACGATAATTCATGACCCCCCCCCTGGATCCGCCCTTGGGTCTACCATTACCAATATGCCAATTTTTATACGAAACAGTCCTTGAAACATGAAAACCGACAGAGTTTATTTCCCATTTGTAATATGTATTAGTCTGGATTGTAATGGTTTAGGGAAGGTCATTTAAATATGTTGTTTATATACGAAAAACTTACCTTCACATCATAAACTGTTGGGAAATATAACCTCAAGCTTTCAAAGAAATCATTTTCGTCTGTAGGCAAGTTCTGGTCGGTTAGCAATTTCAGAAGGTATCCAAAGTCGTAACCCGAATGAAAACTCAACCATTTGATATTGTCCATTAGAACCAACCCTGGAAAAATGAGAAAAACGAACATTACATAAATAAATTGTACGTCCTAAAATAGTGTAATTTTTTTTTTTGTATGCGTCAGAAACCGTGCAGGCCTCGCCAAGTTACGACCGTTTCGTTTCTCTTTCGTTCGCCTTGAGTCGGCAACGTCTCCGATTCCTTTGTTCTGACCACGTGACTGAGCGTTGAGATGACGTCAATGTTTATCTTTTTGTAAATATTTACTACCTTACTAGTACCTCAACACATTTTTTTTTTTTTTTTTGGCATACTTTAAAGATGTTATGCACTTATATTTTTTTTTCAAAATGGAAATTTAATTTGCCATATTGGTATGCCACGGAGCGCGAGGGCGAGTTAGACTTTTTCTGACAAAAACCCAGTCCTATGTCCTTCTTTGCCTTGCCTCCCAGGACGCCACGGTTCCCTTTCGGATAACCCATGGCCCCAGTAGGCTTCGGCCCTACTGGGCCCCTAGTTTTGCTGAAATCTCTTTGAGGCGCGCGTGGAACACTACGCGCTGTCGATGACTCGGGCTCGTTAAAAGTAGTGTAGTAGAAACTCTAAAAGTAGTGTATAAAATGAAACCAACCGACTTCGTGTGCAACGTCCGGCACTGTTAAGGTTGGTAGTAGTAGTTTGAATTGTGGGATCCAATCAATGTTATAGATATGTAGGGACATTATCTTAGTACATACATACATACATACCATAGGACATAGTCTACATATTTCACCGATTTTTATTTTAACAGGCCTAGCAAACTCGCTCTTACTGCTACCGCTTTGACGCTAGCAATTTAGCGTATCTAGCACTAGTGCGAAAAAGTGTAGCGGCCAGCCTGCTAATACTGCCGGTATTTCTCACAATAATTTGTTACTAAAGACTATGTTTATTAAGTTTTACTTATTATTTTGGAATTAGTTTTGTTTTGTCTAACATATGACTGCCTCATATATCTTGTTCTGACATTTACTGTCAATTCCAGGTTGCCTGGAAGAGATAGCGGAATGCGATTAGGCGGCCCATTGTATTTGTTTTAGACATAAGTTTTTCTTTCTTGTGTTTCTTGTTCTTAGTTCAAGTAGTATATAATTAATAAATAAGTTGGTTGAAAAACGTCATTTGGTACAAATGGGCAATTTACATTGTAGTTTCTATGCTCCAAAACGGCCTCACCCTTGGCCGCAATGACAAAATTGGCTGACTTGCATCAAAATGTAGTTAATAATTTTGCAACATTGTTATGGTATAGGACCATAAAAGAAGGCACACAATTTTTTTTTATGATTAATTAATTACTGCATTGTTTAATGCACAAAATGCACCTCCCATTCTCCTATTATAATAACTAGGAAACCTCCAGACTGGATGAAAGCGGATTCCTAAATTATAAGAGTATCCCTAAAAAGATACATTTACAATATACATATTATATACTAGCGCCAGCTTCGTCCGCATCAACATCATCATCATTTCAGCCGAAAGTGGTCTACTGCTGGACATAGGCCTCTCCAAAGTCCCTCCCTTACCAGGTCATCGGTCCACCTTGTAGGAGGCCTTCCAACGCTACGTCTTCCAGTACGTGGTCGCCATTCCAGAACCCTTCGGCCCCAACGGCCATTCGCATGAATGTCGGTAAGTGTGGACACGAAGTCGAAGCTAGATAAAAGGTATCCTATGTCGTAACAGACAGTTGCTTTCACATTTATAATCTTGTATAGGAGATCGTATGAATTAATTAGGTAGGTACCAGATGACATCAACAACTCTGCAAACTCCAGCGGTTCAATGCCATCCTCTTCATGTTTTCTGAACTGTAGACCAGAGTTTTGCAGCAAATCTATCGAGTCTTGTGCATACATGTCTTCTCTGCAACAGGCAAAAATTTTGTATTAACATTAAATGACTAACGCAACTTTTTTTTATCTCTTTGTATTCTATTGAAATCATTGATCTTCGTGAAAATCGTTAGTAAAGCGGGAACTACATTGCTTAAGTTTTTACATTATACATGAAAGGACTTGCGCTTTTGACATGCCATAGTACACGAAGAAGCGAGCTTCATCTACATTTTCAAATTCATCTGTTCCGTATATTTGTTACTAACTAAATAGATGACATTCAGCGTTAAAATCAAAGGTTGTAATGCGCGACACACGTGTGCGTCGGTCTAATGTATTCCCGAATTACTGGTGCCGTCGTTTCTCGCGGAATGACGCGACAGACGTCTGAAACGTAGAACTACACTACGCACACGCGATGAGAGGCGTGGATTACCCCCACCACCTTCCGCTAAATATCTGAGGACCGCTGGGTCGACTTTACGTACGTAGCGTCGCGTTGCGTGGCGTGGCGTGGATCTAATGTAGATCTACAAGTCTAGTTACCATATAAAATGTATGGGGACCGACGCGCCCAGATCGGTGTACGTGGCCTGGTGGATCGGTGTTACGTACATTAGTGCTCTGTGGTAATACGTTAACAAACATAATATGAATATTTAGTAGTATGTACCTAGTTCTAGAAAGATTAGTTCAATTACCGATATAAAAACTAGTTTAATTTATACATGTTTATAATGACCTAAGAATGGTGTGCTGGTACTGCCATTACAACTTGTAGCGAACTGCCTGAGCTAGGTTAATAAAAACCTGTACTATTATTTTATTACAATGCGTTCCAAATAAGAATAGGATCGATTGCCATGTTGTGACGTCACTTCATACTGTCAAATCGTAGGAATTGGACAAAATTGAAGAACTCAAAGATGAGCAAAATTGAAAAACTGGATTCTGATTGAACTTTTTACGTTCACAGTTCGTAAATAAATTAAATTTTAAAAATTTCTAGTTTTGTTCACCATAATAATTCTTCGATTTGACAGTATGACGTGACGTCACAACATGGCAATCGATCCTATTCTTATTTGGAACGCATTGTATCCAGTGTATAGTCTATGATTGTATCTTCGGAAAACTTACAGTTAGGTAGGATACAGATAATAATGAAATAAAGTCAATTAGATTTTTTTTACAGATAGTATTAGAGCAGAACAAGAGACAGTAGATTGATTAGTTAATTTTTTGTCCACAGTCAATATATAATTGATTGAAATACAAACATAATATAACTTACTGCAGATTAAATTTAAAGTTGAACTGCCATGTGGTGTAGCCGGGAGGGGTTTTGCCATTTTCATCCATGAATGTTAGACCCAACTGAATTATCCTCAAGAGATCAACATTGCATCTGAATTATACAATTAAATTATTATAGACCTGGTAATAAATAATCATCAAAAATGCCAATTATTTAGGCTGTTACTTAAGATACGAGAGATAGATATTTTGAAATTTCAGATGAAGGTCTCTTTTCTACTGGTGTTAATCTATTAGTGCATTGTAAAGAAGACTAACCTCAGTAATTGATACTGATAGTCAGCAGTGGATCTGAATTCTCCAATTGGACGGGCAACTACTCCTGGAAATTCCGTGTCCATTGCAACCCAGTGGTACTTTTGAACAACCTAAAAGTAAGAATTCAACCCCCATTATTTTTAAAACAATGCTTTTCACTTTTTATATCACAGTAAAATATGAATGGAAAAGCTCACCTGTCTGATAATTTGAAATTCTTCATGTAGGTTGTGATTCCATACATCCTTTATGCCGCAGTCTCCAGTTCCTGGAAGCTGGGTCAATCCAAAGCTAGCAGCTGGCATCTGAGGCGAAATTTATTATGTTTAGATTACATAAATACTTTGGGAGTTGGGACCAAAACAAATGTTTTTATTTATTTGATATAAACCAGCGCTTGACAGCGATCTCACTTGATGGTAAGCAGTGATGCAATCGTTGATGGTGAGGCGCACTAGTTTATTAAGGCGTATGGCCTTGGCCAGAGTTAAATGGACACATACTCATAGCGAAACATTGATTGATTTAAATATGCTATGTACATTCTGAAGAACACTAAATCAGTAATTTTTTTGTGTAAACATGTTTTTATAGCTCAAAGCCGTTTGAAAGTAGTAAGGAAAACAAGTGAAAAAATTCCATGTTGATTTTTTGGCAAAAGTATTATTCATACAAAAAAATGATATGTTGATGAGTTTATAATAAACATATATTTTTTTTCAAACCTATTGAATTAGCCGTTAACGAGGAGTAGGTTTCGGAAAGTCACTGTTTTATGGCACTATTCCAGCGCTAAAGCCTTAAGAGCCTATTCACTCTAGCCTTGAAGACCACACACAATTGGACCTGTGCTTTGTATAACATTAGAAGCTGTCATGGTGTAAAATACCATCGGACCTTTGTAAGTACGCCTAGTTTCCTAGCAGCTACCTTGGCTGTGGACTCAATAAACTGCCCATGTATAATCATTGTATAAATAGGTCAATGTTTCTTGGCTCCATGCACAAATAATACTCAAATAATGTTCAATACTGAAATTAAATCATTTATTTGCTATGAATTTAGGTACAAAAGTATGGTGTTAAGGATCCAGTACATTCTACCGTGGGGCATGCACTTTTTTTTTTATTAGAATTAATGATGAAATAATCTTAAAAAATGGAATATTTAACGAGTATCAAATTATTAATTAGTCAAAAAAACTATAAATCATTCAACTTGTAAGTTCATTCAGTGGTAAACAATGTCAATAACAAGTTAATAATAATATAATAGTAAGTTAGTCAAATATTCAATAAAAATTATAATGACAAGGAAAATCATTGTATATAAATAATCATATTGATTTGTCATTCAGATATTCATCAATTGTTTATTAACATTTTTCAAGTAGCAATTTATTTAATTTCTTTTTAAATATTTGTAGTGCGCTATTTTTTTATAATCATCTGGTATTTTATTGTAAATACTTGTGGGTATAGCTTATGGCATAGATATATAGATAGCATCAGAATAATGAGTAAAGACAGTTGCAATAAGCAATATGACTGAAGGCACATGTAGTATCTTCGCTAGCGGCCTTAATGATATTCAGCTGATAAGTCTAAATATAGAATAGGTTGACTTTGTGATGAAAAAAAACTGAGGGAACTCCAATACGGGCAGGTAAGGTTTATAAATGATATTTCTTTTGTAAATAGGTTTAAAAAAACACTTTTACACATCAAATTTTTTTCCCGTCATTTTTAAACTAGATGAGTCCGGCAAAGTTTGATGATTTGGATACCTCTCAAATGTGTGAGTTAGGCAAGGAATTAAATGTTATTATTGACTATTGAAATAATCATTGAGTATTATTTGGGACAATAGTTGAATATTGGTTGATAAGTGAATAGCAAATTAAGCTACGACATACACATTAGTGATGCTGTGATGATCGGAAGTGTTTTAATGGAAGCAGAAACGGAAACAGATGTCAAAAGTATATCTGCTGCAGAAGCGGAACTGGAAGTGTTATACTATGAAGTAAAAACACAATTTATTCTTTAAGATATTTAAAATTTTGTATTTTGTACTTACTACAGTACTCAAAATTAAATGGAGGCAAATTATTAACCTTTTCACGGCCACAGTCATGTATATGTGACAACACAAAATGTGTCCAGCATGCCATGGCCACAATTATATGAAAGACTTAAACGTTAATAAATCTTATAAGAATGTATTATTTTTTATATTTATTATTGTTAAAGGATGAAATTGCACATTGTCACTAACAACATGATTTTGCTTTTATTAGTCAAAAATCTAATTTAAAATCATATTTATGAGTCAACTACACTGATGACTATCAAGCCCTCACTATTAAAACACAGTTATTGGTTTAATCGGAGACAAGGTCTATCAGTAAATCTTGCATTTACAGAATTACTGCAAATAAAAGTCTGAAATTAGTTATTACAAGTGTTCTATTGTTATCAAGTCTTAACAGTACAACTTGGATTTCTTAAGTTAAGCTGGCAAATCTTATACATCTTTGATGGACCGGGGTGTTGAGATTATAGTATTATTAGGACTTTTAACCTATTGAGTAGCGTAATTAGGGACACAATAGAAAGACAATGACCAAACGAACGCCGGCGTTTGCTCGGGGTTTAATGAATTAAAGTATAAAGGAACCGTAATTGTTTTTGCCTATGTTCCTGTACTGATTTTTTTAATATTTTATAGGTATGAAATAATTCAGAAGAAATGACCTTAAGGATTTTTTAAAACAATACTGTACCCTAGAACGAAAACAGTGTACAAAGTTGTGAGGCAGCACATAGGTTGCTGACTGTCTTCTAAATTGCTGACACCAAACAAGCCAAGAGATTTCATTGTGACATGACATGCCAAATTCATTGGAGGCATTACCTTGTGATCTAACTGTTTCATAACATTCTTCAATTGGAAAGTAGATCAACATTTTTGTAATATAGTTTCAGGTCACACCTAGCATCTCCTATTTTTAATCAATAAACCTAAGTCAGAGTAATTTTGACTGTAATTTTAGAATGGATGTGTTTTAAATAATAAACAAACATCACTAACCTTGTATCGACTATCTGCTTCCAGATGGGCAGATTCTTCACTTTTTTTCGACGCCGTGGTTTACGATTCGTTACGAACTTCCAAAAATTGAGCGCCAGCGCTTTTGTGATGGTGTTTATTTGTTACCCTTGATTTAAAAAAGCATTTCAGCGACTTCTGTCGCCAATTGGGTTGACAATGTTTGACAAGCAAAGGAATTAAATTAAACGTCAATAATGATGATCCTGAATCCTGAATAGAAATAGAAAGACGTTGATGTTGTTTGTTACCAACAACTCTAGAAATCTATGGAAAGATGGAAACAAATCGATAAGATGCATGGAATTAGTACTTACTATATTGAGTAATAAGAAGTCTAAAAACTATAGGTGGCATAGATATAGAATTCCGATAGGTGGGTTCTGAGTTTTGGCGAATCGAACGCTTGCAAATAGGCGTTTTCTTTTTCTTTTGGGAATCAGGTTTCACAGTCACATTCCATCACAATCCACATGTGGCAGTATTGCCAACTTCTATTTTCTGAGCTCGAACCTACTATTGGCGGACCTGCAAACCATCCACTAAACTACATGTTTTTCACTGGAAAACTCACTAATTTTCTTTTACCAAAATGACAGACAATTTCTTCGAAGTGAAATATGTGTGAAATATATTTCATAATACTATTAAGTGACGAAATATGGCGAAATGCCACATTTTGCTAATTGTTTTTATAAGGGGTTATTTTTATAAAATTTTCTTTGTAGGTGCCACAAACTGACTATAAATCATTTCCTCTCTCGGCGACCAAGCTGAACGCGTCCCATAGGATCATGGCCATCCGTTTGGTGCGGGGATACCGCACGGTCTCCCATGAATCGGCGAGTCTCTTTGCCGGACTGTCGCCGTGGGATTTGGAGACAATCTTCCTTGCACGCCTGCATCATTTGCGCGTGGAGTTGCACCGTCAGGGCGAAACTTCGTTGCCACGACATACAGCTGCCTGGCGGACAGGGTTCCAGTAAAATTTCAAGGCGATATGGCGACAGCTACTGTCGCAACCCAGTACTGGGCACGCCATAATCTTGCTGGTAAGTCCCCTCTTTGAGGAAAGGCATCCTCAGCTTCTGCATGACGTAAGACCGGACATGTTAAGTTTGGGAGGTTCCTGCACCGGATTCAGGCGAACATGGTGGAGCATACGCACCACCATGTCCGTTTTGGCGGAGCACCCGTTGTCCTCGTAGAGGCTATCGGAGGCAATGACCTCTCACGCCAGGCCCTGGTTCAGGTTATGGTCCGGAGCGAGGGGTAATGGCAGACGTTCACCTCTTTCTGCGAAGCAGTATTGCTAGCGAAGGAGACGTTCACACGCTTGACGGCACCAGCCGCCACGATCCCGACCCCAACTGCCAGTCACAGTAGGCGCGGGCCTGCAAACAACGTGCAATGGGTAGCATGATATCCGGCCGTCCGGTAATCGTCTGGATCGGGTTTGACTTAGTATCGTGTGGCAGAAGTTGAGGACTAAAAAGGATCAAAACTGAAAGGGCGTGGGTCACCGATTATAAAGCTACCACTCATATTAAAAGGTAAAGCATATTTCTTGAGAAATTCACAATAACCTCAAATCAGATAAAAGGGAAAACGGAACGTAAACATGGGTGATTTGACAACTAAAGCTTTCACTATACTCTCAATATATTATCTGTGGTGTAAAACATCGTACAAAAACGGTAAAACGAGATACTTTATATCTAATATATAAAATTCTCGTGTCACAGTTTTCGTTGCCATACTCCTCCGAAACGGCTTGACCGATTTTGATGAAATTTTTTGTGCTTATCCGGTATCTATGAGAATCGGCCAACATCTATTTTTCATCCCCCTTAATGTTAGGGGTAGTCCACCCCTAAAATTTTTTTTTATTTTTTAGACAAGGAAATTATTTATATGGCAAAACAACGTTTGCCGGGTCAGCTAGTAATAATAATATATTTTCTTATTTTTGTTGTTTTTTTTGTTCTTTTGTTGCCAATACTTATCAGCCCCCTCCAGAAGTGTAGTCAGTGAGCAATTATTATTTAGCGGAACTGGTTTAATATATGAAGAACACCAAAACAGATTCAAAGGTGTAAAAGCGGCCAAATTACTTTTTATTAAATATAATTTGCCTCTATTTACTTTCGAGAGTAAATAAACTACAAAATACAAATTTAATTAAACTAATTTAAAAAATATAAAATTGTGTTATTTCTTCAGTATTAATACTTCCACTTCTGGTTCTACTTCCTCTTCTGCTAAGATTTACTTTTACTGTTTCCGTTTCTGCTTCCTTTATGACACTTCTGTTGCATCACTTATAACCACCAACGAGTTTTAGCACATTTTCTCTGAAACGGGTAATTCAATTTAATTGCGTTTTTTTTTTGTAAAATCCTTGAAAGATATTTGTAATGCGTCTTATAGAACTGTCACAAATTAGAAGTGGTCACTGAAAGAGCAGAAATTATGAAAGCTATGAAAAAGCACATTTAGTTAGTCCACTGTCTGCCGTACTAATAAAGGGCAAGTGACGTATAAACGTGCGCGGGAGAGGAGAGGCATTATTAACTCAACTGTCGGTGGGTGCGGACGTGTCTGCAGCATTGTGTGCGACTTCTATTTATCAACCTAGCAGTAAACGCGAACACCACACACTGTGTTACCGTTTTTGACAGGGATATGTGATTATCATCTGTATCTACATAAACTATATCGTAGGGAGCTCTGTGAAGGCGCTTAGCCTTTACCTAGACCGTATTTGAGTTCTTTTGACAAAGCTGAGTAATTGCATCGATACATAAAATGCTGATGTTGAGTCTGATTATGGTGGATAGTGGAAGCACGAAGTATGTTGAGTTAATTTTAATATGGTTTGACGAGTTACAGAAGTAACAAAAATATATGAAATACAGATATCTTTAAACAGCAGCGTCGAGAGTTTATCGATGTCCTCCGATGTAGATAGCATATTTGGAGGCTCAGAGTTAATGCTATAATATCAGGTGACCATGACATGTTAAAATGTCAGGCTTTCGAGCGAGTGAGAGTGATGGAGCTACACGTACACGTACACCCTATGAGTACCTAGCTCCTATCCCTTTGACAGTTCAGTTGATCATGTCATGAGGCTCTCTTCGGCTTTCTTCGGCATTTACGATTAGTAACCCGCGCAGAGTGCTTCATTGAGAAGCTGTAACTATAAAAGTAATGCGAAAAGTACGTTTGGATTTTATCTATGATTTAATAGAAATTTTACAAAACGCTGAAGGTTTTTGCGGTATTTTTTCTCGAGTGAAGTTCAATGACTGTTTTAACTATTCGCAAATAGATTCCGAGTGGATATTGTGATTCAAAATGGGTGTAGTTTTGCATCTAAAGGACGTATATCTACACAATACAAAACAGGCGCGATCTCGGTAAAATGGAGCTGATAATTTTATTGTGCTGACTACCTCAGCGAACCTTACCTGCCGAGAAGGCTACCTCGATACAATTGCTGCCAAATACAGTAAAAACATTAAAATGTGTTACTTCCGCATTCTAATGGAAATCAATGTGACTATTACAAACGAAGACACGGTTTAAATAAAGAACTTAGTATACACCCCAAAAAACATTAAAAATAGAATCTGCAAAAAACAAAAAAATGTAAGTACATTTTTTATATATTTGCGGCGGATGTAAAACGTTACAGTCAAAAAAGGAATAAATAAATTTCATGTCAAACCCCCGCCTAAAAAGAAGTAACAAAAGACAAAAAAAGTGTAAAACTGCAAGAATATCTGTCAACTCACTTTAAACTCACTTTTAAGTTGCGAAACCTAAAATTAGCCAAAACGATATAATAAGACGAGGTTAACATTCCCGCAATAAAACCTAGCTTAACTTTCTCTTGACTCTTAACTTTAAATCCGAAATTATTCAAGTGGTCTCTGGGAAGCGTAGGCCTCGACGATTTAACTGCTAACTTCACTCAGATTAATTTGTGGAAAAGGTTTCAACGTACCTACTTGAATAAACTTTATTATTTTATAAATTATCTTTTAATTTGGAAATTATAATTTCGGCGAACTTCTTCTGCGAGGGCTAAGGCCGAAAGTTATCTTGGTTATACATTATAGGGTTAGGCGTATTAAGTTGGGCTGCGGAAATGTTCGCAAAAGTTACCACAGTCCACAGAATATTGATTGGCCTGTTGGTGTAGTAGTTAGTGGTCCTGACTGCTATGCCGGATGTCGTGGGTTCAATTCCCACCCAGGAAAAATGTTTGTGTGATGAGCACGATTATTTGTTCTGTGTCTGGGTGTAATTTATCTATAATATGTGTATATTTAGAAATATTTAAGTATGTTTATCAGTTGTCTAGTACTCGTAGCACAAGCTCTGCTTAGCTTGGGATTAGACGGCGTTGTGTGATAATTATGGAATATTATTATTATTATAGGTTATTATATCTCTGAACCCTGGGGTCTTGGACCTTTGGAAGGTGTACGAGGAGTCGAAACCAACTCGCAGAGGCCCCTTTGACGCTTTTAATGGAACGTGATATTATTATTATTATATTAATTATCAAATAAAAAATGGTGTGTGGGGGTATAGGTACCTTACGACCTAATCTCAGACCTACCTTTGATTGTAATGAATAAAATCAAAACTACTGGATAGATTTTAAAAATTCTTTCACCAATAGCAAGCTACTTTATCACTGAGTGACATAGGCATACCTATAATTATCTTCTACTTATACGCGGGTTCTAGGACATGCCGGTTTCCTCACGATGTTTTCCTTCACCGTTTTGAGGGCAGTGGTGATGAAATAATTACACAAAGTAATGCGCCTGGCTGGGTTTGAACCCGCGACCTACAACTCGTAAGTCGGGGCCGTTAGCACTCCGCCACCACTGCTCAAAAATTCGAAGACATGTGGCATTCACCAATCCGCACTGAGCCCGCGTGGTGGATTATGGCCTATTCCCTCTCCTAGAGAGGAGGCCTAAGTCCCAACAGTGGGAACATTATAAGGCCGACTATGCTATGCTATACGCGGGTGAATCCGCTGGCAGAAGCTACTAATTTAAAAAAAAATATCGTGTTGTAAATGTCCATATTGTTACAACGGTTTTCCTGAAAGAAAGTCATTAATTCTAATTAACTCATTGAATCCAAGAACAATGTCCAGTTTCATGAGTTTTTGTGATCATACTCTTTGTTAGGGTACATAGACTCCGACTGGGCATAATTTTTCACTTCTTACCTGTCTACATTCACTGCACATAGGTAGAGTTTCTCGTTTTCCCAATGCTTCGTGTTTTTTTTCATTTTTAGTTTTCATGCAAGCTAGTAAGTATTCCTAGGTTGTCCTTTCATACGACTGATTGTGTTTTCTTCAAATTAAGTTTGAAGACCTTTTCACTTCTCTTTTTCTTAAACGCCGACGAAAGTCTACATGAAGTCGGCCCAGAATTCCGCTAAGACTGTAACGGTTACTATATACCACCAAATAATACATACTCGTATATATATACGATCTACGTAATAGACCTGACGTCATATGAATCCTGCGTCAATCAAAGTTTTCCGCGCGATTCGAATACAACCGCCCAACATCAACCATTGGACATTTACTCACCAGACAAAAACCAGTTTGTTCGGTAGATTCTACATTTTTAATGAAGGTTGTAAGACCTTTCACTTTGTTCCACATACCTTTATAAGACATCGAGTTGCTCGTTCATCAGTTCCTATATCCTGCAGCCATCAGATGTCGAGTGTCCAATCGTCTGTGGAACAGCATCACATTTGCTCTCCATCTACAAATGACACAATTAGTATTGATGACGTTAAAGTAGTATCTATCAGCAACTTTGAAGGGGTTAATCGACCCCACACGAGGCATGCAAGTTCACTTGCATAAAAAAGATAGCACAGCCCAATAGGTACCTAGTGCTGTGGTGAAGAATCCCACTCAGTAGTACTGAGGCTAAAGTTGTTGTCGACCCTAGGTTAATCGCTGCATGAGGCTGTTGCATGAACTTGCATGTAAGAAGATTATCATCTAGCATTGTCTCTTAAAATATGTAAAATATTACACTAATTTGTGCCTGTATAAGGAGTCTAGATATGCGGTGTATTGTATAGATAATGTTGTGATTAAGAGGTCTTATGGCAACTAAGTAGGCAATAAAGTTTTATGAAGACTTATAAAGATCGTTTAAGCGTTGATAAACTATGCACGATACCGGATTAAATACGTATCCCGAGCTCAAGTTTGGTATCTAGATTGACTGAAAATACTGGAGGAGTATGAGCCGTGGTCAGACGAGCCAGTCGTTTGCGAGCTCCCGCGAGGGCAGGTCGTTTCAGCGTAGTTTCAGAGCGCGCCGACGTCGGTCGACCGGTAACTTTGTCATCGCGACGCCCGCAACTTTTCATGAAAATGTGAATTTATTTTGTGGACATTTATTTTGCTGTTTCGGTGACTTATTTTTATTTTTTGTTTGAAAGTTTTGCAACGAGTTTTAGTTATAGGTAAGTTTTAGCTATAACTAGTTATTTCCAGTTTTAGAATAAAAAATAGTTTTGGATTTATACATAGGCGGAACTTAAAAAGTAGTTTTTAAATAAATTAGAATTTATGAAACATGTTTTGAGGAAAAAAATCTATATATTGATAGGTATTTGTTGATCCTTTAGGTGGATAAATATGACTAAATATTTACAATATTTTCTTTTATATTACTTGTAAAAGGTACTGTACTAGGCACCTACCTACATCACTAGCTACATTTAATACAGGACCATTTAGCAGAATAATGTTGCAGCATTTAGTGTTCTACTTTCATTAAAAATTTTTTCTAATAAAAAAAAAGTAAAACAATCTTAAGTTTCTTTCTTCAAAAAGGCGATAACTACTATTACTAAAGTTATCATTAGTACCTATTATTTACTTATTACTTAATGTTAAACACGATATACCTATTTTTTCAAACATAGACCGGGGCATTTTGCTTATATATACGATGTAAATTGTCTTTCTCGTGATGATATTAAAAACTATTAATATATTTATGCCAAATACGCTATAAAATGATTATTGTAGCTTTCAAGTCGTTCCATGCTTATACACTGGTTCGCAATAATTCCGAGTCGCTAATAAAGAGTATGATAAATTCTTAAATAATAAGATGAATTCGTGAAACTGACTGTATATTGTAGATGACTGATTAACAAATAAAATAAAATACATAATATGTTTGTACACGATTTATTTTTAATTAAATAAAAAAAACACTTCTAACTTTGACAACAAAAATACATATCTCGGTTTATCTCAAAATAAAAATAAAAACTATGTATTTTCATAACGGGCCCGTACATTATGATGAATAAGTTTTTAAAACGACTTTATTCGATGTTTGACCATTATTCCACTAGTGTTATCATGAATAGCTGGAGCTGAAGAGCGTTGTCTAACACATCTCTCAAGCTCGTCCAACTCTGGGATTTAAGTCTGGGCTGTGAGCTGGCCGTTTCATATATGTACGTAATACCTTCTTGAATATACACATTGACGAAATGTACACAATAAGGCCATATTCTTGTACATATAAATAATAATAATTTGCACCCATATTCATTAAGAAAGGACCATTTAAATGCTCATTTAAAATCTGCTCTACGTATCTGTGAGCTGTCATCGAATCGTTTTCTATCTCCACTAACTCCGTACAACCTTATGAAGATATCCCAACCCATGCCATTACTGATTCTCCACTGAATAGCAGCTTTTCTTCAAAACACACTTGATGATTATTTTCCTGGTCGTCTAAATATTTTTCATCTTCCACCGTGAGTAAATAAATAAAATCTGGACTCACAGGAAAAGATTATCCTGGATTAATCTTCGTCTGACCATCGGACGTGTTCTCAACCAAAATGTAACCTGGAAACTTGATGTTCTCTGAGTAGTTTGGGGTCATTTACTTGCCTAAAAAGCTTTATATCAGCTGCAAGAAGTCGTCGCAGGATCGTGTCAGAGCTCACACTATTATGGCGAATTACATGAGTTTTGTTTTCGATTTCTTAGCATAGTACTCACGATGAATCGGTCTTCTCGTGTTGTGGACCTTAGCCTGCCATCTACTGGAATTCTGATATTCGTGATGGTCTATTGAAACTGTTGGAGTACTGTTTGAAATGAAGATAAAGATACTTCTACTGTTCTTGGAGTACTACGCAGACTTCTCTCTTCTTATACCATAGTAATAGTAAGTGTACATCCTTTAAGTGTTAGTGACATGATGTTGCATTGAATATTGTGACCAATTAAATTAATTTGTTTATAAAAAGAATGTATCTTTTTATAAACAAATTAATTTATTAGGTCCTTTTTCTAATTTTGAATACTATTTTATTTTTTAAAATATAAAGAATATGTTTTAAGTTATAACTATACGAATTAAATGTATCTGGAGTTTCATTACCAGCATTACTAATCTGCTTTTTACATATGATTTATACCAGCGATCTGCACTATGCACATATCCTTGTGAGATAGTAGTTTGTCTATGCAACCCGTTATTTTTGCGGCCCAGTGTATAATTAAAATTGTATCTATGGATAGAAGGCCTACTGGGAACCCTTTAGATAATTACTATCTTTAGCCACAAGAAAAAAGAGCACATCTGTGTACAAAAAAAATAAGGGCCGGTTTCTGATTAGAGTATTTTTAAGTTAAGTTGGCAATTTTTTTAGGGCAGAGTTTATTTAAAAATTTAATTCTAAACTCAGAAGTCGAGTCCTTTTACTTAGTTTTTGTTTACATTTTCTTTATTGATCGCTGATTTTTAGATTATGTTTACTTTTGTCTCCAAAAATTAAGCTCAGTTTGATTCAGAAAAATTCTGTGTCTACAAAATATCCATAAACGATTTGTACTGAAACACTTTAAATTTAAAAGCAAAAACCCCTCAAAGTGTCAGGCCATTATTATTGAAAGCTCGCGCATGATGGGTAAAGTGCTGGTTAATTCGACTCTTTTTCCAATTATTTTTAATGGTGCCGTCATGCCCATCAGTCCTAGCGTAAAGGATCTCGGTTTGCATCTTGACTCGACCCTTGGCTGGCAAAGTCAGGTTTTCAGTGTCTGCCAAAGAGTCAACGGGACTTTGCGGTGTCTGTATCGTCTGAGGAACTTTCTGCCTGCCAAGATAAAGACTATGCTTGTACAAACTTTAATTTTCTATTAACTATGGCTATGGTGACGTGTGCTGCTTTGACCTGAACGCGGTATTACTAGATAAACTTGACACTCTTCTCAACAACTGCATCTGGTTCATATTTAATTTGAGAAAATATAACCATATTTCGAGCTAACGATCTGATCTCAAATGGATGCCTATTCGCCAGAGAAGGAGTATGTGCGCTCTGAATACACTTTACTTTCTGCTCAACTCTCCCACCCCTCCTTATCTCATATCACACTTTCATAGATATTGAAAGTTCTTCTCATGCTAAGAATCTGCGTTCTTCTAACAATCTTCTACAGGACAAAGCATTGTCCTTTTCATACTTCTGATTTTGTTCATTCTTCCTTTCATATACAGTCCATACTTCTGTCGAATGTGCTTCCTGTCGAGATCAGGACGGCCATCAGTCTGTATGCATTTAAGCGGATGTTGCGATATTATTTTCTGCACAAAAAGTGAAGTTGTCAATAAAACCCATTATTTTACTTTGCATAAATATATGTATATATTATATTAAATATATCTTAATATAATATAAGTATATGACAATTTGCAATAGACAATTATCATTTTACAATTAAATGAAATGTCAAATATCAACAAATACCCCGCCCCTGATCGTTCCCGGTGCAAAGGTGCCCATACTCAGGTGCGTACATTCTTCAGCGGCGGCAGAGGTAGTGTACATGGTGTTACTCAGGTGACTGGTGGAGCTACAGTGCTGACGCAAGTTGCATCTCACATCAGGTACTTCCCGTTTTTCCATGGCACCAGAGTCAGCCCATCCGGCCTTTTACCATTAGACCTGCTAAGACCCGGAGGCTCAGGCAGGCAGGGGTCGTTTACCGATATAAGGGCTCTACGGACTATGTCGTTCAAGGCATGGTGACGCGGGAAGGTTCTCGTGGAGGAAGAAGGAAGGGAAGTCCCTTCCTCCTCCCTCCCTACTTTTGTGTTGCATGAAGGTTTAATAAATAAATCCTACTTTATCCATATTACAGGCATGTAAGTATATCAACAAATAAGTTTTCAACGAAATTGTTTTTTTCATAACAAGCTTTTATCACGAGGTAAAGTACTCATCAAGACTATTCTAAAGAACTCAAATACAATGAGGTTATCTTGTCGCACCCAGTAGCTCCTATGGCCACTATTCGACTTCATCATCATACCAGTGCTATGGTACTATTTTAATGCATTGTTATTCAAATCACATAGGTATACCAAATTTCAGTTGAATCGATATGGGATATCTGATTCAAACTCTATTTACAAGATTTCTCCTAATCAAACCTACATAGATCCAAACATTGCAAGATTTGCAAGTAAACTAAAAAAATATTGAAATAAAAAAAAATATCGATTTATCTATATATATAAAAGAAAGTCGTGTTAGTTACACTGTTTATAACTCAAGAACGGCTGAACCGATTTGGCTGAAAATTGGTGGGGAGGTAGCTTAGAACCAGGAGACGGACATAGGGTACTTTTTAACGAGTAGGGTAGAGTAGGGTAGAGTAGGGTAGAGTAGGGTAGAGTAGGGTAATTTTTTTTTTTTTACTAAATCCCGCTTTTGGGCAGAACAACGTCTGCCGGGACCGCTAGTAATTATATAAATTGAGAAGTTAAATAGGTACTTGCGAGCTGCAGCCTGCAACTTTTTGATCAAGCTAAACTCTATTTTCTGTGGTCAACGGCACTAAGGACAGAAAAGAAAAAATTTAGATAACGTTCTCGTACTATTCTGAACAGTGGATGATTTTGAGCTAAGATGATGACGTTTATCAGGGCAAAGGTTTCCCTTCCTTCTTGTTCCCGGTTCTAGGCCACTTCTTGCCTTTACTAAGGACAAGGACATCAGTCATCCCGCCATATCATTCTTAGTCTGCCGCCACCCCGTCTTGTGATTTCAGGGTATCATTTTTGCGTTTTAAAGGTCCAGCTCATGGGACATATCTACATGTCCAGCCTAGTCCCTCTTAAGCTGGGCTGTCTTCTGAGGCACGGCAACAATCTGTATTTGGAGCACAGTTGTGTTTCGAACGTGTTTCGTTAGTTTAATTTTGGCAAACCTAAATTTTGGATTTTTGGATGTTAGTCACTAATTTATTTTAGTAAATAAAACACCTAGTTACATTTTCTTTTGAGTATTTTCAGTTGAGTCGATCACTGTCGACATACCTTTTATTATCTAGATACTAAGTAGTACCGACTTATTTTAGAAAATTATTGGAAATCAAATGTCATAAAAATAAATGCCTACCTATAGAAATATTTAGAAATAATCCAGGCCCTGAGATAAATCTTCACAGGCACGTGGAGCTCGTCTTATTACTATCCTATTTATTCTGCACGCAACATCATATTCCTCACTTTATTACCCGTATAATAAGATTTCGTAGGGGTCTTATCATACACTAGCCAAACATTTATTTAGAAATATTTTCACCTGATGGGTGGTGGTGGGCAATTTTTAATTTCGTCTTTAGGAATTTGCCTTGTGATTTTTTTGTAGATATAATTTAATTCCTTAGAAGAAGTTTCATATTTTCATTTATTCATTTCCCCATAGGAAAGGATAAAGGGTGCACTAGTTTCTGACGTTTTATAAGTGAATTTGTTTTCACCACAGCAGCTCAAACAAGTAGGTTTTGCTGCTTGAAAACAGTGAGCAGAACTCGAATTTACTCACTGCGTGGGACAAAGTAACTTTTTAATTATTATTTTTTTTAGCCATACAATTCGAAACATTCGAACTGCATCTGTCTCTTTCTCGCCCTTATAAAAAAAAGCGAGTGAAACATGCCATTTCGAAGTTCATTCCGATTTTGAAATTCCACCACAAAGAAAAACACGTTCGGAAATGCGTAATAAATAGAATATATTTGTAAAATATAAAATTGTTTATTTTTTTATAAATAAATTATTAAATTTTAATTTTATTATTTTAATTGAACAAAAATAAGAGTACCGGTGTACTTATAGCAGCTGATAAAACTGGCATTTAACCTTTAAATAATTATTTCTAGTTTCAACATTGACTGTTTTAGAACGTGCTTTAAAAAAACAGCGGAAATAAAATAGTGGCAAATAAGAATAAGAATGTTAAAATAATTGTAAAATATGAGCAAAACTAGCGACAGAGATAGTATTTATTTTAATTGAAATCATTATTAAATCTATTACTGTTAATTATTTTATTTCCCAAGTGATATGTGTTCTCGCTGCTGAAGTAAAACTTTTTGCATCTCGTGCCTTTGAAGCCCTCCCCTCGCTCAGGATTCTACTTTAGAATCACTAGCTAACGCTCGTGATTCAATCAAAGAATCCTTCGCTTGCTCGGGACTCAAAATTAGCACTCGCAGCAAAAAACAACTTTGCTCTCTTGTTGCACAAATAACTATTATAGGGTTTGAGCTCCGAACTTCTTGGTCAGCCAGACCACGCCTTATAAACAGCGAAGCTAACTGCCGCTTCAGTATTTGAACTATATCTGAATACCTCTTTATTGTAGTTTTTTTAAGTGTGTCCCAATCATCAAATGACTTCTTCCGCCTCGTACCAGACTTTTACAGATTGAAACCCACCTGTCTCCTTCAGTTGTTCTTTGCGTTCCAGGGCCACGGTAACTCTTTCTAATGTTTCCTGTATTCCTAGCGGGCACCGGCCCTACTGGGCCCCTACGGTTTTGCTGACCCCTCTTTGAAGCGCTTTTTACGAGACGGCCGAAGGGCGAGCTACTCATTGGTCATCGTCCGTAAACCTACGCCTACGTTGATGGTCGATCCCTCGCACGGTTGCGATCATCTCTTTTGCTCGCTTTACTGGTTTCGAACCAGTTGACCAGATGACCAATTAGAACCGTGCACAAACTTTTGACGTTATATAAGTGCCTATGTAGACCTAGGTGAAATAAAAACATTTTGAATTTCAAGACCACCGCGTCTAGACCATAGCCTGAACTAGGGACGGACGCGAGAGGAGGACCTCTCGCGTCCGTCCCTAGTTGCGGATTGCCACCACAAGCACATGGTGGTATGCCGAGCGATCCGCACAATGCTGATGGAGTTTGTTCCGCCTGAATCCGATACAGGAATCTTCTGTACTGGCCATGTCCGGTGAGGACATCGTGGCGCCTCCCTAGTCACTCCTCATTATTGAAGTTAGATAGTTACCTACATAAGTACATTAAGTATTGACTCCAAAATTGCTAGGAGCTAAGTAATAATGTTGCAAATTTTCCTGCTGTTCCATATTTACCTACATTTGATGTATTATTAGGGTTGTAACTGAGGCCATCTTAGCGGAGGCGGAGGCAAAAGCGGAGGCGGTGAGTTTCGCCTCCGCGGATGCGGAGATTAACGGCGGCGGAGGCGGAGATTTCATTGGATGAGGAAAAAATAGTATTTTATGGTTTATTGTAATCAAAAATCTTTATTTTAAATACGTGCACTCATAGTACACTTAAATAAACTTAAACACTATCAATGATATTTTTTTTAATAAATTGGGAGTTTTTGAATATGTATATAATTTATCGAATTTTCGTATCACATCTAATTTATGAGTCATATGTTGTCAAAGTACAGATCAATAGATATTTCAGTATTTATTAAAATATTAACAATTATTTATTAAAACATGTTCTTTATAAATTACATCATATTTCTCGAAGTACTAACTTTGACCTACAAATCGAAGGAGTTCGTTAGGTTGATTCCTGACATGTCAAGCAAGCCGGACGGCTAAATCGTCTAGCGTCGCTGCTCGCGCGGTTTTGTTCTAGATTATGTCGTAAATAAAACTCCGTAATAACTCAGAAAAAAAAAAATTGCGTAGGTGGAGGCGGAGGCGAAGTTCCGTTACAACCCTAGTTTTTATTGTATGCTTACTGTGTTTTCCTGAAAGCGGTTTGGTTGTACATATTTAAAAAATCCTTACAAACATAAAACGGCGAGTGACAAAGGTATATAAGTACTAGCTCGTTTAATATCTTGAAAAAGTTGATTACTTCTTATGAAGCTACTTTGAGGTCCTCGAAAAAAAAATAAAAATGTTGTGCTCCGTAGTTCAATTGAGCATTTTAAAAACCGAAGTTGGATGGTATTTTGAAACTTGCTTCAACTAAAGCTGTTGTTTTCATGTGTTTTTATAATATAGGTAGGAAGGAGTCAATTATCGCTGTTAATGTATTAATTATCTAAGTTATCTGGTTTAGTAAGTCCTTATATCACAATAATAGTATAAAGGTTATTGATATACTTACAAAAAACATAAAATAATAATGAATAATATGTTAATATATCAATGATAAAGGCGAAAGTTTGCGGGTGTGTATGTATATTTGTATACTTGTTACTTCTTTACGTTTGAACGACTGACCGGATTTCGATGAAACATGGTACACGGGTAGACCATATCCTGGAATAGCACATAAGAAATGTTTTATCTTGGGAGTCTGTTATCTTGGGGTAATTTTCTATGTTCACGCAGGCAAAGCCGCTGGCAAAAGCTAGTGTGTATAAAGTTTAGTGTGGTTAGAAAATATTTAAAACACAGTTGGACAACCGACCCTGGGTGATTCATGGAATAAAAACTAAAACTTGATACAAAAACAAAATTGAAATACCTATCTAATATTATACTTAGATAGCGAAAGATATGCAAATACTTATTGTTAGAGATTTTTTTATCATGTTTATTTTCATAAACTTAGAAGTAGGATTCGCCATATCATAAAAAAACCTGGTCACGGACTTCATTATCAAGCGCACGAACGATTTTGAAATTTAAAGTCGAATTTTACGCAAAGGAACGTCTATTTGACCTACGTATTATGCAACTTAAGGGCAAGTTGGTAATCAGATTTAAGCAATACGATGTTATCAATAGCAATTTGTATGCATGGATTCTGAGACCCACCAGTCAAAGCACTTAGGCTCTTGGCTCTTTACCTGCGGAAAAATTGTAATCTACTTCTTAAAAATTGTTTGTATATTTATTTCTTTGATAATTAAATAAAAGAAAGAAAAAACGAAACACATATAATCAAAACATCACAGCATTGATTGGCTGGATTTGTTTTTTCACAATAACATTGCTTATTTGTAAGTCATTATGTATTTATTATTGTACTTATTTATTGTTTTTTTGTCTATTAAGTTGCTCCTGCAATGTTTGCAATGTTTTTGCACCATCCTAAAGTCGACTGGTAGAAAATACCTACATTTTATTTAATTTATTGAGGGATAACAAACGGCTACAACATAAAGCTCATGCATATAAATAACACTAAGTAGGTGGTAATGTTGCAGCCAACTGCATTATCCACTGATTAAACATAGTTGTAATGCATTGTTTGCCACTAGATGGACATTATTGTACAATATATATATATTATACATTATGATGCTTGGTCAAAATAAAAAAAATATTTGGTGGAACATAGCATAGCATAGTCGGCCTTATAATGTTCCCACTGTTGGGACTCAGGCCTCCTCTCTAGGTGCAACATTTTCATATAAATAACTGAAATCAAAAAGAATAAATATATATTGTTACAAGTACTGCGATATTAAAGAAAACATAAAACACAAAGAATCCAATAAATACCTAATTTCGGAAAAAGAATAAGGTACTTACTACTTTTAATGTAAAGTTTATTTGACGTTATAATTACAAGTCAATAAAAACATATAACACTTCAACCCAATCCGTTTAAAAAAACTGCAATTTCTTATTTCATACTTTAACCCCTAATACATTAAACGTGTTCCAGTCTGATTGGATGCAGCTGAATACCAGTATTTTACATGGAGCGACCGCCTACCTGACTTCTACAACCTAGTCACTGAGTCACACCATCATCTTTCCTGCCCTTGTCCTGTTTTATTTGGGGTCGACTCAACACGTTCTTTTTTCCATTCTGCCCTGTCACTCGTCACGCTATCACTAACTCCCCTTTCTTTCATATCACTTCTCACACAATCCATCCATGTTTTCTTTAGCCTCCCTCTTCCTCTGCATTCATCCACATGTAAACTCATAATTCTTTTTTTATTATCCCTTCTCTTCACATGACCATATCAAGACAAACGATTCCATTTTAACTTTTCAATCACTGGCGCCACTTTCAAACTTCCTCTAATATACTCATTTCTCACTTTATCCATTCTTTTCACTGAGTCACACGGTACCCCTTATCAAGACTGGTGTCAGATTTTCTGGCTTTTGAATATCCGCAATGACTGTCAAAGATCTACAAATGTCAGTCGGGACCAGCGGATAACTTTGTTTTTCTAGGTATGGTGGAGTCTCGGTTTGTAAAGGACGGTAACCTATCCTCGGATAGACTTCGGCAAGGGTTGCTGAACCTTGAAGATCGATCCGGCAGTTGTTATTACTTAGCTTACGAGTTCGTCATTTCACCTGTCTTCTTAAATCCTCTTGTCCTCTTCATTCCTCATGTCCTCTTCAGTCCTCCTGTCCTCTTCATTCCTCATGTCCTCTTCAGTCCTCCTGTCCTCTTCATTCCTCATGTCCTCTTAAATCCTCTTGTCCTCTTCATTCCTCATGTCCTCTTCAGTCCTCCTGTCCTCTTCATTCCTCATGTCCTCTTCAGTCCTCCTGTCCTCTTCATTCCTCATGTCCTCTTCAGTCCTCCTGTCCTCTTCATTCCTCATGTCCTCTTCAGTCCTCCTGTCCTCTTCATTCCTCATGTCCTCTTCAGTCCTCCTGTCCTCTTCATTCCTCATGTCCTCTTAAGTCCTCTTGTCCTCTTCATTCCTCATGTCCTCTTCAGTCCTCCTGTCCTCTTCATTCCTCATGTCCTCTTCAGTCCTCCTGTCCTCTTCATTCCTCATGTCCTCTTCAGTCCTCCTGTCCTCTTCATTCCTCATGTCCTCTTCAGTCCTCCTGTCCTCTTCATTCCTCATGTCCTCTTCAGTCCTCCTGTCCTCTTCATTCCTCATGTCCTCTTCAGTCCTCCTGTCCTCTTCATTCCACATGTCCTCTTCAGTCCTCCTTACCGCTTAAGTCCTCATGTTTGTTTCTTTAAAATGTTTGTAAAAGATAATCATTGCCACTGGTGGTAATGGTGTGGAAACTAAAATTCTTTCATTTCTAAATATAAAGCTACATTAACGCTGAAAGTCTTTAGTTACATTTCTATCTTGGTAAAAAACACCGTTTCTTTGGTTTAGGTCACGGGAACGACATCGCGATAGAAACTAGTAGGTAAGATTTTTTTGATAGATTATTTGGATTGGCCGTTTTCATATTAGATGATAACGATAACACCACGATATAGGCTACCAGTCCGCCTATATCGTGGTGGTATCGTAAGCGGCGGACTGGTAAGTTTAAATTCATACATTTTCTTATGAAAGATATAATTTACTGGTACGACTAGATATTCCAGACTGCTCGATGATCAGTACCAGACAGCCAATATCGTATCGTTATCGTAATATTATCGTCTATTGTGAAAACGACCATTGCAATATAATATGATAAAATAGTCTTTAGCATAATTATTATGCTAAGTTATTTTCTAAAGTTGAGCGATATTCAAGTAACCATGTTAATAATTATCTCTACGATAGCAATAATAATTATTTACTTAAGTTATGGTCTTGAGTGTGACATAGGTTATCTACCTAAATCACATAATTTGAAGATCATCCATGTTTTATTAATGATATTTTGAATCTACTATATTAATATTCTTCAATCATGATCAGTCTAGGTATTTCAGCAAAGGGATTAACTAGATTAGGGATTACAGTAAAGGGATTATTAGTTTATCGGTTTAGGTTTCAACGTATTATTCGAAGCTTTAGCTGAAAAACATTTTTGCTAAAGCGCATATCTATAATATAAAAATGAATCGCAAAATGTGTTGGTAAGCGCATAACTCAACAACGCCTGGACCAATTTGGCCAATTCTTTTTTTTAAATGTTCGTTGAAGTTCAAAGATGGTTTTTACGGCGAGAAAAATTCGAATAGAGTAGGGTAGAGTAGAGTAGAGTAGGATAGAGTAGTCAGTTGACGGGAGCGAAGCCGCGGGCAAAAGCTAGTTATGAATATAATATAAACATGCATGAGCTTTTGCTATTCAGTGAATCGTTTACAAAGTGATTGATAGCTCGATGGTTTATTTATTTAGAATTTCTAAAGTGAACAGCTGCTGATTTGTTAAACAATTGTAAAATTCTAATACTTTGCTTTTGACTGTAAATTATGAATTTGAATATCAGTTTTTACTGCAGTGTAATGGAATTACTCACATAGATCATTCGCATCAGCTTTTAATAAAACAAACGATTGATTGGCTTATACCGCTCAGTTTGCAATTTCAAGCGTCTTCCAGAGTCAAAATGAGACTTTATAACTAACTTATGTTTTCATTATACGAAATACCGTGGGTTAACTGTAGCTAGTTAGGTTGCTGCGTTTAGAATCTCGTTAGCACATTGATGAGGCTGTCTTCCGGCCCTCGATTGTAGTTAACTCGTAAACCTGACATTGATACTAACAGAACCACCCAGTGTTCAATTAATAGCTCTCGAATTTCTACTTCACGTTGTCTTTGAACAAAGAACGATTGTAGATCTAAAATTAGATGATTTTATTTGTCTGTCTTGAACTCAGTTGTGCTTAGAAAGAAGTAAAATAAATGTGGTATGGCACAGTTCATCTTTTTTTGTACAGCATATTTCAGAATAATAAAAAAAAAACAAGACACATATTACATATACACGCTGAAAGTCAATATCAGTCAATGGCTACTACAACAGGATTACCTTACAACGAGAATCTAATAACATTCATGTCGTAAAAAAAAATTCCAAAAGCCACACACATACACATTACACTCATGCACACACCCTCACACACACACACACACACACACACGCACAAACTCTTACTTATATACTCAACACACTAACTACACTTCTTCCACAGTTTTAATTTTGCTTATGTGACACCGACACTGTTTTACTTGCTATAGAATGCTATATGTAAATATTGTACCCATATGGTTGAACCCTATCTCTTAAGATACAGGCTAGACCTAGTTTAAGGGATAGAGCAATAATGTTGTGCTAATAATGTGACAATGTTAACATTAATACTCTACCATGTATACAGTGCAATGAGATCCTATTTTATGAAATAAATATTATTATTATTATGTTTAATTATTTATATAGGTAGTTATTTATTAACAGTTGTTTTTTTTTTTGGAATCCTATAGGTACCTTACCAGTCACAGGCTTGTTAGATACCCCAAAGCCATTTTCGGATACATATATCAGATACATATATGTATAGCATGCAGAGATGTTAATGTAGCTTAAATTCAAAGAAACTCAAAAATCTACCACTAACTAAAATCTAGTTACAAACAAAACTAAAACTTGTTAACGTAAACGTCTTAGTGAGATGACGGCAAAGGTTTGTTCGTGGCAAAGAAGATGAAATGGTAAGAAGAATAGCACTCAAGAACGGAACTCGAACTAAAAGGGTAAAACTTCTCAACAAGACGTAAACGTTTTATAGGTTTCAAGACGATCTTCAAGCTTTAATAAGCTCTTGTGGATCGTTCGTAGACACAGCAATATGGTAGCCTATAGATATTTTAGTATAGGTTACGATATTGTGGTGTCGGAGATTATTTTGAAGACTAAAGATACGTATTTATTATTAAAACAGGTGCTAAAAATGTTTGTTGACACACTCATAAATACTTTGTCAACACGTTATTTGTCGACAGCAGTCAGAGGTAAGATAGTAACGCTATATTTATTAAAAAAGAGAGAACAGAATAGCCAAATATTTCGGTCATTTTCGCACATCAATATGACTTGTTATTGTTTAGTCTTTAAGCGAATTTCGTGAATGATTATTTACAAAATTTACACAGACAGATAATTTAGCACCATGACCAAACGAGAACGATTATAGAAACAGTCGAGGCGTTCAAAGAAAACATTCTTATAAAAAGATGCTTTCATATTAAATCCACAAAGAAAAATATTTAGAAGTTATGATTTATTACTGTAATCTTCAGATTATATCTGTAAATAGAAGTTCACACTTACCAGAGTTTATTAAAATGATAAATTTAGCGCGGATTCTAAGAGTTCAACATGTGAATTATTAAGCTGGAGGTATACCTCTCAGTCATCTAAGAACGAGAGCAGTGGTGGCCAAATGGTGGAGGCTTGTCTTGCGAGTTGTTGGTCGTGGGTTCATACTCAGCCAGGCGTATTACTTTGTGTAATATAGTTCATCACCACTGCTCTCAAAACGGTGAAGGAAAACATCGTGAGGATACTGGCATGTCCTTGAACCGAAAATTCGAAGACATTTGACATCCACCAACCCGCACTGGGCCCTCGTGGTGGATTATGGCCCATTCCCTCTCCTAGAGAGGCCTGAGTCCCAACAGTGGGAACATTGTAAAGCCGACTATGCTATGCTATGCATCTAAGAACATATCCGTACGAGTAGTACTTTTACTTGGTAACACGGCGCCATTCATCGCGGACTGCAGCTTTCCGAGTACATACATTCATAAACCGAGCACTTAGTTGCGGCCTTGATCTGATCTGTCCATCTCATCGGTGGCCTACCTGCCTGGTGCCTTCAACTTTGCCCTGCACTACGAGACGTTCTATGGAGTCATGGCGCCGTGTTACCAAGTTTATCACTCATCGTGATTCACAGTGATTACCACGACCACTCTGGCAAGAGTGTAACGACTAAGAAGAAGTACTTTTACTTAAATTTGTATAGACAAATTTCTATCCAATTTAAACCAATATAATAAATTTTCGATGTACCTACTCTCAAAACATAATAGTGGTCCATATGTTTTGAGAGTATGCAGCTAAGTTAATTTAAACTTTGTAATTCTTATTTATTGTACACGGCGATGCAGACAGTTCATGTAAAAAGGCAAGCGTAACACTCAGCAATGAGTTTTCTCCCAGCAAATCTTTGAGTTACAGAGAGAACATATTTGAGGGATCCAGTGTACAATATAAACCTACATAACTAAATCTAATATATAATGATATTATGTATAAGTCTAATATATAATTATATTATACATAAGTCTAATATATAATTATAATATACACACTAATACATACTTTATCAGTTTTATATTATTTTTTAAGGTCAACATGTCTTTCTATTCGGAAAAGGTCAATTAAATTAACATTCTCACAGGAGTATCTAATCGATTCGCTCTTATTACAGTAATAACGTCCAAATGTGGCAGTAATAAAATATAAATAACGTTATGGGTTTCAGTAACTGCGAAATTATTGTCGTTATACTAACACGGTATATTTGCCACACCCACATGGGTAATTTATTGTATTAATCGGCACACAGTACACAAAATGTATGTACATGTACGTATCTAGAAAACAATGAAAATTGCTCAAGCTGACGACGCGACGCGTCTGTATAATCAAGTCTAGGCTCTTAATATAATGGACCGCCAGAATTCTGTAATCAACAATTGTAAACTTAATATCCTTTGATGTAATGCCGTGACTTTTACAAACGATTGACCTGACTGTCAACAACTGTCAATTTGGGAAATGTGTTGAAATATTCAAATAAAGTACTGATAAAACAAAGCTTGCGTCCGGTTAGCAATTAGGAAAGGGATACGAAAGGGCTCGTGACAAATCCGGAGGAATTGCTTTGCTGTACCTTTTAGAAATGATACTAGGTACGGGTTGCTGATTTAAATGTGTTCGATACCGAATTATACTTTTCTAGAGCTACAGAAGTATTGCCAGTTTGTTGTATTCCAAAAACCTTTCTGTTTAAAATGTTGAATAAGATACTATGAACTCTATAAAATATATTTCGATTTCACGTATTGTCAACATTAGCTTTAACTATACTTAAAAGTCCATTGTTATATGATGCGTCACGCTTATTTACAGTTTTGCTTCAACTGTCTAGAGTCTAGACATTAAAGTAATTAATTAATAACTCAGTTTCTGCGTAATTCAATTTTATAAAGTAACGTAAGTATTTAGTACTTTTAGCAATTCAAATCCCATTGTTATTGACCTAGAAGTTTTTGGAAAACTTGCTTAATTAATAGCAAAATGCTTTTGAATAGATGGCAAATCACGTACTTAGGCACTCTTCTTAAAAAGAAGAGTCAGATCATGAAAAGATATTCTGTCTGGCTGACGCAAATCAGTGAAGAAAGCATTCACCTAAGTTCTTTCGTTCGGATCTAAACCATCAATTATGCTGGTGAATGTTTTATTTTCTATTTACCTTTAATTATGTATAATATTGATTAGGTACTATCTGAGCATATTCTGCTAAGTTCGTTATAAAGTTTTACATTGTTGTGTGGTTTTACAATTGCTATACAAATTCATGCAGTGCCCTAGTAAAATTTTTAGCTTTCGCGTCAAGAATCAAGTTCGTTCAGAGACTGGAAAGATAAAAGTTTTCTAACTTTCATCCAAATAGAAACAACATAAAGAATGCACATTCTTTTCCCAACATTGAGAAGACGAGGAGAAGTCAAATTGGTTCTGTAGAAGTTATGTAGAAGTCGAATAATTTACAAGTGTTCCTACAGTATAAAAGTTTTGGAAAGTTAATTTGCACTCACACGGTCACACCATTTAAAATAATATAGATTTAATAATTCTACTTATAATCTGTCATTGACGATCTAAAACTTCGTGCGAATTGGTTAAATAACTAATAGCACAATATTATTTTTAACCGACTTGAACAAAAGGAGGTATTCAAATCGGTTGTATTTTTTATGTTTGTAACCTACCTCAGAACATTGTCATGTATGAACCGATTCGGTTTTATTTTTTTTATTTGGTAGGTACCTTGTTTCAGATTATTGAAATTGTCATGTGATGCACATAGCCACAGCTATAAAGTGAGGAAGTACAACTAAAAAGTAGAAAATAAAACTTTTTATAAACAAATACCACCGTTAAAACATTAAAATGTTCAAATTATTAGGTAAGTGGAAGTAGCTTGTATTCTATGTAAAAAAATATGGATATTTTATTAGATATTTAAGTGTCTGGGGTTTAAATTGGACTGTCTTATGGAACGAGTAATATGTATTTATGAAGGTCTGAACAAGACGCCACGTTCACTGCGCGCAAACGTACTGCCGCTGCTCTGGATTCGACGTGACATTTCGAGTTCATGTTTGTAACATACAAGTTAGAAGTGCTTTTATAACGTACGTGTGCGGTATATAAAATACTGTACTTAGTATAGCCAGCCTCATAAAGCACAAAATATATCTACCATCACAGCCAATCAGTGAATATATTTATTAACAGTATTAACACAATTTCGAAAAATTTACCGCATCTTTTTGCAATTAGCCTTTAGTTGCAAAAAGATGCGGTAACCAGAAATTTCTGTTTGTACAAAAAGACAATTGGAAAATAAACGAAGAAAAATTGGATGTTGGCTGCGAAATTATTTAGATAATAGTAGGAGAGCGTTTCTTTCGAGATAAGACCGTGCCCATCGTTAGAAGCTTTTTATTGTTGGCCAGATGCCAAAAACGGCAATGATTTATGGTTTAATATAGTGTCCATGTCAATATCCCTGTAACTTGATTAACGCAGTGTTTTGACTCGTCTCAATGGGATTATTCTGGTTCCGTACATTCATGATTGCAGTGTGCTAATTTAATCTTAATGTTGGTTTCTTTCATCCTAATGTTTCAGGAGCTCTGTTCTCGTGTCGATTTTTTAGACAAACCTAGGGTTCAGGCATTCGGTATATCAATTTCATATCACTTTAGAAGTACCTAATCTGGATAAAAGGGCCGTTTGTTTGTTTTGTTACTAGTGTCGTTTGTTTGTCAACTGGTTTGATAGCGCCGGTTCTTGTTAACATGTTCAGTGTCGCCGACATGTTGCCTTGTTAGTGTCGGCCATTAGTGACATGCAGGGTTTGGACATGAACTGATTTCTATGGGCTGTACTCGCAGTATTTACTTCGCGGTTGGATGTATGTATTGTGTAGGGACAATATTATTAAATCTCGGATCTTGTTAAATATGCTATTAATGATTGCAATAGGTACCTTCTGTAAGTACATATAAAAGGAAAAGTCCTGACTCACTCACCGACTCATCAACGCCTAGCCCAAACTCTTAGACCTAGAACGCTAAAATTTTACACAGAGGTTCCGTTTATGATGTTGTATTATGTTGTTGTGACAAAGATAAGAAAGGATATTTTGAAATTCAATCCCCAGGAGAATGAATATGGGGTTTATGGAGTAAGAGTTTAATCTACTTCCACGCAGGCAAAATGGCTGGCAAAACCTAGTATAAAATAAATGGTATGTTTTAATAGGAATTCTTCGTTCTTTTAAACTGGGATGCTTACAATAACAGTAGGTAGTTTACATTTTTTTTTGCTGGAAAATTTATTTATAGGATTTAAATAGGATGAAATGGAGGATAACGCTTCGAATTTCTTCAGTAATCCAGTCCTGAAGTGGGCGTTCGCGTTAAACGTTAAAACTACCTAATTACTTCACAAAGCTACGGCTGTCAGTACCGTCTATCGAAAGAACTTTATAACTGAAGAATAAGTTTCGTCTTTAGTAAAGTTAGATTGAAAAGAAATGATTTGCTTTTGAAATTAGCTTTGAAGTAACACTAGCAATGTTTATTTTGCTACTCAATAAAACAAGTGAATTTTAGATTGCATTCTCTATGCCGATGTTCATTGTTTTAACAGAGCTAGAAGCAGCTGTCTTTAAAATTGGATTAACTCGTCATGGCCGGTAATAAATAAGTCGCTGTAAACAATGCGGCGGCCGTACAGCTTTATAAATTTTTACAATTTTGTTTGCAGAATAAAAATGGTTTTAATGGCGCCGTTAACTGTCCGTGTAGATACTGAAAACATAAGGCGCAAGCGACGGAACACTGGGTTTTTAGTTTTATAGGTGTCATAACGAAATGCATAAACTGGAGTGTGTCCGCCATGTTAGTAGTGCAATAACATTCCTGTGAAGTAAGTACTAATCAATAGTGTTACGTGACTCGGTCGACAATTTCCCGATGACGGCCAAGTTTCGAATTGCTCAATGCTTGTGGGTTGTGATAAACAAGTGCTTGTCTTAGTTTGAAAAACTTTTACGAGTATGTTGTCGTTCGCAACTATTTATTTGTAAATCGTATTTTCTTACTTTGATCAATTTTATTTTTCTTTTACTATACGATGAAAGAAGATGTATCTGTTATCTACAAATAAGAGTGTGCTATAGCGACGGTCGTCACCATGCGGGATCGTTCGAAAAAGTCATCGCAGCCCAGAAACGCCAAGGGCAACTATAATCTGACACTCCCTCTCGCTCCACCCAGAGCGGGAGAAGTGGTCTGATAATTACTCACCTCGAAGAAAAATCAACGCAAGCCAAGGAGTAGTAACTTGCATGAGTTGATAAACAGCTGATCGTGCTGATTTCTTTCATTGTCATATTTACTGAAGATTTACATGATATGTTTAGATTTACATTTTGGACACATTTTTTTGTTCTTTTTTTTGCTTCTGCATTACTCCTGTATCTTGGGCGCGTTTTTAAATATGTAAACTCACTTATAAACATGACACCCAAATTCGGATTAACTAGGCTTACAAGGTTATATGTATATACATTTTGATACAAGTGCAGAAAGTTTGTCATTGCGACCGAGGCGGAATTCGCACGAGCCGTAGGCGTGTGTCTTATGGAGCCAAGGGCTGCAGTGACAAATTTGCACGTGTATCAAACGACTTTTTTCAATACACTTACAAAATGAATAAACGGGGGTTGACCGGCGACTCGTGGAGGACAACGCGCACCTAGCCTGATACGATTAAGGGTAGGTTCAGATGACAAGCGCTCAACGCGCGTTTTGATAACGCGCGTTTACAACTACATACATTTTATTCAGGCCGTACACATGCTAACGCGCGTTTTAGTAACGCACGCGTTCAACGCTGCGCTAGCGCTCGACTGTTGTCAGCGCGCGTCAACGCCGCTTTGAGATCATTGGTTTTCTATGTTTCCGTTCAGTTGAGCGCGCGCTTTCGACGCGGATAGACGTATTTTAGGGTTCGTCAAGTTCGTCCGAAAATCGTCCGAAATGGAAACCGAAGCTTTTAATACGGAATTATTAATTGATGAAATAGAGAAACGTCCTGCGATATGGGACATGACAAGTAGCGATTATTCCGATAAGAATTTGAGAAGACGGGCTTGGGAAGAACTCGTCCTTATATTTTGTGAAGGACATGACAATGAAGAAAAGAAGAAAATATTATGTGAGTATATATATTTATTTACATTTACAATCGGTTTGTGTTACAAGTTAAATATAACGATCCTGCCAATCTACTTTTCCTTCATTAATGAAATAGTTTGTTAAATGTACTCGAACATTATCCGCCTGTCGCACAGCACGTCCGGTATAATGTGAGGCTAGATTTTCCAGGGGTGGCGTATAAAGTGTGTCTTCAAAATTGTAGCCATCCCTGATTCTGACATAATTATTTAGTGTACATATCGCTTTTACGATCTTTTCTGCAAAACCGATGTTAACATCTAACGGCCTGTGTAAAATGCGCCATTTATTGCACATTATGCCAAAAGTACATTCAACATACCGGCGTGCTAATGTCAAACGGTAATTAAATATTTTTTTAGCATAAGTTAGTGACCTTCCCCCATATGGACGCATTAAATTCTCCATCATGCCAAAAGCTTCATCAGCCACTATCACATATGGCAACGTTGTCGGTCTATTTTGTATTAACAATGCCTTTGGCTCAGGTAGATCTAATGACCTTTCTGTCAGCTTTTTGTACAATGAAGAATTCTTGAATATACCTGAGTCACTGTTTTTACCGTAGGCACCTATGTCAACCCACACAAAACAATAGTTTGCATCCGCTAGCGCCAATAAAACTAGCGAAAAATAATTTTTATAGTTATAATACATAGAACCCGTGTGTTCAGGCTGGATTAACCGTATATGTTTCCCGTCCAAGGCTCCCAAACAATTGGGAAACTTTGAGTTCTTTTCAAATATCGTGGATATTTCACACCACTTTTCTTTCGTTGGTTCACTCATAACAACGGGCCTTAATTTTTTCCAAATAGTTTCACATACATGTGGTATTATAGTAGCCACAGTAGATTTGCCAATTCAATAGTCGTAGCTTAATGTCCCAAATGAACATCCAATGGCCAAATATCTGGAAACAAACATAAACTATTACTAAATACTGTTTTTTTTTTCAGCGTCATCCCTGCAAAAAAAGTGGAAGAGTTTACGGGATAATTATATGAGAGAGGTGAAGAAAATAAAGACTGTCAAATCTGGATCAGGAGCTTCCAAAACTTCGACATATATTCATTATAATAGACTACGATTTCTACAGGCATCAATTGCCAACAAAGATACAGAAAGTAGTTTCGATGCAGATAATGCATCAACTTCGTCAGAGGTTGCTGAAGTAGAAATAAGTTCTGGCTTTAAGAGTCCTAAATCTACTTCAAGAAAAAAACAAAAATTAAATCCTGCTGATGAAAGATTTGCAAACATATTAGAGCAGAGTTTAGCACAGAAAAATGTGTCTCATCCAAAAGAAGATGACGATGAAGACAAGCTGTTTTGTTTGTCACTCGTTAAAGAGATTAAAAAAATTCCGGAATATAGGCGACTTCAAACTAAAATTGCCATTTATAATTTAATTTTGCAAAACCAAAATGAATTTCAAGGACCACAACAACAGACATATGAAAATCAAAATTACCCGGTATCACAACGAAGAAATTATTCATCACAAGAGCAGCGTCATCAGTCATCAGCTTCTGTTGAAGGCTTTCGTTATCATGATTATAGATCACAGCAGTCTAGTGTGTCAAATAATTTTGCACATTATGGTTATACTACAGCAATGGGGTCTCCATCGCCAGTAACACCGACTCCATCGCCAGCACCAACTAATGTCAGCAATGAATCAGAGTTAGAGTTATTCTGCGAGTATCAAAATGTTATTTTTTCTTTAAAAAAATTGTTCCTAAACAAGTTGATTTGATTTATTTGATTTATAGATTATGTTGATTATTAAAAAACTTACCTCAATGTAATTATGAGTTTTTCTTCCGGTGAAATGCTATATCGCACAGCGTTTTTATCTGCTACGAGTTCATCGTTTATGAGAGTCAGTAAGTCATCAAATGACTTGATGGACATTCTGAAGTAGTTAAAGAATTTGGGCTCAAATTGCCTTAACTTAGGATATAAAATAATGTACTAACTTTCAGTCAGCCTGGTTGACAAAATTGGGTGAACCCAATATCTCCGTCTTCTGTTGTGTCGTTTCTGCCGTCTGTATAAAATCACCGATAAAACTGTTTCTACGTCCATCTTCGACAAATGTAGAACTCAAACTGGCCGCAACAACGCGCGTTTAACGCCTGACAAGCGCGCACCATGTGAACACTATACAAAAATTCAACGCGCGTTCAACGCGCGCTGAGCGCTTGTCATCTGAACCTACCCTAATGTATAAAATGAAAATGTGGCGGGGGTGAGCAAGCGCACTTTTCTGCATTACTAGCGGAAACAGTCTATTGCGTGCCTAAAAGCGGTGGGATAAGAGCGGGTTTTCGAGTATTGAAATTATTTTTTTCGCTGCAAGAACCGAGCCCACGATACACAGTGAAGTAGCCAATTTACTCAAGTACTGAACTAATTGTGCCGTTCAGTTGCTATATTATTTCTCAGTGATTAATTGGACAACACTACCCCCAATGAGGACACATTTTAAGCCGCTTTGCGAATTTCCTTTAACTTTACTAACTGACCCGAACAGCAATTTGTGTAGTTTCAAAATTGAAATCAGAAGCTGACGCTTTGTAGGCAGTTCATTTTGTGTAAGTTTTGCGAATTGTGAGTAACTGTTTATTGTGAATAACAAAACAATTATCTACGCCCTCATTAAAATAGGTTTCTTTATACAAACTTTGGATCTCCGTTTCATCCCTTTAGGGAATGAGTTTTGAAAAATCCGCTATTAGTGCTCGCCTACCTACGTCTTAAAAAGAAGCCTTGTGAAAAATTTCATGCTTCTAGTCCTCGTAGTTTCAGCTGTGCGTTGATACGCGTATATCTATCAGTCAGTTTCACTTTTTATATATGTATGTTACCGGCAATCTGTATAATTCAGGTATTCTATATAATACCTAGGCAATGTATAGAATATCTCGGGGTCCAGGCAATGTATGAAATATAATGACAAGTATTGTCCGTTACATACTTTACCTAGGTAATGTAAACAATTCCTAGGGATTGTATATTTAAATAGAATTTGGTCTATATTTATTAATGTTAACTGACCTACCTATAATGCAAATTAAACGTGTTCTATTAATTAAAATCAATGTGTGTAAAAGACGAGAGCAGGGAAGGAGGTGATGTAATTTTAGGGCGCCCCGACACGGACATGTTAGGTTAGGGTTATATTTTTTTTATCATCACCCGGACCCCGTGGACAAGAAATAGGACCTGAGTATACATAATAAAATTAAAGTGAACACATTACCCGCTGCGCCGCCACTGCTATTGTATAGAATACCTTGGAAAAGTATAAAGTTAATAATATTACATACAATACCTTCACATTTTAGGTATTCTGTACATTGCCTATGTTTTGTATCGAATACCGGATTATAGAGATTGCCGGTAACATATATACAACTTTATTGTTAGTATATGCGAAACCTGAATATAGTTTGTTCAGTATCAGTAACTGAATTGATTCCAATAATTTTTACACCATGTTATATTTTTTCCCATAAATATTTAAAAAAGGTTACAAGTTGGACACCACTAAATACAACACAGGTCACGGCAGTTAAGTGGGCATTAGGTGACAGCGCACAGCTGAGTACGAGAGCAAAACTACCCTTCAGTCTCCCGGATGGCCTGGTAACCATGTATTTGTGCGAACAACCAGATAACATAACAAGCTTATATTTCGTTGCTTGTTTGTGATTTTTCACGGTACAGTTATGAAAATTGGTGCATAGATTCTTTACATAAAAATACTAGGCCCGTGTTTCGGGTTTCGCATATACTATAACTAATGTTGTATACTCGTAGATAATCAAGAGGTTAGAAATGTGTCTACCAAACGTGCGATATCTACCATCTTCAAGTCTGGTGGTAATTTTCGGCTTTTTATTAGGAAAATCGCAGAGCAGTTCTGATTTGTGTTCGTTAATTCTGTAACAGAGTCTCTCTTTTTTTTTTCAGTGGGATATCGGGGGATAGTGGGTAAGGACAGGGGGTGTTTTTTTTAGTGGGAAATGGCTCCTCCTGCCCTGAGTGAAGCGTGAGACTTTTACTGACCTAAAACTCGCCAATGTTCCTTCATTTGACCTTTGAGTTCTAGGATCATATTATAGACAAACGTTTCCCCTGCCCTAGACAGACACATCGGACCTTTTGGTTTTGCTGACATCTCTTTGAAGCGCGTGTGGCCCACTGCATGCTGTCAACTCAGGCTCGGTCTATACCGGACGGCTAGACGGTGAGCCGCGCTTACGGTGGCCGGGAAACATTAATAGCGCGAAGAACGTACCTGTTCGTTACCCGTTTTAAGGTAAGAAAAGTGTGTCGTTCAAGTATCCTAGACACACTTTTCTTACCTTTGTACCTTGTGGGTGGCGCCTACGCATTACTTTTATCTGACTAAAACCTATTAGTTGCCTTTGCGTTCCAGGGTTACGGTAACTTTTTCGAACAGTACAGCAGCACTGGCATTATATTCTGTGCCTAGGGTATCAGCAAACTAATGGTCACGAATAGTTTAACCACTTGAAAACTAAGTTATATCAATAGAGAAAGTGTGCAAGAGCCGAGCGAACGCGAGCGATCACTTCAGTGCTGTTTGTTTTCCGAAATTAAGAGTTAGACCATTGTCAACTCAATACGGATAAGAAATACAGCACTCTGAGGAGAATAAGTTGTTCAAACGGTAGAAACTCTAGGGGCGGAATTCACCAATAAAACTTATCGCGGTTTAACGTTTGGCTCGCATAATCGCGTTTAGCCGCTGTCACTAGTGTCACTTGTAAAAATTCAACAAAAGAAAAATACGGACCAGTGACATAGCGACAGCGGCTAAATGCGATTATGCGAGCCAAACGTTAAAACGCGATTAGTTTTATTGGTGAATTCCGCCCTAAGTTATGAAATAGTGTCTTGTAGGTTTTTTTTTTTTTAGGTTGTTAAATCATTTTATGAAAAACCCGCTCTTGGGCGGAGCGAGAGATAGTGTCAGACTTTTACTGACTAAACACCCACTCCTGTTCCTTCTTTGCCTTCGTCCCAGGGCCCCGGGTTTCGTTTTCACACTACCCATGGCCCCAGTAGGCTTCGACCCTGCTGGGCCCCTACGATTTGCTGACATCTCCCAGAGGCACGCGTGGAACAGTACGCGGCGTCGACGACTTGGGCTCGGTCCGGATGGTTACCGGACGATCGGACGGCAAGCCCGCGCCTACGGTGGCCGGAAATCGGGATCGGAATCCCGGCGGCGGTTGAGGCGTGAGGACCGTTGCTTCACGCGATCGGTCGCCTCCTTTGCTAGCATTACTGCTTCGCAGAAGGAGGCGACCGCCTGCCACTCCGAACCACGGCCTGTACCAAGGCCCGGCGCGAGAGATCGCCGCCGCCGATCGCCCCCACGAGGACACGGCGTTGCTCTGCCCAAGCGGGGCACACCTCCACCGTGTGCTCCACCGTGTCCTCCGGGCGTTTCACACAGTGGCAACACCCGGGCGTGTCTTCCGCACGAATCCGGTGCAGGAACTTTCCGAACTTACCATGTTCGGTGAGAACCTGCGTCACGCGGAAGGTGAGGACGCCGTGAGGTCTTTCCAACCACGCCTCAAAGAGGCTTACCACCATAATTGTGGCGTGCCCAGTGTCCAGTAAGTAAAAATTTGAACGTACGTAACGTAGCTATAGAGTTAGTGTACATTATTAAATCCTATTGATATCCCATCCCAAAATCCTGACTTTAGCGTGAAGACCTTTGGATTTAGAAGTGTCTAATATCGTTCAGTTAAATCTAAGCACCTGTAAAGAAGTGGATAAAGTAAAGAATGGCACAAGTTTTCTATCGTATGTAGGTACGTAGGTTTATAATTATGTACATATATTGTAACTGCGTCATTATTTCAGCAAATGTTTGCATTGAAATCGAGTTACTGTATATTTGTGCTTCATTTATTTGTTGTTGCTTGAATTAGCAAAAACACACAGTATTTATTAAGTTTCGCAATTCATGTTGAGGAAAAATTGTTCGCGGTAAACAGAGAACAGTGACACATTAGGTTACATAATGTGGAACTAGATGTTGAACATCGTTAATTAAATAATTACCCTAATTGGATACAAATGTATTAAACACAGGTATTAAACCTATAGTCGTTTATGCTAAGAGTATCTTATATTGTATTAACAAGGTAGTTTAAGAGAAACCTTACGTTATCCGATAGGTTCAAGAATATTGGAAATATGTGTCTACAATATTGTTAACTGTAAATTAATATTACAATTTCAAAAGTTTTGTTGGTTTCTTGTTAAATTAATGAATCAGTTTTCCGAGTAACTCACACAAGGTTTCAGTATTTTCTTTCATGCTAGTTTTATATTTCATAGTAAATGGGCACACTAATATAAAAATACAGCAACATTACTTGACCCACACAGGATATGATAGGATTTTGTCCTATCATATCCTATGTGGTATTCCAGGACACGATCTATCAGTGTGAATTTCATCCAAATTCGTTCAGCCGTTTGAGCGAGAAGGAGTAACATTAACATATGTAAATACAAACTGACCTTTATAAAATTAGTGTGTATTTTGACAGGGTCTGATATTTATGAGCTGGAGGAAATTGCATCTTTTCTGTAGCAGTTCTGTATTGCTGTCTGTCTGATTTCCTCCGATATAATTTAATAACGTCTGCATCTTTGAGAGCGCTGCCCCGCCCACACATTTGACGCAATGTCTCGCTGTAAATTTGAAGAGTCTGCGGATTTTGATTGTTGCTCATCGCGCCGATATTTTTAGTGGGTTTCCGGAGAAAGAATTAGTTAAAAGACATAACGCGGGTATATTGAGTGGTGACAGAGACACTGGCTGTCGTAAAGCGTCTTTATTATAATTCCATTCTATTAAGGAACGCTATTAAATAATTTAAAGATTGCGTTGTGCGATAATAAACTTTATTGAAATGTTGGCAATGAGTAGTTGGTATTGACAAATAACGGTAATTTGTACTCGCTTTTGTGAAAATAATGTTCGTTTTGTGTTAGTACGCTGTTTGCGCATGCATCTTCGAAGCTCAATAAGTTGTTTCAGTTATTGTTGCCATCCAGAACTCGGTCGAATATTGTCGTATTCGCGGGATCGTTTATTTTGGGTGGTAGAGCGACGAGAGCGTTGACTCAGTAAGATTACGATTTAAATATAGGCGGGGGCGAGGTGCCAAATCATTGGGGAAATGTTCGGACCCAACATCGTGGCACAAGAATTTCGTACGCGATTGTTTCATTAGGGGCATGAACTCAATCGTGATATCAAATAGATGACACGCGTTCCTTGACGTCAATGTGCATTCTTGGACGTAAACATTCAAATGAATGAAATAAAAATATCGCATTTATAGAACAGTACCTAATATATAATAATAATAACTTATAGATTGACTTTATAAAAGAGTAACCATTAAGTTTCTTACCGGTTTTTCTCCATAAGAAACGGCCAATTGGAACCGTGCACTAAGTTCTGACGTTTTGTTTGTACCTATACCCTTTTAGGCCTATGAGAAATAAAAATATTTTCATTTGATTTGATTACTGAAGCTGTTTTTTTTGGAAAATCATCCAATAACTCCTCTAGCTATAAGTGGAGCGAGATGGGGTTCCAGCATCGATATATATGTATCCAGACTTCTACTGACTAAAATCCACTTGTGTTTCTTCAGTTTCCCTTTGTGTTCCAGGACCGTGGTGATTCTTTCGAACAATCCTGTAGCCCTACTGAAGCTGTCTAGACCAGACAATACCTATAATAAATCAGACTTTAGATATAGATAAGTATATCCAGAATAATACGTAAGTGTAGCTTAATTTTCTCTCTAGGTTGATATTCTCAGAATAGAAAGCCTGTGTAAGCTACACGATAGAAAACTCCATTATGTTCTAGGTATCTAGATAGGTTTATATCCAATCACGTTAGGTTACTCCCGGGATGATCAATGCAAACTTTACAATCCCTTCATTTTCCTACGCTTTGCTTTCTTTTCTGAAATGCCGAGTTTCTTTTCGGTGGGTAGGAAATACTTTATATTTTCTTGTCATTTTTATTACTGTACTTACTGCTGCCAATCGGATCAACGCAGGATGGATGAAATGGCGACAGGTCACGGGAACAACTTGTGACCCACCGATGCTCCCCAAGTTAAAGGGTAAAATCTACAAGTCCGTGATAAGGCCTGTCATACTGTATGGATCAGAATGTTGGGCTGTGAAAAAGACGGATGAAAAAAGATTGCACGTAGCGGAGATGAGAATGTTAAGATGGATGTGTGGTGTGACAAGAATGGATAAAGTGAGAATGAATATATTAGGGGAAGTTTGAAAGAGGCACCAGTGACTGAAATGTTGAAAGGGAATCAAACGATTCCCTTTCAACATTTCAGTGACTGAAATGTTGAAAGGGAATCGTTTATCTTGGTATGGTCATGTGAAGAGGAGGGATAAAGCGCATGTTGCTAAAAGAGTTATGAATTTACATGTGGATGGATGGAGAGGGAGAGGGAGGCCAAAGAAAAGATGGATGGATTGTGTGAGAAGTGATATGAAAGAAAAGGACAGAATGGAAGAAAAAAACGTGTTGTGCCGACCCCAAATAAATCGGGACAAGGGCAGGAAGATGATGACTTACTGCTGCCAGAGGTGCCAGTGGTGGCTTCGCCCGCGTATTATAAGAATTATCCAAAAAAAAATACTTTCGGGTTAACAGTATCCTATGTGCTTAACCAAGACATGATCTACACGGGTAGATCATGTCTTGGTTAAGACTTGGTTATTACGTTTCATCGAAATCTGTTCAGCCATTCGAGCATGAAGAAGTAATAAACATACATAGACTTAATCTCTCAGCTATATAATATTAATGTGATATGTAAATACGTATGTGTATTTTTTATAAGTATTTAAAATTGTTTATTCAAAATTAGCTTTTATTACTACGTACATAAAATCTGTAAAGCTGTAAAATCTGTGTGTAAAACAGTTTGTCAGCAGTCTCGCTTCACAAATTTGAACAAATATACGAAATATATCAAACGAAATAAATAAATAAAACAATATTATTAGTGAACATTACCAGAAAATTTTCCCGTTTATCGACCATGAATACAAATGATTTCGACTGTGCCTTATTCGAACAAACAAAACTTAGTTAGTTAAATTGGCTAAATATGCAAATTGGACAACTAATTGTGAAACGTAATTCCGGAGTTGTTACAAAAACAGAGGGATAATATTAAACAGATTAAGTAATCTTATTATCAAACTAATGTCCTTCCTAATTCTTTCTATTTCTTGGATCTGCTTTGTTTCAACTTTCAAGTGGCGCAAAAGAAAATTAGGTGATTTTTATTTGTAAGAACCACAGATTACTCGGTCTTTGTACCTATATATATATATTTAATATTAACACAACTATCACACAACGCCGTCTAGTCCCAAGCTAAGCAGAGCTTGTGTTATGAGTACTAGACAACTGATAAACATACTTAAATATTTCTAAATAAGTACATGCATATTATAGATAAATTACACCCAGAATCAGAACAAATGATTGTGCTCATCACACAAACATTTGATCTGGGTGGAAATCGAACCCACTACCTCCGGCATAGTAGTCAGGACCACTAACCACTAGACCAACAGGCCCGTCGTATTTTTGATCTTTTAGCAAAAAGATCGTCCATTAAGCTTCTACTGTTATTTTGTATGGTGTACAATAAAGAGTATATCTATTTATCAATCTACGTACCTAATTAATGTTTGTTTACAAAAAAAAAATGATCCCAAACAGAAGCTCCTTCACAGTTCAACAGATGTACCTAAGTATGGAGGGCAGTATAATAAAACCAGTAAAAGCTGGTCTTACATTCTATTTAAACTTCTTATTTAGCTATACCAGCTCAAGGTCAAAGTATTAACACCGACCTGCAGTCAACTGTACCCACATGGGCTAGAAATCTATAAATAATCTACAATAGCACACACGCCTGAAATAGAATAACCTTTTGAAAAACATAATTATGGTTTGTTTCTAAGTTTTCTTTCTTCATATTGCGTGAGTTCAATTAATTATGCAGTCGGTAATGTTTTTCTACTTGTTTAGATTACAGAACATAATAAATATATGAGCAGTGTTTTTTTTTTTTTCAGTGGGAAAATCTTCTTATGACATCTCCCGGTCTTGGGCGGAGCGCGAGATAGTGTCAGACTTTTACTGGCTAAAAACCCACTCCTGTTCCTTCGTTGCCTTTTGTACCAGGGCCGAGTCTTCCTTTCAGGATCAGACCCTAGTAGGCTTCCTGCTAGGCCCCTACAGTTGCTGACATCTCTTTGAGGCGCGCGTGGAACAGCATGCGCCGTCGATGACTTGGGCTCGGGACGGTTACCGAACGGTCGGACAGCGTCCACAAGCCCGCGCCTACGATAGCCGAAAATTGGGATCGGAATTCTGGCGGCGGTTGGAGCGTGAGGACCGTTGCCTCACGCGATCAGCCGCCTCCTTTGCTAGCATTACTGCTTCGCAGAAGGAGGCGACCGCCTGCCACTCCTTCTTGCTCCGGATCATGGCCTGTACCAAGGCCCGTTGCGAGAGATCGCCGCCACCGATCGCCCCCACGAGGACGCGACGTTGCTCTGCGCAAGCGTGGCACACCTCCACCGTGTGCTCCATCGTGTCCTCCGAGCGGTCACACAATGGTGGCACCCGGGCGTTTCTTCCGCATGAATCCGGTGCAGGAACCTCCCGAACTTACCATGTCCGGTGTGGACCTGCGTCATGCGGAAGGTAAGGACGCCGTGTTGCCTTTTCAGCCACTTCTCAAAGAGTGGACTTACCGCCATAATTATGGCGTGCCCAGCACTGGGTTGCGATAGTCGCTGTCGCCATTCTGCCATGAGACCCCACCGGAGCTTTGTCCGCCATGCCGCGACTTGTCGCGGCAACGGAGTTTCGCCCCGACGTTGCATCTCCACGCACAGATCGTCCATGCATGCAAGACCTGTTGCCACCAGATCCCATGGCGGCTGGCCAGCAAGGAGGCTCACCGCTTCGCGGTAAACCGTGCGGAATCCCCGCACTATCTGTATGGCCATGACCCTCTGGCACGCATTCAGCTGGACCGCCGGTCGCTTTCGCAGTGACGGCGCCCACGCCGGCGCCCCATAAAGGGCCATGGAACGGACGATGCCTGCGTAGAGCCTCCGGTAGGTGGCATCTGGACCCCCGAGGTTGGGCAGGAGCCACTTGAGGGCAGCCACAGTCCGATTCAGTTTGGGAGCCAGACGTCGGAAGTGCATATGAGCAGTGGTGGGCAACCCACTAACCCGCTCTGGGTCCGAATGGTGGATTACGTTATGGCCCATTTCCTCTCCTAGAGAGAAGGCCTGAGTCCCAGTGGTGTGAACATTATAAGGCTGATTATGTATGTACTTATGTATGTAATAAATATATAACATGGTTCTTGACAAGTTATTACAAGCTGTGACTAAGATTTATATAAAAAAACTTGGCATTTAGAACATGCATAACTCGCAAAAGTCTATTAAAAGATTATTTTTGTTTATTTGAAAGTGATATGGCACCACAAAAAATTATTGGCCGGTGATGATAGGATTCTTTTATCCATTTTTCTTGATCAATGATACTAAATACTGTGAACACTGAACACTGAGTCTACATCTCACACAAAACTCCTGTCGCAGATTTTCTGGAAGAAATTTCTTTTGAAATATGCAGCATCTTTTATCTGTATTTGTTCTTTTTATTTTTAAGTGTTTGTGTGTTCATACATATTATGTATATATAAAAAGCAAGTCACTCACCGACGCTCAGCCCAAACATTTAGATTCCTTTTATGATTTATACACAAAATAAGAAAGGATGTTTCAAAATTCACCCCCTAAAGTGATGAAACGGGGGTTTAAAGTTTCTATGGAGAAATCTATTTTTACGCGGACGAACCCACTGGCAGAAGTTAGTCAATAAATAAAATTATTTGATGTGAGATGATCGATTGAAAAAATAATGTAAGGAGATAAACCAAAAACCTGTTACAAATTGTAGTAGTACTAATAAATGTACTGTTATATACTTTTTCTTTGTCTAAAATTGGTTTAATGCCGTTCTTAGAAGGTTTATTTTTAGCCTACCTAAGCAATTTATATTATAGTTTTTTTATCATCGTCAGCCCGACTCATAAATTGTAAAAACTAATCGAAGGTATATCGTTATCTATAATTTATTATATCGTTCAATATTAGTTCTTATTTTACTGCAAAGCTGGTAACCTTTCTGTCTAAATCATTACAACCAGTTTTATGTATTTATGTATAAATACTTACACATAATACATACCAAGTACATAATCGTTAGCAGGAACCGCGGAAAACCGATTATATGCCGACTGAGGCACAACTTTGCTAAAGGATCACATTAAAACTCCATCCGTGCCTGCCTACACGTGCGGCCCATTATAAACATTTTATTTGCAGGCATCTCCGAATTTATATGATAGTAAAACTTCGTTGTTCACTCAAGACATAACTTCTGTTAAAATTATACGCGAGTTTATATTTAAAAAATATTTTGGAGGGAATGGCTGATTTAGTTTAGGAAAACAAGTCATATTGGTTATTAGTCGTATTACACAAAAAAAAAATACCTAACTATTTTTGTGTGGTAGATAACTTTATCGGCTAAAAAACAATTCTGTTTCGTCAATATATTGTGGTCGATAACTTGTATCATTATAAAATAACACTGCGGTTTAGGTCGGTTCTATTTGTGAATATTTAGGTAACATGTTATACTAACCACATCCTGTGCGTCGTGATTGCTGCAGTGTTTGAAATAGGTAGTATTTCACTACGTGTTATATGGCGCTGAACTCAACTGTTTTTTTTTTTTTGAGAATGACTGGACTTTGCGTCATTTTTTTTAAACATTTATCGAAGTGTCGGGGAGGTCCTTGTAAAGAGAAAATTGAATAATTGCACCGTAAAATAAAATCGTTTTATTTTATTACATTCAAACTATTCCTAGCTGTCAATATTAGGGTTAGCTCTATAAACTTCTTTAATTTATCTGTAGATTTCATACTTTTACTTTTAAGGATAAAAGTTTTAAGTATGTAGGACCGCCGTAGTTTGTACCTTCTGATAGAATGTTGAATACCGTCTATCGGGTCAGCTACTAGCTACTCGTATATAAATAAAAACCAGTTAAATCAAGCGAATGTAGAAGACTATTTCCATACTCACTCGATTTAACTAACAGTAGGGGAGGGCAGAGAGGGTGCAAGAGGTGAACCTCGTGCCGTGACACTGGATATCGGACAAAGGAAACTGTCTTTGTTATTTCTAATGAGCGCTCATCCTTAGTCACTACTATGCGTAGGAAGCTCATAGTTCTTGAAAGCAATATTGATTCTGAAAACCACTTGGGAATGTAAGTTATATGCTTACATTCTTGGAATAATCAACTTCTATAGCTATAACTAAATATGGTCTAAAGATTAGATTATTTCTTATAGAAACGACTCGGTCCCAAGTCACGGTCACCTATCCAGATTAAATGGTAATCATAGTAAGTTGCTAAGCTCGTTAGTATTGCGTGGTCGTTCGTACGCAGGCCGTCGCTTACGTTATGAGGCGTATGATAGCTATACGTACGAAGTTTGGTGATTATCTCAAATTATACCTCTCTCATCGAATAATTTAGCGTTTATTGGAATGCTTATGTTCAGCAATTTTCGATAATGTGGCCCCGCTTTGTGTAATCAGCACTTTATCAACAAAAATCAGAAAGCTTAATGACACTTTGTTTGTAAAATCTAGTTCCAAAAGTACAATTTCTGTAATCGAAGCCAATAGGCCCTTGACAAGGCTGTTCCCACAAAGAAATAGAAAAATTGCTAAAGTTTCGAATTGATGTCGCCATTCGGGGGTGAGGAGTAAGGACATAAATTAACAAACTTTGGTACAGCACAGGTGATTTATAAACATTTAGCTTGCAGACCAAGTTTCTAAGTTATGCAAACAATGTCGAAAAATAAACTGCGATAGACTAATTTGTTCTAACAACACTAATGATCTTAACGAAATAATTGTTCAAAAAGCAAGCTATATTTCACAGCAGTGGTCCATCAAAACAGCTCATCTTTCAAGAAGTGTGAGATGTACCGACCGGTAACAGTTCTTTGATCAATCTATACTTCAAACAGCCGTTTCAGAAGTTTTGTAACATGCTCAATCAGGAATCAACATAACGAGCCATATATTCCTGAACGCTAATTTTAGATATCAGTTTATAGTGTACTTAAAGTAGACACGCTTCACAGAAAGAAAATAGAAATGAGCTAGTACATTGCGTGTATGAAACCACACATCCATAAATTCTTACAGTATTACTATTGGATCTCGTAATATATCTTACAAGGTTTCAAGTATACTTTTGGGATTAATGTGGGGCACTAAGAATGATCGGCATAACTTAATGTTGGAAAGGGATGAGAACTATATTAATAAATAATATAGTAGTAGAACAGATGTTGGGATATTTAATGACTACACTACTGTGGTCGGTGTGAGGCTGCCTACTACGTCAGTGCACCGCTGCAAACACCAAACAGTTAGCTCGTTCCTGCATATTCAGTGGATGCAAAGCGGTCAATTCGCTGAATTGAAAAAGTCAGAACTGGTTGTAGTGGATTTATGAAATGGAAGTTTTCGTGCCGAGTATTCAAAAGTAGATGCTGAAATAGAAAGATATATTTCATAATAATAATTTAGAAGAGAAATGTTCGAAACCAAGAAATTAATATCTAAGAACAAAACCACAAACAACGTCTTGTGCGCGGTTTGTGATACTTACTTGTGTACCACAATGTTCATGTTGTGGACATAAAGCATTTTCAAGAACTCTTAAACCACGATTCGACGGCGAACTTGAATTTCTCCAAAGCGAAATTTCTGTTGCGGGTTTCTTGCTTGCCCTTTAGATATATGTCGATGTAGTACTTCTATAACGAGTTCAGTGTACCGATTGAAACTGCATACTTTCTCTTAATGACTGTTACAAAAATACTATTCAACAAATCTCTGCTTCGCAAAATATGGATGTACGATACCTAGATACAAATTCGATGATGATAATCCAGTTTCCCAAGTACATATTTTTGTGAGGGCTGTATCATCATCATCAATTTAAATTACGGTCAGGTGTTCGGCCTTGTTTTGGAAAACAATACTTTGAAAGTAAATGCCTATACCTACGTAAACAAAGCAGCTTCGTTTTAAATAACTTTGAGGTTAATGTGGATAGATGTGAGCACAAAATCAGATCGATTTCACACAGTAAATGAAATCGGTGTTTACCTGTATGATAAATTCTTTAGGCCCGAATCTCGATGCCGAATTCCCACAGGTTTAAGTTCATCTAAGATTGCTCAAATGTATTCTGTGTGTACGCTCGCGCTGGTACTCCGACCTTTGTAATCCTTAGATGTTTTATATATGTGAGGTAGAATAATAAATGAGCGCCATCAATAAAATGTTTTGAAGCAGAGTTCAACTGTTGTTGGCTTTACTTATTTCTTTTATTTCAGTGAGTCATCTGGTTTTCTGTCCGTCTAATTATGAAAACCGTGCCCTCTGTAAAGTTCAGAAAGTCCGCGCTGTTGTTTCATCTCATTCCTTTATCCTCCTCACAGAGCGATGAATATGTAAATTGGTCTCTAGTGCGGCATTTCCTCGATAGGTATGATAAAATATTCTGAGAAATTTGATTTAAGTACAAGAGTTCCGTACTCTCATTAGAGAATTATAAACTGATTTTACAAAGTAGGTGGTAATTAGATGCTTTTACTGCTTTTAGCTCTATAGTGTCGCGGTAGAGCATCTAAGTGGGTAATTCATTCACGGTTTCTGTTACTTACGTGTAACTAAGTTAAGTTGTAGGCACGTCATACTTTGATGATGTGATATGACTTTAGGCAGTGGAAATATTCCAGCGGGTTGTTTCAGCGTCTACCAAAGCCTTGTGTAAACATCGGCGTGTTGTGAAGGTCGCCTAGTTTGTCCTATCCCTTCAGTTTACTCACTAGCGGGAGATATTGAGTTTAATCCCCGATTCAATATGTAAATGATGTAATTACTAAATGTAATAGTAAGTGTGTACTACTAGATATACCTAAGCCTTTTACAATTTGCATAGTTAATGGAACTCCGTTATCTTAATAATCTCTATCAGAGATATCAAATAAATCACGGAGCAGCGCGGTTTTGTGGATTTAAAAGTTTGTTAACATGTTTTTTTACAAAAATATTGGACTCTATCCAATGAAACTAAAATATTCTAGCTCTGGTCGCACGCATCTCTGAATTTTAAACGAATTGAACCTTGTCATTGTTATCATTATAATTTTGTTTCTATTTCTTTTCACGTTTGCAGTTTTTTTTTGTTTTTGTTTTGAGGCGGTAATCATCAAATAACTTCTCCCGTTCTAGGGTGGGGCAAGAGGGCGTATTAGACTTTTACTAACTAAAACCAACCTTTGTCATCAGTTTACTTTTGGACTACAGTAACTCTTTCGGAAATTTTCGCGTCCTCATTGAGCTCCTTTGGCTTTGCCGATATCTTTTTGAGGCGCGCATGAACGAACACTACGCGCTGTCTACGACCCGGGGTCGGTCCTTACCAGATAGCTGGAGGGCGAGCTACCCATTACTCGTCGTCTGTAAGCCCGTGCCTACGGTGGCCGTGTATCGACCTGCAACTTCTGACGTCCAGAGCGTCTCCTGCGGCGGCGGTTGGGACGTGAGGTGATCGCTTCCCATTCCCTTTCGGTCCGGATGAACTAAGGCCAAGCGTGAACGGTCACTGTCACCGACTCTCTAGCCACTGCTCAAAGAGGGGATTACCGCCGATAGTGCCTATCGCGTTTAGCGTAATGAACGTATAATATGAAAACATTCCACTATGATACATATCAAGTGCCAACATTTTGGAACTAATCTCTATCGCACTAATATTACAAAGACGAAAGTTTTTATGATGATGGTTACTCATTCACGCTCAAACGGCTGAACAAATTTAGATGAAATTTGGCACACAGTAGACTTTGTTCTGGAATAGCAAAGGGTAATTTTTATCATGGGAATATGTTCCCTTGGTGGGATAATGTTGTTTTTTTATATAGGCGAAGCCGTTGGCAGAAACTAGTGTTGTACCTATAAAATGAAGTCGCTTGCTGCGTCTGTCTTTTTGTTGATCCACTAACTAACTATTTTTGAATCGTCAGCAACTCACTTTTAAACGGTCGTACAATTTTGTGTCCGAATATATGTATAAATATTATGAGTTGCCAGACACATTCCTAGCCAGTTTCAGTAACTAAACGTTCGCACTCATTCAGCCTTTAATATTTAAAAAAACAATTGTGGTACGTTTGATTGTGCAAATCGTTTATAATACAAAATATACACAGTACAATACATATTATATATGTTCTATTTAATATCTTTTTTTCATGATTTTTCAACATAATAACGTTGAACAACAATAGGCCTTGGATCATTATATGCAGCTTGAATTAATAGTGGTCGTTCGAACAGCATAGTACATAATGTCATCCGATTTCTTTATTCAATTATTCATGTCATTACGTTGACGGATTGGTCATCATCACAAAACGTCCACTGCTGCACATAGGCCTTTCTCAAGTGTTGTTATAATGACCGGTGTGCATCTCGAATCCATCGGGTTCCCGCGATCCTAATCAGGCACTCAGCGTTAGTCTTCCAGAAGCCCGACCAACGACCGGGTAAAATATATCTTCGAACCTTACTATTATAAGGTTAACGACACAACTCATCAACGGGTTATGAAAAAGTTGCGGGGTTTTTAGATTGTTTCAATTTTAATTTAAATAGCCCTTATTTCTTGAATACTCCTTTGTTGTTTAAATTTTTGATGTTGATTTTACATTTCATTTGGGTTATAAAATGTCCCGGAGTTCCGTGTGCCTTTTGGCAAAGGCCTCCTCTAACTTCTTCTACTGTACTTCTGTCCTTTGAGATTGTTAGTCTTGTAAAAAAAATCTTATCTTTTTGGCCTCACTTTATCCTGTTATGCCTACGTCTGCAAAAAAAGCCTTCGTTATCCCAGCGTATCTGGCTGGCGTCTCCACCACTTCTCATTTCCTGTTTAGTAAAAAAATGTTCAACGAATAACAATTTTCCACATAATTACGTTAGCTGAGCAATCCAAAAAAAAGTGATTTATGTTCGGTGCTGATACTTATGCAAGTAATTAATGCTTCCATTAATTAGTTCTAAGCGAAATGAAACTGTGTTATAAATCTCACAATTGGCTTGAACCGACATATTAAGCGGTGATTAATTGCGATTTTGGCTGCTTTCTCTCGCTCACTTTCCCTAATAGGGCTCGTCAGGACTTAAATACTATGACATTGATCATACTTTACCCTCGCTCGATTACATCTCCATTGTCAACGTTGTCATTTCATACTATTATGGCCATTAACTTTGAGTGCTACTTGGATTTTGAGCTCCTAAATAGATCCAATTGTGAAAATGCTTCAGTGCCAACTGGTTGAATTTTTATTTGTCTTATATGACTTGAATTTCCAATGGTATTAGGTCTTTACCTATGAAATTGGAGATTTGTATCATAATTTTAAAATATAAAAATTTTGGTAATTGTTTTATTTCAGCTAATCAAAGTACTGGCCCAAATTATCTATACAATTTTGCCATTTTGATGGCAGTTTGCTTATTCCTTTACTGTAGAAGTCTGCCGGACGGGAGGCGATGAAGTCAGCGAAAGCGTTTTGTACTGCATAACGGGTGTTGAATTTTTTCCCACTTAAAAAATTGTCTAAATTTTGAAAAAAGTAGAAATCTTTTGGGGCAAGGTACGGTGAGTACGGTGGGTGACGGAGAGCTTTCAGCTGTAACTCTTGTAGCTTTGCGATGGTCTGTCGTGAAGTGTGAGCTGTTGTCGTGGAGAAGCAATGGGGAAGAGCGATTGACTAGTCTTGGTTGTTGAATTGCGAGCTTCTCCATTATTGTTTGCAATTCTTGGCAATAGACATCTGCCGTCACTGTTGTGCCATTCGGTAAGAAGCTGTGATGTACAAGTCCGGCACTGGTCCACCAGACAGTCACCATCATCTTCCTATGAGTAATCTTTTTTTTAGCGCACTGATTAGGTGCTGTACCCGGGTCCACCCACTGAGACGAACGCTTACGGTTGTCGTACAGGATCCACTTTTCATCGCAGGTAACAATTCGATTAAGAATTCCCTCGTTTCTATGCCGATTCAGTAGTGCTATGCATGCTTCGACACGTAAATCTCGCTGTCGGTCGCTTAGTTCGTGTGGCACCCACTTATCTAGCTTTTTTATCTTTCCGATTTGACGCAAGTGCTTCAATGTTGTTTTGACACTAACTCCAAGGCCCGCAGCAAGCTCAGCCGTAGATTGAGATGGATCCGCTTCCACTATCGCCTTCAATTCGTCGTTGTCGACAATAGTTACCGGCCGACCGCGAGGCTCGTTCTTCAACTCAAAATTTCCAGATTTAAAACGATTGAACCAATAATGGACTGTGTTTATGCAAGCAGTGTTATGCCCGTACACGTCGTTAATGTTTCGTGTTGTTTGCGCAGCGGTATTTCCACGTAGGAACTCATATTCGAAAATTGTACGAATTTTCAGTTTATCCATAGCGCCAAAAACTACCACAATGTCACAAAAACAAAAAACTATCTAAAAACAAATGACTGAAATTGAAATTAAATATATATATAATATATATAATATATGTAATATTCCACAACTATCACACAACGCCATCTAGTCCCAAGCTAAGCAGAGCTTGTGTTATGGGTACTAGACTACTGATATACATACTTATATATTTTTAAATACATACATATATAGATAAATAACACCCAGACACAGAACAAATGATCATGCTCATCACACAAACATTTGTCTTGGGCGGGAATCGAACCCACGACCTTCGGCATAGCAGTCAGGGCCACTAACCACTAGACCAACAGGCCAGTCAAAAAAAAATTAACACGTCTTTCGAATAAAATTTATTTGAATTTCGAATTGCGCGCCAATCCACAGATAATTAATTCTGAAAATGCTGGTTATAGAATCTCCAATTACATAGGTAGAGACCTATTATATAGGTACAAATTATTATGATTATTTTATGAAATTTTGGATATATCTCTATGCCTCATTACTAAATTGCGATTATGCTGTTAAAATGCCGTTGTGCATTTTTAATGTACTCGATTACTTTTAAGTAAACGTCACTTTTTACTTAAACTGCCTAAAATTGCTTATTTTAACCGACTTCAAAAAGAAGGAGGTTCTATGTTCGGCTGAATGTATTGTTTTCATTTGAAATGAGCAAACGTTTGCTTTAACGCGTTCAAATTAGTTATAAATCTGACATCAGGCTCTTAGAATATAGGATTAGCCCAGAATAACAGTGATAAACTCATCTATTCTATCTTGGCAATAAACTCAAGTTTCTAGTCATGCGTAGTGTAACTTTCTAGCTCCAAGTTTAGCTAACAGCAGCCGAACTTTGACGAGGAGTTAATTAAATTTACAAACAAGTAATTATAATATAAATCTTGCATTAACTACAGAAACGAATGCAGGTTTCTGTTGATTTTTTATTCCAAACGAGTTTGAATCCTAACTTTTAACCAAAATTATTCGGGATAGAAATTTTATTTTGAGACTTTTGGTATACTAAACCATCGAATGGTACGTACCTAAAACCTTTAACAACAAAAATTACTTATAGCATGATCATATAGCGATGAATCATGTCGATAATCTTTTATAGAACTCGAAATAGATAGTTACTCAAAAACGTACAAGCACTCTTTACCTATAGTAAAAGATCAGAAAATAAATCATTGATAAATATAGAGCGATGATCAAATTGTATGGAACTGGTATTTGTTCATGGGAACGCCAATGACAGAAGGATGGACGCCATAATATTTTATGTCAGCGCATTGACAAGCAGACAGATGACGCACCCGAAAATATTATTTTTGTCTCGTTTAATTGCTATTTGGGATAACAGACATAGTTATTTGTTTCTTTTTTGTTTTCTTCATGGCGATGGTGACTGAAAAACTCATGTGTTTTAATTGGAGGTGGAAAGTTTATTGTTTTGTACGTCATTTACGAACTAAAATTCAGCGTCTAATTAACGCCTTGCATAGTATGACTTATTAGTAGGAGTTATAATATAAGTATAGGTTATACCAAAAAGGAAATAAAGGTATTATTACCAACAAACTGTTCCCCACGGTTTCAGTCGCGTCTTTGGTTACTACTCCGCTCCCGTAGGTCGTAGCATGATGTTATATAGCCTAGAGCTTTTCTCGATAAGTGGGCTATCCAACACTAGAATATTTTCTTAATTCGAACTGGTAGGTGCTAAGATTAGCACGATCAAATAAATAAACTCTTCAGCTTTATAATATTATATACATACATAATATAGATAGATATCTACTTTGTAAGTGAAGATCCTGGAAAATGTGGGCAAAAGGATTCAGCTACATTGTGACTGTTGGTGACATTTACGATTTATCAGCTTCACGTCCGTAATTCTAAATGCTATGTTACTACGACTAATGTATTTCTAAATATATTAGACAACGGCTTGTATCCATAGTCCCGTGCATTAACAACTAGGTATGTATGCCTCATAATCGTGCCTGATTAAGCGATAATGTATTTTCATGTCCGACATAATTTAATTTGCCTTTCAGAGGCACACTGAAGCGGACCAACCGCAGCATTGTCATAATAATATCATACGATTTGAATTTAGATTGGACATTAATCGAAACTTGGCCACTGGAATATCTTTAGGTATACATACATAATTATGCATGTTTAAGTTTGAGGAGTTAGTAAAGTTTGATTGATGGTTTAAATATCCTCTAGGACCTCATGCAGCTTCATAAAGTTTTTGTGAGGACATTAAAGTCAAGAGAGAATCTTGTTATGGCTTTGTTTGTCATTGGTAAACGGTATCTACTCAGAATAATAACTAAAGGGTATCTAATATGTATTTTCAAGATAAACAGTTAAAAGTAGGTCACCAAGGAAAGACTCCGCTAGGTAACTTTTACTGAAAAAACAGTAGGAATACTAAAAAGTATTTTACAGTATGACACGTTTAATGGGTTCCCCATAAAAGTTTTCTAAAGGGAAGCGTTAAAACAGGGCGATGTTTATTGCTGTTGCATTTTTACGATTGGAAACCATGGGCTATATGAAATGACGTGTAAATAAGTAGAGTTTTGTAATAATAAAATAGAACACTTAGTTACAAGGCGCACGAGAAAGGAAACGTCGGGATGTGAACACCCTTTTTTGAGTTGGGAAATCATCAAGTAACTACTGTAGTTCTGCGTCAAGGATTACAGACTATTACTGACTAAAACCCTGTTCCTTACGTTGACCTTTGCGTTCCAGGGCCGCAGTAACTCTCGAACAATAACGAAGCCCGGAAGCGGATGCCCAAGAACATATGTACCAATATAATATTGGTGATGTTCTTGAAAAAGACCAGGGACGCAATTATCATCACCGGTTAAGACCAAATAAACGAACGTAGTGGAACAGAATCATAGATGGAGTTCTATAGTTTCTGGTTTCAGCCTGCCTCACGGGAAAAAGGTGTGAGTTTGTATGTGTATGGTATTGGTATACAAGGACTGGATTTCACTAGATATTTCTTCAAATTACATTACATTACATTGCTTTGAATATCACCACCACACAAGTCATAGCTATACCTAATATGAAGTAACACACCGACAATGACACGCACAAATGTGAGTAAATCTATTTATACAACTGTGAAAGCGTACATAACCCCTTTTGTCCCTCTGTCACATTTACTGACCCGACCTAACGCAACCGCAGCACAAGGGGCTATCAATTATAGCAATCGAGTTAAACCTACATTTCCACAAACAGTACGATTGGTTTGGAAGGTAACAACTCTCTACACTTCATGAACAGTATAAATCTTCCACAGAATGTAGAAGATAATACTGAAATGATTTAATGTTTAACCACAGTACAATAGTTGATTTATGAAATCCCAATCTGTAATGACTTTATATGCCGTAGTATATTGCTACATGATCCAGATGGATTCGCGCGATATCGGCGAAACTTATATGAATACAAACCGTTGCATGCCAACAATAATAGTGGATATGCAGAGTAAATAGGGAAATTTTGTTTGTTTGAACGGGGTTCGTACAGAATTGGATTATCCGATCAAAATAAAAGTTCCATCGCAGCCTAGTCGGTACAATTTTCCTTCAATATAAGTCAAGGATTTCAGGGTCATAGTATAAAAGAGACAGGTATATTGTTATTGCCGCAGATATATTCGAACGTTTCCCAACGCAGATATCGCCAACTATTGTTCTCCAACGAGACATGTTCTGAAGATAAATGATGATTGTGATAAAATGTTTCATAAAAGCTCTGGTGTAGAATAACAAACACCCACGTCTTTGTGTACAAATTCAGCATTCAGTACGATGGAACTTTTGGAAAAATTCGGGGGAATTTGCATGATATAAACATCTACTGCGCGAGTAAGTGCTGCTATTTGTTGTTGAGAATCAATTGCCAAAAGTGTGTAGACACAACTATTCATTGAATACACTCGTAGGCGGTGCATTCATGACTCTCAGATTGCGTACTCTAAAGTGACAACGACATTTTTGAATGATTTTATTTTAGATTTACAAGTGAATGTAACTTTGATCTACCTACTTCTAAATCTAGCTTCTAAACAAACACAAAGCTTTTAAATATTATAATAATATAATAATTAAAATATATAAATCTGACAATTCCCCACTATGTCCACTTCTAGTCTAATCGGATGCAATTGAGTAGTAGTAATTTAACATGGAGCGACTGCCTTTCTGACTTACATAACTGACGGATTTCCTGGCTTCTGGATGGTCAGAGGTAACGACTGTCAGAAATCTATAAATGATAGCCAGGACCTACGGCTTAGCGTGCTTTCCGTAGCATGGAGAAATTTCGGTAGATGTTGTGGACTGAGCACGCATTGCTTAACCGTAATGGTGCGTTTATACGTGGGCCCAGCCTCAGCCAATCGCCATTGTTTAAACGGGGTTTCCCCTTTTACACAATGGCTAGGGATGGCGATTGGCCGAGGCTGGGCCCACGTGTAAATGAGGTATTAGGATCAGCACGTGTGGCTGTTATTATTTTACCCATGAGCTCCTTTAAACTTAATAGGCATATAGAGATTGAAAATAATAATAATAAAAAAAAGACTCGTTGGCCATCAAATATTCATCCACATCGTTGTCAAAGGAAAACAAAAACATCTAGTCGACGCTTTACGTGACCAGACTGAGGGTTGGGCTTTTATAAAACGATTTTCAAAAAAAAAGGAGAAACCTCCTCATAAAAGATATAAAATAACTTTAACTTCGGGAGTCGTTGCCTAAAAATGAAAAACAAAAGCCAGAAACACGGACTTTCGAAATAAAACTTATTTTGTATTTTATAAATTTATATTTCAAGTCGGTTGCATTTCTTTGTAAAAAAGTATTTAATTTTTAATTCACGTGCCAATCACTGACCTTTATATATGGAAGTCAGTGCGTGGCAATGCTGCCAACATTCTGGCCTCTTTTGTCATTGACAATGGCTTCTTGTGAGTTGACTATTTTAGCTTATTTGCTAAAGGTTTGTACATGACGGGTACGAGATATCAATTACGTGTAGTGACGCCTTTTAACTGAATAAATATTGTAATGGGCTTACAAACTAAGTGTGTTAGGCTGATCAATATTTCACCACCATCCGATAAGGTCTAACGTAACATTTCAAATTTACAATGTTCAATGATTTATGAATCACAGGTACATTTCTAACATTTATTCAACGGGATATGAATTCTAAGTAACAATGGGAATGATTGCATATGAGTCATTACTGTTGCTGTACTTGAATGAGATTGTTTTAGTAATACAATATTAGTACTAGTGAAACAGCGCTCGTACCTTTGTTTGGACACTGACCTAAGTGCGTATGTAACCATCCGAGACTGGTTTCATAATATGATTGATAGCGGATACAACTGTCGGCAACATCAATTTTATAAGGGTATCTATTACTGATGTTTATGACCCTTAACATTTAAGTAGTGTAATAATACGTGAGGCCTCTCCTTACTTACGTGTCAATCACTTTTCCTACTAATTTCCGTTGAGTGCTGTGACCTTTACTGCTACTTTTGGCCAAAGCTCCATTATACCTGCTCTTAGTTCATGTTGTATGAATAACCGCCAGCTTGAGGTATTTCTATATTTTCCTGAACAAACATCGTAATGGAATTCAAGAGTCAAATAGTTCATAAGTGGCTAATACCCACCGCTATCGAGTGCCAATAAATAATAACAAGCTAATGGAAAGGAAAATGCGGTGCTTACATGAATAAATACGAACAGGCAGAGGGTATCGAACGGGAAACATTTATTAATTATTGTGTTATTGTTCGCCGGTTTCGGTTCGATCGTTTTTACCTGCCATACCTACTTTATCTGCTTGTAATGACACATTCATTACATGAAAAAGTAATCTTTATGGATTTCCGAGTGACAAATTAGCGCTGATGACCAGGCTTTTTTAGCATACCTTAACTTGGACTTTTACTTCTCCCGGTGACGCAATTTCAGAATCGAAAAATAGCAAAATTTAAAAGTAGACATGTAAAAAGTTATCTTCTTTTTAGGATTTCCAGTGACAAATTAGCGCTTGATGGCCAGTACGATTTTCTCAGCCATTTATTGCATTACTTGGACGTTTGCCTCTCCCAGTGGAGTAATTCTAACCAGCCTGATCAAGAAGAAAGTACTATCTAGCTCAACTTTGTTCAAATGCAATTAATCTTGTCTAACAAGGTTTGTCTTTCGGCTTCATGTTCTGCATTTTCTTTGGTTTGATATTTTTAAATACAACCGTGCCACGAGACGGTCGATGATTTCTGACATTGTTCAGAAGATTGCTCGTTCATTTTATTAGTACCCATGAACGAATCAGCACACGTAGCACCTTGCATATTTAGATTATGTACTTTATTTTATTGTCCATTTAAAACGTTAAGTGTTGTAACATCCATACCAAAATTGTCCATTTCGAGGACAGATCACTTCAGAGGGCTGGCTTTTATCGCCTATTGTGACCCTTTTATTAGGTTATCCCTTACATTTACTTTACATTAGTTTGTCTCGCTTTTTTGAATCGTATAGTTGTACTATTGTCCTGTTAAATGACAATTGGGATCAGTCTTGTTTAAAGTGGACCTCGTTCTCTCGCCTAGTGGTTTTATTCCCAATTGCACCGCAACGTTATGAATAAAAACATTATTGCAGTAACTATTTATTTTACTAATGAAAATCATACGACTTGGCGTCGTGCCGCGCGGTATCGGGTTACTTAGAAGCATTACGTATGAAGAGATTCATTAATGGTTTTCTTTCCAATAATAGGAAAATCCATTGTGTGAGTTAGAAAAGAAGTAGATAAATAATTCTGGCATGGAAGAACTTTTAGACGTAAAAACTACTCAACCAAGGACGAGTTTGCTTTAGGTATGAACTTTGCAGGAATAAAGTCGTGAATGTGACATTTGCTCTACCAAGTGAACTGTGTTCTTCAACACATAATTTACCTGACCTTACCCCGGCTTTTAGTGTCAGGGTTCGCTTTATATAAGGACATCGCTATAGCAGGGGTTACGGGTTACGGCGATCGTTTCCTTGACGTCACCCAATTCACTACTTTATTCCAGACAGGCAAGTTACTGGCGTACCAAGGTATTTTGTGACTACCTTCGAATCCCCGGATGTAATGGAGTTCACCTACAGTTAGTTGACTCCACTTTGCAGGGAAGTAACTTGTGCATTATTGTGGACATGCCAACACAGCGGTCGCGGACGATATTTTAGTCCCGTTTACGAGTAGTAATTTCGCTTTATGGTGCACAATTATACGGGGACTTGGTTAGCTGTTATTTAAATAAAGAGGTGACGGTCTCCAGCGAGTACTTTGCCGATGAGTTACATTCTCCTCGGACACGACTCGTTGTAGTTCTACGAAACACAAATGTTATACTGAGAATTAGAATTACCCTACAGACGTAGTTTTCTTTGTTAATAGCAAAAATAGGGTTTGCCTTGTGATTTCTGTAATAGTTACTGTTATAGAGTAGTTGCGTTATTTTCTTTTTTTATAATATTAGTATAAAGAAAGAAAGAAAAACATGTTTCTATGATTATTTTTTTCTTAAATTAAACATTAAAAAAATTTAATAAAATCAACAATAACAATATGTCTCATGGCTGCGCCAAATAGGTTCAGTTCAGCATCATGCCAGACAACTACGTAGCAGGTGCCTGACGCTGGTTTTCAACTGAATCTTTGAATGTATATAGGTACGGATGAAAATCAGTTTTCTTATATGGGAATTAAATAAATATATAACTATATATATGTATATATTAATGTGTGTAAAGTGATAAATCATAAATAGATGTTTAGTGTTAGATGTAGGTATGTAATAAGAATAAAATATCGCAAACTTTAATAAAACCTTTAGTAGGTCTAATTGTAAATTACGATTAAAAGAAGACCCGTCTCGAGCCACCGCTGTCAATACAGTGCACGTTACATATTTATATTTGGCAAGTATAGATTTCCATTCTAAGCTTTAGTCTATCATTAAACCAAATATAATCAAAAAGTTTAAGTGTGAAAGCGTAACAGACAGACAGACATAGTTACTTTTGCATTTATGATACTAGTATGGATTTAGATACTCGTATCTGAGCAAAGGGCACTTAGCTTTTCTTTAAGCAGTCTGTAATATCTGTGTGCGTGTTGTTAAACGAACGCTTTTTATGAATTTACTGTAAAACTCTAAATAGTTTCATAAATATAGTCATTAACATTATTTTTTACAGTTCATTTACTTGCAAGACCAGCGTTTGAAATGCTCTTTTTGCTTTATGTCTCAAACGGTCTCCTTTTTTTATTGTTTAAGGCGTATAGTCCCTAGTAGCATATAGTCTAAAGATCAAAGCTGTTTGAAAGGAGTAGGGAAAACAAACGAAAAAATATCATGTTGTTAATTTCTTTTTTGTTAAAAGTATTCAATCGCACGAAAAAAATCATATTTTGATAATATAAACAATATTTAAATACATGAATTTATAATGAACATTTTTTTTTCAAATCTATTCACCCTATCGTTACCGAGGAGTAGGCTTTAGAAAGTCACGGTTTTATGGCATTGCTCGGGCGCTAGGGCCTTAAGTAGGAACGCTGCAATGGCCGCTATTATCCTATTCAACTGATAATATAAATGTGAAAGTCTGGAAAGATTTTTGGAAAATTTTGTTTATCAATCATGCCCCAACGGCTGACCATGTTTGATCATGACTATATAAGAACACTAGCTTTTGCCCGCGGCTTCGCCCGCATACATAAAATATAGCCTATGTCACTCAGAAATAAAGCAGCTTTCCACAGATATGTCAAATAGTAAAGGTGTGTTTTAAGCACTTTATTCGAGTTCAGATGTGTCCAAACCACGCCTACTTATTTCACTAACACAAAATAAAAACTATAAGAACGACATTGGATACAAACGATACTGACTTCACCACAAACAAACACGATAATACATCACATTCAAAAAGGAGGTGAAGCATCTACTTGTAACTACGGGGTCAGAATTAACACACATATGCAAAATATACAATTAGTGATGTTAACTAGTAATCATAGAAGAAAATATCGATGAAATTCAGAGTTGCAATTGTTTTGTCTCACCAATGCACCAAAACAATTTTTGATGTATTGTATGTTTGATGACTTTTTAATCCATGTGCTTAAACTCGGAACACTGTGTCGACTGTGCTTACACAGGAACGAAGTGTACATGTGTCTACACACACATCCAAAATCGACACCACCTTCGTAGCATAGGACTCCCTATACCTACTATAATATCTCCTGTATTTCCTAAAAAATATCTTGACTGAATCTATAAATTTCTATAAATCTAAAAAATCTATAAATTTTGTGTTAAGAGAAGTTTAACAGGAAAGTAACTTTATAAGAGCGAAGTTTGATCTTAATTCATAATCATAAATTAGAAACTGTTAACATCAAAGTTAATTCGATTTTGTAGACACGATCCAGAGAATATTCATAGTTCTAGTAAACAGTAGCAGTTAACTTCAAAATCAGTTTATTTCAAAACTGTATCCATTCATGGAAATCTAACAAACCACGAACATTACTTTTGGATTGACTTTTTAAAAATTGTATAAAGTTGTTATTTAGTTAATATCAAATTATTAACGAACTTCATTTATATGGAGCACGCTTGGAAAGAACTGCTCTTCAGTGGCCAATTAATCGAGACTTAAGATGGTTAATCTAAACTACTACTATAAGGAGAGAAAGAGAGCACCTTCTCGAATTTAGGAAAACACAAGTAAAACTTCAGGATTTTAACGGATATTCAATTTACTGACCAGTAAAGTGTAACTGGGTGGAGCAGCGCCGTATCTCTCGTGCCGGGCCTTGGTACAGCCCATGGTCCGGAGCGAGGAGGAGTGGCAGGCGGTCGCCTCCTTCTCAAAAGCAGTAATGCTAGCAAAAGCAAATGGCCGATCGCGTGAGGCAACAGTCCTTACACCCTAACCGCCGCCGGGATTTCGATCCTGATTTCCGGCCATCGTAGGCTTGCGGACGGCGAGCTACCCGTTGCTCGCCGTCTGGTAACCGGCCGGACCGAGCCCAAGTCGTCGACGGCGCGTACTGTTCCACGCGCGCCTCAAGGAGATGTCAGCAACTGTAGGGGCCCAGCAGGGTCGAAGCCTACTGGGGCCATGGGTTAAGTGAAAATGAACCCCGGGGCGCAAGTGCAATGCGTTCCAGGGCGCAAGGCAAAGAAGGAACAAACGAGTGGGTTTTAGTCAGTAAAAGTCTGACGCTATCTCCTGCTCCGCCCAAGAGCGGGGGATGTCATAAGATGATTTTCATCCTGAAATTCCCAAATGTGTGCTTCAATAATAATATTTTTCAAGATTTTTGTCAACAAGAAACATGAGTTTATTATTTTAAGCCTACTGACCTTGAGAAAAATATTATAAAAAGCTCAGGACGACGAATATTTGGGATATTTACTAAGATAAAAATATTTTTTGCAACTGAATTAATTAGTTTGGTCATACGTATTTATAATGTCTTTTAAATGTAAAACTTACAAGTTCACTTACTACCTAACCTAATTGTAATTTAATTTATCCTAACTCACTAGCCAAATATAAGCCAGTAAAGCTTTTGTGGTTTTTTTGAACACAAATAAAAAAAATCCTACAAGAAATAATGTAGAGGAAGAACAAACAACCAAAAAAAAATAATTCTTAAGCTCTTTTTTTATAAATATTATTTCTCCTCATGAAAATTAATCCCAACCACATGGCAATCCGTTTAGTAGTTTTTGAGTTTATCGCGAATAGACAGAAATACAGACGCGTGGGGAACTGTTCTATAATAATTTATCTGCAAGAATTAATCATTACCACTAGGTAGGATCGTGCAAAATATCAATAACCACAAACAGCACTTCACATCTTAAACAAACAAAGCCGGCAATGGCCGCAGAACGTAACTATCGTATGAGTGAGAGTATCTGTTAAACACTATGCAGGTTTGTGTAGTGGGATTACACCCTGTTCTTCAAACCTAAATAGTATATTGTCTCGTTTTTGACTTTCATGTGGGAAAAGTCGCTGGCAGAAGCTAATAATATTGTGTCAGTTGTAAGCATCACCCTGATTTATCAGATAACTTCATTTTGCGATTCCGAACTCGCTAAGAGCAAGTCACATCTATGATTGTCGAGGCCGCGTGAACTTTGACGATCTAGAGATGGCTGATCTAATAAAACCTCTTTGTTCAATCTTCGGTCTCTCGCAAGTGTCAGCAAAATATACGGTTGGTAGGTATGTGTACATTTATTGATACTTAACACGTTTACGTGGAGAAGAAGCATTACCTTTCACTATAATTTTTCGTTATTCTCCTTTCTCAATTTTATATTTGATCATTATTTGTTATTTGTTATATTAATTGGTATTTTATATATCTACTTTATAATAATATGTTTAATAATTATTATTTTTATGATTTTAGTACACAGTCAGTCCCAATTCTATCTCCATTTGTTGAGTGCATCTAAAGGTACTCTGTAAGAGATTGCCCTGTGCGTAAAATTGATTTTGTAAATATTTATTCTGTTCGTATTATGAGGTATACAGTAAAGATAAATAAATAAGAAGAAGAATTTGTTATTTATAAATTATTATTGGCTTAAAAAATCTTAATTCATAAAATATTTCAAGCGCTGTGTTTTCAATATACAAATTCCGGAAGTGGCGTATCCTGGCGAAAACCAAAATTAATATTGCCAGGCAGAAGAGATACCGAAATCCGACAGAGTGTTCTTTCATAAAAAATGTAGAATCGTGGGTGGAGATTTATTGTTATAGCTGCCCAAAACGCTCTCACTCGCCCCATTCAGCTACGCGCCGTACATCGTATAGGTATAATTGTATCACGCGCCGTGAAAAAGGACTTCGCATTTATGATACTAACTGCCGTACTCGATCCTTGGATTAAGTTAAAAACTCTGTGAGTCATGTTCTCGCTATCTTTGTATTTCACTCGATTTTGCGAAAAAGCAAATTGTCGGGGGTATTGTGTGGCAAGTAATTTTTTGATTGCGAATCACGTCACAATCGTTCGCTACGTTTTATGTTGTGAACAAGGGTGGCTCTGTTTGCTTTTCGGTGCGTGAGATGGTTTAATGAGAACTGACTCAATTATGTCAGTCCCTGTAGACGTGGCTGGCAGATAGACATATGAAGCGTATTTACGCTCGTACACCGCATTAGTTAAAGCGTCCCTTTATTTTTTAGCCACAATGGAAAGATGAGTACCTACATGAACATTAATTAGCGTTTTAATTATCGTTTCCTTTAAGCTTCTCATTTTACAAATATTATTAATAAGCAACTTTGTACTTTGAATTAGCAGATCTGTGCTCCTAATTTAAGTACTTACAGAGGGAGGCTGTATTTCGCTTCATTATCTTCAATAATCTAATAACGTATCCATTTTAGGATATCAACGGAAGAGCCGGGGTTGTGGTGTGGGTTGACCCGTTTCAATTTAATTTGTTGACGCGATATATATGAGCGTTGAAAACCCTATTAACTTTATATTCACAAGGTTTGTATATATATCTAACTGTCCCTATTCAGTAACAAGATCGCGAATTCGTGACTTATTACGCATTTATTGGAGTTTCAAAATCAAAGGTATTGGATACCTACCTACTGACATCTAACGGTAAAAGTTGTTTTTTTAGGATTGAGGGCGACCTTGCATTGTGTCTCTCAGTAGGTATGATATAGAGATGGCATTGTCCAAAGAAATAATAGACAGGTCAAGCTAAATTTACCCACATTGTAATGTATTTTCGTCTTTTATAAAAGAATATGATGATAAACCTGAAGATGAAAAGCTATCTAAGCGTAGTATGTAGTGTCCTATTACATAGTGTTTATACATATGCGCTGAAATTGTGGGCACAATGCTAGCAGGCCGACAGCGGGTAACATTATTGCTATTTTGTGCAGTGAAGTCAGCAAAGCCTATTTTCCAACTACTTTGTACTTATTGTGTAGGTACTAAGTAAAATACAGATTTTCTTGTTCCAGTAAAAGAGTGCCTCAATTTTGTTACATATATTTTTGATTAAAAGAAACTACTGGTTTGATGTTTTTGTGTAGTGAGTCTTTCTCTCGAAATGTTACATACTATTTGATTTGTTTGATTTTCTTCTCTTATCTCCGTTTCTATTTTGTCATACCATCGAATATTAGTACAAACATGTAACAAAAGGACAAAAATATGTGTGTTTGGGACAAAGCATCACATAAGATAAAACTCGAGGGAAATAAAAGTAAATCGGGCTCATGACCGACATTCAAACCGGCTGTCTCAGATAAAGCCAATCCGTAGAGCAACCTTTTTTGTGATTGGCCTATTTCTGGCCATTTTATGAGCAACGTTGACGTTAAAGCTATAAAGCAGCCATTATTTGATTAGTACATCGCCACATGGAATGGTGATGGAGTAATTAATTTTTATAGTGGATGGAAAAAATAAATATGAAATAATATGGTTAGAAAATCGTCACAAGGAAAATGGTTTCTTTCAACTTTATTTTTTTGCATCGCTGCATTCAAATTTCGTTTGTAATAATTATAGTTACCGCAGTAATATCATGTTTGTGGCCGACCTGTTATGAACATAAAGACTTACTCTAAATAATAACAATAGTCGGATGGTTCAGGTGGAGTCGACTAGATTTCTCGGTTTCTAGGTTGACAGAGGCTTAAAATGGAATGACCATATTGATAGTAGGTATATGTTCAAAGCTTGGCAGTGTCTGTTACGCACTCAGCAGGTTGTCACGGGTTGTCGCACCAGAAATAGTGCGGTCTTGCTACTTTTCTACTGTTCACTCAATTCTGTAGTATGGATTACAGCTATAGGGTCATGCTGCTGATAAGTTACTTGTCTTTAGGATGCAAAAAAGAGTAGTCCGAGCAATTGCCCACATATCTCAAGAAACATCGGCACGACCTTTCTTTGCGTCGCTTGAAATACTAACCTGGCCAGGGATTGCAATGTTTCAGGCTGCTATGTTCACGTGGGATAACATGCATTTATACAAAAAGTTAGGAGACAGACATAATTACTACACGTGACAAGCCAATAGGCTAGCTGGAGTACCACATTGACTGAAGTCTGGTAAGCTTACGCACATTATAGGCCCCAAAATATTCAACAAACTACCGTCGTCGTTTACCTCTGCTACGACGAGATGTAGCTTTAAGGCCTAACTTAAATGCTAGTTCACTCAGAAAGTGTTTTATTCCATAGAGGTAATGCTAGATAATAAAATATCATATAATACTACTAATACAATACTATACTGATGATAATGACTAATCAATTTTAATCTATTAATTTCAATGTCAATTTTTTTTAATCAATTTAGTATTATTTTATATTTTACTATGATTTAATTAATTTTAATGAAATGATGAATGGTTGGTTGTAATTTTATATTGTTAATTATTTTATTTATTTTTGATGAATTAGATATATCAATAGTTTACACAACTAAGTACTTCATTAAATTAAAATATATTGTGACTTGTAAATGTAATTTTTAATAAATATGTTTATCTGTTAAGGATGGTTGGTCAGATTTAGGTCTTAATTTACCGATTAGGGACTTAGAGTATGGTAATATGATACAATAATAATAATAATGTTTTACTGACAAAAAGAGGTTGATACATATCAATTGAAACCCTGTCTCCTGAGCTAGGTGGCACCTGTGTTACAGGAGTCAGTTTTATTGTCTTCACTCGTTTGTGGAACATTAACAATTTATGCAACAAAATTAAAACCAAAATGTAGTTAAGTTAAACCATTAGGTAGTGCAAACTGGCTCTTGTGTGATAAGTGTTGTGTATATATAGGTCTAACATAGGATCAAGTTTTAAACGGAACAATTTTTTCCTTTTCTAACTGCCTGTATTTATTAAATTATCAGCAAACACTGAATAAAGGCTGTTTTTTTTGAGAAATCAACGAAAAACTTTTTCCGGTTTAGATGGAGTAGAGGGTGTGTCAGGACGAACTAAAACCCACTTATTTTCCTTCAGTTGCCCTTTGCGTTCCAGGATCGCGGTGACCCTTTCGCGGGCCTCATTAAATATAATCATGTATTTTTTTAGTTTGTAAGTTTCTACTGTACAACACCTTGGATTTCCTCCGTAACGTTGTACAAGTGCTTGTAAATCTATATATATAAAAGAAAGTCGTGTTAGTTACACTGTTTATAACTCAAGAACGGCTGAACCGATTTGGCTGAAAATTGGTGGGGAGGTAGCTTAGAACCAGGAGACGGACATAGGGTACTTTTTAACGAGTAGGGTAGAGTAGGGTAGAGTAGGGTAGAGTAGGGTAGAGTAGGGTAGAGTAGGGTAGAGTAGGGTAGAGTAGGGTAGAGTAGGGTAGAGTAGGGTAGAGTAGGGTAGAGTAGGGTAATTTTTTTTTTTTACTAAATCCCGCTTTTGGGCAGAACAACGTCTGCCGGGACCGCTAGTAAATAAATAAATAAATTAAATCATGGCTAACCTTGAACTCGTGGTGTGTATGGTGTCTACGAGCGAACAAACGAAACCAGATGATTTTTTATCAACAAAAAACGGACCTACCTTACTTAACTAAATTGCTATAGCTCTAACATTCACATTCATCTTCGGATTTCCTAAAAATCCCTATTCATCGTACTCGTACGTCTATTAATTAAATGTTATGAAATGATATTTTTAGTTTCGTTCCTGCAGAAGTAAAGCGCCGTCGAAGCCGGCCTAGAAAGGGGTGGCGGGATGATCCCGTGACGTCTGTTTGAGACGGCGCGGGAGATGAAAGTTCGGAAGGACTTGGCCTTTGCCCAGCAGTGGAACAGTATAGGCTAGATAAAAAAAAAATAGTTTCGATTAAGAAGGTCCAAAATTTCGCATCCAATCGCAAAACTCAGGCGTGTTTCTTCAGGTATAGCCACGATGACTTTCAAACAATAGCGCCCAAAAACGCTTCTCAAGTATTTCCTTGTTGCTACATAATTATGAAGTTATGATTTGATGCTATAGCAGGTTATATTGCTTCTAAGGTTGGTATTCTGCATTACCATTAATTAAGTGGCACCCATTGTACTTATGGCTGACCTATGCCATTCTAAAGTTCCTCCAGTCGTTCACAATAAACAAAATGAATTTCCCGAGACTTAGGGGCGTCGATAAATTTCCGAGATGTTTTGTCTTCCCGGAGCTTAGTAATTTGACCGTTTCCAACTTTTATATCCGAACTGCCTTTGTTTTTGACATTTTAACTTCTCATTAGCGGATGACAAGTTGGGCAGGAGATGATAAATCTTGTGTATTTGGAATTTATTTTATTGTACCTACACAATGGAGAGGACATAGCTAAGCTTTAGGTAGATGGGTATCTTCTCTAACTTGTATTACGAATTGCGCAATAACTCAGCCGGCGTGACACCTGGAGGATTAAAGATCACAACAATATATGATACAGATACTTACTGGCAGGAATAGTCTGGTTATACCGTTATACCCACAATGAGAGCATAACAAGATTAACCCCAATAAATCGACTATGAAAGCAAACAAGCTAGCATGAAAAAGACTAACTTTAATTTAGGACTTATTATAATAACTTAACATTTGCGTACTTTAATATTTTACCAAGCGCTTAAAATAATGGTGTAATTATAAATGTAAGTAAGGATTAAATTTTAAGTAATATAAAGAGCCGTTTACATAGAATCCTAAACTAACTTGTTCCGTTTCAAAGTGCGAATGCAGAAAGTTTTAGTGAGCATTTCAAAGGACAATTTATTACGAGCAACGCGTTGGGCCTTCATTACTTATATTTAATTAACATAGGTGTTTAATTATAGCGTTTACATTAACAATTACGGCCTCGTACGTCGGTTGTTCATGGAACAGAACAAAATGGTACACATTAATTCGTCAGAATGCTAATTAAGTATGATAATATATTTTGGCCTTGAGATTAAGTTTTAATGCAGAGAGCTACCTCGTATATTCTTTAAGGTTTATATCTTTTCAAAAATGCAAACATTATCTGGAGTTTCTGTAATTTTTGAAATAATTAACCAACAATTTTATTGTTCTAGGTAGGCCAGTCCACAAGACTGGGCCATGGTAAGGTGTGCCATCCACGCCTGTGCACAATACACTTGCCACCATTCCTAAGTCCCGCCAGAAAGTACCAAGATGTTCGCGCCAGCGGAAAGATAAGAAAACTTACAGAAAGGACAAGAGTCCCACCATGTTCTCCCTTGCTGAAGGATGTGGCTGCGTCAGCTTTCGAGGGGGGCGACGACCTCGCTCCCAGGGGGATGACTCCTCGTCATGCCGCAGCTCCGAAATAGAACAAGACGTCCCCAAGAGACTCGGAAAGAGAATGCTCAATGGGGAATGTACCATGAAAGCTCTCGCCCCCTTCCTCAGATTTTGGAGACGAGATGACGTCAGCATGACAAAGGCGGAAAGAAGTAAGTGAAAACGTATTTTATAAATCGCATTATAAGCCGTAAAGTTCCTAACCAACACCGTGTTGTATGCAAATAATAAATTATAAAAAAACTCCTCAAATATTATAGGCCACCATATGGTGATTTTGGTATTTTCATCGAGAACCTACAGTCAAAAAGTAACATTTGATGAAGTGGAACTGATGAAGAAGACCAGAAATGGCCAACGGAACTTCATACTCACATACATATCACAATGAAGATAGTTAAATTAAGCGACTATGACAATACAAATAAATGAATGGTTCAGATTACTTATGTTTAAAATGGTATCATCGAAGTGATCTGATGAATATGTATTAATTATGGCTCTTTGAGGCGTGGTTGGAAAGACCTCACGGCGTCCTCGCCTTCCGCATGACGCAGGTTCTCACCGAACACGGTAAGTTCGGGAAGTTCCTGCACCGGATTCGTGCGGAAGCGACGCTCGGGTGTCGCCACTGTGCATAGGTCATGGTCCGGGGCGAGGAGGAGTGGCAGGCGGTCGCCTCCTTCTGCGAAGCAGTAATGCTAGCAAAGGAGCCGGACGATCGCGTGGGGCAACGGTCCTCACGCTCCAACCGCCGCCGGGATTCCGATCCCGATTTCCGGCCACCGAGGGCGTGAAAGGTAATCCTATAAGGGTTCCGTTTTTGCTGACTGAGGTACAGAACCCTAAAAGTGATGTTTGCCAGTGAATAACGAGCTAATATGAATTTTGAGATACACATTGTCTTACATTATTCATATTTAAATATAAATGTTTGTGATATGAACATATTCACGTCTCGACTTTACAAAGAGTGGAAAATAAGGCTATTTTCGCTTAGATCCCTTTTCACCCGCACGCTCAGCTTTACGGTCATTGAATAAGTAAGATCTCGGAAGAGAATAAAGGTTCCGATGTTTTTAAAACTTTTCCTTTGGTATGTTTTTACGATCCATAAAATATTTGAGTGTACATAAGGTGTACATAAAATAAATCAAAGCCGAAATCAGTAAAAGAATTTTCAAAGGGACCCGAGGACAACTGTTGTATACAAGATCCGGATCTTTGTTATATTCCGTTCTAATACCAAAATCTAATACCACTTGTATTTTTTTGAAAACCAACAACTTGAATTTGGTGCAGTCATCTCAGTCAAACCTAATCAAAATAAATTGGTATTCTTATATTTTTCATATTTTTTAATAAAAGGTCTCATGATTACATACAAAACATTTTTATTGACTATCGTGTTTTTAAATATGAGTCCAATTAAATACCAATACTTACTGAAAGAAGAAGAAGTACATTTTCTTCATTTTACTTCATTTGGGGGATTATGCTGATTAATAATGTAACATAGATGCTTGTTTTCCTAACAACATTGTTTATTTACGAGATTTATTTAGAACACTTAAGCGCGTGCTTGACCTCAACGTTGACTAACGTAAATTGGATCTCAGTCTTACCTATTCATAAACAAGAAAGGGCTCAGGCGACAAGTTAAGGTTTCAGTTGTGTGCACTACAGTTATAGGTCGTCTATATTGTAGTCAAACATAGGGGACTCGGTTATCGAGTTTGTCGCGGCCACTTTATGCGTTGTTCCATTTAGCTATATTGAGACCACGTTCTTCGCTAGAGTTCTTTTTAGGGTTCCGTAGCCAAATGGCAAAAAACGGAACCCTTATGGATTCGTCATGTCTGTCTATCCATATGTCATAGCCATTTTTTCCGAAACTATAAGAACTATATACTGTTGAAACTTGGTAAGTAGGTGTATTCTGTGAATAAATTTTGGAGATTCCCATACTAAGAACTGAAAATCAATTTTTTTTTGTCTCCCGTGTTCCTTCAGTGGTCCTATAAGTTCCACAGCCTCTTTGTCGGAGCTTCACAAACTATTCGTCTTAAAACAGACATAAATTTATTATTATGTATCTAAAATAGATTACTTACTTTCCTATACATTGATGTACCTCTCTTTGGTGCAGTAATATACTAGAAAGAAACTTGTGTTCATCTAAAAACTTTTCAAGGAAATATTAAAAATTTATCCCACAAACTTCGCCTGCCTGAGTGAAGCTTTTGAGGCACAGCGTTTAATGACAGTATAATTCAGTACTGCCTCTCTCATCAGTATAATATTCTTGGCAAGATTATCTGGCGCCTGAATAGTGTTGTACGTAATAATGAATACTGTAGCTATGTTGACGATGGCGGATTGCCCTTACGAACTTATTGTGTTATGTAAGGCAGAAAGGGTGGAAAAAAGGTCTGCCGAATGCTAAACCGAATCGTGATTTTTTATAAAGTCAAAGTCAAAATTTTTTTATTTCACATAGGCCTACATGGGCACTTATAAAACGTCAGAAGCTAGTACACGGTTCCAAATTGGTCGTTTCCTATGGAGAAGAACCGGCAAGAAACTCCATGGTTACTCTTTTAAAAAAAATATTGTTTACAATATTTTCATATTACAGTATTAATAGACATTATGTAAGAACAGTGTAGACCAATCGATATTGTTGCACAAAAATAATCATATTTAAAAAAAAAAGTGAGTCGTAATAGGAAATAACCTAAGAATTTGCGAAGTCCACGGTGTTCTCACATACACATTAAAAAAAAAGAAGCTATATATAAAAAAAAAAAACAAGAACAATAAGTAATTACAATTATCAATAAATGACATGTCAACAAAAAGAAAATTACTAACGAATTTATGGTGGTTGGCGTCTACTAATATAAAAAATATTGCAAAAGCAATGTGTAGGAAGAAAAGAAAAAAGAAAATGTATATATTACAACAAATGTGGAGCAGTTAATAGATAGATGTACACAATATTATGAGTTACCAGGGGGCCACATGTGCAGAAGCAGTTATTGCCAAACAAGCGTGTCTTCGACATAGTCTTTAACTTTGTAATACGCTTTTTTAGTTAGGACACGCTTAATATGGGTTTTGAACTTGCCCTCGCTAAGTTCAGTCACCGCCTTTGGTAGCTTGTTATAAAAGCGTATGCTGTTTACTAAAAATGACTTGCTGGTCTTAGCTAATCTCCATTTGGGTAATACAATTTCGTGTTTACTGCGCGTATTTATGTTAAGAAAATCGCTTCTAATTTTGAAAATAAGTGAAACACTTTTCACATTTAAGCAACATTGCTTTACATTGGTCCTTGGGTTAGCAGAAATCAGCCAGTAAAATATTTACTTAGACAGAATACCCAGTATTTCAATGAGCCACAACGCATTGCAGAGATAACGATTCGAACAAGATAATGTTAAAAACAGATTTTAAAAAACAAGCTTCCAAAAACTTGTTTTAATTTCGTATTTACCTCAACAAACCCTTTTAATTGACACTTATATCATAGCTGTGGGATGCATTAAAAATTACTTATCCGCTATCTTCAGAAGTCCGCCATATTAGATTTAGAATAACGTCACCTAGGTAAGCATGCATTGTCATCCAGATTCATGTTCCCAAAATTTTAGCTCAATCGTTTCATCATCATCATCATCATCATTTAAACCGATAGACGTCCACTGCTGGACATAGGCCTCCCCCAAATGTCGCCACAATGAACGGTCCTGTGCGTCTCGCATTCATCGGATTCCCGCAACCTTCACCAGGTCATCGGTCCACCTTGTAGGGGGCCTTCCAACAAGGCGTCTTCCGGTACGTGGCCGCCACTCCAGAACCTTTCAGCCCCAACGGCCATCTGTTCTGCGAGCAATGTGCTCTGCCCATTGCCACTTAAGTTTGGCGATTCTTCGTGCTATGCCGGCAACCTTGGTTCTCCTGCGAATATCTTCATTTCTGATCACTCAAGGAAACTCCGAGCCCTTTCCATTGCCCTTTGGGTGACTTTGAGCCTTCTGATCGCTCACAATGGGCCAATGAGCGACCACGTTTCAAAAACATGTGTCATCACTGGCAACACGCACTTGGACTTTCGCGCAGCCTCCCGAACGCTGCCCAGCCGAGTCGGATTCGACGGTTGACCTCTTTCTCGAAATTAGATCTACCCAACTGGACTGTCTGTCCAAGCTAGACGTAATCGTCCACAACTTCGAGTATAGAGTCTCCAATCTTGAATCCAATATCTATATATCTATAATATGGAATTCAATCGTTTAGTAAAGGGGTGACTGTTTTAAAATCCGTTTGCAAGCTTTGACCTAAATAAACAAACATACCCACAAATATTATCAAGTCAAATAAAAGCTTTTCAAAACGCCTCAGCTCTTATCGTGTGCATTTTGAAAACGTGAACAAACTGTCAACATGGTTAAATTTCAGTTAGAAGATATTTAATTTTGTAATTATCAATACGACGAAGAAAAAGAGTTAAAATATTACTCCAGTTTTAATGTACAGCACTTATTCAAGAAAACAGGAGCTTACTGTGACGTGGTTAGTTGCCAGGCGTGCGAGCGAGAAAGAAAGAAGGAGCTTACATATGTAACTCTATCCCTTTAACAGATTTGTTTTTTTTTTTTTCGGGCGGGAAAATCACCCATAGACATTTCCCGCTCTTGGGCGAGGCGGGAGATAGTGTCAGACTTTTACTGACTTAAAAACCCACTCCTGTTCCTTTTTTGCCATTTTTCCAGGGCCCCGGGGATCTCTTTCGCATCACCCATGGACCCAGTAGGCTTCGACCCTGCTGGGCCCCTACAGTTGCTGACACCTCCTTGAGGCGCGTGTGGAACAGTACGCGCCGATTCCTTTAACAGATCAGTTTAGTTTAACAAATGGATCGCGTTAAGAGCTCGTGGTAAGGCCTCAGCCCCCCTAGCCAAGTTACAACCGTTTCGTTTCGATTCTCTTTTCGTCGATCGTCTCGAGTCGGCCACGCCTCCGATCCCTTTGTTCTGACGTCATCTCAACGCTCAGTCACGTGGTCAGAACAAAGGAATAGGAGGCGTGGCCGACTCGAGGCTATCAACGAAAAGAGAATCGAAACGAAACGGTTGTTACTTGGCTAGGGGGGCTGGTAATTTTGATATTGTTTCTCTAGCAATCAGCGATTGATATTCATTAGATTAGAAGATTTATTTTGATATAAACTAGTGTTTGACTGCGATCCCACCTGATGATAAGCAGTGATGCAAACGTTGATGGTGAGGCGCACTAGTTTATTAAGAGCCTATTCACTCTAGCCTTGAAGACACCCAATTGTAGTTTATGGTCCCATCTTAAGACATGATAACCTCTATAACTGGAAGTATCTTCGCAATGAACGTTATTTCAGAGCAGGCAGACGTAAGCCTAGTGTGTACGCAGCGTAAACGCCCACGCTTTATCGCTTCGATACAGTCATTAAGAGGCCGTGCATAAAATTCACTCGCTAGAGTTTAGGCAAATTCGTTGCAATGATATGTTTGTGTGCATCATTCCTACACCTACACGCACACACGCGTAAAAATCGAGCTTCGTGACCGCTTAAACAATTCTGATCCTTTAGAAGATATTATTCTAAATTACAAAATTTTATATTAAGTAAGGTTTGTAAATAAACGTCTGAGATGTGTGTCTTTATATTTATCACACTGTACACCAAAAGTATTTAATTTTGTGTTAGATGGATGTTGACAAATTTAGACATTTAACAGAACGATAAATCCAAAACAGATGATAAAATTATATTTATTTATATAAATGGTTGTAAAAAAAAAAAACACTTTCGATACGTCAAAAATATGTAATAGTAGATTATGTGGCGTGCAGTGTCTTTAAATCGCGGGCGGCATGTTGAATTCCGAACGAAACGAAGTTATAATACCGATCGTCAGGGATTTATATAATTAACTCCCGAACATTGCTAAGGAGTTCATATAGAAACCTGAGTGAAGTAAGGGATTCAAGGTGCCCAAGACAAACAGCTTTATCCGTGTTGGATACTCTTTTTTTTAGGGTTGCGGACCTCAAAAGGAAAAAACGAAACCCTCATAGGATCACTTTGTGGTTCGTCCGTCTGTCTGTCTGTCAAGACTGTTTATCTCGAGAATACGTGGAGGTATCGAGTTGAAATTAAATAATATACTTAAGTCTGCAGTCCCTTGAAGTTGTGAAAAAATCAAACTTCTAAGGTAACGAATAAAACAGAAACGGCCGTTTATGTCGCAAAAAAAAACGTAAATTTTGATACTCCCAAAATAATTAAAATTCACAAGGTACTTCCCGTTGACCCAGAATCTTGAAATTTGACATAAAGCAAGGTCTCATAGCACAGGTATAGGAATAAATCTGAAAACCATAAATTTGTTGTTACCTAACGTCACTGTTCGGTGTTTCCACCGAACACCTTATAACTAAAAAAATACATTTTTGCAATTCGGAAAAATCTTCGAGACTCCGTTCGGGAATTGTAATTTGTACGGAACCCTCAGGGCACGAGTCCGACTCACACTTACCCAGTTTCTTAGTTATCTGTGAGATAATTAAGAGACAAATTACTTAAACAAATATATATTAAAGATATATAAATATTATTTACAAGTTAATCTTAACTATTACTCGACAAGTTTTAAGATTTGAAACAAATAAAATTAACTACTCTCAAGATTCTATAGTTTTAATTATTATAAATGCGAAAATAAGTTTATTTTTGTTTGTTAGCTTTTCACGCCTAAATCAATGAACTGATTATCCTGAAATTATACATATTATATGTTGTCTGGTGAACAAAAACGGTTACAGGGTAACTTTCCTCCCGAAGAAAAGTACTGTCCCGAGGAAAATAACAATAACGTACTTATGATCCCTAGATACTGCCACGTGTCTTTCAAATCTTAATGGAAATCGAAATTAACGAAGCCGCAGGCAAAAGTTGTTTATTAAATAAATTAAATAACCCTTTTCTGAAACACAAATCGTCATCTTTGTGTCTGTTTTATCAAAAAATATATTATAACTAGCAAATATTTTAATAGTGCAATGTCACCATAAATCATATAATACATTGTTACCCAAGGGGTGAGATCAACTTATTTAGTCCCGAAAATACGCTTGGACGCCAATAGTTCGAAGAGATCTTTAACCCGAAGTAAAACACTGTGCTTTTCATTACGAATATAAATAAAGTAAAAATAAAAATCTGAGTCGTCCTCAAAATTTATCGTATGACTTTAGATATATTTCTTTTGATTTAGGCGGTAAAAGGTTTTTCACTACTGCTTTAGCCTCTTCTCTTAAGAATCAGGCGTTAAATCCATATCTGATTCTGATGAACTTATCGTGGTAATACAAATCTCATATAGCAGAGATTCAACAGAACTCTACAACTCGAAAAAATAAATACAGAGCCAATTGCCGCTTTCACGCCAATTTTTTTTTCTGTTGCTGGCCGGCTATTTAGCCTTTATTTTTATCATTGAAAAAATGGTAAATATTTTTACTTTAAACTTCCTATATAAACAGTCGGGATCAGCTGACTACCATGTAGAACTAAAAAAGTTATGAATTTCTAAAAGTAGGTTTGATATTAATTTACACCCTGTGCGTAACACAAAGGTTATAATTACCATGTTTAGATCATGTTTAGATCAAAATTTTGAAATGACTATGAATACTACAAATGTTGACATGCACACATGTCAACATTTGTAGTATTCATAGTCATTTCAAAATTTTCATTATCAATTTACTAAAAAATAGCAACATTTGTCCCGCTCGTATCAGCCCCACATGTCGTTTTTCTCACCGAACACGCTAAGTTCGGAAAGTTCCTGCACCGGATTCGTGCGGAAGCGATGCCCGGGTGTCTCCACTGTGTCTAAAAGAAAAAGGAAATAATTGATAATGCGTCTCTTTCTTTCGACCCATTATCTACAGAAAAAATTATTTCGAAAACTAGACCTTGAATTTCGACCTTATGTAATCATAAGAAATATCAACATCCTGTACATAGTGTATAACACTGGATGATAATATAGCTGCCATTAAACATTGTAGATTTCATTAGTGAAATAATTTTTGTATTTGGGTAGTAGTAAAGTAAATCCGCAGATAACCTTTACAAACAAACATACAACCGTTACCTCTAATTAATATTGAAGTCGAAAGAAATTTTAACAATTTTCAAAAACAAAAAAAGTACTTAAAATAAACTATAATACTTAATGGATCAAAAAGTGGTAGTCGGCGTGCAATCTTGGGAATATTTTCATGTAATATTCGCGAGCAGCTGCGAAGCAAAGTAACGTGTGCTCACGCTGGGAGAGCCCGGTCGTTACTGACGCGATCGAGTTTGCGCGGTCGATAATATAGTTCAATTTGCTTGTAATTTACGAAATGAAGATATTGTTTATTTATAAAATAAATTTTAGATTCTATTAAAGGGATTTCTTAAGATTATTGTGCAATTTTTAAATTTTCTTAAATGTGTTGCTAAGGTATAGAAAAAAATACTTGTTTGTCCAGATGTTTACCAAGAATTGTGTTTCTTCAACATTTTTTTCCTGCTATATTTTCTATTAAAGTCAATAATGTTTTCAACCCATCTGCCAGTAGACCATATAATGATGTTACTGATATTTTTTTAAATGTTATAAATCAGTTGTAGTTTGGTGTAAAACGTAGCCAAACGTCACTCGCTCGTTACTTTTGCGAGAAAAGGGTTTTGAATATGGGTAATTGCTATTAATACACACATTATTTTAAAAAAGTAATCAAGCCAACTGAGAGAATAAGAACTTGACTTTCATAATCTAATAAAAGAAGGTTTAAATTCTTCTTGCTTTTCTCACAAACCATGATCAAAAAAGTTCAAAATGTGTTGATTTTGTGCACGGAGCCTTAATCATGGATGTATGACCCACGCCTGGTGTTCCAGGAAATAAATATCGCAGCCTGTTTCCAAATGGGTTTCGTGTTGGTGTTTTGTAGCCATAATTGAAAATTTAAATTCTGTTAACATAGGGTTTACAGTAATTAATGTTTCATAGACTTCTTTAAGTTGTATTAGTTATAGCCTTATTGGAGTAAACCTTAAATGCTGTGAGTTCTAATTATAGAGTACCTTCACCTATGTGTTTATTTATGTAAATTGTAGCTACACCTCATTAAAAACTTATCAATTAGCCGGCGCAACTTGGTAATATACCGGCGGACAATGTCGTGGTTGCCAGCTAATGACACCACGTACTCATAATTTACATACACGTTGTATATTGACCCACATTTTAACGTTTCTGTTTGTCCTGTCAAGCGATATGGAGCCGGTTATGGAGTGCTGCATGATTAAAGTTTTGAAAAGCACTTTCACGGTTTGATAACATTAGTTCGCTAATAATTACCTTATCTAAAATGTATTATGGTTGTACTATACGGAGTGTATATGTCATCGGATTATTGCAGATGCAAGTTTTGTTTGTAATAAGTCATCATCATCTTCCTGCCCTTGTCCCGTTTTATTTAGGGTCGGCGCAACATGTTCTTTCTTCCATTCCGTCCTGTCACTCATAACTGTTTTAGCATAGCATAGCATTTCATCCCTCCTCTTCACATGACCATACCAAGACAAATGATTCCCTTTCAACTTTTCAGTCACTTGTGCCACTTTCAAACTTCCTCTAATATACTCATTTCTCACTTTATTAATTATCGTCACACCACACATCCATCTTATCATTCTCATCTCCGCTACGTGTAATCTTTTTTCATCCTTTGTAATAAGTCTTGTGAGATTTTTAAATCTAGATATATTTTTTTTAAATTTTAATTACAATTATACCCATCCAAATATGATAGTTTACAAAATGAGTATGCGTTTTGAGGGAAACAGTTTTCAAACTCACGAAATTTTTACTTATGTGTTTTAAATACTGTAATACCCCGGTGACATGTACCTATCCTAACACTGTTCATCTAGTATATTAAGATTTTTCTAGTGGTCAGATATTTCTATTTTCACCAACGCTATGCAGTAGGCATTCTTAATAAGTAGATAATCTTCGCTTCTCTCGATCTTCAGTGGTGGTAAAATTGTTTACCCTTATATCGAATTCCTCAACATCCTTCGATCGAAGTTAATATTTGTTTGCCGAAGTTAGTTAATTTTAGATATTAGATGTTGTTGGATTTTGCGGGAAAGTATTAATTGTACACGAGACTACCAAACAAAATTATAACTATTTACCAATGTTTATGTTTTTTTGTTTTACGAAAACGTTGCTGAACAAGTAAAGCAACAAATAGGCAGCGCATTCTTACACGATTACTTATAATAACACATTTTATCATCATTCTTATGCTGTTTGTGACTTCTGTGAAATAAATCACAACACTTGAAACGAGAAAAACAATAAAACTTCTTTGATCTAAACTGTATAAATTTCAAACTTGTCTTTGCTATATTGTTTAGACTACTACTTTTTTAGCGTGTACTGGATGAATATACTGACCAATTTGCAGGGAGTAAAAATATATTGTTAAGAATGTTAGCATTATTTTCATTTTTCATATTGTTTTATATTTAATTTTGTTATATTTAATTGTGAGCTCCACCCTGACGTAGCATTGGGCACGCTACAATTATGGCGGTAAGTCCCCTCTTTGAGGAGTGGCTGGAGCGGCAACATGGTATCCTCGCCTACCACATGACGCAGGTCCTCACCGGACATCGCAATTTCGGGAGGTTCCTGCATCGGATTCAGGCGGAAGCAACGCCCGGGTGTCATCATTGTGTGGACCACCCAGAGGACACGGTGGAGCATACGGTGGAGGTGTGCCCCGGTTGGGCGGAGCACCGCCGTGTCCTCGTGGAGGCAATTGGCGGCAGCGACCTTTCGCGTTGGGCCCTGGTTCAGGCTATGGTATGGAGCGAGGAGGAATGGCAGGCGGTTGCCTCCTTCTGCGAAGCAGTATTGTTAGCGAAGGAGGAGGCTGCACGCGTGAGGGAACGAAGGTACTCACGCCCCAGCCGTCGTAATTCCGACCCCGACTACCAGCCACGGTAGACGCGGGCTGGCGGACGTCGAGCACCGGGTAGCTCGCCGTCCTGCCGGCTGTTCTGTGTGAGCCCAGTCGTCAACAGCGCGTAGTGATCCTCGCGCTCCTCAAAGAGATGTCAGCAAACCGTAGGGGCCCAGCGGGGCCGATGCCCACTAGCTAGGACCGCAGAGAATTTCTGAAAGGGAAACCCGTAGTCCTAGTACGCAAAGGGTAATTGAAGGATACAGGTGTGGTTTTAGTCAGTAAAAGTCTGAGACGCCCTCGCGCTTCACCCAGAGCGCGAGAAGTCATTTGGATGATTACCCATCTTAAAAAAAAAAAAAACTTGACGTAGCATAGGCTCTATGCATTTTGCTCTGGACCCATTTTCTGTTCTTCATAGCTTAGTAAGTACTTACTTAAATGTTTTTTCTATGTTTATACTCATTGTTTCCACCCTACAAGTTTTTTTTGTTTATAGCTTTTTCTGTCCTACTCCTAGAAAAAGACCTCCCTCAATCTTTTGCGAGCCCGCACTTCATCCTTCCAACCTACTGAAACAACGCTAATAAATTCAAACTCAGTCTGTATATTCATATATGTAATTAAACTTTAGCCAGACTATATTACTAACGTTTCAGTGTAAAATTGTTTTGAGTCAGACGAAATGCAAATCGTTTGTGTTGTATTTTTACTCAACTGTCAATATGATTGGCAGTTGTGTAAATTACTTTTAGCTTTTAAATACAATTTATCGACGAGACTGAAATTGTGATATTTGTTGACCTTGATTACTAGCAGCTATAGGTAGATAGATGTATATTTATTTAGTACGAAGACGGCCATCATAATTTTCAAATAGAGCGATAAATCAGTCTAAAATATACAATATTTAAGAATTATTTCTAATGTCAATGAATATTTAGGTAGGTGTCTACTAATGTAAGAAACTGGGCAAGTGTGAGTCGGACTCGCACACTGATGATTCCGTACAAACTAACTTAATATGTGAATAGTTCAATTCCCGAATCGAGTCTTTTTCCCAATAGAAAAAAGTATTTTTTTTTGTGTCGTAACTAAAATTGTTCAGTTTTCAGATTTATTCCTATACTTGTGCTATAAGACCTTGCTTCATGCCAAATTTCAGGGTTTTAGATCAACGAGAAGTACCCTATGAATTTCTATTTTCTTAGGAGTGTCAAATTTACGATTTTTGTGATATAAACGGTCGTATCTTTTTTTTCGTTAACTTAGAAGGTTAATTTTTCACAGCTTCAAGGGACCGCAGACCTGAGTATATGGTTTTAATTTCAACTCGATAACTACACGCTTCTCGTAAAGGGTCTTGACAGACAGACAGACAGACGGGCACACAGGCAGGCGGACGGACAACAAAGTGATCCTATAAGGGTTCCGTTTTTTTCTTTTGAGGTACGGAATCCTAAAAAGGCGTTTTTCATTTTCTTCTGTTCATAAAAAAATTTAAGAATTTATAACGTCCGAATTCACAAATGCCAATTAAGGGTAACGAACCATTAATGAAAATTCCAGAGAGTGAGTGCGCCCACAATAGCTGGAATTGAAAATGAGATTCTAGACCTTTGTTAGAAAGGTCGTAAATATTTAAATACTGACCCACTTATCTTTAAGACACTACTAAGAGAAGTGGGCTAGTATTTAACATACGGTAAGTAATATGATATAATTACAAAAACTATAATTTTATTTGATGTAACGATCAGTTAATATAATAAACGATTTATATAATTATCAAATAACTATTTTTTTAAAAATTTTGTAACATACATTGAATTTTATATTCAATGTATGTTACAAAATTTTAATTATTCAATGTATGTTAAAACCTATTAACTCTATAATAGAACAAAAATATTTAGAATATGAATCTTTGCAAGTTCTGGCTTCTAATTTACGCTTAAAATACAATAACTTCATGTATAATAAGTATAAATAAGTAAAGTTATTTTTGTAATTGTTATCATAGTAAGTAACCTGAGTACCTATCTGATACCTACTTACTGATTACCACTTGACAAGATAGCTCGATTGATAATAATAGAAATAACTACGAAAGTTAAGGCGGGAGCTCCGTTCCGCCTTAGCCTTCTAACCTAACCTGTCCGTGTAGGGGTGCCCTAAAATTCTTAGCTCACTAAAACTTTCAAAGGGACGTCTTGAGGATTCTCCTATTTGTTTATGGGCTCAACGTTACTAAGCAGCTTTGACGAATGCAAAGTGCGTATACAATGCGGCGTACTTCATTTCAGCCGAATTGAAATCTGGCTGAACATGAGCCGCATTACATTATAGTAACGTTTTTTAATACGGCGCGGCAACTTGTAATACGGCGTGTTATACATTATGGTTGCAGCAACCATATATTTTAAACGTTAGACGAAATAAGTTTAGAGTATATAAATATTATATGTAAAGAAATTATATCAACAGTTAGTATATCTCATCTTGTGAAAGCTATTGAAATGGAAATATACCAAAAACTTTATATGACATGAGACGCTCCCACTTCAGTATCATATCTGCAGGCCATTCAAATTTTGTGTTCCGACGGTAATTGATCCGGTGAGACGCAGCGCAGCTCAGTCAATAGTTTTTTTTTTTATTATTGATAGGCTCTCGCTTGACCACCATCTCACCTGATGGTAAGCGATGACGATGGAGCGTACTTGCCTAGAAGTAGACTATTCACTCTTGACTTACAGACCTCTAAGTTGTAGCTATCAGGAAACACAGACTCCGGCAAGGAAGTCCACTCCTTAGCTGCACCATTGTACCAACCGTGCCGTCAATGATTAAATTAATATTTATAGTATATTCCTAAAACTGTTCACCAGTTCATAATTTGCTGAAATGAACCACAATCATGCTTGGAAGATGTTTTTTAGTGACGTTTGCATGCCAGGAAATATATTAAACACTAGCGGTTCCCACTGACGCTGTCCTGCCCGAAAGCTGGCTCTTCGTCAAAAACGAAAATTGAAAATCCCAGCTAGGCAGCTACCAGCGCCACCTACCCAGATCAATTGTATTTTCAAATGCAAAAAATTATGATGATGATGAATGTTTTGTTTTTGTTTTGTGTTTTGTATTGTTTTTTTTTTTTATTAATTATGTTTTTTTTTTGTTTTAATTTTACTTTTTTTCTTTCTTTCTTTCTTTTCTTTAAATCACACAGGGAAGGAATCATACTCAAATATACACACAAAATTTCATCCAAGTCGGTCGAGTCTTTAAGAAGGAGTTAGGTGACAAACTCGTGCAGAAGAATTATATATATGTATAAGATTTACCTATGTAACATCGATACACAGACCGGGAAATTTTAAACATACGATAATATTATACATACAACCTAAGACCATGATTGCCTAATATAAGACGGATTGGGCCGCGTGTGTCCGGCCCAATCTTATTTTTGTTGAAATCAATATAGTCTGACCCATAAAATTAAATGAGCTCGGAACGATCGTGCATTTTTGACTTCGTCCCTAATAGGTTAAGTTTTTGTGACTATTATGATCCCTAAATATTCTTAGTCTGTTTGTGTTAGTAAATATGTTATTTGACTGAGTAGGTAAGTAAAGCGTTGCGCAAAATATGACCTAAATAAACAATAAATACTTGTCGTCATCCTTGCTAATCTGTTCAGATAGTTTTAAGAGGGTCCTTTTTACCCGACTGTAAGAAGGGTTATGTTTTTCGCGCGTATCTTGTATGTTTGTATGTAATATTCTTTATTACCTCATATCTTCCAAACCGCTGAACCGATTTACATAATTAGCATATCGTTAGATTCGTCTTGTTAACCCAAGTTTTCTTAGATAGGTGACGTTGAAAAAAGTCAGCATTACGAATGTTCCCACATTCGTAATGCTGATTTTTGTCAACGCTATACATTAGAGTAAAAAAAATATTTTTTTTTAGTGCAACATTGGTTTCAATTTCAAGAGCTCGTCATGAGGATTCCTAAATGGTATATCATGACTATATTAAAAAAATACAATAGGAAATATGTCATTTATTTTTCTGCTAACTTGTTGGGTTAGGTTAGGTTACTCGCAACTTCGTTACTTCCCTTTTTTGGTGCAATCGTGTAAAAATGTTATCTATTCCAAAGATATATCGCCGCCCCTGGAAATTAAGTCCCGTTCCCACGGGAAAATGAAAAGTAGCCTAAGTTACTTCTTGTAACATCAACTATCGGTCAGTTGAGCACGCCATAATCATGGCGATAAGTCCTCTCTTTGAGTAATGGCTGGAGGGGCATCACGGGTTCCAAACCTTCCGCATGACGCAGGCCCTCACCGGAGATGGTAAGTTCGGCAGGTTCCTGCACCGGATTCAGGCGGAAGAAAATGCTCGTGGATGTCGCCATAGTGCGGATCGCCCAAAGAACTCGATGGAGCTTACGGTGGAAGTGAGCCGTAACCTCGTGGAGACAATCGGTGGTGGTGACATCTCGCGCGTCTATGATTCGGAGTAAGGGGGAATGGGTGGCGGCCGCCTCCTTCTGCGAAGCAATAATGCTAGTGATGGCGACAGCCGTACGCGTAACGGAAAGGACATCCTCACACCCCAACCGCTGAGACCCCCGACTACCAGCTACCGTTAGCCGCCGTAATTCCGACCCCGATTACCAGCCAAGGTAGACGCGGGCTTGCGGACGTCGAGCACTGGGTAGCTCGCCGTCCATCTGTTCGGTAATGAACCGGACCGAGCCCAGTCGTCAACAGTGCGTAGTGATCCTCGCGCTCCTCAAAGAGTAGTAGCGTAAAAACCAATTTAAATAAAATAAATAATAAATTCTAATACGGAACATATTGACTGCAACAGTCGGGACCCAATAAAATAATCCAGACTAAAAGCATCCTATCTAATGGGTCCCGTTTTATTTAAATTGGTTTTTACGCTACTGGACTGAACTTGTTTTTTTTCTTTTTAGTTTTTATCTAAAGTAATTTTTTACGCAGACGGGTTTTTTATTTTTTAAATTTATTTTTTCACTCGCCTATTGTCAACATCGAGCATAGTTTAAAAGCTTGTTACTTCATCTAACGTAATCCAACGCGATGTTTGAGGAAAAGGCAAGGCAAAAAAAGAGAGTTAACGCCTAAAAACTTTGTTAGCATTCGGTAATTCCGTGATTTACCCGAATATTTTAGAAAACTGGTTCCAGAAAACACATGTTTTTTAAACCCTTATTTTGATTAAATTTGCAAGGCTTCTTATAATATTTTTGGCTTTTTTTAATTTTTGAAATTATTATGAAGTGTCAAAGTTCATGCAAAATAGCAGACTTTCAGAGGTGTTTAGGTACTGGATTAGTTTTACACACATTTATAAATTGACTTCAATAGACGCCTAGATAATATCCACAAGATACTGTGTTTCCAAAATATCTAATGAAAAATGTGTAATAACGTCATAATCGCGTAAGAGCGGTTGTATGAAAAACAGTGAAAATGTATGTCGAGTTGCATCCCCTTAATTGAAGTTAATTTTATGTAATTCTCAGTCCTTAGTGTAATAAATCTATATAAAAGGACACAACAGACGAAACTACTGGGTCTAGGAACGTGAAATTATGCACAAGGCTTCCTTTTATGATGTAGGCAAGAAATATGAATGGGTTTGAAAATTCAGCATTTAAGGGGTTGAAAATGAGGAAAAATGTTTGTATGCATTCCTTTGGCCCATATACTTGAAACTTAGCATATAATAATCCAAGTAAATACAAAACAGGTTTTCATTTATTGTTTTTCAAAACTAGCCCTATAAAATAATTTAGGGGCTGTTAGAACTTGTATGGAAGAATTTATTTCTTGTGTTAATAAACTAAAAACTTGGCAGACACCCTAATCAAAATAAATAATAAAGACTGTCATTATTAGTTTTTCTAAACAACCCTCAAAATATGGTTTAAGGGATGTTAAAGTTTTTATGAAAACATTCCTGCGAACAAAGTTGCTGGCTAAGCGCTAGTAGTACAATAATAATAATAGCATATCAGCCTTATAATGTACCAACTGCTGGAACTCAGGTCTCTTCTCTAGGAGAAGGAATAGATCGTAATCCACCACGCGAGCCCAGTGTGGGTTAGTGGATGCCTCCATGCCGGTTTCCTCATGATATTTTCTTTCATCGTTTTGAGAGCAGTGATGATGAAATAGATTACTCAAAGTAAAGTGTCTGCATGGGTTTGAATCCATGACGTACGACTCATAAGTCGGAACCATTGCCACCGAGCTACCACTGCGCAACCCTAGTATAGGGTGGGTAGATAAAAACGGTTCGTTGGGCCTCTAAGCGAACATTAGTATCGTAGGAATAATGTAGCACTTTGGTACAACGAGCACTTACCCCGCGATAACATAACTTGATGCGGGCTCCTAATATCTTACTTTGTACGAATGTAAGCGTTTTTGATGTTTCCTTTTGAAGGGTTCCGTAGATAAAATTCTTGCTGAGATCTGCGGTTTAAACGTACCTTGAATTCAAAATGTAATACCTATCTCATTTATAACGATGTTTCATACCCGTTTAGGATTTTACAAAAGCATAGAATCTACGATTAGGTACAGTTCATCTTCATAAATTCTATGTTCTTTAAAATTTAGTACTTAGTACAGTCGACAACCGTTCACTCTGTCCTGTTAAAATAAATTGTATGATAGATTATCAGAAGGTTATGGTCATCCGGATGGCTCAGGGATACCGCTCGGTTTCCACCGAAGCGGCGTGCCTTCTTGCCGATTTACCACTAAGGGATCGGGAGGCAAAAATCTTTGCACGCATGCACGATTAGCGCTTTAACTCCGCTGCCACGGCAAGTCGCGGAAAAGAGGACAGAAGCGGGATTTCATGGTGATATGGCGACAGCGACTGTCGCAACCCAGCGCTGGGCACCCTATAATCATGGCGGTAATAAGTCCCCTCTTTGAGGAGTGGCTGGAGAGGCGTCGTGCCGTCCTCACCTTCAGCATGATGCAAGTGTTCTTCCGGACTTGGTATGTTTGGTAAGTTCCTGCACCGTATTCAGGTGAAAGAAACGCTCGGGTGTCGCCACTGTGCCGCCCAGAGGACACGATAGAGCATATGCTGGAGGCGTGCCCCGCTTGGGTGGAGCATCGCCTTGTCTTCGTGGGAGCGATGGGCGGCGGTAACCTCTAGCGTCAGGCCCTAGTTCATGGTCCGGAGAAAGGAGGAAGGCGGTAGTCGCTTCCTCCTGCGAAGCAGTAATGCTAGCAAAGGAGACGGCCGCGCGCGTGAGGGAAAGGACATCCACACGCCCCAGCCGCCGAGACCCCGACCCCAACTATAAGCCACCGTAGCCGCGAGCTTGTGGGCGACGAGGAAAGGGTAGCTCGCCGTGGTCGTCTGGTAACCTTCTGGACCGAGCTCGAGTCATCGACAGCGCGTAGTGTTCCACGCGCAAAGTTCAAAGAGATGTCAGCAAAACCGTAAGGGCTCAGTAGGGCCGATGCCTACTACGGCCATGGGTTGATTTCTGAAAAGGTTACCCGTGGTCCTAGAATGGAACAGGCAACTGAAGAAACATAGTATGGTTTTAATTAGTAATAGTCTGACACGCCTTCCCACCCAGCCCTAGACCGTGAGAAGTCATTAGATGAGATTCCACCTAAAAAAAAACCATGAGAGACTCGAGAATGGCTTGACTGAATTGTTAGTAACGGTTTTGTATACATATAAGTAGATGTTTAAAACTCAACGGAAATCAAATCGCAAGTGAAGCCAGGGCGAATTGTAAGTGTAGATTTAGAGTTCTTGTTGAGATCGGCGGTTTACATGTAGCTCGATGTTCAATATAACTTATTTACAACGATGTCCTACACCCGTTTAGGATGTAATAAGCCCAACGATACGATGCGAGCTTCGACGATAAAAATGCGATGGAAATTGGGTTTGTGAATTTGCAATTCAGAATATCGTATACGTACGGGTATGTTCGCCAAGATGACGGTTGACACCATTGTGGACGGGTGTGGCTCAGTGGAAGTAATATGTGGAAGACATGAGTACACTCACATACATGTTGTTGAAAACAAATTATTAAGCCGTCTGAACATGAATTCGATTTACGGTGACGGTTTCATTCAAATATTATTATAATATGTAAATCTCTATATACGTACTTTTAAAATAAATTAACTAAACTTAAAAACTACTAGTTTGATTTTAAAAATTCTTTCATCAAAGCTATTTTGAAAGTGAGTGTATATTTTCTACTATTACGAGGGCGAAGTCGCTGGTAGAAGCCAGTCTGAGATAATCCTTAAAATAAATCCATACTAATATTATACATGTGAAAGTGTGTGTGTCTGTTTGTTTGTCCGTCTTTCACGGCAAAACGGAGCGACGAATTGACGTGATTTTTTAAGTGGAGATAGTTGAAGGGATGGAGAGTGACATAGGCTACTTTTTGTCTCTTTCTAACCCCCCACTCCCCTAAAATGGGGGGTGGAAGTTTGTTGGAGAAACCTACTTTTACGCGGGTGAAACCGCTGGCTAGCTAGTAAAATATAAAAACTTTAAATGATAATGTCTTCTGACTGCCTTTATACTTTGCATATGTCCATAATTTGAATTTAACTTAATGCAAATCTTAAGGTACTTGCTTGTTTACATTGATGCATACCTACTATAAAAAAATACTTTCATTGTAGAAAACTCTACATCACGTAGTTGCGCTGTAAAATATGGACAATCAGATAAACCTAACAACCCGAATAAACAAGTAACTGCATGCGAACATCATGTCCATACTCCAATCGATTAGAGATTAGCAAATCAATACTTCTGGTTCAACAATCATCTGATATTGGGTAGGTACCTATAGAAGGACATCCAATCCTAGGATAATATTTTTAGATAACTAAATGGCTTTCGTAGTTTGTGCCATAGGTACTGGGTTAGTTTCAAAAAACTGTTGAAAGAGTTAATTATGTTTTATAACATAATTAACGACGGCATTGCCATAGTACAACGTAGCAATGCCACCAGTCTTGGGTACCTACACTACCAGTCCTCAGCGAGTTTTTTGACGACATACATTAGATTGAATTTATTTAGTTAATTTCTTTTTGTTAGCTTGTTCTGTCCCACTCTTGGCCAAATACTTCCCTCCACTTTTTCCATTGTAAGTTCTTCTGGGGTCATGGGTTGACTTCTGAAAGGGAAACCCAAGGTCCTAGTACACAAGAGGCAACTGAAGGGGACATACGCGTGGTTTCAGTCAGTAAAAGTCTGAAACACCCTCACGCTCAGCCCTAGACGGGAGAAATCATTAGGATTTCCCACCTTTAAAAAAGAGTTTTTTTTTTTTAATCTAGTGTATATATGTACATATAATTTTATTATAATTAGTCAAATGTTTATTTTTATGTAAATATAAAAATTGTATTTAATTAACCTTTTATTTTTTCTATTAAAAACTTATCTTATACTTGGTATAAGCTGTACTTCCATGCTTAGCTTATATAGGTGTTGGCGTAATTCAAGTATCGGATAATGTCAATAGGTATGTCTATGTAAACTAATGTCAAAGGAAACCGGCAATCAAGCAGAAATCAATCAATTTGCTCGTCTTTTCGCTTCATTTTAATTTGATTGCAAAAGTAAATTCAGAAGTAGAATGTAGTCAAATAGAAAGAAAGAAAGGAAAAACGTTTTTTCGTGCCTCACACAATGAAAAAACCAGGCAAGTGCGAGACTCGCGCACTGAGGGTTCCGTACAAACTTGCCTATGAAAACAGTTTAATTCCCGAATTGAGTTACGAAGATTTTCCTAAAGCACAAAAAAAGTTTTTATTTTTAGACGTAACTTCAAATCTACGGTTTTGAGATTTTTTCCTTGAGACCTTGAAATGCTTCATTCCAAATTTCAGGATTCTAGGTCAACGAGAATAAATTTTGTTTCCTTTGAGAGTGTCGGAATACACGTTTTTTGCGACATTAGCAGACGTAACTTTTTTTTCGTTAAATCAGAAGTTTGATTTTTTCACAGCTTCAAGGGACCACAGATCTGAGTAAATGGTTCTAATTTCAACTCGATACCTCTACGCGTTCCCGAGATAAAGGTTCTTGACAGACAGACAGACAGGCAGACAGACAGACGGACGGACAGACGGACGGACAGACGGACGGACGGACAACAAAGTGGGGATGATAAATGATATTTATTTTGTAAATATGTTTTAAAAAACACTTTTACACGTCAATGTTTTTTTTCGTCATTTTTAACCTAGATGAGGCTGGAGTTTCCGACTACCCTGTGAAGAAACACCGAAACAAACTCAGGGGTCAAAGTCTCTTTTAAAGTCCATACAGTAAATATGTAATGGTCAAATCACATGAGAACCATGCAGATTTGTCTGAAATGGTCTTTTGAAGAAAGAACCATACAGATTTGAGTGGACCTGTCCAGTCAGTGCAAGCATTTGTCAGTATTCGTAAAGCACAACTCAGGACTACTAAGGAGCTTAACGACTTGACGAACAATACCAAAGAAAAGACATTTGGGTAGGCCGCAGAAAATACTCAAATTGCCAGATATACGGTAAAATTACTGAAAAGGAAAAATTACGGAAAAATTTGACTCTCACTAGTGTTGGTGTCAAATTTTTCCAGACTAAAATCCACCCGTCTTCCTTCAGTTGCTCTTTGCGTTCCAGGGCCGCAGAAACTCCCGCGGGGAAACCCGGGGTCCTGAAACGCAAGGCAAAGAAGCAATATAGGAGTGGATTTTAGTCAGTAAAAGTCTGACACACCCTCCCGCCCGGTACTAAATCGGGAGAAGTCATTTGATGATTTTCCACCTAAATAAAAAGCCCTGACAGGCCTGGGTCCTAGCGGATCCTGTCACTCATTCTGCCATCACTTTGAGGTGCACGTAGAACATAACGCACCCTCAAATCAGGTTTAGTCCTTATCGGACGGCGAGCTATCCATTGCTCACCATTCCTAAAGCCCGCAACTATGGTGGCTAAAAATCAATTTACGACTCCCGACGCTCAGATCGTGCGTATAATTATGTACACCTAGTCAGTCTATATTGCCACGAAAGGATCAAACTAAGTAGAAAATTAAGAACAAAAAAAATTGGTTAAAATGTAGGTAGTACAATTCTGAGTGGGTGACCACTCAACCCCTATAACTCCTAACCCAATCAAGAGCAAGTGAATTGAATTCTGAAACTTATCGCATTCCGACAGGTTAGGTTAGCACTCGCTCTTGCCCCCATCATTCCCTTCGTGTTAGGTTCAATTAAACCCTGCATGTAGCCGTCTGTCGTTAGTACATTGCTGGCTGAAACAATCGGCGTTGTACAGAATGCCTAGGAAAATTGTCTAAACGGTTTAGACATTTTATAGTTTGCCGGATCATACAGACTGCCGATAACATAAATACTATAGGTATTATATATTATTATTAAAGAAGTCTGTTGGTAGTAATCGTCTTTAATACTTGGCAATTAATGCCACAAATATTACATGTGATTACCATTATGTTTTTATTTCCCTACAAATATAGTACAGTACTGTTATTTTATAAAAAAATGATGTGGTTAAAAAAATATAGGTACGTAAAGTCAGGTGGTAACGTTCCCACACATGCCGCAGGAATCAATTTGCGAAGGAGGTTTCCGCTAAAAACATTGTTTTGTTGTGATGCAGTGTTACAGTTATAATACCATCATATAATGGCAAACATTGTTTCCAGAAATCAAAGACTTCATTTTTAGGGTTCCAGTTCCGGCTTTTGAGAAAAAAAGAAAAAAAATTGAACCCTTATAGGATCACTTTGTTGTCCGTCTGTCTGTCTGTCTGTCAATATACTTTATCTTAGAAACGCGTGGAGGTATCGAGTTCAAATTAAAACCATATACTCAAGTCTGCGGTCCCTTGAAGCTGTGACAAAATCAAACTTCCAGTTAACGAAAAAAAGATACGGCCGTTTATGTCACAAAAAATGTATTACTGATACTCTCCAGGGAATCAAAATTCATAGGATAGATACTTCCCGTTGACCTAGAATCTTGAAATTTGGCATGAAGCAAGATCTCATAGGACAAGTATAGGAAAAAAAAGCAGAAAACTTTAAATTTGTGGTTACGTCACAAAAACAAACTTTTTTTGGGATTCGGAAAAATCTTCATAACTCCAATCGGAAATTGAACTCTTTTCATAGGTAAGTTTGCTTGGAACCCTTAGTGCGCGAATCCAACTCGCACTTGCCCGGTTTTTATGTAAGACATGTAAACACGTTTCCCAAAATTTAGATATTTTTGTTTACTTGCTTATAAATAGTTTTCCTTATTTATTGACCCTTCAATCATGTTTGTGACTGCTTATTCTATCGGATATTTTGTTTGATATTATTGGATACTTATTTTCTTCTTCGAAATTAGACGCGAGTTTACGAATTCTGATTATTTCGTAGCAACATTTTCTGTGGCAATAAAAACGGAATTTTATCTGACGACCATGAAGAAGTTGAAGCAGTTTTTTTGATTACAGCGACGATTTCATTGTTTTCACATTTTCTCCTAAGTTTTTAGTGGCAATTTAAAAAGTGATTCTTCGACGCTCCGTTAGATTACATTCTGGCTTTGGAATAGGGCTTATCTCGCCACGATAAAGAAGTCTCAAGGTTATTTTAAAAGTTGAAAGAAAGATAGGACGATAGGGGTTGCTTCCTTCACGGCGTGAAATACTGACCATGAGTTATTGTTGCAGCAATGAAGGCTGCTATCCTGATCCAGCAGTGGTACCGACGCTACCTAGCACGGATGGAGGTGCGACGGCGGTACACCTGGACCATATTCCAGAACATTGAATATGCTGGAGAACAGGACCAAGTAAAGGTAAACCTATGAATTTAATTTTGTATTCATGAATACGTGAAATCCCTTCTGAGATACAAATAGATTACTTATCCCTTCCTAAGAGGGTTCTCACTGTCATGATTGTTTGATTCTACGTAATATTATGTATGTTGGTTGACTGGTAGAGAATGCCGTGTGGCATCAAGTCCACCTCTGTACCACTACTATTCATCATCATCTTTCTGCCCTTGTCCCGTGTTATTTTGGGTCGGCGAACATGTTTTTTTCTTCCATTCTGCCCTGTCACTCGTCATGCTATCACTAACTTCCTTTTCTTTCATATCAGTCTTCACACAATCCATCCATCTTTTCTTTGGTCTCCCTCTCCCTCTCCATCCATTCACATGTAAACTCATAACTCTTTTAGTAACATGCGCTTCATTCCTCCTCTTCACATGACCATACTAAGACAAACGATTCCCTTTAAATTTTTCAGTCACTGGCGCCACTTTCAAACTTCTCCTAATATACTCATTTCTCACTTTATCCATTCTCGTCACACCACACATCCATCTTAACATTCTCATCTCCGCTACGTGCAATCTTTTTTCATCCCTCTTTTCACAGCCCAACATTCTGATCCATACAGTATGACAGGTCTTATCACGAACCTGTAGATTTTACCCTTCAACTTGAGGGTCATCCATGGGTCACAAGTGGTTCCCGTGACCTGATCCGATGTGTTACGTCCCGGTCTACCTCTCCATCCCCTTGAACGAGTGACCCGAGGTACCGAAAGTCGGAGTAGATTGGTATACCACTACTATTGTGTACCACTACTATTGTGTACCACTACTATTGTATACCACTGCTATTGTATACCACTACTATTGTGTACCACTACTATTGTGTACCACTACTATTCATGAAGTTTAAATAAATAAACATATTGAAATTACTCATACATTCTTCCTAGAAGTGGTTTATAATCTTGATGTTTTGTCGGAGATGGTCTTAAACTTTACTTCGAGGTTATTTAAGTTACATATATTGATTTTCCCGTATTTACCACGCCGGTTTGCTACCTTAATTGCAACTAAAATCTTTTTAGAATATCCCCAGAACTATTAACTTCTTCTTATTCTGAGGTTTTGCATAATTCTCAATCGACAGCAGGAGTAGCGACCTAGATGTATCAAAAAGTAGACAAAATACTTTACCAGCGTGTCCTAGGGGCACAAAACTTTAAGTCCTAGGACTATTTCGAAGTATTGCCATGTCAAAGGATACTTTAATAATACTTTGACAGTTTATTCAAAAGTACTTGGCGTGCAAGAATTTGTAATAGGAGCACTAAATTTATTACTTTTGAGGTTGAGCGGTTCCCGGGAGTGTAATAACTTACTGTCGCGAATGTTTTTGCAAAAACTTCAATTTATTGTAGTTTTAATGGTTGAACCGTTAATGAAATTAAAAGAGTATATATACTTAATTATGAGTATACCATACAACGAGCATAGCACAAACATGAAAAAAAAATCTACAATATGCGGTGGCGGTGGTGGTAGCGGTAAAGCTAGAACTACATTAGACCGACGCACACGTGGACCACGCCTGATTTGTACGTAGAACGACAGACATCGTGTGGCGTCGTGTGGCCTGGATCTAGTGTAGCACTACAAGTCTAGTTTTCATATAAAATGTATGAAAACCGATGCGCCCCGATCGGCGTATATGGCACACGTGTGCGCAGTGTAGTTCTACAATAATACTTTTGTGGCCAATTTGAGTGTTGCTTCATCCGATCGTCTATCATATTAAGATTGGATTTGTAAAGGAGAGGTTAAAAATGGGATATTATTTCGAAGAAATTTGAACACCAATGTGATAAACTTAACTTATAAGAAACCTTATTTATTACGCTACTCGATCATGGCAGTCTTCCGTTATTCTAAAAAACTGAAAAATGTTTCAGTAAAAACAAAACACACAATTGTTTTGTTTATACGTACGTACGTATAGAATTATTTAAAATGTAGCTAAAATTGCCTTATCCATTAAGTTTTTATTATGATTTCAGCTATCGTTTTATGAAATAAAGACAAAACATATGTATTATCATGATAATGCAATATCAAAACGTCTCGAAAGAAAGTGAAATCAGTAAATGTCAGATTGGTGATTTGTCAACTTGACGTTTGATGTTGAAATAAACGAAAGATAAAATATAATACAATAGAAGATAAAAAATGTCATTACGACACACACACAGATACAAAGTTATAAGTTTAACATAAGTTATAACAAAAAGTAAACAAATTTAGAGCTTATTCTAAAATGTTAACTAACACAAAATAAAAGTGTTAAGTAGGCTACATCGCCTCTTTAAACATACACATTATAGAATTATATATCGTTTATTGACTTTTAATTTATTGAACAAGAAACAGATTGTGTTGTGTAAGGTTTGCAGACCCACATTTTTAAATGTATGTTCCCCAGCCCAACCGTTTTATTAAGTGAGTAGTATATATTTATATAATTAAAGTTCTTAACATAATCTATATAATGAATATAAATATAAGTATGCACTTATAAAATTAAAAAAAAAAGAAAAAAAAGAGAATACGGCACTTTTCACACATGTTACTTAGTAACTCGTATATTTAGAGTTCGTGACAGCAGTTACGCTGGTAAGGTGGTATCACAGGGTTACTAACCCTGTAAAATAATGTATAGTGATAAAAGGTTATATATTTTGCATTTCACTTAAAAAAGGGGAGGACTGTAAATAGTTATTTGATAAACAAGAGTGCAAATTTGCTTTTTAACCGTGTCCTCAATTTTGATGACCGAGTAAGTGAAAGATTATAAAATAAGAATCCTGAGCGTTAGCGAGAGAATCAAAAGAGCATGAGGTGAAAAATCTTTGCACTCGACTGCAACACGTAACTTTTCATCCCACCTCAGCGAGGAAATGACTAAATAAAAAAAAAAAAATTACAATCACAATATACTTTTATTTCAGTTTAGGTGGTGGTTTAACTACTACATTATGATAGGTAAGTATTACAAAATAAGCTATAAATTATAACAAATAATACTCAGGAAGAAAAGTTCAAAGTAATGTTGCTAAAGTTACTTAGGTTACATTACAGTCCACTCAATGTAATATTTGTTGTTAGGTACTGTAATGTAAGTGTTAGTGACTTGTGTACTGTTTTTTGGTAAACTTACGATTCAGCGGATTCCCTTGGCGTAAATGTTGGCGAATACTTGCCACGTGATTGTTGAGGGAGAAAGCTCATTTGCGCATTATTAACAGTTTCAATCAATTCTGTTGGCGTCAAATAAACTTCTTCGACGCTAGAGTCACTCATTTTAAGTTTTTCACTTGTTTTCAAGTTTCTTGTTTTCAACCTAAGGTTTTAACATATGATGTGAACGAAAAAGGCGCGCGCAAAGGAAATTAAAAAAAGTTGTTTGTTAAATTTGGCACCATGGAGGTAGAAGTAAATAGGTTTAATAATGTTTTGAATTCACAAACTTAGTGCACACGATGTTCTAAATTCAATTTACTTTATTCTCTAGCGGATAAAAACGGCTTTTGCACTCAGATATCGAAGAGCAAAAATGCTTTTCCGAAATGGCAGGATATATATAAGTATGATACTGTATAAGTTAGATTGCTGGTATTTTTTTTTATTTTTAGCCCAAGCTCCATACATTAATTAAACGTCTCCTTTAATTCAATTCTAATTACCTAGTACTTAATTAGTACATCGTATAGCTCTACTATTAATTATTTTTACTTGCACCACTTACATCTTGAAATGTTTTTAAATAAACTACCTTCGTACAGTAAGACGAAACGTGAGTAAATGTGATAGTCTACGAAACGTACCTGCTGCTCGCAACAACCGTGACGGGTACAACGTAATTACTAATCTACGGAGCACCGGTATTTCACGAACAGACGCCTGACTACTTCATTTTGTAACAAAACTGAACCATTTCGAATACTTGAAATACTTAATACCTTAATGGTTCTCTCAACAAACTGTTTATATAACAATTATGCCAAAAGATTTTAAAATTACCAACAATATCGAAAAGGTCCGCTAAGAGGCGTTCATTATCCATGATTTATAATTAAATAGATAAAGGAATAAATTACACTTTGAGGCGATTAACGTTGCCGTTTAATTTAAATTTATCGTTTGGGGTTGCCCTACTTCCTTAAACGTTAACTGTGATAAAGTTGTTGTGTTTAAAGTTTAATATATCGTTAAAACTTGATTTGGAATATCTTCAGTTCGTCATTATCATGCATTTTTATAACTTACCTTCAGTTAACGTTATGAGAATGCATAACGCTCGATTATATAGCCTTCACATAAATTTATCGTCGCTGTCATATTAAATTAAGTCTGAGATGAACGGAGCAACCTAGCTCGAGGCGAAGAGGCGTCGGTTCCATTGACTCAATGTGCTCAGTGAACACTTCAGTGCGATCATTCGGTTTCAGTGAACAAAGCCACGCACGGACAAACCGCATTACCATATTATTATATTTTGTCGGTTTCCGTCGTATTTTTCTTTTCTTTACTATTGGCTGATAAAGTTTGAGCAATTTCGCAGAGAATTTGCCGGCTTTATGAGGTTACCGGTGTATCGAACAAAGCAGAAAACCCGAATTTTATTGAAAACATTTAAACATTTAAGCTGCAATTGGGAATCGAATAAAGTTCAGGCAGGTATGTAAACTGTGGGTTGAATGCTTATCCTCCCTAAGTCTAACGTCGTTTCGTAACCTCAATTTCCAATACAAATGATGTAATTATTTAAATTTTATGGCTGCTCTAGATAACGATAGAATTATCCCATTGATGTTAAGAGTCTCTTAAGTGGAGGGTGTGTTGTGTGTATACCAGACAGTGGTACGGCCGGGTCAGCCAGGCGGTGCAGCGGCGGCACCTACATGATCATGAACTGTTCACGCGAGTGCGCAATAACGTACGCATGTACGCATGGCCATTGAATAAACTGGCTAGCCCCTAGCCGGCCATATAGGTTAATATTTTAAAAAGATCTAACATTTTTTCCTTTGTGTTTTAGAAATGCCCCATTCAATTCGCTTCAATTATTCAATCTATTAGCTATTCGAAATCAAGATATTGTATGTATTTTCCTTGTCCTATTCATCAAAGAGCTAGAAAAGGCAAAGTATCTACTACATTTTTCGTAGATTAATTGGATTTTCTGCAAAAAAAAATTCAAGACTAGTAGATACCTAAGTATTCTAGGTAATGATGATATTTTTAACTGCGCTTTAGCTTTTTACTACCTTCCTTGAAAACCTATCTTTTCTGTGTGCCTATATTAAAGTTCAGCTTAACGACGTACGACCTGCAATTCATTACCGATGTGATAAACGACGGCGTGTTTTAATGACTGCACTAAAGTCGTGACTTGATGTCTGTGGGTGAAGCTAGGCATTAAAGCCAATGAGAAAGCAACTTGCAGGTCAGATCGCAGTTAGCTTGCGTTCTTACTTAAGTATTGGAACAACTACGAACATACAATTATTTGTTAAATTACGTTTAAAAGCGCTTAATCTGCTTTAATTTACTTTGCACGTCTTCGTGCTGTGGAACCGCTTTTCCGGGCTTCCTGTACAAACAGTGTAAACTTTGCTTAATTTAGAAGTAAGAGTATGTTTACTCGGTATGTAAGTGTTCGCATTCATTTAATTAAATTGGGATGTGGACGCAATTTCAAACGAACGGAAAATGTTTGTGGTGTAGGGTTGCTTGCGGACCAAAACCCAAATGGGAGCCACAATTTGAAATATGTGGGTTGTACCTATATTGTAGATATTAATTCTCATTATAACTGACGTGTACAGTTTCCGCGGAAATATGTGGGCTTGTAGTAAATGACTTTCCTTGAACTTGAAAAAACACTTTCACTAAAAACTCAATTACTAATTAATACCACAACCATAGCACAGTGAAAAACATACACGTATACTTACGCGTTCCATTGACATTTTACTAAGTAGGTCCCACTCCCAGTTAACCTCTACAGGGATTTTTAGGGTTATAATTATGTATTATTTTTGTTACAATATTTTTTTATTCCACTGCTATTAATTCTCGTGTCGTCCCTTTAAAATGTTGTTAATTAATGTAACGTAACGCTGTATATCTGGTGTGGGTGTAACAATTTACATGATACATTTTGTTACAGCTATACAACTTCTTCAACGCCTTACTGAGTCATATGAAGGATACCAGTGGGCGCCCCTCCTCCGAGCGAACCTCGAGGACTGCTTCCGTTTGTAAGTCACTTCGCCTTGGCATTTTCACGAGCTGAGTAGATTATCTTAATGATGACTCGCGAGTACTCGCGACTCGTTTTCCAGGGGTAGTAAGCACGTTACAGTAATCACGATGCTTACATAAACGCTTTTAGGAGCATAATAAACATTTATAATATACAAGCAAGGCAAATAACATTACGCGTGTTTGTTTTGAGTTGTAATAAACAGCTGAGGTTACAACATTTGTGCTAATGAAGGCACTTGAGCCGTGATTTTCTGTGGACCGCAGAAATAACAAGCAAACTTACAAACTGCGAGTGACACAGTTATCGTATGTGTGATAGTTTCTCGACTTTTTGAAACGTCTGAAACTTTTTGCTGACCAACTTTCGAACTATCCGATGTTTTGTTGTTTAAAGTTTGTTATTATTTATATTGTTTGGAACTTAACACGTTCACAAAAGCTGTTTGAGAACTGGTTGTGAGATCGTTATCTGTGATTTTACTACTTTTGGGTGCGATAACTTTCTAACATACAACCATATAGAAAATAAATAATTAGATATGTGACGCCATAATAGCATTAAAAAGTGCATTAGCTAAAAGAAAATTCATTTAGAATCACTGCCACGGTCTGCAGTTAGTTTTCAAAGACATTGTTGTTCCGCGTTGAGCTAATTTCATTAGGCGGAACATACGACGCGTCCGTTGTCCATTCCTGGCGTCCACGGTTTGTTTTTCTTTGCTCAACGGGCTTCGAGCACGCAATGTTGCAGTATCTTTTAGAACACATGTCATGAGCTACATCATTCAGCTGACTGCAGTGACCTCTGCCTCCGATGCAAAACAAAACTAGGTCTCGGCTATTCTCGGAGCGCTCTGACATGAAATCTCTGTGATCTCGTGATTAATTTATTGAAAGTCGAAACTATTCCCGACAATATTCATAACGAATATTATTTCAAACTATACAAAAATACAGACGTTTAGCTGTTTAGTGTCTATTGTTTTGTGTGCTTTCTAAAAATAAAGTTGGTTTTCGTAAAGGCAATCCACTTGCCGTCCTCACAAATGCAGACAAATTGCGGTATGTTGCCGCGAGCTGACTGGAAATATGAAGCTCGCTCACGTATTGTGTGCACGAAGGCTCCAGCACCCGCGCGGGTAACTGAATAGTTACCCGCAATGTAAGCAATCTTCAACTGCGAACCTGAAGCTAATATGTGTATTAGAATGCATTCCATATAATACAAATACTTTGTTTTTTAAATAAAATCTATGCAAGGTTGCAAACTGCAAATTGTCGTTCTGTTGTTGCAGCCACTACGGAATACCTATAAGCTTTTACGTTTAGTAAAATGAGAAATACCAATACGTAGGGTAATGCTCCCGTCTACACAGTAAAATATTGTTAAAAATAACTCAGTCAATGAAGTATAATGTGAACTGTACGCACCAAAATGCTTTTGTGAAATTAGAGTTCTGTAATAAGTTTGTAAGCCAGCTCAATGAGCAGCTTACGAAAACAAAATAATAAAATGGATGTTTGTGTATTAGAATAAGAGAGTAAGGGCGGAATTCACCAATAAAACTAATCTCGTTTTAACGTTTGGCTCGCATAATCGCGTTTAGCCGCTGTCGCTAGTGTCAGTTGTCTGTATTTTTATTTTGTTGTATTTTTACGAGTGACACTAGCAACAGCGGCTAAACGCGATTATGCGAACCAAACGTTAAAACGTGATTAGTTTTATTAGTGAATTCCGCCCTAAGAGGCTTAAATTATTTTGATAAAGATAAATTTTCATTTAAATTTTGTAGTGGAGCAAGTATTTTCTGAGGAGTCGGACGAGGGCGGGGGCGTGGACGAGACGGCTCCCCCGAAGCCTTCTCGCGGCCCCGACATTGAATTCCCGCTGCAAAGGAAGGATATCGACCTACTGATTGAGGCATTTAGGAAGAAGAAGGTAATGTCAGATACTTGAAAGGTACATTTTTACACAATCTATACAACTTACGCACTATGATATATCAAGTAGAAATAAGGGATTATGTTCTGAACGAGGTAAATGACAATGATATCCCATGCCCATTTGCGAAGACGCCATCCATCATTGTCAAGGACACAGTTATTACCAGTTTAAGGAAAAGCCAGAACATCAAACTTAGTTTCGGATCGGATATCAGTACGATTCGACCCACGATGTTATCGTTTGGTAGACTTCGGCTGTCCTAGAATAATCCCTTGTTGGTACCCTTTTACGACAGACGTAAGTAGAGATGGGTTGATTGGACCAATCGGGATGATCCCATTCGTAAACAACAAGTAGGATAGATAGGTCTCGCAATTAGGATTGTTCGTGAACGACTTATATCTGATTATTTAGGAAACACAGATATCTTGTGGATATTATTTAGGTTTCTTTTGACATCAAATCAAAAAATTGTGTAAAGCTAATCCAGTATAACCTTCTGAAAATTTGCTCTTTTGTGTGAATTTTGGCCCTTTAGAACGTACTGATTTTATAAAATAAAGAAAATATAACTATGTTATTATAGAAACGTTGCGCGTTTAATCGAGATTCTGAATAACGACATTTTTTTCTAACACTTTTATAGTTTTTAAAAAATGCCAACGGAGCGTTCAGGTGTTATCTCTCTTTTTTCGCGTTGCCTCTTTACCAAACACTAGCTTTTGCCCACGGCTTCGCCCGCATATATTTAATATAGCCTATGTCACTCAGGAATAAAGTGGCTTTTTATCGGTGAAAAAAGTTTAGCATTCGGACCAGTACTTCCTCCGACAAACAAAAAAACATAAAAACAAAACTTTACCTCTTTATAATATTAGTGAAGATTGCTTTGGATTGGGTTGGATGAATGAACAAGCTTTTAAACCATGCTCATGTTGATGATAGATGCGTCGAGAAGGGCTCCCTTGAATGGGGATTGTGCAGGTTCTGTGTGTTGTACCTACCTGTACTCTTATTAAAGTGCCACTATCGATCAGAATACTTCATGTTACATTCGTATTTAAGATTTTTTCTGAGAAATACTTATGAAAGGAAATGTTAATTTGCTGAAGATTCTTATTTTCGCTTTTGCTGTGTCCATGAGACGCCAATCAAAATATACTTTCTTGCTTTCTTACACATTCCGTAGCTTCATCTAGCAAACTTCTGGTACAGTTAACTGCTATTTTATTTCATAAAAGAAACTACGTACAAACCTATATTTTTATTAGTTTTTTATAGTGTTTCACAATCTAAAAAGCAATTTATTTTTGTAGCACCGCCTTCATCCAAAACACGTCGGGCAGATATTAAAAGAGGCCACTCAAGTGCTGAAAAGAATGCCCAATATCCACGTGGCGACCACTTCTATCTCCAGCCAGATCACTGTGTGCGGTGACTTGCACGGGAAATTGGACGACTTACTGGTTATATTTCACAAGGTAAGACAGATAAGTGTTAATTGCATCTATAATATTCCACAACTATGACACAACACCATCTAATCCCAAACTAAGCAGAACTTGTACTATGAGTACTAGACAACTGATAAACATCCTTATATATTTCTACACATAATCGTACACATTATTGATAAATTAAACCCAGACACAGATCATCACACAAACATTTGTCCTGGCTGGGAATCAAACCTACGACTTCCAGCATATTACTATAGACAAGTCGATATATATCTCAGTAATTATCAAATGATCTCTCCAAAAAAATATTATTTTGCCGTCACTGTAACTGACATAAATGGTACTAACAAATCGAATAATAGAGAAGTCAGGAAGAAGTAGACAGGTTGCTTCGAGTCCCACCCCAAATAAATAAGGATAGTGATAAGGGAATGATGACTACAGCAAACCGTGACAGGTAGGGTTATCACCTCCTGGCTGTCTAATTTCGGGAGATAAACTAGCATCGATTTTCAAACTTTTAATGTTATACATGAACGTAGAAAGTTTCCAAAAATCTACACAGTAGAAATAAAACTCAAAAGAATTAGAAAACGACTGTACATCTGCTTTGATATGTACAGTCAGGGATCAAAAGTGCAGTTGCACTCTACCATCTCTATTTCTTTATTGTAGAAATTCAATAGCCAACAACTAATTTATTTAATACTTTAGATTCTATACTACCAATTAAATCTGTCATGAACCATTGACCCTCTTCTACGAAGAAATTTTAGACATTATAGCATTGGTAAAGTGGAACTGCACTTTTGACCCCTGAATGTACATTTTCTTTAACGTTTATTGATTTCTTAAAAACCAGGGTTGTTTTTTTCTATTAATTTTAAGCTCCTAATGTATTTTTTTATGGTGTACAATAAAGAGTATATATATTTATCTTATAACTTGAGACTCGTTTTTTATAAACTAGTTAATAAAATCATACCATGTTAAAATGATAATAATTTAAACATCGATCAACAAAAATATCTCACAAACCATCACCATCTTAAGTTTTATTAAAATATCTTTTAAGAAACTGCTAGGATGACTTAATTAGTAATTTAAACCGTGAGAATCTTGGTTATTTTCAATTACTTCCAAAAGCTGGGAGAATTATATTTACGGCAGACTCTCGGAATCCCAGGAGAGGTGGCAACCTTAGTGACAGTGTCTGCGTTAAACGCGTTTGAGATGTTAGAAGCAGGTTTGTAGTGATCTTTCATAGAGTTATTTTCTCATTTTATGGGACCCTTTTGGGTACTTTATGTCGCTGAAATCACAATAAAAAACCTGCAACGTAATACCAGCTAGGGTAATCAAAAACTGGTAGCATACGACGCCCGCTCGTGTAGTAATTTTCTTTTAAGCATGGATAACTGAGTTCATACCCACATTTCGGTTAATGGCTTAAACAACCCTATTATGGTACTTAGGGTTACTGTACCCTTGATAGTTATTACTTTGTAGCTAAACGACACTAAACCCATAACGTTAGTAAATATTAACTACTCCATGAATGAGTTCCCCGTATCTGTCAATAGGAAATATACCAGGTTGTGTTGGTTGTCAACAGAAAGGCAATGGGTTTTCAATAATTCACTATTGACATTTTTTTTGGAGTTGCCCGTTCGTTTTATTTTTCTACCTGCGGTATTACCTTTTGTTTTTCTTCTCCATTAAGAAAACTGATTGCTTTAAATTGATACAAGATCTTTCTCTTTTGTAAATCGCATTTTTTTAAATAGAATCCCAGTAGCGGGTTCATTAATAAAAAATGTCAGTACAGATTGTTTTTAGTTTAACGAGGTTATAAGAAAAATATAAATTAAAATCAGAACAAGGGCCCGGTTCAGCCAGCACCACTTAGTGCAATGATTTTATTCGAATGCTTACTTGAATAAACGATGCGAACGCAAAGTCAATTAAACATAAAACAGTGCATCTAGATCACTCGCGCGGATTCAATTTAATGTCCCTGTAGTAAACCTTTTCTAGGTCTTATTAAATTAATTAGCTATGCTTCTTACTAGGTAATGTTATAACCACTAAAAATTTAAGAATAAGTTTCGCCTTCAATCCTACATTCAATCTACAATACATAACTACTCGTATTCAAAAACTCAATTGAGTACCTTCCCTTTCTGAAGTTCGCGGGAACTAAAGCAGCTGACATGGTGTTTTTGTTTTTACCCCGGGATCAGCAACAAAATGTATTTTATGTTTATAGTTTACGACATAAAAAGTTGCAAGTTAGGCAACCCTTCAAAAAATTTGCGGAAAGTAAACGAAGCCCAAGCGGTGTAATTTTGCTTACGTTGTGGAAAAATTGTTCGAGGGGTGGCGAGCTGGTAAGTGTGGCTACGTCACGTCGGATATTAGTAGGGTTTCCTTCAAGATTTCGTGGCTGGTCATTAGAAGTGTGACGTCAGGAGGGCAACAGATCTACAGGGCCTCGGCAAACATGGCAGGGAGCGGCGCACGCGTCATCTAATTGGTGCCACCGTGCCACCGTGCCACAGTGCCGCCGCCGCGCCGCTCTGTCCGCGGATTGATTGATAGACCGCCTGTTACGCCGGACGACCTCGTTAATTTGCAGATATTGTTTTCCTACTGTTATTTCCGTCTTACAATCGTGTAACATAATTGAGCACTTAACTGCTGCTTAACGTGACACGCAACTTTTACAATCAAAAAAATTTTGCGGAGAAGTCAAAATATAACCATGAGTTCTATATACTTATACTTAGATACCGAGCTGATACACTGCGTATTTGTCGTGGCCAGTTCTGAGAATAGAGACCGTTTCATAAAATGGTCGTATAGCATGATATAGAACAGTACCGACTGGCTACATCATGATATGGGTTTGTCAAACCAATGAACACTCTCCATTTAACGATGTGAATAGCTAAACGCGTGACTATTTAATGATATCGTGAAACATTAGTGATCTATGAAGTCGCTTTGTTTTTGTGATGAAAAATGTTACGAAAAACAAAACACCTCTACCGGTGGACAATATACATGATTTATAATGGATACATCAAGGAACAAAACAACTTTGGCACCTCTATCGGTAGAAAACATAATTATTCTGCATCAAATAACAATGCTCAAATAAAACGAATGAACCTTTACAACGAATTTCTTTAAAATTAATACTATTTAAAATGCTTTCGGCTTTTGACCAAAGTACTTAAAGTAAATAATAAACGAATGCCAACCACTTTTAAATGTATTTTTAGATTATACGACCTATTAACAAAAATAGGGTAGGTATTATTGGATTAGTACTTCATGTAAACCATGATTCATAAGATATGACAAAAAATAAATTATCCTGGTATAATTGGCCCTGGAATGCAAGGCAGTGAAGGAACATAGGAGTGGGTTTTATTCAGTAAAAGTCTGACACGCCCTCGCGCACCGCCCAAGGGCGAGAGAAGTCTTTGGATGATTTCCCACCTAAAATAAAAACACAAACAAAGATAGACTTAATGTTTTAGGCATTTTCTACCAGTCGGCCAAGGGTAGTGAAGAGATAACGCGATATATACACAAAAAAGTATTATTAAGAAAAACGTGTGGTACGAAAGTATACAGGTAATAGGTACATGAGTTCCTTCCTTCTTTTTTTAGAATCTTTACTAAATCATGAGTGACATTATATAGGATGAAATTTTCAAATGGACGCCCATTTGAAAAAGTTTGAAAAGTGATCGTCATTAGCGATAATCGATTGGTGTTCTGTTTTTACCTAAAATAAAAGAGTTTGATTCTTGAAAAAAAAAATGAATGTAAGTAATACATTTAACAAGAAATAGAAGATTACTAGATAATATTAATTTTTCAAAAATCATTTTGTTTTGTGTAGAAAATCATCAAATGATTCCTCCCGATCTGGGTGGAGCAAGAGGGATTGTCAGACTTTTACTAACTAAAACCTGTATGTGTTCCTTCAGTTGTCGTTTACGATACGGGGCCCACGGTAACTCTATTAAAAAACCCCGCAGCCCAGGCAGATATCTGCCCTAACGGGCCCCCCGTTAATAAAAATCCAATTATATAGTTTCACTTCTCATTAAAATCGGACTCGAAATTCCTTCGAGCATTTTTCACTATTCCTCATAGAATTGATTTGGCCACCCACGCCCTCTTGAAAAATTCACCTGTATATTTTCATATGAAACTAGTGTATCCGTCGCACGTACTTGGGTCCAGTGGGAATGGAAAGGGTTGCCTAAATTGAGTTTATTCAAACCGGCGTTTTGTAAAAACACGAGGGTCGTATCAACCGGTGTTTGTCATAATCTTGGCTAATCGCGTCATAAAAAGCAACTGACAAGTGAGTTATGATTTAGACTCTTTATTATAGGAGGTAAAATTTTGTGTTGCTGTTTTAAAATCGCGGTAATCACCAATTAGGCCAAATGAAATCAGATGTGTGTTATCCGACCGTGGAAAAAGAAAATAGAGATAAATAGTCTAAAGGATAATGGTTATGTAACCGGGTCGTATTGATTAGCTGCCGGCACATTGCGTAAGCGACCTTCGCACGGTCACCGCTGCAGATGTAAGGATTCACAAAATTGTCAGCCTACCTACTGCTCTCGATTCGTGATCAGGTTTACACAATTTCATTTCTTCAACGAATCGGAGTTCCTCGCCTCGATAAACTAGTTATTTGGCTGTATAATTTGATAGAATCGCTCAGATCGATAATATTATTCATTAATGTCGTTTATTATTTATTGCTAAGTTGTGTTAGATATGAAAGTGTGAAAATTGTAGATTTTAACTCCACAAACTTTTCAGCTATTTATTGTGAACCGTTAGATGTCAAAAAACGTAGGCTATTAAAAATGTATCTTGGATCGTTAAGTTGGTCCCTTTTGTGGTTGCCTGCCAAGTGAATAATGGTTGGTTTTTGAATGCGTTCATTTTAAATTACAGTCGTCAATAATTGAAATCTGAGTATTTTTTGCCTGAAACTTGCAAAAGATAAATAGATTCTGACTTTGTTTTTTGCTAATCCCACAAATAGTTACTCATTTACGGCCCGTTCACGACGTTGCCGTTGTGAGCGGTAGCTAAGCGCGGAGCAGGAAGCTGTAAGATCAAAAGTATGAAAATGTTTAAAAGCACGCCACCAGACGCCGCTCATAGCGCCTCGCGGCCGCTTACCGATGCCGCCCCGCTTGCCGCGCCGCTCACCGCTAAGACCGAAGTGGTGAAGAGGTCGTTAATCTGTAACAATACAGTTGCATATAGTGGTTTTTACAACTGAAACTTAGAAATAATAATATAAGAATCCCAAACTAAGCAGAGCTTATGCTATGTGTACCTACTAGACAATTGATGAACATACTTGTATATTTTTAAACACATACATATTATAAATAAATTACAACCAGAAACAGTACAAATGATTATACTCATCAAACTAAAATTTGTCGTGGGTGGGAATCAAACCCACGACCTCCGGCATAGCAGTCAGGCCCACTAACCACTAGACCAACAGACCCATAAATCGAATATGAATAAATAAGTAAAACCCACAGTGTTCCTTTAATTGCCCCTTTTTTGCGAGAGCCCGCAGCCCTGGCAAGATAGTAAGTTATAGAGTCTAGTGTACTAGACCAACAGGCCAGTTACCAATGACCCATCTTATCTTTGAAATGACTAAATGTCTACGTGCTAATGTGTGAGCTTGTGTGACGACACGGAATGGGCGGAGTCAGGGTACGGACAATGTGCACAAGAGTACAGTTCTCGTATGTCAGCAATATCGTTTAGTGTTTAGTGTTGACGCCGTCACTTCCAATGTCACACTGCATACTAAACCCCTATTAATGTGACACTTGATACAGAATGGGCTGCCGTCTCCTGAAAATCCATACATATTTAACGGAGACTTCGTGGATCGAGGGAAGAAGGGGTTGGAGGTGTTCCTGCTACTGTTGTCTTGTATGCTGGCCTTCCCTGGAGGAGTGTTCTTGAACCGCGGCAATCATGAAGATCTCATTATGAATTCTAGGTTAGTCACACAAACTGAACATTGTTCTTTGCATTGAATACATCATACCGGGTATTTTTTTGAGTTGCTGATGATTAGGATATAATATATTTGGACACAGTGTCGGAATTGGCACATTTTTTTTTCACTGATTTTTCGTTCACTCACTATTTAGTACAGTTAGATACAAAGTTTTAAAATATAATATATGGGAAAAAAGCGATACCAAAACTATTTTAGGCTGGATTTAAGACGGCAACTTCGGGTTATAAATTTCTTTATGTCATATTTTAAAACTTTTTTATCTGTCTGTACTAAAAAGTTTTAATAAATTAGGTGGTGTCCGAATTGTCGGTGAAAAAATATTCTCCGGCGGGTTCTCATGGAGAAATGGCGACAACGACTGTCGCGACCCAGTGCTGGCCACAATTATGGCGGTAAGTCCCCTCTTTGAGGCGTGGTTTGAAAGACCTCACGGCGTCCTCACCTTCCGCATGACGCAGGTTCTCACCGACCATGATAAGTTCGGAAAGTTCCTGCACCGAATTCGTGCGGAAGACATGCCCGGGTGTCGCCACTGTGTGGAACGCCGGGAGGATACGGTGGAGCACACGGTGGAGGTGTGCCCCGCTTGGGCAGAGCAACGCCGTGTCCTCGTGAGGGCGATCGGCGGCGGCGATCTCTCGCGCCGGGCTTTGGTACAGGCCATGGTTCGGAGCGAGGAAGAGTGGCAGGCGGTCGCCTCCTTCTGCGAAGCAGTAATGCTAGCAAAAGAGGCGGCCAATCGCGTGAGGCAACGGTCCTCACGCCTCAACTGCCGCCGGGATTCCGATCCCGATTTCCGGCCACGGCCACCGTAGGCGCGGGCTTGCGGACGGCGAGCAATGGGTGGCTCGCCGTCCGATCGTCCGGTAACCATCCAGACCGAGCCCAAGTCGTCGACGGCGCGTACTGTTCCACGCGCGCCTCAGGGAGATGTCAGCAAATCGTAGGGGCCCAGCAGGGTCGAAGCCTACTGGGACCATGGGTAGTGTAAAAACGAAACCCGGGGCCCTGGGACGAAGGCAAAGAAGGAACAGGAGTGGGTTTTTAGTCAGTAAAAGTCTGACACTATCTCTCGCTCCGCCCAAGAGCGAGATTTGTCATTAGATGATTTTCCCACCAAAAAAAAAAAAAATATTGAAAATAAAATATTTCGATTCGAACACTGGCCGAAAATATTGTGTCCGAATCGTCAGCAACTCGGCTTTTTAAGCCAGTTATTTTTCTTACAAAGTTGATACTACAAGATCTTTCGTCTGATATACAGTAAATCTCTTACAGTTTACATGAAAATAAAATGAGATGTGGGAAGATTTCAAAGTAAAAGTATTAGTAAACCCAAAACGTTTCATATTAATTTGATTTAATTTATTTTCCAAAGAAGTCGACACGAATGTTTAGAAACTTTGAAGAACGTGAACGTTATGAATAATTTTGACAGTTTGTATTGAGAGTCAATTCAGTGACTAATTAGCTAACTTATTAAATGTAACAACTCTTTTGGAATGGCAAAACTGCGCACTTCAAGTTTTGAGCTTGTTATAATTGTTTCAATGACACTTTGTAGCGTTTGATTTAAATTAAGTGACGTATGAAGGAAAATTTATTTAAAAACGTCTTTTATTTTATTGCTTTCCAATAAATATTAAATTTAAATGCTTCTAACATTTTGATATTGTTCCGGTAGTAGCCACACTGTAGTGGTGTAAGCTTCGGAGATAGTTTTCCTTTTACCTGTATGATAAAGTAAACCACATTGAATAACACATGTTTTCTGTTCAGGTACGGTTTCATAAAGGAAGTCCAGCAAAAATATCGGGTAAGTGAAGCTCAAGTCTCTACACAAACAAATCCTACATAAAAAGATAAAAATATGAACTTCAGTTCATTATATACGGTTATTGGATATAAATCGGTGTACGTCAATCCGATAAAAGGTGAGTCGAACCGAAAACTAATTTGGAGTATCGAAAATCCAGATCATCCAGATCAGATATTATATTCTATAATATATATTGGAATTGGTGCGACTGAGCCCTGATCCCCTGACAATGGAGACAATAACAGCTACGAAATCTACACAATTTGTCAAGAATTGGATGTGATCGACGTTACCATAAAAATATAAAGTAGGTAACTCTTCACTTTCAATGATTTTCCGATTGTAGAGTCAACAGTACCTATGAAGCGTAAATCTACTCGTTGTTCAAGGGGAAGCTAAACAATATTCACGAAAAACATTTCAAAGAATCACTGTAAGCAAAATCTGAGTTCCTTTGCTTTGTATTTGTTCTCACGGAATAAGATTTTTACAACATCCGCAGCACAAAGACTGTCCTGAACATGTTCATCTTAGAAATCACGTTTAAGGAGATTTATTCCCTTTGTGTGTGAAGTGTACCTCCGTAGTTATCACCAGTCGCCTTTTATCCAAATACAATGTTATTATGGTTACACTAGTGGCTGAGCTCGGCTTTGTGTGCAGTTATTACATTATTCCCTTGAGCGTTATAGTTTCTATGAGTGAAGTTGCCATTATAAGTAAAAGCTTTTTATGTCCTTATACATGAATGTATATAAGGCACATAAGCGTAAACATATTTTGTATCAGTCTATACTCAAAGTCTGCTACCTTAATCAAAGCTTTAATCAATTTATTAAAATGTCGAAAGCAGTAATAGATTTTATAAAAAGTTTTTCATATAAAGCTTCAAAGAGGCTCGCCATTTACTGTTTAGAGAAAATGTTATAAAAATATCAACAGAACGTTGAATGCATTTTTTTTATGCTCAGGGATGTTTAAATAGTTAGCGTGTCGTGTCACGAGTTGCGACTCCAAGCGCTGCAAAGCGTTGGAAAAATTAAAAAATGTAAAAAAGTTTAATAAACCGGGAGAGCAATGCTGAAGCACTTTTTGAGCCTAGATTTTTGGTTGCTGCAGTCTTTTGACACGAAGTTTAAAATAAGCGAGAATGTAAACTGTGTCAGATCTGTTACGGACTGAATTTCAGGAACTGTACCCATAGGTTATACAGTGAGGAAAGTAAAGGTTTATAAAACTTAGTTTTATCAAGTATTAACATATGTTAGTTAAACAGTACAAGAGATACTTGCTTTCTCTATAATTTATATAATATTATGTTTCCATCAGCACAACTCAGAGCGGATACTGAAACTGATCGAAGGCGTGTACCGCTGGCTCCCCCTGGGCACAATCATCAACAACCGAGTGTTTGTGGTCCACGGTGGCATATCCGATACTACGGATCTCGACATGATACGGAGCCTCGAACGAGATAAGGTATGTTGCAGATTGTCTTTAGTGTCCATAGAGCTAATTGAATGACTAGACCTTGTCTTTGATTAGACCTGTAGATTGTCAAAATCCTGGTCATGTACAAAGAAACTAACTTTTAAGTTTCAAGTGCCTCAAGCTACTAGAAAAACGAAGAGAATAAACTTTTAAGTGGATTGTCACTCTACAAAACTTTCGAACATGTTAGCCTTTTGTAAACTTTTTTCCTAACTTTGTAAATTCTCCATAAACAAAATAGTGAATGTTTGTAACTTGTTTTCAGTACGTGTCCCTGCTCCGGCCGCCGGTGACCGAGGGCTCGGCGGCGGGTGGCGAAGCTATAGACAAAGTAGAGTGGAAACAGGTTAGTCGTTAGTAATCAATCATTCACGATTCAATCTAAAGGTTATCGATCGTTTCATTGCCGGCTTCTTGGCATCACGAGTTTTTATCAACCGACGAAGACGCGTCAAGTCTTTGCCAATTTCTTTGATCTATGAATGTGATGAATGAAGCTCAGCATACAGAATATTTGAATACCTAATATACATGATCATTACCATATTCAATGCGATCAATAACGTTATCATAAACAATATTCTATTCAGAAGCACTTTCTGTTAAGTGAATTGTTGGGGGTAATTCGTGCACCTGGTTTGTGGACTCGGGACCCGCCTCAACATTTTCCAGCTGAGCGTCTATTCTCCGTCGCCTGCGATAGACTGATCCAACATTCAGTAACTAATCAAAACTTTTGCTTTCAACTGTCTTTAGAACGTGGGATCACGTTCTATTCGAGATTTTGAGTTATTGTAATCTACGTAGGTACCTCGTTCCCTTATTGTGATACGTGATTCATTCACAATTTACAATGTTTGGTAAAAAAAGCTCTGCGCTTTGAAGCCTGAAAGAGCGATACTCATCAAATTATAAATGGTTTCATTTCATATTTAGTGAGGGAAAGGGCGAAGGTCGTTCATTCAGGTGTTAAGTACAGCATGAGGTTCTTGAGGTTGAACATATTTTTTCGACTACTTAATTAATGTTTCATCAGTAAAGTAAATAACTTTCGTTTCTGTATGAGTCAATTTTCCCTGCTATACCCACTCGTTTATACTTTTGCCTTTCTTGGAAGTCGTAATTACGAATCAGTCGGAGTCAATTGTTTTCGTGTTATTGCATGTCATGTTATTGCCGACTTTCTTGGAAATGTTATTACGTTCCAAAGTTGTGATTGAGAAATTAATAAACAAACTGTGAATGTGAAGGTCTTCGGCCAATACATTTTATGTGATTTTACTTCATGCTGTAAGTTTCCATTGATGCACAATTTCACCACATTTAATTTTTAATGTAGCGAAGAAGTTCATCCAAAATCTAATTAAATACCTAGGGCCTCTACAGAGTTGAGTTTTTAGTCATATTTATAAAATTTATAATACGTATCTACACTTAATATTATAAAGAGGTAGAGTTTGTTTTTTTGTTTGTAGGAGGTAATCTCTGGAAGTACTGGTCCAATTTCTAAAATTTTTTCAACGATAGAAACTTGCTTTTTTCCTGAGTGACTTAGGCTATATTGTATGTACCCGAGCGAAGCCGCGGGCAAAAGCTAGTCTTTAAATAAATTAAAATAGTTTTCCAGAATAAAATCAATAAAAAAAAAACTATAAAAAAAATGTCGATTAGTCATCAGAGGAACACGTTTTGGCAAATCAATCTGATCAGTTCCGCCAGAAAATGCAACATTTGTTAGTGTCCAAAGTGCGAAATGTTTGTAATATTCGCTGAACAATCTGCATACTATCATTATGTTAGTCTATTATTGGCGATTGCTTGCGTGTTACTAGCAACACGTTGTAGATCAATTCCTCCAAAACTCCTATTCGAACTCGGCCGGAAGCGTATTAATTTACCTACTGTATATAATCGGTGGTATTTTTACACCCAGCTAATCTCATAGGTAACATATTAATTCAGGATTATTCATGCACATTAATGTGTTAGGGTTATTTAGATTGGCCTGGTAGTAAAACGGCCTTATTCTGGCTTTGTTGGTCTACCACATCGTAAAATATGTAAATAAAACATAATATTGCCATCTGGTTTTTAATCCGAGGTTTTGCAGAGTCTAATTTGACGCTGCGCAGTTGAATATATCATCATTTTTATAAGGGTAGATTTTTCGTTTAATCGTTCGCCGCACACAAGGATAACATCGTTTATCTCATATAAAGCTCGTTGAATGGCTTTGTCTCCCTTATTAGCTATATCCATGATCTTATCTTATTTCTTTCGCTTGAAAGCAATTTCAGCCACCACCATCCTTGTCGTAATACAATTTGCCCGGGTCGCACCCCCGCGGATTGTCACGATATAAACTTGGGTAGGTTGCGCGACCGCTTTATGAAGTTCTGTCCCAAAAGGATGGTTCTTCTCACAATTCGTCGCCCGCTCCACACATTTTATACGAACCAACGTTTACATAAAATATATCTTGCAGGATATTGTTCAAACATAACTAACAAGTAACGACTAACCGGAGACGACAATATATCAAAAATTAACAATTCCCGGATGGTTGTCACAATGTTCAGAATTCCGACTTAGATTCTCAACGAAATGAATATTATATTTAAGAATGACACACAGATTTTATTTCAACTCGGTGTTTAATAATACGTAGACATACCTATGTTCTTTTATTCTGGGTTATATTAGAGAGACTCGAGGATGTATGCTATTGTATGAAATGGTATAGGAATGACGCACTGCGTAAGCAGTAACAACTCCAAAAAGCAAAATGTAACTGAAATAGATTTTCATCATGCCAAATGGCCAATTATATAATTTACTGAATAAGTTGGAAAATTTGATTTTAAATTGGTTTTCGCTAATCTTTTATTTTTATTCAAAACAATTTTATATTTTGCTAAGTAGTTATATCATTATAACTGTAGAATATTAAAGATCACTTAAAATGTCGTTGAGAGTTTTCTCTTATTTATTTACGATGATATTTAAGTACTAGTACTTGTTTTGAGAGGAAAATACAATTATTGAGATAAAAGAATTTAGTATGTTAATTTACACGAAGAGAATCGTGGTTGGGTTTCGGGATTTATTGAGGCGGAACAAAGATGAGACTGCAGAGAAGCTTTGTGTTTGGATGAAATATATGTAGGTACTGTACTCGTACAGTAATCCTTAACTGTACTGTCCCGACGGGTTTACTTAGAGATAAACACTATAGAGATGGATTAGATTGGAGCCATCGTTGTGTTATGTCATCATCATTATTTCAGCTGGAACACGTCCACTGATGGATATATGCCTTCCTCAAGTGCCGCCACAATTACCGATTTAGTGCGTCTCGCATCCATCGGATTCCCATAATCCTGACCAGGTCATCGGTCAATCTTGCGGGAGGCAGAAAACTCAGCCCTATCGAACATCTGTTCCGCGAGTAATGTGCTCTGCTCACTACCACTTAAGTTTGGCGATTCTTTGGGCTACGTTCGTAACTTTGGTCCTCGTGCGGATATATTCATTTCTGATTTGATCATGCAAGGAAACTCCGAGTATACCCTCTCTATCGCTTTTGTATTGTATGCATGCATTATAAGTGAATCCATTTTTATTTGTGTGGTATCAAATAACTTCTTCCACTCTGGGTGGAGCGAGATGGAGTGTCAGACTTATACTGACTGAAATCCACCTGTGTTTCTTAAGTTGCCAAGGCTTTCCAAGGATATGGTAACACTTTGGAACAATTATGCAGACTACAAATTAATCCTGACAGGTGGCTTTTGACTGTGGTTTTCAAGATAACAACGCGTTTGCAGTACATAGATTTATATTTGCACTGAACTGTTAAAGGGATGTAGCTAGGGTGTTTAGTTCCATCCTTCTTGATGCTCACACGCTTGTAATTTTAACACGTTATGGTATTTCATACATACTTACTTACAAGTCTAAAATTTTGGAAGAGGTAGAGAGAGAGAGGGAGAAAATGATTTTTGATTTTCTATAGGATAATTGAAAACGCTCTCTCTCAATACTGCTTTGCTCAATGTTCTCAATTATCGTTTTAGATCTAGATATACTACGTATGAATATATTAAGTTAAAGTTTTTTAATTTGAAGGTTTCTATGAAACAGTGTGCCCGTTTAAAAAAAAAAAAAAAAACTAGGTACGCTGCGCATCACTGACTTTTAAAACTCAATGAATGAAATGTAACATGAAATTAGCTGGATCCAATCGTAATAAACAGCCATGTTCAATAATTACTGGCGACCTGAATACGCGAATCAATTTACGTTTTCCCCATTCGTTCGATCTGGTTGTAATTATTTTTATTTACTCGTATATTTTATTGCGATGGTTGTGCTGTTTCCTTTTATTTTTCTTCGTACGGTCCGATGGTTTTTATTCAGTAGAGTAGAGTCAAGTGATAGATGGAGTAGTATCAAGTGTCGATCGTTTCGCTTTAAAGTGCAGTTAATGAAATGGAAAGCAATATAGTAATAAAGCACAGAGGCATTTGATGTCGTCTTGTTTTCAGACATTGGATTGTATTCCAATTTAGTCTGTATGTGTGATACAGATACGTCAAATGGAATGTTTTTTTTCGCAATAGCGGTTTCAGCTTCGGAAGCGAAGCTGTTGGTCTACATCACATACACATGCATGCATTTTTCCCGGAATGAAATCCCAAAAAATCTACAGTTTTTATTACACACTATTTCTTTAATTTTAAATATAAATTTTCTACTAGTGAACGGATTTACTGGTAGAAACTAGTGAAAGAATTGACGTAAATGTATCAATACTCCAGTCCGTCCAGTCTCTCCCACCTGTTATGTACGATGCTGTCGCTATAGCCTACTCAAAAAAAGTTAAAAACTTAGGTGTTTTCTTAGACTGTAACCTGTCTTGGAATGTCCACATTGCAGAAGTAAGCAGGAGGGTGTTTTGCTCATTTCAATCACTGAAACGTCTTCAGAAGTTCCTGCCTTTCTCAACTAAAGTTACTCTTGCTCAGTCTCTTCTTCTACCTCTTCTTGACTACGCTGATGTCTGCTTCCTTGATGCGACTGAGGATCTTCTTGACAAACTGGAGCGTCTGCAGAATTTGTGTATCCGCTTCATTTTTGGCCTTCGGAAGTATGACCATGTGTCGGAATTTCGAAGGCAATTGAAGTGGCTGCCTATTCGGCAACGTCGGGATTGCCACACTCTTTCTTTTTTATTCTCTGTTCTTCATAATCCCAACTCCCCCTTGTATCTTCGGGAACGCTTTGAGTATCTTGTTCCGAAAGGAAAACCGTGTCGCTCATCATCCTCTCTTCTCCTTCGTTTTCCTCCTCACTCTTCAAGTCGCTACAGTGGATCTTTTACCGTTCATGCTGTGCGCCTCTGGAATTCTCTTCCACATACATTGAGAGCTAGCCCTTCGTTGGAGGTTTTCAGGGGAAGAATTAGGGAACATTTTTTATCAACATGACCCATAAATATGTATGTTTATAGGTATTTATTTATTGTATATTTATGTTTATGCATACACGTATCTGCTTATTATATTTTAGTTTTAAGTTTAGATTTAGTTTAAGTGTTTAATTATTATTTTTTTGTTGTACAGTTATAGTCCCTCAAATGTATTAAATTTATTTCTTACCAACATGGTTTGCTGTAAGAAAACCCAGTTGTGGGTTAAGCTCGCCAATGTACATCAACTGTCATTTTTTTTTTTTTTATTGTTTATATTTATGTGTACAATAAAGAATAAAGAATAAAGAATAAAGAATACTTCCAGAGATAATCTTCAACAAAGAAACAAACAATTCAGTTTCACTAGTTATAAATTTGGTTACCTGTCCCGGCATTGCACGGGTGCAAATTATACACACAAACCTTTTCGATGATTGCTTTTTCTATAACAGAAAACTCTATAAAAATCCGTTCCGTGGTTTAGGAGGGGTTAGCGGATAAACAGACAGACGCAGAAAGCGAATTTTTCTTATACTACTGTACAAATAGTTAAGGTATATTTCATGCCATGATCGAAAATGTCAAGTGTATTTTAAAATATTTTTTGCTTAATGTTTCATGATCTTTAGTGAGTTTGGTGGATACAATTTTTTCGCTTTATTTATCGATACATAAAAATTCTTTAATCTACCTCAAGTGTGTCTAGATAAGCTTTTATCGTAGAAAATACCGCTCTACTTAGTAAAACTTAACGACATGACACTACGTGAGCAACATTTTTTATTATCCGTTCTCAATATGGGTTTAGCGACTAATTGGAACATTCCAAGTAAAGTCGAAGGTGCGTGAATACCTAGTCCAATTATCACTTCCATGTAAATGTAATGCGTGTTTATAGGTTACAGCCAAATAATATACCTAGGTAGGTATTAACTGAGCTTTCCATTTAATACAATTGAATATGCAGTTTTACATCAAGGCACATCTGACTTATTTTGTCAAATACGTTTTACATGGCAATGTTTTCTAAATGCTTCCTTGAACCTATTATTTTCGAAAATAGTACATCACTGGTAATCTTTCTTCTGTCAACGTCATAAAAAGGGTTCTAACACCTCCTAAGAAGTTGTGTCCTTTTCCAAATTACACAAATGTAAGAGTGCCTACAGAAGAAGATTCTTAAAGAAAATCTTTTATTTAGTTGCCGCAGTGGTTGAGCAATTGGCTGCTAGGCTGCTTGACAAAACACAGGTCTGGGCATTCTTTGTATTTGAGTTTACATGTATACAGGATTAATTTCAAGTATAGGGTAACGATTTAAAAAAAAAATGCTTTCAATAAGTGCACATATATTATATCATAAATAAATATCTATATATTCAGTAAAATTATAAATAATTATGTAATTAATTTAGAAAAAAAATTAGCAATTAATATTAGCAATTAATGCTAATTTGCCAAAAAATTAAACCCAAAAATATTTTTTATTTATAATCGTGTACCAACCCGCACTGGGCCCGCGTGGTGGATTACGGCCCATTCCCTCTCCTAGAGAGGAGGGCTGAGTCCCAACAGTGGGAACATTAAAAAAGGCCGACTATGCTATGCTATGCTATATAATCGTGTATTTCTTTACAAAATATTTCGTTTTATTCATTTCATGAAAACTTTAAATATTCAACCCTGTGCCCTTTTTGAAATTGCAAATCAACTGTTTGTCTACGTTTCTACGATCGACTAAATTCTTTACAATTGATTTGTTGGGTGCCATTGCATCATGTGCCTTTTCATTTTCAATAAAAATAATGTACGAATGAGGGATTCATAATAGGAGTTGTATTTGACAAAAGTTTTGCTAATGGCATATTTATTTGATTCCGGTAGATAGATGTTGTAGCATGATGTTTACGCAAAAGAATCAAAATTTAACACATTTTACTTGCAAACATATAAAAAATACACTAATTTCAAAATTATAATTAATTATTTTCAGAGAACCTTATCACGTCTATTTTTCAGCTAATGGATAATTATTATTTTTATGTCAGTAATAGGTACTCACGTTCATTACGTCACCGATTGCACTTTTATTTAAGGCCCTCACTCCCATTTAATGCCATAAAATAGTAACTTCCTGTAGCTTACTCCTCGGTAACGGCTGGGTTAGTAGATTTGAAAAAAATATATTATAGATTCATCTGTAACATTATTAACATATGATTTTTACATACGACTAATACTCAAGCCAAAAAAAAAAATCGCTTGTTTTCCATACTCCTTACAAACGGCATTAATATTTAGAAATAGAGTGGCTTCAAGGCTAGAGTGAATAGGCTCTTAATAAACTAGTGCACCTCACCATCAATGATTGCATCACTGCTTACCATCAGGTGGGATCGCAGTCAAGTTCTAGTTTATATAAATTAAAAATATATATATATATATGTTTACACAAAAAATTGCTGATTAAATGTTCTTCAAAATTTACATAGCATAAGTAAATCAATCAAAAAATTAAAGGTCAGCGAGACTATGTGAGCGCAGGCGGCAGTACGAGTATGTGTGCATTAAATTCCGGCCAGATGTTCAAGGGACTATACGCTTTAATAAGGTTCTACTAACATAATAACCGGGTAGGTTTAGTGAAAAAAGGTTGAAACATTATTATTTTTTTCTTTGATTAACCAAACATTGACTTCCGCAGCCCTAACAGACATACAAAAAAATCATTTATATGGTTTTCTTTTCAACATTTTTCAATAGACTTTTAAGAAAGGGGAAATGTACCTACCGACTTCAAATAAAATATAAAGTAATTTCGAAAATATTTTTAATTACGTAACAAGCCATACAAAACAAATTGCGTGGAAAACAGAAACGAAGTATTTAAGCCATTAAGTTTAGTAGAATTTTGTAAAAGATTTTCGATATTATTGTTAAGTACGGAATACGGATACGTCATATAACATATTCAAGGTATAAATATTTCGATTTGATTGCTCTGCAGGCATATAACCAACCACCTACCACTTCAGAGACTTTAGAGCGTTTATCAATATTGACATAAAATCCTCCTCACTTTATGACGTGGTACATTTTAAAATATACGATCTATTATCCGGGAACGACTAACATAAAGCGTGCAGCAGGCAGGGTCATTAAAACGACGGGCAAGTCATTAAACTTTCCTCCATGAGGCGGGTTTAAACAATCACAACGATGCATACCTTGGCACTTTAGGGTTAAATTGGGTTCCCATAGTTTCCGAGCCTACGTTCTAGGTATTTAGGTCACCAGACTGGAATTGATTAAATTCTGTAGTTGACAAAATAACCGTAACAAGGGGCCGGCACTCGGCAGCCTACCTCCGAACTCTGTCAGCTTTATAGAGGTGGTTTTATGACGGTGCCGATATACCTAATACAATTTCCTTCAATCACAAGAACTTCATTGTTCAATAAACCCAAGAAAATTGAACGCATTCAAACTATAAAATATTCACGTATAGCTTCAACATTCACTAAGATATTTTATCGATATACAATGAACATTAATCTTCGTTTCTTTAATGGTCGTCGCGAATTTCAATAGTGCGAGATTGTCTCCAATAGTTCGTAGGTCGCGACAGCATGTTTAATAAATCATTGTTGGAGACAGTGACAATTTATTTTGAGAGAGGTCTTTCATTTGAGAAATATTCATAATATAGATCGTTGTTGCCTAAATCACTCAACTGATAGTTCGTACCTATACAACTATGTTATATTTTTAACACACCGTAAAAAGAAAGCCACGACGAATTTGTTTTGGTGTTTTTTCTCAAAGGTCTCATTTGATAAAATCGATTTAAACGAACTTATTGGGCTTAGAGGGTATTTAAATCTTATAAAACATGTTTCAATAATAAGGTTATGTTAGGTTAGTTATTTTCAAATACTCTCTTTTTGATTAAGTGTGCGTTGTTTTGCAGTTTGCCCTTAAGTAATTTTCTAAGTTTAGGTTAATACACAAAAATGCATTTATTTTATTAGTCTAGACTGTTAACATCAACATCATTTCAGCCAAAAGACGTGCACACGTGAGGCCGTAGGCCTCCATCGCAATCCCGCGACTGTCACCTGCCCCCCTGACATCGTCTCAACGCTCAGTCACGTGGTCAGAACAAAGAAATCGGAGGCGTGGCCTACTCGAGGCGTTCGACGCAAGATAATCGAAACGAAACGGTCGTAACTTGGCAAGGGGGGCAGGTCTTCGGTCCACCTTGTGGGAGGCCTTCCAACGCTTCGTCTTCCGGTATCTGACTGTAAATGTCTCTAAATATTATTCCAATCATCCATCGTTTATAACATGATACTTCTAGACTAGGACTATATGTCAAATGTCGTTTAATAGTGAATAATATGAGGTTTTGAAATCCTAATGTTAATGTTCTAAATTCAAATTAAATTTAGGTTTCGTATTTTGTATAACAAGACATTTTTACCCTGTATGGAGTATGAAGGAAATTGATGAAACAACACACGTAAATGAAAAAAAAAGCTAAGAAACGTTTATTTAATAACTTGTATTCCCTCCCCGAGCTCTTATTACTGCTTGCATACGGTCCTTCATCGATCGGATGAGAGTCACGATCAAATGTTGTGGCATTCCATTCCATTCCTCTTGGATTGCATTTTGCAGCTGGCTAAGTGTTTCTGGGGCAGGATCTCTTGTACGAATTCGTGTCTTTAATTAATTCCATAGATGTTCAATCGGATTCATTTCCGGGCTTCTTGCTGGCCATTCCATAATGGAGATACCGATTTCGGTAACATAATCTCGTTCGACGCTCGCGGTGTGAGCCCTAGCATTGTCGTGCATGAATATGAAACCGTTGCCAATAAAATGTGCATAGTGCATCACGTTGAGGCTTAAGACGCTGTTCGATGTACCGATAACTGTTTAGTGCAGGCAGACGTGGCCCAGACACAAAGACAAGTTCTGTCTTACCGTCAGCGCTGATTTCTCCATAAACCGTCCACAAACCGCCACCATAGCTGACCTTTTCTTCAATGCAGCATTGTGCAAAGCGTTCTCCATCTCTTCTGTAGACCTTGTTCCTTCCTTCGTTACCATACAGCATAATTTTACACTCATCAGAAAAGAGAACTTTGTTCCACTGGAGGTATGACCAAGTTAGGTGCTCACGTGCAAAGTTAAGGCACGCTTTTCGATGGTCTGCAGTTAATTTCGGCCCATTTGCTGGCTTGTGCGGTACCAGTTTACGTTTTTCAACCTTCTTCTAATTGTAGAGTCACTTACAGTTGACCTAAGTTGAAAAGCATTAAGGCGTCGATTTCGTAAAGAAGCTGTTACAATAAATCGATCATCTCGCTCACAAGTGGCCCGATTCCTACCAGATCCTGAAAGTTTGTAGACTCTATGAACTGACGACAGGCTTAGATGCAATCTGTCAGCCACAACAAGCTGACTAAGTCCAGAATCCAGCAATGCCACCACTTGTGCGGCTTCTGCGGACGAAGTATCCATATGTTTTAGAAAAAAAAAACTTTTTCAGACGTCCCAAAGTCACAGTAAACAAATAAAGAACAAAAAGTTTTAAGATAAGCGCTAATTTTTAGTTTTAAAAGGTGACATGCACTATAAACACACATTTTTCTCAAAACAGTGAATCATTTCATTTAGAGGATAAACAAATGAAATTCTAATTTTGAATTTTGAATTTTCTGAACTGTAATGGCCAAACTGCCAGTTATACAATCATATAAGTTTTTTAATTTAATGAAAACTCTTTTGTGTTTAATTAGGACATAAACCATAAAAGCGGAAGTGTTTCGATTTTTCTGATGAGAAGTGTATTTTGAGAATTAGTGTTCAAGAGTTTATTATGATTGTAACATAAACACTATGATGGTGTATGTTTATTAAACATGTGGGAATATTATGAGTTACTAGTTAACTCATAAACTGTATTATATACAAATATACAAATATTACCTACCTGTTCATAAATTAATTAATTAAGATAATCTTTATTTTTATGTAAGAAAATACTAACATGTTCAACGTTGGCAACCTAAACAATTTTGTCATCGTTATAAATTCAATTGTCAATTTCCATAAGTTGTTTTCCGTAAATACCTGATTAAATCAAATTGACCGTGAATATTTTGAGTAATAAACGTTTTAAAATATTCATCCATTATTTATACGTTTTAACGCTGAAAGCTGGACCACGGATAGGTACCTGGTACCGGTAAAGCTTCCGAAAGAGTGGGACTTAAAATGAACGTGGACAAAACCCAAGTCATGGTAAACATTCATGTAAGCACCCACTCCTATCAAGATCGGAGACTCTACACTCGAAGTAGTGGACGACTACGTTTCCCTGGGACAGACGATCCAGTTGGGTAGGTCTGACTTCGAGAAAGAGGTCAATCAAGAGGAAACGTGGTCGCTTACAATGGGCCTCATCAGAAGGCTTAAAGTCACTCAAATGGCATTGGAAAGGGCTATGCTTGGAGTTTCCTTGCGTGATCGCGTCAGAAATGAAGATATCCGCAAGAGAACCAGACATAGCCCAAAGAATAGCAAAACTTAAGTGGCAGTGGCCAGGGACGAAAGGTTCTGGAATGGCCACCACGTACCGGAAGACGCAGCGTTGGAAGGCCTCCCACAAGGTGGACCGATAACCTGGTGAGGGTCGCGGGAATCCGATTGATGCGAGACGCACAGGATCGGTCATTATGGCGAAAATTGGGGGAGGCCTATGTCCAACAGTGGACTTTTTCGGTTGAAAATAGGATGGTGAAAATGATGTATACAAAAGACCTTTTCAACTAACTTTTACTTCGCATTCATGCACAGAAGTTAATTGCTGCTTCGCTATCAAGAGTCCAATCAAAAATGTTCGATTTATTGATATACCTACACGTGAATGTAAACTTTATAAAACATAGTAGATTGGTTCTACATAATACCTATAGGTTAATGGTTGTCACTTGTTCACGTGTTCAAATGCTATCAGCTTTATATATCGGTATTATCAAATATTTATAAACCAACAACAAAATACATTAACAGCTTCGACAAAGTTTTAAACCCTAATTGGTTCATTATAAACTTCATACAAATACTGTTCGACTGAATTTGCATCATTAGTAAAATAAATGTGTTTGACTGTGTGTTTTATAGTCGACGCAAGTGAAACTGCTGTCGAAGCTAGTTAATTAATAACCTTAAGCTTAATGAATGTAGTCGCGTGACAGGAGGGACATTGATTGTCGTTCATTCAATCTGACGTCGCGCCGGTGACAGGCCGCCGGTTATTCACCCCATGTATCCACTACATGACAGTAAATAAAACTATTAACTAGAACTCTTCTAATAAATGTCTCAGACTTAATTAACTATAGGGTTGAGATAACAGCTTCAACGAAATTGAGTTTATTCAATCTCTTAATATTTTGCAAAGAAAGGTGTGTTAGAAGCTAAATTAAAACAATATTTCAAAATCACTTAACCCTGTAATTACTCTTATGCAGGTCTCTTAGTCGTAAAAAGAAGGCACGATTACAACATTTTTTCGATTCAAATTAATGGTCATTCGGGAATTATCTTAATTATAATTAGTGAATATCTCAGCTATCAGCTACCCATAACTGGTTAAGTAAAATTTATTACAGTTTTAAATGACGATCGCGATGGTTCAACATTTTGGATGCAGTTATAGGTACATATTATAACTTAATCAATGGTCCTAGACTTTTGATATCTAATGACTTATTACGATTTATAATAGGAGTTAATAAATCTATTTTATATCCTACGTAATATCTAATAGCGCATTCATAGTAATAAATCCTATGAATCTAAATATACTCCACCAAAATAAATAATACATTGACTCGCCTAATGTAACACCTGGTGAATGAAACCGTGGTCGAATTCGGTTATTTGACAAGAACGACACTGATTGTCACTCATTCATACGGTCGGTCACTGGTCGATAACCAATTACTTTTCGTAGAAGAAGTAATATTAAATTTATTGAAAATAGAAAAGTCCCCTAAGTATGCTACTCGTATATCTATTACATCGCTCCTAAATAAGTACAGGCAGGGCAGGTCCTTAATACGGTATTTATATTGTAAACGAAAAAGTTTTCTTTTAAAATAAGTTTTGAAGAAGATGTACCTGTTGGTCGTTCATAACCCCCAACATTTTAAGAAACTTAACAAAAACGACTTATCAAACAATTTGTCAAACTCACGAACAACAATTAAAAAAGTGGCTAAAGCTAGTTAATTAATTAACCGAAAACTTACCGTACCCACTGGTGAAGGACATTGAGTGTCGTTCATTCACTCCGCCGTGACAGGTGACACTTATTTACACCACATTGATTATCGCGACACCGCAATGCTATTTAACGTTCGATACAATAAAATGTATGCGAGTGAGTTTGATTGAAAGTGAATGCTTGTAGCTCGGGGTTTTTTGCTTTGAGTTATTTCATTTACATCAATGTCTTTTTTATTCGGAATTTTAGAAATGTCATTCATTATATATGTGCTCAAAGAAAATCTGGAATCAAAATCGCTCAATGAGCGAAAAAGCTTATAGCACCACAACGCCTAATCGCGAATTTCGCGTCGTGGCACTTACAAAATCGGTCATTGAGGCAATGACACAACCCGTGACGCGTTCTAGGCCCTAACTGGTGCAATCACAAAAAAGTCTCATAACATATATCTAAATTTTTCATTAGGTATAAGCACTTAAGACTAAGACCTTTTTCACTCGCCTATCGTCAACATCGAGCATGGTTTAAAAGCTTGTTGCTTCATCTAACGCAATCCAACGCGATGTTTGACGAAAAGGCAACGCGAAAAAAGAGAAATAACGCCTGAAAACTCGGTTAGCTTGTTCCAGGAAATACGACGATTTTATTAGAATCTCTTAATTAAATTTACAAGGCTTCTATTGTTATACTTTTTAATTTTTGAGTAAATTATGAAGTGTCAAAGTTCATGCAAAATAGCAGATTTTCAGAGGTTTTTACTGGATTAGTTTTATACAAATTTATAAATTGATTTCAGTAGAAGCCTTGATAATATCCACAAGATACTGTGTTTCCAAAATATCTAATGAAAATGTTTAGGTAATAACGTCATAATCGCGTTAGAGCGGTTGTATAAAAAACAGTGAAAATTTATGTCGAGCTGCATCCCCTTAATCGGTGTTTGTAGTTAAAGTTAAAAAGTTGAAACTTTTCTCCTTGACCTTAACCTAAGCGTAGCGTTGTCCAAAGGCTTGCTTAAAAGGATTGCTGCAGCAATAATGGATCACCGAAGAATATTCGGGCATTTCTTTATTCTTGCAATCTTTTCAGGTATTTGACATCTTATGGTCGGACCCGCAATGCACGGGGGGTTGTGTGGCGAATGCTCTCCGAGGCGCTGGGACTTACTTCGGACCAGATGTGACAGCGAATTTTCTTCAGAAGAACAAACTGAGTTTCCTTATCAGAAGCCATGAGTGCAAACCTGGAGGATACGAGCTAATGCACAATGGAAACGTAAGTCTGCATGACATCCGTTCTATGTTTTCATTTCTTTAAAAAAAAGAGCAATGACCCCTCCCAGCCTTCACCCAGATAGCGAATAATCTGAACGATTTCATTCAAGTAACTTTAAATAAAAACGAACCGAAAGTATTCTCAATTTTAAAACATCATTTTAAGTAATTAATTACGAAAACTTGAGTTTACAAACTGTCAAAATTGGTTTCATTATCTCAAAAGAGTTTTCTTTTTGACGTTATTATGCTCGAGGCCTTTTCGATCATTAAAAACCGATTTGAATTTCCTCGAACTTTTATGGAATCTGTGTGGACATCTTAGATGGCAAAGGTAGATATTTTTTCTGTGAGAGGTTGTTAGTGTCATAAAAATGCTGATCAAATTGTTATACTGAGCGCTCGGATTGCAACGAGTTTTCTTATAAGTAGGTACCGTACTGAACAAAATTGGCAGAACCCAAATTTGCATATTTAAGTACTGTCTTCATTTCATTCTTTGCCGTACGATGCTCGGTTATTTCATCAGAAAGTTAGCTCGTTATTCTTGGTTTATAGTAGAATACATCTAGTGAAAATGTTCATCTAGTTTTTAATGCGTGTTTCTTTATGTAACAACATAATCATAATTCTCAAGTGTGCACGTGCAGAAAATTGAAAAAGTAATTTATGGTTTTTAATATTGGCCGTTTGTTAGTAATTCAATTTAAAAAATACTTGGTTTTGCTCACCCTAAGTAACCGATTCCATTTGAAAGCTATCACATCACAAAATGGCGTTAAGTCAATCCTATTCTTATTTGTAACGCATCGTTAAGCTTCCTAAAAAATAAAGCAACTATTTGACGAATAATTACAATAATCATGCGTTTATATTTGTATATGTTGATTATTTACACTACTAATTTAATGATGAATTTAAAGTACCATGGAACATGTTTATACGTAATTATTTCAGTATATTTACCTTATAAAAATCTCATAATATCTCTAATAATAAATAAGCCATGGTCATGAATTGTGTTCCCTTGCGGTAGGTGATAACCATCTTCTCCGCATCGAACTACTATGAGCTGGGGTCCAACAAGGGCGCTTACCTGAAGCTCTGTGGAAACTCCTTGGAGAGACAGTTCGTTCAGTATACGGCTGCAGTCTCCCGCACCCGTCGCCTCACCTTCAGACAGCGAGTAGGTCTGGTTGAATCGTCAGCCATGAGAGAATTACACAACCAGATTATGACGGTTCGGAGATCCTTGGAAGCCACCTTCCGCAGCCTGGATTTGGAACGAAGTGGTATGTTTCCTTTGAATGATCTTGTTTTAAATGGAGACAAAGACGATTTGTTAATGAATTTTACCCCACCTGAAATATGTTAGATGATTTCACATTCGTGCATTCGGTTGATCTTATATTTTTACCAAAAAGGTCCCTGAAGTGTGTGTGCATGTACGGTATAGTTACATATATAATATTTTTACTGATTGACACGAATGTTTGTAGGCTACATATCGATCAGTGATTGGTGCCAAGCAATGGAAGAAACCACGCATTTGGGGCTTCCCTGGAGAATGCTGAAGGATAAGTTAGTGCGAACCGACCCTGACACGCGGCGCGTCCGGTACATGGACACCTTTGACCTTAACACTAGTGTAAGTATCATTAGTCTACAAACATATACTTCAATATTAGGTGCAATAGTTTTTTAGAATGGTTTTCTTCGTTGTTAAAATACATATATAAATACCTATACTAACACTGTAATCCAATCTTTTTTCTTCGAAAATAAAGCTCATCTTAGCGCAGACCAAACAATGATGTAGCTTCTAAGAGCTAAAGCATTTTCTGTAGAAAACGATAGACTTTTATGTGTCTTTTTTAAATATTGCGAAAGACAATGCGCAAAAGACTAGATCAAAACAAAAAGCTTTATCCATATGCGTGAGATGACATAGGTTTATTAAGTCTACCAAACAAAGCCACCACCATTGGCTTTTACGAACATGAGTGTCGAATCCTAATGTAACGAATCTAATGTTACGCTATCGAATTTCCCTTTCAGAAAATCGGCCGCAAAACTGACTCCTCGAATGTCGTCGAAACTCTATATAAAAACAAAAGTAGCTTGGAAGCAATTTTCAAAATATTGGATAAAGATAATTCAGGTATCTAAACAATGATTCGATATTTAATTTTCTATGTAAATATTATTTTAGACCATTATTAATTAAAATGTTGTTTACAGGTTATATTACACTTGAAGAATTTTCGGAAGCGTGTCAGTTAATTGGTAAGTACATGCCAAACCCAATGACGCAGGAGCAGTTGGTCGATATTTGTCGTTTGATGGACATCAACAAGGATGGCCTGGTGGATCTTAACGAGTTTCTAGAGAGCTTCCGTCTCGCTGAAAGGGGTTTGCAGTATGAAGAAAACGAGCTTACCGAGATACAAGCCACCTGACAGGAACTAGACCGCCACCCGAGTAGGACGGCGGTCGATAAAGATGAGACAGGTGTACAAATGGAGATCCTTAAGCTGGAAGATGATGATAGAAGTAAAACCGTTAGGAGTAATAACAATGGACGAGCGCACCTGATGGGCGAGACTGTCAGCGCGAATAACATGGATGACATCGAGCTGATTGACTGCGACGAGCCGCCGCGGCGTGCCCGTCCTGGCCTGCTCGAGAGCGATATCTAACACTTTTATGGTGCATTACACCGCCTGCCGGAGGAAAACGGGAATATTGGAATTTACAAGTCATATTCCACAGCGACTTTTTAAATTGTCACTCCTTTTCTAGCTGTGCTGTATTTTTATTAATATTTGTAATAGATTTGTTTTTGTTACGTCTAATATTTGATGTATATTCGATTATATTTGGAAAGTATGATTAAACTCTGTCATAGGTAATCTGATTAGGATAATTTGTGATTTCGATCATGTTAGTTACAATTATTCATATTTTATTGTAAAACTCGTATCGACCTAAGCTAATCTAGTATTTATTTTGAAAACGTTACCAAATCTAGTATGGAAAATTTTGTATTTGTCAAAATATGTCAAAATTATAAATTGGTGCCAATGTACTTGAACCGAATTGAATTGATCGGGAATAATTACACGAACAAAAATTATATTTAAGTGCATTATGAAAGTTACATGATGCGATCAATTAACGAATGGGAACAATGATACCGATGACTCTTATAACTTTTTATTGGTGTTTTCGCTGTAGCCACAATCACTGAATATTATCTTATTATAGGTAGTGTAGTAACGTGCTATTTTCGCTTATCGCCTGTATCAATTTTAGATTGGAATACATTTGATCTTATTAAAATAAAGTTCCTTATTATGGTAAAGTTTCTTCTTATATAGGGCTACGATAAGATATTATTATTTTTTTATTTTGTTATTCAAATTACAATTAATAAAATAATCTGTCTTAGCGTGTTTCTAGTCATTAGTAGAGCGATTTCGTATACATATCTTTATACTCAATTATTAAGCATTCCAATCTATATTTACCAGAAACAACGCATTACATTATTGAATATCTAATGTACTATACCCCCGATCCTCAATGGTCTGCGCTAGGCAGGCTTCGTATTTACTAATCGAATCTAAACTTTGTATAATAATCACTATATATTTTATAACGTATTGTAACTCGTGACGTTAACTTATAGAAAAAAGTTTCAAATTAATGGTGCCTACTGACTCGTAATATTTTTGATTTATATTCCGTGTGACAGCGGAATATGTTTTCCACGATGTTATTTTCATAGCTGTGTCAGCAGTCGGTTATTATTATAATGTTAACTTCGTTCTCTCAATCCTATCAACTAGACAAGTCAGTATGCGCTCTAATAAAAATATATAAAATAAATATATCGCTATTGGAATTTACGAAACTTCTAAAAACTTATTTTATATCTTATAATAAATTAAAAATGTTATTTACGAAAATATAATAGCTAATATTCTGTATTTTTAATAATTGTCCATTAAATTGTGATATTGCAATCGGTTGTTTGATTTGTTTATTCATTTTTTCGTAGAACTAATGAAAATTTTTGTTAACTAATGTTAACAGACTGCATTGCAGTTGGCACTGTATGCCTGCAAAGCAACTAACATGTTTTTGTGTTATCAGCTGTTTATATATTATGGTACAATAAAACGTAAAGCGTAGGCTCAACGTCTACTAACTATAGTTTTATTAAAGGTTAAAATAATTATGACAATGCAGTCTTGAAAAATATTATTTTTGAAATATCTCCAAATGACTAGAATTGTGGGTTGTAACAATATTTTTTACTGACCCTCAGACAATTTTCATGAGGGTACCATAGATGCTATAGCGTTTCAAGAGGTCCCCAGAGGCTCGTATTGACATTACATCGCATAAAGCCTATAAAATAATATTGGAATACGCATTCCGTATCGAAAAATCTTGTTTTCTTCACACTTGTGAAGATATTACGTTCCGAACACCAACAAACATGAAATCAGTAGAAACAAGGTTTGTTTGACTGAAATGGGAACTACTGAAAATAATCGTTTGTAAATCTATTGTAGTGAAAATATCTGCGGGTATTTTAAGGCTAGTCATCGTTTTGTGTTTTTAACCGACTTCCAAAAAAGAAGGAGGTTCTCAATTTGTCGATTTTTTTCTGTTCGTAAATAGTACACTCAGGTATTGAGTCATCTACATAATATCTATAAAATATTTTTTAAATAATTTTTTGATAATTGAATTAGTTGTTATTACAATAGATCATGTTAGTAGATACAAAGTTTAACTTTACATTAACATGAAAAATTAAATATTTTTTAGATTAAAAAAAACATTACAAAAAATTTACTATATATTGGTATATTTTTCTGTTAACTCATTTCTACTCTTTTCATCAGTGTAGATCAAATGCTTAATGAATATGAGTCTGAGGATATGATAAAATCATTGAAGAATTGGTTGGTCGACAAAAATTACGCGGATTATATTTCTTGAGATCACCGGGCGTCAGGAATTGCAGGGAACGACGAGCAATGGGTATTTCATCGTTTGCCGTCCGGTAAGGTCCAAGCCCGAGTCGTCGGCGTGTAGTATTCCAAGTGCGCTTCAAAGAAATGTCAGCAAAACTGAAGTAGTGCAGTAGTGCAGGTGTTTGCTAGGGCTGCGTGACTACGTTTGAAAGAGTGACCATGGCTCTAAACAACTGAAGGTCCCAAGTGGTGGTGGTGGTGGTTTAGTCAGTAAAAACTTGATGTACCCTCTTGCTCTTCACTGAAGAGCGTGAGATGTCTTTTGATGACTACCCACCTCAAAAAAATGACACATTATATTTTTTGTATGGTGTTGTAATTCTGAACTTTTTTACAGTTTGGTGGCCAAAACAATTTGTGTCGGTATAACTTGCTGATCACAGTCTGGCAGATATGGGTGAAAACAATATTACATTCACAAAGTGAAAAGATATCTATAAAGGTATAGGCAACTAGAATTTATAAGATTAGAAAGATTGCTTAGGGAGTCAAGTAGGGTAACTGGAAGGGTAGATATTTCCAATTTTCTGTGAGTACCTAGGTGATTATGAAGACTATGAGGCTATACCATATAAAATATTTGACAATGAATAAATCATATTGTAATTATTATTGACGATAATATTTTTTCTAATTGCTGCCGTAAAGGTAGTTTTCAGTGGATATACAGTATCTACTTATTATGGAATTATTTTATTACAGACATTAATTCATTGAGTGCGACAAAGAAAAATAGGTAAAACTGTACTATACCGGACAACGAAATAATGGATTTTTTGGGGGGATTGTCCCCTCTCCCCCGAACCCCCTCCCGAATCTACGAAACACATACTTTTGGAGATATTCAAGATTCAAATTTTGAGGTTAGGAATCACAAAATCGTACATTTTACGCATTTTTGGGGCAGATTTGGGGGTTTTAGGGAGGAGAATCACCCTAAACCCCTCGGACTATACCCCCACAGTAGCAATTGTATACTTTCATGTATTTAAAAATGAAAAAAAAAAAAAATTGTTGTCGGGGAGCGCTCTACCATTGTCTACAAATATTTGTGCATTGAAATATAGTTTTCTGGGTGGTTTAAAAAAAAATAACCCTAACCTAACCTCCCACTGTAGCAATTGTATACTTTCATGCATTTAGATGAAAAAAAATAATTTTTGTTGTGTCGGAGAGCGCTCTACCATTGTATAAAAATATTTGTGCACTGAAAAATTGTTTTCTGGGTGGTTTAAAAAAATATAACCCTAACCTAACCTCCCACTGTAGCCATTGTATATTTTCAATTTTTTAGACGAAAAAGAAAATGTTGTGTCGGGGAGCGCTCTACCATTGTATAAAAATATTTGTGCACTGAAAAATAGTTTTCTGGGTGGTTTCAAAAAATATCCCTAACCTAACCTCCCACTGTAGCAATTGTATACTTTCAGGTATTTAGATTAAAAAAAAGAGTTTTCTGGGTGGTTTAAAAAAAAAAATAACCCTAACCTAACCTGATCTATCCGAGTCATAGTAGTAGTAGAGCCCTATATTTAGTATGCAAAAAAAATATCTTATGACAGATAAGAATCGCTCACTGGCGCTAGCGCAAGTATTTTTGTACTTCGATTCTCATTACAAAAAAAGGCTAATTTTTTACTTTTTTCAAATATTATTAATTTAGCTTTTATTTAGCTTGTCCAATACAAGCTAAATTCACTTAATGATGTATAATATGTCATTTGGCTATATTACTCGTCATTTGGCTATATTACTCGTCATTTTTAATGTAAATAAAAGAAAATTTGCGTTTTGTTAATATTCATTGTGGCTGTAAGAACTAATACCTTTGTCATAATATTACAAACAAAGTAAAAAGTAAACGAAATCTGTCAAAATGGCGTCAAATATTACGAAAAATTATCGATTTTCATTATTTTTTTTCTCAAAAACTATATGTTTCCTTATATTGAGACTTTGCGTAATTACTTTTTAGACATAAACCTTTCCAATATAAAATTATTAGCATAAAACTCGTTGTCCGGTATAGTACAGTTTAGCCGAAAAATAATACAGTAACATCTAGATTATTCTTTTATCTCAGACTTAAAAAAAACACACTCAAAAAACGAACACAAACAAGTACTAGGTTTCTTTATAACAAGACATAAAACATCAATTGTACGATAAGCCGAGAAGAGACCTGGGATTAAGTGAAAAGAAGGTTTAATTATCCATTAGAGTAAGAATATTGCGGCGCCTGTAACAATAAAGGCCTGCGCAGACGATGGACTTGTCTCCGCGGCGGAGAAAAAAGTACGTTCCGGGAATAAAACGTCCGCCGCGGATTTACCACGAACTCAACGCACACGGTGTGCGTGTTTGTCGTCATGCATACATACATCACTCTCGAGCTCACAACGCGGACTAAAGTCCGCCATGTGCGCTGCTTCGCCTAGTCACACGAGTTCTATTTTTTTCGGGGACTCCGCCGTTCTTTTGTTCGGTCCGGTCTCTACATATCCTCGGTTATTCGGGGTACTTTTTGTACGCGTTACTTTTAATTCCTCGTTTGCGTTACTCGATACGGTTGTAAGCGATCTATTTAGCGGGCAAAAATCCGTCGTCTGCGCAGGCCTTTTAAGATAGAACTGGAATCCAGTAAGTTTACCAAAAATTGATTTACAAATTTTCACTTGACAAGCAACGATTGGCAAAAACATGTTTCGTCTTTTCATCATTATACGACAACAAGTTTTTCAAATAATTTATTTAACAAACAAATCACCAGATAAACTTTTGTTTTATAACGTGTCATTTGACAAACGATTCATTTTATCTCATAGAACAACGTTTGGGATATATAACATTTTGTATATTTTTAGTAGGCTACCTAGGTACCTAGGTATTTTTTTTTGTCTCATGGCATGTCATTTCTTGTCTTTGTCAACGCTGCCACTATTATTCCTGACACTCATGCACTTAGTAAAAAGACACAGAAAACTTAAGATGCAAGAGTGAGAGAAGCGAGTTCAGGACTTGGGGCAACTCGCCTCAGATAGGTTGGTAGGCCACGTACGCTGATCTGATCGCGTCGGTCTTCATCATCAGGCGTCGTCCACGTGTGCGTCGGTCTAGTGTAGTTTTCGCTTTAATCGTGCGCAAGTACAGCCTGTGTTTAAAAGGCTCGTGACTTGTCGCTGTGATCTTGTTTTCGTTTTACCACTTGTTCTCTTGCTTATATAATATATATTTTGTATGTATGTATATATGTATCTATTTTAGTATTAGGTACCTATTTAATTTTTTACATTTGCACCAAGCGCAACCACATTTTGTGTCCAGACAATATCTGTCCATTCCAGGTTGCCTGGAAGAAATCGCCGAGTTCGATAAGGCCGCCGATTATGTTTTATTATTAAATGGTTTCCTTTTATAAATTGTAATCTTGGTGTACAATAAACTATATAAAAAATAAATAATATTTTCTAACAGAATTTATTCTCATCGATGTTTTAAGTAAAATGATACTTTTTTAGTTGTTTTACCAGAAGATACCAAAAAAGGCACCATGACCTTCATTAAAAAATAATAAGGCCTATGTAAAATCCGTGAAAGGTCAGGAAAACCATCAGCGGAACCATCTGAACTATGAATTAAGAATCACACGCCAAGAATAGCCTTTTCTAATTATAGCTTTTTATCGTGAATTTTGGAAGACAAATTGTATGGCGCCCACGGATAAATTTATCCTCAGGCTTTCACTGGCCGGGCTATAAAGAGGATTACGTCTGCTTGTCAATGAAATGTGGGGCTTTATTTATTTATGTAGAACCAATAGCTTGAGGAATCTTTTCAAAGCTCACGCAGTCTTTATTCTACAATTTATTCGTGACTGGCCATTAAATAGATAGATAATTATCTACTTTGCTGTAAAGCAGTCCCATCATGACGATAAACCCTGAATGAAGTAGCCCTATCCGGATATAGATAAAGTGCCTTTTGGCTTTTTTACGAGGATATGTAGGTAATAATGGGTTCCTACTTCTTATAGGTCATTCCCGTCCTTGTAGTTACACTGTTACAGCGACCCGTTTCATATTTCAGAATAAGAACCTCACTGTTATTCCATCTATCTTCATTTTGCTAAAAAGCTGCAATCTTAACTTAATATTATAAATGCGAAAAGGACATAGGGTACCGTTTATACTGAAAAAATATAATTTTGCCGATAAATCTACATAAATGAGAACGAAGCCGCATGCAGGAGTTAGTATTAGTATAAAAATCTCTTGCATTTGTTCCTTATTAACTTTAAGTGGCTTTATGGAAAGTTTGATAATGATAACAACAACTTTTATGCAATGTAAGTACTTATATATTCTGATTCACCAGGTTTACTCTACTTGCCATAAAATTTGGAACTTCATAAAACACCATATCATTATAGTCCTACTTACTATCCAGACTCGTCTCCCCACACTTCGTATGATCATTCTCTGCTCAGTTATGCTTAATATTCATCCCTTTTGTGACCCAACATTTCCAACGTAGATGGTAGGGTGAGCCATCCTTTTCTCTTCCTACAATCTTATTACATATTTTATAGTGTGAGACAGTTACTGCACTGCATTTTGAATAATGTTAAGGCGCTTAACTATCTTGGCTTAGAGACTAGTCCTCAACTGTGGTCACAGGTGTCCCTGTCATCTAAACGGACTAAATTTGTTAGAATACAGCAAATAAATTGTAGCAGCTCTGATTTATTTACGAACTGGGAAGTTCTCTGAGATTTCCCATTGGATCAAGAAAAAAACGTACATATTCTGGTACTTGTATATAAAAAAACTTTTTACAAAAAAATAAAAATAAAACAAACTTCAATATAAAAAAAAAACACATTCTACATTGAAGTCGGCTGTATTTATTTTTGTAAAAAGTTTTTTATTTTTTTATGAGGAGTTCTGTTCCATATCTTCGAAGTTCATCATCAGATCATAACAATGTTTCTATGGGACCAACTTAGAAGCATATCCTTCGAAAAAAAGTTTTCAAATCGACCGAGAAATCGGTGAATATACATAAAAAAAATACATTCAGCCGAAAATAGAACCTCCTGCTTTTTGAAGTCGGTTAATCAAAGAGACGGTTGTAAAATCTAATAATAGCGTTACAAAAAGCTATTTTCATTATTAAGTCAGTTACGTCGAGTCTGGCTAATAAACCTCTATACTCGTTGATAACTAGATGAATGAGATAATATCTAAACTCGTACGTGATAGATGTGCTCTGATAACTTCAACCTAAAGTACGTAGGATGTCACGATGCAAACACATGCCACAGTTTACTCACCATGTAAAAGCCTACAAAAACTACAAGATATAATTTTATTATTTTTCTAGGTTTCGGTGACTGTAGAAGAACTTCATCATCATTAACTTTGAGGACGTAGTCCATCCTGAATTCCAGCTTTTTATTGAAACTTTATGATATTGACCTCTTTTAAAACCTTTTGTGAGAAGCCAAGTCCACTATACTTAGTTAAAGTTACTATGCTTGTATACAACAGTTAGTAATCGTATATTTGACTATTAAGAGACAATCTCTCAGAGAAAAAAGTCATAGATGTGACATACATTCACCCTTTTGCCCTATTCTTGACCTTTTTTTTCGTAAACCCACATTTCTGCAATTACAGTCGAGGCCGCCCATGGAAACTGTGTTTTAATTTTTAATATGTGGCGAGCTTATTGTCATGCACCGGGCACGCTTCCAAGCCACGAGTGTCATATAAATTCGTAACGGGCAACCGAACCTAACCTAATAATGCTCGGTTTGACCTCTGAAAACCAATTCAGGACGTAGAGGTGTCACTTTTTACGCTGCTTCAAAAGAAAAGATATTAAATTTTTATTTTTTTTTCTTGGTTTTGCAGTTACCTAAAATATACCTTTTGATCTAAATAAATCAGTTGTGTAGCAATAGCCTAGTGACCTATATGACACAATTAATAAGACCCTAATTTACGAAGTCCCTCATTAGTTTGGTTTTCCAATCTACCCTTGCCTTACAAAGTCGTAAATAAAAAGGGAAAGGCTTTATGTGTTTATTTATTAGTTACACTGTAACCAATTTCCTGTCTTCTTCTCAAAGAGTTTTTCTAGAGTAGGTATTAGGTATAAGTGTATATTTATCCTCAAAATAAAAACAAAACTTCTAAAAAAATAATTGCAGAATTAATAAAGAATCTTACCAGTTAACACGTCTTGTGAAAAGTTTTAAAAGACAAATATAGCCATTGTAAATTGTAAGAAGTTTAGGTGTTAGTCACATTTTAATATAATTTATCGTATCTAAGATACAAGCGACTATTATCTTCAATATTGGAGATAAGATCTCCATTATAGAAGATGGGAGTCCATAGTCTCTTTAATAGTATAGTAACTGAGGAAAAAATATTAGTTAACCCCATCTAACCAAACTATACAGCAAGAGTTTCAAAGAGACATCTATGAAAAAAGGAATTCGGAGCAAGTCCATCTAGACAGCCGAGTAAGCTATCGATCTTGCTGCCATCTATTGTTTCTAGTGCAAAATGATCAGTATTCACTACGACTCAAGTTTAAAACAGCTTACTTGCTTATTAATAGATGGCGCTCAATTCAGTCATAATTTTAGGGTGAGTTGGATAGATGGCGCTAGTAAGTTTCAAAACTTGATTTGTGTGTCGACACCCTTTTTTCAAACTTATCTAACGCATGACTGCTGTACGTCTAATTGAACATGATTGATGCAATAAAGATACACTGCTGGTAGTCTTCTTTGATCTGTCCAAAGCTTTTGATTGCATCGGTCACAATATGCATACAGTCAAAACGAAGTTGATAGATAAAATTCATAGATATAACTAGACCGGGTATTATGCTAGTTCTAAAAACAGCAAGGTAAAGATTTAGACAGTGCATTACATTTTCAAGCGTATAGTTAAAATGGGTATGCTACAGGGCTTAATGCCGGGCCCTTTAATATTTTTCGAGATTTTTTTTTGTTGATAAACTTTCGCAACAGGTAGGTATGACCAATTCCATATCGTAAGTAAGTATCTATTAAACTTTTTAATAAAAATAGGTTTCCTGATAAGTCAATAAAATTGATTAGGTAGCGATCCCACTGGTTGTATTAAAATCAGGTCTGTGGTTATACATAAACCCAGTTTTACACTCTATGGCAATATTTTTCTGCAACACAACTATTGATAAGTTGTCATGTTTAAAATTTTACGGATTCCAAATTTTTTTGGTCAAGGGTCTTCGATAAACTGCTACCCAATTACACCTCAAATGAACAAAAGCGAAACCAATAAGCTCCAAACCAAGACGTAAATTAACTATTACGTAAATTACAGTCATAAACCGTTTGCTTAAACGGTTATTCTGAGACATAATTATCTGCTAAATATTTCGACCCATCTTTAGTGGTCAACCACTTATTTTGCTACCCTATACTCGCGCCAATCCCCCAAAAAAAATCCAAACTGGACAAAGATTCTAGGTAGGTGCTTACTGAATGCCTCTCGTGGAATAATAGTTTGTAGCTATTAGGATAATTTATAGCCGTTTAATATCCAACGAACTCGCAGAGATTTGATTATCGATGTAATATTTTTTTTTGTTGGACACCGCAGATCGCGTGTCGCGTGCTCCAAAGTTTTTTCGGTTTGTGTTTCGGGGGTGTAACGCACAAAAAATATTATAACTGGCCAGCGACTACCGGAATATAATTTTTGACAATTTTATAAATTATACAGGCGTATCGCTTAATAATGGGTGGCTACGGGCATGTTTTTATTGTTCCTAAGACAGTCAGTAGTATTTGGGTTTCTATTATGTTAGAAAGAATATTGTACGCCTGGAAATATTTTAGATTCAAATACTTAGGTTAAATTTTTTTTTTTTAATTAGCTTCTTTGAAATGCGCTGTTGGAACCTAAATGTATATAAAAAAATAATTGGTCTATGTAATGAATTACGTCAGCCGCATGTACGACGATTCACGCTGGCCATAGTCTGCACACAATGGGCCCCTGAAAATGGACGGCACCATCAAGGTCGACTAAGAAACAGGCAGCTACATGACCTGGACGCGTACAGCGACGGCTGGTTTGGAGCACGGTAGTAGACTTCCCGCAAGGAAATAGAGAGGCTATTCAAAAAATGAATTACAATTATGACTCTCATTCCTATAGTAAGTGTCATACCTAATATCAGGGAATCGGCGCGGGCGCAGTATTGCGGCGACGAAATTGCGCGGTCGCGCGCGCCTTCGCTCCACCGCGAAACTTGAGCTCTAGCAGCAGCCTGCACTTTACAAACACTACATGACGTCATGGCTCTGTATTGCTAACGTTACATGCGCTTCGAGTGTTCGAAAATTTGTACTTCGAACGGGATTTACGAATTGTTTTTTGTAAACAATTACGGGCTTCTTTAAAATAAAGCCTGGAATCCTTAAGGGAAATAAGAAGCAAGCATAAGCAAATAGATACTCGGCCTCCTAAGAATTTGTCACTTGAACACATGAGCTATGTACGTATAATCTTGCGTTTATTTTCTTCACATTTTTCATTATTTGCTTGAAAAACTAAAACTACTACTTTATCGTAAAACTAGCTGCTGCAGTGTCTTCACTCGAGTGATAGTAGAAAATTATCCCAAGAACATACTCCTGGGTTAAAATTTGGGAACTTATATGCTATTCTAGGATATGGTCTTGTGCCAAATTTTATCTAAATCCATTCAGATGTTCGAGTGTGAGGAGGTAACAAACATACAAATATACACACATTCACAAATGATCGCCTTTATAGTATAAGTGTATGTGAATTGGTCTTCAACAGTGTGGGTCATATGAGTTGCTTGAATCCAAGAAAGCTGAAGATATAAATATCTGGAAGAAGCTACACCTACCTACACATAAGATTTTGATCCAATTTTCTCACAATCAAAACAGTTGGAATTCGTATGCCGTGATCACGTTACGAGGCGGCCGGCGCGCCCAGTAGCGATGCCCGCCCGAGCCGAGCATTTTTTGTCTCATCTCTGACAGATCGAATTAAAATAAATGCTCCGATAAAGCGTCCTATAATATCATCCTGTATTTGGTTACGACGACTGACGTGCAGTGGGAACATACGAACGCCGTAGGTGGGACCAGGGACTATTTTTAAAGTTCCTCTATGTTTTTTATGATTGAGATTCGGAGTATATCAAAAACATTTAATCGTTTTGATTGTTCGGATTGGGTTGTATTGTTCACGGGTAATTGCTACTGCTATGTTTTGAAATTATTTTCCATTGCCTTCTGAGCGGTGTGTCTTTACGGTTAATAATTTCCACTTTTCCTAAAAAAAATACTACGGTAGTGTTACGGTGTGTATGGTATCTGCATGGGTATTTTTGAGTGAGAATATTTTTTTTGTTTAAAGATTCAACAAGTCACCAGAAAATAAAATTGATCCCGAAAAAAGAACATTTATTTCCTTAGATACACAACTTCTAATACGAAGACGATGCACGATTATTATTGCATGGTCGAGTAAAATTTAAACATAACGATGCAGAAATCACAAGAAAGTGTTTCACACAAACATAATTATATTAAATGGTTGACTGATAAAGTGTTTGAACATCGTGTAAACAAAATTTCAACGAACAGGTACATTAGATAACAACAGTCAACAACAAACTCACTCAGCCGTAAAAGCTACTGAATTCAACGGAATAAGGTGTGCCTTTTTTTCTGGCAGACCGTTACAAATTGCCAGATGGTCTATTTTCTTGTTTCAACACATCCATAGTAATTATGGTCGACACGTATGATATATGCTCCAGCGAGAATTGGGAATTCAGTAGCAAAGCAGCAAAAGAGTAAACACTTGGCTGTGTTGTGGTGAACACTATATCCATGATCGTCTTGTTTGACGCACTATGTGTTTATTTCTATTGTGAGATTCGATTTATGTGTTTGTAATTTTTCAGATTGAATACAATGGTGGCAATGCATAGGTGAAGTCTGACATTTCCTCCAGTTATTTGATGATTGCAAAATAAAGAGGTTGAGTTGGTAGCTGTTAGAAAATGACGTGTTGACCAACAGGGAGATTGATTTTGAGTGTACAGAAAACATTTTAATATTGAAAGTCACAAAATCCTGAAACAAATATTATTTTTACAAAGAATTTTCATTGCCGATATTATAGAAACACCTTTTATAAAGGGTTTCTTGTCATGTCACTTGCTTATCAGCAGCATCCGAAATAAACGAAAAGTAAATAATTTCAAAAGTTCATCGTGCAATATGAACATCAACATGCCCAAAAATTGAAAATATTAAAACAAAAGCAATTTCATCTTAATCGTACGAAATACTTGAGCGGAGGCAGAGCGATATCCACCTTATCGAGTTACCTAGGCTACTGGGCATCTCCAAGCAGGTGACGCGAAATGATCTAACCAAAAACTTCAACAATACAAAACAAGCCTTTATTTAAAAAACTCTAAAGTTTAATATCAATTGAAGGGATTCCGTCGACTTAAAACAAAGAAAGAACCCACAATAATAGTCGCTTCGGTGATTTTATGGAAACGTGATATCGTGTTGGCCTCTTACAAAAAGAATAAAGCGAAACTCGAACGAAATTGTTTTAATCGTCGGAAGCCACGGTGTACTCCTTATAACTAAGTAATTATATTAAAACGATTATGTAATGTATTGTATAATTAGGTAGTAGTTAAAAAAGCTTGAAGGTTTAACAAAAAATTAAATCTACAAATTTGTTTTTTACTGAGTGGTTAAACGCATCATGTGATATTGCCATACGGAGGTAGCTACAAAAAACCTGATTGCCTAAACAATACATTGTCCATGGCTTGTTGTAACGAGTGTATTCATCTCGATCGTGACCATTGACGTAAAAATAATGACGTGATGCGATGGGACACCGTACGATTTGTTTGAACTAACTTGCGCATGAAATATCGGTCGGAGTCAGCTACCGATGGTTCGCTGCCTTACCTACCGCCGCCGCGGCCACAGAAAAAACTCATAGCTCTGTCTTAAGGCATCCGAATTCCTTCGAAGCAAATACGTGTGTGTAATCGCACGTAACAATTTATTTAATTCAGCGCAAGTTAAAACGCTGAGCGATAAATAAAAAGTCGGTTTTGTAGTTCGAGATGGTTATTCTTACGTTGTGATTTGTGGTAGCGAGTTTCTTTGTTTATTCATCGAGCGCAAAATTTAGCATTTGCGTCGGCGGCGCCTGCCTACCTGAGGTTTCCGTGAAGCGCGGATCGCGTGTCGAATACAACGTTGAACATTCACGAAGTGGACTTATAATGGAGCTTGATAACCTGACCAACGTATACAAATTTCGTCCATTACTTACTGCAAAATCATAGCTTCAGTAGAATCGTTTTTAAAATTGGCTCCTGATTAAAGACGTAAACGCACCACGAGCCAGGCACAGCTTGCAGAGTGTTCAAAACTTTCTTTTAAATTTCAAAGCATGACAAACGATGCATCGGAAGGAACAGGTGACAATGAAACAAAGCCCTAATAGATTTGCAAAGTTGACATCAAAAGGGTGAAAAGCGTAAGGCATCTTTTTACGAAGTTTCGGAAACCACAATAAAACCGCATGCCTTTTAAACGGTGTCGCGTGGCTGTTACTAAAAACTTTTACCAAATTATGCTCCGCCATTAAAAGTATTTTGGCACATGGCTTGCCTGCTTAATTGCCTGGAAAAATACCTTCATAAGTTTTATGGCTAACGAATTAATTTAAGAAGGTTTGAGAATTGTTTCATCCTAATTATTTCTAGTGTTTTACTGTCTCAATAAACAAATCTTGACAAATGTTATATCAATGGTTTAGCTAACACTGCTCAGGAGACAAAACATCTATAAATTAAACAGTCTATTTATAACAGCAGTAAAATTGTCGCCCTTAACCGATAATGAGGTCTCATTAACTATTTTCGAGGACTTTTATAACGTAGCAGTGAACCAATTTACTAGTTTTCGTTACCACATGACTTTTTATGACGATTAAATTAGAGTAATTGGGACCAAGAAGTTGAGGACGACCTTTGTCCAGCGTTGGGAAAGTATAGACTAATAAAAAAAATGTCATTGAAAATCGTATGCTATAGGGCCGGTGAGATAGTAAGACCACTAAGTCCGTGCACTGCTGTCTACTGTTACAAAGGCAAAATTTGGATCATCATTTTGGTTTTTTTTCATCGACAGCCTTCTTGATTCCAGATCCAAGGTTTACCATCATGCTTCTGCTATCCCATGTTACATGTTGTTAGTGAAACACGTTTCTTCTTCCATTAACCGAAGTTAAATGTCTCGATATCATTTATCGCTCTTTTCCTATAGGCATATAATTCCTCACACACACTATTTTTTCTTTTTGGCTTTTCTCCCCATTTTTTATATTCATAACTATTGTGGTTGAATACGTTTCATCTCTGCCATAGACGATTCCATGCTATCTTCAATTGGCAAGCAAAAAATGATTAAGTATCTACAAATATTTGAAAAACAGTAAAAACAAACAGTCTAGTGGCTATAGCCATAATCCTCTTAATTTATTTCACCCTTTACACAAGTCTGTAGCAACATCCTTTATACATATTTTTGCAACTGCAACATTTATGATATTTCCCATAGTCACAATTGGGAGTTGCTCTCATTTATTATTAAAATACAGTCCGTTTTTGTTGCATATCAAATATTATACCCACATAAATATTCGGTTTCTCCGTTCACGATGAATTGAATAGTAGGAGAAAAAAACCTGATATAAGTTAAAGCATGTCGCAGGCACGTATTAAGAGCTACATTATTGCTACAAACCTGAATCAGTGGGTGAGCAGGCGATGCATCAATTGAGCGCCGCAAGGGGCCGCCACCGTCCCGTCACTCTGACTTCACAACGAACAATGTTTGCCACGCCGAATATCGATGTCCATACGTTTCTTTATACAAAATCATCGACTGTCGACATTTTTAATGTAGGTAATAATTTATTAAGAAAATTTAAGTATAAACTTTCTTGCATTCGAAATACGAATTCACATTATACTAGGTAATACGTCGACCGCAAGGATTCAGCCGATCCACTAGCAGTTTGTAGAGATGCGGAAAGTTGTGACAATTAATTTAATTAAATTGAATCGATAATGACACGTTTATCATTATATTATGGTGCACATCTCTTGAAATGTTAAGGCGATATAATAAAGGTATGGTCAGCGATGCAGTTCGGAGAAGCCGCGGCGCGGACGTCGCATTCCCGCGCTCCTTCACGGCGCATGCGCGAAACGCCGCCGACACAACTCGATCGTAGATAAAAACCACTTATGACATGAACCATGCCTTTATTCCAACAAATTGATTTCGAACATAGAAGTCATATCGACGATTCCGATCTCTGTAGCGACGGAGCAAACGCAATGTTATCGTTTATGAATGGACACGTTACTTCAAAATGCACCTCACTGTGAGCAAATGATTGATCGCATGATTTTATTTGATTATTATTATACGTGACTGTTACATCGGATCGCCGAAAATTAGTATATATTTAATTTATAGGTACAATCACAGAAGAAAGTCGGAATTTGTAATAATTTCTAACAGAACACGTTCAATTATTATGGTATCCGAGCCCGTGATCAAGATAACCGATTATTAATCGTCTCTAATTACTGCTGGTGTTAGTTCGACCTTTATCTGGACACCATTTACCTATGGTTAACAAAAAAACCTTACAAAAAGTGTAAAGAAAGGTTGATTTGTTGTGCGATGTGTTCCGCCGGTGACCGTTTCACCTGTTCCTTGTTTGGCTGGCGGCTGTTAAACAAAAGGGTCCAAATATCACAGTTTTTGGGATATAATCGCCGAGTATGCAATAAATCTTATCGTAATAACTGCACTTGTGAAGCCTTAGATTATCGCTGTAATGTATGGGCGAGGAATTTATTACTGGAAGTGTGATTTATTGGAAGGATATCCTTGTTTTAGTTAACATGTGGACGGGTACGTATTCGCACATTTATGGATTTAATTGGTGGGCCATGTTTGATTAAAAAACTTTGCAGAGTAAATAATTAGACTTATAGGTAGACGACGCCGACGTCTGTGTCAACAGATTCAAAAGCTCTGTCAGTTTCAGTTCTAAACTTTGACAAATTTAACGAAAATGCCGAAGTTCATAGAATAAGAATTAGGGTACAGTAGGCTGTACCCTATTGAAACATAAGTTGCAGTTCGAACATTTTGATCATTTGACTACTTACTGCATTAAGGCATCGTGTTTTTTTTTTTCACTGCCTTAAAAAGGGCAATCAGAACAATGTCGTCATCAGAACATTATACAATCTACATACCCCTATAAATATCATCTCCCTCGTTCTCTAATCTGAGTACGTAGTGATGTACAGTACGTTGTACGTGTCGCATAGTGATGTGCCACGCGGCCTCATCCCGTACAGCGGATGCAAACGTCGGAGCCGGGAGTCGCTCGCATAAATCCCGGGATCGCCGCCGGCGCGGGATTCGGGAGCCATCAATCATTGTGGAGCAGCAACATCGCTGGGGGTTCCGTAGAGTGGTTTATGGAACAGATCAAACTGTGGCTAAACGTCTTGTTTAAACGTCATTTTGATGCATTTTTTAGAGGCATTTTTAGGAGAGGTCTCAATAAACTCAAATATTTGTAGCTGATTCAAAGTTGTTAATGATTCAAAGTTAGATTGTTATTTAAAATAGCATGTGAGGCTTTTGTTTTATGTGTTGAAATCTTACTAACTTTTTGATTATTATAGGGCTATTGCTTAATCTATTTAGAAGTTGTCGAGTTTGATACACCATCAGTGTCTCATGTACCAGTTACCACTAATAGATAGTGTTTTAAAGACACCAAATGATGATAGTTCCAGCACACAACAATCCCCACTGATATCCACTAAAATAAATAACTAATTTACGCAGATATATACAAACTCGACAGTTATTGCGTCGCGTTGCTTCTGTACTTAAACTACTCTGTGTGGTCCTCTAACAACTCGTTATTAAAAGGTAAGCGGTGGTTAAGGACGTCAGACAATGTTTGATACATGATAACTAGAGGCGAAGTCACATTAAATCGCGTTACGCGCACTAACCGGGTAATTCACTTAAATTCACTTACATCTACGCTTATTGGCGTAATGCCGCCTTATTAAGGATTATAAACATTATTCAATTCTCGTGGTTGTTGTGATAAATGGTCGATATGCAAATGGGAGAATAAGTCGCTGGTCGAGTAAAGTATTCGTGGCTGAGGATAACAATTTGCTTCAAACCCACGGGAGTTTTACGGATGTTGAAGCTAAAATTCTCTTTTAGTTCTTCTTTGTCTATTTCAGGTTGCTATGAAGAATTCTCGGAATGTGATAAGGTCTAAAATTGTATATTTTTATATATAAATTATTATCTTAGTGTACCTACCATAGTAGACGTGCTGTTGATTCATGAAAGTGGCCATGACTCTAAAAATGTGTGATACGCGCTGTCTTTCTTTACCTTCCTTGTTTATTATTATTAGTAAAACAATATCAAAATTCGTTTAGTAATTTAGAAGCAGTTAGCGGATAAATTGACAGACAGACGCGAAAATTGACTATGTAGAGATTAATGGTAAGCAACACTTTTAATTGGTGTATGATCCGTTACGAAGAAAGCGAAGGTCATAAAATACACATTTGAATGTTCACAAAACACGTCTTTAAAACTTGCAGTGATTTAAAGAAACATTTTTACAAGTCTTCACTAGCAGACTCGCCCCAAGCCCCATGTATAGTCGTAGTACCGTCCAAATAAAGAGCTTATCAGTCATTTGTGAAGAACAAAAGTCAGCGCCAAGGTGCAAGTCATTACGGTCAAACGAATTACAGTAAAGAGTGCGATTTGTTAGCTTGAGACCAACAAAGGAACATTTCGCGCGCGATTTTGATTGATCTTGGGGTAATACTCACTCACATAACATAAACTGAAATCCCACATCTCCAATCAAAATTGTATTCTAAAACTAACGCTTCAAAGCTGAATTTAGTTTGAAACAAAGCCCGGTAATTAATTACCATTGTTTGAGAGATTCTGTTCTTTATTAGCATGAGCATAAGGTTTTGTATTAGATAATGGATTAGCAGGCGAGGCTGGATGGGTGCGAAATCATCGCTCGAATGAAACGCTAGCCGCGAGCTGGCGATTAGGGGGTTTTACGTTATCTGTAGACCTAGAAATCTAGTAAATAAGAACCGGGCATTCAGTTTTATTAATTTTCTTCAGATAATACTTAGAAGACTATCATTAGGACTTTAACAGTCTACTAGATTATTTAATACATTAAAGAAAAATCTAAAGTGGTATTAAGTTATTTTGGAATTTAATTATTACTGGAAGTGTCTTATTGTGGAAAGATTTGAGAAAACCGTGGAATATTGCACTCCCTCTTCCTTTTCGCCGAAGCGATCATTACTCAGTGTCTCGTCACTGGACCATGTCCAGAAGCGACAGTTTATCAATAGCACCAACTGCTACGACCATTCTGCAAAAGTACGCTGTTATATATTGTCGTGGCAGTTGCTACAATAGTGAACGTCGCCTATACAGCCGACATAAAATGTGGCCTGCAGGTAACGGACTGATTAGTCAAAGGTCCGAGTCGGTGATGGCGTGATCGGAGCGCGTTTCTAGAGAAATTGCAGCCGTACATATGCTGCGGCAGATTGAGTCGGGGTTCAAGTGAATTCATGCGGGTTAAGACGTGGCCGGGAATAGCGACGAAATGCGCAAGCACCTCGCGGCCACCGGCACAGGTGCACCCGCTGAGGGTAGCTGCAGAACACCGTGTGGTTTTCGTCCATAAGAGTCTGACGTTCTCCTGCGCCTAAATCGGGGCAGAGACATCCATAGGAATTCCAATACGATAAAAAAAGGAGTAAAACATTGTACTAGACATGACCTGCCTTGCATTATTATGACGGACTTAATTTTAGTTTCCAAGCAATTTAGAAAACCAAATAAATTTTTACGTCGCATGGAACTTCTAGTTCTTCCATGGTCTTCATAATTCGAAGAGCCTATAGCCGTGAAGAAGTCCACCTGATGGTGTCTAATGTGTTTGTTATTTTGTCCTACAGGCACTTATTAGAGGTTCTTTGGCGGCGAGTTTATCACCCGCGGCAGCCCTAACGCGCTCTCATTGTGGTTTATTATCCTCTAACCATTTTGAACCTAATTATAAGGATTATCAAGGTGCTGCACTGTTTCAATAACGTTAGGTATAGTTTTTTGCAGATTGTAGGTATTGTGAAAAAAATCGGAAAATGTTATGCAAATAGAATAATTTGGACGCATCATTGATCAGGGTTTTGGACGAAGGCTTTGAAAATGGTGCCTGCTGTAGTTTCTGTTGTAGCATGAAAGAGGTATCATAAGTTGATTAATGTACAACAATACAAATAAAATAGAGAGCATCCTACTTCGCCATCTGTCTGTATATTTAGTAATTAAGTACACCTTAACGGCGGACCGGATTTCGATGAAATTTGTGACAAAATTTAGATGTTTATTAGAATTCCTAGTTAGTTTAAAATAATAAATTTTTGACATTTACGCCGGCGAACTCGCTTACAAAAGCTAGTAAATCTATAAAGAATACAACACACCGTACAAACAACTACACCTTTTGCATAATATCTCAATGTCCAGCCTTCAATATTTAACCCAGATAAGAAGTTCACGTTGTGTTTGACTAGGCTACATCTCAGCTGGGAGTATTACTCGCTCAGAAATTGTAGCAATGGTTGGGTAAACCCAGCATTACGGGCGCGGTAATAGATCACCGCTTGGCTTTTGAACTCGATGAGTGAGCCTTCAACACAGTCTTTAGTGTTGGCTATTGTCGACAAATTGTGAACGATTTTATTCGATAAATTCATTTAACAAATGTTTTGTTGAAACCGTTACATGTTAAACTGAGATTTGTCGTGGCTATCAAAGAAATCAGTTCAATATCTCACCGTGAAAACTTAAATGCCTGAACTGTCATTCCACCTTGATATGGACTGTCAATAGCATTATATTAATTCACAATTCACTTAATTTTCACTTTATTTAAGTTTTCACTGTTATAACTTTGTTTACTTAATAATTGCTACTTACTATTTATTATTATTATATTTAAAAAAGACATTTAAGTAATCTATATCTATATTGATATATAAAAGGAGAAACTGACTGACTGATAAATAGCAACGCACCGCCGAAACTACTGGGGCTAGGAACCTGAAATTTTGCAAAAAGCTTATTTTTATAATCAACTAACTTTGGCCCGCGGCTTCGTCCGCGTACCTACATAAAATATATGCCTATGCCACTCAGGAATAAAGCAGCTTTCTATCGGTGAAAAAAATTTTAGCAAACGGACCAGTATTTCCAGAGATTACCCTACAAACAAAAAAACAAACTTTACTTTACCTCTTTATAATAAACCCCTTTTTAGTGCTCGCCTACATTTATTATAATTCAATGTAGGCGAGCACTAAGAACGGGTTTTAAAAAATGAGGCCAAGATGGGAGAAATTCGTTTGTATGAAAATTTTTATTTCTAGGCCCTTTGGCATTGCCACGTTATATGGCAATGCTTCGATAAGCATTACCATACAGCGTTCATGGAGAAATGGTGACAGCGACTGTCGCGACCCAGTGCTGGGCACGCCACAATTATGGCGGTGAGTCCCCTCTTTGAGGAGTGGTTGGAAAGACCTCACGGCGTCCTCACCTTCCGCATGACGCAGGTGCTCACCGAACACGGGAAGTTCGGGAAGTTCCTGCACCGAATTCGTGCGAAAGCGACGCCCGGAGGACACGGTGGAGCACACGGTGGAGGTGTGCGCCGCTTGGGAAGAGCAACGCCGTGTCCTCGTGGAGGCGATTGCCGGCGGCGATATCTCGCGCCGGGCCTTGGTACAGGCCATGGTCCGGAGCGAGGAGGAGTGGCAGGCGGTCGCCTCCTTCTGCGAAGCAGAATACTTCCTTTGCTAGCAGCAAAGGAAGTAGCCGATCGCGTGAGGCAACCGGCAACGGTCCTCACGCCCCAACCGCCGCCGGGAGTCCGATCCCGATTTCCGGCTACCGTAGGCGCGGGCTTGCGGACGGCGGGCAATGGGTGGCCAGCCGTCCAACCGTCCGGCAACCGTCCGGACGAAGCCCAAGTCGTCGACGGCGCGTATTGTTCCACGCGCGCCTCAGGGAGATGTCAGCAAATCGTACGGGCCCAGCAGGGTCGAAGCCTACTGGGGCCATGGGTAGTGTGAACACGAAACCCGGGCCCTGGGACGAAGGCAACGAAGGAACAGGAGTGAGTTTTTAGTCAGTAAAAGTTTGACACTGTCTCTCGCTCCGCCCAAGAGCGGGATTTGTAATAAGATGATTTTCCCACCTAAAAAAAAAAACCATACAGCGTGGCAATGCCGCAGTCATAATGTGTGGGCAGACAATTCGGCCCACAAGGTAGAAATCAGTCCTTAGGCCAAGCGAAATGTGAGATATTTACAGAATAGCACTACTCTCGTTCAGTGTGTATAAATTTCTTTAAGATATTCAAATGTAATATCAATAAAAATGGAAGGTCTTCACTGCCAAACCGTCACAACTAAAAAATTTTAAATCAATAAATAACAAAAACATAAATTCTAAAAAAAAAATTACCTAAATAGTCGATCAAGTCAAATTGAGATTCGGTTGTCACTTCTAAAAGGTAAGATCAGTAAAAACTAGGACAATAATCAGCAGGCTATCATTACTGATAGCCTGCTGATTATTGTTGCTGTCGATTTATACTCTCGAACGATGCAGGAAACTGATCAATATAATATAATAATCGAAGAAAAAGTTTAAGCCATGTTTGTGTAGAGGTATGTGGAACCGAGTGTAAAGCCCCGCAAACCTCCATTGAAAAGGTTAAGTTAAAGTGTTATGTCTGGTGGGCTACTGCCCGATAGATGATTTCGGGCTGTTCTATATGTTCCAATCGCACAGAGAACTTTAATTGTGTGATGCAGGATTAGTTCTTATTTGATGCCATAGATGTCGTTACATATATAATATATAACCTATATATAAATTATTTGCTATGCATGACACTTTAATTTAATAATAGGCAACAATACTTTCTTCCCTGCCTGCACGTTCGGGTTCTTGATTTTGCTGGCATTGTATTGAAAACTTTCTCCCGCTCTAGGGGGTGTGTCAGACTTTTACTGACTAAAATCCACTTTATGTTCCTATTTTGCCTTGCGTTTCAGGACCGCGGGTTTTCCTTTCAGAAGCAAACCCATGGCCCCAGAAGGCCTCGACTCTGCTGGGCCCCTACAGTTTTGCTAACATCTCTTCGAGGCGCGTGTGGAACACTACGCGCCATCGAAACGAACGTTTGCACGAGCTACCCGTTACTTGTCGTCCGCATGCCTATGCCTATGGTGGCTGGAAATCGGGATCGGGGTCACGGCGGCTGGGGCGTGAGGAAGTCTTTCACTAGCATTACTGCTTCGTAGAAGGAGGCGACCGCCTGCCATTTCTCCTCACTCCGGCCCGGCGCGAGAGGACGTTGCCGCCGATTGACCACACGAGGACACGGCGGTGTTCCGCCCAAGCAAGGGTACCGTAAACCGGGGCTACTTAGACATGTTTTTGGAAGTTTTCCTTCATTACACGAAAAAATATGCTCACAATTCAAGCTTTTTGTGCCTCATCAGAACAATTGAAGTTTTGGCTTTGAGATGTGTGCTATACATCAGTCTAAGACCCCCCATTCATTTTATATATTTTTTTTAAAAGGTGTCAAAGTAACCTCGACTGTGGGGTTACATTTACACATCGTTAGATTTGCCTTAAAGTCAATGATAATTGTAGTGCAGGTTTCTTTGACTCCTTTAAAACAAAAAATATATACATTTTATATAGTTTGTCACATATTACAGATTTATTTATAGAATAAAACGAATATAAAGTTGAAAAGAATCTGTCATTTATTTCTGTTGTAATATGTGTTCTTAAAATCATAGAAAATTAACAATTTAACATTTTTACAAATTAAATCAACATAAGTATAATTATTACACATTCACATCGTTGATATTCATATGGCTTTTTTTTGGTCTCTCCATTGCAATGAACACAGACCCACTTCAAACAGATCACTCAGCAGATCCAATCCCTCTTCAGTTGATAATGACGGTAGTCACATTTGCAAATCCTATTGCACCGCCAACTCACTCAAAATGCGTCACAGTAGACGCCGGACACCACACTGACCCAGCGTGTTGTGACCTGTTCACTTTTAGATACCATCTCTACACTTCCCGTATCCCGACCCGCCACCCACCAGCCACCGTCGAAAAAGCGCGCCCAATGACCAAGATCGCGTCGTGTCGAAGTAGCCCCAAAAACTGTTAAAGTAATCCGCAAAGTCAAAGTAGCCCCGGTTTAAGGTACACCACCACCGTGTTCTCCGGGCGGTCCACACAATTGTGACACCCGGGCGTTTCTTCCCCTCGAATCCAGTACAGGAACCTCCCGAACTTACCATGTCTGTCGAGGACCGGCGTCATACGGAAGTTGAGGTCGCCGTGACGCCTTTCCAGCCACTTCACCATGATGGACTTACTGCCTTAATGGGGCCTTACCGCCACAATTATGGCGTGCCCACCTGTATCGAGGGTGCGTTTAGAAACATTTCAACGCACATGTACAGTACACCCAGACTTGGAACAACTATCTGTAGGTCTATACCAATATTTGTTCCGTGCGGGAATCGAACCCGCGACACGCAGCGTAGCAGACAATTGCTCAACTTCTGCGCTAACCGTACCGTCTACTATTGCATGCTTTGTGAACATGAACAATTTTAACCCTTGTGATGTTTGTTTCTAGTAACAGTAGGTCGCCATATCCCAACTCTTTTTTTGCAATATAGGTAAACCACATGTCGATATACGTAACCTAGAAGTGTCGACAACACTTACAGCCGTCTTATCGGTAATCGATACGATTAATAAAGTTGTGAAGCGATCGGCGCTAGATGGCGATGGTGGGGCCGGTCGCGATCTGCTCTATTATCCTGTCGATACCGCAACTCGTGCGCACGAACATCGCTGAATCACACCTCTATTTACTGTCAAACTTAATTCCTCGCTCGTGTCGTTGACTTTCATTGCCGCTTTTGATATTTTTCTTCGTTATTATCATGTTTCTCAGTTACAGCTTAATGTTCTCTCGTGTACCTAATAGTGAGAATTCTAAGCAATTGTGGGAATAAGATGTCAATTACTACCTAAGAAGCAGCTATGTTTTTTTTTTGTGTTCTTGAATCTGAAAATCTGGTAAAAACTTAGCTAATGATGAAAGGTTAAGTCGATATATTAATGCTAAAATAAATTTCAGTTCAGCAGTGGTAACCGCCCCGACTTACGAGTAGTAGGTTGCAGGTTCAAACCCAGATAAGTGCATTACTTTGTGTAATTTATTTTATCACCACTGCTCTCAAAACGATGAAGGAAAATATCGTGAGGAAATCAACATGTCCTAGAATCAAAAATTCGAAGACATGTTATGTCTACTAACTGCTAACTGGGTTCGCGTGGTGGATTACGGCTCATTTCCTTTCTTAGAGAGAAGTCCTGAATACCAGCATTATTGTTCTTCTACATTCCTGTTGCCTGACAATATAAAATTGAAAAAAAAAAACAAAAGTATATTACAAAAAATAAACACAAATTCCAATATTTACTCCTCTTACAACTTTATACTTCTCAAAATAGACTAAGAAATATCACTGGCAGTTAACAAATCAATATGAATACTCTTAAAGTAATAGATCTTGTCAGTGGCTCGCAGATAAAGTTAGAGCATAGCAAAGTGTTAGTGATTAGTTAGGTGTTATAATTTAGGATTAGCGTCAGAGAGTCGGTTTGTATCGACCGCTTGTTAGCTTCACTTGTTATTGCGCGCGCGTTCATCTACGGATACATTAGAATTGAGGTAGCGTGGAGAAAGCTTTTTAATTTTTTCTTTTCTGTTATAGAATATTATGTAGCGAAACCAATGTTGAGCGTTGTAAATATACACCTATTTAGATATAGAGAAGTATGTTCTAAATATTTATTAAAATTAGTGTTCGAACTTGCCCATAATAGTATCTAGCTATCAGCCAAAGGAATTCGAACCAGTTTTCCGATTAGCTGAGCCTAAATTAGACCTATAATTAGATTTATAATTAGTTTTATGATACATTTAAGGGCTATGTTCGTAGTAACGTAAAGATTAGTTGCGTTAAAAATATTTAAAGCCTTTTCCACACAAGCCAAGCCCGATGCAGACACTAACATATCGATGACCATTTATTTACATTAGAACCATTTCTTTATCAGTTTATCACTGATTGTCTTGAGGTCCCTATTGAAGTGCAGCATAACTTGTGTTGATTAATAGCCAATGACTAAATGTAAATATGATTGAGCTTTTGTTACACCTCTCCACAAGCGTCTGCGCATGATTTTGTTTGGCCACAACTCAACAAGAGCCAATTGCACGATCCTATTTAGCGGCGAGATATTTTGACAGGACAAAAAAACTTTATTGATGATCACAAAACTTGTAGAGCAATGAAAATATCATTTGTTGATGATAATGAATGGCTAAGTGTATTTCGTTTTGGAATGACTCACTGATTTGTTGAAGACGCTCGTGTAGACGATGCGTGATTAAACTTAATGAAGCATTTAGACAGTGAATCTTTTTATGTATTGGACTGTTTAAATTGTATTATAAAAATATTACCTTTCGTCATACTATGGTCGAGGTATTCACGGTGACATGATTACGAAAACCTAAGAAAAGAATTCTGATAGAGCAAGCCCTTTGACCGTGGACACACCGTATAAATATGAATTGGTTGGTCGACTTCATTCAAAGCTTGTGCCACCGCTGTGCTTTTGTGTAGGATCCCTATTAACTGCTTCAGAAGTTCATAGTATTTTTTATCCCGACCCAACGGTGACATCTATTGTTAGCTTGACTTGTAAGTGGGTTTCTTTGACTTATTGTGAACACTTCGACCGTCCTTAGGCGTTGATCGTATTATACTGGAGTATTTTGACACATTGCTTTACATTGTTTATGAGTTTTTATAGGTCATAAATTATTTTTTCGAGCTTCGTGGTGATATTTGACGAGGATTCAATGGTGTGATTTGGGATTAAATCGAGATTATGATTTATGAGACATATTTATTGTGGTGTGGTTTTGTAATCTGTCAGGATTTATTTGGAATAGTTATCAAATCATTTTGATATTCAAATCCTCTTGCAAACATTACTTACTTGAAGAACCTCAATAATAATCAATGTATAATTGTGTATTTTACCGTTAGTCTAATAATGATATAACCAAAACTATTAAGATAACATGCTTTTGTTAACATTTCTTTCTAACAAGGATAATTAGCGTTTCTCGAAAATATTATCAATACTTAATGATTTTGTTAATGTGATCTTTGCACGTCATTACTTAACTATCCTGTTAACTAAAAAAACTAATATAAAAGTGGGAACATTTACAGTCATACAAGTCAGTTCTTCGTCAAATTTTGTTCTGAACCTTTTAGTTCGTCTGGATAGCTACGGTTATTACCTTCAAATACCTACATAGTAAGTTAAACGACTTCAGAAAGAACTATGTTTGTGAGTACACCAGTGCTAATTTATATCGTGATCCTCGCCTTTATCTACTATGTCTGTCGCGAATACCAAGACTAATGACGAATCGAAAGTGGGACAGACCTTGCTAGCAAGTAAAGAAGATCTTGTGGCGGTCAAATACGAAGATCCAAGAATTTGGCGTGACATGGAGCCCAATGGTGACATCAACGGTGAAGTGCAATGCAAGTGTCCCGGAGATAGACTTGATTGTTATTCGATCATGTTCCAACGCAGTAATGCTACGATTGTGATGCCCCTGAGTGACACTCAGGTAAAACAAACTTTGGCACGTAGATACAAGCTGACACAAGGAGAGATAAGAGGAGGCTAGCAAACATGCAGAAGAGAAGCAGTCTCCGAGAGCAGTTTGCACCCAGCAGCAATTGGAAGTAAACCTAGTAAGAGACACTTAATAGGAATGTGTATTGTGTAAAAGTAATTTTAATTGTTTTTAAGTTTTTCGCTTATATAATTTTAATACGCATTGAAATTGTTTCACTTTCAAAATTCAATATATTTATTAGTAATGTCTCTCGAACGAATAGATTACTATACATTTGCACAAAATTTTAACCATCATAGCTAACTTTTCATTTAAAGGCGTACACAGCTCTTACAGTTTACCTGTATGACATTAATTCAGTTTGAAACTTTTTTCTTATGAAAGAAAGCGTTCTAAACTAATATTTTTTTTTTCCTTTATCTATCTTACAACTGTCGTCTGAAATATTTGAAGTCTTTTGATTTATGTTTGCAAAATGAAAAAGAGGATCTTCGGAGTGTCTATTCCGAAGTTCCCCTTTCTCTCTTTCATGAATGACATCTTCGTCTTCTAAAAGCAACGACCATACATACAGTTCGTTGTCTAAAATTACCTGATTTAGATTTTTCATTGAGACAGGCATATGCACAGTGCGATTTTCTTTGTCTTATCGAGATTTTAGAGTAAATGTTGAAGCTCTCTATGCGAAGATTGTTGTCTTCTTTAAATGAGTTCCTCTGGACAATGCTTGCAATTGTCGTAAAATACTGGAAAATCATGTCAAGTCTTTTAAAGCAATAAATGTTTTTTTTGATATTATTTTAATTATCTGGATTTCTTCTTGCATGTTGCGTTTTGAAATATTTTGATGAATCCAAAGGCCTTCGTGTGGCCCAAATTTATTAATAGATTTTACGTTTCTATGTTTTTTGTAAGATCAAAGTCCTTGTTGCTTCTCATAATTAGAACTAAGATTGGTGCGAAATCTTTACATTGTATAACATATAGTTATCTAATGGAATGAGAATATAAAATTAGGTTTTAGTTAATATAACAAGAAGTTTTGACTTACTAAATGTGAGTAGCAACGTTAAAATTCTACCTTAATTATAATATTTAATTTCTAAAATTAAAAATTTAATTATTGGTGTGATTTTTGCTACATTTTACATGAGATTTTACTAATAAATACATTTGTTGGGTATTATGTCGAAAGGCCAGTGGGACAGTATTACTCCTGAGGCTTGTAATTCTTGACGCGTTCCATGCGCGCTTGCGCCGTTCCAACGGGGTGCCCCTTTGATTTTTTAATAACGTGAGTACCTTTTTTCGAAAAATCGGGCTTATACGTCGTGTGATTCATTGTCTTAGTCATCTGATACGGTATCGCTGGTGTTTGAATGTACGACAGGTACGACAGGTTACGGGTCATCATCCATAACAAAAAACTGTGTATCCAGCATGTGTCGTTTTGAACACGTCGATACGTGGTAATTTAGCTCAACTTCATTAATAACGTGAGTGCCCTTTTCCGAAACATTGGGCTTGTAGGTCGTGTGATGAGGTTCATTGCTGTAGCCATCTGATACGGTATCACTGGTGTTTGAATGTACGACAGGTACATCAGATCACGGGTCATCATCCAAAACAAAAAGCTGGGTGTCCAGCATGTGTCATTTTGAACACGTCGATACGTGGAAATTTAATTCAACTTTAATAATAACAACAGTACTCTTTTTCGAAATATCGGGCTTGTACGTCATGTGATGAGGTTCATTGTCTTAGTCATCTGATACGGTATCGCTGGTGTTTGAATGTAAGACAGGTATGATAGGTCACGAGTCATTATCCATAACAAAAAGCTGGGTGCCCAGCATGTGTCGTTTTGGACACGTTGATACGTGGTAATCTAACTCAATTTTGTTAATAACGTGAGTACTCTTTTTCGAAATATCGGGCTTGTACGTCGTGTGATGAGGTTCACTGTCCTAGTCATCTGATACGGTATCGCTGGTATTTGAATGTACGACAGGTACCCCAGGTTACGGGTCATCATCCACAACAAAAAGCTGTGTGTCCAGCCTGTGTTGTTTTGGACACGTCGATACGTGTTAATCTAACTCATCCTTATTAATAACGTGAGTACCCTTTTTCACAATGAACGTCTTAGTCATCTGATACGGTATCGCTGGTTTTTGAATGTACGACGGGTACGACAGATTACGGGTCATCATCCTTAATAAAAAGCTGTGTGTCCAGCATGTGTCGTTTAGGACACGTCGATACGTGGTAATCTAACTCATCCTTATTAATAACGTGAGTACCCTTTTTCACAATGAACGTCTTAGTCATCTGATACGGTATCGCTGGTTTTTGAATGTACGACAGGTACGACAGATTACGGGTCATCATCCTTAATAAAAAGCTGTGTGTCCAGCATGTGTCGTTTAGGACACGTCGGTACGTTGTAATCTAACTCAATTTTGTTAAAATCGTGAGTACTCTTTTTCGAAATATCGGGCTTGTACGTCGTGTGATGAGGTTCATTGTCCTAGTCATCTGATACGGTATCGCTGGTGTTTGAATGTACGATAGGTACGACAGGTCACGGGTCATCATCCATAACAAAAAGCTGTGTGTCCAGCATGTGTTGTTTTGGACAGGTCGATACGTGGAAATTTAATTCAACTTTAATAATAACAACAGTACTCTTTTTCGAAGTATCGGGCTTGTACGTCATGTGATGAGGTTCATTGTCTTAGTCATCTGATACGGTATCGCTGGTGTTTGAATGTAAGACAGGTATGACAGGTCACGGGTCATTATCCATAACAAAAAGCTGGGTGCCCAGCATGTGTCGTTTTGGACACGTTGATCCGTGGTAATCTAACTCAATTTTGTTAATAACGTGAGTACTCTTTTTCGAAATATCGGGCTCGTACGTCGTGTGATGAGGTTCATTGTCCTAGTCATCTGATACGGTATCGCTGGTGTTTGAATGTACGACAGGTTACGGGTCATCATCCATAACAAAAAGCTGTGTGTCCAGCCTGTATTGTTTTGGACACGTCGATACGTGTTAATCTAACTCATCCTTATTAATAACGTGAGTACCCTTTTTCACAATGAACGTCTTAGTCATCTGATACGGTATCGCTGGTTTTTGAATGTACGACAGGTTACGGGTCATCATCCTTAACAAAAAGCTGTGTGTCCAGCATGTGTCGTTTAGGACACGTCGATACGTGGTAATCTAACTCAGTTTTGTTAAAATCGTGAGTACTCTTTTTCGAAATATCGGGCTTGTACGTCGTGTGCTGAGGTTCATTGTCCTAGTCATCTGATACGGTATCGCTGGTGTTTGAATATACGATAGGTACGACAGGTCACGGGTCATCATCCATAACAAAAAGCTGTATGTCCAGCATGTGTTGTTTTGGACACGTCGATACTTGTTAATCTAACTCAACCTTATTAATAACGTGAGTACCCTTTCTTGAAAAACCGGGCTTGTACGTCGTATGATGAGGTTCTTTGCCTTAGTCATCTGATACGGTATCGCTGGTGTTTGAATGTACGACAGGTACGACAGGTTACGGATCATCATTCATAACAAAAAGCTGGGCGTCTAGCATATGTTGTTTTGGACACGTCGAAACGTGGTAATCTAACTCAACTTTATTAATAATAATAATATAATGTGCAAGTAACCCCCTGCCTTTTTATCGATAGATATTAATAACATTGTTCAGGCAGGGGCCATAGTCTTAACATAGTTCCTGGTAAGGTAAGGCTATGGTTTTTGTTTTCCATATATCGCAATAGTTTTTCACCAACCGGGGGTTGTCCTTGGATGCACTAGCATAGCGCGTAAAGGATTAATCGTCTGTTGGTTGGTCGGTGGGGCCTCTGCGATTTGGTTTTGGCTCCTTGTATGCCTTCCAAAGGTCTGGGATCTCAGGGATTCGAAATATACTGATACATATAATAATAATAAATTATTTATTTCAGATTCATCTTGCGATTACATCCATTTTTGTTAGTACAATGCAAGCTTACAAACTAGTGTTAGTAAAATAAAAAAAATATTAATGGCTAAACAATAAGTCCGGGTGGACCTCCTGATGATGGTGGAAAATCACTATACGACTGACTGCATGCAGCTGTATCCAGCGAGCCAGCATCGGGGAGTCCCACCACGCGCAAGATGGTGTTGGGACTGTCGCGCGTACGGCGCATGATGGCTGCGAAGCCGTCCGTGTGGGCTACCGCAAACATCGTGGAGGTGCAGCAGTGGCGCGGCAGTCCCATCAGCACCCGGAACGCGTTATTGTATTGAACGCGCAGATCGCTGTATACCTGTCCGCTGCGTATAGTTAACCCACAGGCTACGTAAGGACTATCAGTACGCTTTAAAAAGCGCAACTATGACAATCCCCGTACACCGTGAAAACCTGCGGTGCGGTGCGGTGGTGGTGTGTGTTATTAATAACGTGAGTACTCTTTTTCGAAAAATCAGGCTTGTACTACGTGTGATGAGGTTCCTTGCGGTAGTCATCTGATACGGTATCGCTGGTGTTTGAATGTACGACAGGTCACGGGTCATCTATAACAAAAAGCTGGGTATCCAGCATGTGTCGTTTTCGCATTGTACACCAGCACCGATGATACTTTTTCACTCAGTTTAGAAAGCCATTTGTTGTCGTCAAGGTGTTGGAAGGTATTGATTTCAGCGGTAAAGGTGGTAGTAGTGTAGGTTTCAGGTATCCTTGATGTACAGGGCTTGGGTAGAGGACGTGAAGTGGAGTCGTATTCCTCGAGGTTGTTGCAGACATATTTCTTTGTGTTGAATTATTTGCATTTCTTAAACTTATTTACATTGACGTACTGTGTTTTATTTTAAATTCATCACGAATCATTGCACCTATCTTGGAGTTTATTGTTTTTAATTAAGCCTTTTACGAATACTTTAAAGGCCGTTTCTTTGGTAGTTCCTATGCTCTAACGTTCAATCTGTTATTTCAGAAATTATTTTCTTTTCATGATTTTACTCTTTCAAATATCAACTCTATAGTAGTAATCCGTAACGTTTTCGTGAGGTTTTTGGATTACTAGAATTATAAGTTTAGGTGTGTTAAAGTTTTGTGTGTATTTTTGAATTAGGAATGATTTGATATCGTTCTATTTGAAAAATGGTTTAGAATAGGTATCAGAAGCTCCTATTACTGCGATTTTATCTTAAAACAATTATTTCTTGGGAAGTAGAAGCAAGTTAAAATGCGAAGTTGTAAAGTTAACAATTTCCAATTTCATTTTCCAATTCCAATTTTATTCCCAATTTATTTTTAATTTCATTTCCAACTTAATTGCTTCATATTTTTTTGGAATAGTTATTTTTATAATAAAATAATGCTGAGCATATTTAAACCGCACAGCACAAACTGGATTATTAAGGTTATCTATTAGTGTTAGTCAAAGCATATTAAAATATGTTAATAAGGTTAATGTGTAATTAGGTAATTACCTAATTAGCCATTATAATAATAATATTGTGATGTTTTTAATAAAGTATTATCAGAATTTCTCGAACATTTAGTCCATGCCTAATGGTTTTGTTATTAACTAATGTTATTGCATCTCATTAGTTAATAATTTTATTTACCAAAATGTTTCCTTTAAAAGCGGGATCATCCTTCCTGACCGTCAGTTCCTCGACAGATCTCGTTCAGTACCTTCCGTTCATAACATTCATCTTGCAAGTTTATAATCTTAAGAACACACCATGTTCATAAGCACACCAATATTGATTTCGACCCTGGTCTATTTCTTTTTCTACTCGTACTATCTGTCGCGTATTATAAAGTCCATTTAGTACGCGGGCTAGGCTATGCTAGCATTTAAGGAAGATTGTGTGACCGTCAAATAAGAATATCCACTAATGTGGCGTGTAATGGAGCTCAATGGTGACGTCAACAGTGAAGTGCAGTGCAAGTCCAACAGAGATAGATGTGATATCTATATGGTCATGTCCAAACGTAGCAACGCTGCGATTATGGTGCTTCTGAGTGATGTTCTCGTGATTCACACTGTGGCACGCAGGAACAAGTAAAGACAAAAGAAGGCCATCAAACATATGTTTGATGGCCTTCTGTAGTTGTTGTAACTACTCGCGTTGACTGCTCCTCCTACATAGTTTGTAAGACAGCAACAATTGGCAGTAAACAGATTCTGTCCCCCTAGCCAAGTTACAATCGTTTCGTTCGCGCTGAACGCCTCGAGTAGGCCACGCCTCTGATTCCTTTGTTCTGACCACGTGACTGAGCGTTGAGATGACGTCAGAACAAAGGAATCGGAGGCGTGGCCTATTCAAAGCATTCGGCGCGAACGATACGATTGTAACTTGGCTAGGGGGACTGAACAGAAACAGTAAACAGACGTCTGTTTACTTCCAATTGTTGCTGATTGTTTCTTACTTATGAGACACAAAGTAGGGCTGTGCATTACCTACTTTAAAGTGATTTTAATTTATGTTTCTTAGAATAATTAACATTTGTCTCTTTCTGTTATATGTATAACAATTTTGTTTATTGGAATCGTTTCACTTTCAAAATCCAAGTTTTCGTTTGTTTATTTGTTATTACGTCATTCAAACTTCTGAGAAGATCACAGAAAAATTTCCAAGAAAAAAATCTTGTAAAATTTATCATTCCAAACTATATTTTTATTGGTACAGATATTTAATATAGGTATAGATATTATATTAAAGATTTTATTATAATTATTTTAGACTTAACATTTTTTTATATTAATTGTTCATCGAAAATGGTTATACCTAGAATCTGTTTCCTTTAAATTATTAGGTTTTTGTGACATAAGTATTCAAAATTATGTAATTCAGATGTAAAACCACTAATAAAAATATTCACAGCTTGATTTTTTTTTGTATTTTTATTACCTATGTATTTGCCTCCCGTAATTTATGACACGTACACACGTGAAGAGACAATCTTCAACTATATTTAAATAATTCAATACTAGCTCATTATTTACCTGCTTACATGAATTTTACTCTAATAATAATACAATATGTCTAAGATTATCAATTGTCTGTTCGGAGGTCGCCGGTTGACTATTGCAAAGATTAGAGACTGTGCAGTGGTAACAAATTGAAGTCATGATACTGCTTGTTGAATACCTACGCTTGATGAAGCTTTTTTTTTTTTGAAGTTAAGTATCGAGTGTGTTTCGCATCAACTTTTATTAGACACGAGCAGACCCGGGGAACTTCGTACCGCCAACCGTCAATGAAAGTAGTATATTTTTCGATATAGTCAACTGATTGCGATAAAACAAAGCTTAAGTAATGTATCAGGTTACACACAATTTTAATATATAAAAGTTATTTATTTATTTACTTCGTCTTACATCTATCTTTACAGGTTTTTTTTTTCCCCAATGCGATAAATGCGCTTATCCTAACTTATTTCTACTAGCACCTATAACTAATTATAAACAATGCATTCCTTGTGAATTCACCCAGAGTACAACAAAATAAGTCTGTCTCATTTGCTTTTTGGTTGAGCGTGTGAAGTGCGCGCGTAAGCGGCGCCTCCCTTAAAAGGTTTGTCCGGCCGCGCGGCTCAACCAGCAGGCGCGGTCGCCGTCGTCGCCACAGGTACCTGTCGAGAACACACAGGCTCAGCTGTCCTAAAACGATTGAATTGTGCATCTTTCCTCTCAAAATTTTAAATATATATGATGTAAGTGCTAGATCCCTCCTAACCCTTAATTCGTTGTAGCCTACCATACCCAAGATAAATAGAGTAGGATACATCATCGGATACATTGGGTAAACACCGTAATATCGCATATATAAATATCTAATAAATTTATTTTGTACCTTCTCCAGCATGAGACTATATTTAGCTTCATGCGGAGACCAGATGACTGCGTTACACTCTAGTTGGCTCCTAACCAGTGCGTTATATATAATGCTATAATAGCTTTCAGATTCGTGAACCCTCGGACTGTACGAAGCATGAAACCCAGGTTCCTGAAGGCTCTTTTGCAGCTCCTCGTGACGTGATCACGAAAAGTCAAGCTGGTGTTAAAACTTACTCCCAAGTCCTTGATTTCCGCGACTCGTACCATAGGCAAACCGTCAATATGGTAGCTGCATAAGGTGGGATTATGTGCACGAGAGAAAGTGATTGTCACACACTTCGAGCTATTGAATTGCAAGAGATTTTCTTTGCTCCAGCTCACGACCCTGTCGATATCCCTCTGTAGCCTCACACAATCATCCTTGCTCCTTATTGTGAGAGATAATTTGAGATCGTCGGCAAACAACAAACAGTTAGCGTCCTGGACTACTTCTGGTAGGTCGTTTACTACCAGGAGGAACCCCAAAGGTCCCAGGTTACTGCCCTGACTCACTCCTGACCTCGTGAAATATGGATCTGACTCGTGTCCCGCATATTCCACATATTGCCGTCTATCTCTCAAATAACTGGCAAAAAACTGGAGCGAATGTGGGGTGAAACCAACACCAGCTAACTTTGTCATTATCGACTAAGTCAAATGCTTTTCTGAAATCAAAGTAAGCAGCATCCGTCTGCCCCCCACTATCCACTGTCAGCACCAGATGAGCCATGTGACAGAGAAGATTACTGGTGGTACTTCTTCCCGGTCGAAAGCCATGCTGAGCGTCTGAAAGCTGTGCGCTGACCTGTTGATATATGCTCTTGTGAATAGCAGTTTCCAGTACCTTTGCCGGCGTTGACAATACTGCAACCGGCCTAAACTCATCTACAGACTCATTTAGTTAGTCAGTTCAGTTATTTACATTGATTTCGTAAATTTTACGTGATGCGTGCACAACTAAAAACTTCTACAGATTTATTATGTATAGATGTATAGATTAAAGACGATACTGTTAATGTTATTGTTGAAACGCTTTACGCTTTGATGCTGTGCTATTCCAACAACGAGTAGATTTTTTTTTGCTTGCACTTACCCACTATCTCACCTGATGGAAAGCGATGATGTGGTCGGTTTCGAATACAATACCTGACAATTTTCAACCACAGAATTCACGGACGCATGTTTACTCGATTTATTTAATGCTGTTCCATTTTTCGACACCAAAACTTAATATTTGGGTGCTCAGAAGGAGTCTTTGATAAAACAGCGATTATTACCAAAACCTTTAATGTTCTATTTTTAATTTCATAGCACTTATCTTAGTTTCTTTGTCTGTCGTATTCAAGCATACCATTAGCTCTTTAGTATAACTTTATCAATACTTGGATACAAATACACACCTTCTGATAAACCTGACGTTTAGTATTCTATGTGAGAATCTTCTTTATTTATTTTATTTTCAGTTTCATAATCATGAATCATATCATTTTTGCATTTATGTCGTAAATTTTTAATTGTTATCCGCAGAAATATAAAATGACTGCCTATGACTACATCACAACTATAAAAAAAAACTGTCAGTTATCACGTTTAGTGTGTAAAAAGTCACATTTACTGACAAAAATAAATTACGTACGTTACGTGTCATATTAGATCGACTGTTGAAAGACTAATTGATCTAAGCGACATTTAAAAAAAAAAAAAAATTGGAACCTGACTCAAATGACGGAGAAAAATTTGCTAATTCCGAATATGTATATAACTCAATATTGGAAAAAATGTCGTTTAGATCTTTTAGCCTTTCACCCGTCGAGATAATCGTGTTGGTTTGTTCAGTATTTTTATCTACTCCCTATCCTCTCTCTCTCTTCTCTCAATCTATTTGTTAAAAAAAAAATTGAGACTTTTGGTTCCTGTATTAACTCTACTTTTCGGGCAGGGGCCATAGTCTTAACATAGTTCCTGGTAAGGTAAGGCTATGGTTTTTGTTTTCCATATATCGCAATAGTTTTTCACCAACCGGGGGTTGTCCTTGGATGCACTAGCATAGCGCGTAAAGGATTAATCGTCTGTTGGTTGGTCGGTGGGGCCTCTGCGATTTGGTTTTGGCTCCTTGTATGCCTTCCAAAGGTCTGGGATCTCAGGGATTCGAAATATACTGATACATATAATAATAATAAATTATTTATTTCAGATTCATCTTGCGATTACATCCATTTTTGTTAGTACAATGCAAGCTTACAAACTAGTGTTAGTAAAATAAAAAAAATATTAATGGCTAAACAATAAGTCCGGGTGGACCTCCTGATGATGGTGGAAAATCACTATACGACTGACTGCATGCAGCTGTATCCAGCGAGCCAGCATCGGGGAGTCCCACCACGCGCAAGATGGTGTTGGGACTGTCGCGCGTACGGCGCATGATGGCTGCGAAGCCGTCCGTGTGGGCTACCGCAAACATCGTGGAGGTGCAGCAGTGGCGCGGCAGTCCCATCAGCACCCGGAACGCGTTATTGTATTGAACGCGCAGATCGCTGTATACCTGTCCGCTGCGTATAGTTAAACCACAGGCTACGTAAGGACTATCAGTACGCTTTAAAAAGCGCAACTATGACAATCCCCGTACACCGTGAAAACCTGCGGTGCGGTGCGGTGGTGGTGTGTGTTATTAATAACGTGAGTACTCTTTTTCGAAAAATCAGGCTTGTACTACGTGTGATGAGGTTCATTGCGGTAGTCATCTGATACGGTATCGCTGGTGTTTGAATGTACGACAGGTCACGGGTCATCTATAACAAAAAGCTGGGTATCCAGCATGTGTCGTTTTCGCATTGTACACCAGCACCGATGATACTTTTTCACTCAGTTTAGAAAGCCATTTGTTGTCGTCAAGGTGTTGGAAGGTATTGATTTCAGCGGTAAAGGTGGTAGTAGTGTAGGTTTCAGGTATCCTTGATGTACAGGGCTTGGGTAGAGGACGTGAAGTGGAGTCGTATTCCTCGAGGTTGTTGCAGACATATTTCTTTGTGTTGAATTATTTGCATTTCTTAAACTTATTTACATTGACGTACTGTGTTTTATTTTAAATTCATCACGAATCATTGCACCTATCTTGGAGTTTATTGTTTTTAATTAAGCCTTTTACGAATACTTTAAAGGCCGTTTCTTTGGTAGTTCCTATGCTCTAACGTTCAATCTGTTATTTCAGAAATTATTTTCTTTTCATGATTTTACTCTTTCAAATATCAACTCTATAGTAGTAATCCGTAACGTTTTCGTGAGGTTTTTGGATTACTAGAATTATAAGTTTAGGTGTGTTAAAGTTTTGTGTGTATTTTTGAATTAGGAATGATTTGATATCGTTCTATTTGAAAAATGGTTTAGAATAGGTATCAGAAGCTCCTATTACTGCGATTTTATTTAACGAATATCTTAAAACAATTATTTCTTGGGAAGTAGAAGCAAGTTAAAATGCGAAGTTGTAAAGTTAACAATTTCCAATTTCATTTTCCAATTCCAATTTTATTCCCAATTTATTTTTAATTTCATTTCCAACTTAATTGCTTCATATTTTTTTGGAATAGTTATTTTTATAATAAAATAATGCTGAGCATATTTAAACCGCACAGCACAAACTGGATTATTAAGGTTATCTATTAGTGTTAGTCAAAGCATATTAAAATATGTTAATAAGGTTAATGTGTAATTAGGTAATTACCTAATTAGCCATTATAATAATAATATTGTGATGTTTTTAATAAAGTATTATCAGAATTTCTCGAACATTTAGTCCATGCCTAATGGTTTTGTTATTAACTAATGTTATTGCATCTCATTAGTTAATAATTTTATTTACCAAAATGTTTCCTTTAAAAGCGGGATCATCCTTCCTGACCGTCAGTTCCTCGACAGATCTCGTTCAGTACCTTCCGTTCATAACATTCATCTTGCAAGTTTATAATCTTAAGAACACACCATGTTCATAAGCACACCAATATTGATTTCGACCCTGGTCTATTTCTTTTTCTACTCGTACTATCTGTCGCGTATTATAAAGTCCATTTAGTACGCGGGCTAGGCTATGCTAGCATTTAAGGAAGATTGTGTGACCGTCAAATAAGAATATCCACTAATGTGGCGTGTAATGGAGCTCAATGGTGACGTCAACAGTGAAGTGCAGTGCAAGTCCAACAGAGATAGATGTGATATCTATATGGTCATGTCCAAACGTAGCAACGCTGCGATTATGGTGCTTCTGAGTGATGTTCTCGTGATTCACACTGTGGCACGCAGGAACAAGTAAAGACAAAAGAAGGCCATCAAACATATGTTTGATGGCCTTCTGTAGTTGTTGTAACTACTCGCGTTGACTGCTCCTCCTACATAGTTTGTAAGACAGCAACAATTGGCAGTAAACAGATTCTGTCCCCCTAGCCAAGTTACAATCGTTTCGTTCGCGCTGAACGCCTCGAGTAGGCCACGCCTCTGATTCCTTTGTTCTGACCACGTGACTGAGCGTTGAGATGACGTCAGAACAAAGGAATCGGAGGCGTGGCCTATTCAAAGCATTCGGCGCGAACGATACGATTGTAACTTGGCTAGGGGGACTGAACAGAAACAGTAAACAGACGTCTGTTTACTTCCAATTGTTGCTGATTGTTTCTTACTTATGAGACACAAAGTAGGGCTGTGCATTACCTACTTTAAAGTGATTTTAATTTATGTTTCTTAGAATAATTAACATTTGTCTCTTTCTGTTATATGTATAACAATTTTGTTTATTGGAATCGTTTCACTTTCAAAATCCAAGTTTTCGTTTGTTTATTTGTTATTACGTCATTCAAACTTCTGAGAAGATCACAGAAAAATTTCCAAGAAAAAAATCTTGTAAAATTTATCATTCCAAACTATATTTTTATTGGTACAGATATTTAATATAGGTATAGATATTATATTAAAGATTTTATTATAATTATTTTAGACTTAACATTTTTTTATATTAATTGTTCATCGAAAATGGTTATACCTAGAATCTGTTTCCTTTAAATTATTAGGTTTTTGTGACATAAGTATTCAAAATTATGTAATTCAGATGTAAAACCACTAATAAAAATATTCACAGCTTGATTTTTTTTTGTATTTTTATTACCTATGTATTTGCCTCCCGTAATTTATGACACGTACACACGTGAAGAGACAATCTTCAACTATATTTAAATAATTCAATACTAGCTCATTATTTACCTGCTTACATGAATTTTACTCTAATAATAATACAATATGTCTAAGATTATCAATTGTCTGTTCGGAGGTCGCCGGTTGACTATTGCAAAGATTAGAGACTGTGCAGTGGTAACAAATTGAAGTCATGATACTGCTTGTTGAATACCTACGCTTGATGAAGCTTTTTTTTTTTTGAAGTTAAGTATCGAGTGTGTTTCGCATCAACTTTTATTAGACACGAGCAGACCCGGGGAACTTCGTACCGCCAACCGTCAATGAAAGTAGTATATTTTTCGATATAGTCAACTGATTGCGATAAAACAAAGCTTAAGTAATGTATCAGGTTACACACAATTTTAATATATAAAAGTTATTTATTTATTTACTTCGTCTTACATCTATCTTTACAGGTTTTTTTTTTCCCCAATGCGATAAATGCGCTTATCCTAACTTATTTCTACTAGCACCTATAACTAATTATAAACAATGCATTCCTTGTGAATTCACCCAGAGTACAACAAAATAAGTCTGTCTCATTTGCTTTTTGGTTGAGCGTGTGAAGTGCGCGCGTAAGCGGCGCCTCCCTTAAAAGGTTTGTCCGGCCGCGCGGCTCAACCAGCAGGCGCGGTCGCCGTCGTCGCCACAGGTACCTGTCGAGAACACACAGGCTCAGCTGTCCTAAAACGATTGAATTGTGCATCTTTCCTCTCAAAATTTTAAATATATATGATGTAAGTGCTAGATCCCTCCTAACCCTTAATTCGTTGTAGCCTACCATACCCAAGATAAATAGAGTAGGATACATCATCGGATACATTGGGTAAACACCGTAATATCGCATATATAAATATCTAATAAATTTATTTTGTATCTTCTCCAGCATGAGACTATATTTAGCTTCATGCGGAGACCAGATGACTGCGTTACACTCTAGTTGGCTCCTAACCAGTGCGTTATATATAATGCTATAATAGCTTTCAGATTCGTGAACCCTCGGACTGTACGAAGCATGAAACCCAGGTTCCTGAAGGCTCTTTTGCAGCTCCTCGTGACGTGATCACGAAAAGTCAAGCTGGTGTTAAAACTTACTCCCAAGTCCTTGATTTCCGCGACTCGTACCATAGGCAAACCGTCAATATGGTAGCTGCATAAGGTGGGATTATGTGCACGAGAGAAAGTGATTGTCACACACTTCGAGCTATTGAATTGCAAGAGATTTTCTTTGCTCCAGCTCACGACCCTGTCGATATCCCTCTGTAGCCTCACACAATCATCCTTGCTCCTTATTGTGAGAGATAATTTGAGATCGTCGGCAAACAACAAACAGTTAGCGTCCTGGACTACTTCTGGTAGGTCGTTTACTACCAGGAGGAACCCCAAAGGTCCCAGGTTACTGCCCTGACTCACTCCTGACCTCGTGAAATATGGATCTGACTCGTGTCCCGCATATTCCACATATTGCCGTCTATCTCTCAAATAACTGGCAAAAAACTGGAGCGAATGTGGGGTGAAACCAACACCAGCTAACTTTGTCATTATCGACTAAGTCAAATGCTTTTCTGAAATCAAAGTAAGCAGCATCCGTCTGCCCCCCACTATCCACTGTCAGCACCAGATGAGCCATGTGACAGAGAAGATTACTGGTGGTACTTCTTCCCGGTCGAAAGCCATGCTGAGCGTCTGAAAGCTGTGCGCTGACCTGTTGATATATGCTCTTGTGAATAGCAGTTTCCAGTACCTTTGCCGGCGTTGACAATACTGCAACCGGCCTAAACTCATCTACAGACTCATTTAGTTAGTCAGTTCAGTTATTTACATTGATTTCGTAAATTTTACGTGATGCGTGCACAACTAAAAACTTCTACAGATTTATTATGTATAGATGTATAGATTAAAGACGATACTGTTAATGTTATTGTTGAAACGCTTTACGCTTTGATGCTGTGCTATTCCAACAACGAGTAGATTTTTTTTTGCTTGCACTTACCCACTATCTCACCTGATGGAAAGCGATGATGTGGTCGGTTTCGAATACAATACCTGACAATTTTCAACCACAGAATTCACGGACGCATGTTTACTCGATTTATTTAATGCTGTTCCATTTTTCGACACCAAAACTTAATATTTGGGTGCTCAGAAGGAGTCTTTGATAAAACAGCGATTATTACCAAAACCTTTAATGTTCTATTTTTAATTTCATAGCACTTATCTTAGTTTCTTTGTCTGTCGTATTCAAGCATACCATTAGCTCTTTAGTATAACTTTATCAATACTTGGATACAAATACACACCTTCTGATAAACCTGACGTTTAGTATTCTATGTGAGAATCTTCTTTATTTATTTTATTTTCAGTTTCATAATCATGAATCATATCATTTTTGCATTTATGTCGTAAATTTTTAATTGTTATCCGCAGAAATATAAAATGACTGCCTATGACTACATCACAACTATAAAAAAAAACTGTCAGTTATCACGTTTAGTGTGTAAAAAGTCACATTTACTGACAAAAATAAATTACGTACGTTACGTGTCATATTAGATCGACTGTTGAAAGACTAATTGATCTAAGCGACATTTAAAAAAAAAAAAAAATTGGAACCTGACTCAAATGACGGAGAAAAATTTGCTAATTCCGAATATGTATATAACTCAATATTGGAAAAAATGTCGTTTAGATCTTTTAGCCTTTCACCCGTCGAGATAATCGTGTTGGTTTGTTCAGTATTTTTATCTACTCCCTATCCTCTCTCTCTCTTCTCTCAATCTATTTGTTAAAAAAAAAATTGAGACTTTTGGTTCCTGTATTAACTCTACTTTTCTTATCTGATTTAGTGAGTTTATTTTTTCAAAAATAGGTATATCTAATTCTGCCTGTATCATATCACTAATCTTTTGGGGGGCCTAATTTCTGGAAAATTATTTAAATTTCTTTCTATTGTATTTCAAATTTCAGTTCCCTTTTTCAATTTTAATTCCAACTGCAATTTTTATTTCATTTCCAATTTAATGTCTTTATTTATTAGTTTGCTTGTATTTTAATTTATTGAATAACCAATTTCAATTTAACTAAATTTTACGTTTAATGTATTTCAAATTTAATTTTTAAGTCATTCAAATTTGCAAGTAGTATTTCTTCTGGTTTTATCTAGTCAATTATCGTTTTGGTAATGACAATAAACATTTGACTGTATGATTTTGTTTATAATGATGGTGTGAGTCATTATTTTTAGGCTCATTGAGAGATAATTGCCAGTATTGTATTAAAAAAAAAAACAGAAATTATTAAAATGTTGGACAGAAATCGTTTAAGATTGTAACTTACAGTAGCTTAAATTAATAATCTAAATGACGACTGTTGTAGTAATATTGAATAAAGAAATGTGTCTAGTATAGAATTAAATCTTTAAAATGTAATTAGGAAATCATACCTTTAAAAAAACTTAGGTAATTGATAGGTAAAGTTAATAATATTATTAAGGTGTATCAAGATTGTATTAAATATTCAAAAGGTTGTAATTAATTTTGATATTGATTGAAATAAAGGTTAATCAAATATTTTAGTTTTATAATTTAACATATATATTCAATACATGATTATTTTTATAGTCTTTGTTTTCTAAAATTATAATGTCATTTTTCATTCTTGCCTTGTACTTGTGTGTTAAATAATTGTCCTTAGTTAAACCTGATTTTAGTATGAATGATATAGTAATATAATATAATTGTGGTCAAGTGAACGAATGTTAATTTTCTTGCTTCTGTTAAGGTAGTTACTAAATTTATATTAAACTAGCACCTTGCCAGTGGCTTTGCGTGAAATTAGGTTTCTTCATACAAACTTTGAACCCCCGTTTCATCCCCTTAGGGAGTGAATTTTGGGAAATCCTATCTTAGTGCTCACTTACGTCATAAAAGGAAACTTTGTGCAAAATTTCACGTTCCTGGACTTAGTAGTTTCGGCTGTGCGTTGATATGTCAGTCAGGCAGTTTCTCCTTTTATTTATAACTAGGTTCTGCCAGCGACTTCGCCCGCGTAAAAGTCGATTTCTCCATACAAACTTCCAACCCCCTTTTACCCTGGCCCATTAGGGTCGAAGCCTACTTGGGCCACGGGTAGTATGAAAGTGAAACCCGGGGCCTTGGGATGAAGGCAAAGAAGGAACAGGAGTGGGTTTTTAGTCAGTAAAAGTCTGACAATATCTCTCGCTCCGCCCTTGAGCGCAATTTGTCATAATATGATTTTCCCACCCAATAAAAAAAAACCTTTTAAGGGTGGAGTTTCGTAAAATCCGTTCTTAGTGGAGGTCTACACCCTATAAGGAACCTAGCTGCCAAATTTAAAGTTTGTAGATGTAATGGTTTCTGATATTTCGTGATTAATCATTGAGTGGTATTTCGCTTTTAGATATTTAGACTTTTATATAGATTACCCAACTGATAAAAATCTATATGAAGCAATATTATACCCTTCAGCTCCTAAGTTATTTCCAAGTAATGTTTAACAAAAAGCAAAGTGTTTAAGTAATGTTTGTTTTGTTTAAGGTTGACTGGTAGAGAATGCCTTGTTGCATTAAGTCCGCCTATGTACCACTACTGTACATGAAGTTTAAATAAATAAATAAATAAATAAACAAACTTATAAATTCATTATAGGACACTACATTACACCAGTCATTTAAATTGAAATTATTCTCATGATTATTGTGTTGTATATTAGGTAGTAGTATAACAACTAGTCTTCTGTAATGGTATCTCTTCTTTGTCTACAATCAATATCATTGTAATGTGTACCTGTCTAGCTCTTTCACTCTGATAAGGCTATTATTCATACTAAGTTTAAGAAATAAAATATATATGCTAACTAACAAACCACTTTTCATTTCTCACTCTGCCGTCCTCTTCCTTGTTAATTTAGAAAAGTCAGACTAAATGAAAAACAAGAAAGATATTACGTTGATCCCAACGATGCCCTGATAGAGGAGGAATAGCAGACGGGCGCCTCCTTCTGCGAAGCAGTTATGCTAGCGAAAGAGGCGGCCGCAAACGTGAGGGAGCGGATATTCTCACGCCCCAGTACGGGGATCACGATCCTAATTTCCAGCCACCGCGCGGCTTGCGGACGACGATTAATGGGTAGCTCGCCGTCCGGCCTTTCGGTAATCGTCTGGACTGAGCCCGAGTCATCAACGGCACGTAGTTCTGAAGCACGTAGCTTCTGAAGCCATGGGTTGACTTCCGAAATGGAAACCCAGGATCCAGGACCGCAAGGCAAAGAAGGAACATAAGTGTGGTTTCAGTCAGTAAAAGTCTGATACGCCCTCCTGCTCAGCCTACGTAAAAATAAATATTATACATAAGTATATAATTATAACGCTGCCGTATAAAAGAAAATGTATGATTAGTTTACAAATATATGTATGTAGGTACATACATATATAAATAAGTATATTGCAAGTAGAGCTTTGTTTGGTCTCTCAATATTAAGTAGATACCCGCTCACCTCTTGTTGTTGATTTACTTTGTCCATTGACAACCTACATTGCGTTTAAACTCAATATCGGGCCTCTAAAGCACCTGTAATTGGATAAAAGTAAAGTGTACCAACGTTAACTAGATTGCCACAAAAACGACGTCACACATTAAGATCGGTATTGCGTCTGGTTGAGTCGTGTGACAATGGCGCGGCGTGCCTTTGAAGACGTCTCGCGTAACAAGTGTGGTAAGTGGTAACCAATTGGGGAGAGGGGGCAGAGTGGGGGACAATGGACGCGCACAGTAGCGGGCTTCCGTGTCACTGCAGAAGCAGCGCTTGGAACACACACAGAATACAAGTGAAGAAGGCTTAGATTGAATAGCTGTATTAGAAATGATGTAGCATTAAAATCATTGCTTTAAAACATACAATAAAGAACAAGAAGTTCTGTTTAATATTTAGAGAAAAATAGGTAAAAAATTTCCACTGACACACGGTGATCTTGCATTTTTTAGAGTTTGTCTCGAAAAAATGCAAAAGCTCCGTGTGATGAATGGACCACAGCAGCGAAGTCGAGGGGAATATGCACGGGCCCTGTGTAGTGATCCCCGTTAGCTGACGAGGGAGAAATGCATGGGTCAGGTGAGATGGGCCACAGTAGTGAATCTGAGAGAAAAATGTATGGATCCTGTGTGGTGGACTACGGTAGTGAAGCCGGAGAAAACCAACTCGATAAAAAAGTAGTGCAGGTTGCAAATCAAACAATTACCAACCCATATTTTCCCTCCTACCAGCGCGACTAATTTCCTTACGCTGGCCCTAGCGAAGCACCGTGCAGATCACACCTAAGATCCCTTCCTCATAAATCCAGCTACTACTACTACTCTTTCTCTGTCCATGCAATACGTTTGTGGAACTTCCACCTAGCATTTGTGATTTGAAAACTATTTCACTCTTTAAGACTCAAGTAAAAGAGCACTATCTTTCCTCTCTTGTGTGTTATTTTTTATTATATATTTATTTTTAGTATAGGGTACTATATAGTTATATAAATATTTTTTAGTTTAATTTAAGATTTCACAAACAATTCTTATTTTTATGTCTACATTTCTTATAATTTCTCCTTTCGCAGGTCTGCTGGAAGAATTTTTTTGAAATAAGTATTGTATGCATTTGTATAAATTTAAAGGTATCTTCTTCTGTATATATGTGTGTACATAAATTATAAAATAAATAAATTATTTTATATCCTTGCCAGAATCCACCAGAAGTGGAGAGAAGTTACCTACCCGGGATAAAAAAAAAACTAATATTATGACTAAGCTAAGTTGAAACATTAATAGGTATTTTTAAAACCATCGTTATAGATATTCTAGTCTATGGTAAACGTTGTTATTGCGACATAATAGCTTGTGGCGAGGCGCTCATAGGCCACCGTAAACAATTAGCATAATTTTAATACCTTTGACTTTGAATGCTGCCGCCTGCCGCCAGTTTAACGTAAGGTTTTAAGATTAAAAATAAAACTAAACTTAAAAGATAATTTCCAGATTGTTATCGTTTTTTTGGACTTTTTTGTAGTATTTATTTAATATTTACAGAAAAATATACACATTATTAAAACTGAAGCAACTATCATAACATAAATATAAAAATAATCCTGTCTGCCTGTTTTTTTACACTTTTACACTTTCGCGTTTAAACTCCTGAACCGATTTTATCTAAATTAGGAACAGAATAAGCAAGCCCAAGAAAGGACACAGGTTACTTTTTATCTGGTTTCGTGCGCGCAATAACCAACATTTACTCGGACATAGTCGCAGGCGTAAGCTAGTCCTATATATACCCTTAATTCCATTAAACCCCAAGCGAATGCCGGCGTTCACTCTCTCATTGTCTTTCTATTGTGTCTCAAATTAGGGTATTCGAAAGATCAATTTATTATATTATTTATTTAGAATGTTTTCATTAATCAAAAATCAAAATATTCTAAATAAATATCTTAGAATTAACGAAGTATGCCCAAAACACTGGCGACATTATCACCTTTTAAGGCAGTCCGAGGTAAAAGTAAGATCTTGGGTCACGCAAAGTGTCAGCTAGGCCTTTTTTTGTGGTCCTAGGTATTCACGCATGTACTGGGTATCCATGAAAGAAGATCTTGAGTTCAAGATAAAGTGATCTTATTGTTTGATAATAAATAATAATAATATTTATTTTCTTATCACAAATGTTACAATGAATAAGTACTTAATATTATACAATAATTTGCATGCCAAATGGTAAAATGTGGCCGAGATTTTATGTATCATAAGAACTGATTTGTATTACCCATATTTGCAAAATAAAAATTCTATTCTATTCTATTCTATTCTAATAAATGCAGACATTTATGGGAGACTGGTGCCCGTGCCCGTGTGTAACTATTAGTTTTTTATCGAATTGGTTTGTCCTTGGCTTCGCTGCCGTGGTTCACTACTGAGGCCCATCACACCTGACCTATGCATTTCTCCTTCATCAGCTAAAGTGAATCACCACACAGGGTCCCTGCGTATTCCTCTCGATTTTGCTGTAGTGGTCCGTCCATTACACGGAGTTCTTTCAGCGATATACAATCTCAAAAGCCCAAAATAATTTATGTAGTTGACCAATTGAGTTTACGGTTGCGCATGTCAACTTTGTTAAGGATGTCTTGTTTTTTTTCGTTCACTACGTAATACTATCTGCTAGGACTAAGTGTTCTCATAAAGTAAAATGGGTGAATTTACAACAAAAGGCGATTTATTCTAAACAGCCTACCAATACCTATCTAAGACCTCCTCACAATGAAACCGACTGACTACACAACAATTATATATTAACTGTACACACAATAATGCTAAGGCAAGACATATATATACAGTTTTATATACTCAACCCTAATGCTCAGTCATTGGCGAGCTTCACCGAGCATTCCCCTTCCGAGCAATTAACGGTTTTATTGCTTTCCCCATTGGTTACTTGCGAAGCTTTTGCTGCCATATACCTAAATAACATGGTTCGTAATGGCTGTGTAAGTGTGTATACATTGGTATATAGTGCTTGGTTTGAAATGGCGATAAGGAAAAAATTATAAAGATAGGTCGAAAGATTATATCGGCAAAGTGTGAAAAGCGAAATATATATAATTATATATATATTATTATTTTATTTCTTGAATTAGGAAACATTTCTTTTGAAACTACGATTGATTTGTTATTATTTTAAACAGGTACCGTCCATATATATACCTAAACTTCAAAAGTGTGTACATAATTCGCCGACACAGTATGCTTCGCATATCAATTATTTACGTAATTGGAAAAATAATAAAAACCTACCTTTTTGTATTCGCACCTCTGTCAATACACAAGTAACAACAATATATTTATGGTTGAGTTGTATAGTTCCACCTAACATGTCATCATCTTGCCTGATACAGTACAATAACAATACTCTTGACTAATATCAAATCGGATGGTTACTAAGAGAACACCACTTTTAGAAAATATTCCCAATATAAAACAAAAGATAATCATAAGCCTTTGTAGATAATACTAATGATAAAGATTACGGTCATCAAGACAATGTACAAAAACGAAAATCTCATAACTAATTAAATTCTAATTACACAAACCGTCCATATTTAATATCTCCAACGGAATGAAACATATTTTCACATGTTAAAACAATGGCTACCGACAGTTGCTCCGTATTTGCTTATCAGCCACATCAATAAATGCCTTTCTTTGAGCCGTTCAAGAACTTTATATATACAGTTTTAATTTTTATATCCGCCAAATATTCCAAGATACGTCTTTCTTAGTCAATTTTACTTATGCAAGGGTCCTGTAAGGCTGGTGATAAATTTCTAAATGAACGTATGTGGAATGTAAGTGAGTATGGTATTAGATGAGGGAGGTGATGGTCACGGGGTGAGCACCATGTGTTTCCGTTGATGGCGTTTTAATTGCAGCGGGGCAAACACTCCGCCCTTGCTCGGTCTGCGTGGCATTCACAATTTGTACCTTTTGCTTATGATTATTCAGTTAGATCATAATAATATTTAGGTAATTAAGTTAATACCTATATTTTTTTTCGATGCGAAAATTATCCAATGACATCCCCCGCACTTGGGCGGGGCGAGAAGGTATATCACACTTTTAATGACTAAAACCCTACTCCTCTGCCTTCGTTGCTTTTCATACCAGGGCCGAGTCTTCCTTTCAGAAGCAGACCCTTGGCTCCGGTAGGCTTCGACCCTGCTGAGCCCTTACGGTTTGCTGACATCTCGACGACATGGACTCGGTCCGGACGGTTACCGGACGGTCGGACGGCGAGCTAAAGTTTATACCTATATAGGTAGGTAGGTCGTATATGAATTTCTTCCATATCATTTCTTTATTTCTCTGCAAAAGACTTGTTGCTATATTTTCTCATTATATTCACAGACGAAGCTTTAATGAATGTGTTGTGTTTCAAAACGAGGGACAAGCTTTCCACACCATTATCATCACCACTGCAATTCCTGCCAGGCTGTTGCAAAAGCTACGTATCATCATCATCATCTTCCTGCCCTTGTTCCGTGTTATTTGGGTCGGCGCAACATGTTTTTTTCTTCCATTCTGCCCTGTCATTCGTCATGCTATCACTAACTTCCTTTTCTTTTCTTTCATATCACTCTTCACACAATCCATCCATCTTCAAAAGCTACGTTTGATCTTAATAATTGTATGCCTTTTCACAATTGCACAATAAGATACATTCTAAAAGTTATCGAGCATATGAACTCTTCGAACACATGTAGATTGAATTACAAATTTCTTTTAAAATGTTTCGGATATATTAAAGAAAGTGTTATAACCGTAACCAAAACTGTTGTCATAGTAAGTGTGTGCTTCTGCCAATGGCTTCTCCCACGTGGAAATATAAAATTACCCCAAGGGTACTTCTGGAATAAAAGGTATCCTATAGCCTATTCTAGGGAAACAAAAATCTTAAATCCGTTCAGACATTTGAGACACAGCGTGACGGAATAACAAACACACACACACATTCACCCTTCTTCAAACCTTCGTCTTTATAATATTACTGTGATAACACACAATTATTGACAGAGTTAAACGATACATCAGTAAAATATATTTTAACCCTTCAAATACTAACACACCTGTCTATGCATATTGTTTTGGTCAGGTTCTTTTTAGTCCAGAGCCCCCCGAATTATGTGCCTTGGGTCTTAATACTTTAAAATTCTAACAGTCAGCCATCCATCGCAAGGTGCGCGTTTGAATATGATTAGCAGCTTGTCAAAAGTGAGTTAAAGGTTTAATGTATTCTAATTTAATCAGTGAAGGGTTGAACTTATAAATTTAAAAATAATTAATGAAACTGGAATTGGCTTATAATAATTTGGTATCAATTAGTTGGGTAATGTGTGCTTTCTATTAGTTGGATAGATGGTGTTTGTAGTCGGTAGATTAACGAAATATTTATGAAGATTATTTAAGACTGAAAAAGTGAATATTATACGAAACACGAGCAGGAATGACCATTTTTGAACTATAAAAGATGTAGTGCACTAACTATAATTGTATACATATATACCTACTAAAACAAAAAAAAAACATTAGATCGCTTACTTAATTAATATCAACTAAAAACAATCTAGAATATGGTGTCAAAAAAAACCCCTTCGCATTGCTGTCGACTTATAGTGTGTCCAGTAGAACGGAACCCTTATAGGATCACTTTGTTGTCCGTGCGTCTGTCTGCCTGTCAAGACCCTTTATCTTAGGAACGCGTAAAGGTATCCACTTGAAATTAAAACTATAAGTCAAGTCTGCGGTCCCTTGATGCTGTGAAAAAATCAAACTTATAAGTAAACCAAATAAAAAGATACGATCGTTTATGTCGCAAAAAATGTATATTACGACACTCTCAAAGAAATCAAAATTTATAGGTTAATTCCCGTTGACCCAGAATCCTGAAATTTGGCATAAAGCAAGGTCTTATAGGACAGAAACTGAAAATAGTAAATTTGTTGTTACGTCACGAAAAAAAAATCGCGATTCGGAAAAGTCTTCGAAACTCCATTCAGGAATTGAACTGTTTACAAAGGTAGGTTTGTACGTAACCCTCAGGGAGCGAGTCCGACTAGCACTTGCCCAGTTTTATTTTTCTATTATTGATAGGCTCAGGTTTGACCACTATCGATGTAGTTGCACAATGGAGCAAGCTAGTAGTAGTACCTAACCCATTCTCTTTTGACTTAAGACAGCTACAACCTAAGGGAGGTTGTAGCTATTTATAAATACAGACTCCGTCATGGAATTCTAAACCTATATAAGCTATACAAATAATAATAATAATTATTATTATATAACTTTATTGCACACCATAACATAATACAGGACAAACATATCTATAAATAAGTGTACAATGGGCGGTTTTATTGCACAGGGCAATTTCTACCAGACAACCTTTGGATGGACTGAACGAAATGGAAAGATTTCGGGCTGTCAGTGTACAACAACATATAGAATATTGCAAAAATAAGAAATAATAATAAAAAAAATAATACATACCTAAATAAAAAAATAACAAATAATATAATAATAAATATCAAAAATAATTACAATTTAGAAAGGAGAAGAAAAAACTAAAGTGATAGATAATGCTCCTTCACCATTTTTTTTTTACGTTGGTAGCGTTTGGGCACGCCTCACTTCTATGGGTAATGCATTCCACAAACGAGCTGCTTGTATCGTAAAAGATCTATCAAAGAACGAAGTGGAATGCATATGAATACTAAGTTTTAGATTTTCCGATGACCTCAAGGATCTAGAATGTGTGTCACAGAGGAACTGAAAGCGAATCTGAACTAAATTAATCTGTTCCCAAAACCTTTTGTGCGTATAGGTGAAATGTCGACTGGTGGTGAATCGCCGTACAACAGACGGTCAAGTGGTCTGGTATCAAGATGGTCATTAATCGTTACGGTTTCACCTCAGAAAGTTGAAGTAGGGCGGAATTGGCTTTTTTTAGCGGAGAAATAATAATAATCTGACATTTATTACAAAAGTCCATAAATTGTTAGAAACCTTATACCTAAAGCTATTGACACGCATGGGTTTTAGCAGCATTGAACTTGACGTAATTGCTAAGTGAAATAATTCGAGCCTTTTATTTATTGATAAGACTAACCAAATATGAAATAAAGACTAAATACACCACAAATACCTAAATGCTATTCTTTACAATAAAAAAAATAACATTATCTTTTAAATTACAATCGATAAAACTTGTAATCACTTAGAAAGATCACAAAAACATGAAATATATACTTTTAGTCCGAGCTAATTGTATCAATGATAACAAAGCCAAACAATTTACAATATCTATTAGCATATACTTAAGTGTTTCGGATCGATGAAAAGAATGAGTACTGATATGCGATGGAGATAATGATAAGCCACCCTTACAGTACAATGTCCAACTGTCCTAAACGTGGGGGTGCTAAATCGTCCCGACAACTTATTAACATATTAGTTTAACATTGTTTTGCATAAAGTTGTCTTGTAAATAAATGAACGTTTTGTTTGATTTCTGCTGTAAAATTTTTAATGATCACGATCATTTGTGTGTCACACATGTCTTATAAAGTTGGGCGTGAAGCTTAATAAAGTTTCCGAACTTCAAAAGCTGGTTAAAATACATTTTCCTACCTAACATTTTCCTAAATATGTTTTATTTAGAGGTGGGAATTCATTCAATGACTTCTCTCGCTCTACAGTGAAACAGTAGAGCGTGTAAGACTTTTAGTGACGTTGTAGGGGAGGTTAGCTCATAGCGGCCGTAGAAGGTAAAGCGGCCACGATTCATATTTCAGTTATTTGTAATGATAGAGTGATCTTATCACTCTGGCGCATAGTAAGCATCCTGCCCCGCCCCGTGCAGTATTATGATGGCGATAGGTGTAGGCTGGTGGCACGTGCAACAACAATATTTGTGTAGCTACGACACAAATATTGTTGTTGCACGTGTTGTTAAAAAAAAAAGCCAAGATAAGTTCATCATGTTTTGATTAATTTTCTAAATATTTAAAATCTTCTATTATATTGGTGTGGATACTTATTTATTTAGCTTTGTCTGTGTAGTATTAATTCAGGAATATGATAAAAAAGCAAGAGAAAATAATGTTTTAAAAAAATTGTTGGTCTAAAGGCAAAGCGGACCGGGCAAAGCGGCCTGCTGATCGCTTTACCCTTATGATGTTTTTTGAACTCAAAGTTAAGGTGGTTGCTTTGAGCTAGCCTCTCCTATGCGTTCTGGGACCATGGGCTTCCTTTTCAGAAACTCCTCGTGGCTCTAGCAGGCATCGGCCCTACTGGGTCCCTTATTGATTTATTTTACACTAAAATCTTGTTAAAGTCATCTTTATTTTATTGTAGAAATAGGACAGTATTAACGCGTGCCATGTTGTTAAATCCACTAACAACGTGTTGTTTCGTTGAGATCGATATATAATTGGACGAGCAAATGGATTAGCTATCAATTATATTTTCCCATCAATTAATTTACATAAATAAGTACCTAGTATGAGTGTGATTACGTGACAAGCCATGCATCGTAGTATCACATGCCACGCTGAAATTCTCGACATTTCAATGACATTTTATTATGAAAACGGCAACAACATTGAATTGTCTCGCATTGTCACCTCACAAATTGTTGAACGTAAACATGTGCGAGTTCTGTGTGCAATGTTCGTGTTTCCTCATCAAGATAGGGAGCGCAGTCAATTGTTGGAAGTGCACTTCGTTGTTGCCGAGGTAAATACACACTCCGAACGGTAATTTTCCTATGACGCGCGTGTTTTACGACGCGATCTGTTTTGTTCAACACGCGAACAGATACCACCAGCTATTAATGTCGTACTCACACATTTTATCTGAACATTCTCAATTAACAGCGTAGGATAAACTCTTCGTTACTCTTGAATGACAATGACCTTTTCTCTACGAATAAAAGATGTAGTTTGATGGACACTCTTTATTTACAAATATATTTTTTACATGAGGCTTATAATGTCATGGTCTGACAGCAGATAATATTATTGTAGATCCAAAGATAAAGTCTTTTATACTAAAATCCTAAACGAACAGCTTACATGAATAATTTAGATAAATACACATCTTGAACACACGTAACATATTGACGATAAGCCTCTATAAAACGAAAGGAGTAGCAAGCATGATCGGGATATTTATCATGCAAAATCGTATAACGTGTCTCACCCTTCCCTCAAGTATTGAAAAGTCAGTAAATTAATAGCTATAAAGCTCCATCATATGCAAATCGTGGCATCCCCTTGGCTTAGCGTATCTAGCACATCACGGCTCCCATCGTACGTCTTGTTTAAAATTCGTTCCCCGCGACTCTGATATGCAAATGGCGGGCGACATTCGAATACAAAAAGCTCGAGCGCGGTGGCAGCGAGTAAATCAATCGATCAACGCCGGATATACTCGTAGGAATACGTCTTCATTGTGTTCATTAGCGTCGTCGAGAGCCGCGAGCGACCCGGCGGCCGCACCTGCCTCACTATGTCCCGCATTCCGCAAAAAGCCCACGAAATTAAACACCCCTGCCGTTTAGTAAAATGATCTTGTTGTTACAGAAATAATGTTTTTAAGTGATCCGTTTGATCGAGTGATGTATGATCACATGTTTTGTATTGATCGTCGCGGAGTGCAGACATTTCACAAATTGCTTACGTCATGTCATCAGTTTATTACAATGACTCATTTGTATGCAGATTATCCAAATATTATTCATGTGAAATACATTGTTAATGCAAAAATATCGCACAATAAGTACCAATTTATCGTGTTAGTAGATGTACTTGTTGTTTTTGGTGTATGTATTGTGTTGCACTGTTAAAGGACACTTTCTACTTTTCCCTTTTTTTAAGGTTTCTTATCGAATATTTAGTTTAACGTCCCCACATAGGAGTTACTCTTATATCGTGGATGCGTTCACAAAGATTTAAACTCACATACACAAGACAACCAGACCCAGAAAATCGCTCAACCAATGCGCCAATCATGCCCTCTATTATGATACAGCAAATAAATTGACTACACAGTTATATGTGTTAATCTTCTATCAGCCGAACGATTTCTATTTAATTATCTATCCATCGATTCAACAACTGCGATTTTTACCGAAATGAAAGTAGAAAGTATCAAAATACGGTTAATTTAATGAAATAACACTAGTTATATCATTAGATAATTATCGGAAAAGGACACGCATTCACCGAAGTTTTTTCCTCACTTTCAATAAGTTGAGGTGCTTTAGAGGCGTAGAAAAAACACAATGCTATTCGATTGAAAGCCGTTACGAGCTATTATGCTATTAAGCACCCTAATTACAGATCAAACGCTGGAACCACAAAGGCTTCATCTCGCATCGCATTTTCGACTTTTGTGTCGTAAAATTCATGGTGGACGAGGGACTGTATTTAAGCGGTTTTTTAAATTACTTATTAAGTCCCGTTTGCTGGTGCTATTTGTGTGACAATGGGAAGATTCGACTGTTTACTGAACGCAATGAGATCGAGGTGATGTCAGAAGGTGGTGCCCAATGAGTCCGGATAGGGTAAATGTTTTTAGTTTTTCATTGAAAGGCACTGTGCAATAATAATGAGGTATCACCAATGAAATTGTCGTTTTATGAAACTGTACATTTTGTACTTTTTTTTTCGTTGGAAAAATCATCTTATGACATCCCCCGCTCTTGGGCGGAGTATCATAGCACAAGTATAGGAAAAAATTTGAAAACTGAATTTGTAGTTACGGAACAATTTTTTTTTTCTGTTCCAAAAAATCTGCGTAACTTAATTTGGGAATTGGTTTTTATAGGTAAGTTTGTACGGAACCCTCAGTACGCGAGTCCGACTCGCACTAGCCCAGTTTTTTTTAGGAATATGACCTCTGTCTTAAGCGGTATCAACGTTTCATTAATGACGTATTCGCTTTCGTATGGGAAATTTCACCTCACAAATTATTTCTCTTCTACGAACGGTTACGGGATAAAATTCTAAAACGAAAACTATTAAACCAATAACATAATTAATATAGTGCGTTTCTCAGTTGTTAGTTTTATGTATTATTTAGGGTATGTGGTCCAGCTATGAACCAGGTAAATTTCAAAGTCATGTAACTTTTTTATTTAATAACCTATGCAATCTCGATTTTGCACTCAAGAATTTATCGATAGAGTTTGGATTGGCATTTAAGATTTTTTGATATCTTTGATACATTTTCAGTAAAAAACGATTTACAAAATAATGGGAATTGGTTCACAGTATACCGCTGGGTGTACTCATTGAACCAGGCTATTTTTAACCATGAACCATCGTAAACATACCCAAATCTCCTGCTCCTCCCAAGAGCGGGGGATATCATTAGATGATTTTCTCACCCGAAAAAAAAAGTGTGATGTAATAAAAGTTTTTATTAAATAGGAATTACTAATAGGAACATGGTACAGATAACTAAATAACACCCTTGCATCAAGCCTTGTCTGTATTTTTACTTAGAATTATGTAATCATTTCTTAAGATCAAATTTATTAATTGTTTATTCTTATTAGCTGTGATTTAGTAACTGTAGTATTATTTTTTATTTTCTAATATTTTATTATTTTTTCTTATTCTTCAAAATAATCTTTCAACGCGTTTTCTTGTTCTTGTGCAATAATATTTGGTAATTCGGTAATTCGGTGGTAATTCGGTGTCAATCGATTTTTCCACTGCAATATTTAAGTTTTTACAAACATAACAATGTAGGGTAGAATAAGCAATGTAAAATAACACCATTTCTGTGCGAACACAGGGCTTTTAACACATTTTCAGATAAGTGTTCGCCTTTTTTCATGACGCTCCAGTCGCATTCAAAAGTAAGTAAGTATAATTGTAGCGATACAAACAAGTAAATTAAAATTTATTTCATCCCATTTTCGATAAAAAATAAGTAAATAATTCAGAGTTACTATGAGATGTTGCATTATGAACGTAGTGATAGTACTTAATGAACCATGGTTCATTGTAGGACATAGAGAAATGGTTCGATGAACGACATAGGACACTTTTTAAACTAACATTTAATTAATCCTATAAAATAAAGTCGTAGGATACTGAGCAATCATGAAATAAATAACGATAATAGATAATGATGTGACTAAGTAAGAACCGTTAAGTTAAATAAGAAAATTATAATAAAAAATTAAAACCAACAGAAAACATCCACTTTTTTGTTTGTTTTTAGAAATTTCACCACCACGTGCGTATTCTTTACAGCAAGTCAGAGTGAACTGGGTGGCGAAGGAGTGGTACATACGCATCTCTTTTGGTTGAATTAATGTAGAGTGGCAACGTCTCGTTTTTGAAATTTGGCGGTGGTTCAATGAATCTGCCTGGCTCACAGCAGGACAAGTTAGTGACGTCATTGATATTTCATTCCTTTTGAAATGCATTGTTTCCACGTAGAAACTCATAATAAGAAAAAACGATTTTATTTGGGTTTTCCTTTTTGTAAATATCCGATTTTAGCGAAAAAAATAACCACAAAAAAAAAAATAACATAAAATTAGGTTTTTGTTTGTTCCAAACAAAAACCTAATTTGAAATCCGAATAACATGCTTTACCGAATATGTTCCTTCGCATATGTTCTCAAATCAAAACAATAATTACTTCAATAATAGCGGATAACCTGTCCCGGAAAGGAGTACGAAACATATTAAATCCAACATGTTGTAAAAATGTTTCAAAGTTCGAAAAAAACTTAACGGAACAAAGAGCAAATATTCCTTACATTATCCATTGTACTGTTTTCATTTCACATTATTAGCCCAATTCAGATCATAAACCACAAGCCACAGATACTTTTAAACATTTTTGTTTTGATTTTTGCGCTCATTTTTAGGGTTCCGTACCCAAATGGTAAAACGGGACCCTAATAATAAGACTCCGCTGTTCGTCCGTCTGTCTGTCCGTGTCTGTCACCAGGTTGTATCTCGTGAACTGTGATAGTTAGACAGTTGAAATTTTCGTAGATGATGTATTTCTTTTGCTATAACCAAAAATACTAAAAAAAAAATACATTTAAGAAGACTCCCGTGCAACATTCATGACTTTTTTCCGTTTTTATGGATAAATGGTATGGAACCCTTCCTGTTGAAGTCCGACTCGCACTTATATTTTTCTTGTTATTTTTCAGTTCCCACGTAAGCTGGCAAGCTGTTCCCAAACCTTGGGTTTTGTTCTGGACGTTAATTATTCAAGGTGCGTCAGAGGCTCATAACTGAGTGTTAATTTTTCGTTTAAATAAGTACTGTGACAAAATAATGATTCGTAACTGACTTCTATTGTTTGTTTTTTGGCGTTGATACAAGATTGGTGGATACGACAATATTTTTTTTGGCGTTGTTGTTGATAAAGACTTCTTGTGGTTATCTACTTACTTATGTCTGTGAAACCACTACTCGTATGTTTATATATTACTAGCTTTTACCCGCAACTTCACTTGCGTAAATAAAATATAGCCTGTCAGTTAGGAATAAAGCAGCTTTCTATTATTGCAATCGGACCAGTACTTTCAGAGATTACCTATTCCTACAAACAAAAAAACATAGTTTAACTCTTTATGATATTAGTGTATTTTTAAAGACAATGCTAAGTAATTAGTCAAATATCTCTGTTCTCGTCCTTAACGGAGTAATTTCAGTTATTATAAGCTGGAGTGTGCGGATTAAGCATTTAAATGTTGTACTTAGTTATTTTTTCACATGCGCAGCAACTTTCAATGTGACGCTGTTATAGCAGACCCAACAAGATCGAGCGACCTAATGAGCCTGGCATAACAATACTACCGGGTGTTGTTATGCCAGGCGACGAAGATAGTTTTGCGAAAAAAGTTTTTTGATGTATGTGATACTGGCCAGTTATAATTTATTTTTATGTATGAGACACTGGCCAGTTATCTTTTTTTATGTATGAGGCACTGGCCAGTTAAATTTATTTCATCATCTCCCTAACCTTTTCCCCTTTGATTATATGCTTGTCTAGATGCCACATTGACCGTACTAAACGCCCCAAATAAAGTCTACTAAAATTGGTAGACTCGCTTCTCCCTTACGTCAGTGTCATTTGAAACAACTAAGGATCACGAAAAATAATTAATTATTTGGTTACTAATTATGCCGGTGCTGTCAGACTGTGCCGTAATTATGTGGGAAAACAATGTAATAACACTAAGATCACTTTTCATCGGTAAATTTTGTTATTTAACCACTATTATTATAGAAAACACGATTTTTTATTTCGTTTTTTTTTTGTATGTTATTCCAATTAGCTAGTGTTGTCAGTTTATTACTAAGGAGATTTGGCGAAACTATGGGAGACAAAATACAATATCATTACATCATCTTTCGATCAGGAGAACATTATTATTTTAAAAATTACATTATTTATTTGATCAGTAAATGATAACTTATCTATACCTACAAAAAAAAAAAACATGAAAACCATGACGTCATGCACTAAGTATTTTTTTTTTTAGTTTTTCTAATATTTTGGGTTTCAGATTTTTGCTGGATTGGGCCTGTTTGGTGCTTACATCGAACTTTATAATTTTTTATTTGTGGTTTTTTGTAATTACATGTAACTGGAGTATTGTGTGTCTTTAAGTCTGTGCTAAATAAATGTATTTTCTTTATTTCTTTAATCTACAAAATAATTATTTCATTCAACCTATTTTGTTAAACTTTCGTCATAATAAATAATGGAGAAAAGGAAAGTTAATAATTTTGAGCAGGCATCCCTCAACACGCACACCTTGACAGTTTGACGACAATAAGTACACGTGCGGTACTCACACATGTCACGCAATTTGGGGACAGTTTTAGCGCGTCGTATGTTTGCATTGCTCTATCTAGACAAGTTTATAATCAAAGCTTTTCCCAACTAGCTTGGGATTGGCTTCCAGTATAACTAGATGCAGCTGAATGTATTTTACATGGAGCGATCATTTTATCAGAACTCCACAACCCAGTGTGCTGGGCAATATGATACTCCTTGGATAAACTGATGGTCAGACTACCTGTAACGACTGTCAAAGATCTACGAATGACAACCGGGGCCAACGGCTTTACTTTGTTTTTTTTTTAAACTTAGAAAAGTACATATGAATTCAAAAATTCACATTGTTACTTGCGGAACCCGTAACATCTTGCATGAGAGGCATGAGTTATCTGTAGTGTTTACAAAACTTTGTGTGGACACTGGAGAAAAATTCTTTGAGAAGATTTAGTTTAAAAATAAGTAACCCATAGAAAAAGTTTTTTAGTTTCGTAAAATTATCAAAGTGTGCCACTATAAATGACAACAATGTAGATAAAAACTATAGCCAAATATTTTGCTACAACAAAAGAAGAAATTTATCTATTTGATTTTATAATAATTTGAAGTTCACATAAGACACCTACGAGTTACCAATTGCATTTATATTAAATTGAGTAGAAAGTAAAATTCTATTTTCATTTCCTAATAAACGAAACCATTGAAACTCTACTGGATCGTTTTAAAATCCAAAATACTGTTTTGTTTCAGTAAATTTCTTATAAAATGTTGTCCAAAATGGTTAAGGTCGTAAAATCCAAGCAAACGACACCAAACTACGGTTGTTTAGAAAATAAACCTTATTAAGGCGCGTTATCGCACCATAGCTACGTGTAGCGTATTTACGACCATATATAAGCCTTAAATCGGAGCACAAGCGGGTAAGCCATAAACGTAGTCAACCGTCCATTTTCCCGCTATCGCGACTACAGGCGGCCAACACGCAGACCTCGCTGACCACAGCCAAAATAAGAGTCACAACCACCTCACCTTGCTCAACAACAATCAAACTTGCATACCTCAAAGTATGGTCGATTTTCCAATAACATGTCAAGTGGCGTATAAGGATGTTCGTCGGGCAAGTGGTCTATTAGCATAACGACCCGCGCGCCCCTTAACGCCGCATGCTTGGTCACGCTGCCCCCTGACGTTGGTCGCAATTTCCACAGCGGGACTTTTCGTGAAAAGTGGCGCGACGCTACCTACGTTTTATTTTAATGAACATTATAAAATAATGGCATACAAATGGGAAATTACACGACTAGGTATAAGAGAACGTAAGAGTTCGTTCTTTTATTTTACTAAAGACGTATTAGAACTATAAGGGGCGTAATAATTACTTATAATTTCATCGTAGGAAAACAATTACGATGTTCGAAAATAATTACAATAAACCTCTTCAGTTAATCATTATTTAGACGTAGGTAATTCTAATGTTTCTGAACTGTATTCTTTTGTTTCAAGTATTGTTACGTCATTCCTTATTATAAAGAAAAAATATCGACATTAACTTAACTAAGATATCATCAAAATATTACTTATACATTCATGCTTGGCATATCACCCCAAAAATACATACATCAAGCCGTGTCGCGGGTGAAACTTGCTTTTCACGTAAATCCAATTTGTGCGGTTCGTCCGAAAGGGCGAGTCGTGGCTGGCTGTAATTATTCACGTGTTATGACATCTCATTTGCATATAATCGGTGAGCCAGTCCCCGATGCGTGAGGCAAGAAAGGCAGCGGAGGCGAGCGGCAACCGTAGGCCATTCACACGAACGCGAAGGCCTATCTTGATCGACGCCGGCCTATGAAAAAGCGGCCACTAATTAAAAAATAAACTGTAGCTAAGATCGTACGTAAATACACGGAAGCCGCCGGAAGAGATTTGCTTTCACGTACTTCTATTAGTTACGAAACTCAAATGAATGTTGGTAATTATATAGAAAACCTATGGAATATGTAGCGTTCGATATGCATCAAAGTGGCTCGACTAATTCGTCGGCAATTAGTTTTGTTTTTGGAATGTTTAATTTTGATGATTACTTAATTGGTTTTGTGCGAGTACATTAATAGTTATTTTAATTCAATCAATTTTAATTGATACCATCACGCAAGTTTATTTCGTATTATTGGACTGGTCTCTGGTAGCACTTCCTTAATTTAACCAAATATGTGATATACTTTCGTAGCCCTGTAATCAAAATATAAGACAGTCTCATCTTTTGTATGTGATATAAAATTTCAGTAGTATGTCCATATTAGCTTAATCATCGAAGCAACAAATCATTTTGATTACATTTTTTATTCGCACTCAGTGCACGCACTTATGCACGGTATGCGTTCGGTAGCAGAGTAAAGTGTTTTTGTTACAAGAAATGTAATGTTTGGACTAACTGATAGATGTTTGGTTTTTAAATAATTTCTGTATGGAAAACGGTTTTAAAGATTTAAAAGCACACAGTTATTATGGAAGAGTGTTGTTGAAAACCTTCAGAAAATTGTTATGAATTTGAAGGCATTAATGTAAAAGGCACTGAAGATAAAAGAAAAACAAAGACTTTAATACGAAATATCTTAAAACAGCATGCACAAAAATCACTTCATCGAAGTTTCGTCAGCGTGAATAAAATATTCCGTCCGGAACATCAACAAAAACTCACCTCGCTCTCACTTATCTGCAAATCTGATCTAAAATCGAACAGACGGACTGCGCTAACAGTTCACAATGTAAATGATGAGACGAGAGGCAATTTCCCGTACAATGGCCAGCAATTGGAAAGCGTGGTGTGATGTGTGTGTGAGCGGAGTAGCTGCGTATTTGCATGACCTGCATCGTTTAGCAGTATCTATGCATATCGCCAGCCCATTGTGCCCGCCCGGACCGCGAAGCGAGCAAAATCGCCTCCTTTATTTGCGAAATGGTGTACACTTGTACAGATACAGACAATGTTTTTGTTGCAGTCAAAGTGGATCTGGGTTCGGTTTGGCCGGACCTGCGACACCTGAGCTGCACATTGCTGAAATTCCTGAATATGTGGGTGGCCATTAAGTGAAACTGGTGCAATTTGTCAATGGAATGCACTTATGCAAATTATCTTGTTGTGAACTTAATTATTATATCTAGCCTTTAAAATCAGTTTTGTTGCATTGAAATCGAACTAGGTACTTCAATTGCAAAATTTGTCTAGTCGCATTTTAACACCATCATCTTGCTATCCTTTTTTCAATTAGCTTGGGCTTCAAAGATTCAAAGCATTTTATTTCAAATAAACCATTTACTGGCACTTTTGAAATGTCAAGAAGTCAGTCAGAAAAAAAAAGATGCTAATTGCACATTCCAAAGCGTAGATCTCTATGGAGAAGAATGTGCAAGAAACTCCATGGATCAGACCTCCACCACAGTATAAATATATGGAACATGGGAGTCTCGTCGATGTGTATGTTTGTGCGAGTGAGCCGTTTCGAACATTTGTAGGTAGTTTCCGTACTGTTCCATATCTATACTGTGCCTCCACAACCAGTTACTGGGTTTGTCTATACTAACATAATTTCATTCAGCTGTAATATTTTTGTCCACTCCATTTATTAGAATAGGGATGCCATACATGAAACTCACAAACATACCTACATTCGTAAAAATCAGGACTCAAAAACTTATCAACGTTTCGCTCAACTGTACCAGTCCTATCGCAGTAGCAAAAAAACACGTGCAAAAACTGCAGTTTCCAACTGTACTTTGCAGTTTGAACATTACCCAGTACTTTGGTTTCAGGTTAGACTAACGTCTCATGTCTGTGGAGAGCGTATGTGAAATGACGATTAAGAACAGTTTAAAGTAGCTTTTGTTTGATCTCGAAGCAGATAACGGCGGCCATTGTGGCTGGCAACACTGCCTTCTTTCAAACGGTATTTAGCTGAATAGTGAACACATTCCTTGTGTTTGATCTGTTTATTATATCAGAAATTATTGTGTAAAAAACACTAGTTGAATACAAATGAATGTGACCATTGTCTTGCAGGGCGGAAATATTTTTAGTATCTATACAATGTAGGGCATGTTATTAAATATTTGTGTATTGCAGTACAATTAAAACTATCGTAAGAATAAATTAATAGCTTCTGGCAGCTTGTTCAGGATTAAAAATGAAACCCTAATAAGACGTTTTATCTAGTTTTGTTTCTAAGTCTTACATAGAACAATGTCTGTAAATATTTAACGTAAGTAAATAAGTATTTAACGAATATTTTCAAAATTTTCCGACGGCAAATGTATGACCTACTGAAATTTGATTTCAGGAATGTTAGTCTTTTTACGAACTTCCTTTTTTACTGTAAAGTTAATAAAGAGGTTACAAACAGTGGATGTGCACATTCGTATGCATACGTAAGTATAGCATGTAGGCTCTTACACACAAAGAACAATGAGTTTCTCCCCGGCAATCGACTACAGATTTCACAAAACATTCGACGTTGCGTCTATTATAAATTTTGGAGCTTAATTTAACTTGCTACTATCTATTGTCAGTTTTCGGTTCTCACCGTCATTTAATTACCTAACGTTCATAATTAGCGGCTCATAATTGAATTGAAAGGATAATGAGAGGCTATACGTCGTCTTTTCTCAATAATAGATAACATCCGATAAAGCAGCGTTTAAACTATTTACAATTGATATTTCGACAATGTAGGACGGTCGTTACGTTTTAGTATTTCACTGGCACATTCCCATGGACGGTGGACAACCTGTAATTAGACGGAGGCATATGGCAATTGATTTCCGTTATTAAACTTGGTAATTTGTATATCGGCTCGGTCGGTGCGGTTCTCGGCATAATGGGGTTAGGTACATAGGATTGTTATTTACATAGCAGGCTGGGCGTCAGTTGTGGACGTTTTTTTCTGTTAATGTATGTAAATGGGAAGCAATTAGGCGAGTTAAAACACGGGGTAGGCAGTCTAGGCAAGTGCGCCTCGCGCCCCTTCCGAGCGCCGCCATATGTTAGGGGCGGGCGGCAAGCGGCCACATATAGCGTGTTACTAAACTTTCATTTATTTTACAGTCACATACAATAAAATGTTTTAATTGTATCTAAACTATGCTTGTAAATAATAGCCTTCTTGAAGTATTTTTTCTATTTACCATTTCAGACTTTGAAGGTACAGCTTTTTTATTGATCGTTTAAATAAGTCAAGAAAACTAGTGGTTGACGATAGAGCACGCTTCCCTACGATGAAACCTATTCTTTTTTTGATAAAAAATCCCCAGGTCCAATGCATACTCCTCAAAATTTAAGTGATAGAAAACCGGTGATGGTCTGAAAACTTTAAGCTGATGTTCAAGGAACCTTTGAATCGACCCGCACATCGTTGCCAAGAACCTGGGTTTCCCTTTCAGTAGCCAAGCCATGGTCCCAGCAGGCTTCGGTCTTGCTAGGCCCCTTGGGTTTGGTGACATCTCTTGGAGACGCGCGTGGAACACTACGCGCTGTCGACGACTCGGGCTCGGTTACAGGACGGCTGGACGGCGAGCTACCCATTACTCATGATCCACAAGCACACGCCTAAGGTGGCTGTAAATTAGGGTCGGAATCCCGGTGGCTAGATGGTGGGCGTAAGGAAGTCCGTTCCCTTACGCGTGTGGCCGCCTCCTTCGCTAGCATTACTGCTTCGCAGAAGGAGGCGACCACATGCCATTCCTTCTCTTTCCGTACAATAGCCTGTACCAAGGCCCGATGCAAGAGGTCGCCGCCGCCGATTGCCCCCACGAGGACACGGTGGTCTTCCGCCCCAGCGGGGCCCACCGTATGCTCCACCGTGTCCATGTGTGTGTCACTCGGGCGTTTCTTCCACACAAATCAGGTGTGGTGGAACCTTACCATGTCCGATGAGGACCTGCGTCATGTGGAAGATGAGGACACCGTGACGTCTCTCCAGCCACTCCTCAAAGAGGGGACTGACCAACCTGATTACGGCGTGTCCAGCACTGGGTTGCGACAGTCGCTGTTGTCATATCGCCATGAGAACCCGCCGAAACTCTGTCCGCCATGCCGCGACTTGTAGCGGCACCGGAGTTTCGCCCCAGTGTTGCATCTCCGTGCGTGTAAGTAGTACTTTTGCCTCCAGATCCCATGGCGAGAGGCCAGCAAGGAGGCGCTTGATATACGTTGAGAAGCTGTTCTAGTAAGTTTTTTTTATTATTGGTATTTGATTTGATGATTGTTTATTAAAATTAACATAATTCTCAGGAACCAGTTTAAAAATAAGCTGTTAAGTACAAATATGATTGCTTTTACATAAAGGTGTAATGGTATTGGTATCATATCATAAGACGATTTAAAAAAAAATATTAATATTAGAATTTTTCTTTTTGCCTTGACACTATGTATCGCATGCGTTGTAATTATTATTATTCATTTATTTCGAGTTACAAGATTCATTTTAAGCACAAAGGTACATTGCAAATAAATTAAATTGAATTGTACTAAATTGCACAAAATTTAAAACATTAAATAAAATTGCATTAAATTATAATATATTTATTTATTAAATTGTAATAAATAGGGAGGAGAACGCTGTCGACTGTGTCAAAGTTCATACTATTAAAGTCGTCAGCGTTGCTATCAATTCTATGAAAAATTTTTGATTAAGTTAAGTATGTGTAATTGAATATGTTGTTGAATAAATTATTATTAATTTTGGTAACTAATTACATAGCTTACATTTTAGCGTGTATTTGTTTAGTGTATAAATACTGCCCCCCTAGCCAAGTTACAATCGTGTCGTTCGCGCCGAACGCCTCGAATAGGCCACGCCTCCGATTCCTTTGTTCTGACGTCATCTCAACGCTCAGTCACGTGGTCAGAACAAAGGCATCGGAGGCGTGGCCTACTCGAGGCGTTCGGCGCGAACGACACGATTGTAACTTGGCTAGGGGGCTGATCAGATGTTGAATCTTGCTGTAAGTGCGAGCGCTTAAGAAAACTGATTCTATATGATTTAATTTAGATAATTAAGTCTATTTTTTTTCTCTAAATTATTTATACACACTGCGTATACATATCTCATTTAACTCTCCTGTCGCAGGTCTGCTGGAAGAAAATTCGTTAGGAACAAGTAGGACCTTTGTACTCTTCTTTTATCTGTATTTGTTTTTTTCGATTTTAAGTGTTTGTGTTAGTGTACATAAATAAATAAATAAACTGTGAAAGCAGTCCAATAATGTAGGGAATTACTGACTGCATTACCTCGACGTCTAAGAAGGATTTTTAAGTCTAGTGGAAAGCATGGAATGACAGCGTGTTTAAATGAACAGTGAGGATTTGGTATTCCGAATAGTACTGGGAAGAAGGGTAATCTCTATGTTTAAAATGGATAGCCAAAAATTGCCCTTTGTGCAAATTGTGTCTCCATACAGGAATACAATATGTGAGAATTGATGCACATAAACTCTGATAAGTTAAGGACAAGGGATCTGCAGTGTGTCAAGGAGCTAAGCTTTGAACGGAGTTAAATAAGTTTCCTTGTTCGTGCTCGAGAACAAGGAAAGTTTTGCATCAATTTACACTTCAAGGTATCTGACAACTGGGAATAAAGAAAGAGCCAGACAGCGACAGAAGTCGTGACCTAAGCAACAGTGGGCTTTTACTATACTGGATTCAGCTGGTGAAGGGACTGAGTGGGCAGCGAGAAACGTAGTAACTTAGTCTTATCGGTACTAAGAGTAAAAAAGTTAGCTGAGGACCATTATGTCACAAGGCAGAGGAGTATTCCTTTTTATTTTTAACTTTATCCCAATCAGTATCATAGACGATAAGTGCAGTGCGTCTGCATATGACGTACAGTTTGGGATAGACATTTTGCACAAGTAATTTATGTATTCCTATTAGGAATAAGGTTGTACTTTATATATTTCCTTGTAGAACGCCGTAACCGATAAATTCATTTTTACTGATAAGATAATTATTTTTTAGGCATTGGGATCGTTCATTTCAGTAATTACAATGAATGAAGATTTTCAACAAAAGTCCGCGGATCCCCAATATTCCTGGCGTCAAAAGCAGCATAGAAGCAGAAACAGAATCAAATGCTTTACATAATCAAGGAAAACACCACAGCTCACAGTTTTTTTTATCTCATTTAGTGACAACGCTTTTAGACAGGCTAGGCTAGACAGCTGCGTCTTCAGTCGAGATTTCCTGTCAAAACCATATTGACTTTTTATCAGTTAGTTTTTGTCAGTTGGTTTGTGTGTGTTGTTGTGTGTACAACAAAACACACAAACCAACACAATGTGTGTGTGTGTGTGTGTTGTGTGTGTTGTGTGTGTTGTATTATGTAGATATCTTAATCTTATATAACCGATTTTATCAATTGACTAGCTTTTGCCCGCAGCTTCGCTCGCGTACATTAAATATGTAACTCAGGAATAAAGCAGCATTCTACCGGTGAAAAATTTTTTTTTGCTTTCGGACCAGTATTTTCAGAGATTAGTAAATAAATAATATATGTACATGAGAAACTTAAATACTAATTAAGTTGGGCAACCAGCAGCGTTGGGCAGTTTTTTAACTTAACCTAATCCAAATGATTCACTAACATTAAAAGGGGATCTGGCGCTCGGCGGCCACTACTACGGCAAGCTCGCTTCGTTCGCTCGCCATCGCGTTCTAATGGTCACTGTTCTAACCTAACCTAATCCACATACATGATCGCTACGTTCGCTTGCCCTTGGGTTCTAATAGTCACTATTTTAACTTGACCTAATAATAATAGTTATATTACAGTAATGTTTTTCAATTCGCCGCGTCTACTTGTATGCGCGTCTAACAGTATGTTATACGATACAACTGTGATAAATATAAATTTTAAACGATTGATCTAATGATATTCGATGAAATAAACTTTATATCGCATAATAAGTTTTTTTTTCTGTTTGAAGTAGGTATCTGTAATATTTATTGTGCAAACCTACCACAGTAGGTATTGTCTTTTAAACCCAAAAGTTTACTGGTAGAGAATGCCTTGTTGCATTTAGTCCGCCTATGAACCACTACTGTACATGAAGTTTAAATAAATAAATAAATTTTAGAGTATATAAATATTATATGTAAAGAAATTATTGGTAAACATCAGTTGGTATATCTCACTTTTATTATATTATCTTGTGAATGTTATTAAAATGAAAATATACCAAATAACTTTATATGATATGAGACGCACCCCCAGACAATTACTGGACGGCCGGACGGCGTGCTACTCATTGCTCGTCATCCGCAAGCTCTCACCTATTGTGGCTGGTAGTCGGAGTTGGGGTTGCGGCGGCTGAGGCGTGAGAATTTCCGTTCCATCACGTCCGTCTCCTTCACTAGCATTACTGCTTCGCCGAAGGAGGTAACCACCTGCTGTTCCCCTACGCTCTGGATCATGCCCTGAACAATGGCCCTGCGCGAGAGGATTACCTCCAGTAATAGGACACGGCGATGCTCTGTTCAAGCGGGGCTCACCTCCATCGTATGTTTCACTGTCCGAGCGTTTCTTCGACCTGAATCCTGCGCAGGAACCTCCCGTAATTACCATGGCCGGTGAGGACCGGCGTCATGCGGACTGTGAGGACGCCGTGACGCCTCTCCAACCACTTCTCAAATACAAACCTATCATAATGATTATGGTGTGCCTAGTGTTTCAGAAATTTTGCGAACGTCGAGGCCACCCTGGCAGATAGGATACGAAAACGTGGCTTGCTACATGCTCAGTAGTTCAAAGCCACATTTAAGAAAGAAGATAGTGTGTTACTTTTTCCAAAAGTTGTGGATGTTTCCGAAGATGTGAGGAGCGAGGCTATATGTAAATTTTACTCCAAAATAACAGTATCAAAACAGGTGTAAAAGACAAATACATGTTAATTTTGAAAAGTTTTTTTAAGACATTGTTAAAGTTTTATATTTTCTGCTCAATTAATATTGAAAAAGATTCATCAATGATTGCGAGAAGGTGAAATAAATTCTGTCAGTTTCAGTTTCAAAATTCAATATTTTGACACTACATGTTAAACTTAACATGTAGTGTCAAAATATTGAATTTTACCTCCCCCAAATTACTGACTGACAGACATCTTAGTATAGTTTTTAAGATTGTGTCTACATTACCTCCTAGGGTTTCGCCATACCAATTCTAAACATTGAATTTAGATTAGTTGCCAAATAATTGCATATAATGCTGAACTGAAAATGACTGGCCCAATAGGGGTACCCTGTTGACAGTCAACAGCTGATTTCAAAAGGATTTCCTTAAACAAATCAAATAATTGAATCGAATAAATCTTGCTACTCTATGAGCAATAATTTCCTGAGACGAGCAAGACTACCTATACGGCAGCAATATACCTAGTCTATTTTGCATTTGTGCGGAAAATTGCGAGCCGGACGCATGAAAATTCTATTTTCTATTCGAATAAGTGAGTTGAAAAACGTAATTTTATACACATGAGCAATGTCATTGCAGTTCCTCGACTCCAAAACGGTCTCGCTACAGCTTAGGTGTTTATTCCGGCTGGGCTGCAATTTCAAAATTTACTCACTAACTGGCTTCAAAATGCAAATCTTACGTGGAAGCAGCAGTCCCACGCTTGCGGGGGCAGAGACGAAGTTCCGACACAATCCTATTTCTTATTTTCCATTTCCTGCCGTAAAATCTTCTCGAACACATTGACATTTCAGAATGCCTATAACCTAATCAGCCAAAAATTTTCTTACTGCTGGCACTAACGCCTTTTAAATGTCACAAATGTCTTCTATTATCTGACTTTATGAGCGTCTTGCCATGGTGGCAGATTTTCACGATATTTTCAGAACATGAAACTATGTACTACGTAAAATTCTGTTCTTTTCTATGTTCGCGATAGAAGTATTTTTCAGTGTCAGTGCATTATTATTTTTAGCTTCTTCGTTTCGAAGCCAATCTTAACAGATTCGGCCCAAAATTTACATACTTTAACGTTATTAGTTCCTGTAACGTGCTGGTAATAGGACACGATGGATAATAATAATAATAATAATGTATTAATAAGACAACATTTGGTCCACAATATCAGTTAGTAATTCTTATATCTACGTTAAGATTATTTACCTCTACCATATATATCTAGATTCTCGCCGTAATAACGAAGGTTTACGTACTAATGTATTTGATGCTCAAATAAAATCGATCAAAACATGAATATCATGTGGAGAACAGGCACTGAGTCTTATTGTGACTTGTGAATATAGCAAAGATCGATCAAACCGCTAGGTATAGGTGCTGTAGGTGCTGATCACTATGCTGTCTCTTAGGTGACCATATTGACCAGGGCTGCGGGATTATTTGAAAGAGTTACCGTGGTCCTGGAACACAAAGGACAACTGAAGGAACATAGGTGGGCTTTAGTCAGTAAAAGGGACTATTTTGATGATAGCAGGTAGAATCTTCAATGCCAGTGCCAAAAGTATTTAAAAGTATTGTATTTTTTGAAAATTCGTGTAAAACTTTTGAGCTTGAAGCGTTTGAAGACCAATGTCTTCAAACGCTTCAAGCTCAAAAGTTGAAATAGTTCAATATGGACCGAAACTAATCAATATTTATTTATTTATTTATTTATTTAAACTTCATGTACAGTAGTGGTACATAGGCGGACTTAATGCAACAAGGCATTCTCTACCAGTCAACCTTTGGGTTAAAAAGAAAATAATGTGGTAGGTAACCAATCAATCAATCAATTTCTGGTCTGGATATGAACACGTGATATGGAGGATCAATGAGTGTTATTATTGTTACTGTAATAGTGTATCCTAAGCACGAAGAACTGTAGTAAGGTAAGAAGCTGACTACGTAAGTAATAATAATAATATTCCACAACTATCACACAACGCCGTCTGGTCTCAAGCTAAGCAAAGCTTGTTTTATGAGTACAAGACAACTGATATACATACATAAATATTTCTAAACACATACATATTATAGATAAAATAATAGTAAATAAATAGAATAAAACTTGGATTTAGATACTGGGTTAAAGATTTGCCAACACTGCAAACGCTGTGCTTCCTCAGACAAGTGGGGTCTTGGTGCCCTGCACAAGTACTTTATTAGTTAGATGCCAGTAAAAAGACATCATGTTTTTGGAATGTGTTAAAAACGGCCCTTGGGTCACGCGAAGTGTCAACTAGCCGTTTGGATAATTCTTTAAAAAGCGCTTGAACACTCGGACCCCACGACCCAAGAGTCTCAACCCCAAACGGCTCAAAAATATAACTGTCGACAAGGTTGTTGCGCCGCTTGAGGTTCTCCGCAGCTGCAGCGGCAGCACCAGCACAGCACGACGAGCTAGGAAGATGGGATGGCGCAAGAGTGTCGAAACAGGTAGCGTCCCACAGTAAAGGCCTACCCATCTTCTATGGAAATAAAGACATACCGTCCGGTCTCTTACCATCGTCGCGTGCCAGGCCATGAGGTTCCAAAACAGCCGGAACGCCGCCGGTGACAAGAGCTCGTTGAATGATGTCATTAATATTCGCGAGCCGCGCTATGCGTCACTCGCTTCGACTGTATGACAGGCCGAGGTGACCGAGGCTGTTGACAACTTCACCACCACCACCCTAGGCGTAGGTAAACAGCTAGGCGGAAAGTTGTATCGACGAACAAGCTGCCTATGTTCGACGATCGTAGTGCGTGAAACCAGAGGCCCGACTCCCACTCTCCCACAGCCAGTAGGCGCGCACGCTCTGCAGTAGTAGCAGATGTCAAAATTAGGTTTTCCTGAACTACTTCGCAGAGCGGCTCATCCCACTGCCTTTGGGAAGAGGGGTTGTCGAGCGGATTTGTATTCGGGCAAGCGAGTCTCCAGGCATCAATAGCCTCGGTGAAGCACAGCACATCAAAACGAATCAGTGTTGAAGTTAGAATGTTTCTGATTAATTTATCAGTGCCGTGGACCGAAGCTTGCCGGTAAATTACCGGTAAATTACTCGTAATTTTGCGGAAATATATAGTAGATATTTCGTTTACAGAAATAAAATTGTTATTACGAGGATAGCTGGTAAAGATGTCCGTAAGTTAGTCTTTCATACTGATCCGCCAAAAACATATTTAAAAAAAGTCAAGAAAGTCGATTTGTAGATCATCAACATCATCTTCATTTCAGCAGCAAGAGATCATTGGATTCCTGCGACCCTCTGTTGTCATCGGTCCACCTTGTTGAAGCCTAACGAACGCTACGTCTTGAAGATCTTACAATTAAGCAACGATCGATCGATCGTGGATGTACGACCCTGGCGGAATAATCACGAGTGTTAGTCGGATATATTCGACGTAGGCGGTTAAAGGGTTTAATTGCTAGAATACTACTATATTCTAGAAATTTAACCCTTTAAAAACAAAAAGGAGGCCACGGCCTGCCATTCCTCCTCGCTTCAGACCATAGCCCAAACCAGGGTCAGGCGTGAGAGGACCCTGCCGGCAATTGCGTCCACAAGGACACGGCGGTACTCCACCCAAGTGGGCACACCTCCACCGTGTCCTCCCGGTGGTCCACACAATGGTGACATCCGGGCGTTTCTCCGCCTGAATCCGATGCAGGAACCTCCCGACCTTGCCATGTCCGTCGAGGACCTGCGTCATGCGGAAGGTGAGGACGCCGTGTTACCGCTCCAGCATCTACTCAAAGACCCTCTTACCGCCCTAATTGTGGCGTACCCAGGGAAGATAGAGCTGAGAAAAAAAAATAGGTACATATTGTGAAAAGTGATAAATGGGTTCATATAAGGTAAGATTGTATAAACCAAACTTGGGAAATACATTCGTTTTAATAATATTCTTTAAGAATACTTGCTGAAGATTAATTTTATTTTAACTTGTAGGAGAAAACTATAATATAAGAGAACCTAGAGATTTTCTATAAATAAAATATTTAAACCTTGAAACCGAATTGCCTATATTATGAAGAAATTCATTTAATTTTTTATTCTTTATGCAAAGGTACTGACGGACTATGACGGACTTAATGCCTTAGGCATTCTCTACTACTCAACCTAGGTTGGCTGGGGTGGTGGAATGTGTATATCAGTTTTTGAAAAAAACCATCACTATGTCGTTTGAGATTTTTTTTTATCAGCCTGTATAATATATGAACCCTCCGAATTAAAGTCATACAACAAATATTGAACTTTTTCTTTTCGTTTCCATGTGTTCTACACGATGTATCCCATTGGTCTCTGTGAAAATACATAGAATTCCAAAGAATTACCTGATGTGTAGGTAGGACTGAAGAAAATTTTAATAATTGTTTGTTTTTTATTACTTTCAAGAATCGTTTTATCATGTATTCTGATATTTTTTGATACTGACTTGATTTAAGAAGAAAAACATTTTGTGAAATACCTAAACGTGTACCTAACTTTTATTTGGCAAATATATATACATGAGAGTTTGACATATCTATTTTTTATGCAAATGCTGTCAAACTGTCATTGTAATAATTTTATCCGAGTATTGCAAAAAATGCCAATATCCATGATAAAAGCACACACTCATTACCACGTCATTTTTTTTTTTTAAAGAAATGGATGGCATGTTTTAACATTTAATAGGTGATAGTAGCTTCCATCTTCTAATTTTTTGGGTTAATAATTTTTATACGAAAAATAATGAATGTAACATAACATTAAATCTAATAGCAACATTAGGTATACTCAAACGTAAACAGTAGGTATATTTTTTGTTTTCATTAGCGGCTTTTGTTTTAGCAGTGAATAGCGTATTGTCGGGCTGGCGAGAGGTGGGGCTTGTCGCTCCGCCCCGCGTGCAAGCGCGCCCATTGGGCCGGGCGTCGCGCCGTCGCGCCGAGACAAGCATCACTGACAGCGAAAACGAACTCGGCTTTATTTGCACCGATTTTTTTTATTGACTTAGATTTTTTTATTCAACGTTCGGATTTGAGTTTGAAGTTAGAATGAAAATTCGATTTTTATGGTTTTTTTTTTCAACTAATGTTGTGGTGGTGTCTAAAGTACACTTTATATTTATTTTACATTTATAAAGTTTTCTGAATTATCGTACAAAGAAACAATAAAGTTTTTTTATTGTTTCTTTGAGTTTGATGTTCGAATGAAAATTCGATTTTCAGGTCTTTTTTTTTCAACTAACGTTGTGATGGTGTCTAAAATACACTTTGTATTTCTTTCAAAAAAGGTTTAAGGTTCAAAAAGCTTTACTGTTTGGATAATAATTGAGTTTAAAAAAAAATAATGCACGTAGTAGGTATCTATAAATTTATTATCAGGTATCTTGGCCCATACCTTACAAACTAACATAATTATAAATAAAGTACAACTTAAAGTTAGTAATTAAGACGTGGGAATATCTTAATTACTGCGGCTGGGGCGTGAGGGCCGTTATCTTTTTATCACCTGAAAATTATTAAACATGTTTTAATTGGTAGATTTATTCGGGTATTACAAAAATATGTTTAAACGTTTTTTTATAATACACTATTACCTACTACACTATACTTACCACTTTGAATTAGTATTGCTAAGAGGGTATAATAACATCTCTCTACATAGAGCTACCTAGAGCTGTATGAAGGTACTTAGTATGTTCTTATTGATATAGTAAGTAAGTACTCTGAATGTTTTGAAATCAAAGAATAAAATTTCAATAGACCTTTTTTTAACGATTATATTGACTCTACCTTACTTCAATGTTGACGAATCAAACTAATCGAGCAGAAAGGGAGCGAAATGGAGAGCATCTCCCATTGTTCTAGCAGGTACCTTCACAAGATACCTCCAGATCATGTGTCACCTCTCTGGGTGGTCCAAAATAGATAGCACAAACATTTTGTACACATTATAATGTTAATACGTCTGTCTGTGGAGAAGCCGCGGCTTTGTCGTCGCGAACCACGACGAATGACGAGCCATGTTTAGTAACACACAACCATTATACGCTGACCTTAAGGGACACAGTCTTGGGCAAATTTACAAGGGAAGTGTTACGCAGAGAAGGTTCAAGGTGTGTTGGGACTGGTGTTGCGCACGCGATGTGTAGAATCCTGATTCTGTATGTGCTGTGGGTGATGATTCGTTAGTCCATTGTGGAAGTCCCTATTGTTCACTCGGGTGCTAATGCGAAAGGCATATAAAGAAAGAGCTGCCTGTATTAGGACTGTTTTTATACTGCTGTTTTCTGAAGGGAAAAGAAATAGCTATAAATTAGGGGTATTTAAATCAAGAGTGATACGGTTACTTTGGGTAAACGTAACCGGATCCATCATCGGCCACATCATCGCTTACCATCCATAGGTGAGTTAGTGGTCAAGCGCGAGCTTATCATACCAATATTATAAAGGCGAAAGTCAGTGAGTGTTCTTCTGCATGTTCGAAAGGCTGAACGGATTTGGAGAAATTTGACGCACGGGTAGAAAATGTCCTGGAATATCACATATGATACTTTTATTCCTGGAGAATATAATATAGGATACTTTTAACCAGGATGAATATCACATAGGATACTTTTATCCCGAACGAATATCACATATAATATTTTTGTTCCGGACGAATATCACATAGAATATTTTTATTCCGGACGAATATCACATAGAATATTTTTATTCCGGAAGAATATCACATAGGATACTTTCATCCCGGAAGAATATCACATAGGATAGGTACTTTTATCTCGGACGAATATCACATAGAATATTTTTATTCCGGACGAATATTACATAGAATATTTTTATTCCGGAAGAATATCACTTATGATACTTTCATCCCGGAAGAATATCACATAAGATACTTTTATTCCGGAAGAATATCACATAAGATACTTTTATTCCGGAGTTATATTTCCTTGGGACAATTTTCCACATTCACGCAGGGTTAACCGGTGACAGCAGCTAGTCAATAATATATTTTTTTAAATCGTCTTCAGAAAAGTAACAAGATTTTAAAAATCTATGAAATTATCATTCCAAAAACTATATCTATTTACCTGTTATGTCTACCCATGGGTAGTGTGAAAGCGAAACCCGGGGCCCCAGGATAAAGGCAAAGAAGGAACAGGTGTGGGTTTTTAGTCAGTAAAAGTCTGACACTATCTCTCGCTCCGCCCAAACGATTTGTCATTACAAGATTTACCCACCTAAAAAAAATCTATTATCTTTACAGAAAGATCGCTATACCAGTGTACAGCGGTAGCGATCTTTTTGTAGAGGTAACAACTTCAATGCAATCACTGTATGAGAAAATCCAATGCCATTTGAACCCTGTTTGATACGTTGACTTAGATTTGTATCACCAAATTTTCTAGCAAGAATTGTTGAGAATGGTTAATTAAGAATCAACAAACAAGGATCAAAAAGTAGAGAGTGGAGTAGTTAGGACTTTGCGCAGAAGTGTGACCAAACATAGACTAGCAAAAAATATAAAACAAATCATTTGTAATATTTCCCACTGGAATTTGATACATATCTTAAAAAAATAAATATAAATTACGGAAACTAAAGCTAGGTATTTTTAAAACCCTAAATATGAATAGATTATTAATCCTGCATGGGTGAATTAAATGTTATAAAGTTCAATCTGATATTAAATTTCAAATTGATTGAGGGATAATTAGGTACCTACTTCATATCATCCACATTTAAAATCAGAAAACAAAAATCATAATTATTACTCCAAAACCTACCTAATTACACGAGACTTGTGTCACATCAACACCGTTACGCCGATAAAAACATCACGGGACAACTCACATTATCAGACCACGTTTTTTGATTACCGCCATATTTATGGGCGCTAGTTCAATTACAAAATAATCAAGTAGTAACGATCACATAAAGGATAACGCTCAAGTAACAGGTTAATCGTAACTGGCGTGTTACAAGTTAAAATTTAAGTTCGGTATACACCTTCGGCCAGATAAAAGTGGCCGGCTACACATAAATAAATTTATTCATTAGGTGACACCCACACCGTATCGACGCACTAAATCCTCCTTGTCGGCCTCTGTCTGGCTGAACGTAAAGTAAAAAGAAAAATTTGTCATCATTTACACTTACATTTTATAGGTTTGTTTGGGAGTGCGCTCCGGAATCGGAGAATTGATTTTGTTGGTTTAACTGTATGAAATGTTTCTTTGAGATAGAATTCTGAAGCTGAAGAATGAATTACTTGGAAGGCACTTACGTGATGCAGAAACGGTTTAGAAAGATCAGGATTATCTAAAAATTAGGCAACTTGTTCTTTATAAAATTATAACACAGTAGTTATACATAGGCGGACTTAATACAACATTGCCTAGCAGTCAGTCTATCGGTTAAAAAGTTTACATTCATTACGGTATAACGATTTTATTCCTTAGTCGTTACTGTCCCAATGCTCGGCGAACGCGTCTTATAAAAATAAGAAACAATATATAATATAATGATAAACTAATAAGCACTGATAATAATTACAATCACGATCATTATCAATAATTAAAATACTGATAATGATTATAACTAAGGAAACTCAAAATATAATAAAAATGAAGAGTAATATAATAAAGACTATATCTATCTATCTGATAGTTCTGATGAAGATCAAACTAAGTTTTAGGTAACTTTAGTAGATGTTTCGAACTTGAAGTTTGAATATTTTACTTTCATCTTTTTTGATGTTAAGGAGAAGCACATTCCAGAGTTTTATAACTCGAGTTATTGAGTTGTGTGATTTTGTCTGCTTAATGCTTACCTATTTACGTATAAATGGACATATTGTATTATAAACGTATATATAGACGTTCGTACCTCAGAATGTTATTTGAAATGCTATTGTACATAAAGGTAATACCTATAAAACATTATGTATTCACAAATCTAAGATTTTCACTCATCATTTTTCGATTTATTCTGCTGTAATGATTATAAAATAAAAAGATATAGTTTTTTTTTACTTCAGACGGTTTGTGCATTTAACCAGTGTTATGTTTAGAAAGTATTTCGTATTTATTTACGCAGTTAACCAATATTTTTACAGTATCTATTTAACAGCAAATGTATCAAGTCGGCTTTCTCGGCCAGCTTTGCTAAGATAGTCAAAACTATAATAAACATCTCAGTTTCTTTTTACCGAGATCGTGCCTACATATTTCAATGATTACACAGGCCAATCGTCTAGTTGTGAAGACACTTGGAACATAAAACTACACCAATTTTACATACCCCATGTGTTAGCCGTTGCAATGGCAAGAATGAATTGAATTTCTTTAATTTTTTAAAATGGTTCTCTTGGAAAATGACACGTAGGTAATTTGAAAATAATAAAAACTTAAACTGTAATGTCTATGGCAGTAATTTAAGAAAACATAGACAAGTTAGAACATTACTTTTTTATCTTTAAAGGAAAACCACTAAGAACATAAATTATGTAGATTGGTACCTACCAATCTACATAATTTCATTTTACATAATTTTTTAAAAGTCCTTAGTTACCTAACTAAGGATTTTTGCAAGTGAAAAAAAAAACCATTTAAAATTATTGTAATTTCTTGCAATTTTATCTGAATTTTCCATCACGTATTTGTGATTGGAATTTGTTTATTGACTATGTGGCAGCATAATTAGTCAAGTCCTTCCATATAATATGTAGATACGTGTTTTACAATACGAAAGACTTTATAAGAAAGACGCAGAGTTTAATTTGGTTAGCTGTGCAATACATTTCGATGTTTCAACCAAAATTGTCTGTGGTTTTATTTTAATATTAATTATGTTTCGTCCAATTAAAATTGCTGGAAAAATGGTTTAAAATTTACTAACCGGCAGAACTTAAAGATGCTCTTTAGCGCCGGTAGGTGCTGTGTAAGTACTACTGGATAAATAATTTTTTCGATAGTTACTTTACTTTTGCTGAATAAAGGTCAGTAAATAGCCGTTATGGAATTATTAGAGCTAATTTTAGTTACTAAAAAAGAAGAGAAATTTAGAAGTTTACAGTTGTTTTACTACAATTTATAATCTTAATTTAAGTAGGAAAACATAATTATAGAAAAGTCTTTTATTTAAATCTACTATTTTCAGGAAAAGGAGAGTAGTTTATACGTCCTGGACTAAATTATCTCTGAGTACTGGACAATGAATTTAGACAGTTGTGTTTTCTAGTTAGAATATAAAACAAAACTAACAAAAATTTTTCTTTTTACTAACATGACGATATTTTACCCCTCTTTTCTTCTTTAAAACATTTATCATAGATTATTATTTTCCATACATTAATAAATAACAACATCTACCTGTAACTACCAATTATCTATATTTATTGTGACAAGATTCATATCGGTATTCCAAGTCTGTCGTCTTTGTTTCAAAATTCATATTTAAATACCTTGTGTCCCTATTATTTAATGGTTTTTTAATAATCTTAGTAATTACTAAACTCAAAAGTCAATAATTAAAACAAATCACCAGGTAATTTTCAAAGAAATTTTCAATAAAGAAATCCTTTCAAAATCCCAGTACAAAGCGTATTTATCTGTGTACAGGAAACCACAACTTCGGGCGAGATTGATACAAGTTATTGAGTAAAGAAAACTTCCAATTAAATTGTAAAGAACGGATATACAGGTAGGTAGTGGAACAGGCGCGTCAGTTGCTCTGCGGCCCGTATGTACTTCCACCGATACACTTTTCCCTGTAATTATAGAACAAAAACACGCCACAGATACAATCCGTATGCTGTAATCTAGCGGCACATCAAAATATATATAATATGCTACTCCTGTATTTTGCACCACAATTTAACTGTCATTAACTCAATATTTTTTCCAATAAAATATTCAGAACAGATTGTCGTACATGTGCACCTACATTTATTCACACCAAAGGGTGATATTTCATAATTTAACAGATTCTACCAAAACGTATTTCACCATCGGCATGCTCCCACAATGATAATGAATAAATAATACGGACACATAAGCTTTCTGGAACGATAAAGTTTAGAATGTTGAACTACTCTTCAACTTAATTAGAATGGAACTCACTTCATACAGCAACTATTAAAACGGATGCTAAGCATAGTCAACTAGAACTAACTTTAATTAAGAAGCTAATCGGCACTATACCGTTGTCTCTACCCGCTCACACTAATGTATATAAGATAGAGCGAGAGAGGTATACATTAACACCTTCTATATGAAGAAATGGTAAAAGATCACCTGTGCTCACTACTGTAATTCTACCGAGCGGTAGAGCACCTGTCCCTTTCATACGGTTCATGCTTAAGCTGAACCGAACGAGTGCGAGTAGGAGTAGTTTCATTTGTGTGTCGTGCGAAAAGGTCGTATAAAGCACTTTGGCGACACGACAATATAGCCATTGTATGTATGGCGTTAAGAGGCATATTGTTTCAGTGTTAATAAGTTTAAATTTTAAAATCTAAGAACGGGACGGAAGGTTGCGTTGCAATCGAGCTGTGTTGTAATTTTGACGCGTTCGGAAATCGAATTAAGAGCGTTAGAGTGAGAGGTGCGCGGAGGTTTGCTCGGCGGAGGTAGTTTTTTGTTATTGTTTGGCGGCGGAGATTTTTTCTGAGGCGTGCAAATGGGAGTAGGCGCGCGAGTGGGCGCGCCGGCACGACAAGCGCGCTCTTCAGTGTTCTGGCTGAGCTTCGAGCGAGCGCGTGCGAGCCGGGCCGCGTCCTATAGGTGCTGGTAGCTTATCACTGGGTTCTTAGAGCCAATCGAACTGTTGAATAACGTGGACTATTTGTGGTGAACTATTTGGTTGGTGGCGCATGCTAGCGTTGGCGCGAGCTCGTGATCTGAAGGTGGCTCGACCATGTTGATATCGGCGGGCAGTGGCCCCACGCCCGAGTTCTCCCCCGTCTCGTGCTGCGCCCCCTGGAAGATGGAGCCGGCGCCCCCAGCCCCTGCCGCCATCACGCAGTCGCTCAACATATCACCCAATGGTAAGCTCTTGTGCACCATCTTTTTTATTCTCTAAAAGTTGTCCAGTTTTTTTTTTCAAATGTGTCAACAACACACATATTTGGTGTAATAAAACGCGTGCCTGAAAAGGTTTTCTTAAAATAAGTCTGTTCATAATCTAATGGAATTAATTTCCTAGAAGAAACAAGACACAAGCTCAAAAAAAAGCACGAACATTTTAAATGACTTACAAACACAGATATATCAAATAGTACAAAGTACAGAATATGATAAGAAGGCAACGGTAACAATTTTATAAAACTGTCTCAAATTGTTTTTTTTTTAATTATTAAAATAATAGCTTTAGAGTTTTAATTTAAAAAAAAACAGATGAAATCTGTAACCACTTTGCTGTATATGTAAATGGAAACCTTACCTTAGATTGCAAATAAAAACGTGGTTTTGAAATGACACCACAAGAGAGCAAAGCCTTAAGGTATACTTCAAATAAAAGTTATGGAAAAGCCATTTTTTCTTAAATCCACTCATATGACACAGTTTTATACTTCAATTCATGTATTTCTGACAGTCCAAACCTAAGTATATGTCATCTCAAATCATTTAGAGTATAAGTACACCTGATGAATCTTTTGAAAGTTTAGGAAACTAATAATTATGTAAACAGATATTCAAGTTCATTTTAAGTCAATTTAAGTCTTCAATAGACTTGTTGAAGTTATCTTAAATTTTAAGATACAGTAGCAGTTTTTATTTGTTATAATTTAAGAATTAAACATTGATACTCTTCGCTAGACAACTAAGTAAGTATTATATAAACTGAAGTCTATTTAAAATAACCAGGTTTCTTCTGGTCTATTATAATTCAAATGAATGGCTAAACGGTTGCATCATTAGACATTAATTATCAGGCATCTTAAAAAACTAATAATTATAATACAATATTCAGATTTTTTTTAACAATTATCTAAAAAGAACTGAAAATCGTGTTGAACTTACCAATATTACTTACACAACAGACTTACTGCATAAGTTATCTTCTGAAGAGTCATCACTTAGTCTCATCAAATATGCCATTGTTTACAACTACTGTTTACTTGACATGCCTAAATAGTTTTTCCTTCAAAAGCTTCCTCACTGTAACAAAAAATGAAAGCAAAAATTACTAACCAATTGAGATTAGTGACACTAAGTTAAAATAACAACGTGACCAATCGATGAAATAATGTAAATCAACTTTTTGTAGAACTATTTTCCTTCTTTATTTATAATGGAACAATAAATAAAATGTTAAGAATGTTGATTCTAACTACGAAATCTCTACTGCACACTGTAGAGCTAACAACCCGGCGGCGACGGGGTCGGGTTTAGCTAGTACCTTAGTAGCTGCATCTCCTTCTTTTACACTGCATAACTAATTTGCAATATCTATGTCAATTATAGAAATAGTATGTCAAGATAAATAATAAATAATATATAACGGAGATTAGAAAATACTTTTTTTTTACTTATGACGATGACAAAATTATTAAAAAAAATCTTATTTAAAAGCGGCAAATAGTTAACTATTTCTGAAACCCTGAACACAAATGCCTGAGAGATACGAACTTTTTATGCGATCTAACAAATTCCAATGAAATTGCTGCATACTGTATAATACACGTAATATTTTTTTAAATTTATATTAATATTATAAAACTGAAAAGTTTTCTTGTTTGTTTGGTTAAACGAGCTAATCTCAGGAACTACTGGTCCGATTTGAAAGTTTTCTTTCAGTATTAGATAGACCATTTATCAATAAAGGTTATTCTATAACATTACGCCTATGAGCAATAGGAAAAATATTCCTTTTGAGAGCTTCCGTTGCGTGCGCTGCGTAAACGGTTATTGTTCCGCAAAAATTTCGTATTAAAATTTTTTCCTCTTTAAAAGTTCTAAAAAAAATCATCAGTCCGCGACAGCATATGTCTATCTTTTAAGGTCGGCTCACAATAATCTTTTTTTATGGTAATCAAATTGGTTCTGAAATAATGCATTATTTGTGAAGGTGTTTTTTTATAAACATAATATTAATCCTTATCCAAATAAATACAATATTCATTTTGAATTATACTTTATTTCATTTCATTTCGATTTAAATCTTAGGAGCAATCATAGTTTTAAAATGACGCTACAACAAAATAATTACGCGGGAATGCTATGACTCTACTAACAGGTGGAGGCACCGCAGAGAGTGAGGTAGCGTGTGTTCGAATCGTGTAAAAATGTTCCTTTGGGAAAAGTTTTGCAAGATGTCATTATAATCATAGGTGATGAAGGCACTATGATTCATAGAGCTCATGCAGAGGCTCCTGCCTCGGCTCTATGAGACATAAGTAGCCGTAATAAAATTATGGGTGGAATTACTTTTAAGTTTGCAAGTTATTTTTGCAAAATATTGACAGTGATAGTTAGGGGAACTAGACCTGATATTGTGAATTCTTACTTAAAAAACTTCCCCGCTATGGAAATTCGTCTACCCCCTTTAACAATCTACTAATATGAGTACACATTTAAGCGGAGGTAGTACAAATTATCCTTCAAAATGACTTAAAAGTCATTTTAAGATTTAATTTGACTGAAGACAGTTCTACAGTTAGACCGTTGGAAGGGACTTTACTCAGTTTCTATATACATGTTGGTTTTACAGGGTTATAAGTAAAACACTAATAACCTTGTAGGACTGTATTACTAACATCATAAACAACAACTTTTATTCTATGATTTTTTACAAAATAATACATTTACCAAAAACAAACCTTCAAGATTTCGTTGAAGTTCCATCTAACACATTTCAACTCTGTACTTTGCTGTACCCACCTACGCCTCCCGCGAACGATCCCTCCGCAATTGTACTATCGCTTGCTTCGCATAGACTTTGTAATATGTAGAACTTAAATATTTTGTAATATTTTTATATTTATGATGAACCAATGAATATTTTAAACCAATAAATTTTTAAATGTCATAGAACAAAAGTCGTTGTTTGTGATGTTCTTAACATAGTCCTGAGAGGTTGCCAGTGTTTTACAAATAACCCTGTATAACCAACATGTATATGGAAACTGACTAAAGTCATCGATCGTTCCAATGGTTTGATTGTAGAACTGTCTTCAGTTTAATACATCTTAGCTCACTAAGTGTCAGGTAGCCTTCTGACCGTCCGGTAACCGTCGGTGACCGAGCCCAAGTAGTCGACGGCGCGTAGTGTTCCACACGCTCCTCAAGGAGATGTCAGCAAACTGTACCCAGCAGGGTCGCAGCCTATTGGGGCCATGAGTTTTGCGAAAAAGAACCCCGGGGCCCTGGAGCGAAGGCAAAGCAGGAGCAGGAGTGGGGTTTAGTCAGTAGAAGTAAGACACGCCCTCCCGCTACGCCCAAGGCCGGGAGATGTCATTAGATGATTTCCCACCTTAAAAAAAAGCTCACTAGGCGTTTATAATAAATTATCTCTATATCCAATATATGACCAACCTATTTTATAGGTATATAAAAAGAGAAAGAAGCAATTCATTTCAGGTCATGTGTCATGGACCCAAGTCCAGTGGTCTAGTTTTCAGTTGTGCTAAACATATTAAAGACTGACCGACTATACTGATATAATTTCTTAAAAAATTCAAATTGTAAAGTTCTTTACAATAAAAGGTATTCAATTATCAAGATGGTGTCCTTAAGCAATTCCTGCAGATTATAATTAGCTTAATTTTATCAAAGTATTAAATATAGTTAGGTTTATATGTAGTTTCTAGTAGTGTAGCGGGATTGTTCGAATGCAAAGGGCAACTCTTAGTCAATCTTTAAAAAAAAAAACTTTGCACCACCCCCAATACAAGAGTTGATCATAGTGTGGTCATGAACAGTATCGTGGGTGCATTCACAAACATGTAAACTCACATACAAAAGACACCCAGACCCGGAATATCTAAGTTACGCCAAATAAATATAGTTTCCGTGCGGAAATCGAATCCAGAACACGCAGCGCATCAGCCAATCAGTCAACCAATGTACCACCCATGCTATCTAAAGAACACATGAGGATTTTAGTCTGTTAAAGTATGATAATCTCTCTCGTTTCACCCAGAGCGGTTTATGCTGTTTGATGGTTTCCTACCTAAAAAAAGTTATTTTCTAGTAATGTTCAAGTCGGCTTACAATAACAGTTTATATAACGCTTTACATAACAGTAAATAAAAGACGATAAGATGCCCCTGTAAATTAGTATTTTAATTGCATTTATCTGATCTCGCCAAGCCTTTTGAGTAGCGCGTACATTTATCTAATGGGCGCAAACAATCTACTTTTTTTTAATGAAGTGGATTAAAAAAAAGTAGATTCTTTTGTTTCTTCACCTCATTGAAAGAAAGGTATAAGCGGATAAATGCCATTTGTTAGTATCCCATTTTATATAAAAAAAAACAATAGTTTATAATAATATAATGACGGCAGTAAACCATTATTTTCGGCCAGGTTTACCTATTTCAATTTTCATTGCAGCTTTGTGAGGACCGCATTATTTAAAAAAAAACCGGATGAGTGTGACATAACATTGAATCGAATTCGCTCACGGAGGGTTCCGTACCATATAAAAAAACTATATACAATAACATTACCTATTGAAGTTCATCAATAATGAAAGAACTAAACATTACTATAACAATTATTATGACGGATTTTGACGGAAAATCTAAACTTAGTAGTTGAATAAATGTTCTTTCGTACATCGGTAATAAACGTCATGATCAATTCTGCAACTGCAAATGTAAGTAAATTATGTTTTTTTTTTCGTGATTAAACAACAATTTAACCATTTTCCGACTTTATCCTTTACCTATTTACCCTGTGAGACCTTGCTTTTTGCCAAAGTTCATGATTTCAAGTTAACAGGCAGTAGTCAGTAAACTTACAGGTTTTAATTCTCCCGCTAGTGTTAAAATACGCAGCATAAACCTTTTCATTGCGTTGACTTAGACTTTGATTTCTTTACTTACGGTCCCTACCTACGTGTTTGAATTAATTTAAACTATATACCTCCACTGGTTTCCTAAAAAAAGGGTCTTGATAGACAAACAACGGAGTGATCCTGTAAACGTTTAGTTTGACGTATGGAATCCTAAAAATATAGTTTATTTTTATCATTTTCAAACCAAAAACAATTTTCGCTGTTTGTAAAATATATTTGAGAAATATGGGAGTAAGAAGTGTACGCAATAATTAAAATAATTTGGTATGCCTCTTTGCAAGTCAATAAAAATGGTGGCTAAAATCGCTTACAACTGTTCTATTTGCTTGCCAGGGACGTGAACAGTAAATCTATGAACTTATACTCAGCTTTTCTTAGAGGTCGGTGCGGGAACGTTTGAAAAAGTTACCGTGGCCCTAGAACGCAAAGGGCAACTGAAGGATACAGGTTAGTTTTAGTCAGTAAAACTCTAACACGTCCTCTCGCTCCAACCTAGAGTGGGAGAAGTCATGTGAACCTCAAAAAAAGCTTTTCTTAGAGGATCGTGATTTATACACATATTGACCATTACTGTATGGACTTTGAAACAGACTTTGACTACCGAGTTTGTTTCGGTTTTGTTCTCATGGTAGTTAGCTGGGAAACACCGGCCTCACCTAGTTTAAATTAACGCAAAAATGTACGTGTAAAACTGTTATTTTTGTAACCTATTAGCTAAATAAACGCATCATTTATTATTTTATTATTATCAGTAAAGATCACATACGCATTTTCTTACAACGCTACTTCAGAAATCTTTTGACGCAGTGGTAGAGCGGTTGGCTGATGCGTTGCGTGTCGCGGGTTCGAACCCAGCACGGGACAAATATTTGTATGACCTACAGATAAGTGTTCCAGGGCTGGGTGTCGCACCCACGATATAGGTGTCATTGCTAGTGCAGGGCAAAGTTTAAAAAAAATGAAAAGAATCAGTAGCGCTAATTAATTTACAATCATTGTTTCCCACAAACAGAAGTAAAGGAAATATTTGATTTTATTTAATTAAACTTTATATTAAACGGAAACATTACATTTGCTTCAGTCGACTGTTACTGCTTGAGTGGAGTGATAAGCCCTGCCATAATCTTTATAAACTTATACGTATTAACAAGATTGCGTTTAGATCAACTTCGTTATTCCTGTATTTTATATCATTATGACATAACAAGCTGAACTTTAAGTTATTAAAATCAAGGCTTAGTGAATATTTTACAAGGATCTTTTTCATAATATCATTCAACTTGGATGATATTCATTCATTGACCTTGACTTCTAGAAAAACCGGATGTATGAAGATAGTGGCGTGATTTCCCAGTGGTTAAGGCACCTGGCTCTCATGCATAAAGTTGCAGGTTCGAAACCAGGCAAGTACTAATGTGATTTTTTTATTTCATATGTACTTTTCTAAGTTTATCTAGGACATTACTGACATCCGTGCCTTGGAAAGCCGTTGGTCCCAGTAATCATTTGTAGATCTGTATATCTTTGACAGTCTTTAAAATTAGTCAAACGCCAGAAATTCTGGGAGCAAGGATAAAGGGAGCAGTGGTGGCCGAAGTGTAACGGCCCCGACTTACGAGTTGTAGGTCGCGGGTTCAAACCCAGCCCAGGCGCATTTCTTTGTGTAATTTATCTCATCACCACTGCTCTCAAAACGGTGAAGGAAAACGTCGTGAGGAAACCGGCAAAAAAAAATTCGAAGACATGTGACATCCACCAAACCGCAATGGGCCCGCGTGGTGGATTACGGCCCATTCCCTCTCCTAGAGAGGAGGCCTGAGTCCCAACAGTGGGAACATTAAAAGGCCGACTATGCTATGCTATGTATGCAGAAATTCTGACCATTAGTCTATCCAAGGAGTATCATATCGTGTTGCCTGGTTGTAGAGGTCTGATAGGCAGTCGCTTCATGTAACCAGTGTATTACATTCAGCCGCATCCAGTTTATAGACTGGAAGTCGACCCCATGCTAGTCGGAAAAAGGTTAAGGAGATGATGACGAAGATAGTGTTCTTATACCGATCATAAGTTCACAATCTGAACTGAAAGTTATCAGATCAAGGACTGATTTATTTTTAACCGACTTCAAAAAGAAGGAGGTTCTATGTATTTATTTTTCGGCTGTATGTATTTTTTTTATGTATGTTCACCGATTTATCGGTCAATTGTGGAACTTATTTCGAAAATTATTTTTTTAAATGAAAGGTTTATTATACTTTAAAATCGGTCTTATAGAAATATTGTTATGATCTGATGATGAATTTCGAAGATACGGAACGGAACTGCTCATAGGATCGCAGTAAAAGTGTCGTACCAAGTAAAATTGATTTGTTTGTACGTATATGCGATGGCTTTAAGTTTGTGTGAGGGGTACTTTGTAAGTCAAAGGCATAAAATAAAAAACTTTTTCCAAAAAAAAGAATACACCGACTTCAATGTAAAAAAAAAAAAACACTAAAAAGTTCAAAAATATTTTAATTTCGGAAGTTGGTGTTTCTATAATTCCTTATGTAAATTTTTTTTTTTTTAAGTAGAGATTCTGATATAGTTGTATAATAAGATTTTAGTGGCTTATGGGAAAACCGGAAATATAAGCCAACCACTGTGCAGTTCTGCTCCTTGACCTGTAACCCAGAGCAAAGTATTTTTCTTCAATGATATTTAGAGACGTGACAGATAACGGCGCATTTATCTCTCTAGGTAAATATACACATCACGAAGCTGATCATTCATACATAATTATGTAATTAACTTAAGATAAGTGGTAGGTAGGTACGTGATATTTTTCACGTCACTGGCCTCGTGTATGTGAGCTGTACTGGCCACATCGACAGCCAGTCATTTGTCATCGCTAAGCCAGCTGCCGCGATGAGTGAGCGAAAAGTACCGACCATCGCACAACATTGTCCGCATTGTACCGCCGATCGTACTAATTAATCGATAGATCGGCCGCTAGATTGCCCAGTAGCGTTTCCGGTGAAGGTTGCTCAATATTCACCCGCCGATTTGTATGCGATATAGCATTCGAAACGTTTTGATTGACGGTAGCAAATAATTGGACAAACAGAATTGGTTACCAGTTTAGATCAGAAAAAACTTAATTATAAAAAAGTGTAATTTAGATAGATAAAGGCTCCTAATGAGATAGAATAGCTTCTTAAGTACTCATCAAAGTCGAAAATAAGTTGGCTAACTTTATTTGATTCAGCCCTAATTACACACTTCACCTTTAGTAATGTTGACAAAATGTAAATAGATGAAATAAATTCAATGATGGATGATTCAATTGGCAAGACGTAAATTTATGTATGTAATTGAAAATATAAAGTATTTTCACGTCAATTACCTGACTCATAAACGTCGAATAAATTTTCATTCAGCACAATACATTGCAGGCAATATTTTTTTCACGTCAACGTGTATATCGAGACGCGTTTGATCAGGTGCTTTAATAAATCTAATTAACATTTAAATGGTGATCACGCATAATAATCAGGTGGCTTTGTAAACTGAGACGATGCTCCTTAATTAGTAGACAATAGTAACAATGTATTAATGAGCCATTAAGTCGGTTTTAACATTGGATACATGGGTTTATGAATAAACAGTGGAGCACTTGTTCACACTAAACGGGTGCCGGATGACGCAAACGGTCGCAGTGCAGCTCGAGGCGTTTGTGCCGTGTGCCGTGCCGAAATGCGCCGAGATGCCGATGGTGACACAGCTGTGTGCGCGCCCAGGCGTCGCCCATTGAAATTCACCGACACCTGCAAAGTGAACAAAAACGAAATTTTAAACTGTAAGTTCCATTCCAGTTCGAATCTAATAAGTAAAATCATAAAGACAAAGCTAATGTCAAATCATCAGAACACATATTTTTCATAAATGCTAATTCTAAATTTATTTCATTCTATATCGGTGGATATCTGTATCTAGAATCAATTATATCAAAATTATTCCGGCCATAAATAAGTCTAGCAATTTTTGAACGTAATAATATGCATGAAATTTGTATAAATTTCGGATTTCATCAGCTCCATGTCAAACTGTAATAGTCAGATATTGTTGATACAAATCAAACGCATAATGATTGTGGACATAAATTATATTACGAATTTATTACGATCTCAATGAGAATGTAATAAGACGAATGACATAAAAGATCAGTTATGTATTGTTACTTTGGGCAAGGCAGAGCTATTCCCACGTTTTGCTATTATTGGTTTGAGAAAATTTGTATAACTTGATAGCCAATTTTATAGAGATTGCTATTTTATAAAAAAGTTTGTAAATTAATTCTATAATTTTCACTTTTAACACTGGTTGGTAACACCCACGATATTATTTGATAAACCAATCTTATCAATTTATTTTAAATACCTATATATTATAGTGAATCGAATTTTCCGGATTTACTGTTTAATCATCTACGGACTATATAACAAGATCAATCAATTTTACACCTATTAGATGAAAAGATTCATTTTAAAATTGTAAACTCACTAGATTGTAAGCTAAGCCTGAAAAAACGTAAGAAAAACGCGTCTAAATAATTGCAGTAGTTAATGAATTAAAGAACCTCTAATTTTATAAAGTAAGACGGTCTATCACGTAGCATCCTCAGTCAGAATCCTCATTTTCTGTTCACAAAAAAAGCTATTATCTGGTTACAAGAAAAAGTGTTAAAAAATAAATGGTACAGAGTTTTGAACAGGCGGAGTAAATGAGAACAAAACATTTGCGATGATGAACGGAACAATGAGAATTGTTTGGTGTGATTTGTCGATTTTTTGGTAACTTAGCCGTACGTCGATAAGTAGGGACTTGCTTCTAGTGAGACATTTCCTTGTACAGAGAAAGCAGTCTTCAAGAAATGTTTTGTTTTAAATCACCTTTTATAGTCAAGACAGAATCTGCAAAGTCTTTTCGAGAATATATTGTTTCTTTGGTAATAAAATGACTATTTGAAAATGAATAATGCACAACAAAATACGCTTTTGATTTAGGTTATTGAGTAACGCAGAATAAAGGTACAGGGACCATGGGTTCGCTTCCGAAAGGGAAACCTGGGGTCCTGGAACGCAAGGCAATGAAGGAATATGAGAAAGGATTTTAGTCAGTAAAAGTATGAGACACCCTCCCGCGCCACCTTAGAGCAGGAGAAGTCATTGGATGATTTCGCACCTAAAACAATAAAGAGTAAAGGTACAAGGTGGCAACCAATTAAAAACTTGTCGGGACTAAACTAACTTAGATCTTCTGCAAAATTGGGTTTTCATATGAGCGTTAGCTTAGGAAGTTAAGGCTTGCATAAGCTTTGTGAGGCTGTGAGAGTATGTGTACTACACGCAATAGACAGTATGTTACTACAAACTACCTGAATTTAAAAGAAAAATTAACACAAACTGTATTATAAAATGTGCTTCGTCCGTTACTTACTTTTGTTTTGCATGGACTTTGGCATCATATTCAATAAATGGGAAATCATGATGTAACTACTCCTGAAGCTCTCTTTTTAAAGTATAGAGAGTATAATAAAAGTTGATACGCACTAACTGTACTTTGACATAGGATTTTTGAGCATTTTTTTTGTGATACTTTTGTCATCATTTCAGCCGAAAGACGTCCACTGTTGGACATAGGCTTCCCACAAGTGTCTGTGATACTTTTGTTAGGCATGATAAAATCGTTTGTTTTTTTTTTTAATATAAATTTCTTTTAAATCGACCTGTGTTACGAAGTCTTTACCCTCAATAATATTCGTAATAGTCACTTTTAACAACAAATACCAGTAAGAAAAAGTAACACCAAACAACTTAGTAATTGAACAAAAGCTTAGTAAGTATAAAGCATTCATTTATAATCTATATTAAAGCTCACTTCCGCTGCGGATGCCGTCTGAGCCGACTATTAAATCTTCGCGAATCGAACACATTGAATATGCAACGAAGTCGAAGTCGAAACGCACAGGATAGCCACGTTACGTTTGTCAAGCGTACCATCCAACGTTATTTATTAACACAAACCAAAAGTAAGGCTTTTTGTACAAGTTTTTGTATGTTCTGGGTATTTTTAGCAAACGGTTTGGATTGCAAATAGAACTGCTTAGTGTTGAGAACTATATTGCTGGCTCTCTAAAATATAACCGTCGGATTATTTTTATTTTATATAAACTCGTGCTTGGCTGCGATCCCACCTGATGGTAAGTAGTGATGCAATCGTTGATGGTGAGGCGCACTAGTTTATTAAGATCCTATTCACTCTAGCCTTCCAAATCTATCCTATCCAAATTAAGAAGACCTCAGCAGGCAAATTGTTCCAGTCCTTCGATGTACGCAGTATAAACGACGAGGCAAAACGCTTAGTCCGGACCGTAGTGGTTTCAACAACGTAAGAGTGGATACTCGCCGTACATCGGGTTGTCAGATGGTAGAAATGAGATGGCAGAATCAAGTCATACAGATGAGTTTAGGCTACAGGACTTTTTAAAAGAATAACCGCGACCCTGGGAAGCAAAGGGCAACTCAAGGAACTGAGTAGGTTTTGGCCAGTAAAAGTTTGACACTCCCTCTAGGTCTACTCAGAGAAGAAGTGGTTGAATGATTTCTCAACTAATAAAAAATATTATCTAAGCAACCATTTAAGCGCAAGTTAAAATATTAAGTGGCAGTGTCAAAAACAAAAAGGTGTTATAAAATTTTGCAATACCACACTATCATACTGCGGTCTTGTAAAACTTTTCATCATGCCTTTGATAGACCAATGATTCGCCATCCATCCCTTTTCCCAAAATATAGAAAGGATCACAAAAGCTGGATAAGCACCAACTGTACTTAACACTATAAGGCATAATAAAATTGTTTGCCATTCCTGTCATTCTAGAGGACCCGTCTCCTCCCTTCCACTTGGAGGATTTATGTACTTACATATTTAAATGATAATGAAATAATCATTGTATCCCATCAATATTTCTAGAAGATACATCAGTGTACATAATTGGCTATAAATATGTGAAGTTGGTAATTATACTTGCCCATTAGGTAGTACCCATCTACAGATCAATTTATGAGTAGGAATGTGGGATCTCCTTAATTATATTTCAACCCCTTTTAAGGAAAACATTGAACTTAAGATTAAAATTCTTATTGTTATTTATGACATAATTTTGACTTTTTTGCATCTATGTTTTAATTGAAAGATCTTGGAAAAGTCTAATTACATGTTTTTTTTTTAACAATATACATTAGTGCTTGACTGCGATCCCACCTGATGGTAAGCAGTGATGCAATCGTTGATAGTGAGGCACACTTGTTTATGAGGAGCCTATTCACTTTTGCCTTGAAGACACCTAAATTATAGTCGGACGGGAAGACCGCAGTAGGCAATTTTTTCCATTCCGACTGTCAGATATATATAGATTTTTTAATGTCTGGTTACATAAAAATAATATTGTATATATATATATATATATATTTATATATATAAATTTATTATTTATATTTTTTTCTCTATGTAAGTTAGTTAAATGAAAAGTAATTAAATGACTTCCATGGAATTTAAAAAGAGTAAACTTTGAACATTGTGAATGATGCAATTTAAGTATCAAAATCAATTTAGTGATCACTATCTACTCGCTCCCTACGTGACTGTACCTATATTGACGTGCTCTAGTCTTATTGTTTAATTTTTTACCTATGTGTGAGGCGCTTTAAAAGAAAAAAAAAATGCAACAAAGTGTATAATTTATTTTGATAACAACGACAATAAGATTTGAAAGGCCAACTCGAGTTTATGTTGTTATGAGCTTAGCACTGGTAGCTTAGTGTTAAGTGTATTACGTAATTCGTAGAAACGGCGTAGACGCTCCGCTTCGTAGAGCCGAGTAGGCACTGCGACTACGCTTTGTAGAGCCGCGTAGGCGCTGCGGCTACGCTTCGTAGAGCCGCATAGGTGCTGCGGCTACGTATCGTAGGTGCATAGGCCACTGCCTATGTGGGTCTACGAAGTGTAGCGTACGTACCTACGTGTGCGCAGTGTAACTGCAGTTAGTTACACTGCGCACACGTACGTCGAATATCTATGCAATGTTTCACCGATCAAACCAATGCTATTAGTGAATGCGTAGACGTATCACGCAGGGTAAGTTTTTGTTTCTTAAAATGAAATTGTCCCTAGGTACACGAAAATACATGGAAAAATAATTACCACGCAAGTTCGATAAACGAAAACGCCCTGTGTATCAAGCTGGCACACCAACCGCGGCACACACGCTCGTCTCACTTAAATGATACAATTCTTACAATACTGTCATTGGGTATCCATGCGCCCGCGCAAGAAAGTCGTTTACGTTGTTTGCGTTAAAATGGCTACTTTTATTGTACGTCCTGCAGTGTAACCTTTAACAAACCTTCGTCGTTCCAAGTAAATATAAACGTAAATTGCATATGTATTGGATTCCTTATGGGTAGTTTTCTAAACAGTTTTATAGAAGTATTAGTTTCTCAGTAACTGTTCTGAAGGATGTCATACTCATTAGTTACTAGTTCTAGGTAATATATGTAAAGCTCGAACGTAAATAAGATGCTATAAGGCTTAATAGCAACGCCAGGTTGATTCCATGAGGTCGGTACTCGACGAACACGATAGTCGACTGATATACCTGTAGTCACCGCACCCACTGTGCAATAATTTAATACCAATAGGTACATTATAAACTAAAAGGCATAGAAAAACTAAAACTCGTTTCTGTGAGAACTGATTCAATATCTCAATTTACATTTAAACAATTGCTGATCCGAGTACCAACTTTAATAAACAGTTCGACTTTATTGATTCGGCATACCCAAATCGAAAACAGTCTGGTTATGTATTTATTTTGATTGCTTTCAATCCGATTGCAATTATTTTTAATATCACTTCATATCCGTGATATTTACCGTATTTTGTTCTTTCGAGATCATTTCACAGACAATTTAACTCAAATCACTGAAATCGACGTTTTAATACAGGAGCGAGTAACAACGGTCTTTAACCCAACTCATATCCATAATTCATGCGTATCTTTAAACAATTTCAAAAGAATTTTTGTTGCATGTAATTCTTTGCAATCGTAAAGGGGCAGCATCGAGTACCTACACTTTCGATCTCGTATTGAAATTTACACGAAAGGTGGTAATTTTCCGCCGCGTGATGACATTAATAGCGGCGAGACGTGCGGGTAGAACAATATTTTTTGCATAAAACTGTTTTACATTCGGACGAAGTCGGCGCTCGTCGCTCCCCCTCGCCCGCGCCGCTCGCATCACTTTACATGTTTATACGACGCCTGCGCAGGTGTACCGGCCAAACTTACGTGTGTTTGTTTATACTATTAAACTATTGCTGCACAAAATATTGCCTACATGTATGTAAATTGTAATTTTCATACGAGTTTAAATTCATAGATAGCGCCTTATTAGTTCCATGTTCGTTAATTAGCGATGCGTTTTACGATCATTATCTAATTCCAACTGTTCTAAGTGCATTCACCTAACTATAAGGATTGTAATTGCAGAGGTGTCTTATTCTCAGCGCTCATCACCATTGACACCCGACCGTCGTATTTCCATAAGTAATTGAAAACTAAGTTTAACCACGCACGTCTAATAAGATAAGAAAATCACAATTTGCATTAGTGGCGGAGGTAATTAAATAAACAAACTGTCTAGTTGGGATCGTTAAACATTAACAAATAGATAAAATGGGGCCGTAAAAGCCTAAAAACTGATGACCAATAAATAATAGCGGCGACCATGCGCCGGAGTCAACGCCAGTCAATACATTCTAATCAGTGATTTATTGCCACTAATCCTCAGCTCAGCACAAATAAGCTATCTTGTCGATTTAATGTTGTATCAGCTCAGGCGTGAAACTCCCGCGCACCACTAAGTGGTCCTTCCAGTTTCCACTCGAAATATTTTAATAAGGCCTCACTGCTCACGCACCCTAATAAAAACACACACACGCACTCACCAACACGAACGATCTCCTTTAAAACCTCTACTCGTTTGAGTCCAATTTATTTATAATAGTAGCGACACTAAGAATCTACATTTTTGCTCTAAACGGTGTTAATTTATTGACCGTGGGCAGATAATATCACTTTTTTTCTCCCATTATTAAAGCGATTACACGAGAAATTATACGTCGTAGTCCGAGTCCCGAGCTCTGCAACGGAATAGGCTACTATCTAAAGTGTTTCTTAACTGTTGACGATAAGGGTCAGTTTCCCTTGGAAGCTTTAGAAATGCTTGATAATACTTTCGTTGACGAAATCGCCTTATTGACTCGCTAATAAAAAGTGTTAAGTTATGGACAAGTTATGCCACTTGCATTAATTTCGATGCTTAACCTGATAAACAAATTATGGTATATTAAGTTAATAGCTTAATTTATAATTGAATGTGTTACGATGTGTTCATAAGAAAGCATTGTTACGATCGGCCTTTAGCATATCTGGTTGCTGTTAACGACAAATTGCGTGGATAAAAATATGTATGTATACGTGTTGAGAGATCGAAACTTTAATGCTTGAGAAACATTTTAATTTTGTATTTATGCCATCGACGGATCCAGTTTGTCTGCCTATAAAATTTTATTTTTACACCATTCTGTCTGATTTAAAAAATTGTATTTCTTAATCTTATTAAAAAGTTATTTATTTTATTACTAGATTTACACCATATTTTATGAAATGTGAGGAAGGGTTTATGGACGAAGGTCTGTTATCATGGCGAGTCGATTACGCGTGGTGATGCTCTACGAATGTTCACACAGGCGGTATGGTTAGCGTGCACTGGCTAGTCATAAAAGTGCTTGCTGAGCCTTTGACACGGTACTGTAATGACATGGGGACGGACGTAATGAGCGCGCACGGAATCACCGCTTACGTGGAATCAGGGCCGAGTGTTTCGCCAGAGGCACTCCCATCACGCTCACATGTAAAAAACGAATGCCGTATCAACGAGAACCATAAAGTCTGCCAAATGACTGTTGTTATTTGTTTTGATGACTTAATTTTGTTACTTTTCTTGACAAGTTTTATATAAATCGTAAAAGCAGCTAATGATTTTAATTGATACGTCTGCTAATTTACATTTTTTATTTATTCGAAAGCCGATACCAAGCTGATAAAAATGCGGTTTATAGGAATATGAATAAATTAATGCAAGGAATATTTTAGTAATTTCACACTTCCACGATGAAGCTTATCAACTTGTGCAGCTCGTAAAAGACGACTGCGGAGAGGTGTCGATACGGTTGTAGGTCCTACTGATAAACAGGGTCCATTCTAGTAGGCTGTCAGCGACCAGTGAAACTCTGCCAACGTTTTTTTATTTTATATTTCAAGAGGCGTCGCTCGTGTAAATGTACTAAATGATTCCAAGGGAACATACTTTTGACATAAATAGTATCGTATGTCACCAGGACATGGTTTAACCGTGTGCCGAATTTCTTTGGAGTTTTACACATAAAGATTCATACAAACTCGTCTTTACTCGATTACGAGCAATGGGAAGCTCGCCATGAGTCCACTTGTGAAAAGGAAATCCGTGGTTCTAGAACTCAAGGCTACTGAAGGTACATAGGTGTGGTTTTAGTCGGCAGAAGTCTGATACGCCCTTCCGCGTCGCCCTAGAGCACATAATTATTTATGTGATTTTGAAATTGTAGATAAGTTCATTTTCAGCTTTCTATCCTGCACATTAAACCTAGGGATCAATAAACAAACAAAAAAACGCATTTGAGGGCAGAGGGAATTATTTCATTTTAAGAACACGTTCATACTCATGCTTAATCTGAAAGCCTAAAAGCACCGACACTTTGGCATAAAGACATAAACTTTATTCTTTACAATATTATTGGCATTGACATTTAGTCTTCATAGTGCATCGGCAGCATTTTGTTTGTGCAAGCTTCAGTATTGTAATATTAAGAAATAAAGGCAGAGGAGCGCAGGTTTTATGGGGCTACGATATAGATATTTTTGTTACCCTTGAAGTTATAGAAGTTAAATTGATATAATCTTGATGTTGATCTTAAAGTTGTATTGATAAAGAGATAAAGTCGAAAGAATCCTGCACCAGTATCTAGTACCAATTTTATTACAATGTGCACCATATTACTATCACATTGTAATGCACAAAGTTTTAAATAGAAGTTGACGCACAAATGTATTGAAAAAGTTGACCGTATCATAAAACCAAGAACCACATGACTAGAGTTTACTCATCTTTATTGGGGTCGCCTTTTAGTCTTAAGCTGATATAGCTGAAGTACTGTCCCCCTAGCCAAGTTATGACCATTTCGTTTTGATTCTCTTGCGTCGAACGCCTCGAGTAGGCCACGCCTCCGATTCCTTTGTTCTGACGTCATTTCAACGCTCAGTCACGTGGTCAGAACAAAGGAATAGGAGGCGTGGCCTACTCGAGGCGTTTGAAGCAAGAGAATCGAAACGAAACGGTCATAACTTAGCTAGGGCAGTACTTTACATGGAGCAACAGCTTAACTGATCTTCACAACTCAATCATTGAGTAACACGACAACACAAAATTGAAATCAAAAAATCATACAGCAGTCTTACCAAGGGATTTTTTTTAAGGTCATCCAACTTCTTTCGCTTTAAGCCGGTGCGAGAGAGCGTGTCAGACCATAATTGACTAAAGCCACACCTATATTCCTTTTTTGCCTTGAGTTCCAGGACCCTAGGTTTCCCTTTCGGGAGTAAACCCATGGCTCCAGTAGGCCTCGGCCCTGCTGATTCCCTACGGTTTTGCTGACATCTCTATGAGGTGCGCGTGGAACACTACGCGTTTGTCAACGACTCGGGCTCGGTCAGGACAGGGATGGCTGTATGGCGAGCTACCCATCGTTTATCCCCTCGCCTAAGGTGGCAGGAAATCGTGGTAGGAGTCCCGGCGTCTGTTCCCTCACGCGTGCGGCGGCCTCCTTCGCTAGCATTACTGTTTCGCAGATGGAGGCGACCGCCTACCATTCCTCCAAGCTCCGGACTAGGGCCCGGCGCGAGAGGTCTTACCAAGGGATAAGATTGGTGTCAGATTTTGTCGCTTCTGACTACCCTGAAAGACTGCCTGGAAAGTTACGAATTTTTAAAAACTCTACGTTCCACTTTTACATAGCATTATGGTGACTATCTCTACAAAGCCAACTAAGTTTACTAATATACTCATCTTAATACCTTTTGTTTCCAGTACCTGTATCCCCTTCATCATCTGGCGGAGGCGCGGGCGGCGGGGCGGGCACCCCCCTGTACCCTGGTGCTGCGTCGCACCCCCTGTCGTCCCTGCTATCCCAACAGAGGCTGCTGGAGCTGTCCCGCTTTGGACTGAGGCACTACGACATCGCACACCATGTGCTGTCACAGCAAGGTGCTGTAACCAAGTTGCTTGGTAAGCTTTAACAGGTTTATTTTTAAGTTGATGATGCTATCATGCATAGCAGGGATGCTCTAAAGTCGGCTGCTTTTGCTGCTTTTCGAGCTCGGAAACTCATAAAAGTTTTGGAAATATATAGAAAAATTTACTCATTCAACGACGATTCTTTGACGTAAAGAAGTAGGTTGACAGTCGATGACTGGTATATATTTTAAGTTCTGTCACCGATACTAAAAGTCCCTTCCATCCCTTGTTTATAGCAAGGGTTCACAGACCTATACATCCAGACAAGGAATCTTATCAGATACTAGGAGCGAGAAGCAGACCGCGGTCTGTCATATTCTTCAAGCAATGTTGCCACCTGACGCAAACACACACCATCGCTTGATAGCGATGTTCCATGGAAGTAGCAGAAGCATACTAAACTAAATAGTTTGAAAGGAAGTTTGCCCTATTGGTAAGGAGATCATTAAGAAGAATAAACCTCGTTTTCTGTTTTATGCTTTTGGAAATTGAATAGTTCTTAAACCTGTCAAAATTTGGTACTAAATAAGGGTTTGACTGACACATTCTTAACTAAAAATACTCAATTCAGAAACTCACTTTAATATCACCTGTTAGTAAATGCTAACGTAGGCAGCTCGTTTTTAAATTCTGACAAACAATTATGTTCCGGATCTATTGTTTCCGAATGATTAAATAAATTAATTAATTAGTTCCAGCCCAATTGAAAAAGACAATGCAATAAAAATGGCACTTTCAATAAATTAAAGACAACCGTGACAATTAATTAGAAAAATCCCGACATTTATTCTTACACGAACATGGCATGTCAAGGTAGTGTTGGTAAGACTTCTGATTGGGAGAATATGGCAGCTGCACAGTTGTAGATTGCAAGAGCGAGAGAGAGAGAGAGATCGATGGAATATATCAATAGTAATCGATAGTCTGGTGACTAGTGAATCTCCTTGATAGAAATTAACAATTCTGCAGAGAAATTATGCCCTAGAATAGGGTAAATTGGGTAATTAGCGTATTTTTTTAATAATAAGATAGGAAAAAGATCAAAAGAAACTATGCGTAGATTGTGTGAAAAATTATATGGCTAGAAAGTGTTATTATAATAAGGGCAACTAAAAATTTATTAAATAAGAAGATGGTAGACTACGAGAATAGTGATGACTATGGTAAAATTTGGCCATCAGAGTTTGGCTAATTGCCTTTAATTATACATAGTTATAATATCAAAAAGTAATTTTTTCATACATATGTACATAATCAGCTGTTCCCACTGCTGGTACTCTGTTCCTACTACTAGGATTCAGGCCTCCTCTCTACGAAAGGAAACGTAATCTACGTGTCTTAAATTTTTATTAGTTCTGGGACGTGCCGGTTTCTTCCGCATTTTTTTCTTCACCGTTTTGAACACAAACTAAAGCGCCTGGCTGGGTTTAAACCCAGGACCGGGGGTCACTACTGGTATTCCGTTCTTTAAAATGTACCTACATGTTTCTCAGATCTTCCTAAGATAACTTTAACATACTTCATTGAAATACTTTCATATTCATCAACTTTGGCAGCAATTGATGATCAGGCTAAGTTGTTAATAAGATAAGTATCTACTGCTGTCTATGCTTCTGTATAGAATTAATAACTTAATCAACTTGATTAGTGCTAGTGATTAGCAAAAACACATCGTGGATTAGGTGGTAATTAAAAAAGTGCAAATGCACCTGTAACTATTAATGTACATTATTTTAATACTTTGAATGAATTTATCACTAGTGCTAATCAAAGTAAATGGCCATTTTGTAGCGCTGATTTGTCAGAAAAGGCATAGTTTTTTAATGTAGATAGTTTTTTTGTTTCTTTTTTTGTTCAAATGCCTGGTTAGGTACTGTATTCTCAAGCAACAATTTAAATAGTCACATGCATTACACCGTAAAATATCCAAAAATAGTTTTTTGGGAAATCATCTAATAATTCCTCCCGTTCTAAAAGGGTGGGTAAGGGAGTGAGAGACCCTTACCTACCCTTTCAGAACAAGATTTTAGACTTTGTGGGGGTGCAGAGAGGTATTAGACTTTTACTACTTGATTAAAACCCACCTTGTTCTTTTAATTGTCTTGTATGTTCCAGGTTTATAGTAACTTTTTCGAACAATCCCATAATCTGATATCACAATAATTATTTTATAAATCCCACCAAAAATTATGGCAAACGTAAGCATGGCAAAGGTAATTTGAAAACGTCAACGCAAACCCTGAATGGTATATTTTTATGTTAGTAATGCGTGTATAGTCCAAGCTTTTATGTACTTTTGATGATTCGGAGGAGGCGGCTACAGCTGTATTTGGTACATTTTATAGCTTTAAAAATAACGTCATTTTGCATTAATGATTTTAGTGTTTTTTGACTGCTATTGTCGTCTTATCACCTCTTGGTACATTTTTTATATTCTTAAATTTTACATGTTTATTCACTAAAAACTAAATTGTTTCTAAAATTTATTTCTACGCTTAAAGTCCATAATGACGGTACTTAGCTGGAAATAAAGCAATCTACATCAAAGTGAAACAGTACCATTACCTTTCTCAATAGGTCTTTTACGACAACAGGTGTAATATGAATATTTGATGGCTGCAGTGTGCGATACTGGCATATGCTGCCCTACAAACGTTCAATAAGTGGGTGTTATAAGAAATAAAAAGCTAATTTACACCGACCGGCGGTGTTTGTTATTTCCAGCCTTATAATCGAACCTTCGTAATAGAAGACGTCGAGTGTTGCAGAATTGTAGTGTCATTTAAACAAAGCTTAATTAAAAAGAAAAAAGTGTTTTGTTTACTGCTCTTTTTTCTTTTGTGAGAATCAAAGGGAAAGCTGCTTATTATCGCACCATAGGTGGAAGAAAAATATGCCGACAATATTATTAGTTAGGTGGTAGTCAAATGACAGAATTTTCTTTTTGTAATTTCAAATAATTGTCGGTACATTATGTAGGTAGTTATCTAAGCTTATGCAGTATGAACCTTTAATTAGTCAAGTGGCGGAACTTGACTTATTATTCCTTCAATTTCATGATGATCTTTAGAAGACTTTTATCGATGTAAGTGTGGGTATTTTGTCAATAAAACTGTTAATTTTATTTATCGGTCGTGATAGCCTTGACACCCTTGGACCGTATGTTAGCAGAAGCATTTTGTCGATATTAAAGTTTTTCTGTAGATATAATTAGATTTTTTAATATTATTTAGTACATCCTCGGTTACCAATAATTTCTAACACTCCATGAAAAATCTGTCCATTTATAATTGATGGTAATGAATGTGCACTTATTAAAAAACTGTAGATGGAGTTTCTTGCATGTTCTTCACAATAAAGAACTACGTTTTGGAATGTGCAATTACCTTATTTTTTCTGATTTATCGCCTTCTTGACAACTCAAAACTTTTTTTTATTATATAGCACAGTAAATTCCCTCGATTTCATGGAAGCCGAAGCTTTTCATTCCTTCTAAATGTCAATTACACATTCACATCGATTTACTTGACCGAACAACCTGAATAGTCCTGGCATACAGTTAGAGGGCACACTTATATCTTATTATTGTCCTTTGAAACACCCGTACCAAACTAAACCTTATGACTTTGTGATATAGTTGACGTCATTACTAAAGTTTTGTTAGAAAAGTTTAATATGACCGAAAGAAGTTAATTGATAAAGTGAACTTATGCCTACTGGTTATGTTCCACTGTAATTACTGTAGGTACGTATATGTTATTTATACTTAGTTTGTCGTAGTGGTGCGTTCTTCGGCGGTAAATATTGATTTATACGTGCGCTCCTCACAAAAAGGCCCCGGCCCGCAACGCAACTAAGTTATTTGCGATAGTTACTTCACTCGCCCGCATAGAATGGTCAATAATATTACCGGTTAGTAACTCTACAGGTGACCTACAATGCTAAGTGTTAGTTTGCTATGTTAACTTTTTCAGATCCTGAGAATTGGATTTTACGTGTTCTGTTAGTAAGATAATTACATGTTCCGTAGTATTGGATTTCAGCAAGTAATTATTGCCTCTACATGACTAACGAGAGTTACAAATAGATCTTGTCCATGGCTTCTTTTGTGAAAGTATATCGCCTTATTTCAAATAAATCCTAAAATAGTTTTAGTATCGTTAAAGAACAAAATGAATAACTCTTTTTTCAAATAGCCAGTTATTAACACTATAAATGATATCGGATCATCCAATGACAAGTCAGCAATTATCGAAAGCAACGCGGCCGCGGTCCGAGTTTAACTCGCATCTAATAACACGGTTAGGGCAAAAATCTCAATCGCTATTAATCATCGATAAGGATAAGGCATCGGCAGAGTCCGCCGCGACGAAAGCTGCTATTGACGAAAGCTTAGATCCTAATCGATTCATAAAACTTGCAGCGTGTTAATTATAAGCCACCGGGGTGCGGATGAATGCGCCCGCGCTGCCGCCGCCGCGAGCATGCGCTCCCGAGATCTCGATTGTCGATGTGAGAACTATCGTATCATCGACGATTTTTCATATCGACAACCCTTTATTTGACTGTTTCCTTTACAATTATCACAGCTGCCTTTCAATACAATCTCCATCTCGAACCGTATAGCGAATCCTGCGAAAATTTATATGAGCGCTGCAATCATCTTCAATAATTTTGTAAACATAAAAAACGCAACAGGAAACATGAAATTAATGTCTGGGAGTTTGTCAACTGCTCATAGTAATTATTGCATTCGTTGATTAACGTGAACAATGTAGATAGAGTTAATTGTTGCGCTATAATAGCAAGGTGAGTTGGAACCGAAGCGTGAGTTAACTATGACATTGCAGACACTTGGTGTACTCAGTTAATTTGCTGAATTAGTTTAGTGCTTGCTGTGTAATTAGGACACGTGAGACACTTTGTGTTTGCTCAGGACTCGTGAACGAGTGATTCCAAAATCACTCGACCGTTTACAACGCGCACTGTATTATTTTACGCCGTTTGAACATTCATATTTCTTACCAAATGTGTAGGTTTTTTTTTATTTAATTTTATTTTTATTTTAATATCATGAACGTTTTTCTACCCGTTTGGATTAGTGTTATTATACTATTTTTTTGCAATGATTCAGCGGTTAGATTTTATGCTAGATATTGTCGCGTTCTGGGAATCAATTACCTACAAATACATTTTAAACGTAGTTACACGAGAAGGCTGAGTGGAGTTACTACGTTATAATTTTCCAACATAAACGCTTCACAAGGAAGGTGACGTGCGTCAAGAGTTGAGTATATAAACGGGTCGTTAAAACTATATTACACAAGACGATAGTCAAATGTGCAAGAATACCATAAACGTAGAGACGGTATGTATATGGGCGAACGTATATTATGAGAACAGAGGAGTGTAGTGTCAATCAATTTTCGCCGCTGGTGATTTCATAACGTCACGTGTCGGGTTCCCACGGAAGCTCGGCTACAACCCGCCCAGGGCCGTCATGTCCAACCACTTAAGTATTTAACATAGGTACATAGCCTTAGCTTAAAAGTTATTATCTAGCCTAAACAATTTCTAAGCTGACGGCATGGAAATGGGCACGCATAAATAACGTTTCATGGCCGAGTTTGAGTATTAAATTGTTGGTTGCGATGCGAGCGGAGTGACGAATAAATTGCCCATACACTGTCTAGTTTGCTGCCTCTTACAGATTAACCTGAGCACATAAGTTTATGCGAAGCCGCAAATTGTGTTCTTGAATTATGTGCGAATCTTCTAATTGCCCATAAACTAAGGTAAACTTTAACATTATTGGAGCACTGTTTGAGTTTATAATTTAATGTGAAGCAATATAGCAACGGATGCGATTGTTTCAAATAATTTAGGAAGTCAAAGAACCACAATAGTCTTAGACTGAGTAATTTCATATTAAACCGGTCATTTTATTTCGTCGTACGTAAATTAGTTGGTAGCTAATGATACCTACTCAAGATGATTGTCCGCGGATCGCCGCGGCCCCTAATGAAGCCGTATTTAAGCTTTGGTCCTATAATCAAAATTGAATTATCCCACTTGACATTCTTGCTTCAGAAATCATGCTTTTTCTTTTTCCGCTCCAATTCTCTTGGACAATTTGAATTTTTAATGGTCTTTGTTGTCAATAGGACGTTATTTTAGTAGATTGTCATACGGATCTATGATTTACTCTTTGGTAATCACGTAGTAGGTGACATTATTGAGACTATTAGATTCAACACGACGATAAAATCAGTTTAATGAAGCGACCACTCACTGTGAACAACGCGGCTAATGTCTATGAGGATATTTCATTAGGTGTTTCGGTCATCAGGATGTTATTAACGGACAATGGTCAGATTATCCTATCATTGTTACAGTTGACTTAGTGCTTAGTCTGGGTAAACTAATATCTACTCATGATACCTATTGTTTAATGTCAAAGACCTTAGTGATTCCACTTCAGTAACTTCGGCTCTTGAACTGCTTTTTGTTATAAAATATGATCTAATTGCTTCCGAGGGAGCAAGCGCGAACTGCTTCAAGTTTCACATAAAAAAGTCGATCAATCACCGAATCAAGGCGTCGTTAACACGCGTTGCATTATGTTCAATAAACCAGGCCATCCAGAGCCACTCCGCCGCTAAAGATTTTGATCTATTAACTCGATGACAGTGCACTACTAGGCCGCGGTTAACTTTAGCGCCAGCCAATATAAAGAGCCACTTCTGAATACTTTTAATACAAATTTAATTAACTGGATTCAGACCTTTTCTGTGTCGTTTAAAACGATCTTTGTAGACGCACCGTGTAATGACTTAAAGCGTCCATAAACGACTCCTGTGTGGAAATTTATTAACAGTCGTTTTGAGTGTGCATTGTCCCTTTGTGGCTCTCACTTCCTTAAGTGAACCGCTGATGATTAATTGCTCATCTTTGTTTTGCAACATGAGTCCTTTTAAAAGGAAAACAACAAAAACTTGAACGGATTATTCGACACCTTGTTCGTGCATTGTGAATGTGTTTATGTAGTTTCTCTTGCGTTTATGGTGAAGTGTTAAACTTTCAATTGATTCGTGCCGATCATAGTTATGAAGCTAATTATCATAACGAACACGACGTTTAGTATTTATGAAGCAATTGAAAGATGGTAAGGTTAATTTATTGTTTTATTTTTGTTTATAACAACATCAATACCTACGCTATTATTAATAAACTCTTATTCATTTTAGTGTTATCAAGTTGACGTTATAGTTTGATTGATGCAAGTTAATACATACATGTTTATATTCATTAGGTATTTAACAGTTCATAAAATAATCGACATCAATTTACTATTATGTAAGTTGCGTAATTTCTTTCATTCGTCTCATTTTTTTACTACTTATCGAGTCTTATTTTAAAGGTCATAGCCATAAAATTGTGCTACTTGAAACTATTTATAAAATTATTATACTAACGTTGTAGTTTCATACAGAACTAAAAAATATAATTTCCCATTTATTTCGTAATATAAATAACAGAAAATGTGTATCGAGCGTATTTTCCCCGTAGGTCGTGCGTACGCGCCGGGAGCGCGCTTGAGTTTCACGCAAATAATACACATTTAGCAACAGTTTCAGTGGCTCACACGATCCGCCTCTGCCTAGGCAACGCCAGTAATTGCTCCCGGTCATGCGATTACGTTTCTAGCCGATTTAATTATCGCAAAATGATCAGTGTGCCGGCCTCCCGCAATTTAGCTATCAATCAAAGCGAGAACGGTTATTGGCTTTCTGAGGCGGCCGAGTGGCGATATGGGTTTTCAAAAGTTACAGCAAAACTGTAGTGAAAGGTACTGTTGGATTTCATGCACGTACAGCATAATGTTTGACGTTCCGCTGTCGCCTCGCCCGCGCCAATGAGCGTATCTGCTGGCCAAGCAATTATATCTAACGTTTTAACGGTCCGAATTTTGGTGACATTTTCCGTAAACTTTTTTCCATAATCTATAGATTCACGTGTAGCTTTTGTGCTGAAGTTTTTGTCATTCCAATAGTTGTGTCTTTTTGTTTGAGGAAACTATGCAATCAAACCAAAAAATACACTCATTTTGTCAATAAGACGACAAAGTTGGTCATGCGATCATGATGGAAAATATTATCCTAACATTGGCATTTGCTTTATAAATAAATTAGAAAATTCTTTGGCACAATATCCATGAAAAATGATTTGTATTAAATCATACCAAACGAATGAAAATATGTGAGTTGAATAAATATTTTGACATTATAAATGGTAGCAAGTTTTTGCACCTTACATTATGGAATTCATCACACGTTACTTTTTGAGGTTTGCTTGAATTAATAGGAAGGATTTATGGTATGTATGGAAGTGTCATTGTGTATTAGGAAGGTGGATACTTTGCTATCACTTCTAGTACATAGGTACCTCTATACGACTATTAGAAATCTCATTTATTTTCTACTATATGAATGTAAAGGGTTTAATTTACTACTATGGTTTTATTAAAGTTATGAATATTATCACAATGTTCTAAATCTATGTTGAAATAATTACACAAAACGTGGGGTTAATTTTTTACAGTTTCGTATCACGCCACGCTTGCTTAATTACCTATACTTACCAACTTTCTATGGCCAATACCTACTTTATATGGAAACACACAATTTTCTACATAAATTCTTATCATGGTCGCAATATTAAAATTGGTTTCGCCTATTAAGGCGATGTGTCGCGAACCTCATGTAAACGCGGAATTGTGTTTTTGTCCGACCGCGCCATTTTGGTCGGTAAGCTTTAGACTTATCAAGACATAAAGAGACTTATGAATTCATCTTGAATGGCGTTGACAAAAATGTGAATATAAATAATGTGTTGAATAATTCAGCGTGTTATCGGTATGGAAGAGCGGTGTGCGCGTAAAAAGCAAGCGGGCCGCGCGGCCGCCGGAATGCCGCTGCGCTGTTTTTACGTAATTGTCCTGATGCACGCACTCATCCATTATCTAACTGACTTAGGCACCCGAGAATACGTTAGTTTTTACCATACACTCTAATCATAAGCCACGCCATAAGTCTAAAGTTGCAAGAAGCTTCTAGGCTCATAAATACCTACTTGAGGTTTCAGGAATCATTACATTTTCATTTCTTGTGGGTGGATTAGTACATATTTCTAAATCCTATTATTTTATTGTAACAGGCCTTCCCTGCATAGCCTTCCTATGTTTGTTTTACAAAACATAATTACGTGAATCCCACGTGTTTAAATCCAATAAAAACAAAGCTCGAGATAAATAATAATTAAAAATTCACGTCTCGTCACATGCAGGCTTCATTTAGCTGATGTCAATGATTCTGTAATTATTAATACTAATTTAAAGCTTTCATTGTTATTCCTACCGCCGTGCACGATTATCGATTTTTTTGTGGGGACGCACGTCCACTGTCCTTTTAAAAGTTAAAATACAAATATTGAAGTGCAGTTTTTAGGTGTATTTTGAGGTTTATTACCGGTTGAATAAGGACTAAAAAGAACAACTAGGGATTGTGTTGCAAGAATCGATTCGCGACAAGTAACTTGCGTTTACTCACGTTTAGCACTCAATGAAATTGCATCAATCGGTATCGTGTCGCTATTACTGGTATTTTTATTTGAGTCTCTAATTTGATTTTGATTTTTCTTTTATTTCCTTTACCGAGCAACAGGTGACAGTTTGTGCAATTCGTTTTTATCTACATATATTGTGTACTAACCAGAGTTGTGATTGGAATCACAACAAAACGCATTTTTTTTGTTCAGTAATTATGATCGCAAAGCTTTTCTAAAAAGTTCACTGCTCAATTTGATTTTAAACTTTTGAAATACTATTTCTATTTCAACTATGTACTTAGTATACATCTGAAAGTCTTCAATCACGTCTCAACGGTTGAATAGATTTGAACAAAACTTTGCACATTGTTATAAAAATTCCTGGATTAGGGCATGAGCATAATATTTTTAATAGTTATGTTCTTATGGGATAACTTCAAAACCGCTATCAGTACCTAGTCTAAATACGAATCACCATCAAGTGCCCTTGTTCCGTGGTATTTTCACAAGTCCTGCAACGTACTGACTGTTCGCCAGCTTTTCATCATGTGTCTGGTATTAAAACAGCACACCATGCTTCCCTGGTACCCTGAAATTACTAATAAGAGACGGAATAATATTGTATGCAATTCAAATACTTTTTCAAAATATGTCTTTGTAAAAAGATATTTCATATTATTAGGCCCATTTTTGTACAATAGATTAAATAGAAAATTAGGTTTGTATAAACTAAATTATTATAGCTGTAAAAAGATTATTGTGCAATAGTTACTCAGCATCTCGTACGAAGAGACAGAAGATCTCCTTTTAGTTTGTAAATAAAACATGCTTTGCTTTTAGTTAATAAAATCATTTTTTCTTTGGCCTCCCTCTCTCTCTCCATCCATCCATATGTATACTTAAGACTCTTTCAGTAACATGCGTTTCATCTTATTTATTTCATTGAACGACTAATAATTTAGGTGTCTTCAAGGTTAGAGTGAATAGGCTCTTAATAAACTAGTGCCTTTCACCATCAACGATTGCATTACTGCTTGCCATCAGGTGAGATCGCAGTCAAGCACTAGTCTATATCAATAAAAAAAAAACCAGCTCTTCACATGACCATACCAAGACAAAACACTCTCTTGCAACTTTTCAGTCACTGGTACCACGTTTAAACTTCTTATAATATAATTATTTCTCAATTTATTTATTCTCGTCACACCACACATCTATATCTATTACTAATCATTCCTATTTATTTCAGTTGTCTCTAACACCTCTTTACCCAATTACTAATTGCAATTTCCTTTGCTCCAGGCACTCTCCGGCCGCCGGGTCTGATCGGAGGCAGCAAGCCCAAGGTGGCGACCCCGGCAGTGGTCTCCAAGATAGAACAGTACAAAAGAGAAAACCCCACCATCTTTGCCTGGGAGATCCGGGAGCGACTTATATCTGAAGGTATTATTATGATACGGTTATATTAAGTTAGAAGCTATTAGGACCAGGAATAGAGGTTCAAATGTTATATTTTGCATATTAGAGATGTCCCTACCTCCACGGGAATTTTGAAAAGGATACGTGGTCTTGGACTGCAAAGGGCAACTGAAGGACACAGGTGTGTTACTTAGTGAAAGTTTGGGGCGCCCCTCTCGCACCGCAAAGCGCGATAAATCATCTCGCTTTAAAAGGAAGGAATATACCCATGTATTATTATTATTTTACAGGTTAGTGTACATAATATTTACTGTAGTACACATTGTACATTGTTTCTTCTTCCTAAAAATGGAAAAGAATATATCGATGAAAAATATCAATAGCCAATTGCTACATTATTGTGACGTAATTATAAAAAGCTGTTAATCTATATATATATATATATAAGGAGAAACTGACTGACTGATATATCAACGCACAGCCGAAATTACTGGGACTAGGAGCGTGAAATTTTGCACAAGATTTCCTTTTATGACGTAGGCGGGCACTGACAAAGGATTTTCAAAAATTCACTCCCTAAGGGGATGAAGCGCGGGTCCAAAGTTTGTATGGAGAAATCTACGTTTACGTGAGCAAAGCAGCGGGCAGAAGCTAGTATGCCTATATAAAGGTAAGCTTCACATAGACTGTGTACCAACCAAAGCATAGTTGGAAATGGTCACACAAGGAAGTGTCTACTCCTATACCGTGGACATGTAAACTCACAAACATAAAACACTCAGACCTGGAACAACTATCTGTAGGGCATACAAATATTTTCTCCAAGCAGGAATCGAGCCGCCAATTGCTCTAACGCTTTCTTCGTTCCTTTTAGCTCATACCGTGCCACTTCTGACCAAAGTCTTCGAGTATTTCAACATCCGTACTTCTTCAAAGAAATCGCCGCGGCATGCGTTCAGGGCCTCAAGTCTGCTATTACAATAGTGACAAAATGGTCATTCATTCATTTCATAATTGTTGATTTTGACAAGTTTGGTAATCTACTAATATAATGACGTCATTATGACTTTCCAATTGTAAACCACTGACACTCCATTGAAAGAAATGACATAGAATGGTAATCTCGTACATAATGGCAAATTAATGTCTGACGTATGCGGTAATCTGCTAAAATTTTGACAGTTCCTTTGATCAGTGACCTACCACGTGATTGTGCAGTCATTGCTTTTAATTTGTTACGAGACAGCTCGATATTGTCATTCTACCACAACTCTAATACGAGACATTGACTGATCAGTGATCGATCATTACGAATTAGCAGATTACGAAGTTTTAGCAAAATGACAATGGTAAAACTTCGTCATCGAATGTCGGAATGACGAAATTATAAAAATAGCAGACTTGGGCCCCAGGTCATCTCGCCATCTCTTTATAGCTCTAAAATAATTAATATTGCTACGTTTTTAAATACTTACACAATTACTGAGGGATTGGCAATAGCATTACTTATATTCGAACTACGTACCGGTAACATGTCACAACTGGGTTGCGCATTCACACAATTTTTCAATGCATTCAATAGCATCAGAGAGAGATCGTTCAAATTGCTTTAGGCTTATGCAGGCAGGAAGTGTCAAATACGTGACTATAATCCATCAATAAGCTGCAATTAATAATCCGTACTTAATTGCTTTCCCAATTAAATCCCTTATGAATAAATAAATTAGTCCACTCAGGCCTTAGGGCATGATTTTCCGGAAAACTGAGTTATATAAAATACCATACCAGCACCAAAATTGCATAACACATTTCAATACTTTCGTTCCTACAGTTCAGCGTTTTGCGTTGAGTAAACACGAATTAAATAATATATGGCGCATTTATAACATTAGATTTTTCGCCTCGACCCTCGGTTCCTGTAAATATATCACCGACGTGTCACAATTTAAACATAAATTGAATTATAATCTTTATACTTAATATATATTAATAAATGTATGTTTATTTTAATATGTATAATTTTGCAGCCTTATTTGAAATAGTTTTTATTATACACCTGTCATATTGTGTCGCCACTACCCTAACACTATTACGGTAGTGTATAGGGTACCTTATAATATATTGTAATTGAAATTAGTATCAGTGACAATATATTATAAGGCGTTAAATCCGCTGCTGTACCTTTACTAAATAAATCTTTTAACAATTCATTCAATCAGACAAAACAACGAAAGTGCATTCCATAATTTGTCACATTAATTTTGCGATCATTTTTGTATCGTATCCTAAAGCTATGGATATTGTTCAGTTCCTTGATTTTGTTTAACTCTCAGATCATAGAAACAAACAAACAATTATGATCATCAACTATAGCGCTGTGGATACTCCTACCTATACGTGTGCCGTGAATGCTGTGGGCTATCACGAGTGGACTCATGTAACTGTGCTCAAACGACGTGCACCCGCTAACGTGACGTACACTTTGTGGGGTCATTTTGTGTACTGCTATTATTATAGTCCTACATTTTATGTCGAGTTTTGTAGAAAAGATGCATGAAATAACAATTTTATTGTACCTCTACTTTTGCTAGTTCTTATCGCTTACTTTATGAAGGTACTAGGAGATGAAACCTTATTTTAAGCTCGTTAAATTATGCTTAAATTAGCTTTTTAGGTCTATAGCCGTTTCTTCTTTTGAGGGGGGTTATTAAGTGTGCCCAGTCGACGTGCACTCGCTAATGTGACGTACATAATTATTGCGGAGCCATTTTGTGTACCTACTTCTATTATACCTAATACTGATGCTCTTTAAACCAAGTTTTAAACTGACGAATATTAAAACTTCATCTTAGTTAGGTAGAGCAAAATTTTAATCTAAGGAAATGTAACATTTTTCATAATGTCTTTTCTCTAAATCTATTACGTATCTTTATTAAACTGTAGTCACACTAATATTAAAAAGGTAAAAGTATGTACGTCATGTTTGTAACTCTTTCACTTTCAAATGGCTGAAATAATATTAATATTTGGATAAAATTTGGTACACGGGTAGGTAGACCATGTCACTTTTTATCCTATTGTATGATTTCTTAGGATGATTTTTTACTTTAACGCGGGGGAAATTGATGGCAACAGCTGGTCAACATTACAAGATTGGACTTGGTTAGCTTATGATTGGATTTAGTTAGCTTAAGTGTCAGGTTGTGAGTTATTCAAAAGATAACTAAATTCAGAATCAGCGGCAGCAATCTCTCGCGCCGGGCTTTGGTACAGGCTATCGTACGGAGCGAAGAGGAGTGGCAGGTGGTCGCCTCCTTCTGCGAAGCAGTTATGTTAGCAAAGGAGGAAGCCGCACTTGTACGCGCGAGGCAATGGCCCTCGCGCTCCAGCCGTCGGGATTCCGATTCCAATTTCCGGCCACCGTAGGCGTGGGGCAAGCCCGCGCCTACGGACAGCGAGCAATCGGTAGCTCGCCGACCGAATGTCACCAACCGACGTCAGCAACCGTAGGAGCCCAGCAGGGTCGAAGCCTACTGGGGCCATGGGTGATGCGAAAGAGATTCCCGGGGCCCTGGAACAAAGGCAAAGAAGGACAGGAGTGGGTTTTTAGTCACTAAAAGTCTGAAACTCCCTCGCGCTCAAAGGCTCGCCAAAGAGCGAGGGATGTTTCTGAAAATTATAATAAAATGAGTATAGGTATCTATACCTCATGTAGTATTTTCTTTAGAATTTTACTTATTAACGAAGTAACTGACCGTTGTGTAGGTATTTTATGGTTTCAAAACTGCACATCCAAAGTTTTCATAGCGTATCTTTTTACTAGTGTTCTTTTTATCTTTTAGTAGCAATTGTTAAATGCTGCAAACAGATTCAATGCAGCTGTAACTGTTACAATTCGATTGAGCATCATAATAGAGGTACCTAGTGGTGGGTAGATATACTCATTGTCAATTGTCATGCTGCATCAATGTAGCCACTGAATAATAGTATTTATTTAAACGATGGAAACCATTTAAGCTTTATTTAAAGTTCTGATTTAAATGAAAATTAAACGGTGTTTGAAGTTAAAATAAAGACTTTTTTAAATCTTGTAATGCATACTCAGGATATTAGAAGTTATTTTCAGCGTCGGGACAGTAAAGTTATAGGAATTTTAATTTCCTTATAATAAAAAAAAATGTGTTTCCAGTGTTGTTTCTTCGTTAATTAACTCTTTCCGACTCCGAAATTAACATTATTTTGCACTTTTTAGCTGTGGTATCCACAACTAAACTCAAATAGTGTGCAAGTTCTATAGTAAGGTAAAACACTCCATAAAATATAACCATTTCATGTGTGTATTTAAAATATGAATAGTTCTCTTGATTTCTTGAGGATCCCAATATATGGGAAATATACACTGTCAAACAGAAAAATAACTTTCCAAATGAGTCTATGCGTCTTCGAGTAATCGAAAAAAAAGGTTCCGACGAATTACAATCCTCCTTCTATTTTGAAGTTGGTTAAAAAGTAGGCAAAACTATATCTCTAGGTGTAAAACAACTAATCATTCCGTATTTTATTGCCCTTGAAACTTACACCTAACAATTCTGTCAATCAAAATTCAAGTACGTCCAGGTATATCCGAAGGATCTATAGTTATAATATAATAAACCCACCGTCGTCGCCGCGTAATACCGGTGAGCGACTCAACTACTCAAGTTACAAGCATTGCGTGTGCGCACACACGGTATGGAACTGTCCGATCATCGAATTATTACCGAGTTACCTTATTAAAATAATTTACGGCAATTTACAGATTGTTATTAACTCAATGAGGAGCGTTCTGAGACGTGTTTTGATAAATCGCGGTCGAATGACGTGCGAATTGTGTAGCTCGTGTAATTGAGCTGGATTGTCTAAGAACTAGTTTGAAGTTAGTCAATAGTTTTAACTAGGAATAACTCATGCTAGTTTTATATTGTCTTTATATATATTATCTACTAGCTTTTGCCCGCGGCTTTGCCTTCGTACATAAAAAATAATCTATGTCACTCAGAAATAAAGCACCTTTCTATCGGTGGAAAAGTTCAATTTTCAAATCGAGTCTCAAAAATTTTTACAAATCGCAATTTTTTTTGTGACGTAACTACAAATTTACAGTATTCAGATTTTTTCCTATACTTATGCTATGAGACCTTGAATCATGCTAAATTTCAGGATTCTAGGACAACGGGAAGTATCCTATGAATTTTGAATCCCTTGAGAGTGTCCAAATATACGTTTATTGCATCATAAACGACCTTTTGTTTTCGTCAACTCGCTAGTTTGATTTTTTCACTGCTTCAAGAGACTGCAGATTTGAGTTAATAGCTTTTTATTTCAACTCGATACCTCCACGCGTTCCCGAGATAAAGGGTCTTGACAGACAGACAGACAGACGGACAGACAACAAAGTGATCCTATAAGGGTTCCGTTTTTTTCTTTTGAGGTACGGAACCCTAAAACAAACTTTACTTGTTTATATGAATGGTCTAGATATATATAAAAGGAGAAACTGTCTGACTGACATACCAACACATAGCCGAATCTACTGAGATTAAAATCTTGAAATTTTGCACAAGGTTTCCTTTTAACGTTGGCGAGCACTAAGAGAGGATTTTCCAAACTTCCATTTGTATGGAAAAACCTACATTTATGCGGGCAAAGCCGCTGGCAGATGCCAGTTGCCTATATATATTATTTATACGATTGCTTCAAAAAAGTGTTAGATATACATAGGTATTTACTTATTATCTTAAATATAAATACTGCAGTTAGTAGATCACTAGTTTTCAGGATTCTGAAAGTTTATGTAAGCTATATTAAGTTCGCGACACTAGCACCATTAAACAAGTTGGTAAACGTAACTATATTACGCTTTCACGAAAAACTTCTGAACCAATTTTGATGATATTTGGGATTGAACCTCAAAGCTGGACGCTTCTATTTATCCGACTTGGACTTCGCGTCCGCTATAACCGAGACTCTCTCGAACGAAGTTATCGACAAAAGCTAGTTACACTAATATAATAAAAGCGAAAGTTTGTGAGTGTCTAAACGGATTTGGATTAAACTTTGGTACACGGGTAGACCATATTATCCTTTGTGCTATTATAGGATATTATCCTGGAATAGCACATATAGCTCTATATTGCGGGAGTACCTATCTTCCCTTGCAACAATTTTCTACTTTCACGCGAGCGAAGCCACTGGTAGCATCTAGTAATATATTAAAGGCAAACTGTATGCTATATTTAAGTAACTATGATGATATTAAAAACCTTTTTAATATCATCATCATCATCTCAGCCAAAGGACGCCCACTGTTGGACATAGGCCTCCCCCAAGTGTCACCACAACTAACGGTCCTGTGAGTCTCGCATCCACCGCATTATAATATAATATTCCATAACTTTCACACAACACCATCTAGTCCCAAACTAAGCAGAGCTTGTGCTACGAGTACCTACTAGACAAATGATAAACATACTTACATATTTCTAAATAAATAGCTGTTATAGATAAATTCCACCCAGACACAGAACAAATGGATCATGCTCGTTACACAAACATTTGTCTTGGGTGGGAATCGAAACCACGATCTCTAGTAGAGCAGTTAAATCCACTAACCACTAGACCAAAACACCAGTTAATTTATGCTACCAACCGGGTTTTTAGGTTTCCGTACCTTAAAAGGAAAAATCGGAACCCTTATAGGATCACTTTGTTGTCCGTCCATCTATCTGTCTGTCTGTCTGTCAAGACCATTTATCTCGGGAACGCGTGGAGGTATCGAGTAGAAATTAAAACCATATACTCAAATATCATAAGAAAAAGATACGGCCGTTTATGTCTCAAAAACGTATATTTCGACACTCTCGAGGTAATCAAAATTCATAAGGCACTTCCCGTTGACCCAGAATCCCGAAATTTTGCGTAAAGCAAGGTCTTACAGGTATAGGAATAAATCTCACAACAAGAAAATAAATTTCATGTTGCGTCACAACAAAAAAAAATGTGTTTCGGAAAAAATCTTTGAGACTCCATTTGGGAATTGAACAGTTTACATAGATAAGTTTGTACGAAACTCTGAGAGTCCGACTAGCACTAGTCCAGTGTTTTTTTTTAATATATATTAATATACCAACCATATCAGACGTACAGGTATATTTATCCTACCTACTGGTAGGATAAATATTTGATACCTGTAAAAAAACAAAAAAAACAAGGTCACCTAAGCCACTGCGAACCGCTCTGTTTACCCAGAAACCAAACACTTATCTAATTATAGGATTAAAGTATTTGAGTAATGAACATTAGATCAGTGTCAAACGTCAAACAGTTTCGGCGGGCCAATAGGCAAAGCCATCCAAGTGCAAGCCCGAATATGGTCTGTTAGTTTTATAAATGGCCGCCGTGGCTAACAGCGGATATAGCGTAATTTGAGAACATCTATTGGATTTTGTGTCCATGTATATCAGCAATATAATGCCTTAGGTATCATTTTGTTATGTAAATAAGGTTTTAAACTTGGCTTGAGATATTAAAAACACCTCCTGTTGACGTACTGATTTCTAGAACGTGAGCAAATATATCTTAAAATCATGTATTGAATTTTATGGCCGTTATAATGAAACATGCTTCTTCATATTCCTTGTCACCGTACAGGGTTTATGTCTAATTTTTACGCTACCACTCTGGAATGTGCTTCCCCTTGACTTCAGAAAAGCTGAAAGTAAATTTTCCTTCAAGCGTCAAATTTTATTACTAAGTGAAGTCCTCTCAACCTTAGTTTGGTCTTCGTCATAATTGTTATATTTCTCATAGTGGTTATCATAGTATTTATTAGTTTGTAATTTTAGCAAATATTTGTATTTTATTATTTATTTCATTCTATTTGACATCTATTATTTATTTATTGTGCACACCTACCACAATGTTGTCTTTTTTAACCCAAAGGTTGACTGGTAGAGAATGCTTTGTTTCTTAAAGTCCGCCTATATACCACTACTGTACATGAAGTTTAAATAAATAATGCTTCTGGTATAATTTCATGTAATGATAAGTTCGTAATTAAACTTAGCTTAGGGGGCTGCAACTCGACATACATTTTCATTGTTTTTCATACAACCGCTCTTACGCGATTATGATGTTATTACACATTTTTCAAAAGATGTTTTTGAAACACAGTATCTTGTGGATATTACCTGGGCTTCTATTGAAATCAATTTATAAATTTGTGTAATACTAATCCAGTAAAGACCTCTGAAAATCTGCTATTTTGCATGAACTTTGACACTTCATAATTTACTCAAAAATTAAAAACGTCAAAAAAGTATAATAATGAAAGCCTTGCAAATTTAATAAGATTCTAAATGACAACAACTTTTCAAAACTTATAAGGGTTTAAAAAAACACGAATTTCCTGGAACAAGTTTTGTAAAATATTCGAGTAGGTAAATCACGGAATTACCGAATGCTAACAGAGTTTTCAGGCTTTATCATTCTTTTTTCGCGTTGCCTTTTCGTTAAAAATTGCGTTGGATTGCGTTACATGAAGTAACAAGCTTTCAAACCATGGTGGATGTGGACGATAGGCGAGTGAAAAAGGACCCTCTTAAAATATTGAAATCGCCTCCTGTAAAAATACTAGTTTCTTGAACGGCAGCGAATATTACTGAAAATTCATCTATTGGATTTTGTGTCCAGAGGAACCAGCAATATAATTCTTTAGGTATCATTTTGACGTGATCTAGTCTTATCAAACAAAATAGATCATACATTTAAGTAAATATCTAATCAATGATTAAAATTAAATTGTAACTAAGTTGTATCATCGACAAGAACATTCTTTTTCCTTGGAGAAAATATGTATCCCCTTGATTTTAATTGCAATAACATTTTAAAATATTTTTGACACATGACATGACTCAAGACTGCTTTTTTTTGCGGCAGGAAATCATCAAAAATCTCCTTCCTCTCGAGGAGAAGCGAGAGGGAGTGTCAATTTGTGTTCCTACAGTTGCCTTTGCGTTCCAAGGTCGTGATGACTCTTTCGAACAACCCCGCAGTCCTGGGAGGCATCGACCCTAGCGGGCCCCATATGACCTAAAATTGCTGCAGGGTTATTCCTATCATTAAGAATAATAATAATATACCACAACTATCACACAACGCCGTCTAGTCTCAAGCTAAGCAGAGCTTGTGTTATGAGTACTAGACAACTGATAAACATACTTATATATTACTAAACACATACATATTATAGATAAATTACACCCAGACAAAGAACAAATGATCGTGCTCATAACACAAACATTTGTGCTGGGTGGGAATCGAACCCACGACATTCGGCATAGCAGTCAGGACCACAAACCACTGGACCAACAGGCCAGTGTGAATGCATGATTAATTCACCTCATGACATACGAAAATCAGAAAAACAACATCTACGGATCACGATGAAGAACAGAGATGAGCTAAAATCGAAAAAAAAATAATCCTAACTTTAGCTAATCTTGAAGATTAGTTTACGTTGACCATAATATAAATTAAATCGAAAATTATGTCAATCTGTTTTCTTTTGATCTCAAGATCAAATGAAACAATTTTGACAAAATCTCTACGCAATAAAGAGTAATAAATAAGAGCTGCGCAGTGCCGCGGGCCCGAAGCCAACTGCACAATAAATGTGTCACTATAGCCGAGGGCTTTGATTATAAAGATGTCGTTGTTACACATATGCAACTATATTTATATATAATGGTCAAAATTAAAATAAAAAGCGCCAATTTCCTCTGACGAAATGTAAATTTTTCACAATTTCAAGTTATTATTCGGTTTTCACTCATTATTTTTTATGACCTTACAATAAAACTCAAATTATTTTTACAATTTTTACCCGTTGATACAGTTTACAAATAACTGCATCCTGAGTCTTTTCGCAAATGTTCACTTTGTTAGTCGCGAAGCAAACATAACGATTAGAGAGGACATTTACTGAAATGTCTTTTCCTATAATGTTACCACGACACACGAACATGCGCACACATATCTTAGAGTACGATGGGCGTCTTTAGCTCAGAGGCCAACGAGCCAATTGCGATAATTGCAGCAACGACACCTCTCGTGCCCATGCGTGACGTTAAACATGTCCAGCTGAAACAAAAGACGGCTTAAGCGCCAACAATCCGTTCAATCTACTTGTATCCAACAGCAGAGCAGCTTAAAGTTCAAAATCGCGAGCCTAATTAATCGTCATTAAAGCGTTCGTCGTTAAAGGACGTTCTTCGCCTTGATGTTTTCTCTAGTGCAGTTCAGTTCGGTAGGGTGCATGCGATCGCATTGGAACTGGTTTTGCTTACAAGACCACTTCTGGTTTACGATATCAGTGGGGACCGGATTAGGAGACGATAACATTCTTGATGGGAAACACTGTGCTAAACTGAGTTGTTAAATTGGTTCGCGGCCATTAAATCCGCAGGGGGCGCCGTAACTTCAGAGCACATGATGGGGTTAACGTCTATATAAAACACGTTTTATTTACATGATTTTATAATACTTGGAAAACATTTCTTGTAGGTCAGGCTAAGTAATATTTGTAAAGCAAAAATAATAACCATAAATATTTTTTTTCTGGTGTAAAGTCATTTATATAGAGTAGATAACTTTAATATTTGCAAGGAAGGAAGTGGGTACAATTTTCTTCAGATAAGGTTTCAAAAAGTACAAAATGAGGTAATATAATTTTGATTATGAATATGTGAACGAGTTCTTATGAACCAGGGGTCGAACAATTGCCCAGTGAACGCTTTTATTTTTTTATGTTTTTTTGTTCTTATCTCTGCGGCCGGCTGACATTATCGTCATTTGTTGAAATGTGTTTAAAATAATTGCTCGAGTGCAGTGAGCGCTCATGCCTCCGTTGTATGCGAAAATTGCACGCGATCCCACGTCAGTCGGTTGTTTTGCGTAAATGCTCACATATTTGTCGTAAATGTTGCTGTATTTAAATAAATTCTGCTGCATTTTGACTCAAAACATTTAAAATTTACCGCTAACTTTTGCGGTTACGATTTAATACAAATCGAATGGCTTTATTGCATCGGGAATGCTTTGTTCAATTCGTTCGGTCCGGGGATGTAGATATGATTGATTCCATTAGATCTGTCGATGGTTTCGGTGTATCAAAGTGTGTTGACCGGCGGGGACCACCTGCTGACCAGGGAGCTCCGAATAACTATTACTGTTACAGAATTGTTAATCTACTAGAGCCGACCAAGGATTTTGTCATAATTTTCCTTGTTCTGGCAGTAGTGGTTCTTCGACATTTTGCTACAAGGAAAGAAATAATACCTATCGATCATTATGCTTTAGATAATGTAAGGATCAGATAGAATAAAAGCTGGCTTATGCCCATGTGTTTTGATATAGGATTTAATCTTATGAGATTACTCTTTCACGTTATTAAAAATATTCGCGTCTTTTTCTGGAATTCCGGAAGAAATTCGGGAACACAAGTGGGTATAGTTAATAAAAGTCTAACACGCTTCTTTGCTCTACCCAGAGCGGGAGAAGTTGTTGGATGATTTACCACCTTAATTTTTTTTATATTATACGATAAATAGTAATATTCATAATTCTTTATTGTAAGTAATAATGAGACTACTAAGTAACAGTTATAACATTAACAAATGTACATATACACATAATAATTGCTGCAGTATTACAGCCAAAACACTGGAGCAATGATTTATCACAAAACAATCCGGCCTGTCAGAAATCATGCCTAGGATGCCAACACCGGCTCACACTGCTCACCAAGGAATCATATATGTTACATATTAATGCATAAAAGCAATCAACCAACATTTTCGCAAAAATCCCCGATTCGCTACAAAAACGGAGCAGATCCATCAGCACCATTATTATTATTGTTATAAACGCACGAGGTACATAGCATATATATAGAAAGAGGAACAGAAAGACTTTCAGACTTTTCATACTTTTTTGTATGAAATCAAATAAAGGGTCATCCCTTTTATTCGGTTTCATACAAAAAATAATAATAATATCATAGCAACATGTTTGGGCGATCGTTTGTAACTCTGTGGCTCGGACAGAAATATGTCTAAGTAATAGAAATTTAATCAAATTATAACAAAATGATCACGCTCAACAGTCAAGTCTTTTGTCATAAGCGCGTGCTCGAGCAACGCGTACCATTCCACTGCGCCAAATTGATTAAAGTTACATTTGCATTGTCGACACGTCTCTACACTTAATTTAATTTCTGTAACGATAATATTACGTCAGAGAAAAATATAATAGTCCGCTCTTATAACTATCAATCAAAATATTCCTCTGATTCATGATTTTGGTTGTAAAAAAATCGTTCTTTCATATCATATTTATAAAAATATGTAGCATCCCGAATGGTCCAATTTATTTTAACTTAATATTTATACAAACGGTGACTACAAAAGGAATATGTCAAAAACGCAAGCACTCGAGAGCGGTGCGCGTCTGTCGATCTTCCCGACGAGCAGTTATTAAAACAGAGCAGCTCATCGAAGCCGACTAAATTTTAATAAGGTATCCACTACCGTCTTTGTTAGCCGTGACGAGGCAGTTTTGGACAATGGCTTGCGCAACTTATCGACTAAATCGATATCGGTTTACGAGGCGTTACCGCCGGCTCTAGCTACTGACCATATTTTGATTAATTGCATTCTTAGCCCACAAACTGTATGGGTTACGTGGAGGCCCAAATTATTGGCTGGCGCCGATTAATTAGCGAAACGGATGACGAGTAAGTTTACGGTTGGGGTGTTAAAATGTTTTGGTCGGCCATAAAAACACTTTTATAATTTATTATTCCTTGTTAATGTTGTTTTTATGATTTGTGTTTAGCGATAATATTAAAAAACTTACATTTCCGATCGCCGTTCTTATTTGTTTCCAATTTCTCCGAAACATTATGTTACTTTACTACGGTACAAGTTACTACGAGATAGACCGAACGTTTTTTTGTGAGTCTTTTGACATTTACTAACAAGGTCCCACCTCGTTTGCCGTTATTGTACGGTCGAAATAAATCAAATCGATCTCTACACAGCTTCCAATAAACCGATACATTTATTGATTTGTTACAGCATTAAATTGGTTCCCAGCAGTGCATCACATCAACAGTGTTGCCCGCCGTCGCTTCGTCGAGAGGGTCACGGTCATGATTTCGGATTTCGGTTTTGGAGAACCTTTAATCGTCGCTGGTAGATGCGATGGCGCTACAAAAACATGTTTTGATCGGTTTTTGCTCAGCTATTGTCGTGTTATTGAATTACCTAATGGGCTTTGTAAGTTTTGAAAGCGACGAAAGTTGCACAAGAATGGTATCTGTACATAAATAAATCGTTCCGATTATCGTTTATTGTAATGTTGGCAGCGATTGGATTGTGAGTTGTCATTTTACATTTAATTGTTGCGGGGCAGGTTGTTATTTAAATGATATGGGAGCTAGATATTGCAGGGTGATTACTCATTGCAGGTTGGCACATCTTTTGTGACTTTGGCCATTGAGAGCTAATTGAAACGAGTGGCCGCGTGTGCGTAGGGTAGGCGTTTAGCGCAACGGTTGCGCGCGGCCCCCTGGAGGTACAGACACCTTTTTACTCAGTCGACGCGGCGGGTGCCGCTTGATTGCATCCGATCTCATCGTTTTATGTTCCCCATAAAGCCAACAATAATTCATTTAGACGACGTGACGCCACTCATTCGTTAACTGGTTCTAGACGTTCGATGAGGACGTGATTTTTATTTTGGAGCGACAGCAGTGAAGGAAGCGTCTAATCGTCTTCGAATTAGAATTTGAGCTTTGATGGAAAACTTTTCTACTAAAAAACGGCGACTTCAAAAGAACTTATGCCCAATTAACTACTTAATAAACGGCAAAACCGGCGACTACTAGTCTGATTGGACTTGCAACATACATATTTTAATTAAAAACGTAATCAATTAACAAGGTTTATCAAGATCTTTAATATTATTAAATCACACAAAATTCTCAAATGTTAATAGGTATATTTTGCATCTTGCCTGTCAGTCTGTAGATTAATATACTATTGATGATTTCTTTTGATAGAAAAGCTGTATTCAAACATCTATGAAAGAAAACTTACAGGATTGAAAGTTTTCCGCTTTTGTTCTCAGTTTTCTTTCAATGCACTTTAAATCAATTACGCTTCTCTTGGATATTTCCTATTACATTAATTATATTCTTTAGTTGATCTTGTATTTACCGTGACTTATTTTATGTTATAGTAATATTTTATATCAAATTATTTTCTGTCAGCGGCGTTAGCAGCATGACAATTGGACATTACTCCAAGAGAAAATACTCTCGGGGTAAAACGTTTTCTGCTACTCTAGTCAAATTCATCCAAATTTGCTCACTCTTTTCAACGTGAAATAGTAAGAAGTATACATACATAGAAAATTTATTTCGCTATTGTAATATTGGTATGATTTGGTACTGAGTCTTCGGAAAACTGTACACCAATTTGTCTATGTGGGCCAAGTTGTCTTCGAGTAAAATCTAATTAGTGCCCTACCCACATAAGGATAAAGCTACCATAAGACATCAAATTCTAAAGGTATAAATTGATAATTGATAGTGTCTTACGGATAGAGATCAAACAGTTACCCTATTTAATACCACAATGGTATATCAAAGTCTACTTGGAATTTATTCATCATTCTCGAATAATGTTTAACCGAATAGAGCACTTAATAATATCGGAATTCGTGTCCAAGTCTACAAGTTACACAAACGATTTTGCCAAATAACGTCAAGCTAATTAATTACAGTCGCTTGAAATATTGTCTAAAACTAATTAGCGTGCTTCGATAGAATCCGACATCCGTCGCTTTACCAGCCGAACGTATCGAAAAACCGGTATAAGTAAAACAAACAAACAAATTCATTCCAAACCATTAGGCACGAGATCCGACTGTTAATGTCTCAATTTAGAAACGAGCGTAAATCTTCAAAGGCGTGACAATTACTGTTACTTCCCGGCATTACAAACAAAAAGGTTTTCCGTCAATTATCGATAAATTAACCCGATTAAACAGTCTATAGCCAGACGGCGCCGGAGTGCCTTATCTTTGGACATGCCACGCTTTTAGGCAGGTACCAACCAACAACACTCCGACGCAGAAACATTAAGATTTTTAAACCAATTTGCTTTTTATTAGGATGCCATGGGAAACTAAATCGCTTGCTTGATATGTAATGTAACACTGAATATATCAATTTGTGCTTTCATTCAAGAAGCACGCAACAATCAAAAGCCGATAAAATAATGATTGTTACGTATCAACTTATTATTCTGCACTAATTGCAGCAGGTAGGAGTGCAAGCGCGCACGTATAAATGTTGTTAATTCGATAATTAATCGCTTTCCGCCGCATAATGATAGAACAAGAAAAAACTACGTCGCTTTTAATTGTACCTTCACCGACAGCCCCTGCGTACTGACGTATAAGATGCTCTTTATGTTGTAGACATCTAACCTTTTAATAGAAGCGGACCCTATTGTGACTAATCATGATTAAACGACTATAGACAAATTGCATGACCGTGACTAAGCATGTAGGATCCGGGCCCGATCCCAAATCATTAAAAGAACAATTATAGATATCGCATTCCCACCTGCAACCTGTTGATGGATAATGATCTGGCTCTAAACAAATAGTCGAACTAAGACCACTGATCGCCGCTTATTGTACGCGAAGTCTTCAGTAAAAACACGATTGATATTAGCAAACTTGTTTCCACTCATTACAATCGATACCTACTCGTTAAACGTAATCAACGGCTGAAAAGTGAATGATTTCGCACCATGAAGACTGTCGAAATAACATTTTATCAGATCATTGACAGTAACGCGTTTTAAGATACGTTTTTTTCTATCAAAATTATCGACTTATCCAAATTGAAAACACGCCCGCGTAGAGCGTTGTCGATCGAAACTATCGATAGGCTACGTGCTTGTTACTAGACAAAAACCAATTTAACTGTTCTGTTAAAGATCATTGAAGTTTTTTGTCATTTAAAAGAATAGAAAACGTAGTAGATTAAGTAGCGGAGACGCGTCGCTGAGCTCCCACAAAACGTTAAGAGATTTTCAACGGTTTGTTTTATTTCTGAAAAACGGCTGCTCCCATTATAATTAGAGATCTCGACTGGTAAGTGATGACTAGTCACCATTGTAGTGTTCTCAGCCACATCAAGCTTTTGACGTCCAGCGGCACAGAAGGCGTTCTATCGAGCCTTCGTCTCAACGCACCGATTACGAGCCAAACAAATTGTGTAGAGGGCACCTTTTTATGCTTTTCGACGTGCTAACAATGAACGAAGCCGCGCAACTGATCATTACCATTATACTATATAAGGCTTTGTGTTTTGAGTAAATTATAACAGGTACGTTTTGTGTTTTATTTGATACGTCAAAAGCTGGTTGCGCCGAAGCGCGCCGGACGGCTCACAATAGCGCTTCATTATCAACGGTGACCGCCTTTAAATCCATCTTTATAAATCGCGATAGTCTCAACTCGTCATTATAATAATTATCATTCATGTGTGTGAGGTCTATCGAATGATTTCCCTATAACAAACAATTGACAGGGTGGTATATTTTCGAAAGCGATTGTGCAATTTTATATGCGATTCGTGTCTAGAAAATGTCTCTTTATCCGCTCACGTGAACAACAATCATTAAGCAATTAGGTTCAATTATTGTTCCTGGATATAATTATCCTAAGAACGTACCTACCTACTTAAATGACAGGCTCGCAATAAATGGATCTATTCTACGTAAATGCAGACAAATTACCTTTGAACATTGGTAGGTACGATAAAGTGTGAGTAATACTTAGGAGCCCGAGCAAGCACTTCTTGTTCTTATTAGTTATGAAAATTGTTTGGGATTACAAGTGTTATTAGCTCTAGTAAGTAGTTATGTCGATTGCATTACTTATACACCAGTCTTACCTATGTATATGGCAATACAATACCTAATTGTTTTAGTTTCCTCGAATAATAATTAGGTAAGATCGAACGATTGAAGAATTTCCTTGACATTTGATGACTTGTTCTGTTCACAAATCATTCTCTGTCTGTAATTAGTAAGTCCTTACAACGGCTACAATTAACTAATTAAAGGTAGGTATCGGCTAATAAATGAAGACATCGAGTAGTTATCATGGTTTCTGTTATTATATTCCTTGAATATTACCTACTGTCATTTTTACACCTTAAGTTTAATTAAACCATGCTTTAAAATTCTTCAATAAATGAAACCTTCTTTTTTTTCTTTATTTCTCAAAGTTTTTAGATATTTGAACTGATTGCGTAATAAATGCCGCCGATATTTTGTGCTTTTGAATCTACATACATATAAAAATGAATCCGTATTTCCCTTCGTCATCACGCGTGAACGGTAAGACCAATTTCACTAATTCGTTTTTTGTTTTTGTTATTGTCAGGAGAAGGTTCTTATGAAAGAAACACAGAAAATGAGCGCAGAAAATTAGGAAATTCATAGTTCATAGCTAAGACAGGAAAGTCTGTCGGGTCAGCTAGAATTTTAATAAGTTTCTCAAACCAAAGAATCTTAACTGCTTACCGAATTATGAATATACTCGTAATAAGACGAAAAAAATGCATAGAAAGCTCCATGTATCTAAAGGTAACAGGTAACAATAAATATAAATCGAACATCTACATATAGCATAACAGACAAATTGCATGAATAACATAAAAGAGCAATCAGAAGCGAGTTATTTAAAACAGTTCAGTGGTTGCGCTCGGTAGCTCAACTACGAATCCTACGACAATTACACTCGGACAGGCTATGATTAAATTATGGCACTTACTCGGAGTGTTTCCTGAAAATTACATGGGATGGCTCTCCAAGGCTGCGCCGGCACGCGATCTGAGCACGCAGTTAACTCGCGCGCACATTTAGTTTACGTTACGACATGTTCAGGGACTCGGTAGCTCTGTGCCATTGTGACTTAATGACTGACCAGTTAACAATTTTCTTTCAAACAGTAGGTATTAAAGTATTTATGAACCTTTGAAAGAAAAGTGGACCTACTCTACGCTACCTAAAAGCTCCCAGAAGTAGGTGTTCTCTTTAATAAGTTTCTGAATAAATCTGCGTTTAGTATCATTACTAAATACGGTCGGGATCATCCTGATATCTTAATCCAGGCAAAATTTTAATTACGCTATTTTGTTCCGAAAGACGGCTAGAAACAATAGATCTTTAATTTCAATCATAGACAGCTTTTGTGTAACAAATAAAGAAGAAATTATTGTTGTCGAAATGTTCTAAGGGTGAAGCACAGCAATGATCTACATGATGCGTTCCAACGGAATTTCTTGAAACATATATGTCGACGAAAACTACCTTGCTTCAGTAAAAACCATGCACACGCCTTCGGTGACTAGGCTGTATGATTTATGAGGACGGTAGTAACTTGTTTGCCAATCAAATTGTGATTATAATCAATCCACCTTCGAAGCTTAGGTGGGCAATGATTAAGGCGTTTCCACTGTAACCTTTAAATTACAGAGGAGGTAATATTGTTCTCTTATATGTAATTTACAAGTTGAACATAGGTCTAAGCCTTTAGATACTCAAGATTCATGTTCACGTTGCTGAGGAGGTTTTATCATCTATATATATAAAAGGAGAAACTGACTGACTGATTAATCAACGCACAGCCGAAACTACAACGCCTAGGAGTGTGAAATTTTGCATAAAGTTTCCTTTTATGATGTAGGCGAGCACTAATCGTAAGGGACAAAACGGGGGTCCAAAGTTTGTATGGAAAAATCAATTTACACGCGGGTGAAACTGCTGAAAGTGGCGGTTTTAATTGGTGGCGTGGTGGTGGCGTTTAATATATTTTATCTAGGCAAAGATATAAGCTTACTCCTGTCATTTTATGACGTTTTGTTATCAATAAATTAACAAGTCCAACTCGCACAAAATATATTGTGTAACATAAGCTGATTGTGCCACTTAATGCCATAAGTGCAGGGCATTTTAAAATGCGACCAATGACGCATTGGTTTTAACGCGCGCAGTAATTTTATGCACATTTGTACTGCGTTCTAAAAGACATCGGGTTTCAAAACTGCGCACGTAATTGCTATATTCGTGCTCAAAGCGAAATGTTTCTAGCAAGTTGTACATTAACACTAAATACAGCTCACTGAGTATAACCATCGCTATTACTTAAGTTGAAAAACAACATTCACTGGTGAACGTTGTTGTAATTTTAACATTTTTTTCAAACTTTTTTGATTTTGTGAGGTTTTTTTGTGTAAATGTCAACTAAAAATAATATTTAAAAAATAAGGATTACAATGCCCAGGACCTTAATTTTGTGACCAAAGAAATCTAAAAAAATTAATACTATTTATTTATTTATGTACACACAAACACTTAAAAATGAAAAGAATAAAAGCAGATAAAAGAGCACAAAGGTACTGCTTATTTCAAATGAAATTTCTTCCAGCAGACCTGCGAAAGGAGAGCAAAAAAACACTAGTGGAATACTTTAGTAGTATAAAAAGGGCTATGCGATCCCCTACCAGAATTAATATATTGATTAAAAAAAAATGCTACGTAGCAGCGTAGTAAAAAAGCGTAGCGACACAGCAACAGAATTGTCGTTTAGCACACTATGTAATTTTTTTTTAAAGTTGACTATCCCTTGTCCACAGGTGTTTGCACAAACGCAACAGCTCCAAGCGTATCGTCTATCAACAGGATACTTCGGAACAGGGCTGCAGAGCGCGCGGCGGCTGAGTTCGCCCGGGCGGCTGGTTACGGGCTGTATGCCGCTCCTCCGCCCTACGGGGCCTTTCCCTGGGGAGGTGGCGGCGTCTGGCCCCCCGGCTCACTGCCCCTACCCCCCGGAGTACCTGGCCCTCCATCAGGAGTACCACACCCCGACGTCAATCAAGGGTTCCTTACCTCTGGACGAGGACTAATCGGTAAGGCTTTTTTGGACAGCTATTAATGTAATGCTTAAGCGTAGTGATTCTATTGTGTTCAATTTTATTGAATCTTCACATAAATACCGTGACACTTTTTACCCAGAATTCTTACTTATTCGTGACTGTTTTTGCCGAATCAGACGTAGACGGCGACGATTCCGGCTCTCTAGACGGAGAACAACCGAAGTTCAGACGGAACCGCACGACTTTCAGCCAAGATCAGCTCGAGGAACTGGAGAAGGAATTTGAAAAATCCCACTACCCATGTGTCTCTACACGAGAACGGCTGGCGTCCAAAACATCGCTATCAGAAGCGCGAGTTCAGGTAACAAACTCTAATTTACTTGATCTTAATAATTACATAAATCCATATGATTCGAGACACACAAAGATGTCAATTCAAAGTTGCCACTTTTTGTCAATTTGCATTAATTTGAATTTGTTAACACTGTGAAGACAGAATACTAATCATTTTTATTTACCGTTACTGACAGGTTTGGTTTTCCAACAGACGAGCCAAGTGGAGACGCCACCAGCGCATGAACCTCCTGAAGCGCGGTGGCGGCTCGCCCCCGCACCGCCTCCCCCACTCCCCCTCTCGCTCCCGCTCACGCTCGCGTTCCCTCTCCCCCGCACGCGTCTCCTACCACACCCCGCAGATGGGCGGCGAGAATAGCGCTTTCAAGGCTCTCTCGCATCAGGACACCAACGCCCTGAAGGCCTTCGCGCAACAACAGTTCGACGCCAACGCACTGAAAGCGCTGTCGCAGCAGTCAAACTTCGATGGAAGCGCTTTCAAGCCTCATCCAGCATTAGAAAACAGCGCGTTTAAGTCGCTTGTACCACATTCAGCGGCTGCAGCACTTTTAGCGGCGCAGTCTATTCAGTTAGCCCGAGGATATGAGTCGCACTCGGATTCGGACGAGGAGATCAACGTGCACGACGAGAGCGACGGCGAGGAGCGGCGCACGCGCTCGGCGTCGCCGTGCCGGGTGCGCGCCACGTCCAGCGATCTGCCACTACAGCTAACTAAACACGATCGTTGATACAGTCATTATCATTAATTTATTTACATTTTACCTACATAAAGTATTACAATTATCATTCCTATCGAATGTCCATGTTCCGAATAATTATGTAAATTAAGATTCTAGAGTGCTAACACTCCAGTTAGTTTGTAAATTAATGTAAATACCTATGTAGATATTGGAGCTGTTAATTAGTGAAAAAAAGACGAGAATGATTAATTTTAATGATGCACAAACTATCCCGATTAGTAGGTACATAAGAGGATAGGTGATTTGTTGAACCATTTGATCTGGGGTACACATGGCTAAAATGAACTCGATTCAATTGGATATTGTAATAATGGTAAAGGTGTATATTTGTAAATAAAGTTAGATCTTCGCGACTAAAGTTGCTCCGTGGACCCTAGCAACTCGTAGTAGTAATAGACATGGATACTAACTGGTTTGTATTTAGTTGTTGTGATACTTCGAGGGAGTATACCAAAGTATTATTATCAATGGTTAAAAGTATGGTTTCAGGGGAAAAAAGTTCCTAATGCTTTCATATCTACCGAATACAAAATTTACACGTATTTACACCAGTTTTAGATAATTACAAACATTTGTTAGACAATGAATTAGGTCACTAAAGTTTATAATTTCGGCACTATTTTATAAAATTTGTTATTATCGGGCACTTTGCATTCCAACGATGGCTCAAGTTGCCCTGAGTAGTTATTTTTTGTAAATATTGTTACAATCGAGCGTTGTATACTATTTATTGCTTAAAAGATTAATTATTATTGTAAAATATAGGAGACAGTTTACATACGTACCTAAATATTACAAAAATATGAAAATAAATAATTAAATACAAGGTTATGTTTTCCTTTACCTTTTTATCATATAACATCGAATTTTCGAAATACGCATTATGAGCATATATGAACTATATCGCTCAAGAGAGAGAATTATTTTGATATCCACTTATAAGCGGATATCAACGACGATGAGACCTTTTCACAAGAATTCGTAAGTATTCCAAAACCTTAAAAATACGAACCTTTGACGCATTACTTATAGAGTTATGTGATCTACTCTATGTTTGTGTAGGCCTGCAGGTTCGAACCCAGTGTGGTGCAAATATTTTAAAGCCATTGGGCATTTCGAGAGAAACAGTACCTCATAGTAGTACAAGTACCTAACAAGAAATAAATGCAGTCAAAATTTGTCATATAGAGATACCTATTAGCAAAGCAAAGAATAACTTATATACTACTTACTTACACTTATAACTCTACTCTACTCACTTATACCTAAATAAATTGCCCAAAAATATTCTAATGTAATAATATAGGCTTTTTGAATAGCTTATTAAAGAATACCAAGTTTAATTGTACCCAAAACGAACCGACACTAATAGGATAAGAAAAGAATACAATTTAAAAATTGTTTCAAGTACACAGATCATAGAAATTGATCACTTCATGATATGGCCAACTTAAATTGGCGTTCAGATCGTTTTAAACGTTAAACTTTGATGATATATATCGATCCTCGTTTGGCCATATCATTGATGTAGGATTTCTATGATAATGAAAAGTCTAAAGAAAGTAGGCCAAACGAGGATTGACATATCATGATGTGATCAATTTCTATGATCTGGCCACGACCAAAATTCGCTAAGTAAAGGGAAACAACTGGGGTCCAAAGCTTGTATGGAGAAACCTACATCCACGCGGGTGAAGCCGCTGGCAGAAGCTAGTATAATATCAAATTGATATCGGTAACGAGTTGGAGCTTAACGATTATGATAAAGGATCTCAATAAGCTCCTTCAGAGAACTAATTACAAGAGACGGCCAATATTTATTAAAAGTAGTGTGAAGATAATCACTTATAAGTATTGTATCTTTTCCAAAGGACTTTAAAAGCACTTAGTTTTTTCCTAAAAAAGTCCTTTCAAATTATTAAATTCACCACCGATAGAGTTGTAATTCACAGTCCTCAGTCCGTATCGCAACGACAATTATCCCTTTTTCTATATTGTTATTAAACCGATCCACTCCTTCCCGGATATCGGCAATCATGTTGGTGAAAGCTAATTCGAGTCAGCAGAAAAACCTGGTTGGAGTAACAATGGATGTCCGGCATAAGGTAGGCAGTGCGTTTCTGTCTACCTATAAAACCTACACTGATCTCCAGTCAACAAATTAACCTACTCTAATTTCGGTCGGCTTTCAGAATTACCTGTTTATGCTAAAAGTAATGTCAATGATGAGACAGAGTGACACAGCAGTGAGCAACAGTGGAATCCTGCCTTAGGTGGAGCGAGAGAGAGTGTCAGACTATTACTGTCTAAAACCCACCTGTGTTACTTCAGTTGCCCTCCACATTTCTGGTCCACGGTAAATCTTTTGAACAATCCTACAGTCTAATACTGCACTAGGCTGTGAAATCTAGGTTCAATAGTGGTAATTAAATATTATCCGTAAAACTATTTCTATGAAAACAGGTTTCGGCGGTCAAATCGTGCCTTTCTTTGGAAATCTTGATCTCATGTGAAGTTAATTCCATTAGGACGAACAAACATATTTCTATTTAAATCATAAATGCCTAAAGTAGGAAATAAAAGCTCAACTTATTGAATTAATTACAGGAAAAGAAAATAACTAAGAGTTTTATAGAGACCATTATTTGTCAGGTGAAGTTAAGCAGTAAAGAAACAATGAGGTAGGATGCTTTTAGTTTTTCAGTGACTAAGTCGGTGTCATCGAAGGTATGCGGGGATGCGATGACGTCAGCTATACCTGCGGTGTTAAAGGCGGATAATAAGAGGTGTTAGAAAATATACGCAGCAAGCACAACTGCAAATGTTTAGAGACCACGTTATTGGGCATAAAATGTCCACTTGACCCAATCATAAGCTAGACGGTAGACGCAAATGGACAAATAATATCTTATATTTATATTGTATTCATAGTTTGCGAGTAAATGTGCATATTATGTAGATGTAGTATCATTAACAAATTGGCGATGGCGCAGAAACTTTATAGCCCAGCCAGAGAATGCAAACAGCCTTATTCTGGAAATGTTATAAGAATATTAGATTTGATTTTAGTCTAAACTCAAAAGTCAAGAGTTCAGAAATCAGCATGAAAGATTTTTATTATTACGTCAAATAAGATCTGAATATCAAGACTTTATATACGGCCTTAAATATGTTAATCAAAGAGCTACAACTAAAAGTTTTGTATAGACATAGCAAATGCAGAAATAGCCCAAAAATTTAATAATGTTTTGATACTGTTTTTTATTGAAATGCCGCAATCGCTTTGAAGCTTTTTTTAAATAAATCAATATACCAAATCACCATCAAAGAGTTGTCAAACAAATCAAAATAGCATATTTATGTGTGTCGTAAAAATCACGTGTACACGGAATAAAGTCGTTACGTTTATTCGGAATAGTGAGGTGCTTCGATAAAGTTGTAGAGCGTGATAGCCGCGGAGTGAGGATGCATGTACGCGCGCCGCTCCAATAACAATAAATTTTGTGCGTCGTTTGAAGCACCGAGCGGACAAGGCGCGTCACTAGCAACTGTGTGTTGAGTCCAGTGATGTTTTTTGTGAAGAATGGTGGGAATTTAATGGTCAAAAAAATCTCAAACCACAAGAGCTGGTTGATGCTATCAACGACTTTTAAATTTATTGTTGCGAAAATAAAAAGTAAAAAGAAATATGTATGTTTTCTGTAACATTAGTGAAATGCCTAAAAGACTGTATTTCGGAAGCAGTATTTCATGATTTTTTAGCCTTGCCTGCCGACTTTTAAACCGAAATATATACTTTCAGTCTACGGGAACGATTAAATATGTAGGTACCTACTCGTACCTCTGCGAATGTTTTTTCACTTATTAGTATAATAGTAATATTTACTACCAACTAGTACTATGAATATTATGCCTTTGCAGATTCTGCAAGTCAAAAAATACAAAACAGAGAAATTAAATACTTTTTATACATACTAAGTTCGTTTTGTTAGGTTAATCCGCTCCAACACAAAATACGTTTAACAAATACGCGTCCCGTGTGCCTTGCTGCTGTCACACGGGGTACAGATTAAGAGCGCGGTGTGAACCGCCCGGCTATCTCCACAATACTTTAACACGTAAAAAGTGCTAATACAGCGATATGCGCCTGATTATAACAACGCATATTTATTGTACTTTACTCCGTTTCATTATTGTATCCATTTCGAAGTTCTGTTTTAATACTAGGAGCAGGGTTACGATTGTGGCAACTACTTGTTTTTTTTTTTTTTACTAAATTAGAAATCAAAGTAACTTTCAAAGTACCTTATTAAATTAAGACCATTCGGTTATAACCTGCGAAGTAGTTACAGAACCAATTGGTGGTAGACGGGAACAAGACTTGCACACAATTTTTTAATCGGTAGGTAGGTTTTTTATTGCGTTTTTTAATCCAGCCTCATAGAAAAAGTTAAAACTTTTCATGTGCCACAAATATTTGAACTCTAGCGACCTTGCGCAGAACAATCAGCATCACCATCGATGATGGTTGTCTTAAAGGTGAGAGATCAGCAAGAAATTATAAAATGTTATGACGGATTCCTGTGTCACGCACGTCATACTTCATCGCTATTCGTATTATCGCCTGATACACCATTATCATCATTATCTGCTTATTAGACATATAATACCTAATTAATTTGTAGTGATTTGTATGTATCTGTTAGTAGGTGATGGATTTAAATAAATTAATAACATTATTTTAATCATAAATTATCAAAATAATTTGATAGCTTTATGATGATAAGCAAGTTATTTATTTTATAACTATTAGCCTATGCTTTAAGGTTACTGACACGCTTTATCTATACGGTTTAAATGAGTTTGGTTTTATCCAATATACAAAGTGTTAATCCGGTATAATTTAACGGATTGCATTATCGTTATTTTTTTATAGCAGGTAATCAAATTTTTTCAAAAAAAACGAAATACTCTTAATCGCGTTAACTTACAAAAACAACGTTTATAGATTCATGTTAATTTTTTTCACACATTACTTAACAAAACACCGGAGGATATGACATCATTCGCACATAAAATTCCCATATTATTTTTATGTAAATTGGCTGAGCAATCATAACATAAATTGTTTAATATACCCACTCGGGACGGGGCTGGTTGGAGGCAATAATGTCCCCATAAGGAGCGCCGAGGATTTTGGGTTGACACACAAAATTAGCTCTGCACTCAACTGCAGAAGCATATCGTTGCATCTCGCAGAATGAAATCTTATAAGGAATTTTATCGTTCAATCGGCACTGAATGATCCCTGATTAATTCAATAAGAAAATTAAACTCCTTGTTGAATGAAGTGTGAATAAAATTGTTCAGCACTTCATGGAATCTATTGCTAAAATTAGAGACATTAGTTGGTTAAATCAGACTTTTCATAGAAAATATTACGGCGTTGATTTGAACCGGTTTCGGAGTAAAATCAATAAAAATAACTAAGGTAAATTGAAACTAATCGAAATATAAAATTGAAAGCAAACAAAACGACAGACTCATAAAATGTAGGCAATTCAAATTAAAAGATTAAAGGGAAATAGATATAAATTGCCGAGCGACCAGCCTCTCATTCTGGACACAACATAAATTCATTTTAATTAGTCATACAAACTCAATGACCGATACAGTAAAAATATAATGATCATCGATTTACAATGAGATTAGCATATAAACGAGTGTTACTAACGATTATGTTCATCGGTTCGCGTAGGACGATCGGTATGTTCTATTTACTTGTTCACACCGTGTTATGACCAAAAACACGATATTTTATAATAAGAAACTGCTGATATTAAATCATTAATTTTACAACACTATTGAATGAAAAAAATATACGGCGTGATAGTTTCCCATAAAATCATGAGCAGATTCGAAATGTAAGCACATTAAGTTATCGGGCAAATTATCTCTGTGTGTGCTACAATATTTATTTGTTTCCCACTAAGGACGGTCCGGCTCGCGGCTGCCAGAGTGTTCTCTCCCAATTAGGTGGTTATTGACGTTTTACTGTTATCAGGTTAATCTTGAAATGAGAAGCCGTATTTATAGTGCAATTGGATTTTGTGCACACGGAATACTTTCACTGTGCATGGATTTTTTTTTAACAGAAACAGATTGCCTCTCTTTGAATCTTACTTATAGATAATTGATTTCATTCAAATTATTTTCAGAGCCAACATTTAATAATCTGGCGCAACAACTATTGTAAAGGTGTAATGTAGTTTGTAACTTAATAATACAAAATAATTTACGTTCTAAAACGTCATGATTCAATTTTATTTTAATTACATTGATTTATTAGACATTATACGATTCGAGCAATAAACTTGTAAGTTTAGAACAACACTGCTCATCCCACACTATAGATAAGGCTGCGCTACGACACAGCCCAAAGTCGACATTTATCCCAAAAAGGGAAGCTGTTAATAGAGTCATTCAACGTTACCGGCCGAATTATCTACAAAGAGAGAAGTCAGGCCGGTGTCGGTCGGAAATATAAATTTATTTGGTGGTTGTCGCGGCGACACGGGCGCCCGCACCTCTATCTCGCCGCGTAATCTTGAACATTGGCGTTAAAGAATTTAAATTATACGCTGATACAAATGAACGGGCGAACCCGCATTATTTATTGCCTTAATCCAAATTATATTGACTAGGTTTCTTCGATTCGAATACGTCGTCACGTGATCCACAAAATGTATAAAACGCCGAGTTATTGGATTATTATAAGCTCGGATTATCACCTGTGTACGTTGGGAAATTTTACACCTATTATCATTAGTGTCAATATTACAAGTGTTATGATGTTTATGTACAATTCATTTCAAATAAGAATAGGAACGTCAATGACCTCTATCTGTCGAATGTTACTTAAAAAGCACGGTTTGTAAAGAAAACTTATTTGAGTATCAATAACGGTTTATTTACTTTGTTTGACCGAGTCTTAGTTAAAGCTAAGTGAAGAAAAAACGTAATTGCTTAATCTAAATTTGCTAAATATATTATGTAAGTCACGATTACTTAAAAAAGAGACTTTTTTTTCATTGTTGGTAACAATTCGCCTTCTTCTTCATTTCGCCACTACCCAGACACTTCACAGAGTGATGCAGAAGTGAGCAGAATTGAAGAACTAAATTCTGATCAATTTTTTTTTCGTTCATGATTCGTGGATAAATTTAATTTTTAAAAATTACTTGTTTTGCTCTACCTGCCTGATTTGATTTGACAGCTATGACGTCACAAAATGGTGCTAAGTCAATCTTATTCTTATTTGAATTGCATAGTTCATTATAAATTCGAAGTCATTGCTCTGTCGTTTATCAAGCGAGGCGTCATATCTGCCCTATAAATTCCAATTACTAATATTTCTGTTCGGGCACTAATTAAGTGCAGCAAGCAATCCGCGCGTGCGCATCGATCGGACCCCGCCTGGAGACACCATTAGTCTTGCTACTATACTTCTTCATTGCCGCAGACGTAAACATGTGTAAGATATGAATAATATTACGAACTAAACAAATTGTTTTAATAAATTATGGGTTTAAACTGTTCCCGTTGCAGTGCTCCATTCGTGTTTAACGTTGATACTTACAGTAAATTAGAAACTAGTGTGCAAAAAATACAGGTAGCATTAACAATCTACTGCATTTAAACTTGTAATCTTTCACGGGTAAAATATATATTATAAAAATAGTTTTTACGCCAAAAATATACATATGTAAGTATTAGATATCTACATGACTAACAAAACATGGAACAATACTGTAAAAAAAATAATTTATAATAATGCTTGTCTATATGATCTTAGGTCTGTGAATTTGCGTAAATTTATAACATGACAACTTCATCCGAAGTTTAAATGCTAATATGAACGGTGCGATCAACTAATTTAGACTATACGTCTTTATTTAGCCCTTTTAAACTGTGCAGTCAATGCATCCTGTTGTTTTATTACCTTTGATAAATTATGCAATCAACGAAATATAAGAAATATTGAAAGAACTACGGATCTCGGTAGCTACGAACTTACATCTGCTTTTTCTTTTCATATCGATAAACTTGAAATTAAATTTTGTTTGACCAGTGTTTAGCAACCTGTACAGCACATCATTGGCTTCGTATAAAATCTGTATGGTGTAGGTGGTTGGTGGTATGGTGGCAATGGGCAGGACACATTGCTCGCAGAACGGATGGCCGTTGGGGCCGAAAAGTTCTGGAATGGCGACCACGTACCGGAAGACGTAGCGTAGGAATGCCTCCTACAAGGTGGACCGATGATTTGGTAATGGTTGCGGGAGTCCGATTGATGTGAGACGTACGGGACCGTTCATTGTGGCGACACTTGTAGAAGGCCTATGTCCAGCAGTAGACGTCTTCGGTTGGGCAGCAAATCAGGTGCGGCATGACCTGGGCTCAATTTTCAACTACTGAAAAATAATGTTTTCTATATTAGAAAATATGTGTGTCATCATCTCCCTTTTTCCTTAGCCTTTTTACAACTAGTTTGGGGTCGGTATTCAGTGTAACCGGATGAGGCTGAATACTCATATTTTACATTGAGCGATTGCCTATCAGACCTCCACAACCCAGTTACTGGGCAATACGATAATCCTTGGATAGACTGATGGTTAGAATATCTGGCGACTGTTTACTATCAAAAATGTGTGTAAAAGGTACAATTATTAAAAGGCGGACAAGCAATGACAGTCTTTATATTTAAATAACGACACATAATAAAAAGAAATAATAAAGATAAATAACCATTTATGTATCTAATGTTAAACACTACGGATCAATCACGTACTCAGTTTGATTCGCATCTTACGTTTCTCTTCCAAAACCCTTTTCAAATCATTTATCTCTTTTGACGAAGAACTAACTAAACATAAGTTAGACTTTTTTTTGTTTTGTCGTGCCATTTCTCGCTCGCACATGTAATTCTGGATGGATATTTTTGTTTCTTCCAGGTCTTGTTTAGCGGCTGTATTTTCATCTCTGATCATCTTCCTTTTCATTTCCAGTTCCTCTTTTAATCCAATTTTCATATCACTCAATCTTTGTTGTAACTCAGCCAAGGACATTTCACATAGAATACCCATTCCAGCTGTTTCAGTCAGATCTACTATTTTAGGGATTTTGGCTTTCTTAGCAATCATTGCTAATATTTTGATTTCCTTGATCATATTGATTCTGCGCTCTAATTCCTCTTGTTTTACTCGAATAGCTTCTGCCAAAATCAGTTCTGATTCTCTCTTTATTTCTTCCGCGTTTTCCTTTTTCTTCATAGCTATTTCATTTTTAGCTTGAATTATGTTCAATTCAGTCATAGAAAGTTTTTCCATTTGCTTATGATTTTTTTCCATTTCCTGTTTTCTCCACCTTTCTATTTCCTCGTTCCAGGACTCTTTTTCTTTTAAAAATTCTTCATATTTCTTTTTATTCTCATCTAACAATTTTTTCTTTGCAAGTACTGATTCTTCATGACTTATTTGGCCCAGTAAATGTTTTTTTTCTATATTTAATAACCTTTCTCTTTCCTTTTCTTGTCTATCATATTCGATCAGTTCATCAATTTTGACAGTGTTTTTACAAAATTTTAGTGCGTTTTGAAACCATAGAACTTCTTCCTTTTCCGCTAACTGAATTCTCTTATTGATTCTTTTGATCACTGCAACGTTTTCTTTAACAGGTGTGGTGGGGTTTGCTTTCACGACAAAATTTTGTTTTGGTTTGGTTTTCGGAAATTCGGTTACAATTTCGTCTTTGTTCCCAGAGATTTTTTTAAAGTGTTTTTCTGATTTTGTTTTAGCGTAGTGAAAATCTTTACTTTTGACATCACTCAATAGATTTGCAGCTTTCTGTTTATTTTTTTCATGAATCTGTTTCAATTTCTGATCGATTGTCGATTTTGTTAGCATTCTTGTCTTTCTATTGTACGCAGAATTTGCAGGAGTTGCGGGAAAATTGGCCGAAGGAAAGGTGGGCAGAGAAGACTGTTTCCCCTTTCGGTTTAGTACATTCGGTTGCACTGGCACTGTTGGTGGTTTTAACCTCCTACTCTCCATTTTCTTAACATACTCCGCATAAGTATGTGCCATATCGCTAAAGTAAGGCTGCCACTCGAAAAGGGGTCTAATAATTTTTTCGGTGGTAAACGTAGTGTCATAACTAGTTTGTGCTACTTGAGAAATAAAAGTTAATACTTCGTTGTTACTCAAAATCTTTGTAAACGTCGCAAGCAACGACTTACTTAAATTGAAGAGACACTTATAGAGCAAGTGCATATCTTTTGGTTCACACTGGAAAGTGACAGAATGGAAGATGATCATAAAGTAATCTTGGTCGTCCACTGTCAGCTCTTCTGATAAATGAGATGCTATCTCCTTCAAAAACGGCTTGTGTCTGTGATATCCCAGAAACGATTCAGCTATCCACGATAGTTTCGAGTCATCAGTAGTTTCTGGACATTTTTCTATGTATGTTTTCATATATTCATAAGGTGACATTTCGCTGGCATTCCCATAATCAATTATAATATTTCTCAGCATTTTTACGTTTCCAGATGTGTGGTAGTAAACCATTTTTCAATGGATTACCTTTTTACAATTTTTAAAGGTAATTTTAGAAACGGAATGAAAACATGACATAAAGTACAACACGACAAATAATTTTATTGACATATAATAAAGTCAATATAAAAATAATTCTAATTATATACGGCCAGTTAGCATAATTGAAGCTGCAAAACTCATTGAGTGTAAACTGCACAGAAAACTACATTTTTATTATTTGTTTTCCCTTCCTTTGATACATTATATCTCTACACGCACAATCATGTTAAAAATAGGTCCGTCACTTTAAGATCCATTTTGATTGCTCCTTAAAGTTTACATAAAAAACTTCACAAAATGACAACCAGTTTCAAAGTGTGACACTGACAAATTAAGTAAAACAGTATATATTAATACCTATATCTTATAATGGCCAGTCTATTCAAAGGTTTTAGTTGATATCAACTAGAAAAATCTTTACATACTAACGAAAATTTAGTTTTTATAGTAGTTTGGTCAGTACTGCCGTGGGTCGTCGGTCCAAAAAGTGTTAAGTATTCTGACTAATAATATTTCGAAAACTGACAAAGGTATTTATACAATTTTACGAGCAACTTTAACCCTTAATTTAACCGGTAGGTCCCTGGGACTCTGAAAACTTTTTCCGCTCATTAAACTGTTAGATTTTGGAATTATACATTGTGCGTTCCAGTATCTTTACAAAGCTATGTGCGGCGGAGAAGAGTGGGTGTCGGTGCGCGTGTAATTAAGCTCGATAGTGGAGTCCGTGGAACTCCACCGGGGTATTAATGTTATAGTTTTAACCTATTTACTGTATTTTTATTGTGCATTTTTTTTTTGTTTGTTATCAGTTGATATAATGGTGTCGTAGTGCTTTAAATGCCCTTGATGAAGGTGCTGAGTCTGAGATGGACCAATGGCTCAACAAAATAAACCGTTGAATCAACCTAGGCTGACCTAATAAGGTGAATGCAAGAAAGTATTCTCAGGTAACAATACTGCGTCTAAAAAGGAAAATAGCGTAGATTACCTTTGATCATTTAGAGGCGAGAAAAAATAAAAAAGGTCAGAAAGAACGCGCAAATACGAAATAACGCGGCGGGTTGGATCGCAAGTCACAACTACTAATGCAGTATGGCGTCAAAAATCGGGCTGTTGGATGATTGGAATTAAAAGTTTGAACCTCAGATAATGCGACTGCTATCTGTGCTGCTATTAGGTGACAGATGAAAAATATTGGAAGATGGTAAACATCGAATTCAATAACTCCGTACAAAAAAGACAAGTAGGTAAATCAATCGTCAGTCAAACGTTCAGTTCATCATACTTTCCTGTCATCCATCGTTGCCGACGACGGGAGTATTTAATTAGGTAGCCGGTCTGTTTTCGCCGGGTGCGTCATTAATCAATCAGTTTGGACGCGAAGGTATTATTCGACAGCTCGACACCTTAGGCCGCTCCAATACGCGCAAAGTGCAAGTCATATACTCCCTCTTAAAATATAATAATCGTGTTAAACACGACCATAAAAGCTATATTCGATTAGAGGCATTTTAAATAGGTTCCTGTCTTGTTATCTCGGACCATTGTCGGTGTAACGACGTATCGGTTTTTGTTCTCTCTCCTTATAATTACTCTCGCCTCATAATGCCATAAATAGAAGTATGTTTGATAGAAGTTCGGAATTTCTTGTGTTGGTTCTGTTAAGTAGTTATTATATTAAATGCGTGTAAAGGAGCTTTATGCTTATTAGTATATTGTTATTTCTGTCATGTATTTGAAGAGGGCTGATTGATAGGAGACAGTAAAAAACATAGAAAGTAAATTAATAGGTAATAATATTTTTATCGCTCTCAAAAAAATATAACTTAGTACCTATTCGTATTAAATACTGATCTGAGAACAGTTAGAGTACAGACGCTACCAAGTTCGTTTATGAAATAGGGCGCAGGTTGCGCATGTCGAAGTGAGTGATGTCTCCTGCTCAGGGTTATTCCTGGTACAGAGGTTGGCCATTGCCATTCAACGTGGGAGAGATGCAACTTTACGCTAGGAGTAATCAGGGATGGGTCTTTTGAGTCGTTTTTTTTTTTGTCACTAGTATTAATTATAACTAGCTGACCCAGCAAACTTCGTACCGCCTAAAGAATATTGTGATACCTTAGCTAAACTGTCAAAGAATAACGCCATCTGCTGGCATACCAGAACCAGCATAATTCATTTTAGAATGACATTTTAATTAGAGATGGCGTTATATTCGGATTCTTTTTCGTGATTTTATTCCATATTTTCGCACCATTTTAAACTTCCCTGGACTATCACGAATATTTCAAAACCAAAATTAGTCCAATAGGTCCAGCCGTTCTCGAATTTTAGCGAGACTAACGAACAGCTATTATTAGATATCGATTACGATGTTCTTCCTAAAAAGGATCGAAATAACTATTTTATTTTCAGATATTTAATGTAGAGAATAATAATATTTTAATAGCAAAAATACAAATTTGACGTATGTAAAGTACACAAAATTCACACAATAGTCAATGAAAAATTTGAGCCCTGATTCCTAAAGTAGAAAGATCCTGTATATAAGGAGGCAGTGTCTTCGCATAAATAGTGGAAGAACAAATTATGCATACAGTGTAGCAGATTCGGGTAGTTAGAGACAAGATTTATTAATTGTATGTGTATAGTGTATGTGTATAAAGTATGTATGTAGTGTATTTGTGTGAGAAAGGGAGAGAGGTGTGTGGTATGATATAAGTTATTAGTAGTTTTCATTAGATAGATAAATACGGAACGCGTGGAGGTATCGAGTTGAAATTAAAACTATACACTCAAGTTTACGATCCCTTGAAGCTGTGAAAAAAATCAAACTTCTAAGATAACGAATAAAAATGATACGGCCTTTTATGTCACAAAAAACAACTATGTCTACATCTCTCATCCAACTCTCCTTTCGCAGGTCTGATGAAAGAAATTTCATTTGAAATAAGCGGTACCTTTGTGCTCTTCTATCTACTTTTGTTCTTTTCATTTTAAGTGTTTATGCGTACATAAATAAATAAATAAATAAAAAACGATATTTCGATACTCTCAAAGGAATCAAAATTCATATCACTTTCCGTCGACTCAGAATCCTGAAATTTGGCACAAAGCAAGGTCTTATAGCACAGCTAGAGGAATAAATCTGACAAAAGTAAATTTACGTCAAAAAAAATAGAATACATTTTTGGAATTCGGTTAAATCTTCGAGACTCCTCCTCCTCCTTCTCTTTCTAAACTGTATGTATTACCGTGTACTATGTATGTTTTTGTGTAGAATAAAGAATTAAGACTCCGTTCGGGAATTTTAGTATATTTATTTATTTATGTACACAAAAACACTTAAAAATGAATATAACAAAAGCAGATAGAAGAGCACAAAGGTACCGCTTGTTTCAAATGAAATTTCTTCCAGCAGACCTGCGACAGGAGAGTTGGATGAGATATATAGGCACAGTGTATACAAATAAGTTAGATAATTAAAAATATACTATATTAACTTCATTTATTACATAATTATATATATCAATAACCGTATATAAAATACATAAATAGATACAATACATAAACTAAATTATAAAAATACACATCTAGTTTTTAGAGAGTCCGACTTGCACTTGCCCAGTTTTTTTGTAATCAAACAAGTATTTTCAGAGATTACCTCATACGTTCAAACTTAAATTTACCTTTTTAGTATAAGTGTAGATCACAAACTCAAACTCGAACCAAAAAAAAAAAACAAAAACCATTTACGAGTACTTAATCTTTTGATTTTCAAGAAGTCAGTCAGTCAAAAAAACAAAGCTTCCTTTTTAAGTGGGAAATCGTCAAATAACTCTTTCCACTCTGGGTGGACCGAGGAGTGTGTCAGAATTTTACTGACTAAAATCCACTTGTGTTCCTTCAGTTGCCCTTTGCGTTCCAGGGCCACGGTACCTTCTTTTCGAACAATCCCGCAATCCTGGCAGAAAGATGAAGCAAATTGCACATTCCAAAGCGTAAATCTAGAAGAAAACCGTGATGCTCCATGAATACTCATCGATAACCATTAGGTACATTGTTCTATCACCACATATTACCATAATATAACGATTCTCGAAGTAACTCCGGTTACTGCGATCATATGAAAGCGGTGGCTTATTGACTCTGTCAAAATTAATTCAACTTTGAACACAAATCAATTTCAACATAATATTAGCTGTCAGGGCATGTCAAATTACCGCCTTTAATTAACGATACGGCTCGCCTTTCTCACGTCATATAAATGTCTAATGATTCTCGACTGTACGTACTCAGCATTGTTATTTTTGAGTCTTTGTGCTTTATTTCACTTATAAGTGCGCTTAGAATCGGAGTGGTGAAGCGGTATATTATTGAAGGCCCTTTTGAGTAAGGTAGGTAGTTAATTAATTAAAGGATATTTATGTACCTGTGGACCGGTACGTGGCTTGATTACATATACTTGAAAAAAAAGGTGTAATACAGTTATTCTTGATATTTTGGATTAAATAGTTTGGTCTACGCTTAGCGAACCTAGACTGTAGGTAGAGCTATTTAAATGCCTGGCCTTTCATTAAATATTCTCATAAAATTACACTAGTCTTCTGAAATTAGGGTCACAATGTACTGTCAGCCCAATTACTTAGTCATTGACCCGCCTTACTAGTTTCCTCCCTGTATTACCTACTTTTTAGGGTTCCGTGCTCAAAGAGTAAAACGGGACCATATTATTAAGACTCTGCTGTACGTCCGTCTGTCTCTCTGTCCGTCTGTCACTAAGCTGTATCTCATGAACCGTGATTGTTAGACAGTTGAAATTTTCACAGATGATGTATTTCTGTTGCCACTATAACAACAAATGTTAAAAAAACAGAATAAAATGAATATTTAAGATTATTTACAACAAACGTGATTTTTTTGCCGTTTTTTACTATGGACGGAACCCTTCATGAGTGAGTCGGACTCGCACTTGGCTGGTTTTTTCATTTTTGATAGGCTCACGCTTGACCATTATCTCACCTGATGGAAAGTGACGATGTCGGCGAACATGGAGCACGCTTACCTTATTAACTCTTTACTTTAAGATGCCCAGGTTGTAGCTATCAGTAAACACAGACTCCGGCAGGGAATTAGACTCCTTAGCTATATTTAGTACATCTTCAGAGATTAGTCGCCTAGGGCTAAGCAACGGACAAAATTACGCTTTAACAAAATGTATTACAAAGACGGAGAAGGCAGTTTCGTAACTACACTGACCAAAGTGAAACTTTCCTTTCACAATATTATTATAATATAATATGATTGCTTAAGGAAGTTCGTAATAGCTCCAATATATTAAAATCCATAACTACTGCAGTTTAAATGAAAGGAAACAATTAGCAAGGTGAGATGGTAGGTGTAATGGCGGCGATTTTTCCTCTTGTATTGTGAAGGCACCTTGTTTTTGCAGGTGGTGGAGGACAATACCTACCTAGACCCTAACATGTCAGTCACATTTATCTATCTATATCTATATATATAAAAGGAGAAACTGACTGACATATCAACGCACAGCCGAAACTACTGGGACTAGGAGCGTGAAATTTTGTACAAGGTTTCCTTTTATGACGTAGGTGAGCACTAAGAGAGGATTTTTCAAAATTCACCCCCAAAGGGGATGAAACGGGTGTCCAAAGTTTGTATGGTGGAACCTTTTTATCCACGTGCGAAGCCGCTGGCAGAAGCTAGTATATATATAAAAGAAGAAACTGACTGACTGACATATGAACGCACAACCGAAACTACTGGGACTAGGAACATGAAATTCTGCACGAGGCTTCCTTTTATGACGTAGGCGAGCACTAAGAGGATTTTCAAAAATTCATCCCCTAAGTGGATGAATCGGGGGTCCAAAATTTGTGTAAAAAAACTTTTTATCACGCGGGCAAAGCCGCTGGCAGAAGCTAGTAAGACATAAGTCGCTTATTGGAATGAAATCATCATTAATTCATCAAACACATTAATCTACACTAATATAATAAAGCTGAAGAGTTATTTTTTATTTAAATCTACTAATCTGTTGAACTACTAGTCGGATTTTGATATAAATGGAGAAAGTTTGTCATTGCGACTGAGGCGTAATTCACCCGAGCCGCAGGTGAGAGTGTTATGGTGCCGAGTGCTGCAGTAACAAACTTTCACGTGTATCAAACAACGTTTTTCAATACACTTACGAAGAAATAAATAAAAGGGGGCTGCCCGGCGACTCGCAGGTGTTATTTGGCGTCAAGCCTGATACGATAAATACAATAAATTGTAGCGGGGGCAAGCGGCCGCACTTTTCCGCACCAGTGCGAAAAATAGTAAATTGCATGCCTAAAAGCAGGCGGAGTAAGAGCGGGTTTTCGAGTAGTAAGTAATTAAAAATGAGTAGTAAGAAAATAAACCTGTACGGGTTAGCCAGGTTCATGACGAATACTGTAGGCTCACGCTAGAGCCCACGGATGTGAAGCAGTAACCAAACATCTTAGGACATCTATAGGAACTAGAAGTAGACAAACTATCTTTTAGTATCCGTCTAGGGACTTGAAAAGATATGACGCGAAATTTAAAAATTTGCAAGCGATCCATAAACCTGAGAACCCCAACCCCGACTACCAGCCAACGTAGGCGCGGGCTTGCGGACGACGAGCAATGGGTATCTTCGTCGTCCAGCTGTCCGGTAAACGCCTAGACCGAGCCTGAGTCGTCGACGTTTAGCACTACCTCAAAGAGTTGTCAGTGAAACTGTAGGAGCCCTGTAAGGCCGAAGCCTACTAGGGCCATGGGTTGACTTCTGAAAAGGTTACCCGTGATCCTAGAACGCAAATGGCAACTAAAAGAACGTAGGCGTCATTTTAGTCAATAAAATTTTGACACACCCTCCCACTTCACCCTAGAGCGCTAAAAGACGTTAGTTTATTTCACACCTCGAAACAAAAAATGCATAAACATAAAGACTAAATGTTATTTATTTGTATAATATTAGTATTACACAAATTCTATTGGAGGAGCTTACAGATGGTTTACTCAAAAACAAAAAGTGTAGTAGGTAAAAACTGTTTAAATCGAAACTAAGATAAAAGTGAAGTGGGTGCCCGGTCGCTGGTCGTCACGAAAGGTCATGGAGCAGTTCAGTTATTTATCGGCACCCGCGTCACGACTCGACAGCCCAGTCGAAACAACCTATTATGTGTATTATCCCTTATAATAAGCGCTTACAAATCATATTGTGTTTATGTGACATTCTCATGCACTTCGCTGGTTGTAAGTTAGAATGCGATGACAAATCACCCTTTTTTGTGAGTTGGGAAATCCTCAAAAAATTACTAGGTAATGCTTGGGTGGAGCTAGAGGGCATGTCATCTTTTTACTGACTAAAACCCACTCCTATGTTCCTTCTTTGCCTTGCATCCAGGGCCCCCGGGTTTCCCTTCGGAGGACCCATGACTCCACTAGGCTTCAGCCCTACTGGGCCCCTAGGGTTTTGCTGATATCTCTTTGAGGTGCACGTGGAACACTACGCAAAGTCGACGACTTGAGCTGTACTCGGTCTTGATGGTTACCGGATGGCCGGACGGTGACCTACGCATTGCTTATCGCCCGCAAGCCCACGTCTACGGTGGATCAAATAACTCCTACTGTTCTAGGTAGAGCGAGAGGGCGTGTCAGACTTTTACTGAGTAAAACCCATCTATGTTTCTTCAGTTTTGCGTTTCAGGGCCGCGGTAACCCTAGAACGTTCGTTGATTGCGTTGAGCTTTTTGTGAATTGTTAATGACTGATGATTAATAAAACCTTTTCTTTCAGTGCAGTTTTACTTTTAGATTGTTTTGTTAATTGATTTACGTAATAAAGGCAAACTACTAGTACGTAAAGTGATTTCGTAGATATGTGTAACTAAGTTACCGTTTTAAGCTGTTTTAGAACCCAATGGCAGTTTTGATTCTCTTGAGAGTATCGAAATATACGTTTTTTGCGACATAAACTTTCACTCAGAAGTTTGATTTTTTGCACAGCTTCAAGGGACCGCGGCACGTGACGATGGGAAGAGGCCAGACGGGATGACTATAATGCCTTGGAAATTGGGTAAGCTTTTGGTGTGGTATGCAACATGTGTCAAAACCCTTACGCCATCCCATCTTCTGAGTACGGCGGGCTGTGTTGGTTAATAAATAATATAATAACCTCATCGGAGATTATATATTTGAGTCGTTTGGGGTTGAAACACTGGGGCCATGGGGTGCGAGCGCTCATCGAGTAGTTCGGGATATCAGCAAACAGCTGGACGGCTCTTAGCGTGACCAGAGAGCTGAACTTTTCTTCGGTCAACGAATCAGCATTGCCATTCAGCGTGGCAATGCTGATTCACACTCAAGACTCAACAATGCAGACACAATGATGAAGTGCGTTCTGGGCACTTTTCAAGTTGATATCGATGTCGACGAATTTTTTGATGTCCTACGAGTTCTTTTTCTACCCGTTTGGGCGTAATATTTAATAGTTAAGATGTATATATAAATATTAAGTTACCGAATTGGGAGTTAATTAGTAGGTAACTTTTTTGTAGTCATTCTTTCGGTCAACGTACTTTCTGACGTGAAACGAGTCAAAACCCTGCAAGGGCTGCAGGATTGTTTGATAGAGTCACCGGGGCCCTGAACGCAAAAGGCAACTGAAGGAGCACATGTGGATTTTAAGACAGTAATAGCTCCAACTAGAACGGGAGAAGTTATTTGTTGATTTCTACCTAAAAAAATGCTTTGATAATTTACAGAAACGTAAAGTCTCAAAGCATAAGTTTTTTTAATGTCAATTTATGTCTGTCAGCCTGTTAGGTTATGTCGAAATTTTTTTTGGATGAATTTTACTATTTTTCATTGAATGATTAAAAAAGACTAAGCTGTCGAACTAACTCTCTGTCAATTTAACTTTTAAAGTACTTTTTTTTTATTTATTTTTTTCGGGTGGGAAAATCATTGACAACCCCCGCTCTTGGGCGGAGCGGGAGATAGTGTCAGACTTTTACTGACTAAAAACCCACTCCTGTTCCTTCTTTTCCTTCTTTACTTAGGTGTATGATGATACATATTAGGTATTGAAGTCTAACGAGTTAGTTTTTTAGGAATCTCTGATGAATTATGTATAATTTGATCTGGTGCTAACAAGTTATCTACCTATTGCTTATATAGCTATAGAGCTACTACACTATACGTTTAATTAACCTCATTAATAACCTGTATTCACGAACACCTTCATAATATTAGAAGCACTCCACCATCAATAACATAATAGCCAATAATTGAAACGAACAGAAGTCATCGATTATTATATTCGAGTCGAAACAAAATGATTGGAAGCTTATTACCGAGGGCCACCTAAGGAGAGGCACCATCAATCTCCTTGGCCAGTTACAAAGGAACTTAACAAAGAATTATAGCTCTTTACGTGTAGTCGCTACTATGTAGGAGGATTATTACTTCAATTTAATGATCGTGGACCGTGATTAGACATCGCCTATGGGTACTTACTCCCTGTAACTTTATTACATAAATCTTGATGCAAGTAATAAGGTGAATGTCTTAAGCTCTAATGCAGCTAACGTTCATTAAAAGAGCAGTTAAAATGTTAACTAACCGTCGTCAGTGTTGCCAGCTTGATGTTCAAGATAAAGTAATGAATTTCATCTTGGTGCTCATTAGAAGTTTTTATGAAATGTTTTCATTTTATTTATGATTAATTTTTCATTTAAATCAAAACCTGTCTGTTTGATTTCCATATTATTAAGTGGATTGAAAATTAACTTTGAATTGTTATTTTTTTATTCTAAATTTTATTTAGGAGCTTTTGTATTTTGAATTGATAATATAATTAGTCTAACACCAAACGAATTTTGGCTTAATTAGGTTATAAACTCAATTTTCAAAGACAAATTAGAAAATAACGGTGTCTGGGTTTTTTCACTTTAATTATCTAGGTACTACTTAATGAAATCACGTAGATAATTATACGATAACTAGATTAACCTCGACAGTAAATCGAAGCTTATTAATTAAGACTTGTAAGTGTCTGACGGTCAGTCCCTTGCTCATGTCAAGTAGGTCCACGCCACTTTATTTAATTTAAATTTTGCTTTACTTCTGTATAGGGTTCCGTATCTCAGTTGGTAAAAAAAGAACTGTCCTTCTGACTATGACCCTTTTTTAAAAAACTAAGCTAAGAGATTTATCTGAAATTAATTAACATCAAATAGTCAGGTCATGACTCCTTGAAGCAGGGAATCGCGCTTTTAAGTCAACGCCGTCGTTGTCTTCCTGCTCCTGTCTCGTTTTATTTGGGGTCGGCGCAACACGATTTTTTCTTCCATTCTGTCTTGTCACTTGTCACGCTATCACTAACTCGCTTTTCTTTCATATCACTTCTCACACAATCCAATCATCTTTTCTTTGGTCTCCCTCTCCCTTTCCATCCATGCACAACTAAGTCAACGCAATCTAAAGATAAGGCTGTTCATGCTCCGTTTATGGCATCTGTTTTTTTGACATTCGCAAGGAAATCAAAACCTATAGGGTACCTACTTTCCGTTGACCTGCAGTCGGTTATACATGAAGCAAGGTCTCAAAGCACAAGTAGGTAAAGGAAAAACTGTTTTATAGTTAGGTTCATCGTAAAATAATGACTTTTTTGCGATTCGGTAAAATCTTCGAGACTCGATTCTGGAATCGAACTATTTTAAGTAAGTTTGTACGAAACCCTCGGTGAGCGAGTCCAACATGCAGTTGACCAGCTTTTTTTCAGTTATATCGGTCTCCTTAGCTTTTATAAACTTTGTCGGCGTTTGCTTCCAGTCAAATCTGATATTATTAGTATGTTACTTGAAGCGACTATTTACCTTACCTCCACAACCCAGAAATTGGGTAACACGATGATTCTTGGCAAGACTGGAGTCAAATTTTCAAGTTTCTACCACCCAACCATCCGTAACGAAGATCTAAACATGGCAGCCGGAACCAACGGCTTAACGTGATTTCCAAGACAAGAATCTAGAATGGTCACCCATCCAAAATCCGACCTTAGAAAGTGTTGTGTTGTATAGGATATTGACTCGTATGTCTGTTATTATTTAAGTACGAGTATAATCTCGTAAGTAAATAGGTACATATTATGGTAAAAATATAAGTAGACATGACTCCAGTAGGCTTTAGCCCCTAAGGTTTGTTGACATATCTTTGAGGCGCGTAGTGTTCCATACGTGCCTCAAAGATATGTCAGCAAAGAGTTGGGCTCGGTCCGGACGGTTAACGGACGGTCGGACGTCAAGCTACCCATTGCTCGTCGTCCGCAAGCTCACGCCTATGGTGGCTGGAAATCGTGGTCGGGGTCCCGGCGGCTGGAGCGTGAGGAAGGAGGCGACAGCCTACCATTTCTCCAGTCTGAGTATCTGCGTACTCGTATATGTTTATAATCCTTCCATGATTTCTGCGTGGTCATAAATCTCGTCTTGATCATTGTAAAGACAAAAAAACAACATCTTAATTAGCCTGAAAGAAAACGTCAAAACAACATCTCTACAAAAAAAAAACCAGTAAGGAAAACCTAATTGAATTATAAACGTCAACGAATCCAAAATTGTTATAACACAAACAATGTTAAAAATGTTGATGCAATCGCTGTCAGAGATAAACTTTGATGACCAACGATGTTATTTATTTGTTTAGTAATTTATATGAGGTTAGTTACTGTTTTATTGGGCGTATTAAATCAAGCCCCAATAAGGCAGCCATTCATGTTTATTTTTACGAAGTTTCTGCCCGGTATGCCCAATAAATTATTGGCTTGGTCACTTTTATCACGGGCCCATGGTATCGTTTATCGAACGTTAATAGTGTGTGGATAGACCCGTCTGTATTATAATGTGTGAAAAAAAAATTATCTTGTGATAATCCGAAACGTTGGTAGCTACTACTTTATTTTATTTATTTATGGTTCAATAAATAACTACAATATACTTACATATTCACTAAAAAACGGCACAAACGAGCGTTTACAATTCTGCAGTCCACTATATTATCTACATATTAATGTACATAAAAACAACCGGCACCTACTATATATAATCCCTTAAAGCACCATAACTTTTATTCCACGAAAACTTGGCCACCTCAGGAAGCATTACAAACATCGAACATTAGACACATTTCTAACCACAATTTTCCAAGCAGACTAGAATGTCATCTCAAAACACGCTGATTGGATTAATCGGAACGGTACCAACGACATCCACACTAATCTCACGTAGTCTGCAAAGTGGCCCAACTCGTTCGACTTTATTGATTGACAAGCGCACAGTTGGATTAAATTCTCGCAACACTACACACACACATTAGCTTTACACTGGCCCTTCAGATAATCTGCATCAAATTATTCTTCTCGCGATTACCAATCGGAACGCGCAAATAAATGCGACAAAGTCATTAGGAAAATTGGCGTTAATGATGCGACTAGTCGGGTAACGGTAATGTCAGTGCCATTTTGTTCTACGAACTTAAAATATTCTTGATGTGCAATGTAGGGTCAAAATGCATTAAAGGTACAGGGTTTGTAACATTTATTTTTACTGTGCTCATTTATATAAATGCACTGTGAGTAGAAAACCGCTAGACTCACAAATGATTACGTATTAATATTTTGATAAAGTTTCTAAACGAAAAACCTAATTAACAAGTGGCTACACTAATCAGATGAATTGGAATGAGAACGTTCACTTCCTAGTAGGGACATAAATCACAGAGTAAGTTTTTATTGGATCCCAAAAATGTCTGATCATGACGAACCATTTATGTGTAATTGGGATCAGCGGCTTCACATAAAATATGTGATGCTGGCTTCAGAGGGTTTTATAGAGAACATAAACACTTTATTGTGTTTTATCCGCGTTGGTTCAGTTCAGACTTACACTGTTTGCCTGTTCGCTACTTACGCATGTATTCTACTCTTCTTTGATCAAAAATTATACTGATATTTATTACAAAGATGAAAGTTTTCGAGATACTTGAGTACCAAACAAAAATACAAAGATATTTCAGCTCTTACTTATGAGCCTGTCAAACAACATATTTTTACAAATAATAGGAATATCTATAAACAAATATATATTTACACAGGAAGTCATCACCATTAGAAAGGACACATATTTACATCGTACAGACTCATAAAATGCGCCATTATATAAAAATATACTGAGGCGGTTGCAAGTTTACGGAAATTAAATATCACGTGAGCGAAGCTGTAAGCCAAGCGGTCGAAATGTCAGTCATTAAATAAATGTAGAGCAATTCATATTAACGCAATACTCCTTTGAAGTGTATAGTTGATAAATTAAGTGAACAACATAGGTATGTCATGAAACTATGTAATAAAAACAGTCTGAATGCTAGACTAGATGAGAAAGAAAAATAGCTTTAGAAATAGGTTAACGCCGAATAATTAACTGCACAGAAATACATTAGAATCCGTCACGTCTTCAATTAAGGAAAAAAAGAATACCTTCCTACTTATACAGTTATAAGAAATTTGAAAGTTTAGGATTTGCAAGTTATTACAAAACGGTTAAAAGACTGTATTTTCATTCAAATGAAGAGACGACACTGGAAAGTGGTCACGCTCCTGTTGTTATATAAAGCATAACTGCAATTCAACTCGAAGACAAAGGTGTGTGTCACAGAGGCACACCAAAATTGCCATTCAAAATTTTCCGAGCGAGTTCCACTTCAGGTGAAGTTCATTTAAGCATAAAATTACATTGTCTACCAGACATTGTCTGGTGGCAATGAACTGCACTTTGACATAAAATCGTAGTGGAAGCTATAAATCCATTTCATTGCCTTAATAAAGGATGACTAAGGAATTCGATAGGAGCCATCAGTCTCGGGACATCTTTCATAGGTCACAGTCATTAAGTGCCTTTTGTTTCTTTAAAGTTATTGCGCAGGTTACATTAATGAAAGGGATTTGATGCAAGTAATCAAGTCTATAGCTAAGATTAAGGCTGGATAGAGAGGTTTTGCAAGTTTAGACAGAATCTAAGGCATAGGTATGTTAGTTGGCGTTAACCCGAGAGTGTCTGTATTTGATTACACTTTGACGTTTTAATTCTTAAAACTATAATGTAGATATTTCGTTCTCCAGTTTGAATGCCCATAACCACAGGAAGGTTAAAAAAAACAACTATAACTGTTGCGCATCAGTAGTAATTTCACAAATTATGTTTTCACACAAATTGGGCGCGTTAGCTTATTGGAAATAAATTACTTGTTAACAATTGCTAATAAGGTGAAAATATTATGTGGAGCATCAACAAAAACTGCTTTACATAATCCTTTATAATGTTCTGCCGTTGCTTGTCAATCAGAAGCGGTTAAATCCACATTTTGTGGTTGAAATAATAACCCTCGTTAGGTTCAACGAAGAGTTGGGAGATATGTAAATTCGTGAAAGGTTCGACCACAAAAAATCCTTGCCCAAGCGTGTAACAGGTGTGCTCCTGATTTCTAATAGCAGCATTCGTATAATTGCTGGATGAAATCTGCCTTTAAATATCCTTTTTTCCTTAACTCTTACTATCGGTCGACCGCAAACTTTCGATTTTTTAAGGACAGTCCTCGATATGATTACATACATTACTAGTTTTTTTTCTCCATAATATATTGTCGTAAGTATTTCTCTCGGCAGATGTTTTCGATTTGTCTTTTTTTTTATACGTTATACTTTGTTTGCTTTTCAACTTACTATTGTTAATATTGTTTTCTCATGATATTATAAATGACACTGTTTTGCATTCATACAATGCAACAATACGGTTGTTATGATCAGCCTTTTGAAATAATGTGAGCTGTATCTAAATAATGACACTGTAAAGTCATGAAAATGGTTCGACGTAGTAGATTTAGCGAGTGATTAAGCGAGGAAGAAAATACGTCAGTACAGTTTCATGAAAATTTATCTACTCGTAAGTACGCAAATCGCAAGAATACTAGAATTATTTTGCACTTGCTCCACACTTAATCAAAACAAACTTATGCGTATCCAGCTATCGGTTCTATAGAATATCACATAAACTGGTTCCCATAGGAAATGGTTTATAATAAAGAAATGTGATATCAAATGTTTGACGGTAGCTTCTGAAATGCGCGCGAGTGGGTGCTATCTACGCGGCGTGGATTTACGAGCCGTCCCGCCACTTTGCGCCTGCGCAGGGTAAAATAAATATTGTTCCTTATATACTTTTATCGGTTATATTATTTTGAATAACTTTCTTCGCAATGGACGCTCAATTGTAAAAGTTTTGAGGAGATTATTGTGTATTCTTGCGTTATGAATTGATCCGATTTTAAGTTTATTGTAAACTAGCTTTTGCCCGCAGCTTCACCTGCGTACATGAAATATAGCACTTAGGAAAAAAGCAGCTTTCTATCGGTGAAAAAATTTTAGCAATCGGACCAGGTACTTTCAGAGATTACCTCCTACAAACAAAAAACAAACTACTTCTTTATAATATTAGTATAGATAGCTGTTCTTTGCGTGCTTATCAATGGAGTGTATTTGTTAGCTTTATTTAGGAATTGATTACTATTAATATGTATACAGGTTTCGAAAGAATTACAACGTTTCGTAATTTATAATACGAATTAAAAAAAAAACATATGATGAATTGTAAAAACTTTCTGTTTTATAAATTTTCGTAATAGCACTCAGGGCCTACCATGAGCTTTTAAAGCGATCCATTTTAGACTACCAGAATACTGACGCTGTCTCCTACTGTACCGTATTAGAGATTAGGGAGAAACTATGGCTTGCTCCTAATGGTGGGAGTAGATAATGGTCATTCATTAATGTTTATTGTGATATTAGTAATAGACGCTATATTGTTAGTCAATATGAGCCTAGATTTAAGATAACGAGAAAATTATGATGGAAAGATAGAATGGGAACCTTATTCTGTTTTGATGGTTTATTATTTTCTAGGGCTGCTGATTGTCTAAAAGAAATAGGTACCGTGAACCTGGAACGTAAAGGGCAACTGAAGTAACTCAGGTGTAAAACTCACCTCAGTCAGTAAAAGTTTAACACGCCCTCTCGCTCCACCCGAACAATCATTTGATGAATTTCCATTACAAATAAACAAAAAAAAAATTAGAAAACAAAATTTCTAAATTCTTATTCTTACACATTCGTAATACAAAACAGAGTCTCCTACCAGGTTAGTCTGTCTGTTTATGATAAACTCAAAAACTACTGAGCGAGCGCGATTCGTGCGGTTTTCAATAGTAGACAAAAAATGGGAAAGGCATATATGCATATTACCTATACGTAGTGGAAAAAAAGCCGAAAATTTCAAAGATTTCTTCAAAACTCGTTGCAAAGCTAAAGTAATAAATAAAGGTACATTATCATACATATATACATATATATAAATATTACAACGTAGGCTTCATCCAGATAGCTAGGTGTGTAGATACATCTGGTAGAGCCTGAAGAGTCAAAACTACCATTATACTTAAAAATTTTACCACAACATAAGTTATTCTCATATAAATTCATATTTCTACAAGTACGAGAGAAGAAGAGCATCTAGAACGTAGCGTTCCCACCCTCGGCGTAGGTATATAGGACCTACATGTTTACGAGTACATACTTAAGTATCTACGGATGTGTATGCTGGCGCCTGGCGACGATTGAGTTATCGTGCACTGAAGTAAGGAATTTGCAGTGTCTGCCTACTGGCTTTGTGAACAAAGCATAAACATGCATCTATGTAAGGTGACATTACCAGATTATAATTCCATTACGACAACCCAGGATTGCGGGTGAACAGTGAATCGGTTTAAGAATAATTTTGATATTAAACTCATAGTAAATACCAAAAAGTTCTGAAAATCTCCAGTATGACGCTCACAAACGCCTACCCCAAACAAAAAGTACAACTGGCGTAGGGTAGCCAGCTTTCGATATTTTATACATGATGCTCTCAAAAAGAGAGTGTGTACGGGAATTGCATGACTTGATTCCGCCATCACCTTTCTACCATCGAACAACCCGACGTACGGCGAGTATCTATCCTTACGTTGTGGAAACCCTTAGGGTCCGAACTAAACATGTCACCTCGTCTTTTATACCGCGTACGTCGAAGGACTGGAACAATTTTATTTGCCTGTTGCGGTCTTCCCGTCCGATTATAATTTAGGTGTCTTCAAGGCTAGATTGAATAGGCTTTTAATACACTAGTGCGCCTCACCATCAACGTTTGCATCACTGTTTACCATCAGTTGGGACCGCAGTCAAGCACTAGATTATATCATTAAAAAAAATGCAGACGAAGCAGTACAGTTTAAGCAAAATAAATCACAGATTGATAACAACGTATTGTAGAGAGCGCGCGGGTAGCAGCTCGGCTTCGCGCGACCATTCTGTGGGCTTTCCACGCAATAAACGTACCGACAGACGGTCAGTCGTGCCCGCCGATATTTTATATCTATTCGACTGAAATGATTTATAGGAACCGGTGCAATTGCGATACCTGCGTATGAATTGTCGCCTGACTTCCTTTTGACTTGCTTGTTATGATTTCATTTCTTGGGAAAGAACTAAGTTGTGCAAAGTAGTTTATTAATGTGTGTGAGAAATACGGGGTTTCAATTCTGGGTAGTCATTGTTCCTGTCGGTATTTCCTTTAGCACTTATTACCGAATTATTTTAAGACTGCAAAAATCTCAATATATGTAACCAACCTTTGTTTCTAGAAAACATTTAGGTTCGTAGAATCGTAGAACCTACGGGACAACCGTGGCAATAATATTTTACGTAAAAACTACATTCTAATTCATATTTCATAAAACAATAGTTTCTTATCTAAATCAGATAATCAATTAATTTAAAATTCGTAAATGCAAATGAAATATGACAACTATTTATAACAAATATGTCTGTCTCTCTCGCAAAGTCACCGTTTTCTTCTTATAAGAAACTTCAAAGCTTTTTAACGTCATCTATATATATAAAAGAAAGTCGTGTTAGTTACACTGTTTATAACTCAAGAACGGCTGAACCGATTTGGCTGAAAATTGGTGGGGAGGTAGCTTAGAACCAGGAGACGGACATAGGGTACTTTTTAACGAGTAGGGTAGAGTAGGGTAGAGTAGGGTAGAGTAGGGTAGAGTAGGGTAGAGTAGGGTAGAGTAGGGTAGAGTAGGGTAGAGTAGGGTAGAGTAGGGTAGAGTAGGGTAGAGTAGGGTAATTTTTTTTTTTACTAAATCCCGCTTTTGGGCAGAACAACGTCTGCCGGGACCGCTAGTTGTTTATAAAAATATTTTGAAAATCATTTCGCATTTGTTTACTAGAGCTTTACAACACTTTATTTAGTAAATAAAAAAGTGTCCAGAATATTTGCCCTATTGCAAAAGATATGTAGGTACAGTTAGGGGTCCAAAGCTACCTAGTTTATTCAATACTTTAGATTCTATATATATGCAAATAAAATCAGTCATGAACTATTGACCTTCTTCTACATATAAATTTTTGACACTTCAGCATTGAGTGCTACTGCACTTTTGACATCTTATGTACCCAAGCGTATTCTAAAAGCATCTGCCAGTATTTTGGGCAACGATGGGTTGTATGTGTGTTGAAGGTTGAGAGATTTATGATGTTTCCAGGTTTTTTTGCTAGGATATCGCTTCGGGCTGGTGGCCTCTTAACCATGAAATTCTGACGGGATTTATTTCGATCGCTGAAAGGTGCTCTGGAGTGCCACTTGCACGTGGAGTTGCCCAGAAGCAAATAATGTATAATTATCAAACAAGGGCAAGGACGTCATGTCCGTGGTTTAAATGTAAGGTAGGAGTGTAGTTTTAGTCAGTAGGATCCCAAAACTGCCCAGACTGGCTCGTCTGTGAGGCAGCCTGGGCGTCCATGAAGATTTCCCACTCCTGACGAAAAAAAAACCTAAAAGCATCTTTAAAACATATTGAACTTTATCAAAGTTCTCATGAAACTTCAAAGATAACTAAGGAATTCTAATAAAACTGAACAGAAATCCGAGTGATCCAGATCATCGTGAGACACATCGCGACTGTGACCTTTCTGTTCCCGTGCGGTGTGCGGTCGCAGTGACGAGCCTCGGTTGATCGATGATTATGTCTTCATCCCGCCCGACTCCCAGATCTATGTCCTGAACTTGAGAAGCTGAGGGATGGACGGCACGAAGGAGTTTTGATACTTGATGTTTGTGAAAAAACGTATAATGTCTAAGCTGGCATTTTTATTTATTTTATAACAAGTACTCTCTGCACTAACAGTCGAAACCAACAAGTCTCTTTGCATTTGTTGGTTTTAACTTATTACTATATAATAAAAAAAAAACCAGGTAAGTGCGAGTCGGACTCGCGCACTGAGGATTCCGTACAAAATTACCTATGAAAATAGTTCAATTCCCGAATTGCAAATTGTGACGTAACTACAAATTTACAGTTTTCAGACTTTGCCTATACTTGTGCTGTGAGACATTGCTTCATGCCAAATTTCAGGATTCTAGGTCAACGGAAAGCACCCTATGAATTTTGATTCCCTTGAGAGTGTTGAAATATACGTTATTTGCAACATAAACGGCCGTATCTTTTTTGTCCGTTAACTCAGAAGTTTTATTTTTGCACAGCTTCGAGGGACCGCAGAACTGAGTGTATAGTTTTAAAGTCAATTGATACCTCCATGCGTTCCCGTGATAAAGGGTCTTGACAACAGCCCGACAAACAGACAGACAGACGGACGGACAATAAAGATCTTATATCTTGATCTTATATGGGTTCAGTTTTTTTCCTTTTGACCTCAAAAGGAAAAATGATAGCTGCTGCCAGCGACGCGGGCTTGCGGACGTCGAGCAATGGGTAGCTTGCCGTCCGGACGTCCGGTAATTGACCGGACCAAGCCTAGTCGTGAACAGCGTGTAGTGATCCGCTCCTCAAAGAGATGTCAACAAACCGTAGGGGCCCAGCAGGGCCGATGCCCGCTAGCAAGGACCACGGGGAATTTCTGAAAAGGAAACCCGTAGTCCTAGAACGCAAAGGGCATCTGAAGAAAACAGGTGTGGTTTTAGTCAGTAAAAGTCTGACACGCCCTCCCGCTCCGCCCAGAGCGGGAGAAGTCATTAGATGATTTACTTACCTAAAAAAAAGCTGCTGCCAGCGGCTTTACCCGCGTGATGGTAGAAAAATATCCCAAAGGGCCATGAACTCCTGGGATAAAAGTATCCTATGTGCTATTCCAGGACATGTTCTACCTGTGTGTTAAATTTCATCCAAACCTCTTTAGCAGTTTCGGCGTGAAGGAGCAACAAACGTACAAACATACACACTCACAAACTACCGTCTTTGTAATAGTTGCACCTTTACTGTGATAATATTAGTATGATGTATCAGTATTACTATTTACTCAGGTACTAACAATCTAAAACAGTTTTTTTTTAGAAATCATCAAATAATTCCCGTTTTTTGAGAGTGAGTGTTAGACTAAAACCCACCTATGTTCCTTCAGTTGCTATTTGCTTTCCAAGGCCGCAGTACTAACCCTTTCACATAACCCCAAAGAACTTAATTGGTACCTATCTAATATGATTTTGTAATGGTTTGACTTTAGTTATGAATGGCTAGCTAACAAAACAAGATACTCATCTAAATAAAAAGTCCTTTATTAATGCACTAACTGAAAGCACTAACATTACCATCCTACTGTCGATAAAGTCGTTTCACACTTTACTCCTATTAACCTCTTATATTTTTGTACTAGCTGGTGTCTGTGACTTCGTCCGTGTCAGACTCGAAAAACAATACAGTGCCATTTCACAATTTCAAGATATTTTTTTGGCACGGAACCCAAATTATTTTTCTAAAATAAAAGTAACATAATTTATTTCTTATAACATCAGCTAACTTCCAATGGAAGTCCCAGTACACCATTTCGGATATTAGCCAGAACAAAAAGATAGACAGAAAGATAAAAATGTTTAAAACCGCATTTTTTATTATTTTGGTATCAGCAATAAGAAATCAGTAACGTTTATTTCAAATAGACCAATTACAGGCACTTTTGAATTGTGAAAATATCGGTCAGTCAAAAAAAAAAAAACAAGTGAAGCTAAATTGCACGATCCAAAGCGTAGATCTCTATGGAGAAGAACGTGCAAGAAACTCCATGGACACTTTTTTAAATCATATTATGAGTTGCATAAATCTTGGTTACATATTTCTTATCACTTCTAATATATGAGCACAATGTAGATAAGTAGGTAAAAATAATTAAAAAAAAAAACTAATTAAAAAATAGAAATTGAATTAAGCCACTGGCAGCTAAGAGATAACCAATCATAACTGACGGCACCAGTTCACGAGCATGACGCGTGCATCAGCCCCACTCAACTCAACCATTTTGAAGGGAACCAAATGCCAAAACACGTGCCAGCATCAGCGAGACATTTGAGTGAGCATGACGAACTCAACTGCCATGCTCGTAATGTCCAACAGGTTGTAACTTAATAAAAATGCTCCATGGTACTTCACATTCACAAAACTTGGAAAAACAGGGCTTCTACATTATACAATGCAATTTGTTCCAATTACAAAAAAAAAAAAACAACAAAAAAATAAATAAAAAAACATTGCGAAAACAACAATACAAAAAGGGGAATATTATCTCTTCCAATATTTATAAATATATAAAAAAAACTAATTTGAAGGTAATCATATATTTATATTTAGTAGAAATAAAATCTTATTTTGATATTACAAACAGACACTTCAATTTTATTTTTATTGTATAGTTGTATAGAAATAGATGTTTATATAACTGCTTGTGAACAGAAGTGTTATTATTAACACCCAATAAATAAGTATCGGTTCTCCTTCGAGCTTCGCCCGCAGCGATAGAACAACGATCAAAACGTTGTGATCACTACGTAATCCGCTCTACCTGTGTCATTCACCGTGTCGTTACAGGTTGCTCCGCACAACAAAAAAAAATGCTCCTTTCAAATGTAAATCAGCACAAACCGACAAAGCAAATTGTCACAAATAAACACTGTTACGTTTAAAGTTTTTTGTGAAAGTTTATAAAAACCCGGTCGCATCGGTAAAGGGTCAGGCAGGCCAATCAATCTAAGGTAAAAATTTCTTTTATTGATTTTTTTGCTGGAACGACCTTAGTTATTCTTTGTGATTCTTTAGTTGATTGTTATCCGTGCGACTTGATCAAATACAAATGTTCCATGTCAGATACTGAGATGTTAAGGATTTGTTTAAATTGTAACACAGAAAATCTATGTAGTGTATCTTCATCGATCTCCCGTTATAGCTCTGGGACTATTTAAAATTTGATTATTTTTGAGATAATTAATTACTTTAATTATTTATTAATTAAAATACTGATACGCTGGATTACTGAAATATTATTGTTAGAATGATAATTTAGATCCTGTTAGTATTCTACGGCTAAAGCTTAAAATGATATGGTCCATTTATAGATTCATTTATTGTAAATAAGTAGATAAAAACCTTAAGCATACATCTCATTTGGCCCTGGACTTCCATGACTAGGATTACATGTCATGACTATAAAAAAATTACTTACTATTTATTGTTCCAAATCGATGAGGTCAAATTTAAAACATAATAATAAATAATAACTATTTGGTTAGAACCAAAAAAAATCTTGTCACTCAAACTCTACACCTGACTTTTACTTTAACACAGAACTCTTTTTTTATCATACACTCTCCCGACGTCTAATCTAATTCATAACAAAAAGACAAAAGATTTGAATACGTTAGTCCAAATATTGATTTAACCCTATCGGCGACGGAAGCAGGTGCCCTGCGCACGCGCTGCTTCGGAATCAATAAGCGTTTCCCAACTATGAAATTAAATGATAATCACGACTTTTTTCATATTTATATAAGCAGTTAATCAGTACATTTTGACTGTGAGGACAGGGGTTGTCAACATTTTCTTGCAACGATAGATCTAAGAATCTATTCATTTCAAACTATTTATTTAATCTTCATGCAACACAAAGAACAAAGGCGGACTTAATGCCTTTTTTCTTTTTTTAACTATTGAGAGTTTTTCTCTTGTAATATTACATATTTATTTGGTAACTTTTGCTTTGTTGCAATATAGGTATTATTTGATATTGTCATGTTATTAACAAATATAATAATTCTCCGGTTTTGAATTTAAAAAGTATTTCAACTATTATCTTTTTTGTGTTAATTCTGGTTAACTTGTACATATATGGCGACTGTGTAAGATTTAGATTAATCGTTACCTATATCTAAGAAACGCTGTAAGTACATATGAATTGTTCGTTGTAACTTAATAACAAAAAAATATATTTATAACCTACGCAAAACCCTCAATAAATTTTACCTTTAGTGGTAAAAACTTACCTAATGTCTTCCTACAGATATGGGCTATAGACGGTATCTTGACTGTCACGTCTAACAGCCCTAGCGGAGTAGACGAAAATATTAGTCGTGGCATAAAACTGATAATGAAATAACAATATAACGTGTTTATAGAGAATTTTAATGGTCAAACATAATCTGCATTTACTTTTAACACAATTTATTATCGTAATAAAATTTCAAGGCCTATAAATAATAAAAGGGTAGGTAAGTTATAAAGACAAAAGAGGTTGAACTGTGTTAAGCAAAAGATAATGGCTTTATATTGATTATAAATCTTTAATTAATTAATTTCACCGTAATCATACCTGGAAGTTGACGTTTATTTGTTTATTATTATATTATTATTAAATCTTTATAATAAATTTACTGTGATCTTACAATGACCTGGCAGTTGTCTGTCAAGACCCTTTATCTCGGGAAAGCGTGGAGGTATCGAGTTGAAATTAAAACCATATACTTAAGTCTGCGGTCCCTTGAAGCTGTGAAAAAATAAAACTACTCAGTTAACAAAAAAAATAAATTATACGGCCTTTTATGTCAAATGCCAAAAAAAATATATTTCGACTCTCTCAAGGGAATCAAAATTCATAGGGTACTTCCTGTTGACCCAGAATCCTGAAATTTGGCATGAAGCAGGGTCGCAGAGCACAAGTACAGAAAAATATCTAAAAACTGTAAATTTGTAGTTAAAATTCGGATTCGGAAAAATCTTCGTCAATAAGTTTGTACGGAACCCTCAGTGCGCGAGTCCGACTCGCACTTACCCAGTTTTTCATTTTAGTACCGTTTTAGGATGCTTTAGAAGAGTTTTGAAATGGAACGTACCTTTAATTTTTTTTCAACAACAAGCTACCTGTGTTCTTTCCTGTATGCCTAAAGCAATCATAGCTTCATGCACCAAAACTTGTCAAGCAAATATTCTTAGACTACCTTTTTCCTGTAGCTTTACTCCCGTGGCCACAACACACAGAATCCGTGCATTTGTTCGTTAAATAAAATGTATAAATAGTGCAGAATCTGGTTAGAAACAATGTCGAAATCGGGTCAACTCCCTTTCCTCCAAAAATCAATTAAGTAATTTTCTCTTTTGAAACCAAGTTTTGGTAATAATTATGGGTCCTCGCTTAGTTTCCAAAATCACACCGAAGGTTGGCAACTACTGCCTCACCACCGCTATTACTCATTTTAACGGTTACCCAGCACTCCTGCACCCCGGACACTCGGCACAGTGGGCATCAGAGGGTTGGCGTGACGCGTCATGCTCTGATGTTACGGACAGATATCAAGCCTTTACGGGCAGATGCAAGCACCTTATAATTGGAGCGTATCAAAACATTAGTGGACCATCGTTAGAACATCGTAGGGTGGATCTGTCTTGATCACCTGACGAATGTCGGTAATTATAGCTTGATAGCTCTGGTTTTTTTTTAGGAAAGTTTCTTTAGCAATAGTTCTATTCTCTGTATTTTTTCTAGAATTATAATATTACTATGAATATTAATAATCATTTTATTTCAGGTAACAGTGCAAATAACATAATTACCTTATAGATTAACATATGGAACAATATTAAATTATTTTGTTAGTAAATATGATTTAAACTATGTTAGTAACACTTTACTTCGCACTATATTGTCTTGGTGCTGTCCTGTGGTAGGTAATTGTCCACAGAAGCGACAGAATACCACGCCCTGTGGCCAAAAACCTATTACCATAACATGGTGCAGAAAACAGTTCGGTACTCGCACCACATTCCGGTGCGACTCCAGCAACTGCACCCGAGTGTGTACTTGAACTTTTGGCGTCGGTACCTACATATTCCACGAAGTCGACCTTTGTGGTGTAATGCTGTAAAAAAATCTTATGTTAGTACCTATCACTTACATCAAACAAATACCGATTGAACCCCAACTAAAATTATGAACAGATGTGAATAAAAAGCTTTTTACAAAAAAAAAAATACAACCGACTTCAAAGTAAAAAAAACACTGAAAAGTGCAAAATAACTTTAATTTCGGAAGTCGGTGTATCTTTAATAGTTTTGTTTCTTCGTTATTTAACACCAACTTCCGAAATTAAAGTTATTTTGCACTTTTCTGTGTTTTTTTACATTGAAGTCGGTTGTATTTTTTTTGTAAAAAGCTTTTTATTTTACACTTTTTAGTTATGGTACCACCACTAAAAAGTACCCCTCAGCCAAACTTAAATACCTTATAGCCAGAGTGCATCTCATGACAATTCTAACAATCCCAAACACGGTTAGATTACATTAATTTATTATAGAGTTCCGGTGCCCAACTTCAGGCTTCATCATCAGATCAGTTCGATATATTCCCCCTCTAATTTCAGTCAGTCATCGACTACACGTATAAACAAAGCAATTTTACTTGTTACAACGGTTCTTCTGTGGTCCTATGAGGAGTTCTGTTCCATATCTTCGAAGTTCATGATCAGATCATAACAATATTTCTATGGGACCAACTCGGAAGCATAACCTTTTAATCAAAAAACTTTTTAATTTTTTTTAAATCGGTCCACAATTGACCGAGAAATCGGTGAACATACATAAAAAAAAAACATACATTCAACCGAACATAAAACCTCTTCTTTTTTGAAGTCGGTTAAAAATAGCTGCTTTCTCACACGAAAAGAAAATTTTCTCACCCGATTTGAAATTGAGACAGACGACTATAGAACATTTCCACCTTCTCAATTTTTTTCTTAAAATCAAAAATCCCTATCATTTTCGACAAATCATAAATAATGGAGTAATTTATCAGAGTAGAGTATTTTGCATAAGAAATCGTGTAGGAGGGCGATTGATGACATATGAACATACGCCTTAAAGACACGTCCATAATCGTGTGAAGGAGCTTATCGAAACACCCATTTTGGCTGAGAACAAGGGTTTATGGTTCAAGAAATAAACGTCTGAAAAATGTCTTAGCTCTCATTTGTCTCTCAAGTAGATAGATATAGGCACCATTTTTTTTTACTTCAGTTTTATTTAATTAATAGTATCTACCTATTGTAACAAAATCCTTCTTATTTATTTATTATTTATTATATCTTTATTGTACACCAATACAAACATGAAAGGAAACTAAAACCAAAATACATACGTACATACAATGGGCGGCTTTATCGCATTCCGCGATCTCTTCCAGAATCCTTCTTAATTCCTTATTGTACAAAAAATCATACGATAGTACACGTTGACTTAACATTTCTTGTACAAAGTCGAGCTTAACTCAGCAATAAGTTTTCTCCCAGAAAACCTTTGAGTTTTATAAACAAAACAACATATTTGAGGCTAGGATCCAGTGCAAACTATAAAAACTATCCATAAAAACCTACATAACTCTTTTAATATACATACTAATACACCGTAGGGGCTCAGCAGGGTCGAAGCCTACTGGGGTCAAAGGTCTGCTTCTGAAAGGAAGACTCGGCCCCGGTATGAAAAGCAACGAAGGAACAGGAGTGGGTTTTTAATCAGTAAAAGTCTGACACACAGTCTCGCTCCGCCCAAGAGCGGGCGATGTCATTGGATGATTTTCCCACCGAAAAAAAAAACCAAATATTTTCTATGCCACTAATAAAAGGAAGTGCTCTTTATGTTTTCTCTTGAAGACTTCCAGATAAGAGCTGTCGCGAAGGGAGTGAGGCAGAGAATTCTAGAGACGCACTACAGTTACAAAAACAGAAAAACCGCTTTAAGATCGGTTCATTCGTTTACAAGCTACGATGCCACGAACAGACACACAGATACACAGACAAGTCAAACTTATAACACCCCTCTTTTCCGTCGGAGGTTGTATGACGCGGTGTATGAAGGAGAAGAGAAGAGGTAGTGTGACAGGGCTTAATTACTCCTCGGGTCGAGGTACTCAAAGCGTTCGCGAAGGTATTGAGGAGCATTAAGCTGGAACATTAGACCGACACACACGTGTAACACGCCTGATTTGTACGTAGAACAACGTCGCGTGGCGTCGCGTGGCGTAGATCTAGTGTAGCTCTACAAGTCTAGTTTCCATATAAAATGTTTGAAGACCGACGCGCCCAGTTCGGCGTGTGGCACACATTTGTGCAGTGTAGTTCTACCTTTAGGATTGTGCAGCATAGTATAGAGAAGAAATACCTAGTATACTGTATACCTGTGTGTATCTCGCCGACGCCGAATCGGCACCAATGCAATTGTACGTCTCTGAGGGTACCTAAGTCAAAACACAATTTAATCAGCTACCTAATTCAATTGCAGTGACCAGTACACCGATGTGGGAAATATTCACTTTGTATTCTATAATATTGTTTAAGTGCATCTTAGTACCAATAGATAATAACCTTAATAAAGGAGGTAGAAGCCGCACGTTATTAGGAGGTACCTACCTATCTAACAATATCCGCAGATGATGATGGAACGTCTGCCACCACTAGTGTTGGAGTTCACCCAGGGCTTGGTCCAAGAGTTACCATGACCCTGGAACGACCAGCTGAAGGATCACAGGTGGGTCTTAATCAGTAAAAGTCTGATACTCCCTCTCACTCCACACAATGCAGGTTTGATTTGATGATTTGTCCCGAAAAAACAAAGTATTAGAGTTCATCTGTAGGTTCTTAATTGACATTTCGACTTATTACCTAGACTTGGACTAATTATTGAGCTGTGGATTCCTATTCAGACTTCTAACAAGATCGTAAACTGATAAAACATTGACATAATAGTTTTACTCCATTTAAGGTCTTGCCAATAAGTTTAGATAAATCAAAATATTTAAAGAAAATACCCGTTAGTAAACTTAAAAAATAAAGTTGTACACCACAATAGAAAACTAGAAATGTCTCAGTAGCGCCATCTATTCTGCAACATGTAAACTACCGTAAGTTTTGCTCGCGGTGAGGTGAATGTCTACTTCTACAGGTTTAGTTTAAATTGGTGTGAATAGATGTCGCTTTCGTGCTGCCATCTAGTATCGATAAACGGGATTTCGGAGGAAGACTGCTGCCTTGATTTGAAGGTGTCAAAAGGTTTGCTTCGACAAGCCGGTTTGCGTTTGTTTCCATAGATGGCATTTTAGTGTTTCTTTGTTTTTTAATTATTTTTGAAAAGAAAACTGGTTGCTTCAATAGCTAGTCGTTTATATTTTTCACAATGGCGGAGACAATAAATGTCTCCGTCAAGTCGGTCCAAGTCCAAAAAACTCCAGCAAGTGCAAAATCATCAATTTTTTTTTGTTTTGTTTGTGACCTAGTAGGTTTTGTTTTTCGGTGGGAAAATCGTCCTATGACATCTCTCGCTCTTGGGCGGAGTGGCGGAGTGGGAAGGTGTGTCAGACTTTTACTAACTAAGATTCCACTACTGTTCCTTGGTGGATTTTCATACCAGGGCCGAGTCTTCCTTTCAGAATAGGCTTCGACCCTGCTTGGGGCCCTATGGTTTGCTAACATCTCCTTGAGGCGCGCGTGGAACAGTAAGCGCCGTCCACGACTTGAGCTCGTTCCGGACGGTTACCGGACGATCGGACGGCCAACTACCCATTGCTCGCCGTCCGCAAGCCTCTGTAGTAGGTAGTCATTTGAATGTTTTTCGTTATGGACCATGAAAAGCTATACATTACAACGTTTTCAATTATAAGAAATTAGTCGTTTATGTAATGCTCATTTGATTTTCAGTACCTAATTATAGGGTAGGCAGATTAGATAGACACAATATTGCAATCATGATCGCATTATTTTTTATTTATCGCACCTGACCCATTCCAAAACCTAGTAAAAAACGCTTAAAAAAGGCTTAAAACGAAATTTTACAGAAGAGCGCAAAAACGTAAAATATGAATATGAAGTGGGTTATATTACCTATATTTTTTGGAAAAGATTTTTATTTTACAGTTTTAGTTACGGTACCAGCCTAGCCACCCTAGCCTGACCTAACCTAACCTAACCTTATAGCCAGAGTGCATCTCATGACAATTCTAATAATCCCAAACACGGTTAGATTACATTAATTTATTACAGAGTTCCGGTGTCTAACTTCGGGGTTCATCACCAGATCAGTTTGATATATTCCCCCTCTACTTTTAGCCCGTCATCGACTACACGTATAAACAAAGCAATTTTACTTGTTACGACGGTTCTGCTGTGATCCTATGAAGAGTTCTGTTCCATATCTTCGAAGTTCATGATCAGATCATAACAATATTTCTATGGGACCAACCTGGAAGCATAATCTTTCAAAGGAAAAAAAAATCAAAATTGGCCCACAATTGACCGAGAAATCGGTTAACATACATAAAAAAAAAACAACATACATTCAACCGAACATATAACCTCCTCCTTTTTGAAGTCGGTTAAAAAGAATTTAAGTTAAGTAAGAAAAAATCTATTGGTTAGAAAAAATACTAATGATTATGAACACATAGTACTACTAGGTATATGTTATAAACCCCTTACTAACTTTGATATTTGACACGAGATAGTTAATTTCATGTAGCGATTGGTTTCAAAACATAGTAAGACACACACTTGCTAGGTTTTTTTATGGTTTATGCATAGCATATATCGTTGACTAAATACAAGTAACTACAGGGTGTGTAAATAAAATAATGATTAATTGAATAAATTAGTTTAAAAATATAATTAAAAACAAAAAACAAATAAATGAAGGTCTTATGTCGGTAGTTGCAAAATCTATTCGGCTGAAGACATTTGCCCATCATTTGTCAAATCAACAGACATTCAAGAGTCATTGATGGGTAAACCTCAGCTAATGCCAGTGCTCCAGGTCTTCCAAATCTTAACTTCAATCTCTTGATTATACTTCCTATGGGTTTTCAGTGGTAAACAGTAGGCTTTAAACGGCTTCCTTCGGTTTCTCTTGTCTTCGTTCGCGGGTCATAATGTCAAAAAAGTTGTAACCTAATAAAAATGCTCCATGGTAACATTTTTTTTCTTCGTTTCGTTCTATTAAAATAAACAAATAAAATAAAAAAACATTTCGAAAAGAACAATACAAAAAGGGCAATAGCATCTCTTCCAATATTTATAAATATATTTAAAAAAAAACTAATTTGTATGTAGGCAAAATTGTCTGTAGCTGTGGAGCAGGACTTAGCCAAGCATTTTTATCAAGCATGTAATCTTCCAGTTTATAATATGCTTGTCTAGAATTGTAGAATTTCAAACGGTATTTTATTATAAAATTTTACACAGTACCCCATAAAAGAACTATGTACTTTAGCCAATCTAAATCGAGGTTGATCTAATTTGTTCCTATTCCTAGTATTAAAATTGTGCCTGTCACTTATGAATATGAATATTTTTCCGAACATACATAATGTTTTCATAAATGTATTTGAGCGCAAATAAATTTTGACTTACTGGAGGCCCCTCTTACACCTTCTCTCTACTTTCGTATTTGGTCTTGATTTTGAAAACCTAGTAAGGTGTATCGAACATTTAGAAACCTAGCAAGTCTCTGGACTTGCTAGGTTGTAATTTTGGTTAAAGTAACTTACTGGGTTTTAAAGTGGTTACGAGGGAGTGAATGGTGCACTTTCGAGGTATTGATGCTTAAATATATTTGCTTAAATGAAAGTTTAAAAAGCTGGTGTTTTTATTTGGACTTATAAGATTTGCAAGATTATGTAATAAAACGTATAATAACAAATTTTTGTAGAGAGTTGCCCTTACTAGGTTTTAAAATGGGCCAGCCGACTGGCCTCTAGCTATTGCCTGCGTGATGTATGATGTATGATGATTTTTTCGAGTATATTTCTAATAATCCAAGCCGTTTGAATGGAGTAGGGAAAACATGGGGAAAATACCATGTTGTTAATTTTGTTTTTGGCATAAGTATTAGTCATACAAAAAAATCATAATATGTTGATGATATTATATATGAATATATAATTTTTTTTTTTAAACCTATTGACTTAACCGTTACCGAAGAGTAGGCTTCAAAAAATCACCGTTTTATGGCACTGCTTGGGAGCTAGGGCCTTATAATTGACACCTATCATTAATATTCCAGTATGAGAGAGATACACAAAACACTAAAATGACTAACGGGGAGGCTTTCACTGACGCTGGCCTCCATTAGAGAGTTGTCCCAGTGTTGGTCATCACTCACCGCGTCAAGGAAGTGATGTCTAGATATCGACGCAGGGCTGTATGGAATTTCGGATACACTACGTCATCAACTGTTCCAAGCCCCGTGCTATGTGAAACAAAAATCGTAAATATCACGAGTAGATACCTAACGGCCCGTACACGACCTTGCCGCTGTGCGAGCGGTAAGAACAAAAGCATGAAAATGTTTGAAACACGCCACGAGACGCCGATCATAGCGTTGCGCGACCCCTTACCGATGTTGCGCCGCTCGCCGCGCCGCTCGCCACTAAGACCAAAGTAGTGAACAGGCCGTAACACTTGATATTACTGGTATGCATGTTGTGACCCATTCCCAATGGGATTCCAGGGCTGACTTCGATTAAATACCATTTATATTTTTTTGATACCTAAAAGTTAAGTTACGATTAAAAAATCAGCCTTAAAGACTCTTTTAACCCTTACATACTCTTTTTATTACTATTGATAGCCTTGCGATATGGTTGACGATGGAGCATACTTGCCTAGAAGTCACTTCTTATTCACTCTTATCTTAGAAATCTCCAGGTTATAGCTACTAGATTGATCGATGGCAGGGAATTTCGCTCCTTAGCTGTACGCACAATTAATGTGTTCCGTAAACTTTTATAAGCAACTCGGAAGGTATCGAACTCAAGATTTTGAAGCTTCGACTCGACCAATGCATCATTGCCGATGATTCTCTTGGCTCGTTTTTCAATAGAGCTAAGTGCATTAAACTGGTACTTATCTAGTAAATTTGTCCCTGAGAAGAGAACAGCCCCCCTAGCCAAGTTACGACCGTTTTGTTTGCGTTGAACGCCTCGAGTAGGCCACGCCTCCGATTCCTTTTTTCTGACCACGTGACTGAACGTTGATATGACGTCAGAAAAAACGAATCGGAGGCGTGGCCTACTCGAGGCGTTCGACGCAAACGAAACGATCGTAACTTGGCTAGGGGGGCAGTACTCCATACACGATCGAACTAGAGCTTAACAGAGATTGAGTGGTTGTTCCAGTGTGAATCACCTACATTTGCTAGGATCTCCAACTTTAGGCAGCCAGTTGAATCACGGCCAGATATCGATTTAAGAGACTCTAGGCACATATTCACATATTGCATAAAATGTTATACAAAAAGTGAAAACCTTTTATTGTCTTTATTTTTTATTATTAGAATAAGTACCTAAGCATAAGTAATAGCTGTAAGTTTTTTAAAGATAATAAAATAAAATTAAGCGACCGTAAAGTTACATGGAAAGGATAAATCAACAACCATCCTATATTTTTAAACCTTAAAAGAGTCCTTTTTCACTCGCCTATCGTCAACATCGAGCATGGTTTAAAAGCTTGTTACTTCATCTAACGCAATCCAACGCGATGTTTGATGAAGAGGCAATGCAAAAAAAGAGAGATAAGGCTAGAAAATTCGGTAATTCCGTGAATTACTCGAATATTTCACAAAACTTGTTCCAGGAAATACGAGTTTTTTTTAACCCTCAACTGTTTTTGAAAAAATTTTCGTCATTTAGAATTTTGATTAAATTTGCAAGCCTTCTATTGTTATACTTTTTTGTCATTTTTAATTTTTGAGTAAATTATGAAGTGTCAAAGTTCATGCAAAATAACAGACTTTCCTCTTTTTGTAAATTGATTTCAATAGAAATCTAGATAATATCCACAAGATATTGTGTTTCCAAAATATCGAAATAAAAATGTGTAATAACGTCATAATCGCGTAAGAGCGGTTATAATGATAAACGAAAGTTGCATCCTTAAGTTATTTACCTAGATACCTAGATAAAATCAATAAGTATCGTCGCCAATAATCCGTTAGCAAACTATTGTTCTTTGATTTCCAGTATTCAAACAACCAAGTAGGTACCTGAATAAATTTGGAAGTGAAGTCGTGCCTACCTAGGTATCTGCAACCTTCAGTGAAGGAATATTCTCAGTAAGTTGTTGTGGCGAAAGGTTGGCGTGAGAACACGGTCTACGCCTCTACTCCTTCAGGGATTACGGGAATAAGGTAATTTTATTTATTTTTAGTGTTTTTGTTACAGCAACGTTAAATTTATTTGTTTCAGCATTTACGTAACTCTGGGGATAAAACGTAACGTAATAAAATAACATTACAGCCTCTTCTTTAAAATACAATCCCATAAAAACTCTAGAGATCATTACGCTGACTACACCTGTTTAACATAAAAACAGTTCGGAATCATTGGCAATGTAAATTCGCACATTATATTTGAATACTTGATCTGCAATCACATCCCGAGGGACAGCTTCCAATATCTGTGGAATAATTTGCGTTGCGTTCAAATTCTCTTTTAAACGTTGATCTGGCTGTGACTGGTGCAGGTCGATTAAACGATGTCTTGAATACGTAATAGGAGAGGAGAGTCGGCATGCTCGTTCTCAATTCACTCGCCAGCGCATAAATTAGCGGTGCGGCCACACAACCGCAGCTATTCCGCAAAAACTCCAATCGTAGGGGAAAGTTTGGCGATTAAGCCGTGAGGCGTGGCCTGGCCAGGTCTGTTCGTGACAGTTAGTGCCGCCACTTGTTATAATCCGTTAAACTTTCGACCCTCGTCAAGGTACGCTGAGAATTAATGGAAATGCTTTCTTTCCCAGATTTATGATATTCTTTTTTGAATCCCCAATCCACCTTTGCGTTTGACCCTCCCGCGATAAAAGTGATAAAAGCCTACGTCGCGCCGGCGTTATGTAATTACGTAGCGCATACAACGCTCATCTTAATAGAATTAATTTGCATCCTCTTTAATGCGAAACCCTCTTAACTAGTTTGCATAAAATCTCGTTTGTTTATGTAATTTTTAATCAGGTCAATTAACACTCTGCACTTAGTCAATTTCGTTTATATTTCGCATCGCATTTTACGTGAACACAGTAGGACTATTTTTCAAAGAAAGTATTAACAATACCAGTTTTTGATAAACTCCAATATACAATTAAAATGAAATAAATTGAGGCTTTTGTAACTTCGTTCTTATCATAAATGTTTATTTATTGGTATTTTTTGAGAGCAGGATATATTGAATAGGTATCCATAATAATCCGTGAGGTGATTTGTTGCTAGTTGAAAGTATGGCTAAGATAAACATTATTTCTAACATATTTCTCATTAGCTGTTACGACGAAAAGCGTTATTTATTGCATAAACCGGCAACAGTATATTACCTTATAAGACGACGCCCACGCCAGCACTGACAAAAGCTATCTCTATAATTTTCCTATCGATACAAGCATAAATCTTCTAAGAAATTCCTGAAATTATCACAGAAATACCTGAAATAAGTATCTGTTTATTTGAGAAGCCTGTAATTTTCGGAATTCAGACCAAGGGGATGGAAATTGATATTTTTAAATAATGTTGAATAATATATTTAATAAAGTATGATTTTTACGTAAAATATTGATGGTAGAGAATATTGGACATTTTTAATTTTTCTTAGATATTAAAAATATATTTTTCGAAAACGATGATTAAATAATTTTATGGAACAGTTCCTCAAATTAATTAATCATTACAGTACGTCTTAATTTTTTTAATATTCGTTAGCTTGTATCTGGTAACCCTACTTATTTCATCGGACAATTTTTAAAACATCAACAAAGCTTATGTCCTCAACGTGACACTGGCAGAATAGTCGCAAACGGCTCAATTGCCATAAAAAAAAAGCTTATGTCACTGAACTGACAGCTCGTTTAACTATTTACTATACTCTTTGGTTCATGAGATGTGATGGCATGCTCTTTAAGGGCAGCCCTGCCTTTATGTTTGATACACCTAACACTGAACCCGTCTAATACTAGTAACGTCAAATAATGTTAGTGTGATAAATTGATACAATTTAAAATCGTAAGTATAGGAACTTTTATTTTGTGATTTTATTTGAGCAATTTATATCTCAAATATTGTGGAAAAAGAACGAAATGCATTTGTGTTTTAATAATGTGTTTGGTTTTGGTTAGATTGACTCGACACTATACCGAAGAAATCCTGGACGTCAGCCAGTACGAGATTAAGATGGCTATGAAGCATCTGAAAAACGACAAGGCGTCGGGTGAGGACGGAACGGACTGTTTTCTAACGTGGTCTAAGCGACCACATCAGAAGACAAAGTCACCTAAAGGCCAATGAAAACGGCTATTTTATATTATTATTCCTTGCGTGATCGAATCAGGAATGAGGATCAGGAGAACCAAGGTAACCAACATAGCACGAGGAATCGCCAAACTTAAGTGGCAATGGGCAGGGCACATTGCTCGCAGAACGGGTGGCTGTTCGGGCCGAAAGGTTCTGGAATAGCGACCACGTACCGGAAGACGACTGACGATGACTTGGTAACGGTTGCGGGAGTCCGATGGATGCGAGACGCACAGGACCGTTCATTGTGGCGACGCTCGGGGGAGGCCTATGTCCAGCAGTGGACCTCTTTCGGCTGAAATGATGATGATGATGATGAATGTGTTTGGTTTTCTATTGCGAATCCCTTTATTCTTGAACTTACGTTAAATAATGTGTCCTATTCAAGATTAGTGCCAATTTTATTTAACCTTATTAATGACAAAAACCCTTTTAATTACACTCCTACATATTAAATAATAATAATATAGCCTATATTTCGTTAAAGCAATATAAAAGATAAACTAAATAGTAAATGAACAAAAAAAATTAGTAAAAATAAATAACGGATAAGTAGGTATGATTTTGTTAAGGTCCCTCATATTACTTAGTTAAACACAAGCTAAGTCTTCGACCACAGACTCATCTAGTTAATTGGTCCGTGTTACCTCACAAAGTAGCAGCTAGTTGGTTATTCGGATTGCAACATCCATCCAATTAAAATTGGTCAAATTTCTAGAACGACTCACAAAATTAGACCGAACTAGTCCCCAACACAAACTGATTTAGTTACATCACGTGTACGAACATTCATAGTGAAACTTGTGTCGCCGATAAACATAATACGTTTGATATAGTTGCTCAAAGTTTACCTGAAACAGAAATAATCAATGTTTATACGTAAAATCGAATTCAGAATATAGACATTATGATAATCACAGGTAGGATCGAAATCACAATAGGATCGGATATATGTACAGAAGAAAAGAGAATTCCCAAAGACGATAACATGGCGGGAAAAACGCTACCGTAAACCGTGCGCAATAAAGACTGGCAACAATTTATTTATATGACGCTTCAGGGAGAAGTTATCCGCGGATCCGGGTACGAGCGAGGTGGAATCAAGTTGATGCGTGCCGAAACGCGAATGAGAAAATGGATGCTCCTGTACGGTATAGTAATCACGGCTAATCTTCTTATGGGGCTGATTGAGTCGCTGCCGAAGTAAATATTGACTTCGTTAGATTTCGGAACTTAGGTAATATTGCAATCAATCAGTTTGGGTCTTCATTGGTATGCTTTATTTGAAGACCTGAAGCCACGAGCTTTTAGCGCAATTCCTTTGACCACCTAAACTGACCTGTTAAGGCGTATAGTCCCTTGAACATCCGCCTAGGCGACAGTACGAGTATGTTTGCATTTAATTCCGGCCGTCTGCGCCCGGATAGAGCCCCGCTGACTTTTAAAATCCATTTTCTTTGCGAAATATTGATTGATTTACATGATATGCTATGACAATTCTGAAGAACACTTAACCATCTAATTCTGTCTTAAACTTTTTCTCACAGGCTTGACATTTAATAATACGTTATGTTGAGGTCCCTGTCCTAAGACCAAACAAATATTACGATTTATTTGAGCACTCATACTAGCCTGTTTTAGTGATGCATAGCTCAAAAAACGCTCCTAAACCATATATAATTTGTGGCTGAAAAGACCTCACGGCGTCCTTACCTACCGCATGACGCAGGTCCTCACCGGACATGGTAAAGTCGGGAGGTTCCTGCACCGGATTCGTGCAGAACAGACGCCCGGGTGCCACCATTGTGTGGACCGCCCGGAGGACACGGTGGAGCATACGGTAGAGGTGTGCCCCGCTTGTGCAGAGCACCGCTGTGTCCTCGTGGGGGCGATCGGCGGCGGCGATCTCTCGCGCCGGTCGATCGGACGGCGAGCAATGGGGGGCTCGCCGTCCGATCGTCCGGTAACCGTCCGGACCGAGCCCTAGTCGTCGACGGCGCGTAGTGTTCCACGCGCGCCTCAACGAGATGTCAGTAACCGTAGGGGCCCAGCAGGGTCGAAGCCTACTGGGGCCATGGGTGATGCGAAAGAGATCCCCGGGGCCCTGGAAAAATGGCAAAGAAGGAAAAGAGTTTTTAGGGTTTGAAAAGGGGTGGGGTTTTTAGTCAATACAAGTCTGACACTATCTCCCGCTCCGCCCAAGAGCGGAGGATGTCATTAGATTATTTTCCAACCCTAAAAAAAAACTATAATATAATTTAAATGAATCAAAACTTTGTAAATCGTTACTAAATCCACTAAATAAACTTGAATATTTCAGAATCTTAACAATAAATATAAACTGGACTACCAAATGAACGGGTCACATAGAAAAACTTCTATATCTCCCAAAGTTAAACAAATACTTTCGTTTGTAGTTGATATTTCTAGTTTTTTCTTCGTTATTTGATCGACTTCCGAAATTAAAGTTATTTTTCACTTTTCTGTGTTTTTGGTTGTAAGTTTTTTATTACAAGTTTTATAAGAATAAACGACTACGTGTATTTTTTACAATTATGTAAAAAATACACGTAGTCGTTTCAAAAAATATCTTGCAAGATATTTTTTTTGTATTTAATTAAAATTAAACGCGTTATGTATTTTTTATGTATTATGTAGTCTTTTACCGTATAGTACAGTTACAAGAATTAATTTTATGTATTTAAAAAACGATCACACTTTTTATTAGGGTTTCGGATTTTTTGGGGCCCAGTGGATTCAGCTTATAGTTTCTTTACACTAATTAAAATTTCAAAGAGGCTAATCCTAAAACACACTAATAATTATTAAGTCTGTTTTAAAATGAGATATTTTGTGAATACAAACTGATCGTAGTTGCTGCAAAATTAAGTGAGTTTAAATTTTTCATAGACATGAAAGTTTAAGAATCTTGAAGATTATTGATGTAAGCTTAGTTGAAGCATAAATTACCTTTGATGGAGTATTCGAAACTTTGTTAATTCTCCGTCGTGATACTTAGTATTAACTTAACTATGATAAAACTCTGTTAATAATACAAATGTCAAACATTTAGCAGTGAACTGTTTAAAGGGTATGGTCCACCATTCTTACAAACTTTGGCCACGGTATAGCAACAGTGGACATAATTATATTAAGACAACTTCAATTCATAGTTTATGAAATAATTAACTTTTACAGCTATTACAGGTATATCTAAAAGTTGGAGGAAATGAGTTAAATCAGTTTTAATTTTTATGTTGCTAGAGTCAAAATGGCGGCTGGACAGCAAAATAAACAAACATTTAATTATTCATTTGGTTAATCATTTTCTTCGGAGTTTCAAATTAGAACACCGTCTAAAAACATTATTTAAGTGACTTCTAAGTATTAACTTATTTATTTATCAACAAGTATCATTCAACATTAAAATCTGTAGTATTTTATTTACATATTTTTATTTTTGTTAGATAAGTATGTATTGGTACAAATTAAATAGTTCTTACCTGCCGTGGATAAATCCATTATTGTATCACAGATCACGGATTTCAGCAACTTCCAAAGAATTTCGTCTCATTTGAGTAATTTTTAAAACACAATTAACACAACGTTGGCGTGGAACACTACGCGCCGTCGACGACTTGGGCTCGGTCCGGATGGTTACCGGACGATCGGACGGCGAGCCACCCATTGCTCGCCGTCCGCAAGCCCGCGCCTACGGTGACCGGAAATCGGGATCGGAATCCCGGCGGCGGTTGGGGCGTGAGGACCGTTGCCGTTGCCTCACGCGATCGGCCGCCTCTGTTGCTAGCATTACTGCTTCGCAGAAGGAGGCGACCGCCTGCCACTCCTCCTCGCTCCGGACCATGGCCTGTACCAAGGCCCGGCGCGAGAGATCGCTGCCGCCGATCGCCCTCACGAGGACACGGCGGTGCTCTGCCCAAGCGGGGCACACCTCTACCGTGTGCTCCACCGTGTCCTCCGGGCGGTCCACACAATAGTGGCACTCGGGCGTCTCTTCTGCACGGATCCGGTACAGGAACCTCCCGAACTTACCATGCCCGGTGAGGACCTGCGTCATGCGGTAAGTAAGGACGCCGTGAGGTCTTTCCAGCCACTCCTCAAAGAGGGGACTTATCGCCATAATTAAGGCGTGCCCAGAGTCGGTTTCCATCTGTGGGACGCTGAAGTTGTTCAAAGAAGTAGAAACAGAGTCTGAGATAGAGCGGCCGGGGTCATTGTCGTACATAGCAAATTCGCAGGCAGGGGTCGTCGGGAAAAGCGAGTGCAGAGTTCATTATGAAAGCGAAAATTAATAGCAGCAAATATTCACAAACTTAAGCAAATAGTCGCAATTCAAATGCTACGTGGCAAAATGTGACACTTTTTCCGCCATTTTTCGCCCCATTTGGGTAGGCTAAGGTCTTAAGACCATACAGCCACTGAACTTCACTCAAGATATCCCGCCAAAAACACCCGAACATTTTAAACGACGCAATTAATATTTTTTTCAATAATATAAGCAAAATAATTGTATTTTTTTTTGCATTTTTATCAATGGACGAAATGCATATTATTGATATAATAAATGATGTTAAAAAAAAAAATGATGTTCTGGTCGAGTATAAAATTGAAAATTCTATGCTATCTTTATTTTTATTATTGCACCTAAAGGACTTTGTATCCATGGTCAAGAAATAATTGAAAAAAAAACTTCAAAATGGCTGCAGGAACCAAGGAAACACTGAATTAATGAATATACTTATTGTTTAATATTATTTTTCCGAAGTTTATCTGACGTGATATTATTTTTATAATTATTTCTTGTAATTATTAAGATTTTTAGTATAAATAATAATCTTGTCCACGGCATTGAAAACCTCTGGCCGTATTTGGTCCAGCCCCTTTGCACGCGAGGAAAAGCTACAAATCATAAAATATATTAGCACTAACATTTACACACACATGTGTATTATACACGATAAAACAATTAGGGTATATCAGTATACCCTAATTGTTTTATCGTGTAGTTTTGACATTGGAAATTTTATTTGTATCATTAAGTACAGATTTTTTTTCTTTATAGGTTATGTTCTGTCCTACTTTTGTGATCCGTTTTGTTATGAATTATTTATTACCTGTATACTTTATTGGATACCTCATAATGTGAAAACGACAAACATTTAAAGTGTAAAATGGGCAGTATTATCACTCAGGGCATTTTTTTTTACAGACATATTTTTTTGTTCGACTATTATTTTCTTAATGTTTTTTTAAGTGATTTTTTCTTGTCTATATTAATGAATATGGGCCTATAGTTTATTTTTGTGTTGTATCTGTAACGAAAGAAGAAGAAAAAGAAAAAAAAAGGAGAGAAGGAGAAAAAAATAGAAGTTATGTTGCATTTCAGAGCTAGCAGACTTGTTAGTCTACTGAAGAGCACTGTCATATAAAATCGTGTATGATATAAAAGACCACGACGTAATTCCATATTGGTCTTGTGTCAAAACTTTATTTATGGTTTTAACGTATTGGTTAGTTCTTTAGTACCAACAAAAATAATGAGGCCCAAGTATCAATAATAATTTAGTAAAACACCGTTCATTATAAAATTTAAATAGCATGATAAAGCCGATGCTCATGCACGCGATATGAATGGTCTAATAAAAGTGACGTGCACACAACCTGATGATGCGTGGCGCAGCGCCGGATTAAACAGTCAAACTGGAAATACAACGGCTTTGCCTCATGCCTCTATGGTTAGACATCAACGTACTGTCAGCGTTAACATTCGGATTTGCGGGGATCGGGGATATTAAACAAGCCAGTCGGCTACGTTCAATGCGCGTCAAATACCTAACAGATGCGTGAATAGACATTTTGAAGCTTGACCAAAAGTAATTTTGCGTTCGTCAATGGTTCTATGTATGCAGTATGTTCACGTATGCACTGAGCTTATTATTTTAGGCTGCACATGAAAACTGGATTTCATGATTATAATTGATCCTTATTTCTATCATAATAGTTGATAGTTTTTTTGGTATATTTTTTTAGTAATCACTTACCAGTTACCAGAGTACTATTTTCTAGTAGAACATATTTAATTGCGCTTTTTTTATTAAATAGGATCAAGTTTTGGTCCGTTTTTGCCATCGCTGTAAAATGTTAAACCTACGCTACGCCTCACAGAATATCGAATGTTGATCTATAAACAAACAGATATTTCTAAAGATAGAAATTAATTAGAAAGGCACGAATCAAATTACTATTACGGGGAAAGCAATCATGAAACAAAACACAACTACAACCCACACTTCAAAAGTAGTGGGAGTGATATTGATAAAGGAGCTATGAAATTAAATGTGTTATTTAACTTCATGAAGCTTTCAAAATAAAAATAATATCTTTGTATCATAACAAATTTTACAATAAATATACCATCATTTCGTAAAGAAATATATTAACACGGTAGATACAAATCCGATTACCAGGATTATTAAAAGGAAACATCTTGGAAATAAAACGCCACAGAAGAAACAGTCCACTCCTTCTGTAGTCGTATCGTCGTAGTAGAATTTACGAGTGATAGTAAATAAACGGGCCATGAAATTAAAAATGTTCGATAGTTGGTTGTAACCACATCCGGTGCGACAGACAGCAGCAAATAGGAACTATTAGTCCCGAAACGTATCAGGTAGGGCACACGCACGACCGCGAAATACTCGTACCGACTAGACGAACGAGAATACACGGAAATCCAATTTTGGGTTTTAAACTCACAGTGACTAGTTAGGCCTCGTTTGTATTCTATCTTTTAAGAAAGGAGAATGCTCGGGCTCCATAGAAAAAAAAACCAGCTCTGGCAGAAAATAGATTTACCTTAAATTATTTATATTAATAAGTAATCAAATAATAACTGGTTATGATCATTGTCCTTACTGGCAAACATACAAAAATTGCTAGTTTAATTTTTCAGGCGTCGGTCTGTTTTAAAATAATGTTTATTTCATTATTTTAATTACTTTATTTAAAAAGTAATGAAAAGGGAGGACCTTTCAACCAATCGGGTGCCGTGTCTGGTCCAGGCAACTATCGGTAGTAGTTTTGAGTATATGTTCTAATCACGCGAAGAACTGATACTGTGATGCAGAGGTTTTGTATTTTTAACCGACTTCAAAAAAGGAGGAGGTACTTATTTCGGTTGTATTTTTTTGCGTTTGTTACCTCAGAACTCTGTTATTTATCAACTGATTTACAAAATTCTTTTTTTAACGAACTTCAAAAAATGGAGGTTCTATAGGGTTACTGGCAATTAGTGTACGATACTTAAACACGTGATTGTGCTAATGATAACAAACAATTTTTATTATGGGAGCAAAGCCAAAATCGCGAAAAAAATATCAGCTGTTCAGTACATTAGGAAACATAAATGTACTGAACAGCTGATTTTTTTTCGCGATTTCAGGTTTGTTCCTATAGTAAAAGTTGTTGGTTATCATGAGCACAATCTCGTGTTTAAGTATCGTACACTAATTGCCAATCACCCTATATGTTCGGCTGTATGTATTTTTTTAATTTATTTTTTTATTTATGTTCACCGATTTCTCGGTCAATTGTGGCCCGATTTAAAAACTTTTTTTTTTTCATTGAAAGGTTATGCTTCCGAGTTGGACCCATAGAAAATATTGTTATGATTTAATGATGAACATCGAAGATATGGAACGGATCTCTGTTTGTGATCACAGTAAAACTGTCGTATTATGTAAAATTACTTTGTTTATACGTGTAGTCGATGACTGATTGAAGGAAGAAGGAGAGGGGATATATCAAACTGATCTGATGATGAAGCCGAAAGGTAGGCAACGAAACTCTGTAATAAATTAATGTAACCTAACCGTATTTAGGATTGGGCACGCCACAATTATGGCGGTAAGCCCCCTCTTTGAGGAGTGGCTGGAACAACCACATGGCATCTTTACCTACCGCATGACGCAATTCCTCACCGGACATGGTAAATTCGGAAGGTTCCTGCACCGAATTCGTGCGGAAGACACGCCCGGGTGTCGCCACTGTGTGGACCGCCCGGAGGACACGGTGGAGGTGTGCCCCGCTTGGGCAGAGCAACGCCGTGTCCTCGTGGGGGCGATCAGCGGCAGTGATCTTTCGCGCCGGGCATTGTTACAGGCCATGGTCCGGAGTGAGGAGGAGTGGCAGGCGGGTCCTTCTGCGAAGCAGTAATGCTAGCAAAGGAGGCGGCCGATCGCGTGAGGCAACGGTCCTCACGCCCTAACCGCCGCTGGGATTCCGATCCCCATTTCCGGCCACCGTAGGCGTGGGCTTGCAGACGGCGAGCAATGGGTGGCTCGCCACCTTGCGAGCGGTATCTGTAGAAAAAATTTTGAACTTGAATAGTTTTTTAATTTTGAAATTAAAGTAGGGTGTTAATTCCAATTCCATTTTCTAAATCCAAAACATGGATTTTATAAGCAAGTCTCAGTTGGCCACCAATAGCGTTGTAGTAAAACTATTGGCGCCCAAATGAGACCATTTCTAAACTAAAGTTGAACATGTTGAATAAGTCAAGGTTTTTGACCTTGACTCATTGATAATTCTATCAAGTTTTTTATTATTTGGATTATTAAATATGCTATCAAAATGCTGTGTCTTGGTTGTTTACTCTCAAGTTTTTAAATCTAGTGTTTCAGATTTTCTTTTCATTCACGTTGTCGTTTCAGTTTCTAGTTATTATAAAACTATAAAAATCTCGATAAGAAAATGTAAGCCTTTATATTATCTAGATTATCTTCAGATTGCTACAAAAGATTCGCCTACCTACGCAATAAAAATAGCGTTCTTATTACTTTACTATCAAAAGTAAGCAATAAGAAACCTCATTTCTTGGTTATGATTGTGTTTTCTCAGCGGGATTATGAAACGATATCCTTTTACCGTTAACGCGGAAAACTCATTAGCTCATTGACTTGGTGCGGCCAATTCTGCTTACGATATGGAAGCAATCAAATCTTATACTTTATGTGTTGATTTTATTTCCTGGTACTTTCTTCTCTAGACATAAGCATAATATTGAAAGATGGACTTTTTGTAATGCTAAAGTCATCATTATCCATTTAACTGGTTAGGACAAAGATAATTTTGCTTAATTTTTGATATCTCTTTTAACTCATTGCTGAGTTAAGCTCGCGTTTTTAAGTGAATTATTATATGTAAATATTTCTAGCTGCCCCGGCAGATGTTGTTCTGCGATACAAGTTTATTTATTTATTAAAGAAAAAATGGAGCGTGGAGGTAGAAGGGTGAAAAATACTTTTTACACCACCTGCTCGATAATGCTTTTTTATATGTCATACAACCATCACTGAAAGCAAGTCATTCTGTCCCTAGGGAGATAATATAGTATGGGCGAGATTTGAATTTAGAACATCAAAAACCGTCAACATTAAGTGAAATAAAAGGTACGTGCATTAAACAAGTTTATTAAAAATTAAAACTGGTGACTAATAAAAAAAAAACAGAATAAAACGTTTTCGCTTACGAGTTAAAAAAAAGTAATAAAAGAACGGGTGCGTTAAAGAAAATTAAAACTATACAATCTTAGAGTAGTGAATTTTGTTTGTTTCAAATCTCAAAACAATCATGTTGAGTGATAGATAAGATTAACTTGTAAATATTATTAAATTTCTCTAATATATGATTTGTTTTATTAAATTGTCTTTTAATTATCTCACAGATGGTGTAAAAAGTAGAGTATCCAACACGGGGATAAAACTGTGTGTGTTTGCTGTGTGTGTGTGTGTGTGCTGTGTGTGTGTGTGTGTGTGTGTGTGTCTTTGCCTTCGGCGGCTTGAATTTCTCACTTCACTCAGGTTTCTTTATTAACTCCCTCGCGATGCTCGGGAGTTAATTATATAATTCCCTCACTATTTAACGTTCGGGATTAAAATTAGCAACTTTCGTTTCGTTCGGAATTCAACACGCCGCCCGCGACTACAAGACACTGCTTTATCCCCTAGTCACATAATCTACTATTACGACCTATCAAATGTACACAACAAATTTCTTAAAAATCGGTCTAGTCTTTCGGAGGAGTTCGATAACAAACACTGTGACACGAGATTTTCATATATAGTAGATACTAAGTTTTTGTGTAAATAATTAATGACTAACCAGAGTATTGCCAAAATAAGTAATACAAAAAGAACACCATAGAAAGAAACTCATAGAAATCTCAACTGCACGCTATGAATAATAAACAGCCCTACACTGGTCCCGTTTACCTCACCCACGTACAACAAAAACAGTGAACGAAATCAAAAAGGAGGTTAAAAATTGTCGGACTCAATTGTATGTAGTAGGTGTCAGGTCGCAGGGACGCGAGTCGAGTCCCGGAGTCTCGGCGGAGTTGCCAGTCCCGCGTCCCGGGTCCCGGGTCCCGCGGTCACGTATAAATTACTCTGAGGGGAATGGCTCCTCTTTGTTGTCCCGGCAAACTTACTTTCTTCTAAGGTTTAAATCCTGACTTGAATTACGGGGGTCGCAGTTTAAAGAACTCTTTAGTGCGCATCCGTTAACGCCATTAGGGTAAATCTGTGGAGAAAGTCAATAAAACTTTAGGGAATTAACTTTAGTTTGCATAATTTATATTGAGCGTTTATTAAGAGGTTTGTTAAAGATAAAGACTGGTGTTGAAAACTTCATTATTCACGAAAATAATTAACTGATTGTATTATTATCTTCGGTGGAGCATTTTCATATTGCTCTACGCAGTCCCATCTTAATTTCCTGAAAATAAATACAACTAGTCAAATTAACAAGAATGAAGACAGCGATATTTAAGTTAAAATTGGCTGAAGCATACGTTTTTACTAGTTCATAGTGGACAAAATACGAAAAATACATTTTGTATGTATGTAGGTACTTATATCACTTAAGATTTCCAAAATCATATAATATCGCACCAAACACACTGTTTGGGGAGCTCGAAAAAACATTAGCGTTGTAATTTGACACTAATTAACCATGGCCGTTATGAAAGCGATACATCAACAGTGTTGCCTCACCGCGCCTACCCACCTATTACCTACCACCATAACTTGAGCTCTAACGCCCCTCCAACAATACTTAAATCAGTTATAATGAGGGTAGATTGTAGGTCGGTCAGGGGTCTTGTGGAAGTGGTTGTGTGTCGCAGCGCATTCATCAGAGCAGTTAATTTGCGAGCAGATGAGTCACGACATCATCGCTCATCTTGTATACCTATGATACACTCATACGTCGGGAACATTTGGTGCGATTTTGTGCTACTATGACTTAGTGGCTCTTCCGGCTGATAAAACGTGCTTGTTCGTATCAAAATTATGATGAATATGAGCTGCCGTACCAAAATCCCACACGCTATGGCCTGGAAACTGTATGTTGGCCATTAAGTAATTTTTTTTAAATTATGAGTAGGCTTGCGTTTGTTTGATCACTATCTCACCTAATGGTAAGCGATGTTGTGGCCGACTATGGGCCATGCCTAGAAGTAACCTACCTACTACTACTACTACTACTTTTGACTTAAAGACCCATAGGTTGTGGTTATCAGGAAACACAGACTCCGGCAGGAAATCTCACTCCTTAGCTGTATGCATAATTTATACGAGTATTTTCCCGAAACGTTTTGTACGTACTATGCGTGGGATGTCCACTAGTAAAACTATTACAGTGATAATATTCTTCCCAGTAACATCAATAGGATATTCGATGTGTTGTAGATTTAAAGAACACAGTTCATCAGCCGTCAGATGCCGGGAGGGTCAGGAGGACATCAAGCACGTCCGACGTGGGCTTCTGCAAACAGCTCGTAGTAGTTAAGAATTTGCCTGGCATGGAGTAAGAAACACCGGTATCTTAAGGCACTATTGCACCAAGAATTTTATTAGTTATACAAAATCCAAGGATCGATCTATCAGTGCACTTCACTACGCTTGAATCCCCTTCCAAATCTAACTCGACAACCAGACCGACGACAAATCATTTATTTAAAAACTTCAAATCTAGCGCCAAAAGAAATGACCAGCCAGTCCGATTGTCTAACATAAGTATAAAATAATTAATTAGAAATAGCATGTACATTTAAAAAATATATATATTAAGACATTAATACATATGATCTGGTAATAGGTACGTAAAAGTAACTCTGTCTGTCTGTTACCCTTTCTTGGTTAAACTACAGAACTGATTTTAATGAAAGACATAGGGTATTTTTTGCATACATCTACGTGGGCTAAAACTAGTCCTAGAATAAATGTTCGGTAATTATCCAGACCGAGCCCAGTCGTCAAAAGTGCGTAGTGATCCACGCGCTCCTCTAAGAGATGTCAGCAAACCGTAGACCCGCTAGCTAGGACAGCGGAGAAGTTCTGAAAAGGAAACCTGTAGTCCTAGAACGCAAAGGGTAATTGAAGGACACAGGTGTGGTTTTAGTCAGTAAAAGTCTGACATGCCCTCCCGCTCCACCCAGAGCACGAGAAGTCATTTGGATGATTTCCCACCTTAAAAAAAAGTCCTAGAATAAATATTTTACAGTAGGTATCCATGAACGACCAAACACACGTTCAGTCAGTAAAAAGTAAAATCATCATATTGCTAACCACAAGTGAATAAAAACAAGTATCCAGTAATGTTTATGAAATGAAATAAAAAGAAGTGATTGTGAGTAACATAGTATCCCACCATCCAGCAGTTCATGAAACGCCTTTGCAAGCGTTTCTTCGATACTGCTGTGAAACACCGCAACCCCCTTATAGTATCGGCAGCCCGATACGAACCCTCCCGCATCTCAAAGATTCGCCGTCCTAGGCATACTCTCGTCACCCCCGATGACCCCACTACCCTGCTCCAAGAGAGCCGTAAGGAAACCAGCACAGTTCGCAGACAATACAGACCGCCGTCCTTCCGTCCTCGCCGCCGAGGCCGTAAACGTCCTCCCCGTCCCTTGCTCGAGCCAGCCCGCGTCGCTGAGCCGTAGTTTTAAAATTCCCCGAAAATAATAATAAAATCTTTGTTCGATCCAGCCCGTCCCTTGCTGTCCCTCCCCCAGCGACGCCCTAAGCCGAGGTCCGTACCCCACAGGGGGTGCCCTTAGCGTGTAGTCGCTTAGTTTTAAGTTTAGTTAAGTAAGCCCTGGCTGGAGGCTTTGATTCTCGAATTGAGGCCGCCACAGGCAAGTCCGGTTAAGCAGCCGACAACCTCCTAGGTTGACCTGCGAGAGGCCACACAAAAAAAAAAAGTAACATAGTATACATAGGTACATGTATAACACTACAACGTATAACATTTCACCAAAAACATGCCATATGGTTTCACCAAATGAAGTACCATTAAAGGTAAAGAGCGGGTAACATGAACCACGCTATGGTACATTAGTTTCAAAAGGCAAAACGATGGTCACTACTGAATGGTGGCCAAATTGTCGATACAAAGTGCATTTCCACAATAGAAATTATTAACAGACGACTGATCATGTAAATTGGTCATATCGACCCATTATGAGCTGCCTTTTTAATTGAACAACTTATAATGTAAAACTAGACTAGATCAAAATGAAAAATAATTGAATAAGTAATTTTGATAATGAATTCTCTATTATAAAGTCTTTTGATTTGGTTTTTACACAAAATTGGTGAATTCGGCGGAAAGAAACATCTGTGTGTTATCATTGTGCGGATCACCCGGAGAACATGGTGGAGGTATGTACAGTAAGTTCAGATAAACGGTGTCAATTCTCCGGGTTTAAAAGTCAAAATGGGTGTACCAAGTCTCAATCCTTTCCTCTTTTTAGTTTAAATAAATGATCTACCGCATCTATTAAAAAAACAACCACATATTTTTAAGATCAATAGACGTTCCACAAATCTTGATGACGTAAACAATGCTTTACAGCAAGTCCAAAACTGGTTTACTGTTAATAATTTAGTATTAAATGAAAAAAAAACTAAGTGCATAAGATTTGCGTTACCGAATGTTAAAAGTAATTACTCCGACATAGTATTGAACAAGGAGAAACTCGAATTCGTCGAGAATACGGTTTTCCTAGGGATCACGCTTGACTCGAGAAATATTTTTTTTATTTTATTTGTTTATTTCAATAGAGTTTATGATAATTTATTACCTTTTGTATTTGGAAACAATAGCATTTTATAATGTAGAAGCACTTTGTTTTTCAAGTTTTGTGACTGTGAAGTACCATGGAGCATTTTTATTAGGTTACAACTTGTTTGACATTACGAGCATGGCAGTTGAGAGTTTGTCATGCTCACTCAAATGTCTCGCTGATGGTGGCACGTGTTATTAGGTCATTCAGTTCCCTTCAAAATGGTTGAGCTGAGTGGGGCTGATGCACGCGTCATGCTCGTGAATGGGAGCCGTCAGTTGAGACTGGTCTTTGCTACTAGTGACTTAATTCAATTATTTTTTTTTTATTAGTTTTTTTTAAAATTATTATTACTTATCTACATTGTGCTCAAATATTAGAAGCGACAAGAAATATGTAACCAAGATTTATGTAACTCATAATATGATTTAAAAGAGTGTCCATGGAGTTTCTTGCACGTTCTTCTCCATAGAGATCTACGCTTTGGAACGTGAAATAAACGTTTCTGATTTCTGATTTCTGATGTCCCGCTAGGACACAGCGGTGTATCCTATGGCTAAGGTCCGGAGCGAAAGGGTTTTTTTGTAGGTGGGAAAATCATCCAATAACATCCCCGCCCTTGGACGGAGCATGAGATAGTATCAGACTTTTACTGACTAAAAACCCACTTCTGTTCCTTCGTTGCCTTTCGTACCAGGGCCGAGTCTTCCTTTCAGAAGCAGACCCTTGGCCCCTGTAGGCTTCGACCATGCTGGGCCCCCACGAGTTATTTATTTCCAAACAGAAAAAAGAGCGCCTAGGCCGAAATTATTACAGTTGACCGTAGTTAGGTACTGATTTGATAGCCAATCCTGGTGAAATACTCATTATTTTCCATTGGTAGTCTACCCAGTTAAAAAGTTACAAAAGGTTGCACAACATGGATATGTTATTGTGTAGCAAGCAGTGCCTTATAATAATAGAGTCATATTTAAGTTCTATTACACTCGCCACAAACTTCTTAGATCACTTATCACCAAGCTGTTGTAACCAAAAAGAGCTGCGGCCGTGGGTCAGGCGTATTACATAACCTAATGTTATTTGCATTGTCCATATGAAAAATTCAAAAGAATTAAGCAGCTGCGTCGGCTAGCATCGTAAACATTTCATAGTGTTTTTACGACAGTACCCAGCGGGCCTCGGTCTTGTAAACGGACATGCCTTTAGTTCGTGTACGAAACAACGTTTGTCTACATTTGTTGTTCGCTTTGGAACATGTATTTTTATATGAAACAATAGTGTCGTGACAAGAATCGTGTAAGTTTTGTAATTTGTGGGGTAATAACTGCGATTAAGGTTTAGTTGTAACGTTAGCGGGTAGCACAGCGCATAATGTCAGCCTTAGACAATAGATTTATCTAATACCAATCTAGATTAGCTGAAGATGAAGTAAATGTAACCTATTTCATCAAAACTATTATATAATAAATCAATTCATTATCAATTTCTAGAACTGATACAACTAGTTTTTTAATAAACTAACGTTACAAAAATACATCTTTACATACATAATTCTTCTGTACATGTGTGTTTGTGACCTAACTTCTACTAACCGGTTTGATCGATTTGGATGAAATTATGTGCATAATTATTCAAGTGAATACCTGTATGGCTTTAAAATAAAACTGAACCCGGCTATGCAATCGGGTTCTTAATATTTTGTCTTTCAAAAAGCCATCTTTCAAGTACCTAGTACAACGTCTGCCGGGACCGCTAGTCATCTTATAATAATTTTACAGAATTAACGGATTCTCATAATTCATTCCACAATTCAAAACGGATTTCGATAGAATTCTTATTCGTGAGACTGTTTATAAAATATGAGATATAAATTATCATGCTGCGATGGGGATGAGATACAATGGGGATGAACAAAAAGACTCCCGTCCCGATTTCGTCCACGCGAGTGGAGACGCGGGCAAAACCTGGAAGCGGAATACAGTTGAAATAATTCAGCATTGTTTTATTTTCGTGCAAGATTTTAAATATTTTGTGCTTTTGGTATTCAATTCTTCATTTGTGTGAGTATTATATTTTTTAGTTAGATACAGTCACGTGCAATAAGATTATACCAAAATCATAAACAAAATTTTATATGTATATATTTTATTGCTCGTGACTGGTACATCTGTGAGTTTAAGGTACCAAAGTAGGTATATCGAATAATTTAAGTACCTACTTAATTAGTTCTCTATTAAGTGGATCATCTCATAAAAGTTGAGATATATCTTTTTTTTTTTTATTAATTTGGCCACACTTTACAAACTATTATCTAATAATATTGACCTCAACTTTGTGATGTAGGGATTGGCAGACGAAAGGGCTCAACAGGGCCAATGCCCGCTAGGGTCATGGCGATTTCTAGAAAGTAAGCCTTGGTTTTAGAATGCAAAGGGCAACAGAAAGACACAAGAGTGTTCTTTTAGTCACTTAAAATCTGACACGCCCTTTCACTCCACCCTAGTGTGGGAGAAGTCATTGGATGACTTCTCGCCTTAAAAAAAAACATAATGACAGACCCAATTAACTTAACTTACATAGTTTAATGTATGAACATTAATTAGATCGCTTTTGTTAATGTGTTGGATCGATATGCTAAGTTAACAAATAGTGGTGCCTACAAACTGTTTATTAGAGGCAAACAATGAGCTTGTAACTTGTAAACATGAAGAGCGGGCCCTTGCGGCGATTTGCAATAAGGGTGCGACCTCATGTGGTTCGCAACTTATAGCGGTGACCAGATCTGCGGAATGTGCATTATCAGCCTATACAAAATCTTACCACAGCTCACAGAGCTTTTCTCTGTGAGATGGAGTGGGCAATGGCTGAGAATTTTTCCTAGGTCCTAGGACATGGCGGTGGACGGCGAACAATAGTTAGCTCGACATCCGACCTTCCGGTAAAGACCAAGCCCGGGTTGGCGCGTTGTGGTCCATACGTGCTTCAAAGAGATGCCAGCAAGATTGATGGGGCAAGGGTTGGAATGTACTAAAGGAGATCATCGTACCACTGCTAAACCTTGTTATACTAACTAAAAAAACATATTATTGTACTATTATAACTACAATTTGTGCTGATAATCAAATAAGTTTTAACTTAGCAAAAAAAAAAAACAGCAACGATAAGTTATCCGTTGCTGTTGTCTGCAAGCCCGCACTTACGGTAACCGGGAATCGCCTTGCAACTCCTGACGCCCGGGGCTTCTAAGGGGCAGCAGGTCCTCTCCCTCACGGTTTCGGTCACCTCCTTTACTGGCATTACTGTTTCGCACAAGGAGGTAATTTCTACACATCGTGGTCCGAAAGCAATTGAGAGAGTATTGATGACTTTAATTATTATAATTCTGTAAATAAAAGCATGCTACAATCATCATCATCACCATTTCAAAAGAAATACGTCCACTGTTGGACATAGGCCTCGCCCAATAGAGGGGGTTTGCCATAATCGACACGCTTGGCAAGCGGGTTGGCGATCACAGTGTAATTGTTACAATTTACTCTGAGAGAGAGAATGCTGCTGCCCATTCTCTGGTGTGGCTCTTAGTCGCCTCTCTTAGAACTCCCACGGGAAGATATGGGATGGTGTTATTCTTTACGTCCCAACACCATACGGAACACGCTACAATCGCAAATCATATTTTAATTAACAGACAACTTGACACTGCCCTGCAAAATACTTAAGAAAGTGTTTTGAATTTTCGCGGGCTTTCAGGGTAGTATTCACCATAACGTAATTTCCAAGGACTGCTATGTGTCAGGCGTCCGATAAAAAATAAAGAGAATAGAAAAATAGGGAGGCATAGTCTACAAAGGGTCGTGAGGCTCGTTGGACCCACCTAAAAATTGTTTTTTTTTGTATTATTTTTGGACCACAGGGAAAAAGGCATTATAGTACAGTTACTAAAAAACTGTATTTATTTTATTTATGATCCCAAGTTAATACTCAAAAAAATATTTTTTTGTGTGTGGTAATCGGTACCCGGTCCCGGTCCAAAGAACCCCGTTTAAATCAGGGAATACCGTAACTGTTCATCTTCGTTGGATGCTTATAACACAGCCTAATATCAATCGGGCCACAGCCTAACTTATATTAAATGCTGAGTTACAATCGGGAGTGACGTAACCCCGAATAATATGTTAAGTGTACACGAAACGTAAGCGTATGATTGTTTTAGTGAAGTTACGGTTTGAACACTCTGTGGCTTTCAGCGATATAGTAGAGTGTAGTTTTAGTAACTTATATAATTATGTTTTAAGCTAACATGTCGCAGTTTGAAAAGTTACAAAGTGTTCGGGTGTTATAAATCAAAATATTTTTATTTCACATAAGCCTCCATGGACAATTGGGCATTTATAAAACGTTCGAGGTTAGTGCACGTTTCCAATTGATCGTTTGCTAAGGAGAAGAACCAATAAGAAACTCCATGACATACATACATACTCTCTTGAATAATATTGTAATATGGAAATATTGTAAAAATGATTTTACAATATTTCCATATTACAATATTAATAGGTACCTACGAGAGGACAGTGTCAAAATTGTACTCCAAAACACAATAAGAATAATAATAATATGTTTATTATATCTATGTGAAAATAAAATAAAAAATAGTAGTAAAGGTTTTGTGTCTCATACATTACGGAAGCGTTTGGTCTATCAGATTTCTCAGCGTAAATTTAAAATTCAAATGTTTTTATTTCATATTAGATGCCTAATTTAGGCACTTATAAAACGTCAGAAACTAGTGCAAGGTTCTAAATTGTTCGTTTCCTACGGAGAAGAACCGGGAAGAACTCCATGGTTACTCGTTAAAGAAAGGACGTCTGTTATTTATTACCATGCCAGATATTTAGATAGGATGATAGAACTGGGAAATCATTCAATGACTTCTCCTACTCTAGCGTGAAGTGAGAGGGTGTATCAGACTTTTACTGATTGAAACCACATCTATATTCCTTCAGTTGCCCTTTGCGTTCTAGGGCCATGGATTAACTTCGTGGCCATAGATAGGGTTCATACCATGTGCAATATTTTGGACAGGTCTTCCGTCAAAACATCATATTTTTCTTGTAAAAATTATTAACGACTACATCATCGGTATATATTTTGTGATTTAAACCAACTAAAGATAATGAGATATTTTATATCCCACCCTATTTATATTTCACGTCTATTTTTCACAGTTAGTTTATAAGGCCGGGTATTGAACTACGCTTGGAGTCCTCATTAATTTTCACTAGTATGTCCCGCGGCACGGCCTTCGTGCGGCCCTAACATAAATTCCGAGATAACTTGAACAAACAAGTGGAAGTCCAAATAAGTAGAGCCCTTTAGAATGCGCCCCAAGTGACGAACTCGTTTGCGAACTCGAATAAATAATTAAATTCTCTTTTCGTGTAGTGGAAAAATTTCAGGGATATTTTTTTTTAAGAAAACTGCTGGAAATGTAGGAGAACTTCGCAGACATGTCGGTTTATGTATGTTTTGGAATATTATATTATATTTCTTAACAATTTTCTCCGCTTCATATTTCATAGCAATACCTCAAAATGTTGTCCAATAGTTCATAGTACAAACTATTCAATGAAGCAAACATGAAGTTCCAATGCACAAAGACGGTTTGGGAGCACAAGTGTTGAACTGAAACACTATTTACGTAAATAAACTCGTTCCGAAGGCGGTCTACGTCGTCGAGCTTCGTTTAAACTTTTAATCGCTTTCGAGCCGTGATAAACAAATTTTAATTAAGTTTTAATATCACCACATAATTGCCGAGTCAAACGGATATCACAATTATTTACGTTTATGAATATTTTAGTTGAGTTGTTATTCAATGTTTTGAGATTTTGAATAACAATTTGGTTAAGTTGATTTACTCTAGATTACAGCAAGAAGAGACGGGTGTATTATGGCTTCTATAATACAATAATAGTCTTCTTATTATATTTACATAAATGTTTAAATTGAAATAGTATCTAGCTCTCTAGAAATCTACAATTTTAGAAAGGTAAGACAATAAAAGAATAGGTAAGGTTAGACAGTTATGGAATTTGTATTTTTCTATTATTCTTACATGACTACGAGAGTCGTGTTTATTGAGTCAAGTCACCTCGAGTTAGAGCCAGCTTAGAGTTCTGTATACGACATAAGTTCAACTATCACGACGACTGTTTTTAGTGAGAAGTCTTTAATTGACTCCCCTCTCCCGTTCTGGGTGGAGCGAAAGGAAGTATCAGACTTTTATTGACTAAAACCCACCTAGTTCCTCGAGTTGCCCTTTGCATTCCACGGTAACAACTTCCTAACTGACTATCTCACCTGAGTGACGATGTGGTTGACGAAAGAGCATGTAATGTATGTGGATGTGTTACCAAAACTTTTTGTGTCCACGGGCGGGATGTTCACCATGTACCGGTCGTGCATCACCGTACGCCTAGGGTTCCAATTAAACTCTTCGAAACAATCCCAAAGCTCTGACAACTATTACGAGGACTGACATGTAGCAATTTTTTTATCTTATGAAATCCCCCGCCCTTGTGTCAGACTTTTACTGACTAAAAACCCACTCCTGTTCCTTCGTTGCCTTTCGTACCAGGACCGAGTCTTCCTTTCAGAATCAGACCCTTAACCCCAGTAGGCTTCGACCCTGCTAGGCCCCTACAGTTGCCGACATCTCCTTGAAGCGTGCGTGGAACAGCACGCGCCGTCGACGACTTGGGCTCGGTCCGGATGGTTACCGGACGGTCGGACGGCGAGCCACCTATTGCTCGCCGTCCGCAAGCCTGCGCCTACGATGGCCGGAAAACGGGATCGGAATCCCGGCGGCGATTGGGGCGTGAGGACCGTTGCCTCACGCGATCGGCCGCCTCCTTTGTTAGCATTACTGCTTCGCAGAAGCAGGCGTCCGCCTGCCACTCCTCCTCGCTCCGGACCATGACCTGTACCAAGGCCCGGCGCGAGAGATCGCCGCCGCCGTTCGCCCCCACGAGGACACGGCGTTGCTCTGCCCAAGCGGGGCACACCTCCACCGTGTGTTCCGCCGTGTCCTCCGGGCGGTCCACACAATGGTGACACCCGGGAGTTTCTTCCGCACGAATCCGGTGCATGAACGTCCCGAACTTACCATGTCCAGTGAGGACCTGCGTCATGCGGAAGGTAAGGACGCCGTGTTGCCTTTCCAGCCACTCCTCAAAGAGGGGACTTACCGCCATAATTATGCGTGCCCAGCACTGGGTTGCGATGACATGTAGCTATAACATTTTAATTAATTTTTGAAGTATTCAAAAACACGATAAAAATAATAACAGTTGTGAATTAGCGTTCGCAAGGTTTTAGTAGCAAAACAGGAGAAAAGCCACAAAAATTACCGGGATTTTTGTAAATTTTGTATTCGCTCCCCTCCATTTGTCCCTTGGCATATTTTTTATTTATCAACTTAGGTGCTTTCTTTGTTTCCACCGAGCTTATTGTTAATTTCATTGTGTAACGGTCTCACTGAAGAAGTTTCCACGCTTAACATTGGCTTCCGTGCGAAATTGTTTACGACTCGTAAAAATTGTGCTTTGTTATTTCATTTACGTTGTTTCGGTGAACAATTTATTTGATAACCTTTTTTATTTTATAAATTTTGTATGGAACTGTTTGTAATCAATTTTTAGTTTGATTGTATTACGATTTATGTGTGCAGTTTCTATGCATAGCATTCGTTTAGGCAGCTTCGCCCGCGAAAACGTAGCTTTTGTTGTTTCATCCCTTTAGGGGGCGAATTTTGGAAAATCCTCTGTTAGTGCTCGCCTACGTCATAAAAGGAAACCTTATAAAAATTTCACGTTTCTAGTCCCAGTAGTTTAGACTGTGCTTTGATATGTCAGTGAGTCAGTTTCTCCTTTTATACATATATAGATTTCGTCAAATATGTTCGAGTTAATGTTATCGCTGCTCCGATCCATTGAATTCCTACTGAAGATCTCTAGATAGCTGAACTAAATAAGTAAGTACTAGCTACAGAAAAACCTCTTTTTGTTCAGTTGACAAGTGAAATCGAGATAATGCCACCATTTTTCATCTCGGGAGGAGTGTGGACGATGCGACGTTATTCTGAACGAATTGTACCTCGGGGTATGAATTTAATCTCAGAATTCAGCGTGTCAGATTCATAAGAAACGTCTCTTCGGCGATATTTTAAGTTTTATACGAACATCTTATATAGCGTCTTGTTTTCGTATGAACATTTATTGAAGTAATAAAGAGTATTACAAAGGTTTTATTGTTGTTTCTTTAGCTTTTTAGAATGTATACAATTTCTTTTTTTTATTTTATATTACATGGTATGCGAGGGATAAGATCTTTGATCAAAAGTCTTGCAAAACTACTTTATAATCCATCACTTCAAAAATATAGCCGCATAAAATTCTTTTTACAAAAAATACAACCGACTTCATGTAAAAAAAAACACAAAATAAAACGTACAAAATAACTTTAATTTCGGAAGTCGCTGTTTCTATAATAGTTTCATCTCTTCGTTATTTAACACCGACTTCCGAAATTAAAGTTATTTTGTACGTTTTAGTGTTGTTTTTTTTTACATTGAAGTCGGTTGTGTTTATTTTGTAAAATGTTTTTTTATTTTACACTTTTTAGTTGTGGTGATAGAACAACTATAAAGTACCCATCAGCTAATCATACCATACCATACCATACATACCGTACCATATAGCCAGAGTGCATCTCAGGACAATTGTAGTAATCCCAAACACGGTTAGGTAATAGGTTACATTGACTTATTACAGAGTTCCGGTGTCTATACCTTCCAGCTTTAACATCAAATCAGTTCGATATATCCCCTCCCCCTCTTCTTTCAGATAGTCATCGACTACACGTATAAACAAAGCCATTTTACTTGTTACGACAGTTCTGTTATGGTCCTATGAGGAGTTCCGTTCCATATCTTCGAAGTCCCTCATCAGATCATATCAATATTTCTATGGGACCAACTCGGAAGCATGACCTCCCAATCATAAAAGTAATTTTCAAAATCGGTCCACAATTGACCGAGAAATCGTTAAACATAAAAAAAAAATACATTCAGTCGAACATAGAACCTCCTTCTTTTTGAAGTCGGTTACACCTTATTTAACAATGTTTTAGGTTATGTTTTAGGTAATTGCACACATTTTTATTCTCATACCACTTACCAACCGTTCGTCACTTCGCTGCCTTAGGAACATCCAACTATCCCAAAGGACATAACCTGCCATGCCCTGTATTAGTTTTGCTTACACAAGTCGAGGAAAAAAACCGGCCAAGTGCGATTGGGATTCACGCACGAAGGGTTCCGTACCGACCGTAGTAAAAAAACGAGCAAAAAATCACGTTTGTACCCCTTCAATATTCATTTTATTCTGTTTTTTAGTATTTGTTGTTATAGCGGCCACAGAAATACATCATCGGTGAAAATTTCAACTGCCTAATTATCATGGTTCATGAGATATAGCCTGGTGATCGACGGACAAACAGTGGAGTCTTAGTAACAGGGCCCCGTTTTACCCTTTGGATACGGAACCCTAAAAAAGCAGGAAAAATATTAAAACTGCCGACGCAGCGAGATTCTGATGCAATAAATCATAAGTGCATTATAAGGCGACGTCTCTGGCGCTTCGTTAAGAAGAACAAACCTGCTGGTACAGGGCCGGATTAATATTGTATCAGCGTGCTAAAGTCGACTGTTTATTTTACACTATTACTGTAGCAAGACAAAATGGAATTTGTGTTCCTATAAGCTTGTTTTTTAGACAGCTTGGTGAGTTAATTTTAAGACGTTTTGAACTTTCCTTTGCCATGATTCATCATAAAGGACCTAAAAATTACATTAACAAAATAACAGCAGTGTCTTCAAATAATGGAATAGATTTCCACTGTATCATCCTGTAGCTGTGTAGAAATCAACATCCAGGACTTTCAGTCCAGTATTAGTCTAAGGCAGACTGACCACGGACGCGTAGCTTCATAGACGCGTACTCTTCATTTTACGCTTGGTGTACGCCTGCACATAGCTTTCATACAAAGATGAAACTCTCGTCGACAAAGCAGCAACGTTGTGCCGTCGCGGTCGTGTCATTAATGACGAATACGCATATATTGAACAGTGGTGGCCGAGTGGTAACGGCCTCGACTTACGAATTGTAGGTCACGGGTTCGAACCCAGCCAGGCGCATTACTTTGTGTAATTTATTTCATCAACACTGCTCTCAAAACGGTGAAGGAAAACATCGTGAGGAAACCGGCATGTTCTAGAACCAAAAATTCGAAGAAATGTGCCATTCACCAACCCGCACTGGGCCCGCGTGGTGGATACGGCCCATTCCCTCACCTGGAGAGAGGAGGCCTGAGTCCCAGCAGTGGGAACATTAAAAGGCTGATTATGCTTATGCTTATGCTACGCGGCCATAGACAGTAGGCCTTAATCGTCCCGCCTGCTGTCTTCTGAATGAAAAAAGCAATAGTAAGAATTATTATAAATCAATTAATAAATAGGACCTGTCAAAGAGAGCCTGTAACTTTAGTCGTTATGCAATCACAATTAGAGCCAAACCAGTAACCATATTCGCGGTTGGCACAGATATGCTGGATTAAAAGTTGATGCTGTTTGCAGATAAACAGCACATACTAATGAATGGTTGCCAAGCCATTACATTAACTAGTTCATAACATCAACATAGCCTGCAGTAGGTAACTGTATTGCTGTATGTATATGTTACCTAGGTCATCTCTAAAACCCAGCAATGTGTAGGACTCTCCAATACTGGACTCATTATAAACCGTTAACTAATATTAAAATCGTCTATCCTATCGTCTATCACGCCATATCACAATCAATTCTGTTTCTGCTCCACAAAGTCAATGAACCTCAAACTTTTTATCTTGAACCCCCACAAAATCAAAAACTTCTAACGAACAGTCACGGGGGTTTACTATTTCTACAATATTCGCTAACAGCGTGCGACCGGCCAGATTATAAGTTGCAGTTACACTGCCACTAATGAATGCGAGCGGGATTACCTCCACGACCCACGGCCAATTATTACATAAAAGTTGTCTGGCATTTTGAATCCTCTGCGATACATTAAACCATGCTCGGCCTTTAAAAGCTTTTAATATTGATAGTCAAATTATTTCTCATTTTGATGAAAAAATATAACGTACGGATACTCGGAAAACATGCAGTAACTCATCTGGAACGTTGAAATATAGTTTTACAGAAGTATTACTAGAAATCTACTGATATAATAAATTATAAAAGTTAAATGAAGCCTCAAAACCAAATAAATGATTCTGAAAAGGATTTGCTACCGCTTCTGTCACTGAGATTAAACTATTTTGATCAGTTTATTCAAAGAGTGGTGGTGAAAATCGTATCCTTATTTAGGTTAGAATATAAAAAAATATGCGACGGCGGATGTTATTGCTTAAAATAAAACAAAATCAATCTGGTTTTTCTCCAAAATAATACCAAAGAAATGATAATGAAGGTTACATTTCTTTTTTTAATTTCTGCTAGTTGTTGGAATCCTCATTTTAAAAGTTTTAGAATCAGGGTTACCCTCTTCCTTCACACTTCCTACGCACTGGCTAAAGACGACAAAAAAAAAATTCAAGCCAGCCCTAGTTTACACTGACACTACGCTTACCGTATCCAGTAGATATTGTTATGTCTATTGGGCCACTAAAAGCTTTTTACGTCGACATGTTATATTGTACACATGACGCCGCTGTCCTCCGTACTTACATAGGTACATAAATTACTAATATTGGTGAATATGTTGTTCGATATTAGTGGAAGTAGGAGTTATAGGGGACTACAATAATATTCAAAACAATCGTATCTAATCATGGTGCTTGTAACTAAAATTAAACACGTTCGCATTGGTTGATCTCTAAGGTAAAGCAATGTTTGCCGAGGTTGATTTGAAGATGGATCTTGACTTAACGAGATTCTTTTGTGCTTCCATCAACAATGTTGATAATTTTGGTGCACTATTACATTATTTATAAAAAATAGTATCTTTTTTTTAGGTGGGAAATCATACAATGACTTCTCACGCTCTAGGGCGGGGCGAGAGGGCGTATCAAACTTTTACTGGCTAAAACCCACTCCTATGTTCCTTCTGTGCCTGCGTTCCAGGACCCCGGGGGTTTCCTTTCAGAAGCGAACCCATGGCCCCAGTAGGCTTCAACCCTGCTGGTTTCCTACGGTTTGGCTGATATCTCCTTGAGGCGTGCATGAAACACTACGCGCCATCGACGACTCGGGCTCGATCCGGACCGTTACCGGACGGCTGCATGGCGAGCTACCCATTGCTCGCTGTCCGCAATTCCACGTATTCGGAAAAATTTGTATGTATATTTACCAATACGTATCTACATTTTTATTTTTACACTAGCTGCTGCCAGCGGCTTCGCCCGCGTGATAGTAGAATATTCTTCCACGGGATCATACTCCCGGTATAGAAAGTATCCTGTGTGTTATTCAAACTACCAGTGTCTCATGTTTTGTCGAAATCCGTTCAGCCGATCGAGCCTGATGAAGTGTCAAACACACACACACACACTTGCAAACTTTCGCCTTTATAAAGTGTGATTTAGTGCACTATATACATTGCAGTATTGTTTCACTTTTTTTATTTATTTTATTTTCTTACTTAATGTAATAAATTTGTTTTTAAATATTATTTGCCCTTAATTTTTAAGATTGTTTATTAAAAAAATAAAAATGTATAACGCTTACAGAACTCCAAAAAAAATTGCTCAGAATAGCGATCACGTAAAGAGATTTGACTTGCTAGCATTTTGTGAATAGATCAGAGATAAAAACTGAAAGGCATCATAACTAGGATAAATAAAGTATGAAATAAAAGTTGCGAAAAAAAGAGCTATTTATACTTAGTCAAACTCTAAATCAGATAATTAAAGTAGCAACAAGCATACATAAGTATCTAAAAGAAAACATAAAATCTTCCTTTTTTTTCACAAATATTTTGCAAAGGAGGAAAAATGCTGGCAAAGGAGGCGGTCGATCGCGTGAGGCAACGGTCCTCACGCCCTAACCGCCACCGGGATTCCGATCCCGATTTCCGGCCACCGAAGGCGCAGGCTTGCGAACGGCGAGCAATGGGTGGCTCGCCGTCCGACCGTCCGGTAACCGTCCGGACCGAGTCCAAGTCTTTGACGGCGCGTATTGTTTCACGCGCGCCTCAGGGAGATGTCAGCAAATCGTAGGGGTCCAGCAGGGTCGAAGCCTAAGAACAGGAGTGGGTTTTTAGTCAGCAAAAGTCTGATACTATCTCCCGCTCCGCCCAAGTGCGGGATTTGTCATTAGATGATTTTCCCACCAAAAAAAAAAATTATATTCCTTCCTTATATCATACCATATGTATGCTTCCAGATACTTTTTTCACGCGTTATCTCCTGTGCGTGGTCTTCATGGTACTAGTGTCATTCAATATTTATATTTTTATGTATTTAACATGTGAATGAATGGACAGGGAGAGGGAAGGGGGGGGGGGGAAAGAAAAGATAGATTGATTGTGTGACTAGTGACAGGACACAATGGAAGAAAAAAACGTGTTGCGCCGAGCCCAAGTAATATGAAACAAGAACAGGAAGATGATGATAAAAAACCTGATCGGATAAGATGGGATGAACCAACCAAACCAACTTGAAATTATCAAACAACTAGAACAGCTTACTAAAGAATTTAGTATCGGGAGTTGGCACCTCATGACATCTTCTATAGGAGATTCGTATTGTTAAATTAAAATTTAGTTTAGTGAGAAGATAATTCGAAATATAAGAGGAATCCTCAACGGGCGCGTAGTTTACCACACGCGCCTCAAAGAGATGTTAGCAAAACCAATGCCCGCTAGGGTCACGGGGAATTTCTGAAATGAAAACACGTAGTCCTAGAACGCAAAGGGTAACTAAAGGATACTATACTAAGAACTAAAAGTCTGACACACCCTCCCGATCTACCCTAGGGTGGGAGAAGTCATTGGATGATATCCCAGCTTAAAAAAAACAGAGCTGCGGGATTGTTCAAAAAACTTACCACGATCCTCTAAGCACTAAACCCTACTGGTTTAGTTAGTAAAAGTCTGGAACTAAACAATAAGTAACTTGAAATAAAAAAAACTGGGCAAGTGCGAGTTGGACTCGCACACTGAGGGTTCCGTACAAACTTACCTACATAATTGTACAGTTCAATTCCCGAATGGAGTCTCGAAGATTTTTCGAAACGCATTTGTTTTTTTGTGACGTGCCAACAAATTTTCTGTTTTCAGATTTATTCTTATATCTTTACTATATGAACTTGATTATCCCAAATTTCAAGATTCTGAGTCAACGGGAAGTAGCCTATCAATTTCGATTCCCTTGAGAGTGTCGAAATACTCGTTTTTTGCGACATAAACGGCCGTATGTTTTTTTTATTAACTCAGAAGTTTGATTTTTTCAAAGGATCGTAGACCTGAGAATATAGTCAAAATTCCTCCACACGTTCCCGAGATAAACGGTCTTGATAGATATATAGACAGACAGACGGACAACAAAGTGATCCTATAAGGGTTCCGTTTTGTCCTTTTGAGGTATGGAACCCTAAAAAGTTAAAAAAATGCTGTGGTAAGCTACAGTTTACCACAGCATTATTTTATAAACTACAAAATACAACAGTCTAAATAAAACAGTCACAATTATTCTTATCTCCGTCACTTCCATGTCCCTACGCGGCCACATTTCACGGCATGCCAGTTCTGACCACGCTTCACACACACCTGAGACAATGGCCGCCGTCTGTTCGTGACGTAATCCGAAGCTTCCTTGTGATGTCACCCCGCATTGCATTACCTGAACTAGTTAGCCGTGGCTGGCTTTAATTAATTTCTTGGTGAGTGATGATTTTGGAGGAACTTTGGGTATTTTGTACAATGGTATCTACTTACCAGGACGCTATTTATCTACGGCATTCAGTCGGAAAACTGAAAAAAAAAATCCTGTTAATAATCCTCATATTTATTTATTTATTTTGCCCTTGTCACACTGCCACTTTCCTTCCATCTCTTTAATCAAACTTTGACTAATAACGCTTTATATAGGTACTTGCAACGATACCAACTGCTGACAGAAGGAAAAAAAATAGACAAGAAAAGATAGTGACACCGCTAGCCCTTTTATTTCGTTGGTAGCTCATCAAAGAACTGCTATCACTCCCAAGTAAAATGAGCCGGAGAATCAGACTTTTACTAAATAAATCCACCTGTGTTTTTTCAGTTACCCTTTGCCTTTCAGGGCCATGGTAACCGTAGTATGGTCACTGCTACCCGGCTTTACTAAGTAACATTGTGTTTCTAACCACCCAGCTCTCTCTTCATCCGTGTCCTGCATATGTCCAATGATAGCTTAGCAGTGTCTAATCAGCACTTGATCGCCAAGACAACAAGATTAGGTCCGATTTCTCGTAACCACTAAGTGAAGCCCTAAGTAGAGAGGACTGTACGGCTAAGTACTTATTGTGTAATCTGTGGTATGTCCATCACTAGTAACTATGTTTGTTTGAAATTGATTGACACACTAGTCATTGGCATAGGTCATTACCCCCGGGACTTTGTTACCGTGCATATGTAATTCAGTCTGGAAATTATACCTGATTTAGGTATCTACTATTGTGTATATAGGAATAACTATAGTGTTCATTGAACATCAGCTGTAAAAGTGACATCATCGAACAGAGGTATTTAAATAAAAAGAAAAATAAATTTGAACTTTTGCTGTGTCGAGAAAGAAGAATTTTTTGAGGTGCAAATTCGTTAAATATCTTCTCTCGCTCTGGGTGGTCCAAGAGGGAGTATCAGACTTTTACTGACTAAAACCAACTGTGTATATTTAGTTGCCCTTTGCGTTCTAGAGCCACGGTCAGCAGCAGTCATTGGCCTTTCTGAGCCTCTTCAATTTTACTGACATCTCTTTGAGGCAATAAATGTAAATAGTCTGGTATTTTTGCTTGAGTATCTTCAAGGGAGGTATACATATAGACAAATAGTTTCAGTTAATCTCTTTGATACATTCGGACTACCCCATTCAAGCAAAATCGATAACAGACAAGTTAAAATTTAAAAGTACGAAGATCCAAATCCTAAGTTCTATAATATCTGCATCAAATCCCGTCTACGTGCCTTCGTATAATCATCCGGATAAAAGAGGCGTGCTCACCTTATCCCGACCAAGTTTATCTACTGTCGTTTCATAACACAATCATATTTATTCTTATATACTATCAAAACTATACGAACAACAGCTGGCCGAATGGAAAAAGCGAGTCCGAAATGTCACCGGAACAGGAATAAGGTTGAAAGCACAATTTCGAATGATTTAATACTTTTTTACTATGACGTATTCCGCGGATGAATTTATTCGTGCGTATGTACATATGGCAATAAAAACATGTGTACCTACTTTTTTATGGTGGGAAATCAGCCAATAACTTGTCCCATATATATGTGTCAGACTTTCATTGACTAAAACCCACTCCTATTCCTTCTTTGCCTTCATTCCATAGCCACCGGGTTCTCTATTGCACAACCTTGCATGACCCCAGTAGGTTTCGATCCTGCTGGGCCCCTACGGTTTGTTGACATCTCTTTGAGGCGCTCGTTTCAGATGGTCGTCTGGTGACCATCTGAAACGTGCTCGAAGCCGAACGGCGAGCTACCCATTGCTCGCCGACCGCAAGCCCACGTCTACGGTGGCTGGAAATTGTGGTCGGTATTCCGTATCATATTGCATAGGGTGGGAATCCAGAAGAATAAGGTAGGTTATTACTGGACGTGTGAGGTTGATAAGAATCTTGATAGAGTGAAGAATGAGGGAGGACACGGAAAGCAGAATAGATAATAACAAGATAAACGGACAGCGTCAACTGCTTACCAATATTAATACATTTCAAAGCAAACAGGAATCCATACATTGACTTATTTAAGGTTATATAAATCCTGAATTGAAAAAGGTTTCATTGGCAGGTTTTCATTGTCACTCTAAAAATAAGAATGTTGAGGAAGACCATTCTTTTTTTTTATGGGAAAATTATCCAATGAGGACGTCATTGGATAATTTTTCCGCTCTTGGACGCAGCGAGAGGGTGTGTCAGACTTTTACTGACTAAAAGCCCACTCCTGTTCCTTCGTTGCCTTTCATACCAGGGCCGAGTCTTCCTTTCAGAAGCAGACTCTAAGCCCCAGCAGGCTTCGACCCTGCTGGGCCCCTACCGTTTGCTGATATCTGAGGAAAACCATGCTTGGGCATACCTATATTAAAATGTTCTAAAGTATTAATTGCATCTTCAACAAAAACTATGCCACAAATTCAAATCCAAAATATTTATTACATACATGTGGTCTTGGAGCCCACAAGTGCATTTATAAAACGTCAGATGCTAATGCACGCTTCGAATTGATGCTTTTGTATGGGTAAGGACCTTTACAGGCAGCCCACTGTGCAGAGCCTGCATGGAGGAGGACGAGACCATCTGCTTCTAAGCAGCCCAGTAGTCACTGGATACAGGGCAAAATACTTCGGATATCCAGGTAACCTCCGCGAAATGGTCAATAACCCCAAGGCGCTGCTGGCCTTCCTGGAGGAGCCGAACTGGGCGTGAACTGGGGTGGATCGAATGACGCATTTGTCCCACCCGTACGCAAAATACGTGCTTAGTCGTGGAGTTGCGGACACCAGCCCGAAATACAAATACATAAAAAAAATTGGTAAGGACCGGCAAGAACAAAATGTTTAACGTGAAAACAGGTTTATAATTGCTTCGACCACTGTTCCATATTCATTACGGTATCACTTTATGTCTAGCTCGTATAAATATATTTTCAGAGATTTCCCCCCATGTGTTTCCATGTGCGATCGGAACGGATCGGTTACGGGCCGGAGGAAATTGCCGCGTTATGTCTCAATGGGGTCTCACGACGTCAACTGTTGCTCCAATCGATTATGTATCTTCGTGGTGAGAAATTGTTGGCTTTCATGTGTTGCTGGTAAGTGTTTGCAATAATATTGTTCCTTAGCATGCTTTGCTGTTCTTTCTAATATTTAAACGAAAATTATTTGGCCTTTTGTCATTTGTTTACTAAATTTAACGTGAACGGCCGAAGCCAGTTAACTATTTATAAACTATTTTTCCTTCCATGTAAATATAAAACCAAATCTTGTATGTCTGTCTGTCTGTTTGTTTGACTTTTTAGGTGTAAGTACCTACTTAAAAAACAAAATACACAGTCATATATATTGAGGATTGGCCTTTCTATACTTTTTTATAGAATTGATCATTGTTTTGCAATAATCAAATTATCCGAGACATATCTGAATCATTACTGTAATTATATTTATTAGACATCATGATTCATTCGACTTATTATTGTGAAACATTAGCGTCTAAATTCCTTTAAACAATGATTTTGCAATCATTCTTAACCCCTTTCATGGCTCTGTTTGATCCTGCTCAGGGCTGCCGATTTTACGTGAGTTGATAGGAGTTTAGTCTTAAGAATAACATTTTCAGTTATCCATATCGGAATTAATCTATACTTATAAAGTAATATATTATAGAGGTAAACTTTGTTTTTTTATTTTTTTTTGTTTGTATGAGGTAATCTCTTAAAGTACCTACCTATGGTCCGATTGCTAAAATTTTTTCACTGATAGAAAGCTGCTTTATTCCTGAGTGACATAGGCTATATTTTATGTATAAATACGGGCGATGCCGCGAGCAAAAGCTAGTCTACTATAAAATGCTAAAATTTATTTATTACATTAAATTAATTCGAAAAATGTAAATGTATATTCAAATTAAGTCCAACTTAAGTCATGTTATTGTCTTCCGCAACCCCGTCGTACGATTTGCAGACGAAGGAGATAACGTGACGTCTTGGATTCCTTCCTTAGGAATTAGCAAGAAGTGGCTCAGAGTCGGGCTCAATGGAAGGAATGGAGGGAGGTCTTTTCCCAGCAGTGGGACAGTATAGGCCAGATATAAAAATAATAAAATCATCAATGCCAGCACCCCTAGCTAAGTTGATAATCTGCAATCGTTAACGCTAGTCGACACCTAATCAAATGTATGGGAATGACATCATCTCAACGTTAAGTCACGTAGTCAGAACAAACAAATAGAAAATTCGTAGCCAAGTTCACATCGTTCAAAATGATAGAATGAAAAGTTATCGTTTCTACAATGTTCAACGCTACATCCTTTGATATTGTAGAACGACCAGCCGACTCAGGCGCGTCAACATGGCTACCAGCTTATCGTTTTCTAGAATTGCTGACACCGAGGCGCGTTACCGATTGGAGAACGGAATTCGACACGAAACGGTTGTAACTTGGCTTTTTACTAAAGATTTTAGAGCTCTCTGAAATTCATTAAGTTTGCAGATTTTATCGATCTTAGCACTATACACCTACCTTTACCCCTTTCAGACTCCGCAAGGTCAGTTTTGAGAACTAGCATAATATTCTTGTGTTAGTAAAATATTATTTTCGAAAATTCGGTTACCCCCTTTGAATACATACCTACCTATACTTTTTCAACAATAGCAGTTCTTGCGTGATTGTAACTTCCTGAGTTCTTGACAACCCTGATCGTTTGTGTGCTTACATTCTTGTCTTATAGTGAGTATTAATTCATTAAATGTTAATGAGTTTGGGCGAGTGCCCGCTCTCACCCTTGTCAAATTATCGTACAATGGATGAATCCTCATAAAGGCATTCCACACTTTTGTTTGTTTGTTTTCCATGTGTAGGACATGCAATTGTTTGTGAAAAGTTATTATGACTAATGAGATAAGAGATTTCATCAAAATTATCTGCCTGTACAATGTTTTTTTTAGTTTTTGTTTAGTTTTATAAATATTGATTTCAATTATGACAAGTATGCTTTGATTATTATTATGTTTTTATATGAATCGATGATACTGTTGTACCTTTTTTGTAGAGTCCTTTAAAAGATTTTGTAAATTAATATCATAATTCTAATCATAATTATTTATGATAGTTTGGAATTTATCTTTTCTGCATTTTCTGGGTAACAACCGGGCATGATTCTTTTGATGACGTATTTATATATCCTCTTAGGTACAAATACGTAACTACGTGTAACTACTCGTACATTATCAAAGAACCATTTATATTTAGAACCGTTTACATTAGGCTAATGCACATTAGTATTGAATGAACACATTCCATTTTCAAAAGATCGTCGAACCCATTGTTCGAGAAAACCGATCATGTGCTCAAACCTTTAGTACCTACCTATCGATTCAGATGCCGAGGGTAACCCTTCAATGAGTTACGCACTACACGGGGGAGTTGAGTCGTAAACGAGAATGACTATGTTATTTACATGTTGATGTGCAATGTGATGTTATGAAAATATTCATCGTATACGGAGCTTAAACGAATGAGGAGTATTTTTTTTTATTGCGGAGAAAAGTGCAGTCTCATATTTATTTAAGTATAAGCTTAATCTTCCAATTAATTTGGGGTTAGTCCAGCATGTTTTCTTCTTCGATATTGTCTCTATTTACCATGAACATCAAACTTAATATTGTTTACTATATATTATAAGAAATCATTTTAATTTTATTTATTTAAATCTTCATACAATAACACAAATTAGCCCACAAAGGTGGAGTCAATGCGTAGACATTCTCTACCAGTCTACCAAGGACGGTGGAGAGAAAACAAGGCAGGTACATAAAAAAAAAACATAATATGCAGTTACGAAATTATATTATGAATTGTATAGTATATAAACTATATAATTATATAGTTAAAATAAACATAAAAAATACACAAATACTGGAATATCAGTATATCGCACGGCAAATATAATATTACTCAGACGAAAGACCCAATGACATTTCAGTAATAGCTCCAAAAATAACCAAAAACCTAAAACTTGAACAAATACGTACCACATAATTATTTACAATTCAGCGTGAAACATGCGAGCACTGTAAAGATACGTCCGACATTAACTATTGAAGGTGAAAACACACATTCTGGACTAATGTCCATTGTAAAGGCAACAAAGTACCCCCAATCAAACTAACGCCCGACCGCAATTTGTTTGAAGGCGAGAAATATTGTGTTCCTTAGTGTTGGCGGACTTGTGTGGGTTACACGTTACACGCGCTAATGTTGCCCACCTGGAGATAAAGCGAGCGGGGTATTTGTGCATTCGAAATTGGAAGGGAATAGTTAGTATTCAAGCAAGGATATATTGTATCTATAGTTTCAGACGCTAAATGTAGATAGAAATACAAAAAAAAAAATGTTGATAACATGTTATCGAAAAATCGTGCTAGAGGCGTTTTTTATACATATATTTTTATAATGTAAAACGTTACCCCACATTAGAATTACTCCTGTGTCGTGGGTGCGTTCACAAATATATAATAGCTTATGTCTACCTCCATTGATATCTGCAATAATATCTTATATATACGTCGTTCAATGCATTCAGCTATTCTTCTTCACAAAATATTAAAAGAAAAAATATAAGGCTTGCGGTCAGCGAGCAATGGGTAGCTCGCTGTCCGACCATCTGGTAACCGTCCGGACCGAGCCCAAGTCGTCAACGGCGCGTACTGTTCCACGCGCGCCTCAAGGAGATGTCAGCAAACCGTAGGGGCCTAGCAGGGTCGAAGCCTACCGGGGCCAAGGGTCTGATTCTGAAAGGAAGTCACGGCCCTGGTACGAACGGCAACGAAGGAACAGGAATGGGTTTTTAGTCAGTAAAAGTCTGACACTATCTCTCGCTCCGCCCAAGAGCGGGGAATGTCATAAGATGATTTTCCAACCGAAAAAAAAAAAACCGGGGCCCAGGGTCTGATTCTGAAAGGAAGACACGGCCCTGGTACAAAAGGCAACAAAGGAACAGGAGTGGGTTTTTAGTCAGTAAAAGTCTGACACTATGTCTCGCTCCGCCCACGAGCGTGATTTATCATTAGATGATTTTTCCACAGAAAAACAAAAATAAGCACTTGATTTTATTTTTAATACAAAGTGATTTTTTGAGTGAACTTACCTTTAAACGATTTACATAAAACGTGGGTAGTATTAACCTAGTATTATTTCTGCTTCAAAATTTATTCCATTTCTAGACCAAGAAAGTTATTGTTAACCTAGAAATGAATAGCTAGTATAATTACTTCATACTTCTACTAGAAATAACTATAAACATTGAATATTTCATAGTCATAAAAATGCAAAGTTTTTTGCATTGTAAAGAAAACGAGTTTCAAAATCATATCTCTGGCATTGTAATCCAGTAAAAAGTCTTATATTCTGAGAAAACTCTTCCACTCAAATCAGCAAACACGACAACCAAAAAGCCTTCGATTGAGAAATAACAAGGTACTTATAAATATCAATTTGATTGAGGTAGGTTGAGTCAAATCAACTCTCGACTGCTAAATTAAGAATTTAAAGTTGAGTATTTGTAACTTTGCCTTGAAACCTTTCAAACTTTAGTATTGCAGTATGGTTTGACACAATCTTAAGGTAACTAAGCACAATTACTTAAGCACTATAGTTCGAGACATAAACAGTCAGAATTACGAGGTTTTGGAGGTAGTAATTTGACTAATTTAAACTAAACTTATTGATTTGACTAAATAATGACCCCGTACACTGAAAACAAAATAAAATAAAAATATTGAGTTTGGCGTCATCTACCACGCTCCAGGCCCGAGCGTGGCTAGATGACGCCAAACTCAATATTTTTTATTAAGGGACTTGCAACTCGACATACATTTTCACTGTTTTTCATACAACAGTTCTTACACGATTATATCGTTATTACACATTTTTCATGAAATAAATTTATAAATTTGTGTAAAACTAATCCAGTACAGACCTCTGAAAATCTGCTATTTTGCATGAAGTTTGTTGACACTTCATAATTTACTCAATAATTTAAATAGTCAAAAAGTATAACAATAGAAGCCTTGCAAATTTAATCAAGATTCTGAATGACGACAATTTTTTTCGAAAACTCTCAAGGGTTAAAAAAAAAACATGTTTCCTGGAACAAGTTTTGTAAAATATTCGAGTAAATCACGGAATTACCGAATGCTAACAGAGTTTTCAGGCGTTGTCTCTCTTTTTTTACGTTGCCTTTTCGTCAAACATCGCGTTGGATTGCGTTAGATGAAGTAACAAGCTTTTAAACCATGCTCGATGTTGACGATAGGCGAGTGAAAACAGGACTCTCTTAAGAACTCATTTCAAAAACCAGCCCTTAGAGTAAGGGTTAAGAGATCATCACGACCCCTTTTTACAAACATTCTTCATAAGCCCGACTTATAATTAAAGGATACAGCTATAAGGTATAATGAATAAACAGCAATCAAAATATAATCTTTGGCAGCGCGAACTTACCAGAGTTGCCTCTCTTCAAGTCTGGGGAAGTTCAATCGTACTTTAAACGAGTTAATCCCCTTTTATTAAATGTTGATGCTCTCTGTGGCCGAGTCGAGATCTCGTTCCTTTGTAACTAGTTAAAATTCGACTTGGATTGCTAGCTTTTTGGCAATTGTGGGCGATGAGATTCATTTTAAGTGTACAATTTTTTTTGAAACTTATTTTTCATATATTTATCTTTTATTTTGTCAATCTTTTTATTGTAGTGGTATTACTGACTTAATTTTCTAAATAAAAATTCTGTATTACTAGTTTTTGCCATCGCCTTTACTTTTCACGTTAATGTTGAAAGATATACCAAGGGAACATGTTTCCGTAATAAAAAGTATCCTATGTCCTACTCCAGCCTGGACATGTTCTACATGTGTGTCAAGTTTTATGCAAATTAGTTGAGTCGTTCGAGCGGTGTGTGAAGAAGTAACAAACATAAACATGTAGAACGCTTGAACACACACCATTACACACTTCCACCGTTGGCGCGGGATTGCGGACGGTGAGCGATGGGTGGCTCGCCGTCCGATCGTCCGGTAACCATCCGGACCGAGCCCAAGTAGTCGACGGCGCGTAGTGTTCTACGCGTGTCTCAAGAAGATGTCAGCAACCGTAGGAGCCCAGCAGGGTCGAAGCCTACTGGGGCCTGGGTGTTGCGAAAGAGATCCCCAGAGCCCTGGAAAAATGGCAAAGAAGGAACAGGAGTGGGTTTTTAGTCAGTAAAAGTCTGACACTATCTCTCGCTCCACCCAAGAGCGGGGGATGTCATTAGATGATTTTCCCAAACTAAAAAAAAAAACCGTCACATATTTTCGTCTTTATAATATTCATCCAAATCCGTTCAGCCGTTCGAGTTTGAAGAAGTAACAAACATACACACAAAACAAAATATTAGGGTACTGATATTACTTGATAGGCACGTTTCTAAATGGTCAATAGGTGAATACTTAACTGTCGCTCTATCAAATGACCTACATTACCGACTAACAAGATCTTGTCGAAGCTGCACGCTTGACACGATTATAACTTCATTCCTAAAACGCCATAGAAACATGCATAAAGTTGACGTAAGCACGTATAAAAATAATCCAATCTTGTAAAAGCAATCTTCCACTATGCTTCCCATATAAAAAAATGTCTGTGAAACTCCACATATGAATTTACACGAGTATGATAGCTACAGTCTAGGTACACATGCCGTATGTACGTAAGCCTATATAAGAAAATTTAATCTATGAGTCCACAAGCGGCTCGTATAGCGTTTAGTAAAGCTGTCTATATCATAAGCGAAGCGTGTTTTTTTGCGAATGTGGCCGATCGGATTAATTTTCACGAAATCGTTTTACGGATTTCCCCACTTGCTGTTACTCTTTATTTTACCCCACGGTATCATCTCTAGGAAATTGTTTCCATGGATCCTTTTGGGCTTTGAGCAAACAAAAAGCTTGTTCGCTGCCGCGTTTATAGTTATTTGTTGTAGGAGTTGATGAAATTGTTTCAAATTGGATTAGCATACGTTTCTTTTATGAATGTCGCGCTTTGTTTTATATGGAGCAATTTAAGTGTGGGTTTGAAGATATATATGAGTTGGAATATCTATAAGTGTAATTCGTACCTAGGCCAAGATTATCGTAGATAATTATCTTTTAGAATGTTCGTAGGTTACTTCGACTACTTAATTGCCTGTAACCGCTTCAAAATTTGGTTTCCATTCAAAAACTTGTTACACAGATCATAAATTAACAATCTACCAAACTTAATAGAGTACTAAACAAATTTGTTAAGCTGCGTAGGTATGTTTTGGTGTAAAAGTAAATAGCAAACCGCGTTGTTTACGGTATCAAGTACAAATATCAAATATACTGAACAAATGAGAGGGTATTACCTTTTGAGAGATAGCGGCGGCGCCGGCGGCGGGCGAAATCATTTCCGTTGCGTCAATCACACGTCGCTCCCGTCGTCCGTCTACATACGTCCACTAATGAGTTCGCGAGCCAGTTCAAATCGCATCTAGATCGAGAACTGGCCGCTTAATTATTTTTTGTCTGGTACTTAGAAGTAGCGTAAATCAATACAGAATTGCGTGTTCTGGTAATCAAACTTTGAAATACTCTTAGTTCTACCGCTATGAAATTTCTGGAGTGTACTCAATCTAAGTAACTTGTAATAACTTGCCTAACTAAATTCATAAACCTAAAATTCTGGAAAGCGGCTTTCTGATCAAATTTTTGATGAAAAATTAGCTTGAGGAATATCAAGGCATCATAAAGTCAAAACTACTCAAACGCAAACGACCCATACATCTAAAAGTCACATTGTTGCAACACGTTACATCACATCACTATATCTTTATTGGACCAAGTTTTATAGACATCGAAGGCTGTCGCCGCTGACCGCAAGCAGCGGGGCCAAGTCGGAAACATTAAGGTCCCATCAGCGTCCATATTTTCCGGCGGGCGCTGAATTTTCACGGAGCGGAGGCCGGTCGGCATCTCGACACGCCTTTGCACTCAGACACTGGCGTCGGATGAAGTGGAATTGTGTAGCCTAGTGCCTCTCTTCGCCAATATTTTTACACACTTTTACAGTTTAAGATGTGGATTTTGTCCGGCAGTTACTTTAGATCTTATACTGTTGTCTTGTTTCAAGCGTTTTAGAATCTTTGCACTGCAATCTTTTTATGTTATGTGCCTTTTGGATCTTAATTAAGTGAACGGTTAACGATTTCGTAAATTTAGTTTTTTTTTTTTTAAATCTTTATTTGGAAAAAAAGGTTTTAATCGCGGGGCGATTATGCCAACCTTGTAGTTTTACAAAAGAAAAAACATAAAAACAGGTGGTTCTATGATCTTAACTTAATTAATTTAAGAAACAAATAATATAACTTAATAGCTAATTTGGATGTAGGTTTAGATAAGATCTGATTACACATACCTACATCCCTTAAACATAAACTATTTTCTAACTCTAAAACTCTCCGTTCGTCACCAATCCGTGCACACTCCACCAAAGCGTGGTAGGTGTCCTCCCTAACCTTGCAAGTCAGACAGTCTGGGGTGTCAACAACTTTCATAAGATGACCGAAAGCATTCAACGGTATGTGCCCGGATCGCAGACGCATGCTTGTTACCAATAAACGTCTATTCATCGGAGTTTCAGTAAACCAAGGTATTCTTGGTGGCTCAGACTGCATTGTCTTGTACCATATACCCTTCTCTTCAGATCTTTTGTCAAAATACTCTTTCCATAATATATTGCAATTCATTTTAACATCTCTTAATACATCCGTAAAGAAGGGTAGATGATCGATAGAAGTTCCTTCATATGTTCCCGTTTTTGCTAATATATCTACAATTTCGTTTCCCATCAGATCTACATGTGATGGAATCCATTGGAATTTAATACTTTTTCCACTTGCCCTCAGCCTCAAGTACGAGTCTAATATCGTATAGGCTACAGGTTGGCCTCGTGTGCCCGAGGTGCACCGAGCTATATGCTGCAAGGCGCTTTTCGAATCACAAAGTATGACAAATTTTGTATATTTGCACGACATAAGATATGATAAACATTCTGAAATGGCATATAATTCTGCTGCCATTATGGATAATTTGCAGTTCAATGTGAAACTGGCTCCTGTGTTACATTGGGGATCAAAAAATGCTGCTCCTGTTCCATTACTGTCCTTAGACCCATCACTGTAAATCTGATAGAATCCATTATATTTTTGTGCAATAGTTTCTACTGATCTCTTAAGAAGTGTCACTGAAGTATTAGATCTTTTAGTTCCTGTCATGTTTGTAATACTTAGGTTTATATTTGACTTAATATCTATATTCGCCATCCAAGTCGATAGTGAAAACATCTCTAGAACTTTAGAACGATGTAAAGTTTGATTGGACATCTCACTATATGCGATAGTTAACAACGGTTTTTTCTTATTACGCCAATATGTTTCCTGTTCGCATATTGATGTCAATTTTGATATCATTATCATGGTGTCACCATTATCAATAGATTTAGCTTTTAAGCAAAATTTTGCAGCTAAATATTTGCGTCGAACAAACAATGGTGGCAGACATAACTCAGATTCCATCGCGTGGATTGGGCAACTTTTCAAAAAACCGCCAACTATTCTCATGGCTTGGTTTTGGATTTTGTCTAACCTTGAAATGTTGGTCTTAGCGCTGTTATCAAACAAAAAACTTGCATAATCTAATCGACTACGAATGATGGCAATATACAGTCGTCTTAAATGCACTGGGTGAACGCCCCATGACGAACCTGCTAGTACCTTAAAAACATTTAAAAACTTCATACTTTTTTCATATACTTCGTTTATCTGTTTGCGCCATCTCAAAGATGAATCAAGCCAAAGTCCTAAATACTTAACAACAGGTACATTTTCTAAACAGACATTATTGATAATGATATTTATCTGCTGTAACGACTTTCCCTTTGAGAATAAACAAATTTTACTTTTCGTGGGAGATAATTCTAGACCCAATACTTCTACTAATTGTGACAAACAATCTATGGCTTCTTGAAGAGCTGTAGTCATAAATCTTATGTCTTGTCCAGAAATATAGAGGACGAAATCGTCTGCATATTGAGATACATAAACTCCCATAATATCTTTGAAAATATCACAGGTCGCTATATTAAATAATATTGGAGACATAGGATCTCCTTGGGCTAATCCCTTACATGTCCATCTTGTAATCGAAGCATTACTCCCTACTTGTGATACAGCTAAATGTCTTTCTCTTAAGTATTCCCATATATATCTGCATATTGAAGCCCCTGCTCCCATTTCATCCAGTTTAGTTACAACTTTCAAAATATTAACGTTATTATACGCGTTATCTATATCAACGAAACAACCCAATGTTTTTTTATTGGTAGCGAACCCTATTTGGATTTGTGATACCAACCGTACAAGATTATCAAGGCATGATTGAGATCTTCTAAATCCTACTGTATTCTTGGAAAACAGACCTTTACTTTCAAAAAACAATTCAAGACGTCTTGTTATAATGTTGTGTAAAGTTTTACAGAGACATGAAATGAGTGAGATAGGTCTCAAAGATGCAATGTTATTCGGATCGCGCCCAGGTTTCGGTACAGGCACTATTTTAACATTTCGCCACTGTCTAGGAACCTCACCATCAGCCAAACATTTGTTAAATAAATCAACTATCAAACGTTTGCGGGGAAAATGATAAATCATTGAATAGGAAATATCATCCTCTCCGGGAGCGGTATCATCTTCAGTACATTTGAAAGTTCCTGTTCCGAAATCTGGGCTTCCAACTGTATGTTACTTGAGTGAAAAACAGGACATGATGAGCAAACGTAATCTGGCGCCAATTGACTTAAGAATTCACTAGCCCTCTCTGTATCTAAACAAATTCTGTTACTACGATATCCTTTAATCCATCGCATTTTGTTCCATAACTCGCTACTGGACACCATCTCGTCTATACTGTCACAGAACTGCCGAAAAGATTCAGCACTCGCCTTACGAATTAGTCTCTGTGCTGTAGCTACCTTCTGTTTAAGAATCATGAAATTAGTGGGAGTAGGGTTCTTCCTAACCTGAGCTAATGCCAATCTACGTTCCGCTACCGCCTTAGATAGCTCGGGGGACCAGTATGATTTTGGAATAAATTTACTGGAGGGGTCTTCACAAATCTTAATGTTGGGGATTGATGCTTGAGATGCCAAATTTATCAAATCTATAATTTTATCATACCTTTGTTGCGTGTCACCAGTTAAATTAATACTATTAATTTGACTTGAAATTATTTCTGAATACTTCTGCCAATCACCCTTTTTAAAATTACGTTTTGATTTTATTACGTTATGACATGTAAATTCTGTGGTAATAAGAACAAATAAGTGGTCACTACCTAGACTCTCGTTTAAAACACTCCACTTAAACCGTAATGCAATATCTGATGACGCGAATGTGATGTCAGGCGAACTTTTTTGTAACTGATTTAAAACTAACTTAAGTCTGGTATGGTCTCCAGTGTTGAGGGAAACGTAATGCCAATCATCCGCTGCATCGTGGATTTGTAAACCTCTGTGATCGCTTTTGTATGACCAGTTTGTATGATGCCCATTGAAATCTCCTCCTATAAAAGTTTTGTTAGGCCAACTAGAAAATAACATTTTCCAATCCTCATCTGCAGTGTGAATATTAGGGGGGCAATATACCGCTATGATATTTTCTAAAAAGCTACAGTTCAATATTTTAATATGGAGTACTTGAATGCTTCGATTACGTAAGCAAAAATTGGTAATTTGCGCTTTAATGGAGTTATGTACTACAATCGCTACCCCGCCATATGAATCATCCCGGTCTTGTCTGTAAATGTTGTAACTACCTACTTTTAACTGACTGTCTGGTTCAAGCCAGGTCTCGGATATAATACATATATGGATTTTACTTATTAATAAGAAATTCTCAAAAACTTTAATTTTAGGTTTCAGACTTTGTGCGTTCCACTGCAATAACTTTAATCGAACGATTTTATTTTTGGGATCCATCACTTATTAAGACCGAAAAATAACTCTAAACATTTGTTCAAAATAGGCCACTCAGACATACGATCTACCACAAATAGTACTAACCATTTACTACAACACTTAATAATGTCATAAAACTTTTCTTGAAAGCTCCGATTTCGCATATAAATAATGTCTTTTAATCGTGTAATTAACTCATCTAGGTGCACCTCTCGCGTATTGTTTACGTTGTCGCCGGCGTCGTTATGAGTAGCAGCTGTTTGCATAGGAATGCTGTCCGACGAATCCCGATGTCCCCACCACTCCGTTTTATCTTTGCTTTGCGAATGCGATTGCTTATTTTTGTTACATACGGGCGGTGATTTAGATCGATTCTGTGTAAACAACGGTGGGAATGCATTCGGTGTGTAGTTATAACTATTTTCCGATTCTGCCAAAAGTAAACCACTAAAGCTGTTGTTGGTGTTAATCTTCGGTTTTTCAGTTTCCGTCACTGTTTGAGAACCAATTGGCAACCTGGGTCTAACATACATATTGCAGGCTACCTGATAAGTGCAGTTATATTCTGCCATAAGTTCTCTCACGCGTTTCTCTCGAGCATAAACAGGACAATTTCTGTTCAACGCCATGTGATCACCCCGACAGTTTATGCATTTAAATGTTGTGACTTCACAGTTACTGTGTTCACTTAGGACATACAATTTTTTTGGATGAGCATCTTGTTTTGACGTGGCCGAACTTCCAACAGTTTGAGCACTGTGTTACCGGAAATACATAAGGTTCTACCTTAGCGCGTAGACAGTCCACATTAATAAAACTTGGTAAGTATGAGCCTTTGAATCCTACCTTAGCTACTTCACTCGGCACCCAGCTGTCTCCGTCTCGTCGCTGTAGCCTTTTTAAGGATATGATTTCAGTATTATTAGAACTCTTGATCGCTTTTAAGGCCTCCTCATCAGATAACTCGAGGTCCACATCCCGGATAATACCGTAAGAAATGTTTACATCCATTGCGCTGTAAACCTTCCATTCTTTAGTTTGGAACTCTTGACAGTCCAACAACTTGCCCACACATTCTTCAGTCGAAACCTCTATTTTTAACTTGAATGGATTAATGTATTTAATTTTTACGATATCAGTTAAACCCATACTATTAAATAATTTTGCTATAGCAAACTGTTTTGGTAGCTTTTCTCGGCTCCAAATAAAAACTTCTTTTCTAAATAGTTTATGTTTCTTTCCTCTATCTTTTTCAACTTTTTTCCAGCTTCCTTCTTCATCCTCTTCTCTTACCCTTTTTGTTGGATGAGTTATTATATCTTCTTCCATAATTTGAATTTCACTGTGGATTGGTTCTGTTATATTTATTACCGAATCTCTTTTGCTTTCTCCTTCCTCTTCCATTAAAATTGTTGACATACATCTATCTACTCGATCTAAGTTACTTTCTTCCTCTCCACTGCTACTGCCACTGTCGCCTGTGGCCATAATTGGGACGCGCTCATTACCGAATGAGCGCGTCAATATTAGAAATGATAATTCTAGTTACAACGAAATTATAATTATATGCGTGCGAGCGGTTCACACGAGTGCCGTGACAGAACTGAAATTTAGTTTAGAAATAAAAAAAAAGATAGCGAAGTGTTACAAATCTTTGAAATTATCATTTTTTTTTTCACTATAATAGGCATGAATTATGTACTTAAACCTTCCTCATAAATCGCTTTGTGTATTGGTTAAAACCGAATGAAAATCATTACATATCATAAGAATATTAAGGAAAAGGATAAATTTCTTTAATCAACGTATATACATTTTAATACATCGAAACATGTCATCAATCCAGCAGACCGCGTAATTTACTTACAACATAGACTGAAAAAGAAAACTTTGCTCAAGGCTATAAAAAATAAACATCTTATCTCATAAGTTCGGGTAGCCCGCTGCGAAATGACACCTTTGGGTATCTTTGTCGCCCAACAAACGCCGCGTGAAATTGAAACAGTCCGGTCCATACTCCAGAAAATTTCACGACGTCAAATTCCTCCCTTTTGATTCTTTTTAATCCTGGTAAAACAGTGTAACGCTTTGAAAGCGAAATGTTCAAATTCTGTTTATTTCTTTGTACATCACTGCAAATTCTTACTTAAATCATAGTAATATTATGAAGGGGAATATATATGTGTATGTGTTTGTAACTTCTTCACGCTCAATTGGCTAAAGAGACATGAATGGAATTTGGAACATAAATAAACCAAAAATTATGCATAGAATACTTCTTATTCCAGGTTCCTTTGAGATAAAATGTTCCTTTGTTGAAACCTCCACGGTCCGGACTAAGCGTTTCGCCTCGTTGTTTATACCGCGTACATCGAAGGACTGAAACAATTTGCCTGCTGAGGTGTTCCCATCCGATTATAATTTGGGTGTCTTCAAGGCTAGCATGAATATGCTCTTAATAAACTAGTGCGCCTCACCATCGACGATTGTATCACTGCTTACCATCAGGTGGGATCGCAGTCAAGCATAGTTTATAAGTCAAATTTAAAAAGTAAACTACATTTAGGCAGACGAAGCGGCCAGCAGAAATTAGTCTATATAAAGGTAAACTATTAAACTACTTTCGTGCAAAGTATGACTTTCAACATCACCGATAAAGCAACGTAAAGTTTAGGCTAAACAACAGTAGGTAAACTAAAAAGCAGCGAAACAGTAAATAAGCATGCTATCTAAACAAGCAGAAAACCTTTTCTTACATGCCATTCCTTACCTTGCTTAACAACTTAATCAACACAACTTAACGCCTAAAGTTTACAGGTAGACGAAGTAAAAAACCAACTTTGCACCTTAGTGCACTTTAAAACGGTTCTATAAAGTGCATTTCAGCTTCCCCCAACACTAAACAAATTACGAGGTCGCATGTAATGAATACGTCTGCGATCTATCAGAATTAGAAGACCCTTTCCCTGTCATTCGTATGATCGATGTGCGGAAATGAACACCATCTTTTTCTAAGAGTGTGTGATATAGCGCGGAATCGTACACACTTCATCACCACGAACAGACGTATGTACAAGTTTTATTAGTATGTTTACAAGTACATTTAGCTGTGATAATTAGGAATACAATTTTCGTTTTCTTTTTCGAGATCATTACGTATTTATTATTATTATTTTTGGCCACATAGACATAGTAAAATATAAAGAAAGAAAAAAGAAAATTATTGGCATTACAAAAACGAAAATACCAATTAAACAATAATAATATAATTATTATAAACATCAAAACATGAGTACAAAGGTGCTGCATGTTTATAAAGAAATTTCTTCTGGTAGACTTATGAAAGGAGAGATGAAAAGTAAAGTAGTCGATAGTGTGTTTAAAATAAGAGAAAAGGAGTATGAGAAATCTTAAACTAAAGTATTAAATAAACCTACGCATAGTATTGAAATAAATATTTATTATAACTATATATACCTAACACACATATACCATTAAGACTATAAATAGATACATAATACATATATAGGTAAGTACATCTAATATATAAAATTCTCGTGTCACAGTTTTCGTTGCCATACTCCTCCGAATAGGCTTGACCGATTTTGATGAAATTTTTTGTGCTTATCCGGTATCTATGAGAATCGGCCAACATCTATTTTTCATCCCCCTAAATGTTAGGGGTAGTCAACCCCTAAAATTTTTTTTTATTTTTTAGACAAAATTTTAGGAAATTATTTATATGGCAAAACAACGTTTGCCGGGTCAGCTAGTATAATATATATAATTAAAACGGTTAAAATGAATGATATAATATTTATATATTATTTATTTATTTATTTAAAAGCACTTGTACAACGTTACGGAGGATGATGTGAGAGGATGTGTAAAAAAATACATGAAATAAAAACAATAAACACATTAAATAATAAAAAGAAAATACATGTTCATTACTACTAAAATAATATATCCCACAAAATAAATGAAACAATGTTTACTTTTTATGTAGGTGTAAGCTAGTATACAATAATTTATAAATAGAGAGCTACATTTGAAATATGTTACTGTTTTTGTGGATAAAATACATACCATATATCATCAAAATACGGTTGTATAAGACAGTAGTTAATGCCCACAAAGAGCAAACTGTCCCACATGTGATAAGTGGCAAAAAAATCCTACAAATGCATCCGTACCGACGCTCAGAATAATTTATTACGGAAAGGATTTTAAAAACACACATCGCCCGAATCCTCGGATAAAGCTGTTTTAAGAATATGTGGGAATTCTTTCAGGTGATCCTGGGGAACATATATATCATTTCTACATGCCGGGAATCTATTTGACTTTATTTTAGCGATGAGAATATTTTATCATGAGATTAAATTAATTTAAGAACATAAATATTTATATTTCAGGTTCCAAGACGGCCGCTGTTGTCAACTAGGTCCTGCAAGATTGTCTCTATTCTACAAATAGTATTAAATAAACTACTGTCGTAATACAAATATCACCAAGCCATCCTAATATTAGCAATCACAAAGAGAACGATATCATCCCGATAAACATCCCAACGAGAGCAACAAAATATTGTTTACTCGTCTCTCATCTTTCCACCCGCAGTACAATCGCTCCCATTCAAGTTCCATTGCAATAGCTATTGTATTTGCTGAAGGCTCTACTGCTCATGTCGATTGCCAATCGAACGGTTGGCGAACGCCATTTGCCAGGAATGAAAGGCTGCTTGATTATTTGCTAATCTTGCCCCGACTGTACCCTGTCTATACGGGTTCACAAATGCTCCACTAAACTCATGCAAAACCATTTTCATTTAGCTAGTACGTACCACTAATATATACATAATTTAAAAGTGCAGACGACGTCCTATGAGAATACACCGTGACTACTGGCAGAGTAATTGCCGTCCCGTCGTGTAGGATATCTACGTCGGATTAATTAGCTGGCTCCCAGCACGAAACTTTTAATCTTTATAATGTGTGCATACCTGTGCACGTTTGTATGCATGCATTGGAATATACAAACGACATTTTTCAATCCACTATTCGAATGGAAAACCGAAACATATCGGATATTTGGTCATCGGACTGCCACCGCGCCGGCCGCATGTAATCGAATCCACTATTGAAACGATCACTGTCTCTGTTTGTATAGAATAACTAAATTATTTATGTTGTTCGGTGGTTTGCTGTCATATCGTAGAATATACCTATAATATTGTTTAATTTATAGAAGTACCTAACAGACTTTACTGAATTAGTTACTCTGATGCTTGAAATAGATCGCACAGTGATAGAGTAATTAATGTCTTTGACTTCAACGAATTTATAGTTCAATATTTGTCTTATGCTTTTGTTAAAGTTATTGTGTATAATTAAAATAGAGCAACTATTATTTTATTAAAAAATCATTTCGTTTATAATATTAAATTTTAGAAAACAATTACAATTTGCTTGCTACGGTCTTCCCGACTGATTATAATTTAGGTGTCTTCTAGAGTGGCCCTTAATAAACTAGTGCGATTCACCATCAACGATTACATCACAGTTTACCTTTAGGTGGGATCGCAGTCAAGCACTGGTTTATATAATTTGAATAAAAAAATACAATACTATATTCACAGACACTTTTTAGTAACTTTGGTACTAACAAATAACACAAATTATATATAATATTCAATGACATGATTTATTTCCCTGGCTGGATTTACTTGAAGTGGTTCTGCAATACGGCTAATGATTCCCATACGCACAATGAGGAGGGGAGCGGTATCATTGCGAGTGAGGGGTATCCGTATCAGTAATAGACCGGTACTTATATGGAACTTACTTTAGGGATCCATAACTATATGTAGAGGTAGAGTAATTATTTTTTTACTATTTTTACAGCCTTTATCTACATGCAATCATGCATGTATTTGACTCGTATTTGGTTTTAAAGCCTAAATTACTCAATGAAATTTCCCGATCGTTACTTCCATATATTTTTACTGGTGAAATCCTCCCGATAGCCGTGAGGATTATGCAGCTAAAAATATCAGTCAAAATGATAAATTCTTTTTATTACAACGAGTAGTCTATGAATACTAAGCCCCCAATAAAAGCTCCAAACTCAAATGCATACATATATTCAAAGAACAAGAACTAAGCAGCATATTCACCTTTACGTGAAGTTTCTAAAGGATCCACTAGTACTTCTTTTCTCACAGTCGAGCACGAAAGATAAAGTAAGTAATTTATACAAAGGAAGAGCACTAGTTTGGAAGACGCAACAACTAGCGCCCCCTACGTCTCCCCCCGGAGGCTTCTCGCACATAAATCGTGGATACTGCCCTCTGCGGTGCTCGGCTAACTACCACCATTTATTTGCAGCATCTCTGATTACACACCTACGAACGAAAAATAAGCTTTAGGTATCCACTGAAATGGACTCTCCTGGAAATCAATGAGGTCAATAAGAAATGTTGATTGCCAAATTGTTATTTACTCAAAATAAGCTAGTGTTAAGCTAGTGTACCTAGACCATTTAGAAGTCAAGTCCATAAAACAAAGAATTATAGACAAACTATACCGTGAGGCTGAAAGGTTCTGGAGTGGTGAACGCGAACCGAACGAGGCAGAGCTGGTAGGTTTCCCACAAGGTGGACCGATGATATGGGGGGTGGGGCTCGGGAACACGCTGAATGCGAGATGCGCAAAACTGGTATTTGTGGCATCATTTGGGAGAAACCTATGATCAGCAGTATGTCTTTCGGCTGAAATGATGATAATGACCTGGCATGGGCTAATTGGTTACTTGTCCATCCAAATGATTGATTGGCTGGGCATTTCTAGGTCCGAGAAATGCTCTTTGTTTCTATATTACAACATTTTTTTTATAACGTGCTCTGAAAAATATGTTCCGTTTTTGTTGAACCACATTTTTTTTATAAATAATTTGCAAGTTTTGAGAGCATTTGATTACGTTCAATGCTAGATGTGGGCTTTAAAGCTGGATTATGATTTTTTTGTCGCAAAAAATCTGTGTTCCTGGAAACTTTATTCATTTTCAATGTACCGAATATTATTTCCGTTCTAGTTTCTAAAATTTAAGCCTAAAGGTGGATTTTATTGCGAAACCAAAAACTGAAAATAGTGATTAATTAAACAAAATGCGTGTTTGTTTGTCCTCCAACTGAATTTAACCTTTCAGAATGGAGCGTTCAAATAGAGAGCGGTCGGGGTTGACTCAGCTCTTGATTCCCCGTGTTGCAAATGCATGCCGCTCTCTCGACGTTTGTCAGGGGACAAACGGGGGTCCGGAAAAATTAAACCCTCATTGATGTTTGTTAATGAAATAGGTAAAGCTTTGTTATTGAGAAGGATTCTATTTTTGGTAAAATATCAAGATTTTAATTAACTAAACGCCTCCATTCATATTCGTATTGAGTCGTTAAGTTAAAGTATTGTTTTATGACGGATCTGTCTGTGTAGGTTTTTTTAAAGAAACTGAACTCCCGTTTCATCTCTTTAAGGGGTGAATTTTGAAAAATTCTCTCTTAGTGCTCGCCTACGTCGCAAAAGGAAAACATGGGAAAATGTTCATGATCCTGATATTTTTTATTATGTGTAGGCTCGCGTTTTACAACTATCTCACCTGATGGAAAGCGATGATGTGGCCGAAAATGGAGCACGCGTGCCTAGAAGTAACCTATTCACTCTTGACTAAAAACCCCTAGGTTATAGCTGTCAGGAAACACAGACCTTGGCAGGGAAGTCCCAGTCGCTTTGACTGTGCGTTGATATCCAATCAGATTCTCTTTTTATTTAAATAGATCATTTAATGGTTCCTTTTATATACAAATAAAATAATAAAAATATTCAATAACTATTCAAGACCTACCTACCTACTTATATTTACTTATTTCTGTCAACACGTGTTCTATTGTCACGTTATCCCACTCATCCTCCAAGAATATCAACAACATCTTGATCTCCTCGCGACACATTAATATTTATTTGGTGCTGAATTTATCGTAACAAAATTCAATTTAGTCGACGACAGTCGAATGTCCTTTATCTATGCACAGAAGGTCCTTTTATTTGATGGGCTCTCTAGGACACCGTGTCCCTGTGAACAACGGGCCATGATAGAAGTATGGACATCCTTTATTTTAAAGATGACTCTATTTTCTTTCGGTAGAAACCTGTTCTTAGATTTAATTATTTATTTGTATATCCTCGGATCAGAGTGCCTAGCAACAATTATACTAAACAAGATATTTATATTTTTTTCCGTACTTATACTTATGTATCATGAGAATTCACAAACATGAAAACTATCATGCACCAGGCAGCCAGACTTGAAACAAGTATCTTCAGACCATAAAAATAACTAGTGGTTCCTTGCGGGAATCAAACCTGCGGTACGTAATGCAACTGCAGCAAATCGCTCAGCCACTATACTAACGCTGCCGTCAAAATAATCCAGAATCTTAAGCTTTCCAATATTATATGCACAGTAGAATGATGTGCTCATTAAATTATACAACAAGTAAAATCTAGCCTATAATCTACTTGCTGTTAGTATAAAAAAATCCAGTTCTATCTATTTAAATTGACTTCCCGTGAATCCAAAACGAATCTAACTTAATATAATTGAAAAAGGTTAGTCAGCTAAAGATCTGTGTGTTACTTTAAATGAACACATAAAAATTAAAACATTTCAAGGAATAAAACTTAATCATCTTTTTTCAAATCATACAACTTAATGTAAATTTGATATTAACAATATAAAATTTATGGAAAGTAAACTACATTATTTGTACGACGATAAACTTAAATATTAACTAACTTGATATTTGAGTTTAATAAAGTAAGCAGTACGTATATTTAGTTTCCTTTAGCAACCACGGACGTTACGGAAACATTTTTTAACTATTTCTATACAAGCACTTTTACAAATCTCCAAACAAGGAAAACAGTCAATATTACATATTTTTTCCATAAATATCTTGTTCATTTTTATGAAAAATGTACCAATTACATAAATAGCTCTTGAATGTAAATCCTGTATGTCCTTTGTCTGTCTGATTTTAAATGGTCTACCTAATTACATTATATGAAGCATACTGTGTCTAAGATCGTATCTCTCATAAACCAACGTTGAATATTCATCACATTTAGATAGCAGAGGCCGATAGACCCACATCAGAAAAACATCAAAAATGCATCAAGCGGAAATATCCGTCGACATTGTACGAACAATATTGCGTCTCACGCGCCGCGGGTTAGCCTGAGATCTAGCCGTAATTTGAAACATAGAAATAGGTATTCGTGTTATAATAGCAAAACCACGTAGTTATTTACAATTTTAGATACTGATCTATGATAATTTGATGTCATGTACAATGTACATACAGCTATAATTTTATTTTAGCCCCAACAATTAACTTTGTTCACCACGAATATTTTAACAAGCACGCTACAAACTGCATTCACATTCCCCATGTAAACATTCGTGAAATTGCCCGCAATAAAATATCGTCCTAACTCTCGGCTCTCATTTACATGGTAACATTCATAACACAATGAGGGAAAATAAAATTAATTTTATGAAAAACATAACTTTGGTGAATTCGTTAAGGGCGAACAAATTGCCGGGCCCGGGCCGCGACGTGACAACGGCCGTTCAGTCACAGTTAATGAGAGGTCACCGCAGACGCGACGCGACGTGGAGCTGCTACAGTGCTACCCTCCCCCCCCCCGCCCTGTTTGCTACCATATTGTTTGAAATGGCGACCCGTCTGCCCCTCTGAAATATTATCGGCACTTCGCCAACTTTTTAATTATGATCCCTAAGGCAAGGTGTGATTTTACATTTTTTAACTAGCCCCGATGTTATTCCTGAAAAACAGAACCAAACATTATTATTCAATCAAACAAACACGAACCATTTTACAATATACAACTTACACAATATCGTATAACAACGAAATGTTGTATTTTTAATCATACAGAATCCGTTTTATTTTCTCTTTTGAATATGTATTCATATTTCTGCTCTCAATATTGTTTCGCAGGGCAGCATACACAATATCATCCTGCTCCCCGACGGCGGTGTACTTTTCGAAGCATTTTCCACGAAACACGTGTGCACGCCCCAATGATTATTACTTCTTATACGGATTCGTATAAGTCGGGTGTACTTGTGGTCTGAGCATGCCGTGAGTAAACGAACTTGTTCATAAACCGTTGCAGTTTTCCAATATGTTGTACGAAAGCTGTGCCAAGATTGTAAGGATTTAATGTATTGGTTTGAATATCTAAGTAAGGTTATATGTTACCTTTAAACTTGTGTACAGGCCAGACCATTTACGTAAATCCCACCCCGTGCAGGTCAGATAAGCAAAACACTTGAGTAATAGTCTCAAGCAAGTACCTATCTGTAAATCTCGTACACAATGTGGCGAGAGGGTTGATAAACTAATATTAACAAGCACGTATCTCAAACCGCAAGATCATGAAAATTTAGCCCGATCCCTCTCGGCATGGCATGGATAACTTCCATGTTTGGCCTCCATACATTATTTATTACATTAGGTTATACCTTGTTTACATTGGTTGCCTTTTGGCAAACTACCCAACCCACCGCAGCTAATACGGACAAATTAATTTCCATTCAGTGTTTACCTATTGATGTCTGTGTAATTTGTGTCAATGCTCCTTTGTGCATTTATAACGAATTGTATGCTTGAATGCTCATGCACGGTCAATATTGGCTTGGCGTCAAATTTGAAGATGTTGTGTGATTAGCAAGAGTTGTGGTTTGAAGTCATGGAAAGACTCTTCGGAAAAATAATTATTTCAACAAGTGCTTTTATATAATAAATATGTTATAAACTTTATATAATAATTTTATATAAAGTTTATAACATTCCTGGTTTTTACTAGCACACGACTATTTTAAAATTGATATTGTGCGTACTTATGTAACGTTGAATGAGCTGATACAAATATAACTATTATACCTGACTACGATGGTTTTATCAACTTCTGATTACTGAATATATTATGTGCGTGTTGTGTTATGCACATAAATTAAAATACAAAAAAAAGCCTATAGGTGGCATAAAAAGTAAGTTTCACAAAACAAATTAAATTTATTCTTTTTTCCGATTCTTCGTATTGTTTTTTCGACGTTAAAATAATTGAGAATTTCACTTTCAGAATGAGAACAAAATAATCGGATAATAATTATTTTTTTATTTTTTTTGACGAGCCTATTGGTCCAGTGGTGTGGCCCTGACTGCTATGCCGGAGGTCGTGGGTTCGATTCCCACCCAGGACAAATGTTTGTGTGATGAGCAAGATCATTTGTTCTGTGTCTGGGTGTAATTTATCTATAATATGTATGTATTTAGAAATATATAAGTATGTTTATCAGTTGTCTAGTACTCGTAAAACAAGCCCTGCTTAGCTTGGGACTAGACGGCGTTGTGTGATAGTTGTGGAATATTATTATTATTATTTTACGCACTTAAGACGTAGATAAAACTGCAATCGCTGCAAGCTGTGAAAAACTACGCTTTCGTCGCTTAGAGGAAAAACGTGGCCGCGTTTAGCGAGGACACCCATTGCACTTTTATAGCTCTTTACACACGATTAAACCAACACACATTTAGAGATAAAGCTTTTCGATGTAAACTCTCTCTTCGCATAAATGAATAGATACGTGAAAACTTTTAGCAATTAAAACACATTAAAACCGTATTTTATTGAAAAAATGTTAATGTAAAATAATGAAATAACAGAATTAAGATTTTTCCTCTTATAAAACAGTGTATATTTTTAAGGATTTATTTACAAACAAATTGTGCATGTATATACAAAGATCGGATCAAATTTTTGCAGGTAGACCATACAAAAAATATTGGCGATATAATGATTTCTAAAATAAACCACTTAATCAGATACTTTATATTTCCCTAAACGTAAGATTAAAGAGTCGTCTGAGTGTTGATTTTAATGCCTTTTTTGAGGTAGAAAATCATTAAATAACTGTTTGCTGGATGAAGCGAGAGGGTGTGTTATTGTCCTCCAGTTGTTGTTTCCTCAGTTGCCATTTGTTTTTATGTTTTCGGGGTTGCGGTGACTCTTTCAAACAATCTTGCGGACCGTGATTCTGAAGCGTAAAAGTCTTATTTAACTGGAGTCAGTAGTATAACTATTAAATAAGACTTACGTGTGTGAAATTCCTTAAAAAAATGGTATATCTACATTATTAATTTCATTACCACACTTTATAACCTATTCATACAATTTTGCTTCCATAATTTTAAATTCAAAATCAAAACAATAGTACTTTATGTAGCTATGACAAAAGCAAAGATATAAATATGAAAATTTAGCCTGTAAATCATTCTAGTAACAAACACGACTAGTTCTAAATAGACCAATACGTATAATTTAGGGGGTCGTATGAAGTGATTAAAGTAACATTTCCAACTAGTTGTTGGTGTTCGGGAGAATTATAATGTTGTTATCGGTCAAAACAGCGGACTCTGCAAATTACTACGAAATTGGTGACATAACTTCTTGAAACTAGTTCAAGTTCAAAGGGGCAATTATATTCGCGTAAACTCCAATATTTCAGATCATTACGAAGTGAACTTATATTTGGAACTTGGTTTGTTTATAATTAACTCAATTGCCTTTCTTTTTCGGCTTAATATTCAAGACTTGTTTCAATGTTGTTTTTTTTTTTGTTAGTGCATATGTTGTTTTTGCTTGTTGTGTGACTGATAGCCTTTTTTCTAATTTGAAAAATCATCCAATGCTCTTACGTGTCCACAATGAAAAAAATATCACAAAAGTCATCAGGTTTAGCAAAAAAATTTGCAGGACATATTTATTTTAATTTGTTAGAGTGTTGTTTTTCCATCGACACGCAGTCACCGTACCTTTCGCAAAAACAAAAGGTATTTTATTTATCATAATTATTTCTTCCTGGCAACCGTGGTTACGGGAATATTTCACTTGCTAAATACAATACCCTGGTAACGTTCACTTTTATATGTATTTACAAAACAAAGCTGGAACTAAGGCACGAACAAGGTAGCATTAAATTTATGGAGGAGTGAGGAGGTAAAACTCGTAAAAGTGCCTCATACGTCAATACCTTTTGAAATACGGTAATGGAAATACGAAATAAAACAGAAAGCAAAGTATGATTAGTGAGTGCCATATGTCCCATTGGCGCACTTTACGCGCGCGCTTCTGCAATATCCATTTCAATACGATATATATTTAAATTTTCAACTCTATGGATATTTCGTGTAAAAGTTAGTTTTATGGGTTCACTAGTTAAATACTCCGTATCCAGGGTATTCTAGTTAAACTAGAACGTTTATTTTAGTACCATATTTTCGATCCTTTTTACATTAAAAAGGTAGTAAAAAAAAATTATCAGTTAAATAAAATAAATGGATTATACCGATACTAAGTTTCTTCTTCCATAGTGTAAAAAAAAATTCATTTGCTTTTACGATTAACTTTTATATTTAATTTTATCATATTTATGATTCAAGATGGTAATAATAATTAATTCTCACAATTCCACAGGAAATCCAAACGTATTAATAAATTTATTGTTCCACGAATGAATAAGGATTAGTAGATTTTCCAGCAGCGTTCAGTCTGTACGGTGGAAACAAACGAGGCTCCAAGTGCGGCCCGACCACAAAAGTAATCGAATAGGAAATAGGAAATGTCTAGTTACTTGTTATCTGCTGTTCCAATCTAGTCACGCAGGGATGAATACATGTGTGTTTTGTTTACAAAGAATAAACATACGCTTTGATACGCTAAGTAAAATAATTTCAACATGTAGGAAGATGGGAAAATCGATGTCCCTTGGTTTAAGCTGCGTTTTTAAAGATTATCAATACTATACACTATTCGGAAAATTCTTATTTCTTTTCTTCATATAGTGTACTAGATCAAAGGGGCCGTTAAAACCAGTGTAAGTGTTACATAAAAAACGTGACACAACTGTCTGTGTATTTACAATTACCTGACAATAGCCCGACACCGATACTTTATCTAGACAGGTGAGAAAAGAAGGGTGTTCAAGTGGCCGCAGGACACCTAAAAAATTGAAAATCCTTGCAGAAAACAGATAATCTCTCGAGTAAGCATTGCAAACAAGAAATATAGAATCGTTTATTAAACTGCCCATTAAAAGGAGATTTATTCTTGCGATTACATAATTCAATTTTGTTTAGAGTTGAATGAAAAGAATAATACGTAATAATTGTTTTTTTCTTAATGTAAGTGCAGTGTAAACATTACAAGGGGAAGTAGGGGGAGCGTGTGATCACGGACGTAACCGCGGCAGTGCCCGTTCGGTGCTCAGGTGAGATTAAAAGTCCGGAGCAGTTGTTTGCGGTAGCGTGGGGTTGGCTCTCAATGCACATGCACTCGCTACACTGACGCCAGTGCTCGCTATGATTAATGTGCACACCATTCACCTACAAATAAATGTAGCCCACACCAGGGATATATTGCACCGTAATTTTCAGGTTTCATATTCATTTGTCCGTTTTGTGCTAGATCAAAGCGTGCGGACGCTTTTGCGTCGGGCGCGGGATTGCAATGTAATATTGTATGGATCTTGTTGCTTAGTAATTAATGGTATTAGTTATCTTGAATGCTCAAGATATGGAATAACTTTTTTGGATGTGATATTGAGTCAGTTATGCTGAATCAATATAAAATAGCATAGCATAATCAGCTTTACAATGTTTGACACGGTTGGCGCAGTGGTTGACCGATGGACTGCTGAACTGCGTGTTGCGGGTTCAATATTTGGCGGACAAAATTTTTGTATGGCCTATAGATAAGTGCCGGGTCTGGGTTTGTTGTGTAAGTTTACATGTTTGTGAACGCACCCACGATACAGGATTTATTCAAAGTGTGAGGAAAAGTAAAAAAAAAAATATTACTACTACTGAGACTCAGGCCTCCTCTCTAGGAGAGGGAAATAAGCAAATCCAGTGGGGATCCCACGGGATTCCCTCTTCTATAGCTAAACAAAATTACTTATTATTTAATTACTTTTCACTTACTAACGTTGCACAAGCGCATTGACATGCACAAACGGTAAAACAACATGTTGAGTTAGTTCTAGTCAAGATACTTAGAGTTAACTTAATAAGTTCTATAGGTATAGTTAGTACAAGTGATCGTTGAAGGTTCTCAAGGTGGCGCAAAGATTTATAGCAGTAGGCTAGGACCACAAACGGGTGCACGCGGCAAGGCTCGCCGCGCCTGGCTGACTGATGCCTTACATTTGTTTCAGCTGATTTACTTTACAGACACACGTTTGCACGACACTGATTTGTTTTGTTTATTTTTAAAATGGCTTTTGGTGACATCATTGGTGAACTTACCAAAGAAACAAAAGAGTTAAAAAAACAATGCTCTGTTACTATTAAATATTGAGTGAACGTTCCTAAAATACAGAAATTGTTTCTAAAGTAAAACATTGATTACAAGATACGCAGTATGCCTTACTTAAACTTCGTGACTCTCCCTCGGAATATTGGGGTCATCGACAGACACGGTCCCGCCACACACGTTTCCCTCACTGTCGTTCGGTAACGTTGGTGCTCAAAACTAATACTTTTAGCACAGGTCTTAATTTTAAAGTATATGAAATTGGGAAGCTGAAAAAATAATTACAGATACTACTTTATGTTACTACTTTGGTAGCACCACACAGGAGATAGTGCAGCAACTGTAATGTGAGTCTCTTTTGTAGAGTACAGTATACATCTGTTCTTACCCCAAAGTTTGATGATATAATGAAGACACCCTTAGCTAAACATCCAGCAACTGAATGTTAACCCCACCATAATTAAATATATATAATAACATCGGTATAAAATTCGGCAGTTCGTGTTCACCTCAGACAAAGTTTTCATTAGGAGCGAGCGTAAGTTTGCGGCGAGTGTGCGAGAGGGAACGTTTGGCACGATGCTGATAACACAACAAACAACTTGTTACAAACGTGTTTAGTTTTAGTTATTGCTTCGAGTTCGACGCTTTAACTCATTGCTCTAATAATGAAGAGGGTAGGCAGTCATTAAGCTCGGTTTTGTACGAGCTGTTTGAGCGGTGATGAAGTTATTTGAGGTGTGTTAGGTGAAGGTATTTGAAGGTTGATGAATTTACAGGGCATAATAGTAAGTCTAATAATGATGTGTGGTTTTATACAGTAAAAGTCTGTCATTCAGAGACTTTTCTCTGAATTATAAACCCAGTAGATGCGCACATTAACTGCAGCTAAACTGGCGTTCATATGGTTCTCTGTACTGCAGACGATGCTAGCAGAAATAGGTAGAAAAAAACTGTCCTGAGTTGAGATTTTACAGAAAAAATCATACTGTATGCTGCAGATAGACGTGCAGCGCAAAAAGGGATCCGTTAGTAATGACTAGTGTTTACTTTTAATCCGTCACAGAGCCGGTGCAGTGATGAATTTTTACACAAGGCCCCGTCAAAGTGATACAAGATTAAATTACGTGCGGGCGCGTGGACTGCTATTCGGGTTCAGGCCAGTCTAACAAATTTTTTGTTGTGTTTTTTTCTCGTACATTCGTTTGCCGGATGTCAAACAGATCTGTAAACCGAAATCAAATTGGGAAATTTGTGCGGATTGGAATTTGTGGAGAACGTCAGCTATATTGGCGTTTTAGGTGTGGAATAAATATTTTTTTTATGAGGATCAGATTGCCAATTTCAGTGCTAAAGGTATTAAGTCTTTACAACAGGCACAGAAATTGATGACAAAGCGATGTTTATTCCGAATTTCTAATACCTACATTCTAACACTGACAAGAAAAGGAAAACAAAACAGTAATAGAGACAGCATCAACCAAAAAAAAAGAAAGAATCCAATTTAAAAAAAATACAGTGTTTAGTGACTCAAAAAAAACTGCATACACAAAGTACCTCCAAACATCATCCACACGATAATAGGAAGGTGAAAACTGGCACATTAGACGTGTATTTTACTGGCCGTCTTTTGTAGTGTGTCCGTTACACCATGTTAGGTAAAGGGGCAGGAAAAGGAAGCGGTTTATCTGTGCTCCGGAAGTCAGGAAGACGAAAGCGGGCTCGCCGGGCTCCGTTGAATTCCTTTAGGCTTTACATTTGAACCAAATTGCGATTGTGTTATACGCGTATGGCGTGTGACTAGGAAAAGTGTAGGGATTTTTGTTTGAGTGTATTTTTGTTTATGTTGTTTTTTTTAGGTGTGGAATAGAGTTACAAAATATCCAAATGATTATGTTCATTGAAACAGCGATCAAAATATTCCCTACCTCGTGCGTCGGATGGTGCAGAGCAATCTCAGCTACAGTAGCCGTAGGCTTGCGGACGGCGAGCAATGAGCAGCTCATCGTTTCCAGCCATCCGGTAAGGACCAAGTTCGAACTTTTAGCACGTTGTGTTTCAAACACGCCTCAAAGAGATGACAGCAAAGTAGACAGGGTTCATTAGAGCCGATGCTTGTTAGAAAGAGTTACCGTGGCCCTGGAATGCAAAAGGCAACTGAAGGAATAAAGATGGGTTTTTGTCAGTAAAAGTCTCATACACCCCCCCTGCTTCAACCAGAGCCGGAGAAGATATTTGATGATTTTCTACCTCAAAAGAAACCTTAAAACAACCTACAGAAATATTAAAACAGGTTAGCGCATACGTATCATATATCAGTGTTGTCACATCAGTCCCCTTGCGTACACATACCATATCTTTCACAAGTCTAAAAACATATACACATATATACCTACACACATACATACTTAGTTTTAACTCTCAATAAAACTTAGCTCAATGTATGTATTAAATTTTTTAGTATATAGATTGTTGGCTATTACACGCTTCGGTGCATACAGTAAGTATAGTAAGCAGTTGTTTAATAAATAAATCATATTAATATTATAAAGGCAAACTATTGTGAGTGTTTGTTACTTGTTTACGCCCGAACGGCTGAACCGTGTTCGATGTATCTTGGTACACGGGTAGACCATGTCTCGGAATAGAACATAGGATATTTTATCCCTGAAGTATGTTCCATTGGGATAACTTTTTACTATAATGCGGGTAAAGCCAGTGGCAGCAGCTTAAAGCAGATACTTCAATAACTACGAATCTACGTATGTAATCGTGTTATGAATATAACGGTTTATATTTTCAACAAAATCGCCTTTTCATCTAGTTATGAAAATATTCCTACCAAAAAGCCAGGCACAATTCCTTAACCGACTTTCATAAAAATAAACTATTACACAAAGGGTATGTAACGCAGCATTTTTGAATCCCCGGATTATTTCAATAACATTTCTTTCTGAACGTTTGCCTAGTGCACCGTTTTATTTTCTTATCTTAAGGAAATGTTTCCTTGGCTTTGTCTCCTTTGCAACAAAACGCGCGCATCAGCCGTTGGTCGACCTTCAGGGAGCGATTTTAAACGAAATACTAGATTCCACCCCTGTTTAACCACTTTTAAAGAATCCACCCTACTAAGGGAGAATATATAGTTATTTCTCTACATTGTACGTGTATATTAGCTTCAGCCTGTATCGTAAATTCTGGTAAAAAGTGTCACGACTCGTGGAAGTTAAGAAACTTGGGATACTTACTGCGGCTTTTCACTTTGTCGACAATAAACTCTTCGAAATTGAATAACATACATCAAGTAGAAATAGTAATTGAATTTTAGTTCGAGAAAACTTCGCACTGGTCGGGGAAATAAATAAAAAATGCGCATAGAGTGTCGTTATTTTTAATGCCAAAACATTTTAAAGATACATTTCATGAGACTTATTTTCATGACATTTGGATATCCGAAAACGTTTACGGGTTTATATTGCAGGTACTTAGGATGTTAAAAGAAAGTATTTTCTGTTTAAAATGCCAATATCATAAAAATAGACTACTGTAAGAAAGTAGAATAAGTAAGCACTAGTAGCAAAATACAATGCAACAAAATACGTGATACTCATACTTTGCTATTCATAGGTAGCTTGTTATGGCCACTCCGCTAAGCTTTCTTTGTGGTTACAGTAGGTAACAACCTTTATACACTAATTTCAGCTACTGTGCCCTAAAATTCTGTACTTTTTGAGTAGTGGGTACAGAAACCAATCAATCTTCTTAATCCTATCACAAATATGTCAGGGTCGGCTTCCAGTCTAACCAGATGCAGCTTGATTCCAGTATTTTATCTATCTAACCTGTACCTGGGTAATATGATACCCATTGGTAAGACTGGTGGTAGATTTTGCTGCTTCTGAATATCCGTAATGATTGTCAAAGATGTTAAAATGACAGCCAGGATCAACAGCTTAACGCTGGTCACCCATTCTAGGACCTACCTCGGCTAGCTATTACTTAATCGCAAGCTCCTTAGTTGATTACAGAATCCATAACCACCACCACTACGAGAACAAAATCTCTTACTTTTTGTCCTTCTCATACTTCTGATTTTGTTCATTCTTCCTTCTATATACAGTCCATACTACTGAGGAATGCGTTTCCGTTGCGTTTTTCGAAGTTGCAGAATTATTTTCTGCACTAAGCAGAATCGTCTCAAAAACTTCTTTGCCTTACTTTATTTCAATACAACTAAATATTTATTTAAAATATACACGTTCTATTTCATGCACCTCCCATGTCATATCTTCACCACCCTACTTTGACTGGGAGAGAGTTCCTAAGGCATTAAGTATACCTTTGTACTTTTGTGTTGCATAAACATAAAATAAATAAATACATATCACAAAAACGCTAACAGGAATACACAATGTTGTTTACAAACCGAACCCTAGAACAGTGAATTGGCGCAACTCTTACAAGGTGAACGTAAACGTCTGCCCGCAAGAAATACGAGAAAAGCTAATGACGCTATTTCCTGTAACCCCTACCGCACTGCAGCTACATTCCAAATATAATTTTCAAAGGTGTTCGGCGTCGATAGGTAACACATAAATTTAAACGGCGATAGTAATAGGCTAGTGTTGCTACAGCTTTGATTTAAGACTGCAGCGAGCTGAAAATGCAGACGATATCCAATTGCGGATTTACGTCCTAACTATTTATTTTATGCAAGGAAATGCTGAGCTTTTACGTGAGATCCTGTTCATTGATTACAGGAATAAACGAGGACAAAAAAGTTTTGTCACCCTCATTATGGGACGTGAAAATTTAACGCAGTTTACAGACTGAACTGAGAGAAAAAAGGCGTTCTCTGTTAAATGGCCACTTAAAGGTTCTATATAGAAACTGTTGTAAGAGCTCTAACGTATCCAAGATAATTTATTTCCAGAAACTTTTACAGCACATTTCCTATGAGTATACGTTTTACGTTGTATCCTGCAGAAAGGTCTAGTCCCTATTGCTTCTAGCCCCTAATACAGTGAGCTCTTGGATGGCCGTAAGTGGTGTTTTGCACAGCAAACAAATACTCCGTGAAATTAACTGCGCCCGCCGCGCCCCGAACGTTTCGGACGCCTCGATTTCGCTTAGCGAGGATATAAAGCTGCTAGAAATGAGTTATATTGGCTTTTTTTTTATTAACTGCATAAGATTCTTGTTTAATATCCGTATTGTCAACTTGCTTTGTGCTATTAGATTTTTTTTAAAATACCGTTTAAAAATACAATCGATTAAAATATTTTTCTATTCCTAATTTGACAACACTTAACAGATTCTATGAACTTTAACTTTTTTTTGAGGTAGAAATTTCATTTTTATTTACATTGATTTATTTCTTTTCATACAATACCGATTAATTGTCTCAAATTTCAATCACATTAATTTTTCAAAAACTGATTAATTTTAGAGATCAACGTTGGTGACTAGTAAGAATAAAAGCCGATCCATCCAGTATCTTCTAGATATCCTTTCGAGGATGTCTACTTATCTTGCTACTGTCGGCCAACACTTTTACAGAATCTCGACTTTTATGTTGTTCTTTGTAGATTTAGCTTGAAAGTATTTATATATTCCAAGGACTCAGTAACTTTCAGTAGTGAAGCGATTGCATCGCACTGTTTGATGTAGAAAACATCATTAGTGTCTCTAAAATTACGGCATAACACCATATAACGTTGCAGTGATCGCTTCCAAATAGAAAACTTACCTTACTTACGCTAGGTTCTAACAGATTAGGTGTATTGACAGCTCACGGAGTCACGTGTTCACAACGCTGTACCTGAGCGCGATTAAATAATTTTGATACTTTTCTATTATTTTTTACTTTGACAAGTAATTTGACTTATGGTGCGACTAAGCCACTAATATTTAATCGTCGCTCCGTGTGCATATTGTCTTCACACTCTTTGCGAGTTTGTAAATGAGTGAATAAATAGAGATGAGTTAAGAACCCACGGCAATTTCTAAAAGCCTTTGGGTACATTCTCAAAACCTACACAACATACGTATAAACACTCTATTATAAAATTAAAATAAAACTAATAAATAATTATACCTATTATTAGCTTATCCATAACAGATAATTGATCAACATAACAAGAGTTACAAAATATAAAGATGAGTCTACGCTAGAGGAGCCGAGCACGAGCGGAGCACGAATCGAGCTCATACATGCCCCAGTCCGTAACGTGCCCTACTTGCAAAACTAAGACACGTATTAATGCAAAAAATACGATGAACATGTGAAAATGCTCCAATATAGAAGAACAGAAGCAGAAAATGAATAAATTGGAGATACATTAAAAAAAAACATAAGGCTACATACAGAGACAAACCAGTTTCAACTTATTCGAAGTCAAACAAACCACACTAGACTTTGATTGTATGGTATAAAATTGGATCGAAGATAGGATTTTCATAGCGAGTGACAGATTTAACCATTTCGATAACTTTTTCTGCATGGTACAAAGCGCCGCGGCAAAGAATACGACCGATGCAATAAATTAAACCTCTCGGGGACTGACCCGTCTACGGCTTTAATTAACTTTTCACCAGGCATTTTTAATGAAAAAAAAAATGTAAGTAGAAGACAATATGGTTGCAGAATCAGACTGCTTGATAAAGTTTTTTTCTTGCTACTCGAATGTATTTTGTAGTTAATAATTTAGCTGAAAAAATCAAGACTTTGAGGTTTTGGCTCTTTTGAAAATTAATAAATCTGAATGTACAATCTTTTTCCTTGTCAATTATTACAATAAAAGTTGGTTTAACTTTGCTTTTAAATTAATATGTTTAGTTCAAGTTTGACCACTATCTCACCTGAGTAATATGATGGTAAGCGATAATGTGGTCGACGAATTTAATGTTCAATATATTTATGAACTGAAGAAATAAACTTTATCTTTCAAATGTAATACTTTATTGACAGACTTTATCCACAGAGAAAATGAAATTTATTTATTTTGCACATCTATCACAGTAGGTGTGCAAAATAAATAAATATATGTCCCAATGCATGCCGTATAGAACGACTATCTAGTTTTGATCTATTATCTCTTAACATCTAGGTTAGTCATATACGAGTTTGAGTTTATAAACTGCACCAGCAAAGTTTACAGTAGAACACGTGACTGAGCGTTGGGATGACGTCAGAACAAAGGAATCGGAGGCATGGCCGACTCGAGGCGATCGGCGAAAAGAGAATGGAAACGTAACGATTGTAACTGGGTTAGGGGAGCAGGTCCTTTGCGTCTCGCATCCATCGGGTTCTCGCAACGAGGTTTGCGAGAACAGACATGGTGAGGACCATGTCATCGGATCATCTTATGGGAGACCTTTCTACGCTGCGTCTTCCGATACGCGGTCGCTACTTCAAAGCCTTCCACCCCATTGCTCATATGTTCTGCGAGCGCTCAAACCTCTGCCACTTAAGTTTGGCGTTTCTTCTGGTTATGTTACTGTATAATTCTGCAAAGAATTAAGTATTAAAACATTCGTGTTCTAATGTACTTTGCTGGTGCAGTTTATAAACACAAATTCGTATCTGACTAACCTATATTTAGTGACAGTGTCATAATCGAAATAAACATTATTCAATTTAACAAGCTGACATGCTGAAGTAAACACACAATCTAATGAAAAATTCTAAAAAATATCGCGAGACTTGTCCAAAAAATTGTGACATAAAAATAAAATGCTTGTAATATTGCACCTGGCTGCTAAATTTGACATGGGTCTTCTTGCATGTATCATCCAGACAGGCCGAGTAAATTTCTGTCGCATGCCTGAATAAATAATCACGTCGTTTATGTCACAAGAAACCATTGAACACACGGATAGGCTCATGAATATTCAAGTTATATTATCATCTTTAGCATTATACGCTCATGTTGGGCACATGTTTTCTTTATTATATTTTATGCAGGGAAGGGTGCTTTTAAACGTTGTCGATCTACGATTTTTATAACAGGTGTGTTAGAAAATATAAATACAATTTCCTCGTGGGAGCATCGGCGGCAGCGAGGCGGTCGCCTCCTTCTGCGAAGCAGTAATACTAGCAAAGGAGCGGGCCGCACGCGCGATGCAACCGCCGGGATTCCGATCCCGATTTCCGGCCACCACAGGCGCGGGCTTGCGGACGGCGAGCAATGGGTAGCTCGCCGTCCGGTGACCGTCCGGACCGAGCCTAAGTCGTCGACGGCGCGTAATGTTCCACGCGCGCCTCAGGAAGATCTCAGCAACCGTATGGGCCCAGCACGGTCGAAGCCTACTGAGGAACAAAGGCAAAGAAGGAACAGGAGTGGGTTTTAGTCAGTAAAAGTCTGACGCGCCTTGCCGCCCCACCCAAGGGCGGGAGATATCATTGGATGATTACCCACCTTAAAAAAAAGAAATAAATACATTGTGCAGAAACACCCAGGTCAGATTTCTTTCTAAACAACGAGATGATGTACAAATAACTGCTGTCTGTAATCGAACTATGTACAAAGTATAAACCGTGCAAGTTCCAAAAATTACTTTAATTATTACTTTGTATAAATAAATATATTTTACTTCCATGCATAATTAAACAACAGAAACTAAAGAACCACAGAAAAAACGAAATAATAAAAATGTTCATTAATTTAATTCAGGGTGTTTTAATTCATTATTTTTTAGCGATTTCAAGAAGACTCCAATTCCTAACATGAACATTCAACTAAGAAATTAAAAAGCTTTTATTTGTTAGTAAACAAAGTGGTATAGTGGCAAACAGAGACGTTTTGGCTAAGGCATAGTAATATATTAAGTGCTAGCACGCAACCCCGCAATAAGTCTGCCTCGCCTACTTTGCCGCTAGATAACAATTATAAATCTTACTAATACTTCTCACTGTCCACACCGAGCTATTGTTTCGTAGTTTTGATTTTACAAAAACAACTTTACTACATAACGTTAAAGAGCATAATTCAATGAGACATGCCCTATGTTTCGTAGTGTTAAACTTTTAACTAGATTTTGAGTAGACTGTTACGATAGTTTGCTATATTGAGAGCTACGTTAGCTTTTTCTTTTTTCAAACTTTAACCATCCAGTAAAATAAATCCATTCACTTAATGATGATATTTTTAATTTTGAAAATATTCTTACTTACATAACTGCTATACTAAATTCAGTTGGACTATATTCGATCGTTGTTTGAATTGTAAACCTTTTTTGAGACAATTCCAAATGTAAGCGCAGTACGAATTAAGAATTCTGGTCAAGCTTACCAAATAGTAGCTCTGTCTGTCTACCAAAAACTTGGGATGCAATCTAAAAGCTTCCCCACAATCTTTATCGTCGGCCACGTCTTGATTTATTTCAATCATTCAGTACAAATACAAAAAGAAAACTAATACATTTTCTTGATAGTTTATGTTCGAGATGTTTTACATCCTTTGTCAATTCAATCCCTTCAATGAGGGGTGTAGCAGAGTAATAAAAAACTATGTTATGTTCCAAAATATTCGGCTCCGTTGTCGTGGACAGGACATCATAAAAGCATCAAGAAGCCATCAGAGTTAGTAACAGGTTGTCCCCGCATACAACATTCTTTACATTTTTACCCATTTGTGCAAGATAAATGGTGTGTTTCTGGAGTATGACATTACCGAAATACCGAGGGATGGTATTTTGGTTAGAATAAATCTGGACAGATTTAAAGCATGTAAAAAAGAATATGGTACGTATAGCTTTTCACGATATTTGTTTTTATACTAGCTCTAGGCATAATAAATACTATTGTAATCTTTTTTTCGAGGTGGAAAGTTATCAAGTATCTTCACCAATTCTAGGTGGCGTGAGAGTTGGGTATTTACTGTTTTCCTTCATTTATTTTTATTGATCGAGTCGTTGAGCTCCTTAGTAGTCCTGAGTTGAGCTTTACGAATACTGATAAATGCTTGCACTGACTGGACAGGTCCACTCAAATCTGTATGGTTCTTTCTTCAAAAGACCATTTCAGACAAATCTGCATGGTTCTCATGTGATTTTACAATTACATATTTACTGTATGGACTTTAAAAGAGACTTTGACCCCTGAGTTTGTTTCGGTGTTTCTTCTCAGGGTAGTCAGCTAGGAAATACCGGTATCATCTAGTTTAAAAATGACGAAAAAAAAATGGACGAGTGAAAGTGTTTTTTTAAACCTATTTACAAAATAAATATCATTTATAATAGTACTTGACTGCGATCCCACTTGATTGTAAGCAGTGATGCAATCATTAACCTTCGCGATGCAGGGCCGAAGTAACTCTTTCTACCAATCCTGCAGCACAAACACTGCAGTTGTATCCTGATACGTTTAATTTTTTTTTGTTTGATCAGTGGACACGATCGCAGAAAGTGAATTATACAAATTAGTTAAGAAGAAAATGAGTACAGATTTAGAGCATAGTAATTAAAACATCGACTCCTTAAAATTGGGTTGCCAAAGCGCAAAGTGAAGGTGAACAGTGTAACGGAAGAAAAAGAAAAGGCTGACTTTGATTCGGAAAACTTAAACTTGTTCTTTTTTATTGCATTAAGTAAAATCTGGATTCACATTAATTTGCTTTAAGCTAAAGTCGTAGGAATATTATTATGTAAGGATGCCGCCCAGTAACGTCCGGACCGTACCTTAGTCGTCGACGGCATGTATTATTCCACCCGCGTTTTAAAGAGATGTCAACGATGTTTGTTTGCTAGTTTTAAGATTGCGTCATTTCGCGCGAATAAATAGTTTTTCTTTCTTTCTTTCTTCTTCAACAAAACCATAGGTGCCACGCAGGACTAAAGCCTACTGGGGCCATGGGTCGACTTCTAAAAGTGAAACCCGTGATCCTAGAACGCAAAGGGTAACTGAAGGGACATAGGTGTGGTTTTAGTCAGTAAAAGTCTGACAATCCTTCTCGCCCTGCCCTAGAGCGAAAAAAGTCATTAGATGGGTAATCATCTCCTTAAAAATAATGTAACGATAAAAAAAATCTATTGATTTATGTATAACCACACCAAGATACGACTCCGTAATGTGCCCGTATTTTTTTAAAACCCTAGTATATCTACATGATACAACATAGAGATACAAAATTCAGATAAAACAACAAAATCAAACTAAAAATCGTATCTCAAAACCTAGCAATTAATAATTCATGTCCTTTTTCCAGCAATCAAAACAAAACTTTCGTAATAAACTCTCTCAAAACATTAATTTTATAGAGAAGTGCAAACTGTCTAGTCTGAGCAACTCGGTGCAGCGGAAGTGTTGCCGCGATGACTCGGCAGGTCGACTGACACGACTCAACCACAGAATAGATAGTGTAAAGAAGGCCAGCTACACATAAGCATTGTAATGTTCCCACTGCTAGGGGAATGGTCTGTAATCCACTACGTAGCATCTTTGCTCTTTCAGCGCTCGGCTACATAAAACAAGCGGATATGCACACACAGAAACACGTTTCATGGCGACTGTATTAAATAACGCCCCATTCGAACCTCAGCAGCAGGCTACGGATTAAGGCTGCGAATGTAGGTAGCACATGCATGACACGAAGCCGTTGTCTGCATCCGCAACCGGGAGTGATTTCAAGGCTAGCTGCACGTGCTGCCAGTCACAAATCTACGATTCAATCCAATATGAGCGGTATCGGCTCCGAATAGCGATTATTTCAGACTTGTTTAAACAGGTTGCGTCACACGTAGTTACGTTACGCCAGGGACGTAACTACGTGCGCATCGATTTGCGGCCGCAGCGCTACTGGTCTGCGACTGGCTGCGGCTGCAGGTCGTGGCATAATTCGCAGTCGAAGCTTAGCAGCACGTGCGGCCGCTGCCGCGTTCGGAATGGTTTTCACAAAAATCCATATTAATACATAGAAAACCAGTCGTGTAGTTGCAGCCGGCTTCGTGCTACCGCCGCATGTGCCTCCTGCTTCCGCAGCCTAGTTAGAGTGAGTTCAATGGTACTCATCTGAACTAATCTAAGGCATACAATCTAAAATATGGGTAAAACGAGTTGTGAGTGATGTAAATGAAACGAGTTGGGCTACAACAAGTGCAAGCGACTGGCGTTCATTTGATATACCCCCAAGCCAAAGTCAAAATTTACCACTTAAGTAGAGTTTGTGACGTTCATCTCAAAATACTCAATTCAGAAACCCGCCCATGGTCGCCTCACTATTGCATCTGGTATGTGCACCTGTAATCGCTCATTGCAAGCAGCCGGCCTTCTGTACCTTTTTATTCCGTGATGCGACGCTCCTCACGATGTTTATATCAGTTTAAAAGGCGACTACACCGATCGGAGCGTTTCCTTTTGCGACGGCATAAAAGAATTTCCAAGAAATAACGGCTGTATTTGAATAGCGGTATAACATGTTCGCGAATGCTTTCCTCCGGCTTAAAACAGCAATAGTATTGCTCTTTTGAATTTTTCTGTGAACGTTTTTAAGTTAAATATTCTGATTGTCGTGTTTTGTTGTCTGTTTGTTCACTTCATTGCGCTTGTCAATAAGAAATATTATTGCTTTTGAATTGTCGTTGGAGTATGCAGTTTTAGTTTTTTGAGAGATTGTTGCTTAAGCTCGTATTTACCTTGATATAATTTTAACACAAGGTCATTACAATAGCTTACTTTTATGCCAACTCTCTAGCGACCCATCTTAGAATTACATACCAAAAGTTTCAAAGATTTGTAACGCTTGAATTTTTTTTGAAATGTTTGGCATTTCTCTATGTATATAATTAAGGAAAAATCAAAACTTTCATTACTCTGTCTATTTGTTAAAACTGCATGAAAATCTGTTCAGTTTTTTTTAAGATTGTTGTGAAGAGACACACAGACGCAGTGGCGGACTTTGCTTTTATTATATATAAGGACATTTATACTCACATTCAACTTCAAAAATATCAAAGAAATTTAATTAAAATACAAACAACTTAAATGACAATTGAAAGATATCTTTAATAATAGTTGATTACAAAACGATTCATTGGTTTCCAATGAAATTATACACTTATTTGAGTGTAAGTAATTTACAATGACAATAAAAGTAATCAATTTTTTTGTACAGCAGAACAAACAACGAAGCGTTGTCTCAATAAAATTGTTTTACATTAAATAAAGCTTTTCGTATCGTTGTAAATCTTTTAAGAATTGCTGTTTTTTGTTCTATGCTGTCTGCGAGGATTATTGTACTTGCAATAAAATGTACACAAAGCGAAACCGGGCTACAATCTTTATAAGATTTATTTAAGCACTTTGACATGCTTCGCTATTCTTCTTTTGAGGCATATTTAGAAATAATAAATGAATGACTGGGTTAACGATTTTGAGGCATTGATCTTCAAAATAAATGAATCTATTCACAAAACTTTAATTCTAATTCAAATGAAAAATACAATCTTTTGTCAATATTATTTAACAGAAATTATTTTCTTCTCTAGATATTTTCAGAACTAATAATAGGGGTTAAAGTATGAAATTGCCGTTTTTTTAAAACGGGTTGCTTTGAAGTGTTATATCTTTGGATTGACTTGGAATTATAAGTTCAAATAAACTTTATATTAAAGGTATGTTTTTTTTCAAAATTAGGTATTTATTGGATTCTTTGTGTTTTGTATTTTCTGTAATATTTATATAACACTTCAAAACAAACCGTTTTTAAAAACCCGTTTTTTTTACTTTTTAATATCACACTAATATTAAAAAGGTGAAAATTTGTGTGTCGTGTGTCTAATGTGTGTATTTTGATTACAACATCATGCTCAAAATATTGCACATGGGTAGACCATGTCACATAGGATACTTTTTTGTCCCGGGAGTGTGGTCCCTTATAATGATTGCCGACTTGAAAGTCGGCAATCGAGTCATCGCGAGTGAAGCCGCTAGCAGAAGCCCTTATAAATGTTGCTTTCTTAGTCTCCGCAAAACTCTATTTTCAACTTCTACTACTTGAGACATTTATGTGCGCACATCCAAAAAAAAAAACATTAAAAAAACCACTGAACTTTAAAAAAACAGCGATAACCATAACCAGAGGTAAAAAAAACACAGCATACTTATTAATTTTAATGATATGACCAAAATATCGCTGAGCACGCCACTCGATTGAAGTACGCTTCTTATAAAGGTCGCATGAGTGCAGGCACAAAGTTCACCTGAAGATAATCATTGTGAGGAGTTGAGACCCCACTTCAAATGGTACACAAGATAAACGAGAATTCTCTCATTTTTTTACAAGTACGGTGGGAAACAACAGCAGCCTTTTGTGTTTATATTGCCTAGATAACTGTGCTTAGTTTAACTAAGTATTTGAAGGTTCGATGATAATAGATTTTGATTGTACGTATTTAGAGTGGTCTTTGTTATTAATGAATTATGATTTTCTGAGAGCCCTATAAATAAATTTCACATCGAGACAACTCTGGTAGTCTAGCGAAAAATTAATTAGAAAAACGAACCCATAAGGGTTCCGTTTTCTAATAAGAATCACTTTGTTGTCCGTCTGTCTGTCTGTCAAGACCCTTTATCTCAAGAACGCGTAGAGGTATTGAGTTGAAATGAAAACCATAAACTCAGGTCTGCAGTTCTCTGAAGCTGTAAAAAAAAAAAAACACAAGAGTGTATTTTAGTCAGTAAAAGTCTGACACGCCCCCCCAGTCCACCCTAGTAGAGCGGGAGAAGTCATTGGATGGTTTTCCCACCTAAAAAAGGTGTCTTCAGGAATTCTAATCCGAAGCTCGCGTGGAATTAGAAATTAAATGTTTAGACGTGTAGCAACGCCATTTATCAGGAAGAAAATATAGATCTAGGTTATTCTCCAAGGATCTGTTCGAAGTTGCGAGAAATATACCGAGCAGTATCCTACATAGGTTAAACCGGCTATAAATAAAGGTGCAAACATTGTAACGTGTTCGGAATTTTTAAGTAATCTTTCTTAGCTTAGTTGAGAGAAGTTTTCAAATAATACTACGTACGTGTACCTACATGTACCTGACATTATTGACGTTACATGCTGGAATTTTATAAAAATAGTAAGTACAGAAAAAAAACTGATCATATTAAAAACAGAATAAAATAAACATTTAAGTGGGGCTCCCATACAAAAAACGTGATTTTTTGCTTCCGACGGTACGGAACTTTTCGTGCTCGAGTTCGACTCAACGAGGCGGACTCGAACACCGATGGTTTTGTATAAACTTAAGTATGTTAATATTTCGAATCCTAAATCGAGTCTTAAAATTTTTTAGAATAGCAAAAACAAAAAACAAATGTGACGTAACTACTACAGTTTTTTTTTTTAATTGATATAAACTATAGTGCTTGACTGCGATCCCAGTTTTCAGATTTTTTTCTTTACTTGTGCTAAGAGAACTTTCTTCTTGCCAAACAGGATTCTAGATCAAAGGGAAATACTCTATAGGTTTTGATTTCCTCGTTAGTGGCAAAAAATGCGATTATACGAAACATAAACAGCCTTATCTTTAGATTGCGTTGAGTTAGAAGTTTGATTTTGACTTGAGTATTAATAATTAATTTTAGCTTAATAATGAAAATCGGTCCTAACAGACAGATAGACCAATAGATAGACAAAAAGTGATCTGTATCTGATCCTCAGTGGGCAAAAACGGAATCCTAAAAACACCAAAATAAATATTTTTTCCCAGTACTTCTGTATATTTTGTCTCATTTAAAAACACAATACATGATTTTCAATTATTGAAAAGCACATCTTGTTTATAAACTCACCAAGTACAACTTTTCTTGCAAGCCGTACTCCGCGCGGGGAAGTGAAAACATCAGTCAGGCCAATATTGAATTATTTATAAACAGACAGTATTGAATGGAGTTAAGGAGTGTTTTGACACCAGCTATTGACTGCATGCTTACGATGAGTTATGACTTCTGAGTGATGGAGCCCATTGTATTCCCAGCCTTTGTTACTCTTTATAAATGATTCTTTACTTTTCTCAAATGGCTTTCTTATTTAATATCTGTATTTCGGAATAAAGAGTCTGATATTATTTTTTTATTATTCTGATATTTGGTTTCGCATTCGATTTGAATGGTTTTGGATTTTATAATGTAAGGAAAAGTAATCGCATTAACTATTTGTCAGTATATGTTTTTTTTTTGTTTATCAATGTCACTACATCTCTACCGAAATATTAGTATATACGAAACAACTTTTATTTCTTGAAGCCTAAAACGAATGGGATGCGCATTGTAGCAAATATGCTACGCACACTATACTGCCGTAGTACAGGTACTACACAAGCTACAGGGTTACGTTGTCGTAGTAAATTTGCTACGAAAGCTACGCTGTCGTAGCAATTGTGCTACTCAAGCTACACCGTTGCGTTGTTGTAATAGATCCACAACGGAAACTACGCAATCTTTGCTAAACGCTACTTGCACTAAACCGTAGATAATAATAATAATTATTAAACATAATACGATCATTGTACAATTAAAGCGAGTTAAACAGCTAAACACAATATTTAAATCAAAATGAATCCTAACATTTGCACGGAAACGACTTGAAGAAAAAGAGTGAAGATTAATATTCAAAACAACATAATATCTATTACACCAGCTTACGAATTCAAAGACCGCTTGAAAAGATCCCTATTCACTTGAAACAATTCATCTTTTAAGTGCAAAAAATCCGTTCCTTGTTCGAGTACGAAAGCAATCTAGCAAAAGCGTGTGAATGGGAGCAGGTGCTGATTCATACTTCTTTTTTTCTTTCGGCCTTTAAGGTATGTATTCAGACTCATTCATGTATGGGAAGCATTCTTAAGCGGAACACTTTCGTTGTTGTTTTCTAGTTGTGGTTTGTGGAAGATCGATTTAAGATTATTATTATCAATGAATTGTAAATGTATTTAGGCTTCTTTTTACTAGAACAGTTTTTTAAAAAAACAAAGTAGTCATAGGTTTTCTACACATAACCAAATCAAAATGTTTAACTAGACATTTTTTGTTTATCTCCCTCGCTGGTCCCGGGCTTACAATCCGTATGGAACCCGGGATCCAATTGCTAAGCGTCGGTTCCTGCGTTTAGTTCCTAAGTGAGAAAACAAAAAGTGTTATCTGTATTTCCCATTATGAATTGCTCAGAAGCAGCCTGGAGTTTAGAAGTTGGTGATGTAGCGATCCAGCCCTGTGTGGTATCTCTTTTCGGTCGTTTTGAGTTGCTGTACCATCGGATTATGAGAGTTAGTGAGGAGAGTGCAAATATATTTGCGCAAACAATTGTGCACTATAGATGTCCTGCTTACCTAATTAATCTCCGTTTTGATTGGCTACCATGAAAAATTGCTAAATGAGGCGTGTGATGCACATACAAAAAGTCTTCGCCAAGTATAGCATATTTCGCGCCGTTTACTGGCAGATAACACACGATCCATACCACCTACACTGTCTCTATGTATATCTTATAAATAATAATAAAACACTAAAAAAACCTTTATAGCAATTTCTCGTCACTTTTTGTCTGATAAGTTTTCTCTATTTCGTGTATTTAACAGTTTTCATTAAATAAACAACCTAAGACAAAAATCCCCGTCACAAAAATCTTACCGGGACCGTGATTTTTCAAAAGTAACTGCTATCCTTAAATTACTGTTTCATTTGATCTGTGCCTTAAATAAATTCTCGTAATCAGATCAATTCTTTGAATGATTACTAAAATTTTATCTCAGTACTAATTTCTGCCAGCGGCATCGCCAGCGTGGAACATATCACTCAGTGATAAAGTAGAATTATATTTGAGAAATATTTTTTTAAATCGGTCCAGTCGTTTTTTAGGGTTTCGTAACCAAAGAGTAAATCGGGACCTTATTACTAAGACTCCGCTGTCCGTCCGTCTGTCTGCCTGTCTGTCACCAGGTACAGCCTATCTCATGAACCGTAATAGTTAGACAGTTGAAACTTTTACAGAAGATCTATTTCTGTTGCCGCTATAACACCAAAAAGAGAATAAAATAAACATTTACAAACGGGATTTTTTGCCGTTTTTTGTTACGGACGGTAAAATCCTTTGTGCTAGAGTCCGACTCGCACTTGGCCGGCTTTTTTTAGTCTTTATTCATTACAAACAAAAATGTTTTTTTTTCTCTTTATAATATTAGTTTAAACAATACATTATTAGTTTGGAACTCTGTTTGTTTAAGCAACAAGATCGCATACGTCTAACGCGGTTACAGTGACGGAACTCCAGGGGATTTAAAATGCACTTTATTTGAGTCGCATTTACATAACTCTTTCATGAGTCACTTTATTTTTTACTAGTAAGCTCTCGGGTCTCTCATATTGCCTTACTTTGAGTTTATGAGCGTTTATATGTGTAACGCATTAAAATTAAAGTATTTATGTTTAAATTTTGAAATCGGAGCGCAATAAAGAATTTAAAAAAAAACTTGATATGAACTTAAAGGTACACAAACCTACTCAAATGAAGCTGCCAAGACCATGTGGATTGCTATAACTTTCTTGGCTACTGTAAAGGTCACATAGGTACCCATATTTTAGTCATTATGTGAAGACTCTAAATGAATACGTATAAGCCATAATGTGACATCCTATGGTTTGACCTCAGAATATTTGCATAGCCTCTTGTAAACAAATCTATCGCGAACCGACGCTCTATGATCGCACCGGCTACAAAATTCAATTACGTGGCAGACAAAATAAAAACGTCACAGGCACTAGCGTATCGTTGATTTGTTTCCAGTTTGCTGCTTCTCATTCTACCAACACACAACACACGGATTCGTCACCAGCAAAACAAGACCTCTGCCAACCTTAAGTCTCCACAAAAACTGCCTAAATAGCTAATGAATCAGAGGCCATGTTGCCTGGGCATATGAAAGGCCGAAACGCCTCGACATGAGATATGACACTTTTGTCCAGATTTCATGAAGTTTAATTAAACATCTCCGGTGGGATGATATTTCGTGATACAAGTTGATTGGTAGCATTTGATTGACTAGGGGAAATTACGTAACTTATTAATGTTTGTATAATTTAGAATATTTCTCGGTGTTTAAAACTTCAACATCCAACGATGCCTATGTCTAATAAATATTTTAAGTAAATTGGTAATTTCAAAGGGCATAGCTGCCTGGTAGTTTATTTTTTGACGTGACAACGTCTTATAAATTGGTTTGCCGGGTGACACTTCAAGAAACTGCGTTACGCTCCGCTCACGTTATGCGCTCACAATGAGAGCGAGTGAGAGGCACGCGTCCCTTCCACTCGGGCATGATTAGCCCGCCTAAGAGCGAGAGAGACAGACATAAAAAGTGAAAGGAAAGATTATTTCATCCTTCTTCCTACTATACGAATGAATATTCACATTAAAATTATTTTACCACTCAAAGTCGTTGTCACGTAAAACTTTCGCCCGTATACCGACTTTACAGGCAACCAATTTTTTTTAATTTAGAGATCATCATCATCATGATTTTAGCCATAAGATGTCCACTTCTGGACATAGATCTCCCCAAAGTATCCCAACAATGACCGGTCTTGTGCGTCTTGCATCTATCGGATTCCCGCAACCCTCACCAGGTCGTCGTTCCACCTTGTGGCACGCCTTCCAACGCTGCGCGGTCGCCACTTTACCTTTCGGCCCCATCGATCATCTATTCTGCGAGCAATGTGCCCTAGGCACTGCCACTTAAGTTTGGCGATTCTTCGGGCTATGTTGGTAACATTCAGAGATACTTCTTATATGGATTTTTAACAGATGAAGCGTGTATCGTGTTAAACTATAATGATAATCAGTAGGCGTAGCTTTGAGTTTACATAATAGGAATAAAAAATTAAAAATTAGAACTACAGAATGGATCATGTTAATCGTAGTTTAGAAACGAATGTAAAGAATGTTTTTTTTTTATTATAATAAATATAGCCCGATAACTCGCTTTAAAATATCCTCCAAATAAATCACACATTCAATTTTAATTTATAAAACTTATTAAGGAACTCGATGAAGGAGTTTCAACTTCACATGAAGTGTTCAACTAAAACAATCAAAAAAACATAATAGTCCACCAACTTATGTCAATAGCTTAACCTTGTACATATGATACGAAAATACTGTCTTTTAAACGCATCGTGAATTTTACAGTGGAACACGGCTGGTACGCTATTCTGCCATTGTGAAATATGTCATGAAAATAATGGCTGACAACTTTAGATATTGTCTCCTCCCGTTGGATAATGCTAGGAGATCAGCGCTGGAATTGATATCACAAGTGAAGGAATTTGTTTTGAACGTTACCGTGTAAACACCGTTAATGTATGAAAAATCATGTAAAAATATAAAGCCTCGGATACATTGAGAGTGATCTTTAGATAAGGATTATTGTATTCGAAATTAATATCGAGAATTTTTTTTTTGTTGATTGATTCGCGCGTAGATGGTAAGCGATGAATTAGTCGACAACAGAGCACTTACCTAGAACTTATTCACTTAGGTTATAGTTTACACCCTTTCAAGATTTATTACAATCTTACGCTGTTTGCAGTTATCCGGTAACATAAACCTACCACAGGTGGTAAATAAACTACTGCATACTAGTTGCCTGCGGCTTCGCCCGCTTGATAGTAGGCTTATCACTTATTGGCTATAAAATAGCCTACGATTTATTTTTGGATCTACCATACGGCCCCGACTTACCGAGTTGTAGGTCGCAAGTTCAAACCCAGTCAGGCGCATTACTTTGTGTAATTTATTTCATCACCACTGCTCTCAAAAAGATGAAGGAAAACCTCGTGAGGAAACCGGCATGTTCTAGGAGCAAAAAATTCGAACACATGTGACATTCATCAACCCGTACTTGGTCCGCGTGGTGGATTACGGCCCATTATTCCCTCTCCTAGAGACAAGGCCTAAGTCGCAGTGGGAACATTAAAAGTCTGATTATTATATGCTATAAATATACATATTTAACCAAATATACACAATAAATTTCATAAAATCAGTCTAGCTATTTCAGAGAATTTATTTGGATTAACAGAATTTCTTAGAAATAATAGATTATTTCTGTATTCTTTATTGATTTGGGGTTGGTTTTTCTTACGATAAATATTCACTATACTGACATTGGTTTTCTTATCCACTACTACTATCAATTCATGATTATAAAACGTTACTGTTTTATTATAATTATCTTTAAGTTTCATTTTGATATAATACTAATAGAAAAACCTTTTAATTTAGATTTACGTGCTTAAATTGCCTAAATTTTAAAACTCTTGCATTATACATTCAATCTGCGTACGTACCTATTTAGCACACAGCTTTAAAAGTCCTCATTTTCTTACACGACTTTCCACACTTCAACCTGTTTTCTTCGAAGAAAATTCAACTTAATTTTTCGTCGCAAGGTATCCTAACTTAATCTCACCTACAGTGCTTCAAGAGGAAATGAATTAATTCTATTTTACACAAGAGTGCTTTAAAATAAGGAGCCTTTCTTGCAGTAGGAGAAATATCCCGTGAAATTAACTTCAGGATTCAGTTCACACTGGACACCTCGCAGGTAGAATAGACAAATGGCCGGGAGGGCCACACTGTGTAGCAATGTTACTTTCATGAATGGAATTTGAACCGATAGTTTATATTTTATCGGGAAATTGTTGAGCAAGTTTTGATTCTTATCGTAAAAGTATTGTCTAGTGGATTGACTGGTGAGCAGAAGCAAACATATTTATCCCCCCCGATTTCTGATTTCGTTTAAAATTCGAGTATTCCTGTCAAAAACTGCCATTATAGACGTTCTTAACTCAAAAGTGTTTTAAGGGCATTTTATTTATTTATTTCTTATTGATATTCTTAACACCAGAGGAAATACTAGTAGATTACAGGGTCAAAAGTACGGCAAAAATGTACCAATGTCAAATATTTATTTGTAGTCGAAGTTTATTGGTCCACAACGAGTTTATTTATTATTTTAGTTTGCTACAAATTAAATCAGTCATGATCCATTAATTCTCTGCTACAGATAAATTTTAGGCACTAGCCAATGCTAGTACTCTACCAATTAGAGTGCAACTGCATTATTGACCCCTGAATGTACCTACATAAATTTAATTCTAAATAAATATTTGTTTGCAAAACTCCATATAAACGCAGCTAACAGTTCTAATAACGGCTACACATTTTATTAGGCGTTATTATCATCCATGATTTACACCGGTCGCCCGAAGCACCTAATTTTAGTGCGATAAAACCGATGACACATTAGCTAGATTACGCTAAACCTGACCTGGGGCTCCCGGGACCGCTATTAGTAGCCAGATCTTGTCCTAACCTAAGTGACAGTTCACGTGAATTCTTTACGTTGTCGTGGGGCGTTCATAAAAAAGACAATTTCCCTTATTGCCGCAATCTGTGGCACATGTGCCACGCGTTATGCCCCGCACACGGTTATGTCTGCACCCGCCCTCATAAACGACAAAGTAAAGCATAATTTATTGCGCATATTTAGGGTCAAACACATGACTCATAAATTGCTTTAGTATATTATTTGCGATAACTAGCCAGTAACTAATGGTAGTATATTACGGCGTGGTTGTGGTTGTTGTGTTTTAAACTCTAAAATATATTGTCGTATAAACAACGGTGCATATTCATATTTTCTGGCATATTATTTTGGCTTTCAAACAAAGTAAAACTGAACTATATGTAGCTACAAAAAAACAATTTTATTTTCTAGATATTGAATGTCAAGTTTTTCAAGAAACGATCAAGAAATGCAATGTCCATTTTTATTCAGTATCTTCGTTTCTAAGAAATAAAATGTTAAAAAGCGACGTTCCGCATCACGAAATGAATAAAGTGCTGAAAACCAAGATACACGTTTATTGATTCAAGTTTGCACTAACGACCAAGTTGCTACATGAAAAATGTAGGTATCGCTTTGAAAATACTGACTGAACTTTTGAAAGTCTGAAACATAGCTCTTCTTTTATTCATGCTCTGACATGTGGCGCTCTCCGTTGTGTACAGGCTTTCTTCCATAACAAAATAAATAACATTTACTTGGAGTTAGGTCCTTTGAGAGGCTGCCCTGTACTTATGTTTTATGAATGAGCTCTTATGCACTTACGTACAATATATATGTAGCCATTGGATACTATATTGAAGGAAATGAGAAAACGAAGAGTTACACTGTTTTCGACGTACTATATATACACAAAACAAAAATATATAACAAATCACATAGACACACGTACCAAAAGACTATATTCTCATACAGATTCTTAGAACATTTTAAGATCACCCCCACCACTGCTTCGTGTAGGCAGTTCCCTTTATCACGAAAAACTATCCGTCTCTGTCTCGCAAGGAAAAATTTCACGCGTTTTCTGACGTGCCGCATGGTTTTCATACCTTTACTGCATCGCTATATTGAGCTCTCCTGCACAGTTCAAACGATCCAATATTCCCTAACCAAATATCGCCACTGCATACCTTTTACACTCTCACTAAAGAGAGTTCCATTCGCTCACGACTTCAAAGGGTCATACATAACATTTTTACAATTTAAAGTAAAATCTGTGCCGTTACAATAAAGCTGACATTACTGTACATGGTTTTCAAGTTTAGAACCTTTTGTATCCGAAGTTTCAGTGCAAAACTTGTAATGTAGACAAGTGGGTACGTATAGGCTGTATCGAAACAAGCCTTCAGTCGCGGCGCGCACATGCTTGCGTGTAGTCGGACCCAAAGCCAACTCCTTGCGCGAAATGGCGGGAACTTTCCGATAAGTTTCGTATCGTAACACGCAGTCACATATCTTGGTTAATTGAGACAAACTATTAAAATAAATAGTGTTAACAAGTAAATTACTGAAGTTTTGTTATAGTAAAAATTGTGTTGGAAGATTTACCTGAAAAACCACTGAATCCTGTTGATACGAATTTGTGCAAGTATGCAAAAGTTTTGAATATGACGTTATAAGTAAACTATAGCTTACGATTTGCTTTTTTATTATTTTTTCTCTGTTTATTTGGTTCTAGTATTTACATGCTGATTCTTAATTTGTTATCTAATTTAACACATCCATAAAAAGATCTTGCTCCTTCCTACCTCGTATATGGTAGGCAAGAGGATTATGATAAGTTCTTTACAAATAAAAAACTCTCTTTTTCTTCGTGTAACATTTTCACAAGTTATTAGTACTTAATTTATTAAGAAAAAAGTTTTAAAAACTCAATCAAAAGTTTAAAAACCACTTAAAAATATATATTAAAATACAGAAAACCACAATAAAAAAAACCCGCAACAGACATTATTTAATGCTAAATATTTATTTATTTATATTCATGTATACTTTACTGTACACCAAGATTATAATAATTATTTACAAAAAAAAGAACCCCTTACAGTAAAAACACACAATTTACTTATCGCTTTCCGCGATATCTTCCAGGCAACCTGCTGCTTGCAAATAAACAGTTTTATAACCATAATAATTAGGATAAGTATAATCATAATTATAAAATTGCTCAAGAAGTACGTGGTTACTCGAGAACAACCGTAATCATTATAATTAAATGCCAGATAATTATGAAATTGCCTCCCCTCTAACCTAAATTCAATTAAATCCAGCGTTGTTCTAGAGGGAGGGCTTAACCAGAGCATTATTATGGGATAATTATACACTCGCTTTACATAATTATTATCAATATTTTCTCATTACTACAGGTGTGTTTGCTTTTGACGAGATTTTGCAGGTTTAATCCTGCGATAAAAGCAATTATAAATTCATTTTGTAGTTTAAAATATATTTACGAAATTATTTCGCTTCGCACGTATGTTGGTAGAAAATTATTCCAAGAAATCACAATTCCGGAGTAAAAAGTGTACTATGTGCTTATCTAGGACGTGGTCTATCCGTGTGTCAAAATCCATCCAAATCCGTTTAGCCGTTCGAGAAGAAGTAATAAACATATACACAAGCACAAAACACAAACTCACAAACTTTTCGTATATACAATTGTTTTTCTTTTTTTTTCTTTTCTCTTTTATTATAAGTTTATTAGTAAAAATATATACATTTTAAATCGGGTAATAATATTTTACTTTTTTAATATGTCACATAGTAGCTTAAATACACCTCTGTCACACTATTTTGTACCTACCTTTGGATTGTTTACGTTATTATTATCTTTTCTTTTGATTATGTATATAGCTCTTAGTTTAATTATTAAGAATTGAACATATTTGATTAAGCTCTAATCTTTTATATATTTTTTTTAAATATTCAGTTCTTGGTTCTCATAGGAGTGAAGACCAATAAATATTTAAGAATTATTCATGTACCGTCCCAGGAACTATTTATAATTTTACTCCAACAAATACAGAACGTTTTTTTTTTTTTTTTTTTTCGGTGGGAAAATCATCTTATGACATCCCCCGCCCTTGGGCGGGGCGGAAGATAGTGTCAGACTTTTACTGACTAAAAACCCACTCCTGTTCCTTCGTTGCCTTCGTCCCAAGACCCCGGGTTTCGCTTTCACACTACCCATGGCCCCAGTAGGCTTCGACCCTGCTGGGCCCCTACGATTTGCTGACATCTCCCTGAAACAAATACAGAACGTTAGATAATTTCAACTTATTCAACAATTGAATATTATTACAAAGGATATTGGCAATATAGCTCTTTCTATATATACAATTCACTGTGCACCACATGTATTATCCAAGAAAATTTAGAATAAAAGTGGTACTGGTGGGTAGATATCTGCCAGACTTCATAAAAACAAAAGAAAGAAAATTTAGTGACATTATGAATAAAGATCCACTACAACAATTTCATAATTTTACGTATACCAAGATAAAATATACAGCTAGGTAATGCTACTATGTTAAGCATTTAAGGTCTAGTACAAACCAAACAAATCTACAGTAGGCAACTAATCCAAGCCGTTAATCAGACGAAATCACAAAACGAGGCAGTCGTAAATTTAAACAAAATAGTGGCAGCGAAATTCCCCGTGGAAATAATATTCGGACAAATGAAAATTCCGACCGATGCATTCGGGATCGCGAACGCCGCTCGGAGGTTTTAATTCCCTTGACTGTTGCGAATCGGCGCATGTTTTTTCATTAAAACGCATTCAATACGACGACGACGTGGCTTTGAAAAAGCGGACCTTTTCAAAAAATATTTTCCTGACATTCCACTGTGCACTGCGCTCGTTTCATTCATGGCCTTTTTGTAAAGAATTAAAAAATCGACGCTTTTAATGTCTGCGTTGTAACAGGTACGTCGGTACGTGTAATCTAATAATGCAGTGGTGCCATTGATATTTAATCTTTCAGTTCCTTATGTTCTTTATCAACATTAACCAAGAGAAGTTTATAATACGACGCCATGGCTTTTTAAATTGTACCTTTCACCATATTAATTTTATAGGAAATATCTCCTAGAACTACCTATATATATGTCTTCTCGGAATTTGTAGATAACTTGAAGAATATCAAAGTTGCATAGCGTTGTACCTTTTTTAAACCGAAGGTTGACTGGTAGAGAATGCCTTGTTGTATTAAGTCCACCTATGTACTAATACTTACTGTACATGAAGTTTGAATAAATAAATAAATAATAACCTAATGTGACAAACGCATTGAAAATCACAGCCACTTGAAAATCTACTGACCTTTGATATTTTTCTTTACCCTAGACATACTCTTCAAATTTGTTCAATAATTTCCTATCGATTTCCCCTACCCTTTGCTACTTAATATCAATAACGTCGCACTACAGATACAAATATAATATTGAGTGGTCGCTCACAATTGGGCCTCATCAGAAAGCTTAAAGTCCCCCAAAGGACGATGGAAAGGGCTATGCTCGGAGATTCCTTGCGTGATCGCATCAGAAATAAAGATATTTGCAAGGCTCGGTTTTTATTTTTCGGTGGGTAAATCATCCAATGACATCCCCGCTCTTAGGCTCAGTCCGGACGGTTACCGGACGATCGGACGGCGAGCTACTCTTTACTCGCCGTCCGCAAGCCCGCACCTATGGGCCGGAAATCGGGATCGGGTACCCAATGGCTGGAGCGTGAGAGCCGCGCCCTCGTGCGTGCACGTACGGCCTCCTCCTTTGCTAACATGACTGCTTCGCAGAAGGAGGCGACCGCCTGCCACACCTCCTCACTTCAGACTATGGCCTGTACTAAGGCTTGGTGTGAGAGATCGTTGCTGCCGATCTCCCCCACGAGGACACGGCGGTGCTCTGCCCAAGCGGGGCACACCTCTACCGTGTGCTCAACCGTGCCCTGTGGATGGTCCACACAGTGGTGACACTCAGGCGATACTTCTGCACGGATCCAGTACATGTTTGGTGAGAACCTGCGTCATACGGAAGGTGTGGACGCCGTGAGGTCTTTCCTGCCACTTCTCAAAGAGGGGACTTTGCGCCATAATTATGGAGTGCCCAGCACTATGTTACAATAGCCGCTGTCGCCATTCCACCATGAGATCCCGCCGGAACTCTGTCCGCCATGCCACGACTTGTCGCGGCAGCGGAGTTTCGTCCCGACGTTGCATCTTCACGCGCAAATCATGCATGCAAGGCTTGGTAGCCTTGGTTCTCCTGCAAGTTTGGTGACAAACTTGAGTGCCAGTGGGTAGGGCACATTACACTCTACACTCTACTCTCACGCCCCTTGTGTATCAGACTTCAATTGACTAAAACCCACCTATGTCCTTCAGTTGCTTTTTGAGTTCTAGGACCATTGGTTTCCTTTTCAGAAATTCCCCAAGGCCCTAGTGGGCATCGATCCTGCTGGGCCCCTACGGTTTTGCTGACTGTGAAGCGCGTGGACTACTACGCGCTGTCGACTCGGGCCTGGTTTTTACCGAGCGGATGACGAGCTACCCATTGCTCGTCGTCCACAAACGCACGCCTCCGGTGGCCGGAAATCGCCCCAAAATTTCATAAAGAATTAGGAATATTCCTTTTCGACACGCAAAGTAGCATAGCAATATCCCGTTATACAACGTGATCCTTTTGATATCTCATAACTCTAGGGTATTTATGAGACCATTTCAAAGAATACACTGGCATAAATGTATTTCTTTTGGCTTTTTTGTTTACTAAAATTATTTTTAATTTTTCATCCTCCAACAATGGTTTTGATATTACCTTCTAACAAAACTGCCGATGACTGTAGACTGTCGATGTATGACTAATCATCATTCCAACCGAAAAACGTCCACTACTGGACATAGGAATCCCCCAAGTGTCCTCACCGCGAGCAGTCCTATGCGTCTTGCAACTAACGGATTCCTGCAACCCTCACCAGGTCATCGGTCCACCTAGTGAGCAAACTTAAGTGGTAGTGGGTACGGCTCACTCGCAGTACAGATGGTTGATGGGGTCGAAAGGTTAGGAAACCAAAAGGAAAGGAAGACACAGTGTTGGCTGGCCACCCACAAGGTGATCAATCATTCAAATTAACACTGGAAGGGCCAAAACTATCAAATTTACGGTTTAGCGAAAATACCTAATTCCAATCAATATCTTTATACCAGTTTTTTATATTACTCTGATATTTCATGATTTTTCCTGAATTGTGATTTCAAAATTTTAGTTATGAAATTAGTTGTGTTTTTATTATTCTTGTTTCATTGTAAATATGGTAATAAATAAAACATTAAATTCTTCAATTCAGAGTTTTTTTAAAAATGGAAAGCGTCTTGAAATTGAATTTTACTACTAACATTTTTGAATTAACGGAGCTGGCTGTCATTAAAAGCTTTGTAAATGAAACGTTGTCATATTTCACGTAAGAGTGTTTAAAACAAATAATCGTGACTGTGTAGAATTATATATATAAGAAAAAAAAAATGATATGGGAGTTGATTCTTTGACATGGTCTCATAAATGCCCTATAGTTATGGGATTTCGAAAAAAATACGTTGTACAACTAGATCCAGTAAAACTTAGATAAAATCATTACAAATCCAATATCTTAATTCAGTGACGTAAACGTAACGCTAACAAAAATACACCTTCCAAAAGTTTATCAACTGCTAATTACAGTCCTTTCTTAGCTGTCATTCGGACCACGCTGAAGTGGCCGTGTTGTGGTCTCAATGACACCCTCACCTCTCCATTACTGCGCCTTGGAGCAGGGTTAACGACTCGTTCGCGTGATGCCACACAACTTTATGCTTATTTATACGATGAGGCGAACAAACTCGACGCTCGACATTCAACCGTTACAACATGGCCGGCGACATATCAAATCTCCATTATCAGCGGCCGCCGGAACAAACGATGGCCTTGCCGAATTTTTTAAAAGTTGGCTTTGGTTTCATATTCTTTCGCTGAGTATCAGAAGTTTTAAGGAAATAGAGTAGCTATATTATATGCTTATAAAAAAAGTTCTAATCTATTAACCGCTTTCATTCCAAATTAAATGCAAAACAATTGTTGTAATTAGCTGTTCAAATGCATTTATACAATCAATGCGCGTTTGACCATTTGTCACATAACTTTTGTGATGGGTCGTTCCAGAAACTAAAGCTATTCGGATCTCACCTATTGGGTTAGACTTTTGATTAAATCTTCCTTATTTCATAATTATGAGAATAAATATTTCAACAAATACTAGTTCCTACTCCATATTACGAGTATTATCATGAATCTACAAGCGGACGGCTCATTGTGACAAAGCTTGTAAGCAAGGGGACATTTACGAGCGAATAATCATGCTCGTAAATGTCCCTTGCGGTAGACAGACGACTGAAGAAAACGCTTTTCCTTTTTTCGTACTTTTCCTTTTTTTAGGGTTCCGTACCTCAAAAGGAAAAAACGGAACCCTACTTTGATATCCGTCCGTCTGTCTGTCTGTCAAGACCCATTATCTCGGTAACGCGTTGAGGTATCGAGTTGAAATTAAAACCATATCCGTCGAGCGGTCCCATGAAGCTGTGAAAAAAAAATTCTAAGTTAACAGATAAAAAAGATACGGGGATTTATGTCTCAAAAGCCGTATATTTCGACACTCTCTAGGGAATCAAAAGTCATAGGATACTTCCCGTGGACCTAGAATCCTGAAGTTTTGCATAAAGCAAGCTCTTATAGCACAAGTATAGGAACAAATCTGAAAAGTGTAAATTTGAAGTTACGTCTCAAAAAAAAAAATTCGGGTATTGAACTGCTTACATAGGTAAATTTGTACGGAACCCTCAGGGCGCGAGTCTGACTCGCACTTGCCCAGTTTTTTTTTCAGTAGAAAATCATTAAATAACTTCCCCCGAGTGGAGCGAGAGGGAGTGTCAGCTTTTTCCTGACTAGAACTCACCTGTGTTCCTTTAGTTGCGCTTTACGTTCCGCCGCAGTAATTCTATCGTACAATCTCGCAACCGTGACAGGTCTTTGAGGGTCCCGTCAATGTTGCTAAAAGCGAAGCGCGCGTGAAACACAACACGCCGTCAACCCGGGTTCGGTCGTCACCGGATAGTGAGCTACCCATTGCTTGCCGTTGTAAGCCCGTACTTACGCTGACCAAGAATTACCCTGCGACTTCCGAAGCCCGGGGAGTCGCCTCTAGTTAATAGTCAACCCGTTTCTAGTCATAATTATTATCTTTACCAAGCCTGTCCATTCGTCCGTCTTTTACCTTTTCCTACCTTTAAGCCCAAACTTGTACTTAAAAGTTTCCTCTATTTATTTATTTAGTTATTTACAAGCACTTGTACAACGTTACGGAGGATGACCAAGGCGTTGTACAACAGAAATTTACAAACTAAAAAAAATAATTAATAATGCAATAATAATAACCTAATAGCAAATACATTGAAGAAAAAAAACTAACATATAGTTTAGAAATAAAAAGAAAATACATATACGTAATGTATATTAGATACACTAAAATAATATATCCAACAAAACAAATTATTTTTCATCCATCTTCTCACAAAACCTTAGACATTCACGACACATATCTATCTATCTCCTAGCAAACAAGTCACACTCACTATGTTACCATCTTCCTGCTATATACATTTACACTTGTTGTATTATTATATAAATTATAGTTCGGTAAACTAACTGATGTTATACATTTCTGTTACATTCTCGTACAGCCAGGGCTTATTAATAAGCCATATTTCACAATAAATAACAGGTTGGTGACAGTTTTACGATTGCATTAAAGAAGTGTTTCGAGTTACATGTACACATTATAGGGTGTTCATTGTGGGGTACGGTATTGTTTGAAAGAGTTGCCATAACCTTGGAACGCAAAGGGCCACGGAAGGAACAGGGGCGGGATTTAGTTAGTAAGTCTGACACTCCTTCTCGCTCCACCCAAAACCAAAAGAATGATATTAAGATGAAAAAAAAACGCGTAAGTGCGAGTCGGATTCGCGCACTGAGGGTTCCAAACAAACTCACGTTTTCATAGGGAAACAGTTTGATTCCCAAATTAAGTTACGAAGATTTTTCTGAATCACATTTTTTTTTTGTGACGTAACTACAAATTTACGGTTTTCAGATTTTTTCCTATACTTGTGCTTGTGGTATGAAACCTTGCTTCATACTTAATTTCAGGAATCTAGGTCGACGGGAAGTACCCTTCCTTCTTTCTTGATTCCCTTGAGAGTATCGAAATATATTTTTTTTGCGCCAAAAACGGCCGTTTTTTTTTTTTTTCGTTAACTATGAAGTTTGTTTTTTTCACAGCTTCAAGGGACCGCAGACTTGAGTATATGGTTTTAATTTCAACTCGATACGTTCACGCGTTCCCGAGATAAAGGGTCTTGACAGACAGACAGACAGCCGGACAACAAAGTGATATAAGGGTTTCGTATTTTTCTTTTGAGGTACGGATCCCTAAAAAGGATGTTAATTGTGCAGTTAAATAAAAGGAGTATACCCATTCAGAATTTTTTATAGATCTGGAATACATCAACATCAAGTTTTTAATTAAAAGGCAAATGAAAAAGACATAATTAATTTTTAAATGACGGTTTCCTTCAGACTACAATAAAAAACTACTGTACCTAATTTGATTTTCACTTTTAACACTGATCGACCAGCTAGCTGTACAAAAAGAGTAGAGTGACCTCATAACGGCAGTGGGTCGTTTCGCACAATTTCCAAATGTTTGCCCGCTGAGGCAAATGGGACATTGCGGTGCGCGTTGGTACACGATGGACAGGCAATCTGCCACTGTGCTACTTATCTTGTATTTTCGGAACTGGACTCGTAATTACGTACTACTTTTGGGGTCTGGCTAATTAAGTGAACAGAAAAACTGGGCAGAGTAATGAAAACTCGTCCATCTACCTAGGCTTTACCCAAACTTTTTACGGTGGAGTCGGCTGTCGGCCTAATCGGATGCAACAAAATACTGGTATTTTACATGGAGAGACACTATCTTAACTTTTTTTGATCTGATAATCATGAAATGACTTCTCCTGCTCTAGGGTGGAGCGATAGGGTGTGTCAAACTTTTACTGACTAAAACCCACCTATTAACTTTCATTTGCCCTTTACGTTCTAGGGCCACAGTAACTCCTCTTTTAAATGTTCTCGCAGTCCTAGCAGGCATCGGCCCTATTTGGCACCTTCAGTTTCTTTGAGGACACTACGCACCGTGGACTTGGGCTTGGTTCTTACCAAATGGTCGGACGGCAAGCAAACTATTGCTCGTCGTCCGCAAGCCCCCGCCTACGGTGGCTGGAAATTGCTCTGCAACGATGCAGTGTCGTACTTCGCAGAAATAGGTGACCTTGTGGGGCTTACCATATGTTCCCTCTCACTCGGGACTATGGGTTGAACCTAGGCAAGATGCAAGAGGTCATCGCCGCTGATTGTTTCCACGAGGGCACGACGGTGCTCCGCCCAAGCGCGGCAAACTTCCACTGTGTCCGCCACGCGATTCACACAATAGTTACACCTGGCCTTTTTTCCGCCTGAATTCGAAAACAAAACCTCCCAAACTGGCCATGTCCGGTGAGGACATGACCACAGATTCTTCACACAAAGTGAAGAATCTGTGGTGCCTCTCTAGCCACTCCTCAAATAGAGGACTTACCACCACGATTGTGACATGCCCAGACTAGCTTACCCGGCGTTTAAACGAAAACTATTTAGTAAAAGACAGCTTTTACAGGATCACACAAAGTTCTTTTCCCTTTAAATATATAGCCATATGATTTTTGTTTCTGACTTATTGCCCCAACTGACTTTCTATACATTAATAACAATAAGATACACATATTATTAAAATTTCCTAAGATTTTTTATGTATTTTCGGCATTATTTTAAATTATCCTATCCTATAAATCCACACAGTCACATGTAAGAGCTCATACACACGAGCTGTCACCAACGGCAGAGGTAATTGCAGCCGTCGACCTAGAGTGACACAAACGACGGCTGCCGCTGATTTTTAAAGTTGGAATATCGATGGCCACCGTCGATGCGTTAATAGCGCCGCCAACGTGTCGACGGCTATCGCCTCCCCGTGTCGACGGCTATCGCCTCCCCTTGTCGACGACTGCAGTTACCTCTGCCACGCTTGGCAACACGCTTGTGTCTATGAGCAGTAGGTATACTGCGCATGTCAATTAAAGAAAACATAAAACCAAAAACTTTAAACAAGTAATCATGTTCTTTTGTTTCAGGTGCAACCATGAAACCGAGTAAAAAAGAACGCACAAAGTTATCCCACTGAGGGCCATTCAACGTTTTATTTCTACCATGAAAAAGTTAAAGAAGGAAGAATATTCCAGCGGTGAAATGTAAAGAAATTCCAATGCCGGGTCTGAAAGAGAACGTGTCATAGACAATGCACAGCCTCCTTGGAGCGGCTGTAGTGTCGGCATTACTGCAGATACTGCTCTCCTACACCGGTAAATATAAAAAACAGATTAGTATTTTGAATAAAAAAGCTCTGCACTTACCAACAAAACATACAATTACATACTTTGATGCCGAATAACTGAGTCAACTTACTCTGGATGGCCGTACCACCTATTAAATGGGTACACCGTTTTTCTAGAAAATTACGTGTTAAATGTTTTCGTCATTACAACAAGTACCACCAAAAAGAAAATAAGCTTTAGGTCAAAAAAAACAAAGTGCAGGTTAGTAATTAGTGTTTTTTATCGTAGCTTCGTCCCCTTGCGGTTAAGCAGCAAGTAAAATATTTCGCCATAAAATAAAAGAAAAACAGACTTTATGTGTCTGAAAATAAAATACCTTTCTGTACTTTCGGCTTTATGGATATAACAGGAGAGCTACACTTAATATTATTATATGGTAATCTCGTTTGAAATTGAAACTCTAACTTTAGAGCAAACTTGGGGATTACTTCTCTAGTTGAGGGTATCGCTATTGCGAGTTTTCAACAAATCCAGAGTAATATGTAGAAGTGTGCTGTGTGGGAATGGAATTAACTGGCGTCATACTCGTCTTTATAGTTGACACTAGTTGTCGAAATAATGTTATTCTTTTCGCGGGGTGAGCATTAGCCAGCGCCGGCGGCAGTCGCCGGCGTCCCGAAGACGGGCCGGACCGGGCCGGAAGCAGCTGTGTCGTTCGCGTGCTGTTTGCCAATTTATCACTAAGCTGATTATATATAGGATCGTCCTTGTGACGTGCTTTACGACCTTGTTTGCTCTCCTCCCATTGTATCGCACTCCCTTATTTACACACCTTTTAAGCCAAGACAAAAATTGGCAGAGAATTTCTCGTGTCAACATCCGTTGTCACCTTTTGTTCTAACACATGTGTGTTTTTGTTATTACTGTTTACGTTTTCTTGGTGATGTTGTTACCTGAAATGTTGTTTTGAAATTTTATAGTTACTGCGAAGCTTTTATTTTAGGGTGAAAGAAGCAACCACGTATCCTTGCCTACTTAAACATTCAACGACTTAAAAAGTCTGTACCCTTTTCTACCACAGGATTCCCTTAAAGTCTTAAATAATTTATTCACTTCACAATAAAAGTTAAATAAGTAAGAATAAATGGAAGCTAATCCTTAAGTCTTGAATACAATTAATTTCGAAGTTAATAACACTTCAGCAGTTATCCAACAGTGCCAAACTTTGGCTCACATAGTCAAACAGTCGTAAAGTCCTAAACTTGAAGTGCTAGAAACTTCACATGTATCTTCTAAACATGATATGCGGACATGGATCATAACGTCATAAATGCTGGAAATACGTATTGTAACAGTTTTTAACATATATTGTCATTATTTTTTATTTATTTTTATTTAGGTATACCTAAACAAAATCTAGACTCAAACGAGTGAATATTGGTCAGACCTATCTGTGATTACCTTACCATATAAGAATACTAGACTTAAAAGAAAGTTTTTTTTACAAAAAGAAACCGACCTATTACGGGGAAATTAAAGTTATTGTGCATTTTTTATAATATTTATAGTTCCGTACCTTATTTGGCAAAACGGAACCCTTATAGGGTCAATTCGTAGTTTGTCTTTTCTTCTGTATGCCTGTCTGTCTGACAAAAGCTTTTCAGGAACGGGTACAATTAATATAAAATACTCAAGTCTGCTACCCCAAGCAGTAGTGAAAAGTTCAAACTTCTTAGTCAACGCAATCTAAAGATTAGGCCAAACGGCCTATCCTTTAGGTGCACCGTTTAGGTGCATATTTTGACACTCGCTATGCAAACAAAACTAACTATGGGTACTTTCGTTGACCTAGAATCCTGAAATTTGGCATGAAACAAGCTCTCGTTGCACAAGTATAGGAATAAATCAGAAAACTGTGAATTTGTAGTCACAGTCACAAAAAAAAAACATTTTTGCGATTCGGAAAAATCTTCCAGCCTCGATTCGGAATTTGTAGTAGAGATTTCTGTAAAACACTTTTTTATTTTTGAGAATTTAGTGGTCACACAGCTAAAACTAAAAAGTGAGCTGTTTATTTAGTAATATACTTATAGCCGCTTAATTTACCTATTCGGCAAATCAAATATAAGTATTGGGATTACCACGGAGTTAATAATCTTGCTCTATACTCTTAGCTTCCACTTGACATTTATGTATTTATTACCCACTTCTCCGCAAGTTTAGTGATGAACTTTTATGACAATCACTTGTAAAGAGAATATACATTAGAGATTGACGAAAAACTCTTCAAATAATTTTAAATATCATCTTAGAGATTTTCAAACGAATCCTTCCTCTTGTCTTAGATCTGCCATTTTTCTTGAACCAAGTTATAAAAATAAAACCGTTTAAGAATAAAATGCATAAAAGTAAACAAGAGTACAAAAGGCGAGCCACAAATTGTGTTTTCAGTGCTAGGTCTGAGCGCAGGTGGTGCCCGACTTCAGCTTCGGCAGACCGCAGCCAAATCCGCATGTGACTTTAATTTAACTTTGCTTCACTGAATATTGTCCTTACATTGAAATTTGAATTATGAGTTAGAGCTAACGTGATGCTTAATGAAACTCTAAGTTTTTGCTTAATCTCGTTCAAGTTGGACTAGTAAAATGTATTGATTAACGTTATGTTGGAATTTGATGATGAATTATGATTAGGGCAATGTCTTTTGATCTAAGATATTTTTTTTTATCAGTTTAACTAAGATTTTTGTTAAGTGAGTTTTTATCGTACTTACTTATAAAAAAAACGGGCAAGTGCGAGTCGGACTTGCGCACTGGGGGTTCCGTACAAACTTACATATGAAAACACTTCAATTCCCGAATTGAGTTACGGAGATTTTCCGAATCGCAAAAATGTTTTTTGCGACGTAACTACAAATTCACAGTTTTAAGATTTTTCCCTATACTTATCCTATAAGACCTTGCTTCATGCTATGAATTTTGATTTCCTTAAGAGTGTCGACATATACGTTTTTTGCGACATAAATGGCTGTATCTTTTTTCCGTTTATTCAGAAGTTAGATTTTTTCACAGCTTCAAGAGACCGCAGACCTGAGTATATGGTGGAGCACACGGTAGAGATGTGCCCCACTTGGGCAGAGCACCGCCGTGTCCTCGTGAGGGCGATCGGCGGCAGCGATCTCTCGCGCCGGGCCTTGGTACAGGCCATGGTCCGGAGCGAAGAGGAGTGGCAGGCGGTCGCCTCCTTCTGGGAAGCAGTAATGCTAGCAAAGGAGGCGGCCGATCGCGTGAGGCAACGGCAACGGTCCTCACGCCCCAACCGCCGCCGGGATTCCGATCCCGATTTCCGGCCACCGTAGGCGCGGGCTTGCGGACGGCGAGCAATGGGTGGCTCGCCGTCCGATCGTCCGGTAACCGTCTGGACCGAGCCCAAGTCGTCGACGGCGCGTAGTGTTCCACGCGCGCCTCAAGGAGATGTCAGCAACCGTAGGGGCCCAACAGGGTCGAAGCCTACTGGGGCCATGGGTGATGCGAAAGTGACCCCCGGGGCCCTGGAAAAAAAATGGCAAAGAAGGAACAGGAGTGGGTTTTTAGTTAGTAAAAGTCTGACACTACCTCCCGCTCCGCCCAAGGGCGAGGGTTGTCATTAGATGATTTTCCCACCCGAAAAAAATAAAAAATAAAAAAAGACCTGAGTATATGCTTTTAATTTCAACTGGATACCTCCACGTTTTCTCGAGATGAAGGGTCTTGACAGACACATGGACAACAAAGTGATCCTATAAGGGTTTAGTTTTTTGCCTTTTGAGGTTCGGAAACCCAAAAAACTGGGCATGTGCGAGTCGGACTCGCGCACTGAGGGTTCCCTACAAACTCACCTATATAAATATTTCAATCACAAAATAAGTAATAGCACAAGTACAGGAATTTCACTCATCGAAAGAAGATATGTTAATATAAACCTACTAACAATGTTCCTAATGTCCATAATACTTTGCTCGGCACGGACGTGACCTTCATTACATTTTCCTATCGAGTTGCGCTCGTAACGAATCAAAATGCACCTTAAGTCCGCATATCGAGAGTCCCTTTTATTATGCCTGTTATGCACCTTTGAACAGGCTGCTCTTGCTATAAGGGTTAGGAGTTGTGTATTTTTGAAAAATGTGAAATAGGTACCTTCGTTTTATAACAAAAAAAATATATATTCCGATTTTCTAAAATGTTAATTATGGTAGATAGGTACCTAATTGATTTGTACCTTTGTACTTACATCCATACTTTAAAATGAATTAAAAATTAAAAAAAGTCATCTTGAATGAAATAAAATGAAGTGGATATAACTTTCTTGGTTTTATGTGTGAGTTAGCTTTGACTTCATATGTAATTTTTACAAGATTATTTAATATTCATAATAATTAACATTTTGTAAGATGCATAAAATTAATTTAATTATTATTCAAAGGACCGTAGACCTGAGTATATCGTAATTTTAACTCGATATCTCCACGCGTTCCTGAGATAAAGGGTCTTGACAGACAGACAGACAGACAGACAGACAGACGGACGGAAGGACAACAAAGTGATCCTATAAGGGTTCCGTTTTTTCCTTTTGAGGTATGAGGAACCGTAAAAATACAACTTAATATCAACTTAATGACGAATATCTGTTTATATTTGGTGAACAGTAAAGTAAATAAATATGACGTCATATTTGCCTCACATTTTAAAATTTTTCAAACAAACCTTAAAGAATAGATAAAGAAAAATATCATAAACTAAACATATGAAAATGTTCAGACATAGTAGTAAGGAATTTGCATAGGTAGACGTTATACCGCATACGGTGCAGCCCGCGATACCGCTTGCATACGTAACACGGTTCATACCGCGAATACTGTTGCGAACGCCACGCACCATAAGTCATTATACTAGTATTATCTCCATAACACTCGAAATGGAGATTCTCATTCCAATTAATGTCAATCTGAGCCCTAATATTCATGGAACAAAGGACTTCTATAAGCTACGTGGTTTACGTAGATTATAGAAGTCTGTAATTATTATATTACATTATTAGCTTCTGCCAGCGCTTTCTCCCGCGTCATAGTCGGTTTCTTCATACAAACATTGAATCCCCGTTTCATCCCCTTAGGGGGTGAATTTCGGAAAATCCGATCTTAGCGGATGTCTACACCCTATAAGGAACCTACCTGCCAAATTTTAAGTTTGTAGGTGTTATAGTTTCTGAGATTTCGTGATTAATCAGTAAGTGGTATTTCGTGATTATTATATCTAGCCTGTACTGTCCCACGGCTGGGCAAAGGCCACCCTTCATTTCTTCCATAGTTCTCGGCTTTAAGCCACTTCTTGCTAATATCTACGTCGTCCCGCCATCTCCTTCGTGGTCTTCCGCGACCCCGTCGTGCATTTCAGGGCAACAGTTTTGTAAAACGGGCCCACCGCTCGATCGGCATGCGGTAGATATGTCCAGCCTAGCCCCGCCTTCTGAGCCACGTCAACGATTTGTGTTTTGGAGCGCAGTATAGTGTTCCGATCGCGTTCCGTTAGTTCAGCACCTAGTATACTGCGCTCCATAGCACGTTGGCATATTTTACGTTTGGTCTATATAAATATAGGAAAATTATGAAAAGCAGTAAGTAATAAGATAGATAGATAGATATATTCTTTATTGTACATCAATAATAAAATTACAATAGGAACTTAAAAAAAAAGGTAGTGATAAACTAGCTGCATAAACTTGAATGAAAGAGGAATTAAATTAAGATATTAAACTTGAAACACGTATGCCGTACGAAATTCACGTGGACAGAAGTTTTGTCGCATAGTGATTTTGCGAGAATTTAGAGTTAAATGGTTTATGGAAGACTAGTTTTTGCCAGCGGCTACGCCTGCGCGAAAGTCTATAGTACCACCAGGACAAAAAGTATTCTAAAACATAGGATATTTTTTGTAAATATCTGGGCTATGCTTGATGAGTGTAACAAATATTATCAAAATCCCAATATTAAAAAATATTCACAAAACAAATATTAACAAATATTCATTAACAGACATTCAAGGATCTGAACAGCTAGCCACCGTAGGCACGAGTTTGCGGACGACGAGTAATGGGTACCGAGTTGCCGATGGGGCGTAGTGTTCCACACGCGCCTCAAAGAAATATCAGCCATAGGAAAACTTCTTAAAAGGAAACTCGTGGTCCTAGAATGCAAAAGGCAACTGAAGGAACATAGAAGTGGATTTAGCCAGTAAAGGTCTGACATACCCTCTTGCCCCACACTGGAGCGGGAGTAGTCATTAGATGAATTTCCACCAAAAAAAAAAGCTAAAGCTATTCAAATAATAGCTAAGATCAGTGGAGAGAGGAATTTAAGTTTAAACTCATCCAAAAAAATCATATAGGTACTTCGGATTTTATTATTTACTTGATCATGATCACAAGTTCTAGCAAATCAAACTATTTTTCATTCCACCTAGTAAACTGCGATCTACTCACGTGGACTACACTAAAAGCTTTTGACCACTGTCCACTACTCCCACGGGAGTGCAGTGACTATTCCTAGACCAGGAGTGAACGATTAAATATAGACTGCATAGAGATTAGTCATACAAATGAATGAGCTTTTCATGTGTTGTCAACTATTTCTAAATTGTTACTCGGCCAACCATAACAGTGGATTATTGGGCTTTCAATTTGACAATTCGTCAGGAATTCATTGTGTTGTTTACGTTGTAATTAGGATAAATTTTTGAAACATACGCAATTAATTATTTAAAATAATTGCGATGATCACAGTCATGCATAGCTATGCGTGTATCATTAATTGTTTTTCTTTTACATGACGGATAATTATGGCTTTTACAGGGAATATTATTCGGTATCTGTGGCTAAAAACATGACCCCCATTATACTTACCGGTGCCCTAATCGCTTGCCTGTCGGCATAATATAAACTTTAGGCACCCACATACAGGTGCAACGCGACATTCCGACAACAATATCATCTAGCTTTTGCCCGCGGCTTCGCTCGCATACTTACACAAAATATAGGCTATATTTAAAAAAAAATTTGTTTGCAATTTTAGAACAATTACTATGAAAACGTCTCATTGAACCATTGTCTGTGTAGCCTTACAACGGCAACTGCTAAGTTCACAAGTCAAGAAAAAATATATTTTTAGAACGGGCTTTTTTTTGAGAAAGAAAAATGTAATGACTTCTTCCTGAAGAATGATAATAGAGCGTGTGTGCGAACTTTTCCTGACTAAAACCACACCTGTGTCCTTCAGTTGCCCTTTGTGTTCTAGGACCACGGGTTTCCTTTTCAGAAAATTCTCGCTGCCTTGGTGAGCATCGACCCTGCTGGGCCCCTACGGTTTTTTGACATCTCTTTAAGGAATGCGTGAAATGCTACGCACTATCGACGACTTGGGCTTGGTCTGGGTAATAACCCGACGGCCAGACGACGAGCTTCTCATTGTTCGTCGTCCACAAGCCCGCGCCTAACGTAGCTGATAGTCCTGGTCTGGATCATGGTGGCTGGAGCGTAAGGATTTCCGTTCCCTCACCCATGCGGCCGTCTTCTTTGCCGGCATTACGGCTTTACAGAGTGATGTTGATTTGGCCCCGCTCAAGCGATGCATACCTCTACCGTATGCTCTACCATGTCCTCCGTGCGGTCAACCCAATGGTGGCACTAGAGCGTATCTTCTGCCTGAATCAGGTGCAGGAACCTCCCGAATTTACCATGTCCGGCTAGGACCTGCGTCCCGTGGAAAGTGAGGACGCCATCACGCCTCTCCAGCCACTCCAGCCACTCTTCAAAGAGGGATAATTATGGCGTGCCTATTTAGAACTGGCTTTGTTTTCCCAGGCAGACATATAGCCCAAGCAACAAAAAAGGGGTTTATAATTATCGTGGTCCCACAATTTTTTAGGACTATAACGGAATAATAAGCTCTTATAACAACGGAAAATAGCCCAATTTATAGGCGTATTCTTTTTTCTAACACACCCTTGGTGGACTTGGTGACCACTTCAACCAATAGTTGGACTACGTAGAACTAGTTTGCATTAAAACCATGGCATCACCATATTATTAGGAATACAAAATGTAATGTCCACGAGACCATTAAAATCAATTGTACTCACGGGACTTCACTGAAACAAATCGGAGAGTAATTATGTTACACGGAACGCTTATAAACGTGTTAGGATTGTAATAACTTTCAACAGTTCCTCAATAGAACCAAATACACTTACTCTTGGAATAAGCCGTTATAGAACTAATTTATTTATAATGGATCCACGTTGTGACTTTATAAACCCTTATAAGTACAAGTAACCAAACCAAATGGTTACCAGTATATTTAGTTCTGTTTGATACTCTTATAAGGATACCTTACTTATAATGAATGTATAATGATTCTTGTAAACAATCACAAGTATAGCTTACCAGAGTAGGTATTCTCAAGCGTGGTTACACTTTTACAATCCTTTAAAGGATGTCTTAGCTTAAACTGTGCTGTTAAATTAATTCTATAGACGATAATAAGTTAACGCATAAGAAAATATGTACTACAAGGCCAAAAAGACTCTGTGTATGCTATTGTAAGCTTGGTAGCAAATTCTAGACCCACTAAGAGATCTTTGTTAGTCCTGCAGGCCTATAAAGCGTACACTATATAATATATATTAATATTTGCTGAGTTAAACTAGCAACACGCGGGCAAAGCCACTGGAAAAACCAGTGGTTTTGCCCGCGTGAATGTAGGTTTCTCCATACAAATTAAGGACCCCTATTTCATCCCCTTATAGGGTGAGTTTTCGAAATTCCTCTCTCAGTATTTGCCTACATTATAAAGGAAGACCTTGTGCAAAATTTCACGTTCCCAAAGCCAGTAGTTTCAGCTGTGCGTTGCTATATCAGCCAATCAGTTTCTCCTTTTATTATATATTAAAAGAGAGAGAAACTGAACATTTAATTATTTCATGTAAAGAATCTATGTACAAAATTTCATAACTGTATAATGGAAAATCACAAAATTATAAGCTTGCTATGTTAGCTGGTTGTCCGCACAAATACATGGTTACCGGGTCATCCGGGCGATTGAGGAGTTGTTTTGCTATGACCTGCCGTGACCTGTGTTGTAAAAATATTTGTTTATTTATTTGTGTTTTTTAAATATTTTTGAGAAAAAAATATAACATGATGTAAAAAATATTAGAATCGATTCAATTCTTGATTCTGAACAAACTATATTCAGGTTTTACATGTAAATAATACTTATTGTAGATATAAAGTTTTTACCAAGTAAACTTCATTTATTTACATAGTAAAAATTCCCCTTTCCCATAAATGAACGAGAGCTGCATTATTTAAAGCTCAACAGATCACATCGCAATTTCACACCCGTTCCGCAGTGCGATTAATTGAGTAAAGGATCAAACCGGACTGGACCAGACGTCCCGGCAATGAATTCGGTGGCTCGGTGTGCAAGGACCTTAAAAGACCGGTCCGAAAGTAAAAATATCTACTTGATATAAATTCCATGAAAATTCTACTTGCATTTATGTTAGCCATTTAATTATTTTTTTACTTCCGTTACATAATTATTGTACAGTATTCTAATAGAACATAAAGTTTTAAATAGATAAAAAAAAGTTATTTTCTGAAGCCTAATCCTCGTTAATGGTTATGTCGATAGATTTTTATATACATAAAAAAAAATTATTATAAATTCATTATCAACATATGATTTTTTCCTCTACTAATATTTTTACCGTATACAAATATTTAACAAGTTATTTTTCGCTCATATTGTCTCTTTAAAAACAGTTTTAATAAAGAAAAATTACTGGTTAGATGTTCTTGTTTGCTTGTGCTACGCATGTGGCTCGAGCAGTGAGTTGTCAGGGAAATATAAAGTGATTTGTGTGAACAAAGTCATTAATGTTGAAATAGCCTTCTAACTTATGGTACAAGTACCAATTTTGCTACGTTATCCAGCCGGTATAGCTAGCTACCTGATTATCAGAAGTCACTGAATAGTCTCTATGGCACGGGTGACCAACTTAGCGATCGCTATCGACCGTTCGGTGTCCAGCCCCCTAGCCAAGTTACAAGCGTTTTGTTTCGATTCTCTTTTCGTCAATCGCCTCGAGTAGGACACTTCTCCGATTCCTTTATTCTGACGTCATCTCAACGCTCAGTCACGTGGTCAGAAAAAAAGAATAGGAGGCGTGGCCGTCTCGAGGAAATCAATGAAAAAAGAAACGATACGAAACGAAACAGTTGTAACTTGGCTAGGGGGGCTGTCTTTTTTGGCGTATTACGTTTAGGCCAAGAGGACTATGGCAGATAGTTAGCTATTCGACCTAAGAAGTAACGGGCGACAATATAATAGAATGGAATACATTTTATTACCTTGTCGCCCCGAAACTTCTTATTTGTCAAAAGAAAATCGAATACTGTTCGAAGCCTGTTGCTCATATTGAGCTCGTTTCGCTCATTTTCGTTCAGCATAATTGGCCCTTTTTTTTACAATATGTCTTATGAAAGTTTATCATATAAAACCTATTCAAAGCGTTGTGTTAATATTTTTGTTACATTGATTTTGTTACGCTAGATCGTTGAACAAATTAAGTCGGCCACCCCTACTGAAAATGAAGAATAGGTACTAACGTTATGTATCTATACTTGATCAATAACAAAATAACATACAAATGGATCAGGCAATAACATCCAAAGAGCAAGTTTCTACATACATAATAAAAAATCACGCTTGTGTTGCCAGAAAGGTTAGCTAGAGGTGTACCTGTAGTATTAATTGTGCCAGGAAGATTTAATAAGTTAATAAGGTTAACTCCACGTAATAAGTCGCAAGCTTTTTGTTATCAAACGGGTTCTTATTCAAAATACGGACTGCTACTGAATTTCTAGACTAAAAAACCTGATAACATTTTGCCCAACCTGGGAATCAAATCCACAAACAAAATCAATGTAAAACCTTAATTTTTAGTTTTTTTTAATTATTTAAGGAATTTTCAGTTATTTTTTGTTTTAGTGTTTATGTGTCGCAACCTTTATTTTGTTTTTTTAATAAAGTTAGTGTTTGACTGCGACCCCGCCTGATGATAAGCAGTGATGCAATCGTTAATGGTGAAGCACACTTGTTTATTAAGAGCCATCACTCTAGCCTTGAACACACCTAAATTATAATCGGACGGGAAGACCGCAGCAGCCAAATCGTTTCAGTCTTTCGATATGTTTACGCGGTATAAACGAAGAGGCGTAACGAGTCCGAACCATAGATGACACCTCTATGTAAGCGTGAACACTTGCCGTACCTCGGATTGTCCGATGGTATAAAGGTGATGCCGGGATCAAGATTCCCGTACACACTCTCCAAAACGCATTCTGTGAAATACCGAAATGCTGGCTACCCTACACCTGTGCTCAAGGCTTTGTAGATTGGAATTAACAGCTTATTACACCTCCCTAAATTTAGGGTCCGATATTTAGTCGTTCCTAAATTCAGGGAATTTTAATCGCATTTAGGGAGGAAGTGTCCGAATTAGGGTCCGATTTAGGGAAAGAATGGCTTCCGATGTCCTGAATCCATATCATATCCTAAATCAGAAGAGTGTAATCACATTTAGGGCGCTCAGTCGCCGCTTTCCTGCCGTCACGAGCGCATGTGTTTTCTTTGACACACATACACACGCCAAAAATAATAATTACGAAACGAAAATAAAATATGTAGGTGTTAAAAAAGGACATGGCTTATCTTTGGAACAAAAGTGATCCAAACAATTTGAATAATGATAATGATAATAAATAAAAGTAATACTCCAGTGGCTATACCGGTTGAACAATATAGTAAAAATTGTACTTGTACCATATAGTAAGATATAGTAGAAACTAACCTAATTCAAATCTGTAATAAATCTACCTAATTTAAATGTACAATAAACTTACCTAAATCTATAGAAAAAAATATGAAAAGCAGTGAAATTATTTAGGAATTTATTTATTTAGATTCACCCACTTATAACACAACACAAAATTTAGGTAATATTCTAAAATATATACCAATTACGGGTAAACTGTGGTAAACTGGTATATGTGTTGCAAATGTTGTGTTGCAACATATATACCAAGGGTTGCTAACTAAGATTATATATACTATTGTGATGCGAAACGAAACGAAAAACAGAGGACAGTAAAGAAAATCAATAAGGTTACGAGAAAAAAATACAAGACAAACAGAGTAGATAACCAAGAATTAAAACCAGTATTTTATAAAACCATACAGTCGGTGTCTACGAACCTTTGCTTTCTCATACGAACCGTTACTATATATATATTTTTTAATATAAGACGGAACACAGATACAAAACAAACAACTTTAAAAGTATACATTGATCAGGTCATATTTATAAAATTATGACAGTGTTATTTAAAGTCCATCTAACTGTCGCGTATATCACCCAATTGAAAAAAAAAAAACTACAAAACATTTGTCTTGAATATACTATCTAGCCAAAGAGGTGTCCAATACTGTTGTGTGTAGATGAGCAACCCACACAGCACAACGATTTAGAGAGGAACGCATGAGAAAAGGAAAATCGTTTTTCAAGTATTACAACGATTATACCAGGTTTATGCCCATATTATGTGTACTATGTGGTAGCTGCGTAAAAATTACTCGGCACCCGATCAAAATTATTCGCGCGAACGAAGCTTTTGTTATATGGACGTCGGCACTACTTGCGATACGAAGCGATCGCAGTCTTGCACATTCACGCAAAGAACATCCAATGCACCGTGAAATTGCCTATTTTCCACGTGATTTTATTTATTTATTTCATACATCGATGACATTTCCATTCGTTCTGTTACGGCTCAATGCATTGGAAAATCGTTACGGAAGTCTCGATGCAGCTGAATCATCCGTGTTTTATTCCCAGTACTTTAGCAGCCCACGGAGCACACTCCTTAATTTTAATTCTTGAACATTCTCGAACTTACGCTATGCATTTAAAATGTACGAATAGCACAATGTGTCTACAAGTAGCGCATCCTGTTTAAATTTGTTAAGCCTGCAGTGCATTGAACGGTACCACGTAGACAGTAGAGTCCCGTTTGGAATGCAAACGTAGACACATATATATCATTTGCCTCACTCGAAACGGAAACTGATTCATTTCCGATGCATGGTTGAAGCTCTTTGTGGAGTTCGTCGGCTGCGAATTGCTCACGTTTTCAACATTTGATTGCGACATCAATACCTTTGAAATGTTGTTGATTGTAAATTACTCTGCTTACGGTAACCGGAAACTGTATCTATAAAAATAACAATAAATCTTGTTCTTAGTAAACAAGGTTAAACATGCAATAGTAAGTAGCTAAGTATTTCCCGCGGGATTACGTTGGAAGATGTGCCGACTTCTAGACTCTATTGAGCCTTAAAACTAAGCAGACGCTGACTGGCATCTCCCGCGCGGGCACTTTCCTACTTCACGTAGCAATCGCGTCTGCAAAATGCAACAATGCATAAGATTTCAATCTCACATTTGTTTCGATATATTTACTTGTGTAACGTCGACCATAATGCAGTTTTCTTTGCTTTCACACGAGATATTTAAATAGTATAGAAAAAAAAATCTTTCCCTTTATTGAAAAACACTTGCAAACAGATTTCAGAAGGCGTTCTTTGTACATGTCTCCTCCATTTAAATTTTATCAAGTTTTAATTTAGTGCCCATACTTATATTACTCCCAAGATGTGATGTGGTAGTCTGATGTAATTATTTCAAAGTTGTGTAATTTATAGATTGAGCAGGAAGCGTTTGTAGCCTCAGGTGTTGTTTTCGACACTAAAGTTGCTGTAAGCCGCACTGAGCTGTACTTAGTGTCCATGCAGGCTTGCGAGCTCACTTAATATTATCTCTGCTACCGAAGTTACAAAGCAATCATTATAGTTTGCTGAATATAACAAACTAGCTCGCTTTAGCAACACGAATAACTTGTACGATTCTAAAAGCTTTGAACTTACTATCCAAACTAATAAAAAAACATAGTTATGTTATTTCCAATTTCTATATTCGTAAAAGCAAAATATCGTATGCAATATATTATTTCAAATAAACGGGGGCGTACTCCGTGAGGCTGAAGTTTGTTGAGTAGCATTAAAAGATTAAAAGTCGACAGTTCGCTCAAGCTGTATCGAATCGAAACTGGAAACGATCTCTCGACTCGACTGTAACATATATTTGCGATGCAGGCGGCGCGTCCGTGGCGAACTTCGCCTGGCGAATGCAAAAATTTAAATTAAAAACATAAATCAGCCGTGTATCGAGTAACTTTCGAGATTGGTGTATATTTCGAATGCACGTTTCACTACACGTATTATGATATTTTAACTGTGTTGATTTTTAATTAAACTGAGCGTTCAATAAATATGAAGATGATAATTATAACAGCTTCGTGACAAAGGTAGCAGAAGTGCATACTTGAGTGAAGACACCGACGTACCAGGAAAAGATTCCCTCAAATAATTACGGCATAAGAATCTCTATTGAGTATTTTTTAATTAATTGCTTTGAAATTATTATGAGTAGGTATCATAATCTCATAATCTTAACTAAGAGAACTTTAGCCAGGCAAATTAGGAATTTTAATCTTTTGTAAATCCTTCTCGCGTTGGCCGGTGGTGTTTATGAAGTCGGATTGTTTAGGCTTTAGAGTTAAAAATATTTTTATAAATATTTATGTTGTTTTTTGTTGTTATATTTTTTTTTTAATGATAGTAGGTACCTACAGGGTTAAACTTGCCAATTTGTGGATTATTAGTTTAAATGCATATAGTTTTATTTTAGGTAGGAAAATCATCGGATTCTCAAATCGCGGGAGATAGTGTCAGACTTTTACTGACTAAAAACCCACTCCTGTTCCTTCTTTGCCTTCGTCCCAGGGCCCCGGGTTTCACTTTCATACTACCCGTGGGCCCAGTAGGCTTTGACCCTGCTAGGCCGCTACAGTTGCTAAAATTTCCTTGAGGCGCGCGTGGAACAGTACGCGCCGTCGACGACTTGGGCTCGGTCCGGACCGTTACCGGACGGTCGGACGGTGAGCCGACCATTGCTCGCCATCCACAAGCCTACGGTGGCCAGAAATCGGGATCGGAAATATAGCATTTCAGAAATATTACATTCAACTCTTGCCGTACCTAGTACCTATCTATCTAGACAGGTGTTAATTTAAAACTTGTTTTTGTTATCCTTCTAGTTCCTCAAAAATAATTATTAATAATATACATTTCTAATACTTATACGTATTGATAGATAAATTTAAATTGAATTAATAATATTCTTCAATTATTATTATTTTAATTTTCTTTGTCTATCTATATAATATATAAAAGCGAAATAACACTCAATGATTAATCACGAAATCTCAGAAACTATAACACTTATAAACTTAAAATTTGGCAGGTAGGGTCCTTATAGGGTGTGTACATTCGCTAAGAACGGATTCTACGAAATTCCACCCCCAAGGGGGTAAAATGGGGGTTGAAAGTTTGTATGGAGAAACCTACTTTTACGCGGGCGAAGCCGCTGGCAGAAGCTGGTATTAATACATTATTAATAACTTGCTCTTAAATATTCTCTTGTGAAATCAGAAGTGCTGTACTAAAGGTATGTGCTCTTCCCAGTTCTCGATAATAGTCTTATCACTATATGTTGCTGCTAATAATAATAAATTGCTAAAGTGGACAGGTGATTATTTAAAACCGAGAAAACGTCTCATTCATCTTCCCTAGTTTTCGTACCCAACTGTTAAGTGTCGTAAGTCACTGGACGCAAAATGATTGCCTTTGATACATTTTTTGTTCGTATAAAACAAATAAAAATATCAAATTAAAAGGAAAAAACTAGGCCAGATGAATAAGACATTCTCTCGGTTCTAAATAATCACCCGGAGGTGGAAAAAATCGAGAGGCGCGCAATGATGGTTTATATATTATAACCGTCCCGCATGACGAGAATCATGCGGGACGGAATCAACCTCATGAAAACCAAAAAAGATAATCGACATGTGGGATCTGAACTCGGCGATCATAGTACCGATAATCATGTCAGCCAATGTATAATAGTTACGAGCTTCGACTAAGTTAGTCGAGACTCGTGGAGGCTCGCTAGCGTTACTTTTGTATACAGATCGTATTGGTTGAAGGTTTCTTTTTCTGTCCCTAACCGCCGAGTAACTTGGATCCCATTCCCGATACCGTCACATTGTTTCTTTTTTTTTATTTTAAAGGTTTTTTTTTTAAATTTTATAATGAAATATTTCAAAATGTCATTTAATATTTAGTTATACATTATTTAGTTGAATATACGGAAAGATAAGAATGAGAGACTAATAAACCACTATGATAAGTTATTCAATTAACTTATCATAGTGATTTAGCGAAGTGCGAACTGTAATATATATCTGTAGCAGTTAAACGTCCCAAAAAAACAACATAGACAAAAACAAAATAATCGTATTAAAACAGTTGCAGACAAAGTTCTCGGTGCAAGCACCTCGCAGTCGGTACATCGCTACTTAAAAACAAACAATAGCGGGTGTCAAACATCGCACCACGTCAAGAAAAAACGTTCCGTTTCAAAAGAATAACGCTTTTCCGCTCCATTGGCTCACTCATTTCATTTCCATTGATTCGCTTGAGGAAAACAGGACGAAAGATAAAAATGGAATGTAACACAATACAATACAGAATGATTTATTGTCAAGTTGTCAAGAAAATCTACAATTTAGGAACATTTAGAAACTATTACTTGACTTACTTAAACGTTTTGACTGATAAGTAATATAAGTAGTTCTGCGAAAATGGCTCTAACTTAAACTTCAAAGCTACAATTCAGTTTAATTGCTTGCGTCGGATTGGTCCGACGAATGTTTTCGTGTCCTATTCGCCAGGGTCATGTGTTTGCGACTAGGTACTCCAGCTCGTGTACCTATCTTTTCAATCCCCATTGGATGTGCGAACCTTTTTTTTAGGTGGGAAATCATCTAATGACAAATAATCTCGCTCTTGGGCGAAGCGATAGATAGTGCCAGACTTTTACTGACTAAAAACCCAGTTCTGTTCCTTCATTGCCTTCGTCCCAGGGCCCTGGGTTTCATTTTCACACTACCCATGGCCCCAGTAGGCCGACCCTGCTGGGCCCCTACGTTTTTCTGTCATCTCCCTCAGGTGCACGTGGAACAATACGCGCCGTCGACGACTAGGGCTCGGTCCGGACGGTTATGGGACAGTCGGACGGCGGGCTACCCATTGCTCGCCGTCCTCAAGCCCGCGCCTACGGTGGCCGGAAATCGGGATCGGAATCCCGGCGGCATTAAGGAATTTTAGATTATATATAGATATTATATTATTAGAATATTTATAGATTTGAAAGAAAGTGGTATTTGTTATTCTGGCGTTTATGACGTAATTTTCTTTTATTATTTAATTTGATAAAGGTGGTATTTAAACCTTATTTCAGAATTACAAATAAAGGTGAAAGTAGAAACAAAAAACCTAGAAGTCGATTATGATTAAACCGCAGCCAGGCAATATCGATACCATGGTACCAGTATTAATACTCGTACCTTGTTCAGTTTCGAATCCCCCACGTATGTAAGATAAATCATTCTTACATTTACTTCCCGAGGTCGACAAACTGGGAATAAAATCACTCAAGTTATAACAAGGAGTAGTGTTCATTTTGTGAATAGTGCAGACTTAATTAGAGTCGGTGTGATTGCAGCCGTAGAAGGCGTCAGCTGGGAGGAATGGTGGACCTACGACGGGATTTCAGGTGAGAGCCATTTATTGTTCATGTCATTGTTAAATTTTATCGCGTTATTTTAATATTTATGAATCGTTTGCGAGCACTATTTGTATGCGGGTCTAGAAATGAATGAAACGGTTCTGCATTTTTAGTGTTAGTTACAGTCGTGTTTTGCTTTTATAAAAGAAGAAAGACTTTTTAGTTTGGTTTTTGAATTGTTCGTCTTTTGTTTTATTAAATTGTTTCGTCTTTTTCCTTTATATAGATAAAGGAAAAAGACGAATGCATTGACATTATACAAACTTACTCTCAGACCTGTTGTACAAGCTAACTGTAGTCCATATAAACATTGATCCGTGCAGTAATCAAACACTAGAAAGAAAGATCTGATGTAAATCTATTAACTTTTGTATCCACTATCTTGTTATGGCTAGCTCATAAATCTGAAGATCATTTTGAGATTCCATCAATATCATTTTTTTCCATATCGCTTAGTGTCGTACAAGTATTATAATAAAGTTCAGGTAAGAGTAAAAATAAACATAATATGTATTGTCATTTTGTTATTGAAGTTATGATGTGTAAGAAGCTATAATTATCTAAAATAAAACTAATATAAAATTGAAAAAAGAATTCCCATATTGCAACAAAAAGGTTACTAAAACTTTTCATAAAAATATAGGTGTAATTTTATTAAAATAATCGATCAGCTGTTCGTGATTAAACATACGTGCTCCCAATTGTATAATTTATTTTATTTCATGATAAATTTGCATTTTAAATAAAAGGTCATGTATACCCGTAGGAATATATGATATTGTGAAATATTATGATAATTACTTTAGGTGTCTACATTTTGCTAGGTTACTGTTTAGGGCCATGGTATGAACCTCCTTCTGCGAAGCAGTAATGCGAGCAAGGGATGTGGTGGATAGCGTGAGGGAGAGGTTATTAATATTATTAACCAATTAATTAACCTAAAGTTCGACTAAGACTTAATTATGTATATTTAAAAAAAAGTACATATTTCATTTAAACCCAGTTTTAAATATGAAAAGTATCGCAAAAAATATATAAATTGTTAAACGCAATTTGGCTGATAAAAAAAGATAGAAAAAGATTTTTTTAATAACCATTTACAGCATTTTTTTTATTGAAGATTGAAATTTTATTTATTGTTTTTCTATTTATTTATTATATAACTAATACATTAATATGCTTAACTTAACCTAATTAAAACTAACTTACAAAATAAAAATACACTTCGCGTGACCCAAGGACTGGCTTTTACTTCAGACAAAGGATAAGCATTGCCATTCAGTATGGCAATGCCGCGAGTCTTTTGGGTACATTACCAGTCGACAGCGATGCGTAGGACATTTTTCGACGCCGTACTCAGCTTTTTTAGTTCTTTAGGGCTTTTATTTTTATAACAGCATTTGATTTGCAATTAATTTGTGACTGACAATTTATTTTCACACACTCGTGGTACGTTTATCTGTGGTTTCAATAAATAATAAGAAAATAAAATAATAAGATCACAAATAAAAATAATAAGATTTATTTATTTTCACGCCACAATATATCATAATAACATTTTCTAGGGTAAAGGTAGATACAGTAAGCATATTGTGGGAGACTGGTGCCTAAACTAGGCTTGGGGCCTGTATTTCAGGACACCTGGACCCTTAGGTTTTATTACCATATTTATATTTACCTAATGCTCTAACAAACAGTTGTCACGATTATTACTTAACAATATTTATGTTATAAATTCTATACAGTGTTAGTATGGTTAGTATTATGTGGGAATATTTGAGAGTGTATGGAGTGTGTGTGTGTGTGTGTGTGTTGTCGTGCAGTGAGTGAACATGTGGAATTTAGTTGTATGTGTAATTGGAGAACAATAAAATTACTCTATTTATAACCTGAACTACAAGTTAGTTTAATAGCTGGATCTGAAATAAAGGTATATTTACTTTTTACACACCACACCATCTAACAAGAATTAATGTACAGAGTAAAGCAAAATCTCAATTCATTGACCTACCGCAAAACATTTGTCCTGTGTGCCGTATCAATTTTTCTGTGCCGATAACATTTTTGCTGGTTTACGTGACACGCAATTTATACGGGCGATTTATCTTGTATTCATATTACGTCACTCGCAAAATTGTGAGGTGTGTTATCATGTGTTCGGGAACTGATATTTTTATGATAACTTCCGTGCATTTTATGATCGTCTAAATTTTTTCCATGAGTATCTCAGAATCTGAGGTTGGAATTTAAGTTATTGTTTGAGGCTTTTGTGCCGTTTTTTATATGCTATGAGTTGCTTGTTTAAGAAATATTCAAGGCGTTATATTTTAATTCTGCAGCAATATCTAATATATAAAAATCTAGTGTCACAGTGTTTGTTACTGAATTCCTCCAAAACGGCTTTACCGATTTTTATAAAATTTTCGGTGTATATTTGGTAGGTCTGAGTATATAGGACGTAGACAATTTTTTATCCTCCTAACCCCACGCCCCCATTTTTTCTTTGAAAAATTAAATGGCAAAATAACGTTTGTTGAGTCAGCTAGTCTTTATAATAATTCTTCTTTACGTATGTTTGTCACCTAATCCCTCCTAAACCGCTTTGGATGAAACTTTGTGTGTATATTTGAGTGAGTCCCATCAGGTTTAATTGTATTTTCAAACCATCCAGGTTTGAAAATACAATTCAAGCTGGTAGGTGGCACTGCAATTGGGTTTTCATTTTTTCTGACGCAAATTTAGTTTTCGGATAGTAAATGCAATGTCTGTCGGAACCGTTTATATTAAGTGACAATATTTAAGGTAGGTATAGTAGTACAAACTACTTCCACAAATAGTCTTTCATTATGACTAAGCAGACAATGCAGACTATTGGCATGATTTACTTTTTTCGTTTCGCCAGAAATGAAACCTGGGTTATATGTTATATGCCAATACCAAGAATCAATAGCAAAAAGAACCAGGTCTTTAAACCATAACTGAACAAAGATACGTATAAAAGCATTGCTAGTATAGTTTTGTTAGGCGTTACCATTTTCGCTATATTATAAACGGAAAATAATGGGAAAATAATAATAATAATAATAATAATAATAATATTTTAAGATTTAAAAAAACTATAGCAATATATTAAATAGTCTCTAACTTCGTTTGGTTACGGTTGGTAGGCATAATTCTTTTTGCTATTGATTTATCTTAAAGCCCCTTTAGATAGGGCCTAAGTTTCACTTTTGGCGAAAAGAAAAAATATTACATGCCAGCAATGTAACGGAAAAGTTTCATTCTCCCACAGTCATCCCGCGTAAATTAGGAAATAAGTATTCAGTTATTTTATTATAGAACTTGATAACGATGTTATTTATAAGTAGGAAAACGTCACTCGCCGATTCGCAAGCATAAGTCCGACTGTCCATTTCTTTGTAATATCTTTGTAAGAAACCTGCATTAGATATTCTTTCTTTTTACACTAGTCAGAAAATTCAGTTTCCCCTTTTCATTCATCCGTTTCGTTTATAGGCGAAATAATCAAGGCACGGTACAGTTTATGCATTAAAAATGTATCTGGACGCGTCAGGCCCTTTCCAAAGTTAGCAACTCAAGTTGCGTGCTACCACAGACCTCGCAGCCTCATCTAATATTCAGAGACATTGGTGATTACACATTGATTATCGTAAACATGTGATTGAAAGATGATCAAAAAACAATTTCTGTTATAATTTGCCTATTTATTGTCAAAAACGATTGTATGCCAATAATTTATTTAAAAAATAATTAATACACTTCTTGCATGACTTTAATTAATAATAATTATGTAAATTTGATTATAAAAATAATAATAATGAATACAAATATAATATATATATTAAAATATATATATGCATGCAATTAATCTATGTATTTATCAATAATCATTTTATTTTGAAATCCTTGAAATACTAATTATCGTAATTATCAATATCATGTTAATAATATAATCTAAATATAATAAAATTTATATTTTATTTATTATAGCTAGATTACAATATCATTTATTCGACGCAGGCAATAGCTACTACTACTTTAATGTCCTTTTTTGCATTTTGCGTCGAGTCCTTAAGCTGTTTTGTAGTTCTAAGTTGAGCTACTCGACTTCTGACAAAGGCTTGCACTGACTGGACAGTTTCATTCAAATCTGTTGTTCATTATGAACACAAATATGCATGTGCATGGTCCTCATATAAAATATTGCAAAAGTAAGGACTATGATATCAACATCATTACATTCACCACCATCATCAATTTATTTATTTATATGAATCTGAGTATCTGTGGACTATTTTACGTATTTAATAGAAAAATAAATTCTGTTCCAGGATACATTTTTAGGGTTATGTCGGTAACATTTTGTTCTCCTGCGAGTATGTCCAAATGTCCTTTGGTATTGTGCGTTGGATCATGGAACTCCTTTAAGTACTGAGTTGAACTTCACAACTACAACAAAATGTTAGCACCGTCTGGATAGGTCAACTTAAATCTGCTTGGTGTTTTCTTTAAAATCTCACCTCAGATAATAATAATAATAATAATAATTTTCTATCCATTTTAAAAATTTCAATTTTATTACTTTTACCGAAAATCAAGACAAACCAAATATCCAAAACGAAGCAAATATTGTTAATAAACGAAAAAAACCTTCAAAAACACCACATACCACAAGAAATAGAATATTTATAAGAAATAAAATACCACAATATAATATGACATCTGTCAACGACGATGTGACACCATCAAACAATTTATGCAATAGAAGAAAATGGAATGAAATAATGAATTGACGAAAATGTTGACAAGAACAGCTGCCCGACGCGCACGCCATCCACCCCCGGGCTCGCCGCTCAGCTCCGCCTCGCCGCCGCCGGTCCTCGGATCACCAATGTCACCGGCGGCTGCAGTTGCGTCGAGCTCGAGCGATGAGTATTTCTCCCCGCCGACGTCGCCAACACCTGTACGTCGGCCGGGGAGAGGCCGGCCACCGAAGAGCTTAGGACCTAGGGGCCAACCGGCCCCGAGCCGGGTCCCCGCTGCCGGTGGTTGTGTGCAGCGCATGAGATGGACTCAGTCTATGAACGAGAACGTCATGCGCGCATATTACGGGTCTACAGAGGGGGGAACTAACCTCACTGCGTACCGTGTTAGGATGCTGTCTCTTTTTCAGGAACTGGAACCAACCGTCAACGTCACGGCCCAAAGATTATCGGATCAGGTGCGGGTTATCCAACGAAACCACAGATTGGACGATGCCGCACTTGATAGGCTGCGCTCAGAGGTACTGAGCAACCGTATTATCTCGACTACAATACAGACACAGACTGCGGTACCACGAGCTACAGATATAATTCTACCGCAGTCTAGTCATGCTGATGATGAAGCAGATGATAGGGTTGTCACAGTAAGTAGCCAGTGCAACGATCGATTGAGGAGCGCACTGGAGGATGCACTCCGCGAGTACAGATCGACTCCGATCGCTCTTAGACCTCGTCTTCCCCGGTTACCTATGCACAAAAAAAATAGGGCGCTAGTGTGTGCTCTGGACTCGCTGCTTGAAAATGTGTTCGAGAGCAGCGTAAACCTCGCTGATACGCACTCGATCCTCTATTGCGGGGCTATTGCGGCATGTCGTTTAGCCAACGTAAAACTATCAAGTTGTGACGGAGCTACTCGACCAAAGCCTGCCGCACCTGCCTGGCAATGTAGGATTGAGAGGCGTATCGATGGGGCCAGAGCGCTCATTGGTAAACTATACTGCTTCAGGGAGGGCAATACACGACCACGTGTGATGCGCTACGTGAGGCGAGCATTTTCGGGGACTGGAATCAGCCCTCGAGAATACTTATCTCGCGTCACAGAGCGCATCGACTTCCTGAAGCAGAAAGTTTGTGCATGGGCCAACCGTATTCGACGGTATAAGCGGCGAGTCGACCGGTACTCGCAGAATCGCATGTTCCAGAGCGATGAGAGATGGGTATACAGAGCTTGGGAGTGACCTGAGCAAAATGTGACTGACGTGACCCGCCCAGATGCTGACGCCACGAATACTTTCTGGCGCAATATTTGGTCGGTGCCCGTCTGTCACACTGAGGATGGCTGGATGCGTGAAGTCGAGCGCGTGTGCGAAGCTATACCAGAAATGGAAAAGGTAGACATTAGCCCTATAGATGTAGCCAGAGCAGTCCGTCCGTTACCGAATTGGAAGTCTCCAGGACCGGACGGACTACAAAATTTCTGGCTAAAATGGTATAGCAGCTCACACGCGCTCCTGGCATCTCAATTCCAGTCATCTTTAGAGTCTGGGTCGCTACCTCAGTTTCTAACAACTGGAGTTACCCATCTGCTCCATAAGACAGGTAGTACTGCGGAACCCAAGAATTATAGACCGATAACATGCTTGTCAACGGTCTATAAACTTCTTACGTCCATTCTGAGAACGAAAATTAACAAGCATATTGATACCAACTTAATAATGTCTGCCTCTCAGAATGGATATAGGAACGGGTCTCGGGGTACTAAGGAGCTACTCCTCATAGACATGACCATAAGCCAACAGGTTCGTCGATCTCGCAAGGATCTGTCGACATGTTGGATAGATTATAAGAAGGCATATGACTCTGTGCCACATACATGGCTCATGAGGGTGTTGGAGTTGTATAAAATAGATGCAACTCTACGCACCTTCCTTGAGTCATGTATGGGGCAATGGAACACTGTTCTTCGCTATCCAGGATGTCGATCGATTCGGAGGGACGATGAGCCTATATGGATTAAACGGGGAATATTTCAGGGCGACAGTCTGAGTCCACTTTGGTTCTGCTTAGCCCTGAATCCTCTAAGCATATTGCTAGAGGAATCAGGCTTGGGCTATCGGTTGAGAAGAGGTGGTCAGGTACTATCTCACCTTCTTTACATGGATGATTTGAAACTCATTGCCCCCAACAAGTTACAACTGATGGAACTACTAAAAGTAACTGAAACTTTTAGTAGTGCCATCAGGATGGAATTTGGTGTGGATAAATGTGCAGTCATGCATGTAAAGCGAGGGGAGATTATGGAATCTGAGGGAATTCAACTTTCGGATTCCATATACCTTAGATCCCTCTCTTCAACCGAAACCTATAAGTATTTGGGTATGTCGGAAGCGTTAGGCATTAACGTTGCTGACATGAAGCAATCGTTGAGGGAGCGCTTCTTTGACCGCCTGAAGAAGGTATTAAACAGCCTTCTGTCAGGTGGAAATAAGGTGCGCGCCTTCAATGGTTGGGTCATGCCGGTCTTAATGTACTCTTTCGGCATACTCAAATGGACTCAGACCGAGCTAGACGCTCTGGATAGGCGGGTCCGTACACTGTTGACCGCAAACCGGATGCATCACCCACGGTCGTCTGTGATGAGACTGTACATCCCGCGGAAGTGTGGAGGTCGAGGTTTTTTAAACGCGAAGACCCTGCACAACCGCGAGGTGTGCAGCCTCAGAGAATATTTTCATAAAACCGATGTGGGTATGCACCGCGATGTGGTTGCAGTGGACAAGGGACTCACCCCGTTATCCATGGCTAAAGAGAACTGGCGCAAACCTGTGGTACTTACAACTGATGATCGCAGGGATGTATGGAAAAGTAAGGAGCTCCACGGGCGCTTTTATCGGGCTCTACATGAGTCTGATGTAGATTTTGCAGCGTCCGTGGCCTGGCTACGTTTCAGCAACCTCTTCGGGGAAACTGAAGGTTTTATCTGTGCAATTATGGACGAAGTCATCTTGACGAATAACTACCGGAGATATATAATGAAGGACGGGACGGTTGACGTGTGTCGGGCATGCCATCGTCCGGGTGAGTCTATCAGACATATTATCTCTGGTTGTTCTCGTCTGGCTAACGGAGAGTACTTGCACAGGCATAACCAAGTAGCCAGGATTATCCACCAGCAACTTGCTTTGAAATACAACCTAGTGTATTCAGAGGTACCGTATTACAGCTATGTGCCCGACCCAGTTCTCGAAAATGACCATGTCACGTTGTACTGGGATCGGTCTATCATTACTGACCGGACTATTGTAGCCAATAAGCCGGATATAGTGGTGATAGACCGATTAGCGCGCCGCGCAATGATAGTCGATGTCACCATCCCGCATGATGAGAATCTCGTGAAAGCTGAGAAAGAGAAACAAATTAAATATCTCGACTTAGCACACGAGGTTGTCGACATGTGGAATGTGGACTCGGCAATCATTGTGCCGATTGTTGTTACCGCCAATGGCCTGATGGCCAAAAGTCTAGACGACCACCTGTCGAAACTGACGTTGCGCGGTTGGATCAAGGGCCTGATACAGAAGGCAGTACTCCTCGATACGGCTCGCATTGTGAGGAGGTTCCTGTCTCTGGAGCCCTAACCACCGGTAGCTTGGACCCTGTCCCGACACCGGCGGACTGCTATTTTTTATATTTTTAAATGTTTTTTTTTATATGTGTTTTGAAAAATATTTAAAAATGTACAAAATATGTATAAAAAATAAATAAAGAAATAATAATAATAATAATCTGTGGCTCGGCTGTCAAACTGACTGACAGCAAATATTTTCTCGCCAAAATTTAATTTAATTTTATTCATCAATACGCAATAATTATGTACAATCACCGAAAAACACGCAGGAAAAAATAAAAAAAAAAAACATCGCATCACCATTCATGATATGTATCCTGAAAATAAATATGCAAGCCTGAATGACATGGCGATGAATTGAAACGGAAGGATGCTGACAAGAAGCCGAGCACAAAAACTCCACACACACCCATCATCTTCGGGTTCGTCGCTCAGCTCCGCCTCGCAGCCGCCGGGACCAGCACCAACCGTGAGTCCAGAGATTCCGGTCGCTGCAGTTGCGTCGAGCTCGAGCGACGAATACTTCTCGCCGCCGACGACACCACCACCAGCGCGTCGACGGGGAAGAGGCCGACCTCCGGCCAGCTTGGGACCTCGAGGTCCGCCGGCCTCTGATAGGGTCCCCGCTGCCGGTGGAAGTGTGCAGCGCATGCGATGGACATCATCCATTAATGAAAACGTTATGCGCTCATACTTTGGGGCTACAGAGGGGGGAATTAACCTGACTGCGTATCGTGGTCGGATGCTCTCTCTGTTTCAGATGCTTGAGCCAGCTGTCAACGTTTCCGTCCAACGACTATCGGATCAGGTGCGGGTCATTCAGCGTAATCGTATGTTGGATGACGCCGTACTTGATAGACTGCGCCTGGAATCACAGAGTGGCCGTGTTTCACCTGCTACACCACCGGCCGCGGTGCAATGTCAACCCACTGCTTCACCGCGACCCGACCACGTTGGTGACGCCGATGATGACGCGGCTATATCTGTGAGTACCCAATGTAATGATCGATTGAGGGGCGCTTTGGAGGACGCATTTCGGGAGTACCGTACCACACGGCCGGAGCTTAGACCTCGTCTACGTCGTTTGCCCATGCACAAGAGAAATAGGGCGCTGGTGTGTGCTCTAGATTCGCAGCTATCAAATTGTTTTGATAGCAGCAAAGACCTCACTGATACCCACTCGATTTTGTACTGTGCGGCTGTAGCGGCATGTCGTGTAGCTCATGTTAAATTTCCCAATTGTGACAGAGCTACACGACCAGCTGTACCAGCTTGGCAGTGCAGGATAGAGCGCCGTATCGGTGAGGCTAGAGCACTCATCGGTAAGCTTATCTGCTTCAGGGCGGGCAACACTCGCCCCAGGGTGATGCGTTTTGTGAGGCGGGCATTCTCGGGGACTGATATTAGTCCTCGAGATAATCTGCCCTGCGTCACAGAGCGTATCGACTTCCTGAAGCAGAAAATCTATGCATGGGCAAACCGTATTCGTCGTTACAAGCGGCGAATGGAGCGGTACACTCAGAATCGCACATTCCAAAGCAACGAAAGGTGGGTTTACAGGGATTGGGAGCGACCGGACCAAGATGTAACTGATACGCGCCTGCCGGATGATGACGCCATGTGTTCATTTTAGCGCAGCATTTGGTCGGCGCCTGTCAGTCACACCGAGGGTGATTGGATTCGAGAGGTCGAGCGCGCGTGCGATCTATTACCAGAAATAGGGGCAATTACCATCAGCCCCCAAGATGTTGCCCGTGCAGTCCGTCCGTTGCCTAACTGGAAATCTCCTGGGCCGGACGGGCTGCACAATTTCTGGCTTAAATGGTTCCAAAGGTCGCACGCTCGCTTGGCATCTCAGTTCCAGTCTGCCTTAGAGTCAGGGTCGCTGCCCCAGTTTCTAACGACAGGAATAACCCACCTGCTCCATAAATCAGGTAGTACTGCGGAACCCAAAAATTATAGACCGATCACGTGTTTGCCGACGGTCTATAAAGTTCTTACATCCATTCTGAGAGCTAAAATCAATAGTCATATTGAGACCAACTCTATCATGTCTGCCTCTCAGAATGGATGTAGGAACGGGTCCCGCGGTACTAAGGAGCTGCTCCTCATCGATATGGCCATTAGCCAACAGGTTCGACGTTCTCGAAAGAATCTGTCGGCATGTTGGATAGATTATAAGAAGGCCTATGACTCTGTTCCTCATACATGGCTCATGAGGGTGCTAGAACTGTATAAAGTTGATGCAACACTGCGCACCTTCCTGATGTCATGTATGGGGCAGTGGAGAACAGTCCTTCACTATCCAGGATGTCGACTGGTTCAGGAGAACAGCGAGCCGATAAGGATTGAGCGTGGCATATTCCAGGGCGACAGTCTGAGTCCACTGTGGTTTTGCCTAGCCTTGAACCCTCTTAGCACACTGCTGGAGGGTTCTGGCTTAGGTTACCGGTTGAAAAGAGGCGGTCAGGTCATATCTCACCTTCTTTACATGGACGATCTGAAACTCTTTGCCCCCAACAACTTGCAACTGGTGGAGCTACTGAAGGTAACTAAAACCTTCAGTAGAACCATCAGGATGGAATTTGGTGTGGACAAATGTGCAGTCATACATGTAAAGAGAGGTGAGATTATGGAATCTGTGGGAATTCAACTCTCGGATTCCATACACCTTAGATCCCTCTGCTCAACCGAAACTTACAAGTATTTGGGTATGTCGGAATCGTTAGGCATCAATACTGATGATGTGAAACAATCGTTGAAAGAGCGCTTCTTTGGCCGCCTGAATAAAGTACTGAATAGTCTTTTGTCAGGCGGAAACAAGGTGCGTGCTTTTAACGGTTGGGTCATGCCGGTATTGATGTATTCTTTCGGCATACTCAAATGGATTAAGACAGAACTTGACGCCCTGGATAGGAGGGTCCGCATACTGCTTACCGCAAATCGGATGCATCACCCACGGTCATCGGTGATGAGACTGTATATCCCGCGGAAGTGCGGGGGTCGTGGCTTCTTAAATGCTAAGACCCTGCACAACCGCGAGGTATGCAGTCTCAGGGAATATTTCCTAGCTGCCGACGTGGGTATGCATCGAGATGTAGTGGCAGTGGACAAGGGCCTCACTCCGCTCTCCTTGGCCAACGAGAACTGGCGCAAACCTATAGTACTGGATACTAATGACCGCAGGGAAGTATGGCAGAGCAAGGAGCTTCACGGACGCTTTTACCGGGCCTTACATGGGCCCGATGTAGACCTGTTAGCGTCTGTATCTTGGCTGCGTTTTAGTGACCTCTTCGGGGAAACAGGAAGGTTTTGTCTTTGCGATAATGGACGAAGTTATGATGACGAACAACTACCGGAAATACATTGTGAAGGACGGTACGGTTGACATCTGTCGGGCATGCCACCGGCCCGGGGAATCATAAATATACCTAATAGCACCTTGACTTGGCTCGCGAAGTTGTTGACATGTGGGAAGTGGATAGAGCAATCATTGTGCCGATAGCAATGACGGCCAATGGTTTAATATCAAAGAGCCTCGACCAACATCTGAGGTGGCTCTCGTTGAGCCGTTGAATCAAAGTCTTGCTTCAGGAAGCTGTACTCCTGGACACGGCGCGCATTGTTTGGAGGTTCCTCTCTCAGGAGCCCTGACTACCAGAAGCTCGGACCCTGTTCCCGATGCCAGTGGGCTACTATTTTTTCATGTTTTTTTAATGTGTCTTTTTTATGGACATATTCAAAAATGTAATGAGATTTGTTTAAAAAAAATAATAAATCTAGTCCCTAACTAAGCAGAGCTTGTGTTTGATACCTACATTAAGAGGTGACCATTATAGATTGTATGGATTTTTAAGAAAATTTTCCCTCTGAGTTTCTTATCAGAGTAGTAAACTAAGAAACACCGGCCTCATTTAGTTGAAATTGCAAAAAAAAAAACCTGTAAAAGTGTTTTTTTAAACCAACATATAAAGTCGTTTCATGCACATAAATAACATATAATTATGGCTAAAATGAGTCACGGTTAAATCTACATAGCCGTTTCCTAGCTACTTTGTTGAAGTTGACTTCCAGTCAAACCGGAGGCAGCCTATCTGACCTCCACAACCCAGTTACTGGGTTACACGAGACTTCTTGGCAAACTGATTGACTATTCAGATTAATAGGGGCTTTACGGGAATCGTGTCGTCCCGTAATGACTGTTTAAGATCTAAAAATGAATGTAGTGGGTAGTCATAACAATCATAATTATAATTGTAATAAAATTGCTAAATATTTAGCTAATAACATAATTGAAGAGTTAAGTGGCTACAGCGTAACTCAGATATAAAATAATTTTAACCGTAAAATATCGAAGTACAAAATTGCATTAATAGCGATACAAAGCAATTAAGTAAATATACAAAAGCCAATTACAGGATCACTGGCATCATCAGTCTGATGGTACTATTAAATAACAGAGTTAAATTATATTGTAGGCGGATATAGATTACCCGTGTAGACTTACCGCGTAGATTACGAGTAGACTCTACATTTAAAATATTAGCATAAGCATAATCGGCCATTCAATGTTTCCACTGCTGGGACTCAGGCCTCCTCTCTAGGAGAGGAAATGGGCCGTAATCCACCACGTAGTGGTGATTGTCGCATGTCTTGGACATTTTGGTTCTAGGACATGCCGGTTTTCTCACGATGTTTTCCACACCGTTTTGAGAGCAGTGGTGATGAAATAAATTACACAAAGTAATTTGCCTGGCTGGCTTTGAACTCGTAAGTCGGAGCCGTTACCACTCGGCCACCAATTTAAAATATTATGTGAAGGCAATTTTCTAAGATCTCATGCTCCAGTCATAATTAAAATTCAGAGAAGAAATAGTCAAATTATTTGACAACACGTTTGGCCTAGTGGTTGAGCGTTTGGCTATTGCACTGTGGGTCGCGGGTTTAAATCCCTCATGGAAGAAATGCAGAAAGAAAGAAAGGATCTGCATGCGAGTTTACATGTTTGTGAACGGACCCTCGATACAGAAGTAATTCCTAGTGCAGAGCAATGTTGAAAGCAGTCGAAAGTTTAAAAGAAAAGTTTTCCAAAAATCAGTTTTAGTTATTAAAATATTAATAAAATACATTCAAGAACTATTAATAAAATATATACCTCGGCAAAACCTGAATTGGTTTTGATATTTCATTGCACAAGCCGAATAAATTCATTGTTGCCGTTTGAAACTGATGTTACATCGTAAATCTAATATTGATAGTATCTAACAAAACCGCACGTAGGTAAATTGTGACGGTTTTGAAAGTTAAATGCAGCACGATAATTTATCAACAGTTTTATTTAAATAGAGCTTTATTTTGAACATCCACTATCTGTATCTTGAAACGTGTTTTTCACTAAGAAACACAGTCCTCAAGTATAAATGATTTATCTAAAAAATTAAAATGATTAGGTAATAAATACGGGTCAAAATAAGCATAACCAGCCTTTTAATGTTCCCACTGCTGGGACTCAGGCCTCCTCTCTCTAGGAGAGGGAATGGGCCGTAATCCACCACGCGGGCCCAGTGCGGATTGGTGAATGTCACATGTCTTCGAATTTTTAGTTCTAGGACATGCCGGTTTCCTCACTATGTTTTCCTTCACCGTTTTGAGAGTAGATAGTGATGATGAAACTAAATTACACAAAGTAATGCGCCTGGCGGGGTTTGAACCCGCGACCTACAATTCGCAAGTCAGGGCCGTTACCCCTCGGCCATCACTGCTTTCTAAATTATTACGGCCGAAATTTATTATATATGTTAACGGCCATATCCTCATTTTTTTTTTATAAACATCCAGAAATAGGAGTCGTGATGCCGGGCATGTAGGGAGAACTGGTTTGGCCTAGGCGAAACTTGTTCATCCTAAAATTGGGTTTGGCTTGTAACATACACACGGTAATCCGAAACGGAAAAAATATTTTTTTTTCAGACTCACGTAGTAAGTACTCACTTTTTCCCATGTGTGTAACTAAACGCCAAGCCCCGACAAGATATTTCCATAAACTGAAAGAAAAATCCTTTTAGGCAAAGTTTCTCTGAGACATTGCATGCCGCATACAGTGCCAAAAACAATAAAAAAATCCATTGCATTAACGGAAAGTTCACTTAACGCGTGGCCATAAAGTGGGCGTGACCGCAACCGCTGCGCCGGCTTACTCATGCAATTTTCAAGGTCATAAATAATAAAACCGTGAATACGATCCAAAGCACTTTGGCTACTTTCACGCCACTCCCCGCCAATATTGAAATACCTTGGGAAAATAAATGTATGCGGTTTTTTGGAACGTTAATCCGTGCAAAATAATTCGGTACTGTTAATAATTGTGAAAACAAATATCAGCGGTTAACTGGGTGTTAATTACAATAACTTTATGTTATTATCAGTATCAGTGCATCGTACTAGGTACCTATTAGTGTAAATGTTGAAATCGGAGTCAGTTTATTAAGTTAGGACTGAACATTTGAATTGTATTATTTAATTATAGTAGTGGTGGCCCAGTGATAACGGCCCCAACTTACGAGTTGTAGGTCGCGGATTCGAACCCAGCCGGGTATATTACTTATTGAATTTATTTCAGCACTACTGCTCTTAAAACGGTGAAGGAAAACATTGTGAGGAAAGCGGTATGTCCCAGAACAAAAAATTCGAAGACATGTGAAATCCACCAATCCGTACCGGGTCCGCGTGATATATTACAGCCCGTCCTAGAGATAAGTCCTGAGTCCCAGCAGTGGGAACATTGTAATGCTAATTAACATTTTTTTTTAATTATGTTCCAGCTGTGAAAGTGTGTTTAGTGTGTGTATTCTATTAGTGATGTAATAGAATACACACACATAATATATTATATATATATATATATATATATATATATATATATATATATATATATATATATATATATATATATATTATATTATATTCGCATTCGCATTCGCGAATTTTTTGACATTCTCATTCGCAAGAAACATGATTGAAACAAAAAGGTATTAAAGTATTGTTTGAATGGATATAAATGTCATATCAATATAAATATCAGTTGTATTGTACAACTGATATGTTTTTATAATTATAAATTTAATTTAATATTTTTCTATCATACCACTTGTATTTCACATTTTCAGTGTGTTTGTGTTACAAATTGTGTAACATGTTAGAGAAATTTGGAGTCATGTTTTATATCACTTTAATTTAACAAATACCGTATTTTGCTATAATTTGGCCTACCCATCTTTACTTTGCCCAACTGATTATTATAAGTTAATTTGTAAACTATTCTAGTTAACAAATTTTATTCCTACTACAATTTTCATGCGTGGTAACAGTAATTTTTGGTTTAGACAAGAAAGTTATGAAATGTAATTTAACGTCAGATTTTTACAAAATGTGGTCAGATTTTGATTATATACGTGTTTTAAGCTGTTTTTATTCAATATTCGCGAACGCGAGAAATCTAACATTAATTACATTACTATATTCTATACATGGAACTATAAAACCTATACAAATTAACATCTCAAAATAATTACAAACCCTAATTTCGAAATCGTCGGTGCATTTACAAACGATATTCTCCGATTTCGTCGAAAATGGCGAGCGCAGGTGAACAAGCAGCTTAGAGCCGAAGTAAGGCCGGAGCCTGGCTTAGATCTGAACGGTACAGAAACGGATCCGAACCTGCTGTTGATTATTTAGGGCAATGCTAAAAGCTGTACTGGGCAGGATGAGAAGGGCAAAAAGCCTACCTATATAGTATACTTTTTATTACACTGATATTATAATGGCGAAATGTGTATGTGTGTGTGTGTAAGTCCTTCACGCTCAAAACTTTGAACGGATTTGGATTTTAGCAGGTAGACCATGTCTTAAAATAGGACATAGCATTCCCCTCGGACGTCCCGGGGGTATTATTATTACGTCATTGCGCGTTTTTACGTAAATCACCAAAAAATATATAATAATAATAAAAAAAAACTATTTCTGGACTTTTCTGGGAAAAACAAAAATATAGAAAACAAAATTTTCGGCAAAAAAAAAATTCGTACAAACGTGTGTACAAAACGACAATTAAGAGTTTTTCAAGGTCATTCAAGTTGTACAGACGTATGTACAATCGGCGCTCGAGGGGACCCAGGACTATATTTCCTAGAGATAGTTTTCTGCTTTCAAACAGGTGAAGTCGAAAGCAAAAGCTAGTAAATAACACTTGAGAAATTTATTTCTACTTTTCGGAGATTTTTGTTTTGTTGGAGAAAATCCTATATTAATTTATTCGTTGGTTTAACAAACTACGCTCATTCATTATGAATAACTTATAACTAAGAAAAATGTGTTTATAGGTACTCCATTAGTGTTTATTACTATTTCGTATAAGCATCAACAAAGCTAATTTCAATAAAACTTAAAAGAAAAGCCTATTTAACATTAATAATGTCTATGCCCATTTAAATTGCTCTAAAATGCAGTTATTTTAACAATTATTATGTAAACTAAAACGTCCAAGTATAAAATAATTAAATACTTACCTCCTTTACATGAAACATGATTTTTGCTCCAATTTATCCAAAACGAATCATTCAAAATTTTTGATAATTAGTCAAATCGAAAATATTTTTGTTTCAGTCATTTTCTTTCAAAACTCATTTAAATGCGGATAGCCAATTTAAGAATAAATTTCAATTAAAACGCTATCGTATTTAATTAATACAATTTTGTATTGTGTTTATGACAAAAAATTAAACAACTTTAGTACCATGCATATGATATTCGCGTCATGCACCGAACATGTACAATAAGGCCTTTGTCATTTCGATAATTAACACAGTTTCATCTGATACCAACTGTCGGTGGACATTCATAAAATATACCTATTTGACTACCTCTATGAGATAAACGTGTTACGTGCGAATCACATAACTTTCAGTTAAATTATTGTAATGAGAATCATTCAAATAATTAATTTTAAAGTAGAAACATGCATACTCCATTTTCTGCTGTGTAAATACATCGAGCAGAAAATAAGTAGATGATAATGTTTATAAATAGTGATAATGTTTATAAGTAGATGATAGTGTCTATGAGTAGATGATAATGTTTATGTGTAGATGATCGATTGAATTATCTGACTAAATAAGCAGTGATAGTCAATTGATCATCTACATACTTATAACACTAATATTATAAAGTTGAAAGTTTGTGAGTGTGTCATGGGTGTGTCTGTGTGTTTAATTATATTTGTTACTCCTTCATACTTAAACGGCTGATCATATTTGGACGAAATTTGGCACACAAGTAGACCTTTTCTAGGAATAAAATATGTGATACTTTTTATTTCGGGACTATGTTTCTTTGGAATCATTTTCTACCATTACACGGACAAACCCGCTACCAGAAACTAGAAAATGGATATTTACTTGCCAGAAATATATTGGAACATGCAAGTTAAATGAATTTTTTCATTTTTTTCACACGGTGATTTGTTTTCAAATACTTCTATTAACACAAAAATTCTAAACTTATATTTTATTAGAATGTTTCTCGAAAATATGTATGTCAGCTGCACATCACATGTAACTAAACTGAAAACTAGTCACGATAAACCAACACAAACTTGAAATAAAAACATCTTTAATCTTCAATTAAACGATTAACGGTTCAATAGGAAGAACTCAATTTATTTATGATGATAAAAATTCCCCTTTTTTACGTTCGTCGCAGAACAAATTCAATCCAATTCCGTCTGTGCTAGTTTCAAGTTGATCTGAGTCAACATTTATTGAACTGGGTCTTGATTCCATTACTTTAAAGCTGCGTGCTGACTGGGGCAGTCGCGTGTAATGGACGAATCGACAGCGAACATTTTATGCAGCAAGGACGATAAGCTGGGTAACGTTCGCTTACAAAATTGATTTAACAATGTGTTAGGTATAATTAAATGTGAGGTAATACAGAAATAAGATAATAGAGAACAATTTTTGCCGGTCTGTTTGTGTATATACGCATCTACGATGCAAACTGATAAAGATGTATAAGATCAGCTAGTTAGACAGATATCAAAGAACCAAACGCTAGGAGTTATAGGTGATCTAGAGGAGAAAAAAAGTCGTAAAAAGCATAGGTTATTGAAGTAGTTTACATAAGTTACGGCGTTCAAATCTTTATACCGCATTTGTTACACAATAAGATAGTTTTAACATCTTATATGAGTCAGCATTAGCTGAATGCTGTTGAATAGATATATACATTTGAAAATCCTCGACTGTCTTATTTGTAATACAATTTTTTTACCGTAAAAGTTAAACCAAGAAATCTACATGTCAAGTGCTCGCTTACGATCCATTTCGACAGTAGCTTTAAAGTAAGGTGTTTACGAATACTATTTATGAACGCATTTATGATCTATTGTACTCTTTTCAAACCAACGTAGCATCCCCCCTCCTACGTTGAAACCAACACTGCGAATCGTACTTACGGTATTGTGGCCTATAATCAAATATTTCACTTTCGCAACAGTTTATTAAAACGAATTGATATAATGTAGGTCCAGCATTCTGGGGGCTGATCAACCCAGAATGGTCCCTCTGCAACAAGGGCCGGCGCCAGTCCCCGGTCAACTTGGAACCAGACAAACTACTGTTCGACCCCAACCTACGATTTTTACACATAGATAAACATAGGGTAAGTGATGGTTACCTTATAATTTTGTTTAATCAACCGCTTAGCGTTTCATTAGCTTTGTCTAGGGTTGACCTCTAGTCTCAGTTTTCTTTATTAATTTTTTATCGAATATATTTTATAATTGCTTATAGGTACTTGACTGGCCTGTTAGTGGACTTGACTGCTATACCGGAGGTCGTGGGTTCGATTCCCACGCAAAACAAATATTTGTGTGTTCTGAGTCTAGGTGTAATTTATCTATAACATGTGTGTATTTAGAAATAAATAAGTATGTTTATCAGTGATCTTGTATTCATAGTACAAGCTCTGCTTAGTTTGGGACTAGATGGGGTTATTTATTATTTAAACTTCATGTACGTAGTGGTACATAGGCGGACTTAATTCAACATTTGAAACTTACTAATGCAACAGTGCATCGAGTAAAGGTTGTGCAATAGTATATTATATAACAAGAAATAAAAAAGACAATTAATCGGCCACGCTAAGGACGAACGAAACCAATAATTTTACTATGGATCACCACATAGACCATAAAACAAGGTATTTCAACATTTTATTTGAAACGTCTGCCATTTATTCTAAACTAAAAAAAAAAAAAGTACACAATAAAAGTTATAGAGACTTTATTTCGTGAATTGTAGAAAATATGTACAAGTTCAATGATGGTGTAATAACAATTTTTTATTATACCAGAATATTGACACAATTTGTTCAATTACAATGTAAAAAACAGTTACATTGTGTCTAATTTAGCATCTACTGCCAAACTAGGCTTGAGGCTTGTATTGCGGCCTGCAAGTACGACCTCATGAACAAATGAAAACAACATTTGTATTAAAACAATTTTAGAAATAACAACACAAAGAGAATGAAAAAAGATTAAAGTTAGTACCTAGATCATTATAAATGAACTTAAACTGTAACTGGTTCATCTATATGCCTACGTACCTATCATATTTCAGTATAATAACATTCGTTTTCTTTACCAGATAAACGGGCTAATAAGTAACACAGGACACTCCGTGATATTCACAGTGGAGAACGAGACACGGCATCACATCAACATAACGGGGGGCCCCCTCTCCTACAAGTACCAGTTCCATGAGATACACATACACTATGGCCTACACGACCAGTTTGGATCTGAACATGCCATCAATGGATACACTTTTCCTGCAGAGGTAAGAAATTGGGCATTTTTAATTTATAGGTACTTTTCAATTCCGAATCGTGCAATACTCAGTTTTTTTATTATGTGAATATTTATGGTTGACACAAATGGATAAGAAGTGTTTTCACAATTATCAAAATGATTTATATGTTTATTTTGCAATATATATTTTGCAATTAAAATATCCAACCCTATTACAGCTCATGGTTGATAAATAATAACTTTTCATAAAAGTAAAATATATTTAGTTCGAGGTTGTTTTTATACAACTATATCTCGTATCGTGGTGAGAAAAAACTTTGAAAAAAAAAAGTATGAGATTTTTTCCTAAATAATTTCACAGGCTGTATAAAATTTGATCTAAGCCTGAAGGAATTCATAAATAATTCCCCCGGATTAAGGTGACGCAGATTCATATCCTCATAAAGTCAGAGATTCGCAACACTCATGATACATTATGTAAGCAACCGAGGATAAAACCTAAGTGAAGCGTCGAATAAACATGTAACGTAGATAAACGTTAAAATGTTATCAGGGATTTCTTCGGAAAGGTCTCAAAAGAAAGCGTAACAGATGTTTTCACACGCATCCTCGCGCCTCCGTCGTTGAGACGTTCAAATCCCAAACGTAATCCCGACGAACGACTTGACTGCGAACCAACTCAACCATGCCTCCTGTTTATTTATGTGACAAATTCTTACGTAGCTATGTTAAATCTAAAATCATGTGCTCCATCTCGTGGAAGTGGCTTTTACCTTATACATTTTTATTGTGACGTGACGTTGATGAGAAATAAAAAAATAAAAAAATTGTTAGTGGATTATGGACACTATATTATTTCTGTAACAGTTCGCGGGTCCAGAACTCAACAAGTGTATTTTTTTATTAAGTATATTTGTTAAGTTTTAGTTTCTTTATTATGAAGTATGCAGTTCAATCCTAGAAAAATGTTGAGTTTTAAGTTTATTTGTATGAAAAACGTAATTAAAATTCACAATTTTTTAAGGCCTCCGTATATACATATTAAAATAACACAATACCTATATACATCGCCAGTCACTCTGTGAAGTTCTAACATTGCTTAAGTCATTTTTGCGGTGTGAAGATTCATAACATTGACAGTTTGAAAAAAACCATTTGGTTAAGAAAAATCACATGCTTCGGTTGAACTAATCAGAAAACTAAAAAGTAACCAACACGTCCACCAAAAATTTCTAATTTTGGTTATACTAATTTATTACTGTCATTTTTCTTTCCTTCAAAATAGCCATTACTGACTTACGCACTACTACAAATATCATACATGATCTTCAGTGACGATGTATAAATATATGACATTTTATAGAAGGACTTTCATTATTAAATGTCAATTTAAATAACCTACTTCAATAAACCGTTGTAAAAGTAACTTAGGACAAAAACCAACTGTTATAATTTCATTTGTTCCAGATTCAGATATTCGGTTTTAATTCACAACTGTATTCAAACTTCTCCGAGGCTCTGCACAAAGCTCAAGGAATTGTTTCAATATCGCTATTGTTACAGGTAATTACGTCATTTGAAATGTTGAGCGCACCTGATACGTTTGTACCTATGTTTAAATGAGGGTTATTGAACCTTAACATTTAGAGATCATAAAAGTCTTATTTTATTTGTGCACTGTTGGATATTGATATCCACTAGGTATGGAGAAATAATTAAAATGATACCACGTATTCTATGATGTGTCTACAATACACAGTTATTTTCAAGCGTGACTTTTGCTCAATTGTTTTATTTTTATTTTTGCTGTGGTATTGTCTCTGATCGAAGTGTTTTATTTTTCTATAATTTAGTGTTTAGTGATTCTTTTGTTTTAATGTAATGTATTTTAATGTAATAACACTAACAAGAAATGTAACAAAAAGGCTTGTTCTCACGACACAAGGAATTCTAGTAGGAGTTTCAGGAATTCAACACATTTAATGTATGATTTAATTAATAAAATAATCTGTTCTATTTTATAGTTCACACAGACTTATCACGATTAAAAGCATATAGAATAACTATATTTTAGCTTTAACTGTCGTTTCGTCGCCCCCACGATGAGAAGAGAGAGTTCACAGAAGCGTGTGAAAGTGCATGTGACGCCGACTTAGGTAAAAGTTTGCAGTCACAGCCTCACGGACTCACAGCGATCGCACTTAGTGCTTTATATGTTTGTAATGACCGTGTTTATATAGGTTCTACACCTATAGTATATTGAAAAGAGTGTCCATGGAGTTTCTTGCACATTCTTCTCTATAGAGATCTACGCTTTGGAATGTGCAATTAGCATCTTTTTTTTTCTGACTGACTGACTTCTTGAGCTTTCAAATGTCAAAAGTGCCTGTAAATGGTTTATTTGAAACAAAATGCTTTGAATATTTGAATCTATAATGTAATAAACTACTTCTGTTCATATGAATGGTTTGATGCTCACTATTAACTCAAATGCATCCATAAACGTCTTTTGGAGGGATGCGGAACAGGTTGTAAAGTCCCATTAACCTCCATTGGAAAGGAAGGAACCTCCGACCTGATAGTTGTTATGTCTGATCCGCGCAACCGTTGATTTCGGGCTGTTGTATATTTTTTAATCGCGCGGAGAACTTTAATACCGCGATGTAGGATTTTGAAATTTAATATCTATGTGGGGTCATAGATGTCGGTACAGTCTAATTATTAATTGGAAGCGGCGTATCCATGTCTCTTACTTCATTGTCAATTGAATAAAGCGTCTTAAAAAGGATTTTTATATGTACACAAAGTTCATATGTAATCCACGGTCTAGAGCCGTTAATTATATTTTCATAAACTTCAACGCCAATTCCTTAAGCATTAAATGATTTTCTAATTACAAATATGCAAAGAGGTGTTTATTTAGGTACTTAACCATAATTGTATCCGCTGAAGTGTTACCAGCCGCGCCTTTTCATGGCGTCGAACTGAGCGCAGTTAATTAAGGAAATTGGATTTTTCTGTGCGCCATTGGATTAGCCAATTTGAACTAATAGCTTTACTATTAGTTCAAATTAAGTAACTGTCTGAGCGGTATGGCCGTCAGCCCGTCACCACTCGGGGTCAGCGTGGACGCCCTGGCTTTCAATTAATTTGCTACCATTTAATATTATCTTCTGCATCAATATTTGGCTAAAGGTCAGTTTATATTTGCAAGAAATCAAGGTTAAACAAGTTTATTCGTAAGAGACTGACGAAAAGTCCTTCGGTTTTTCATAAATTCATAACGAAATAGTTTTATTACAAGCTTTTATTTAACTTACTTTGTTAGTATGTTTTTTGTTCTGGCTAAATCATTCAAGCTGAATTAGACTACCTTTATTTCTTATATAAATTAATAACCTGCCACAAAAAATAAAGCATCCAATGATACCTTTTGCTGACGACAGTACAGCAATCATTAAATGTACCAATAAACTGACTTACGAAAAATATATAAATAACCAACTTAAACAAATAATCGATTGGCTTGATAGAAATTTATTAATATACAAAAAACCAAGTTATTGCATTTCTACCAAATACTACCCAACCATTTAAATGTATTTTATAACGGTTAAAGAGTAGAAGAGATAAAAGTAGCAAGATTTCTTGGTATTCTAATTGACAGCCAACTAACGTGGAAAATACAGGCAGATGACATATGTGCGCGGCTAAGCAAATCTGCTTATGCTATTTTCATAATGGCAAAGAAAGTTAAATTACAAACGGTACTCATAGCATACCATGGCATAGTTTCGTCAGGTTTGAGATTTGACATAATATTTTGGGGAAACTGTGCTGGAAGAGAAACTATATTGAAAACTCAAAAAAGATGTATAAGATGTATGGTAAGCCTAACAACTACTGACAGCCGTGAGTCTGTCTTCAAATAATTAAAAATATTGACTTTCCCCAGCAGGGTAATAAAGCCTAGGTATGGAAGACCTAGGAAGGTAAGGGAGCCTACTGGGGCCAAGGGTCAGATTCTGAATGGAAGACTAGGCCCTGGTATGAAAGGCATCGAAGGAACAGGAATGGGTTTTTAGTCAGTAAAAGTCTGACTGATTTTGATTCAGTTCTAATGACAAAGCATTATAGTAACCATGAATCCAACATCCAGGATTACGTCCAGATAAAAAAATTCTGTAATGGCCAACTGCACAGACATCAAAATTTTGTTTACGCATTAAAATCTTGTTTTATAAATAGTTTTTTCTCATAAAATAAGCCAATTAATTTCATTTCTGAGCGGAGGCCCCTCTCTCTTTTTTCCGCACACGTCTGTCTTCTGCCATTGTGGGTCAGGTTTTACTATTAATTTATGTTACTGTTTATATATTTTTAAGTTAAAATATATATATTATTACAATCCGTAATATATTTATACAATATATATATATATTAATACAATACAGGTGGTAAATATTAATAAATAAAAGTGATAATGGACCCTGCGCTTTAATAGTTCTTGTTACTTAATGGGACAAGGGCAGGAAGTTGGCTCAGATATAAAATAAGTATTACTTTTTTTCCAATTTGAATTATTTTTATGTTAAAAGTTTTTTTTCTGCATTTTATTTATTCTTTAAGGTCTTCTATTGATTTACCTTTTAATAATAAAATTATTGTCTTTACTTTTTGGTATATTTAAGACTACACCCAAATTTAAACCAAGTCCCCATTTTGTTTCCTTAGACCGTCATCTTTAAGAGAGGTTATTTTCGATCGTTTTATGGTTTTCCTTAATGAAGGCCAACGCTTGTGTTAGCACATCCCATCCGTGTTGTCCCAAGGGGGAACATGTTTGCCGGCACGTTCATATTTCGCTTGTGGCCGCAGTTAACTGAAACTTTGCTAAAGCAAGCTATTTCCCACACGACAAACAATTAGCGCTGTGTCTTCTCCGGCTTTTCTTTTTATTGCAGAACTTGGTGGTGAACACTCGGTTTTAGTTGTTAAGGAGAATTCACAAGGTTTAAGATTTTATTTTAACAATAATACGTAATATTCTATATGTATAAAAATTAATCCCTATTTCCCTCGGTCACCCCATCACGCGTGATCGGCTAGAACAATTTCGCCAATTCTTTTTTGTTGTCTCTAGTACTATTAGAAGAAGGTGCTTAAGACAGTAAAAATTGTAATCTTCGCGCGTTTGACAGTTCATAGATAAGACACGACAACAACAACAATTTGCCTGCTGCGGTCTTCCCGTTCGATTATAATTTAGGTGTCTTCAAGGCTAGAATAAGCTAGATGAGCTAGATGAATAAGCTCTTAATAAATTAGAGTGCCTCACCATCAACGATTGCATTACTACTTACCATCAGGTGGGATCGTAGTCAAGCACTGGTTTATATAAAAAAAATAAAATAGCGTCCGTCGGGTCAGCTAGTATATCATATAATTTCGATATTTTTTTTGTTAAGTTCGATAAATTTTTAGGTACTGTCGAGATCGGAAGATGAAAGAAAAGCTTTTTCGCCTGTAGGATTTATTCCTATAAGTATTAATTATATAGAACTAGCTTTTGCCTACGATTTCGTTGGCATGAAGGTTGATTATAGAGAACGCTAAGTCGAAGCTAGGTGAAAAGTAGTCTCTGTCCTTCGTTGGGGTTCAAGCTTACTTCATATTAAATATTACCAAAATCGGTAGTTTAACCGTAAAAGCTTAACAAACGGACAGATTCACTTTTACATGGAAGTATGGATTAATCGCGCCTTTTGGCTTTACAGCCGTCTTCATTTTATATTCTTATTCTATCATACTAGCTTTTGCTCCCGTCATCTGACTACTCTACTATACTCTACCCTACTCTACCCTACTCTACCCTACTCTACCCTACTCTACCCTACTCTACCCTACTCTACCCTACTCTACCCTACTCTACCCTACTGTACCCTACTGTACCCTACTCTACCCTACTCTACCCTACTCTACCCTACTCTACCCTACTCTACCCTACTCTACCCTACTCTACCCTACTCTATTCGAATTTTTCTTGCCGTTAAAACCATCCTTGAACTTTAACGAACATTTAAAAAAAAGAATTGGCCAAATTGGTCCAGGCGTTGTTGAGTTATGCGCTTACCAACACATTTTGCGATTCATTTTTATATTATAGATTTAAGTTCATCGTGTTATCTCCTTCGACATCACAATACTTCAGAATAAATCGCTTCGGATGTGAAAATGTGTATCAGGGTTCTATAATCAAATCTACACTAATATTATAAAGAAGTAAAGTTTGTGTTTTTTTTTTTTATTTCCAGGAGATCTCTAAAAGTACAGGTCCGATTGCTAAAACTTTTTCACCGATACAAAGCCCCTCTTTATTCTTAAGTGATATATTTTATGTGCGCAGGCAAAGCCACGGGCAAAAGCTAGTCTAATATAAAAAACTTTGTGTTACAGTATTTGTTATCGAACTCCTCCGAAACGAGATGACCGATTTTTTTTAATGTTTTTTTTTATAATAGATAGGTCTGCGAATAGGCCTATTTTTCATCCTCCTACCCTTACTCCGTATATTTTTTTTTTTGATAATTTATATGGCAGAACAACATTTACCGAGTTAGCTTGTATATTATTTAATAACTACAATTTTTAAAAAGATAAACAAAGCGCTATAAGGTCGGATAATCGCTGCAAATAGCGTTTTGTATTTTTTGCCGTGGGAACAAAGCGAGTGTTTATTGTAGATATAAAATAAGGACAAATTCACAATTGGTTTTACTTTACTAAGCTTAATTTTTGATTAACAGTTCATGTCTTTTCAGCTCGGTGACTTGTCAAACCCAGAACTCAGAGTTTTAACGGAAGAATTAGAGAATATCAAATATGGTGGTAAGTTTGTTAAAAAAGAAATCAATTAAGTACCGATATCTATTTGTACGATGTTCAAAAAATGCTAGCGATTCTAAAATGGAAAAGTGGTGGAAACTTGAAAACGAATTTATTGTACAAAGCTCAGCCGATAAACTACTTTCTCTATTACCTATCTTGTAAAGAACTTATGCGAGATAAAGTTCGTTTGCCCCAGTTTAATACTCAGCTCTACTTGTATAAAAAAATCATTATATCAAAGAAGTTTAGCAGTTTAAACTAGATAATATTTTATTGTCTATTAAACCTTTTATTAGATAAAGTGATATTCCATCAGTAATAACAATTGTCCCGTACAATTTAGTCCATTGTTTGTCCTATACATTTTGGCCCGTGGTTTATCCCATACATTTTGATCCTTGATTTGTCTCATACATTTTTGACCCGTGGTTCCTCCCATGCAATTGTTAAATTTTGACAATCGCTATCCCTGATAATTTATTCAGTTAGATTAACAAGTATTTTTGGTGTTGTCATCAACATATTTAGCATTTTTGTTTTGAATTTTACTTAAAGAAATTAAATTTCTTTCATTATTTATATGTCAGAGCCAAGTTTGCCTGGTATTAGTATTCCATATTTTCATTTACAAAGGTGCCGAGATGCCAGTGAACAAGCTATCCGTCCGGGGGCTCCTGCCGGAAACTGACTACTACATGACTTATGACGGCTCGACCACTGCACCGGCTTGCTATGAGACGGTTACTTGGGTCATCGTTAACAAGCCCATCTACATCACTAAACAACAGGTATACTGCAGAATAATTATTATATGTTATAAATACATCCACTTTCATATTATATCTATATATATAAAAATTGAATAGCTGTTCGTTAGTTTCGCTAAGACTCGAGAACGGCTGATCCGATTTGGCTACTTAATATTGAAATATTCGTGATGGTGAAAAAACCTAATACTAGATACGCCATCTCTAATTAAAATGTCATTTTAAAATGAATTATGCTGGTTCTGGTAATGCCAGTAGATGGCGTTATCCTTTGACAGTTCAGCTAAAAGGTATCACAACATTCATTGACTTTATGGCGCTAGTATTTTATAATTTAACTTAGTGTAATATTTACTGCTGGATATATGTCTATGTAGCTATAGACGTTACACTAAGTTGAACGTGGGGATATTAGACATAATTGGGGCACTATAGGATATAGCTGGGGTAATATAACCTATTCTAATATACCCCAGTCGATTATTTAATTTCTACCCACTTATCCTCTCTTTTTGCGAAGAATATTATAGAAGTGTCATAACTCACGTCACGTGACTCGATTTTCTAATGAAAAATCGTTCAACCAATCACAGCAGCTACCTATTTAAATTGACGAAGTTCCATAGTAGTGGTAGTTTTTTATTTTACCAATTGAGCCTTAGTTGAACAAAAAATATTTTTAAGCTAGACTTCGTCTAATTTAAAGGCCACAGAATAAACAATAAAAATCCACCGTTGTCATATTTGCTACTAAAACTGTCTACAACTTCACTTATCAATAGATAAACGGTTACTTATAGTAACAGCAACCCCTGCAAATAGTTGATCTTTGATAGAAATCCTAGAAACTTGAGTAACAGCTGCATCTCAAGTTGTACCAAACAACTGCCAACTTGTAGAAAAGTCATAACTGCTTGAGTTTTCGTATTATCAACGGACCTAGTTTCGTTATTGAAAGCGCAACCAATTACTAACACAACAAAATGCATGAAGACATATTTTTACAACTAAAAGTCAAGGAATAAAATTTAATAAGAAACAACTATTCAAGCCTCATACGATTAATTTAATTTAGACCTATATATTCCAGAGATGGCAATGACAACTTTATTATTAGAAAAACTTTTTTTTTCACCACTCTTTTGCCCACATTTCAAATGAGAAAGAGTTTTTCCACGTCATATTTGAAATTGTTTTTAGTTACTTTTATTTATGTTTTAATGTAATTATAAACAGTTAGTATAATGTTCTTATATCTATTACGTAATTATTAACCAAACAATAAATGTTTAAGCAGTAGAATCACATTATAACCAACATCCACTGTCTCTAAATATCACTCCAAGTTTGACAAAAGACCATTAACAACTCTTTCAACAAATCATCAGAAGTGCATTAGGAAAGAATGCTCAACACTCAACAATAGTGGGTCAGTGCTAACAATCAATATGTGCGGTAACTGCATCCGTTCAAGTTCGCCGTTTGCATTATACGCCTCCCTGCCCTCCTTGTTCCTATACAGATGTAGAAGGTATGGAATAGCTAACCAAGAAAATTAAAGTTTATAGGAACTGAAATCCGATGTAAACTTAAGTAGTTAAGGATGTTTCGTAAAGTTTGATGATTATTGAACAACTTTAATAATTACTTAGATTAGCAACATTTGATGGGCCTTGAAAATTTAAGAATCAACAAACAAACTTTCTATTTCAAGAATCTTGCTTAGATGAAAATGTGTAAATATGCACATACAAACACTGTTCCACCAGTCGCAATTAAACTAGCATATGCAGTTCCTCCCATGAATCACACAGCGAACATATTTCACGGGTCCACCTAATAGCGTAACTACAGCCACAGTCGCCACGCTCGGCCGCGCACGCCGCATCCAGTCGAAGACAAGTATCAGTGTATTCAAGCGTGGTTGGGGCAGCGTAATAACATTTTCATTTGTGCCCACGCTACAATAAACAACTCACGTCCCTCGCCTTTAGACAAAGACTCCGCCGTGAATTATGTACGTGTTAAAAGTAAACTGAAAGTGCCGCGTTCTGTGGCTGTTATTATAAATCATTGTTTATGTTTTCCGTTTGTGTTGGTCGGAAAATTAAGTGCTAGTGGAAACTGCTTGCAATCTCGTGGGGAGTTGAGCGAACGCCATGTGGTCGCTGCTTGAAGCGCAATTTACAACGCCACTAACGTGCTTAGTTTTATGCTAATAAAAATCCATACACCTTTATGGTGGCAGGACTCATAAAAACTGAAATAAAAGTAATAATACGTGTGAGCTTAACTGTAGAAAATATACTCTTGACGCTGGTGCTGCCTATAACGAGCGGCATGCAGCTATTTGCCAAATTGCCCATAAAGGGGAAACCGCTAAAGAATATTACTATAATATCTACTTAAGCAATATTGAGCAGAGTTAATATGTCACCATTTCTTATAACCACTACTTTTCTGCTATGTTGTTACTATTATTTCCACAGCACTGAATAAGTATATGAGTCACCTGATGAAACGATTAAAAATAATAACGCACCACTGAAGAAATACAATAAAACCCATGTAAACGATTGTAAAGCTCAACAAAAGCAAACATAGCCTTCGCACTAAATACAAAATAAATTACAGTTGGTGAAATCAAAGTTTAGGCGGAGTCTATAATCAGAATCAAATTGTTTAATACAGCGTAAACAACGATGCGAATCTGATAGCCGCGGTCGCGTGCTCCGCGCCAGTTAATCCGACCGTGGCAACAATATACATACCTATACGAACTCCATGCTAGTCACCCAACATTATAAAAGGAAGAATTTTCAATTTACTTGAAATAGCTCTCCACCTAAACACTTGTTTATGTTATAATAGAAACGGAACACCCGTTTGCATTGAACTTTCGAAATTACTTCTATATGTCTTCTAGCTCTATTGTGACCATTTTCTTAGAACATTCTATTAGGAACATTTTCTCGATGCACGAAATCGTCTTCTAAAATTCTATAGAAAGTAGGTACTAATTTTTAACGTTGTGCTTCTACCACTAAAATAAAATTAAATAAAGCGAATTTCTTCTTGAACGTAAACCCAGCAAAATAACCGAAAGCATCTCAGGTATAACATTTGGCAAAGTCTTCAAAAATTCTAAAATAGGGTTAGTCATTTATTTTAGAGAACTTTAGTATCCACATAATTGAATTTGATGACTGTAGCTGCACGGCTTGAGGCGGCTGATGCAAGGCGACGCAAGGCACCCCAAGGCTCCCCTCGGCAACAACTTTAGGCCGCCCCAGCCTCTCCACCACCGAGCCGTGAGGACCAACATTGACTTCGATCTCAGCAAGGTAAACTACACCTTAAAGGAAATTAAATTAAGCACAAACTTCTCTGGAGACACGCTTAATAATTCATATTGTATGCTAAGCTGGGTTCCTAAGCGATATACTGTACTTAGTCGCTGCTTGTGTATGTTCCTGTAAAATGGTTCGCTGTAGGTACTATTAGTGTAGCACTAATGAATTGTGTTTGCACAGTCGGCGCTTGAGTTGACATCGTTTGTGTAAATTGTTTTTTTACAATTGCAGTATCCCGGGAAGACTTGTCCAAGTATGCATCGAGACATGCATTACAAAGGTAATTATAGAGTTCAATACTTTCACGTAATACCAATTATTTCATAACTTGTCTGCGCTCGTACTAATGTCTAATCGATGAAAATGTTAGCAAGCTATCCCATTTTCCATTGAAGCCTACAGCCATTGCAGACGTAAAGTATCTCCACAATCACCGAGCAACTGGTGTTAGTAACAGTAAACCTATGTAGCGATAACGATAATTTCACAGCTATCGCGATTGCAAATTACGTAATTGGCGCAGTTACATTTCGTGTTCAAATATGAGGGCGGCTTTTGTTACACCGCCAGCGGTTAGCAATGCCTTAATTAATACGGCAGCATTGAGTCAAGCCTTTTTTGTTAAACTTGGAAACGCCTCTATTTATAAATATTATGAAAAAAAAAATGCTATAATAATTTTCAATGAAAGGTTTTGTAGTGTTTTTTCAACTCTAAAATGCCCTCAAATGGCTGTCATATAAAAATGTCTTCATTGGTTTACATCGTGTTTGTCCATATATTTTTAATTTGAAAAAACTTTTCGCACTTAACTATTATTAGTTTTCTTTTTGTTAATTTCACTTTAGCACCAACGCAATTACAAAAACTTTTAAATAGATTTTAAAATCGCTCATCTGAACGTTATCCGCTCCGCCACCCGCTCTCAGTCCGAATCCAGCTTCAACACGTTATCAAAGTTTTCATTTCTGTTGCAGCCAAAAGCTGGACACAATATTGAAGCTAATTCCACTCCGGTAGGCATTCACATAGCAGCTACGTAGACATATACATTAACTAGTCCATAAGTTTGTATATACATCTTGTACAGTCTTATTTACATCCCGCTTATGATAAATGGAGCTATAAAATATATTTGATAAGTGTAATATATTCAATCTTAACTTAGCGCTGATGTTAGATCTAGAATAATGTGATGAGTGAGTTTTGTTGGGTAAAGGTTACCTATAATATTTTATTACGGCCTCTGAATAAGTAGAGTATTGAATATCATAGATTATAATGTATTTTCGGATAGATTGTTCGAACCACGCCATCGGTTTTGCTGTAGTAAATTGTATACTTAAAGTAGGAAAATTTATCCATAGTTGTAATTAGGTATGTCGAATTTATAAATGTTAATTTATTGAAATTCTTACATATCATTTGAAAAGTCCGAAGTTTTGAATCGTTACGTTGCAATTATTGAGTACATATCCATTAAATTGTTGATTTTTAAAATGTTTGTATAATTGTTTAGAGTCTTCTAGGTTAATTAGTATTGAAATCAATTAACGAATGAATTTAGATACATAATCATATCAAAATTATATGTACTAGTTTTAAGGTCTTATTTTATGGTACTAGGTACTTTAATATAATAATATCTATCGCTGTAAGACGTCTATAGCTTTAATAAACTATATTCTAGTGTTTATATTTCATTGCGTATCGTAAGATGAAAACTATTCCATAATTATGAAATGTATATCGCCTGGCTTTCTTGTAAGATCTATTAGAATATTATTTGATTAAACGATATTCACTTACGTTCAGTTTCTTATTTATTTATCCAACTGAATGCAATACCTTACAGGAGATAAACCACATTGTAGAGTTTTATTGTCCGATAAAAAATACAGAAGCATCGTTATCTGGTTGAGCCCCTGTAATTTTTCGCGGTCGATGTTAAATCTACAAATGCTCGCATTCGCATATATCCCGATACCCATTGGCAATCCGAATAAGCTGGCGGGCGATAAAAAGCTTGCAGTGTACTGTAGTGGTAAATGCAATATGAGGATCTTTTATAACAGAGTTTTGGTACACTAAACTCAAATACTCATCATCATCATCATTTCAGCCGAAAGACGTCCACTGTTGGACATAGGCCTCCCCCAAATGTCAGAGATCCTGTGCGTCTCGCATCCATCGGATTCCCGCGACCCTCACCAGGTCATCGGTCCACCTTGTGGGAGGCCTTCTAACGCTGCGTCTTCCGGTACGTGGTCGCCTTTCCAGAGCCTTGCGTCCCTATCGACCATCATCAACTCAAATACTATCCTAAGACAAAGCTAACTTAAAAATAATATACCCAGGTTAAACTTAGTCAAATGCTTTTACATAAAATCAACAATATCAAGTTTTGAAAATAAGCAACGGTATGTCCCGATGCAATGGAGTAAAACCGTCGGTTTTAGTGTTTCCTCCAGTCTTGTGTTTGAAGAAAAAGCTCATTTGAATTCTATGAGAATCGAAATTGCTCTCCTTTTCGCTGTAGTAACTTAATTTAATTGAGTTCCATCACAATGTCTTATACCTTTAGATTAGGTACTCGCTATAATGCTGATAAAAGTGGAAAATAAAATTTATAATACTTTTCCTTTTGTTATCTCCAGACGTTCTTTTTCCCAAGTTGGTAGTCACGTATATTTTATTGTACAAGAGTCAAATATAAATTATTTTTCCACGCGATAACGTGGAGATTAAGATTGTAAAATAAATTACTTGATTTTCTACATAGAGGAAGAATTTATTGGAAAAGTTGCCGTCGGCAGGTGTTGATACACTTACCTACACAGATTGAGTTCATTAAAAATTTATAATTATCGAGTTGAGTGTGGATGTTTTCATATACATTATTATTAGAGATGCAATTACATCGAGGGAAGATTATTTTTAAATTGCTACATAACGTTAAGGATAACCAAGGTTACCGTCATAACCCGAAGAATTGCCAAATTTAAGTGGCAGTGGGCCGGGCACATTGCTCGCAGAACAGACAGTCGTTAGGGCCGAAAGGAACTGGAGTGGCGACCGCCTACCTAAAGTCGTACCGTTGAAAAGCCTCCCATGGTGGACCGATGACCTGGTGAGGATAGTGGAAATCCGATGGATACGACATGCATAGGACCATGATGATGATGATGAAGACATAATATTTAAATGAAAACGATAAAAGTAAATACATTAGTTAATGTAGCTTTATTAATGCTTGAAGCTGTTAAATCTCATGATTCTTAACTACTTATAACAGAATAACTCTTATTAACTTATAAACTCGACACATTTGGGAAGCAAAATAATCAAAGTTGAGTAGTGCTATAAACTATTTATTTCTTTTGTTCCTCTCCGTCTAACTCGACGGAGTTACGAATTAATTTCTCATATGTCGACGTTGATATAATATAATAGTCATACTATATCTAAATATTATTATATGTACCTAGTATCTAGGTAAAAAGGCTTATAATTAATTCCAACGAAATTACTTTTACAATATTAGAAAAAAACATTTGCGGCCGACAGTCACCTTAATTCTTATCAATTTAGTTTTTTTTATTTATTTTATTTTTATGTAACTGTTGCCAGCGCCTTCGCCTATGTAAAAGTAGAAAATTGTCTCAAGAGAACGTACTGTCGGGATAAAAGTATCCAATGTTTATTCTAGGACATGGCCTACCCATGCGCATTAAATTTTTTTCAGCCGTCGAGTGAGATGAATATTAGTGTTATGTGCCATAAGTTTTAAACCGTCGAAAGAGATTCTGATGAAGTCTCTACTGTATACAACTAATATACCTTGGTGTGTATATAGCGTTGTTCATGTAGCTACTTCCCTGCTATTCCTATGAATAACTTTTAGCAAAAGAATTTTAATTAATAATGTTATCAGAAATACATCTACTTTTTTATTTAATAAGCTTGTTTGTGTGTCAATTACCACTATCGCACCCGATGATAAGCGATGATGTGGTCGATGATGAAGCAAATTTGCCGCGAAATAACCTATTCAAACCTAAATAATTTTGATTAGTTTAATAAAAGTGCTTTGTCTCAGCACAATGGTGACACCCGGGCGTTTCTGCTACCTGAATCCAGAACAGGAACCTACCATGTCCGGTGAGAACTTATGTGATGCAGAATGTGAGGACGTCGTGGTGCCTCTCCAGCCACTCCTCAAAGAGGGGACTTACTGCTATGATCATGGTGTAGCGGAGCCAGCTTTGGCAAGTCGTAGAACATTAAATAAATGTTTATAGCTATGTGTAATTAAATATTATGATCATATCATTAAGTTTCGATGTTCGAAACTCACTGCCTCTAGATCATGGCACCTCAAGGAGTATTTTCCTAGAGGAACCAAAGTAGCCAGCCACATGTGAGTATTTCATTTGTCTTTTGTCTCTCCGTTCATATTACCTACTCTGCTGGATTTCAGCCTGGTTTCGTGTACGGCAGCCATCTGTCGCGTGTTTGTTTCATACAGTTTCCGTATACGTATTTCTTGATGTCATATGTTTCATTGTTTTCTCTAGAATAGAAACACGGAGGCCTTTTTGTATACTTATGTTGTTTTTTTGTTTATCGATACTGGAAATATGAAATAACGTAAGGGACATTTACCTATAAAACGTACCTTATAATGATTGATGTAAAGGTATTTTACGCAAAACTTAAAAATTTCCCTTACGTTATTTCATATTTCCAGTATCGTTATTATAAATAGGAAGCTTATCCTTACTTATTGTAAACAAAGTCCTCCACCCCGTCTATCTTGTAAGAACGCGATAAACTCAAAAAATACAGAACGAATTTTTGAATCTTGTTATATGAGAGTAGGAGATCTTGTAGCTAAAATAATAACAGCCATACGGGTCGATCGGGTTAAGTAACACTTGCCGAGGTCGATCTGTAGATGGGTGACCATCTTAACATACCGAGATCGCATTATGCCTCGGAAAGTACGTTAAGACGTTGGTGCCGGCTGTCACTTCCAGACCTTTGACAGTCGTTACCGATAGTCAGAAGCCAGGAAATTGACACTAGTCTTACCAAGGGGATTCATGGTACCAGAGAGCTATCGTGTGGAGATCAGCCCCCTAGCCAAGTTACAACCGTTTCGTATCGAATTCCGTTCTCCAATCGGTAACGCCTTGGTGTCAGCAATTGTAGAAAACGATAAGTTGGTAGCCATATTGACGCGCCTGAGTCGGCCGCTCGTTCTGTAATGTCGTTCTACAATAACAAAGGATGTAGCGATGAACATTGTAGAAACGATAACAATTCATTCTATCATTTTGAACGATGTGAACTTGTTTACGAATTTTCTATTCGTTTGTTCTGACCACGTGACTTAACGTTGAGATGATGTCATTCCCATACATTTCGCCTTTTGAAGCCTTGAAGTCGGCTTCCAGTATGAAATATAAATAATTGCGAAATGGCTAGGAAGACAATGAATTAGACTCGTGGTCCTAGAACGCAAACGACAACTGAAGGAACATAGGTGTAGTTTTAGTCAGTAAAAGTCTGACACGCTCGCCGATCCGCCTTAGAGCGAGAGAAGTCATTAGTTGAATTCCCACCTCAAAAAAAAGATTAGAAAATAATTTTCCTTATTTGATCCGTATACGTTTAGACTGGCCTGTTGGTCCAGTGGTTAGTGGCCCTGACTGCTATGCCGGAGGTCGTGGGTTCGATTCCCACCTACGAATTTGTCCTGGGTGGGAATCGAACCCACGACCTCCTGTGTGATGAGCACAATCATTTGTTCTGTGTCTGGGTGTATAATATTGTATGTATTTACAAAATATTTACATAAGTATGTATATCAGCTGTCTAGTACTCATAACACAAGCTCTGCTTAGCTTGGGACTAGACAGCGTTGTGTGAATATTATTATTATATTATATACTATAATAAAAAATAGGATTCAAGTTTACCCAATCCAAGTAACATAAATCACAAGAAGGTATTGTTTACACAGTTTGCTAAACACTCGACGAGAGCCGCGCCTTGAGAGCGCGCTCCAACATGAGTGTGAGCACAAATGTACTCCAAATTCAAGTTTATTTGCTCCTTATTGAGCGACTGACAAAATTTGACGCCGCGTCTCGCGTGTGCATCGGGCTTTATGTTACAAATTGAGTAACATAGGTAGGTACTCGTATATCAGAAGTATAGTGTGTATCTGTGTGAATTTGCTCGTATTGTTACGTATTAGTGTTATTGTTGCTTATGATTTTGTTTTGAACCTGGTAACAGTAAAATACCATTACTGACATTAGAAACAAGATGCTGTTAAAAAAGTAAATTAAAATAATTCTTTCCGCCACCGATCTGATTTATTGTCGTTATTTTTTCGTATTCTTCTCAACGAAGCATTTTAATTGATATCCATATTTCGGAGATTCATAAAAACATAAGTAGCAAGCCATCTTCAGATGTCTGACATACTGGATATAATGATGTCATCCAAACCGAATGTCTGTATTTCAGTGCAATCAATTGGGGGTAACTGTATTAAAATTCATTTGCAAGATTGCACCTAAACAAATGCACATACAAGCATTGAAAGTTAAAATAGTCGAGTGGAATTCTTTCAAATGGACTGGGAATATTGGCCTTGGTCACAGAATTCGGAATGGTTTCAAAAAGTTACCACGGTTTGTTTTAATCAGTTGACACTAACTTTCGGTTCATCTAGTGCAGAAGGAGCTATTTGATGAAGTCCCACGTGAAAAAAAAGTTAGACACAGAAGTAACAGACTATATTTGATGAAACCTCCTAACATAAACTATGTCTAGACAAACCGCTCTCAAGCTATCTTCGGAAACGCAGAAGAAGTTCCGACGTGTAATGTCGAACAGATCTAGTTTAAAAGTTGCATTACAACAGTGGCATACACATCGTTGAAGCCAATTCGAGTTTTATGCAAATGTGTGTTTTGTGCCGCGCCGGGAGAGTCGCGACCGCGTGCCTTGCGATGGCTTGTTGGCAAAAACACAGAATATTATATTGTACTTCATTTTGGGTATTGGATGTAAGCACCTTTATGTTGGTACCAGTGTTATTTTTTTTAAGTTGAGAAATCATTTTTAAGTTGAGAATTCTTTTGCTCTAGTATGGAGCGAGAGGGCGTTTGAGATCTTTATTGATTAAAACCACATCTATGTTCCTTCAGTTGCCTTTTGCGTTCTAGGTCCACGAGTATCCCTTTCATACTTCTTCCATGGCCTTAGCAGGCATCGACCGTTTAATATCTGAGGTGCCCGTGGAACATCTACGCGCCGTATAATCTAGATACTACAGTGTTTAGGTATTATCATTATGTTGTGTTATTTCTGAGACATAGGCATAATAGAAAGCCTGACATTAGATTCTTTTGCTAAACTTAGGTTCAACAGAAAGTTTTTTGAAGCAGTTAGAAACGCAGAGCGAAAATGGAAGAAGAGTTTAAGGTAAGGATATTATTCAGTGCTATTATAGATACGATACCCTATAAAGATAAATATGCTAAATGGTTATGCTTTATTAATGGTAAATCATCAAATAACCCCTCGCACTCTGGGCAGAGCGAAAAACGTCAAACTTTTACTGACTATAACCCAGTTGTGTTCCGTCAGTTACCCTTTAGGTTCCAGGGCCACGACCTACCTATCCAGCCTATCCTGTAATACATTTCTTGCTTCATATGGATACCTATTTCAAGCACCAGTCTTTAGTTAAAGGTCGGTTTGTGAATTATAAAGCAAGCAATTTTAGCATTGAGTACCTTTGTGAAGAGAAAATATTTTTTTATAAATAGCCATGCTAACAGTGAGTTAATTCATAATGAATGATTGGGAATCGTACATATTTTGACTGGCCTGTTGGTCTAGTGGTTAGTAGCCCTGACTGCTATGCATGTCGTGGGTTCCATTTCCACCCAGGACAAATGTTTGTATGATGAGCATGATAATTTGTTCTGTGTATGGGTGTAATGTATCTATAATATATATGTATTTAGATATATATTTAGTCTTGAGCACAGACGTAGGGAAGCCAGCCTTTCGATGTTTTACAGGATGCATTTTGGAGAAAGTGCGCAGGAATTGCACGACTTGATTCCACCATCTCATTTCTACTGTCGGACAAGCGACGAACGGCGAGTATCCACCCTTACGTTGTTGAAACCTCTACGGTCTGGACCAAGCGTTTCGCCTCGTCGTTTATACCGCGTACATTGAGGGTCTGGAATAATTTGCCTGCTGTGGTTTTCCCATCCGATTATAATTTAGGTCTCTTCAAGGCTAGAGTGAGTAGGCTTTCAATAAATTAGTCCGCCTCACCATCTACGATCGCATTACTACTTACCATCAGGTGGGATCGCAGTCAAGCACTAGTTTAAATCAATTTAAAAAAAAAAAGAAATATATAACTACGTTTATCAGTTGTCTAGTACTCATAATACAAGCTCTACTTAGCTTGAGCTTGAGCACAATAGATGTGGAATATATTATATATTATATTATACACCGCCCATTGGCTAGTTTGCGTCTAACCGTTCGGCTACCAAATCCTTGTCATACGGACAAATTGAATGATATAATTCGGCAAGTCTATAAATTCATTTCCTGCCATCATCTTGTAGTGTAAACGTACACGTCATTGAATATTAAGATTTATTTGTCCCTTAAATCATAACCCAAAATATATCAAACTACTATCCACCCGGGACTTCGTTCCCAAAGATTTTATGTACTTTACGACAGGCAACTTTCTAAGGGCTTTTGGATCATATGAAATTCATATGAATTGGAGATGGTATTTTACGGGTTTTTTATCACAGTTGCTAGTTATATTTTCATCAAAACATACTCAAATTTTATTCTATACTAGCCTGTTTAAATAATACTAAACTTATAAGGGGATGCAACTCGATAAAAAATTTTTTTTTCACTGTTTTTCATACAACCGCTGATGACGTTATTACACATTTTCATTAGATATTTTGGAAACACAGTATCTTGTGGATATTATCTAGGCTTCTATTGAAATCAATTTATAAATTTGTGTAAAACTAATCCAGTAAAGACCTCTGAAAATCTGCTATTTTGCATGAACTTTGACATTTCATAATTTACTCAAAAAATCAATAAGTATAACAATAGAAGCCTTGCAAATTGAATCAAGATTTTAAATGACGACAATTTTTTTCAAAAACTTTTAAGGTTTAAAATAAACACTTATTTCCTGGGACCAGTTTTGTAAAATATTCGAGTAAATCACGGAATTACCGAATGCTAACAGAGTTTTTAGGCGATATCTCTCTTTTTTTGCGTTGCCTTTTCGTCAAACATCGCGTTGGATTACTTTAGATAAAGTAACAAGCTTTTAAACCATGCTCGATGTTGACGATTGGAAAAGGACCCTCTTAATATTATTTCAAAATTAGCTTCTGCCAGTGTCTTCGTCCGATGAAAGTAGGATTCTCCATACAAAATTTGGACCCCCGTTTCATCCTCCTAGTGGGTCAATATTGGAAACTCCTCTCTTAGTGCTTGCCTACGTAATAAAACCAAGCCGAGTGTAAAATTCCACAATCCTAGTCTCAGTAGTTTTGGCTGTGCGTTGATATATCAGTCAGTCAGTTTCTCCTCTTATATACATAGATTTCGATATTAGTTTAACCATCCTTCATTTCATTGTATAAAACCAACAATTTACTCTAGAAAAAATACATAGAACGAATATGTTTTAAAGAATTTTTAATAAAAATATTCAGGCAACGAACAATATAACCCAAAAGCATACATCACCAGACCATCAGCTTGGCCGCCTGCCCATAAAAGCCTACATATATAAAAAACAGAAAATTTACTTAAAATGGCAAACAGCCAAGAATGTTTTCTGAAAGTTATTTCAGAAAAAGAAATCCGTTTTCATATCGGAACTAAGTCTTTATTTGTATGGGTGATCCCTCGCGGGTACAAGTTAAAAACAGCTTTCACCGGCCGCCGCGTTTGAATAAGTTTCGCTCAAGTTTTATTGAAGTTGTAACCTTCGGGCCGGTTTGATATATGTACTCCCCGCATCTGTACCGAACGGGTCCCGCCGTGCCAAAGTTAGTGCACTCGTAAATTATTCAACCCCTCTGTATACATGTGCTTGTCGTAACCGAATGGTGTTCAAGTCACAATGTCACATTGTGTTTTTTTTTATTTATTGATAAAAAGTTTTTTACTTTTGTTGCGTCATACTTTATGGACGGAACTTTTTTGTGTACTAGTTTCTGCCAGTAGTTTCGCCCTCCTGAAGGTATAAAAATATCTCGAGGGAACATACTCCCGAGATAAAAACTATCCTATGGGTTCTTCCAGGACATGGTCACACTTCTTAAAAATTGTTCTTGTTTAACCTACATTTGCAAATCTCTTTATCTTTTTTAAGAATACTTTTTCAATTAGGTTATCCAACGGTTGACCTCTACAAGGTAAAAGACAATCATATTAACATGATTTACACACACACACAAAAGCTTATTAATCTGAGAATAGCCCCTAAGTTTTCAATGCAGAAAAAAGTCAATTCAAAATATATCTACAAGCACTTATTTGAATGAACAACATCAAAGTGTGTCCTACAGCTTATAACGGCAATTGCCAAACGACTTACACATAGAGCAGCAAATTGCACTAAGTCTAACGACATTGCTTGCTTAGTGCTACGAACTGACAACGACGGTGCTACGAACTCGCTACGGAGCTACGAAAGTCTCTGCTTGGGTCTACGGCGTAGCAGACGGCGACGAAACGTATTAAAATAAAAGCAAAACGGAGTCACTTTAATTCTTTGAAGCGACCCGCCCAGGTGATTCCAACGCTGCAGATTTACTTAAGCCGCTCAGTTAACTTTTATTACAATTACTGGAACCTAAACTGTGTACCTGATGTTTTAAGAAAAAAATAAAAACAAAAAACACTTGTCTTTTGAACAATGTTGGGTCAATCAACTCACTTTTTCAATAAATTGATTAGTCATGACCAATTATGATTGATTTAATCATGACTAAAAAATTTAATCGTAATCATGACTAAATAAATCAATCATTAGTTATGATTGAATGACCAATGCTTAAATACAATCACAGCTATCATTTGAAATTTTGAACATTAAGGATACTAAACGCTTTGAGTTTGAATTTGACTTTGAGTTTTCTTTTCATACATTTCAGATCGCGACTTTTTCGTATTTGGTTTTTAGATTTCAAACTCATATTTTTTTTGTATTATTTTGGCTAATGATTGAATTTTTTAATGGTCAGTCATTAGACATGATTGAATATTATAATCATTATTCGTCAATCATTTATCAAACTATATTATGCCCCACACTGCTTTTGAATTAAGTTATCTCATCCCCCTTGCACGTAGGGGACAATGGAACGTATGTTTTACAAGAAAATAAGAAGAGATTTAGCTCATGGTAGCTACGGTCGTGGGAACAAAACACATGCAGTGTTCGCCTTGGCAATATTAGTACGACGCCACATAATTTTATCCAGTCTCGGTCATAAATATAGCACCTAACCCCATTATTGTTGCAAGAAAGCGAACGGTAGAGGCACGGCACGGCTTTCGTGAAACCGCTACTTATTTGTCTATGGATGCCTTATGAAATGTTACAGTTGTGTTGGAAACCGCTGGCTGGCGGAGGGGAACCGTGGAGAACAAAGAGCTGCATACTTTTGAAGGAAATAAAAATTGGATGGATACAAATGTGCTTAGAAGTATCATTGGGAGTATTATTAAAATTACAACAGACACATTTAATGCTTTTTTCAAGGTGGTTAATCATCCAGTGACTTCTCCCGCTATGGGCTAGAGTGGGTGGGCACGTCACAAAGTCTGACATGGACTTTTACTTGCTAAAACCACATCTATGTTCCATCTTTGCCTTGCGTTCCAGGACCACGGGTTTCCCTTTTGAAAGTCAATCTATGGTTTCTACGGTACTAGGGCTCGATTCGGACGGTTAGCGGATGGCTGGACGGCGAGCTACCCATTGCTCATCGTCCGTAAGCCGAAGACATATTTAGTACTACGGGAGTATTCGTAACAGTTACTGCGGCCCCGGACCGTAAAGGGAACACCGGTGGGTTTTAGCCAGTAAACGTCTGACACTCTCTCTAGCTCCACCCAGAGAGAAAATAGTTCGTCGAACGTCAATACTATGTTATAAGCACTATAATGTATAACCTCTTAAATAAAAAATAAAAATGTGTTCATGCCTTAAACGACAATGTAAAACCCTAATTAGAGACTATTTTCAAACATTAAATTATGAAAAAATTGAGAATCTTTTGCTGGATATCTCACGGTGTTGATGATCTTATATAAAGTACGTAGACTGGTATGCTCTAGCTATAGCTACATTTACTCACTATAAACTCATACACACTCTACACTTACACCTACACACACTCACCATATAGTTTTGTTTTCTCATTAATTTTGTTTCTTAAGTAAATTAGTTTCTGTTTTCTTAGCCACCACTTGCTTACCGTTGAATTGTCCTCTTTTTTTATATAATTATGGCTTTGTTTGTTACGGAGAATTACTGACTCTTAAGTTACAGGCCTACACCTAGTTTAAGAGTCAGAGTACCTTACCTATATATTTGTGACCTTGTAATAAGCCTATATGTTCATAGTTTTACGATGTAAAGGCTGTTTTGTGTGTGAAATTTATTTATTTATTTATTAGTTACATAAATTAGAGTCTTCAATAATATCATAAAGCTGTTATCCACGACCTTTTGTGGATACACAGCCAAAGGCAGTATGATGCGCATTGAAGTTCATTCTCTATGTCTACTTGAAGGTGGAAAATAAACATACAAAACTGAAAGAATACCATATTCTGTATTTAACAATATAGCTATGCTTTGTAAATCTTCATAAAATTGAGTATCTAACTGTTTATATTTAAAAAAGGTTGTATTAATATTGCTACACCTTTATGTTTATTACTTGCATTACGAAAATGTTAATTATATCAAGGAATATTAAAACTAATCTATTATAATGTTTTTCTTAAATTTATTTGATGACCACAAAACAAAACAAAAGAAGACTCATAATCCAGAACTGCGGGATTGTTCGGAAAAGTTGTCGTAGTTCGTTGCATTCCAGCAAAGGGCAACCTATGGAACACAGGTGGTTTTAATTAGTAGAAATCAGACACTATATATCGCTCCATCTAGAGCGATATAAGTCATTTGATGACACACTGAACGTCTGTTTTCCCCAAAAAGTTAGGCAGGGGACTATCTATAGTGTATCCAGAGTTTGCCAGTTATGTGAAAGTCTCAAGTAACTGTCTATAGTCTTAACAAGCTCCGGGTTGCTGCAGATACACATGTCAGCAAGTGTTTGATATACTCAGGTATACCTAGGATGCTTTTTTTTTACGTACAAAACCATAGAATGATTTCTCCCACTCCTAGTGTCAGAGTTTTAATGCATAAACCCCACATTGTTTCTTCAGTTGCCCTTTTTGGACGGGCTACGGTAACTTCTTTAAACAATCCGCAGCCATAGCAGGCATAGACTTTAACTGGCCCCGTCAATTATGCCCATATCTATTTGTGGCACGTAGAACACAACGCACCGTCGAACCGGGTTTGGTCGTTACCAGACGGCCAGACGGCGAGCTACTTATTGCTCACCGTCCGCAAGTTCGGGTAACTGAAGCAGTCAAGGTGAGTTTAAGTCATTTAAACCTCAATACTACATCTCGGTCTAAGTGTAGTTTGCAGCTTGGGTAAGCCTTTTTTTATAAGAAATTATATACGTAGTTTAGTCAAAAATAATTAAGTTCGTAGAGTGCACCACTTGTAAAAATGAAACATAATTATGAACAATAATTACGCTCCATTCTCAAAACATCACCACTTTATTCATCAAAAAAATACACGAAGTAAGAATCATATAAAATCACGTTCCATAAAGTTATGATAAAATTGTTTAATTATTCAAAGCTATTGAAAGAATCAAGAGTAATTAAAACGTAATTAAGGACAGCGATGGTTTCAGGTGTCCATTCTAATCTCATGTTCCGAGGGAAGGCAGGGCGATCCCCGACCGGTTGATTCTGACAGCGACAAGACTAATTTTATGACAAAAATTATGATAATAATGTTATGTGGGGCATACTAAGAGTTTCTGGATCTGGCCACTTACAATAAAATAAAAAACAATTGAATTCGAAAATGGAACTATTTGCGAGCATGTTAGTTTTTAATTTGCGAAGCTATCATGTTTTTTTTTATTTTGGCGTCAAGTCCTTTCAAAGATTGTGTGGCGCTATCAAAATGAATTTAACTCCTGAACATTTTCGTTTAATGATTTTTTATTATTTTCGTCGTGGTTTAAGTCAACAAGAGAGTTGCCAGAGACTTCAATTGGCATTTGGTGATGAAACACTATGTCGCAGCTCTGTGTATTCGTGGTTTGGAGAATTAATACGTGGACGTGACCATCTCTATGATGAGGTAAGTGAAGGTCGGCCGGCGACTGCGGTTATATACTCGAAAATTGATACCGTACGATAACTTATTGAAACTGACAAAAAAAAATACTTGAATGAGCCAAGTGCAAACATTTTACATGTGGATCTGAAGGTTCGGAAGCTTTGCACTCAATGGATACCACATAACTTAACGGAGGACCAGAAACGACTGCATGTCTAATGGTGCCTTAAAATGATAAGAAAGTTTAATGAAAGACAGTCATTGGCTGTCTATAATATCGTGACAGGTGACGAAATCTGGGTGTATTGCTTTAAACCCGAAAGAAAAAGTCAGTCGGTAGAGTGGGTCTTGATTACTTTATAATGTTAACTAGCTTATACAACATACAACGTTCTGTCATAAGCTACTGTAATTGACGGCTAATCCTAATGTTAATAGCTAGTAGCAGTTAGAGTATAGTATAATAAAAAAAATATTACGTTTGTCCATGTAATTTATTCCACTTTCTCTTTATAAGAACCTTCCCAAAAAACTTCAATAATTAATTTTAAAAAAGTTCATCATTATTAATCTAATCACTCATAAGTTTTGTGCTTAGCAACACATTTAGCCATTCATTTATATTTATATAATAACAATGTATTTATTGACAAACACACAAATTTTAAAGGCAAACAAGAATTAATATGCTATTGAGAAGAAGACAAACTGAGAACCTAGGTGGAACCTGTATCTTGATGGCCCAAATTAAACAGTACCTAGTCTTTTAATGCTTAGTCATTCAAAAAATACTAGGTTATCCAACAAAAGAAAAACAAAAAAACGCTACGAGCCTATATTCTAATAATGTGTACTAGCTACTCTTTACTGCCTTCCAAGACTGAAGAATTGTTCAAAAGAGTTAAAGCGACTGGAACACAAAAGGTAATTGAAAGAAAACAACCCCCCTAGCCAAGTTACAACCGTTGACCACGTGACTGAGCGTTGAAATGACGTCAGAATAAAGAAATCGGAGGCGTGACCTACCCGAGGCGATTGACGAAAAGAGAATCGAAACGAAACGGTTGTAACTTGGCTCGGGGGGCAGGTGTATTTTAGTCAATAAAAGTCTGACACTCCCACTCACTCTGCACTAAGTTGTAAAAGTAGAAGTTATTTGATCATTTTCCACATGAAAAATAAAAACTTTTTACCGGAAAAAAGTGCTTTTACTTACAATAAAACTATGCCCCAAACAGTAAAAGTTCACAATTACCATAACAACAATTTTGCGAACCTATTAGACCAAATAAAATCTCCTTTTCCCCAAATTACATTACACCTTGGATAGCCTACTCATCCAATACTCTAACATCAGATAATGACCCTGTTAACACAGACGCCTATGTCGTACAAGTTACATCTCCGTAACGGATCGGACACCGCTCACCGCACACCGATCCTACAAGTTGCATCCCGGACATGATCGGACCGGCTCAAGCGCAAAATGTTAAAAGAGCAAAAATTACAACCGCTCATATTAAATTCCATATACCAACATAGATGAGACTAAGTTTGCGGATGGAATTTGACAGTTCTTGGTATTTATTATTGGTTTATTGATGATTATTTCACTTATTTTTTATAACAAAATCCCGGAAATTCGTTATGTGATAGTTCAAGGAATTTATTGTACTTCGATGATTATTTCACAATTTTTTTTAATAACCAAGTCCTGGAAGTTTGATATTTCTTAATCAAATATTTATGATTTAAAAAAAATAATTTCAAAGCTTGCAGCTTAAAGATTTATTGGAACTGTTGACGGTTAGCACTTTGGTGCAAAAATACCAAAGCTTTGGTCATTTTGCGGTTTTGACATCTGGCAAGTGGCTGTAATTTTGCACTTTTATCATTATGCGCCTAAACCGATCGCATCCCACCATGTTGTGTCCGGACTCCAGAATAGGGATCCCCACGTGTGCTCTTTCCCACGCTCCTCCACAAGCATGCGACGTTTATTAAGCACTTCAGGTTTTTGTTACCTGCAGAGAGATTTATTACTTTTAATTATTTTTCATTGTCCGCCACCGTTATTCGTCTTAGAGGCATCGCATTAAATTATTATGCTCGGATATGATTTACCGCTGAACGTAGTGTAATTTATGTATTGCAGGCTGATAGCGTGTGGTTTGTCTTACCTTATGAAGAACCGATGGGATGTATTGTGGTTACGTTACCCTTTTTTCTTATTATCTACAATATGTAATATAATTGTAAAATAATCTTTCCAGATAGATTTCGAGGTATGCGGAATATGTCTGATCCTGGCAACTGCCCGATAGACGATTATGTGCTATTGTTTATGTTCAAATCGCGTGGAGAACTGAGTTAAATCCTGCATAGCGTATTTCGAAGTTAAGTTCTTATGTGACGCCGTAGATGTCGGTACAGTTTTAAATACGAAACTAATTGCAGTCAAACTTTATTTACAACTATAAAACATTTTACAAAAAAAAAATACAACCGACTTCAATGTAAAAAAAAACACTAAAAAGTACAAAATAACTTTAATTTTGAAAGTCGGTGTTTGTATACCTAATATGTTTTGTCTCTTCGTTATTAAACACCGAGTTCCGAAATTAAAGTTATTTTGTACTTTTTAGTGTTTTTTTTTACATTGAAGTCGGTTGTATTTTTTTATATACAAAAAACTTCATGAAAAGTCGTCAAGTCATTTCGGAAGAGTTCGATAACATGTGATACAAGATTTTTATATATTAGATTTGATAGTTCCTTCTAACAAAATACGTTTAAAACCAGAAAATCAATACTACATAATTAAACCACCACAAAACCGTGAAGGTTTTCACTCCCTTAAAATTATAAAATGAATATCATAAACAAGTTGTAGGTCCACAAAATAGAAAAGTTAACTGTAGGCCCTTCATCGGTATTCACGTCGGTCATAGTAGGGTTCATTAAAATGCGGCGAACAATAAACGGTGGCCCGCGGGACCTTTTGTGAGCGCGCGAGTTTTAACCGCATTTCAATCTGTGCGTTATTATTTCCTCATTGTTCTTGTTTACTGTACTGTGAGCTGCTCTTTTGGCTTGAATACAATTTAGCTGTTGTCTGACTTGTATATGAGTAGTTAGTAGCTGCACTTTTTAGGGCTACGCGATGGTTCAAAATACTAGTTTGTAAAAATATTGCCCAATAAACGACAACAAAAAACTCGCTTCAGGCTAGCAAATTTAGCGTAAGTATTTATTCACGGAGACGCGGGGCGTCGCGCGTCGCGTGCAGCGTGGCGTCTCACGGCGCGTCGGGCGTTTTTACTGTTTACATAGAAATGGCGCATGCAGCGGCCCGCGTCATCGCACGCGCAAACACAAACTTTTAGCATTGTACGATGTGGTTTATGAAGACGCGGGGTGTGCAAAGTAGCGGTGCCCGCCGCCGGAACTTCTAGCGTGTAGCGTAGCACGCGGCGGGCATCGCTGCAGTGCAGTGGAAGGTTCCGCCTCAGGCGTTGTAGCGGATATCGCCGTATGGTCGTATAGGTGCATGCGACGCCGCGGGTCCCACCGCGTGTGTCACTGCATTTTACCCTGATTGGAGAACGCCGTGAGCACCGCCTGTATTTCAAGCAAACGCATGTAAAAACGCTTCTCCGTAGACACTTTCATACAACGTCATATGTTTAAATTTAGATCGTGTCACACCGCCCAACAAGCGACGCCCCGCGTCTCCGTAAACAAGCACTAATGAAGATATCCTTACGCCCCAGCCACAACAGGAGATACCACTTGCATCGAAAGTCGCTAGGCAATTCTTGGCCATCTTAGGCGGGGTCTTGCGGATTGAAAGCAATGGGCAGCTCATCGTCCGAAAAGCACTGGCCCGAGATGATGGAGTATAGTGTTACACGCGTACGTCAAAGAGATGTCAGCAGAAGTGACAGTAGCCACTAGGGCCGAAGCCTGTCAGGGGTAACGGGATTGTTTGAAAGAATTTCCGTGGCCCTGAAACAGAAAGGGCTACTCAAAGAACACAGGTGGGTTTCAGAGAGTCAAGCTATGTAATCATAACTTTGAAAAAGAACGTTGCCTCGCACTAGGAATTACACCTGTATTTGGGTATGTTGACAAACATACAAATTCACGCACACAAGACACCCAGACCAGACAGCACTGTAGGCGATACAAGTATTTGTTCCGTACAAGAATCATGCTCGCGACATTCGACATAGCAGTCAAATGCTCAATCACTGCGCCAAGCGTACTGTCAAATTTTATTTTAATTTGATGATTTTCCACCTCAAAAAACGTAGATTTACTTTTTAATTTAACTTTTTTGCAGTAGCTGTGGCATACTTAAAAAGCAGGTTTTTTTTTCATTCATTTTTCAATCTATGCGTTATTATTTCCCCATTGTTTTTGTCTACTGTACTGTGAGCTCCTGTTGTAACTGAAATACAATGTAGCTCTTGTGTTAGGTAAATACACATGCAAGTATGTATATATTAAGGTTAGGTGAATAGCTAAACTAGTGCGCTTCACTATCAATTATTGCATTACTACATTATTGCATTACATTATCAGGTGGGATCGCACTCAAACACTAGTTTATATCATTTAAAAAAGGGTAGCTTCAATTTCAACCCGATGAATCAAGTTTACATGTGGACTAGTTTTTACACGACAGCGTCAGAAACTGGAATATGATTTTCGAGTATATATGTATGTGTATACTATTTTGGCATAACCCAAAGTCTAAACGGCTAGTTGACTTTTTTAATGGCGGATTTTTATGCCATTTTTTTTACTGATCTTCATGTAGGGTATCAAAACAAAGGGCTTATGGAGACGGTTTCAAAAGTATTACTCACTAAAATGTAGGAAATAAAAAATAGTTGATAGTGTCAAAAAACGACTACAGAGTCCGAGTCACTTTAAACAGTATGTTACAGTTGATGACATCAAATTTATGATTGAACTAAAATAGATAAATTCCACCACCAGTGACTTTGGGCACGCCACAATTATGGCGGTAAGTCCCCTCTTTGAGGCGTGGTTGGAAAGACCTCACGGCGTCCTCACCTACCGTATGACGCAGGTTCTCACCGAACACGGTAAGTTCGGGAAGTTCCTGCACCGGATTCGTGCGGAAGCGACGCCCGAGTGTCGCCACTGTGTGGACCGCCCGGAGGACACGGTGGAGCATACGGTGGAGGTGTGCCCCGCTTGGGCAGAGCAACGCCGTGTCCTCGTGGGGGCGATCGGCGGCGGCGATCTCTCGCGTCGGGCCTTGGTACAGGCCATGGTCCGTAGCGAGGAGGAGTGGCAGGCGGTCACTTCCTTCTGCGAAGCAGTAATGCTAGCAAAGGAGGCGGCCGATCGCGTGAGGCAACGCTCCTCACGCCCAAGTCGCCGCCGGGATTCCGATCCCGATTTCCGGCCACCGTAGGCGCGGGCTTGCGGACGGCGAGCAATGGGTAGCCCGCCGTCCGACCGTCCGGTAACCGTCCGGACCGAGTCTAAGTCGTCGACGGCGCGTATTGTTCCACGCGCGCCTCAGGGAGATGTCAGCAAATCGTAGGGGCCCAGCAGGGTCGAAGCCTACTGGGGCCATGGGTAGTGTGAAAGCGAAACCCGGGGTCTTGGGACGAAGGCAACGAAGGAACAGGAGTGGGTTTTTAGTCAGTAAAAGTCTGGAACTATCTCCCGCCCCGCCCAAGGGCGGGGGATGTCATAAGATGATTTTCCCAACAAAAAAAAAAAAAAAAAAAAACCACCAGTGACTTGTTTCGAACTTTTTAGCAGTTATTTTTGATTTTTGTAGATTTAATTAGCAGTAGTTCAAAACACTGAGTACCAAAAGCTATGGGTCTAATGACACCTAAAAATGTAGCCTTAAACACTATCGTGTTCGTGTATTAACTTAAGGCATTTCAAACAAAATTAAGCTAAAACTTTAACTAGATCTACTTCCTCACAGGAGATATCCAAACCGAAATCTTCATGGAAACTGTATGCTCACTAATTTAAGGGTTACATATGACCTTGTTCTTGCAGTGTACGGGTTAATTTATGTGGGGTTACTTTGGCCACGTGGTCGCGACAACCGCCCAGGCTCTGTTCGCCATATCTACGGCCGCCCTCGCCGTCCGCCCGCCCAACGGATTTCCATATGCGCCTCGCCGTAAACGCTCATAAATTAACTACAACTATTATAGAATAACGTTACTCGGTTATATATTATGTTGCTTTTGATTAACGTTTCAATTAGTTTAATATACGCTTTCGTGTGAAGCGGAAAAACGGTTGTAAAAAATAATTGTAGTTTAAACGATTTATTGCTTAATTACATGTAAAATGAATGTTTTAATATCCTTTTTTATTTGGAGTGGTAAATCATCAAATAATGTATACCGCTCTGAGTAGAGCGAGAGAGCGGGTCAGACTTTTACTGACTAAAACCAGTTCTTCAATTGTCCTTTGCATTCCAAGGCCTCGATGACACTTTCAAATTATTAAAAAAAAAATTGTTGTTCTCACGTAATTGTAGCGACAAGAAACATGTAGCCGAGATATTTGTATTAAATAACATGATTGAAAAGCATGTCCATAGAGTTTTCTGCACATTCTTCTCCAAAGAGATCTACGCTTTGGAATGTGCAATTAGCATTATTTTTCTGACTGACTGATTGACTTTTTGAAAATTTAAAAGCCTGCAAATGTTTTATTTGAAATACATGCTTTGATTCCTGAATCTTAATCCCACAGCCCTTTTATATCATGTACTTAAATTTCATTTCACACATAAATCTACCATACGAATTTTGAAAAAAAATGCTAAATTAGAAAACTCGCTTAAGCCAATAGAAAAACCTACTTCAAAAAGCCAGAATGTAAATATAGAAAACTAGTCGATTTACCAGCGCTCGCGCTAGCTGGCAACATATGGGTTAAGATATTCGAGTGAGCTCAGACACGGCCCATTCAAAAGGCGCTCTAAACGGAAGGATACGAGGCGTAAAATAGGATTTCATGCATGCGTAGCTTTGTGTGAACAAATATGTACGGTTGACAACGCACGACCTTTGCCGATAACCCCGTCGAATAAAAAAAATGATTTCATATTCCGTGTTTTTAAAAGTAGAACGTTTTTACATTATCCTTTTATGGATTACAAGAGAATTTCAGAATGAATTTTAAACTAGTTTCCACTCGCCCCTTTTTTGTTACTATTACGCATTACATGCAATTTGCGTCATGTAAAAATACCGCTTTGAAGTTGGCACAAAAAATTGAGCAGTAGTCAGTATCTATACAAAACAGCGCCGCGGCATGCCATGCACATCAAAATGTTTGGTACACTAGCCTGTACCTATTTTCACGTTGGTTATCCTCCACGGAATACGTTTTAAATTTTTAAGGATTCTATAGATACAAAAACTCACAAAAGCTCTCTCTCACTCTCTCTCTTAAACTCTCTACTAAAATTGTCTAAAATACAAATAAAGCATTTTTTATTAACTAAAATGTCAGTTAGTCAATCTATCAGTCATAAAATCGCTATAATTAGCATCTCTCTACTAAATCGGGCATTATGTTGTCACACAAATGATAATCAAAAACTAACTTAGTAGTTATTAGAACTATATAAGTAAGTTTTTGCCTATCAGTCTGATTTGAAACACTGAAACTTCAAGTTCCATTTAGTTTTTATGCGTCTACTACAAACTGATACCATTGTTATGCTACTTCAACGGATTGTACAAATGTGACGTTATATCAAGGTAGATACAGTCTTTTTGTCTGCGAGACGAATGAAACAGCTTTTTTTAAAATCGTAAATTAAAGGCCCAGACACCTCCTGATCTTAAAAGACTTCTTGACAAAACTCAATTTAAAAATATTTATTTTTTATTTATTTAAAACTTAATCCACTAATGAAACACTGTGGGTACAAAAGGCGAACTTAATGCCTTAGTCATTTTCTTTCAGTTGGCCTCAGGGTGGTGCAGAGACAACATGGCAGAAAAGAAATAAGTACAATAATAAACATTTATACTTAAATATATATATATATTTAAATTTTTACAAAACTTATTGTTATGCATAAAATTAACAATTCCTCCAAGCCTTCAAGGAAAAACAGTTGCTCTTGAACTGTACGACAAACTGTTCCAACTTTTTGTTTCGATCAACTTTAGCCGTACCAGGAACACGAACGCGAGCCTATCAATAATAAAAAAAAATTGGACTATGGGAATGTTCAAGAGTTACCGTGATCCTGCCTGGAATGCAAAGGGCTACTTATATTTAAGAAACAAAGTTGTGTTTTAATCAGTAAAAGTCTAACACGCCCTCTCGTTTCACGCGAAGCGGGAGTAGTTATGTCATGATATCTCACTTAAAAAAAATTACACAATAATTATAGAAGAGCAATGTAAAGATATTCACAAAAAAAAACAATAATTTCAGTTTCATAACTAAACGACCAGTACAATACATTCATTCAAACAAGCAGTTTAACAAACACTATTTGAAATGTAAACCAACCACGTTCAGAACAGCAGAACATACAACTTTACACTGACAAAAACAGCGAATTACACGCGGATAAATAACACTTTTATGTTAGCTTCAGTGACCCTCACAGATTCATACAGAGAGCACTATTCTCAGAGCAATCATCCACTCATACGTGTGTCTGCTCGTCCCAAGTGCCCCATTGCACACTCGTTTTGAATATTGCATTTAGCGCTCCTATCTCTACGACTTTTAGAATCGCTCCCTGCTTATGCTTTTAGCTGACCTTTTTTTGACATACAGTTTTATGCTTTTTCAATGTGTACCGTGGTAATTGAATCAGGTCTTCTAAAATCTTTTTTATTAAGTGATAGCTAAGTTAATTTGTATAAGTTGTTACTCGGCTCGTGTATTTTTTTAAACTTGATAATCTGTTTTTAGTTCTAGCAGTGGGTACTTTTAAGCTCTTATTTTAAATGCAGGACGGGCTTTACTGCGATCTACATAATAATTGATAATATTTTTACTATGATGACAAACTAACCGACCGGTAAAATTAAATTGTCCCCGTAACCACAACCAATATTTCCTATTTTATGATATCACCGGTAATATGAAGCTGGTAAAATGCATTAACATGGAAGAATTTAATGAGAATGGTATACTCACATCACAAAAAGTTTGCATTCACTAACTGATATTATCTTTTTTATGCTGAAGTTTTTTATTTCTTACATTTTGGCTTTTATTCTTTGTTTAAAAATATTTAATCAAAACAGAAAAATAATTTTTGTTTAAAAATATTTAATCTACAAACCATTTGCGGACACCGATTTGTTGATATTGACGATTATGTCCCTTTACAGTGAGTTTAATGAGTGAACGTCACTCTCCGAGAGAACAACTTCCCACAATTATGAATGTAAATGCTTGTTCTTGTTGATGAAAATGCCAAAATTATTATTATTTCTTATAATATTTGAGGAGTTCTCTCAATTCTTTATGGAATTCATTATCAGAACTACATTTTCTAGAACAAATGAGGGTAATTTTAACAAATAAAAAAATACAATCGAATTGAGCACCTCCTCTTTTTTCAAGTCGGTAAAATTCAAAATAATATTAATTCATTTTGTAGCTCAAATGGTACGAGTATTTAAATGAGCTAGCATTGTATAAGCATAGCATAATCAGCCTTTTAATGCTCCCGCTGTTGGGACTCAGGCCTCCTCTCTAGGAGAGGGAATGGGCCGTAATCCACCACGCGGGCCCAGTACAGATTGGTGAATGTCACATGTCTTTGAATTTTTGGTTCTAGGACATGCCGGTTTCCTCACGGTGTTCCTTCACCGTTTTGAGAACAGTGGTGATGAAATAAATTACACAAAGTAATGCGCATGGCTGGGTTTGAACCCGCGACCTACAACTCGTAAGTCGGGGCCGTTACCACTCGGCCATCACTGCTCTCAAAACTTTATTATATACCTTTTTTATCGTAACCGTAAAATATCTTGAATTTTCTAGGTGAATTCAAATAATTTATGACGTGTGTATAAATAACTGAACTAAATAACAAGAGATAGGTCAGTGACTACTGATCAGTATTCAGTGGACTTCCAGAAATACAGAATACCAATTAATATAAACGGAACAGAACAACAGACAATAAGATCAAAGGATATTGTCAAGAGCATTGACATTTCATCTTGCTATATAGACATTGTTTGCATTTCGATTCAACAGTAGTAATCTAAGTTACTGGTTGGATTGTGGAGAAACTTGGACGGGGCTATAGAGCTAAGCGTATCCATTTAACTAATGCACTGTCCGACTATTGGTCTTGGTGCAAACGAGGCACTTTGTTCCGTGAGTAACATATTAGCTACGTTACTTACTCGCGTACTTAGTCTTTCCTGTGTTTACAATGTCTGCTGCTTCGTAACTTTGCCGAAGTCTAAGACGAACGTTGTGAACGTGTAAATAATAACCGACTTTATTGCAAAACTGCTGCTAAAAACAAGTTTAATAATAAGTTCTACAGAATTGATCTAAGCGTAATAACTGAAATATGTTAGTTTATTTCACAGATGATCTTCTTATTAAACAATGTATTGTTTCATAATCATCATCGTCATTTCAGCCGAAAGACATCCATTATTGAACATGGGCCTCCCTCAAGTGTCACCGTAATGGCCTGTCCTGTGCACCTCGCATTCATCACATTCCCGCGACCCTCACCAGGTCATTGGTCGACCTTGTGGAAAGCCTTCCAACGCTGCGTCTTCCAGTACGTGGCAACCACTCCATGTATTGTCTATTCTAATGAAACTCTTAAATTACTTAGAGGGTCTCTCATTAAACAGCCACATTACCTAAAGCTCTTGTAAGATTTTTTGGAACGAACAATACCGTCAACGAAAACAATGATTCAATTTCACGGTAAAGCAATTTAGGCTGGGTAGTTTGAATGCGGCACTGGCAACGTTATTAGTTCCAATTAACGTGGTAACCTCAGCACATATATGGGCAATTAAATGGAGTGATACCTTACTTCCATTAGTACCCCCGCTGTGTTGTTTACATCAATTAACAACCATGTTAATTTTAATGTTCGCATCTGTTGCCCGTTTTGCGTGGCGTGCCTTCACTGACTCGACTTACGATAACACAATTAATTGTGTCGTACAATTTATCTCTTTGTTTGTCATTTATAATTCATTTGCGTAAATCATAATTAATTTTTCTTGCGTGTTTAAATGAGCAGATGGGATGCTCGTTAATAACGCAATGGTCGGTCAGTCCGGTCGTATTGATATACTCGCCTCGGTTATTTTGGTTGAATGCGCATTTGTTAATTGATATTGGAAGGTTCTGACAATAGAGATAATTAAATTTAAAAAATGTCACCTCTCATTCATACAAGCGGTTTGTTTTCTTCGGCATTGTGACCTACATGTCTATAGTAATAAATAAACTAAATCAAAATTATTATTATTAGTTAGTTTAAAAGTTTTGTTACTGTTTTGGAAAACAATAAAGCTTATTCTATTCTATTCTAAAACTTTATCTGTGCCAATATTATAAAGAGGACAGACTTGTATTTTCGTGTTTTTTTTTTAATGAATAAACTCAAAAACTACTGGACCAATTTTAAAAAAAAATCTGTTACCAGTAGAATTCTACTTTATCACTAAAATTTTCATTATAAGCATCTATTTTCTACTATCATGCGGGCGAAGCCTCTGGCAGAAACTAGTTAATAAATAATGGAGGAACTTGGAAATCAGTATTTTTTTTCCAATTTTAAGTATAGACGTTTCTACTATACCTAAGTAATTAAATTCTCTTTGCGAAACAAAGGGATAAATCAAGATTCTTCGTTCTTAGCGTACTACAAGGGAAGAGGAATTATTCCAAAAAGTCACTACGTTAATGGAACACGAAAAGCAACTGAAGAAGCATGGGTGGGTTTTACTCAGTAAAAGTCTGTTACTCCATTTCCTCTCACTTCAATCAAAGCGGAAAATGATATCTGATGATTTCCTACACTAAAAAAAAAGAGTCTTAACATGAAAATTTCGTCAAAAATGCAGACGATTTAAAATTAAATACCCGACTTGTGACAGCAGCTATTACAGAATTCATTACAGTATTCCCAAAGCGCGCGTGTAAGCTTATATTCTAAAGCTTACACGCACCCAGTTTTATTTTTTTCCTTTTTATATTTATATAAATACTAGCTTGTGCCAGTGGCTTCGTCCGCATTAATGTTGGTTCTTATAGCATAGCATAGCATAGTCGGCCTTATAATGTTCCCACTTTTGGGACTCAGGCCGCCTATCTAGGAGAGGGAATGGGCCGTAATCCACCACGCGGGCCCAGTGCGGGTTGGTAGATGTCACATTTCTTCGAATTTTTGGGTCTAGGACATGCCGGTTTCCTCACGATGTTTTCCTTCACCGTTTTGAGAGCAGTGGTGATGAAATAAATTACACAAAGTAATGCGCCTGGCTGGGTTTGGACCCTACAACCTACAACTCGTAAGTCGGGGCCGTTACTACTCGGCCACCACTGCTTGGTTCTTGCGGACGTGAATTCGGATAAAAAGTAGCCTATGTCCATCCTTGGAGTTCAAGCTTCATCCTTATCAAATTTCATCAAAATTGGTTCAGTAGTTTAACCGTGAAAACGTAACAGACAGACAGACAGAGAGATTTACTTTAACATTTATAAAAATATAAAGTATGGATAATAAGGAAAAAAAAAACTATAAAAAACAAAATGTCAACAAACTGTCCATCTATTCTAGACAATACATTAAAAAGCATAAATAAAAACGTTCGCCAATATCTCTTAAGGTTATATAAATGTGCGGCATGGACGTTAAGCTGGAATGCAATGCCACAGGTCGCCGTTTTTACGCTCCCCTTTAATGTTATTTCCTCGTTTATGACACTATAAAGACGATACCGGCCACTACGCGTAATGAAATCTTGTGTTCAATACCTTCTAGACACAACTAACAAAGGAATCTTTCAGTAAACATTAGATTAATAAATTCTATTGCTTCAAAGGTTTTAAGTGCCTAAGACGTTGAAAAAAAGATTGAAACTACATTGTATAATGTTATTTTAATGTTTTACGGCTACACCCGTTGAAATGAGTTTATGGCAAATTCTGAAACTTACCTATGGGTGGCTCGCCGTCCGACCGTCCGGTAACCGTCCGGACTGAGCCCAAGTCGTCGACAGCGCGTACTGCTCAACGCGCGCCTCAAGGAGATGTCAGCGAATCGTAGGGGCCCAGCAGCATCGAAGCCTACTGGGGCCACGGGTTGTGTGAAAATGAAACCCGGGGCCCTGGGTCGAAGGCAAAGAAGGAACAAGAGTGGGCTTTTAGTCAGTAAAAGTCTGACACTATCTCCCGCTCCGCCCAAGTGCGGGAATTGTCATAAGATGATTTAACACCGAAAAAAAAAAATAGCTATAGATAAACCACGATATTTTATTATGAAAAAAAATAAATCATTGCACACTAGGAATGTATGTATCGTCGATGTGTTCACAAACGTGAAAACTCACATACAGATCCGAAGCATATATTTGTAGGTCATACACACATTTTTTCCTGCGACACGCAGTGCATTAGCCAATCATTCAACCACTGCGCCAACCATTGGGGTGTAGAAAAGTGATCCTAATTTCTCACTGTATAATATCTGTGGCAAATGTGGTACATTGGATAACAAAAACCGTCTAGTACCATTTTCCTAAAACTACAGAATAGCGAATATACATGCAATTTTTATATTTGCTAAATGTTTAATAAATATTTTATAATGTGAAAGTATTTTTAAAATATCTTAATCAATAACGAAGATAAAAAGCTTCAAAGCTGCTAATAAAAAAAGAAAAGTCCGACGTGGTCTTTGACGTCAAAGTTCATCACGCTCATACCATCACGATAGAAACCGTCGTTTTATAAATACCTATATGTTTAAAACTGTTATTTCTACCAATTTCGATATTGTTTTCACTATTAATATTCTATTTTTTTATATATATATTTTGATTTATAAACTGGTTAGATAACATTTGTTTTTTGTCGTATATTCCCTATTGTAATACGGAAATCTGCCAATATCATCCAATACAAGTCAACAACACATCGCCAAGTATTTGTCTGTGCTCGATGCACTGCGTACAGACAGGTACATATGTGAGTACATTATCACACACGTCATCTTTGCACTGCGCCCGCATACCTGCTAATCTAACATTCAAGATACGATAGTTCGACCTGAGTCGCATCAAAATTTTAGAACAGAAGGTCCAGTGGCAAAATAAACTATGGAATAAACTCACGCTAAACGTGAAATCTACGAACGTCAAAGTGTTAGGCCAATAAATTGAAAGATAGACTTGTTTTTTTTTTCTTCCTTAAGTTAATTCCTTTTTTACATGAAAAGTTATCAATTGACTTTTCCCGCTCTGGTTAGTGCGAGATGGAGTGTCAGACTTTCACCGACTAAAACCTACATGTCCCTTCAGTTGCCCTTTGCGATGCCCACGGTTACATTTTTTAACAATCGACAGCCAGGCATCGGCCCTAACTGGTCAATCTTGCTAACATATTTTTGAGGCGTGCTTGGAACACAACGGGCGTTCGATGGTGAGCTATGGCCAAGAATCATCCGGCGGTATGGATTAAATTTACAGACAGACTTTTCAGCTAGGTTTATGAATATATATCGTTTACTGGACTATCGGCGAATTGTGCATCATTTCCGTGATATGGGGAATTCAATGGTTGTGTAATATAATACAGTTTATAACAAACTCAGAAGCAAGGGAATTTCATTTTAACGTTTAATAAACTTACAACAATAAAGAATTTTATTATTTTTTAATTTATTTTCCTATATATAATAATTGAACACATAAAAAAAAATTGGTGTGTGGCTGCGTCATGGATACGCCCGTGTATTGTACGTAAATTCGTGTGCGTGTGGATTAGGTGCTCTTTTTTAAAAGTTAATTATATTTATACGAAATCAAGGAAGAATTTAAGAAACAATAAAATTGTGATAACTTCATGATGAAGATAAATTCACCACATTGGACATATGATTCATATGTCCTTTGCCTGACTGGCGATTTGACATTACAAGTTTATATTGTCACCCTACACAACTTTCTCCCTTGTCAATTACTGTTGAAATGAAATAGTCACCAAAATATAAAACGTGTCAAACTTTAGTGATAACAATTTGTCAATTTCTGATGTAGCTTTTGTTTGTATAGAAGTTCGGGTTAAGTAAATAAATGCTAAAGTATGGAACACTTATACGGGACGTTGAAAAGATTGGATTTTTTCTATTTACTCTCTAAAAAATTCAAAAAATTCAAAAATTCTAATATGTATTTTCTCAGGTAAGCAGTTTGAGTGTTCCGGTTAATTGACCACTACTTTTTTCCATCGAATTCACAATTGTTTCATCGTCACCTTGAAATTATCACAATTGTTTCCTAAATCCGTCCTTGATTTTGTATAAATATAATGAACTTTAAAAAAAGAACACTCAATCCACACGCACATCGTGAATTCGTCGATATTTTCTATATAAAATATTATAATTTCTACCGCTTCAGCCGCGTCATTGATCCGTTCGACCGCATTCATTTTTTTACGTTGCCGACACTGCTTGGCTCGGTCATATAGTGTTTTATTGGTACCATTAGATTGCTTTTGAGAAGCTCTTTCCAACTGTATACGATTATTGTATTTCGATCTGGCTTTTTAACGTGTATAAGCTGACATTATATATTTTTGTTATATTTTAATACCAAATTATAGTCACAGTCACAATAATACACTAATCTTATATCTATAATAGATAGATTTTGTCAAGAGCTAACGATCGAAAGTAGAACGAACGTCGTAACTTCTCCGAGTCAAAAGTTATACTAAATAGAAATTTGTATGGCTGACACTGGCTTACCCACCATCACGGATCTTAATTTGATAACACGAAAATTTTGTCGCTAATTTGTCACCAAATATTAGAATTTGTCGGTTACTGGTTCAAAAGTTATAAGGGTTTATAGGTGGCCGATCCAGGGTCAGCCTCTCCAGCTTGCCCTTATTTGTATCTCAAAAACTAGTGAGAATCTGATTTCGCCCAAATTTTGTCGCCAAGTCGCAGAATTTGTCGGCTTGCAATTAAAAAGGTATTACAGAATTCAATTTCTCGTTATATTGGTACAAGCAAGTACAAAATACTTTAGTAGTTTCTTGAGAGTTTTTATGATGATCAATGATGTTATTATTTGTTTCGTAATACATTTATATAGTTATAAATTATTTCTATAATTTGAAAATACAGCAAAATGACCTTAAAATGGCGACGTTTACCCCTCCACCCTGAGTGGGCGTAATAAATTCTTTGATTCTTTAGCTATCCAGTAGTGTAATTGAATTTTGAATAGCATTGATAGATATGAGGCTACACCCCCGATTTCGTTGTCATTCGTTTTTTGAACTGCCTCCCTATAAAAGCCAATTTTAAAGACATATTCACGTCAAACATAAAAATCCACTGGTGTTGAAACCAGGGTCCAAGCTACCGGTGTATAACTATTTTGAGCCACGCAGATGCAAAAATTGTACGTAACAATATGTATTTTTAATCCTCACCGCAAAAGGAGTTATGTTATAAGATTGACCGCTATGTGTGTGTCTGTCTGTCCACCTGTGGTACCGTAGCTCTTAAACGGGTGAACTGATTTGAATGTGTTTTTTTTTCTATATGAAAGCAGACTTTCTAGCAATCGTTCTATTTGTTTTTAGTCTTATCTATCTTATCTTGCAAATAGATATGGGAGGATGAAAATGAAAATGAGCAACCGCATATTTGCAAATACGGCTAAGTGGTGTATCAAATGTACAATACAAGACTGGAGATCCGGGTTTTTTTTAATTTTTTGATGTTTTATTTACAATGGTTTTACTGTATAGTCAAGAAATTATTTCTATTAAAAGCTATATGTTCCTCAAAGAAAGTCTCAGAAACCAAAACACAATATATTTTTTTAGCTTTAGTATCTGGACGCACGCAGCTAGTTAAACATTTTGTTTGGTATGAGAAATCATTAAATAATAGCTCCCGCTCTAGGCGGAACGAAAGAGAGTGTCAGACTTTTATTGTATAAACTACAACCGTGTTCTTGCAGTTGCCCTTTGCGTTTTGGGGCTACGATAAATGAGAATTATTTGCAAATTAATTTTAAAAAAATCACTTTAAACTAGATGAGGCCGGTGTTTCCTAGCTGACTACTCTGAGAAGAAACACTGAAACAAAATCAGAGGTCAAAGTCTCTTTTAAGGTCTATATCTCTTAACGTTAGGCGGTAACTCTTTCGAACAATCTCACAGCTCGTCGCTAGTAGGCCTACTGTATATTTCAATACCATGTAAGTAGTGCCTCTCGCCTATTATTTACCCATTAGTTACTTAGGGGTATTACCTAACACTCGAACCGCTGTATTACGTATTGATATTCAATTAATGGTAAAGTTTGAATACCAAACGTTGGTGGGCTTCGATTCCGCTGCGGTTATTTTAATATGATGTTTGGTCAATCAACTTAAGGGATATTAATGTACGAAAGCAAGTTTTGCTACTTTAGAGATAAAAATATTGTGTGTTCGTCATACGTGCACGTCTGTTACTGCATACTGTTTCGTCGCAATTATGAAGGTTTATATAATAAAATAAGCAAATCTTTGCCATTACTGTATGGCATTCTCTATTTAATATGAAGTCTCAGACACACACTAGGGGACAAATTATCTCCCAACATTATGTGCAACGTTGTCAAATGGTCCAACAACATTTCCCGCGTCACGTCAATGCATCTTAAAATATTGGGGGCAAGTTGCGGGACGTACTGTACGTTGTAGCGTCACGTAAATTGAGCGTTGCGTGTCGCAGCGCAGCGCAGCGCTCATTTTACGTGATTTTCGCTACGTGCTATTTGTGGGACATTCTGTCCCCTATTGTATCTGAGGCTTTAAACAAAATCGCGTTTCGCGACTGTAAGTCTATCCACTGACTTCTAAATCAGTTAATGAATTTTAATACGCTTTTCACTAATAAAAAGAGCAATAGACTAGAGAAGATTTTTTTAAAGTGGGAAACCATCCAATGACTTCTCCTGCTCTTTGTGGAGTGGGAAGGCGTGTCAGAATTTTACGGACTAAATCCACACCTGTGTCCTTCAGTTGCCCTTGGCATTCTAAGACCACGGGTTTCCTTTTCAGAAAAGCTTGTAAATACAATTTACAACCGTGCAAAGCCCGTGCGGGCTACTAGTAAAATAATAATCATAACATGAGATAAAAACTCAGAGTTTGAGAAGATATCCGCAGGAGTACCGAGGTTACTGACATAGCTGAAAAATAGCCAGACTTAAGTGGCAGAGGGCAGGCACATTGCTCGCAGAACAGATGGTGGATGGCTCCGAGAGGTTCTAGAGTGGTGACCACGTACCAGATGAAGCAGCGTTGGAAGGCCTCCCTCAAGGTGGACCAATGACCTGGTGCTGATGAGGATTGTGGGAATTCGATGGATGCTAGATGCACGAAACCGGCCGTTATGGCGGCACTTGTGGGAGCCTATGTCTAAACGTGAACGTCTTTCGGTTGAAATAGTGATGATGATGATGAGATATAAGTAATAATAAACACTTTTTTTCCAAAATCAGGTTTTCAACTGCAAAGCTTCTAAGTCTAGTATATTTCTGAAATATACCTATGATACTTTTCTAATGTAACCTTTTCAGCTGTTTGTACAATTACTGTTCAAAGGTCAAGTTACTTTCGTGGTTCAATAATTTTGTTCTAGCTTTTGAAGGTTACACTTGATTATTTAATAGATAATAATAATGACTCAGTATGCTAAACTTAGGTATAAACCTAATCTTACATTCAAAATTCCAATAAACGCTCTAAAATAAAGCAAAGTTATACAACTTGCGAAAGGTTGAAGTATTATGAGTTTAGTTGATTAACTTGACAATTTGGTACTTAGTAAAACTGTGTATAACATCATTTGATGTAAATTAATACAATCATAATGGTTGTCAAAGTATCGCACGACGCCCTGGAGGCTGTGTAATGTAACGAGGTTACGAATTTGTTATCCCACTGGGACGTAACCCAGAGCCAGCTCACCCCGGTTCATCCATAGAGGTTCTTAATAATATTTCTTCATGCTATTTCCCACAAGAGAATACGAAGCTGCTCTTAGATTTGTTAAGTTATTTCGCGCTTGTCTACGCGTTGGTGCTTCGTGTTTTCCCAGCTTTTTCTGTATCGTAATTAAACGTGGAAATTGTGTTCACGCTTGCTGTCCTTCTGGGGTTGGGTTATGTTTAAATGGGCTGGCCTTTTCTTGTTGGAAATATCATCAAATATCTCCTACCGTTTGATTCATTCAGTAGCTCTTTACCTTCTAGGGCCGTGGTAACTATTTGGAATAATGTCGCAACCCTGACAGGTACCAGCTCTAGAGGGTTGCGACATTTATGCGGACATCTCTGTGGTGCGCATGGAACTCAATGCGTCTTCAACTCGGGGCTAATATTTTTTGGACGGTGAGCTACCAATTGCTCGCCGTCTGATCGGCCGAGAATCGCCCTGCGACTGCTGATGCAGAAGACGGCACCTATGGTGGCTGGCGCGTAAGGATGTCTCCCTTACGCTAAATAGACGAATCTTAGATGAGTATGCTTGTTAACATTTGATAGGCATATTTTTTGTAAACTAACAACTCTCTCATTGCTTAGCCTATTCTTTTGGGGTCAGCACTCATCATTAGTTATCAGATGTCTGTCAGTCTGTACTGTATAGTGATTACAAACTAACAACGAATACCTAATTTTACCTAAAAAAAGCTTCTATATTCTACATCGTCTAGATTAAATTGGAACTAATTGGGACTAGAAATTGTACCTAATAGTTACGACAACCATTTCCTCGTAGATAGGCCGCAATACAGTTTTGGCATACTTAATGAGAACTACGGCTTAAGGGTTTTAACATTGTTGCTTTATGTGGAATACCTAGACAAACGACACGAGAAGGGTACCTACTAGCATGTTCATTTTATGTTATCATAAACTAATAAAAAAAAAGAATTCTAAATTCGATTGAATGTGTTTTTTTTAACGATTTCTTTTTTTTTTTTTTTTCGAAAATAAAAACGCTACCCTAAGGTACTAGTAATTATTTCTGTATCTTGGGTTTTTTTTGGTGAGAAATTATCCAATGACTTCTCTCACTCCAAGGCGGAGCGGGAGGACGTGCCAGACTTTTACGCTGCTTCTCGTTGAGGCGCGCATGAACACTACGCGCCGTCGATGACTCTAGCTCCATCTGGACAATTACCGGACGGCCAGACAGCGACCTACCTATTGCTCGCCGACCGCAAACTCACGGCTACGGTGGCTTTAAATCAGGGTCGGTATCCCGGCGGCTGAAGCGTGTGGAAGTCCGTTCCCTCAACTGTATCTTGAATGCGTTCACAATCATATAAACTCACTTAATAAAGACCTCTGTAGCAACTATCGGCGGGCCATACAAATGTTTGTTCCGTGCTGAAATCAAACCCGTGACATTCAGCGCAGCATTCAATTACTCAACCTCTGCACCAGCCGTGCCGTAAATAAGTAATAAGTAAGTAAAACTCAGATTACTGAAATTCTTTTGATAACAAGATAGATACTGTGTAGCTGAATACTAGAGGTTTCTTATCAGGGAAAAATACTCATTACCAATAGAAAAGGCCACGAGAACGAAACCGTGTGTAAAAGCCGATACAGTACGTTCAAAATATGTTGGCTACGCTGAACTTGGCATTCTAAACTATCTCGTATACTCAAAAAAATATCCAATGCACATCTACACTAATATTATTAAGAGGTAAAAATTCTTTTTTTTTTTGTAGGAGGTAATCTCTAGTCTAGACTGGTTCAATTTCACTGATAGAAAGCTGCTTTATTCGTGAGTGACATAGGCTATATTTTATGTACGTGGGCGAAGCCAAAAGCTAGTTCACCATAATTATGATTCTTAAAAATAATTATTATAGCGCAGCCAATTATTCGGAGTTCAAAGCGGTCAAGCTATTTCAGCTGTACTGTAAATGAATAGATAATGTCATCACATTACAGCATGTGGTTGTTTAAAAAAAAAACATCAAATTATATTTTCAATAATAATAATAATAACTACCGGAGATTTATTGTGAAGGACGGCACGGTTGACATCTGTCGGGCATGTCACCGTCCGGGAGAATCAATTCGTCACATTATCTCTGGTTGTTCTCGTCTAGCTAACGGAGAGTACTTGCATAGACACAACCTTGTAGCCAGGATTATCCATCAGCAACTTGATCTGAAATACTCTCTTGTGGAATCGGAAGTGCCGTACTATAGGTATAAGCCCGACCCAGTTCTTGATAATGGTCATATCACTTTGTACTGGGATCAGTCCATCATCACTGACAGGACTATTGTAGCCAATAAGCCTGATATAGTGGTGGTGGACCGAAACGAGAGGCGTGCAATGATTGTTGACATATCCGTTCCGCATGACGAGAACCTCGTGAAAGCCGAGAAAGATAAACAAATCAAGTATATCGACTTGGCTCGCGAGGTTGTCGACATGTGGGATGTGGACTCAGCGATCATTGTGCCGATAATCGTGTCGGGCAATGGCTTAATAGCCAAGAGCCTCGACCAACACCTTAGGAGGCTCGCGTTAGGCGGCTGGATCAAGGGCTTGATTCACATTGTTAGGAAGTTCCTTTCTCTGGAGCCCTGACCGCCGGTAGCTTGGACCCCGATACCGGTGGGGTACTATTTTTTATATTTTTAAATGTTTTTTTATGTATGATTTTGTTTAAAAAAATATTTAAAAATGTAATTTATATGTGTTTACAAAGAATAAAGAGAATAATAATATTCCACAACTTTGACATAGAGTCATCTTGTCCCAAACTAAGACAACCCAGGCAACTGATAAAAATACTTGTATATTTTTAAATACATACATACTTTCGGCAAACTTCGTACCACCTAACAGTCAATGAATGTATACTACGTTCATTGACTGTTAGGCGGTACGATCTTCTATCTATCTTTCGATATAGTCAACCAATTGTGACGAAAGAAAGCCTAAGTAATACTCGTATATTAAGTTACACACAATTTTAATGTATAAAGTTATCTACATCGATTTCGTACATTTTGCGTGATGCGCGCACAACTGAAAACTTCTATAGATTTATTGTATGTCAGTATAGATAAATTACACCGAGACACAGAACAAATATTTTTATTTATTTATTTATGTACACACAAACACTTAAAATATAAAAGAACAAATACAGATAAAAGAGTACAAAGGTCCTGCTTATTTCTAACGAAATTTCTTCCAGCAGACCTGCGACAGGAGAGTTGGATGAGAGACGTAGACGCAGTGTGTATTAAATAATATAAAGAAGAATTAAATAGACTAATTATTATCTAAAATAAATCATATAATACATACAGATTTAACAGTAAATAAATGTACACATAAATAGACACAAATATAAATTAAATTACAAAAACAAAGTGAGCAGTGGTGGCCGAGTGGTAACGGCCCCGACTTACGAGTTGTAGGTCGCGGGTTCAAACCCAGCCAGGCGCATTACTTTGTGTAATTTAGTTCATCACCACTGCTCTCAAAACGGTGAAGGAAAACATCGTGAGGAAACCGGCATGTCCTAGAACCAAAAATTCGAAGACATGTGACATCCACCAACCCGCACTGGGCCCGCGTGGTGGATTACGGCCCATTCCCTCTCCTAGAGAGGAGGCCTGAGTCCCAAAAGTGGGAACATTAAAAGGCCGACTATGACTATGACAAAAACAAATACATAAAACTACTTATAATATATAACTTACGAGATGGTCATAGTCATAGTAATTTATTGGTAAGGAATTCTTACAAGTCATTTAAAGAATGTTACATAAAATTGAGAGAGAGAGTAAAGAGAGATAGTGTAATATTTGTGCTTATCACACAGACATTTGTCTTGGATGGGAATCGTACCCACGATCTCTGGCATGGCGGTCAGGGCCACCAGTCTAAGGCCAGCCAAGTCAATAGTAATACAAAACTTTAATATTTGTATCAAATTTACAATACTTCTATCGAAAAGATAATTTAGTAATAAAAAATAAACCATGCAATACAAATAAATAAACATAAACTTCGTCAGGAGTGCAAGCAAGCAACCCAATATATAGAGCAGCACTTTAGAATCGCATCGTAGAGTAATTCGAAAGAGTTCACGCTGCATCAGTATAAAGTCGGAGGTGACATCGCTGAACACGTATCTCCGCTAATCCTTTATCCGCCCCCGAGGGAAGTCTTGCTTTATATAGTTTATTTTAGTACCAATATAAATAGGGAAGTATTTTTATCAGACTGCAAAAAAGGAAGGGTTATGAGTTTGACAACCTATTGTAGTACATGTGTATTGAGAGATCCAGAAATGAGAAATGCCTGAAGATGTGTGATGTGAATTGGTACACTAGTCCATAAGTCACATTGTTCGCGGAAGAGATGGTCGATGGAGTAGAAAGGTTCTGCAGTGGCGACTACGTACCGGAAGACCCAGCGTTGGAAGGCCTTCTACAAGGTAGATTGGTGGACCTGGTGGATTACTTGGTAGCGGGAATCCTATCGATGCGAGACCCGCAGGACCAGTCTTTGTGGCGACACTTAGGGAAAGCCTATGTCCAACAGTGGACATCTTTTGGCTGAAATTGAAACTATGATGATGATATCCTTGTATATGAGTATTTAACTGTTGATGAGCCAAATAAGTTAAGTAACAATAAAGTTGTTATTTCGACCGAAAGATCAGTTTTTTCTAAAGTTGACTAAAAACACAAAGTTCAATATAATTTTTTATATACCGTGAACCAATTGCAATTTTCCTTGATGTTCAGTTACTTATTTCCTTAAAACCTAACTCTCTCTGGGACTTGACTTCGATTCCAGCAAATGTCAATGATTGGAAATACCTAAACTTAATTGTGTTTTATAAACCAACACTCTATAGGTGCGTCCAGATCTGGTGAATGCACCGCTTGCGAGCCGCTTGCGGACGGCGCGCGTCCATTTCGCACGCGGCTGTTCGTACGAAGCCCCTGCGCCGCGCGCGCTTTTACGAACATGAAATGCACGCGCACAGTTCGCGAGCGGCTCTCAAGTGGCGCATTCGGCAGGTCTGGACACACCATAGACGTTGGTAATGACTTTGTCTATTATGAAACCATACAATATTTATTTAACGAATAGCTGCTGCTAGCGGCTTCACCCACGGGAAGGTAGAAAATTATCCCATGGAAACTTACTACCGAAATAAAAGTATCTTATGTACTATCTCAGGATATGGTTTACCTATGTACTAAATTCACTCCAAAACCATTCAGCCGTTCAAACGTGAAGAAGTAACAAACATATACACACACTCACAAACTTTCGCCAGTGTGTCATAACACTCAAGAATAAAGCAGCTTTCTTTCTTGTTTCAAGAATAAAGCAGCTTTCTATCGGTACAAAAATTACAAACAAAAAAACAAACTTTACATCTTTATAATATTAGTGTAGAAGTCTACGTATTATTTACATACTTATACTATACCTACCTTACTATATTTATAATTCTGTGTAGTTATAAAAACAAATTTATTTTGAAATAAAAAGTTTGTATACCTAATTCTATTCAAAACCGGCATCGAAAACATTTCACCAGCAACAGCGACACTGCAGCATCCACATTCGAAGCAAAAACTTAGCATCTAGCAACCCTTTAGGGGGTACCAGACAAGTTTGCTGCGCCAGCATTTCGCAGCGTCGCAAGCTATTGTACGATTTCTAACTCGACTCCCCTCCGTATGTGTACGTTTTTCACTTGTTATGTACGAATGATACAAACGTGCTGCGAATCCGAATGCACGATCGAGTTAAGAAACGAATGTATGTGAAGATCAAAATAAACGACTTTTTTATTATGATTCTGTGCACGTCAAGCTCTATGGAATTTAGGTAAACATTGTTGTAAGTAACTAACGACCCGCCCCAGATTCACACAAATGATATAATCTATGTATCGGTTGCGGTACGGAAGCTTGAGAACGAATGAACGAGCTAAGTGAAAAGTGATACATCAGAGATGATTCATTGAAGCTCTGTCCAGGTACTCTGTTTTGTGGGCGATGGCTGGGTATCGAGCAGTAAACAAACTATTCCAGATCACACAACTGATTTATTATGATGCAAGCTTTAGGTATTCACTTCACACAACGAGCAGTGAGACAGTCCCCGAGACTAGACGTTGTACGCATGGCTGCCGACAGAGCAAAGAGCCACGGACCTCTGCGGTCGGCACTTTTATCTGCTCGGTTCGTGCAAACGTCAGCGCGGATTCTGTCAAAGTGACACTGAGAGTGTCACTTTTCACTTAGCTCGTTCATTCGTTCTCAAGGTTGCGTATATATATCGACGGTTGTAAGGCTAATTGATCTAAACGAGATTCTTTTCAATATTAAGTAATATACATATTCTGAATCAGTAAATTTTTCTCCGTCGTTTGAGTCAGGTTTCATTTTTTTTTTTTTTAATGTCACTTAGATCAATTAGCCTTTCAACCGTCGATATGAATCATCATCGTCATTTCAATTTCAGCCAATAGATGTCGACTGTTGGACATAGCCAAAGGTCGCCACAATGACCGATCCTGTGCGTTTCACATCCATCAGATTCTCGCGACCCTCACCAGATCATTGGCCTACCTTGTGGGAGAAAAGATAGGATTTTTCAAAATTCAGCCTCTAAGAGGATGAAACGGGGATATAAAGTTTGTATGGAGAAACCTATTTCCACGCAAGTGAAGCGGCTGGTAGAAGCTATAAAACTAGACGTACATATATAAAAGGAGATACTGATTGTGCACAGCCGAAACTGCTGGGAATAGAAGCGTGAAGTTTTGCACAAGCTTTCCTTTTATGACGTAGGCGAGCACTAACAAAAGATTTTTCGAAATTCAGCCACTGAGGAAAGTTTAGTTTGTATGAAAAACATACTTTCACGCAGGCGAAACTGCTGGCAGAAGCTAGTATGTACATATATGCATACAACCTTCAGAATTAAAACTGAATCTGCATCAAAACCCGTTGCGTGGTTTAGGAAGAGTGAGCGGATAAATAGACAAACGTGGAAGCGACTTTGTTTTATGCCCAATGGTGGAATATTTCGTAAGTTTTTTCCTATTAAAAAAAATCTTTAAGTTTATTTTTTAATAAAACTGTTTAAAATCGTTATTGTAACATGTTTAGTGAAAAAAAAAATGAATTAAATACTTCTAAAATTAAAAAGTCATCGGGATAGATTAGAATAGCGTTTTTATCTACACCGATGACTTTTTAATTAATTAATTTTATTTTTTGCTAAAAATGTCATCGGGGTCGGTTATGATAACGATTTTACACAATGTAAATTTTAAAAAATACAGATTTTTTTTTTTATTATGAAAAAGTCGACAAAAAATTCCACCACTGGGGATCCAGAATCTACTGGATCCGTAGTATTCGTTTGTGCGTCGATGTAAAATACACCGTGTCTATGGATATGATTGTGATGGCAGCTAATAGCTCATGTTGCTTTCCATTATATTTTGTTATTAAATTGGTCAAATCATTCAAACATAAACTATCATAAATTGCCTAATACCTTTGGGAATACTCAAAGGTATATCGACACTGCTTTTAATGAAGCACTCGTATTTATTATTTACTCAATGGAGAAATATTAAGAAATAAAAAAAAACAGTTTTAAACTGTTCATTCACGCTGCAAACTGTTCAATAACATCACTGAAAGTATTGAAACACATTTATTTTACTAAGAATTATTTCAGCACAAATTTCAATCAAAAAGATTTTTAAAGTTTATATACCCGATACTATTGCAAGTAGAGCATATTTTTCGTAACCAAAGGCTCGCCAACGGCGAGCAATAGGTAGTTCGTTGTCCGATAAAGATCAAGCTGGGGTTGACGGCACATTGTAAACCAGGCGCGCCACAAAGATTTACTGTTGTAAGTAGAGCATATTTTTCATAGCGGGCTTGCAAACGGCGAGTAATGTGTAACTCGTCGTCCGAGACAAGTTTGGGTTGACGACACGTCATGTTCCAGGCGGGCCTCTTAAATCGCGATTACAGCAAAGTTCACGGAGCTCCAATGACTATATTGTCTTTGCGGCTCACTAGGGTGAAGAGCAACTGAAGAAACACACGTGGGTTTTATAATAGTCAGTAAAAATTTGTCACGCGGAGTCATTTGGTGAGTTTCAACAAAAAAAAAAGGATATTTTTATTTAATAATATATTTGTAAGTAACAAAAAGATAGACTTACAAGATACAGTAAAAATGAAATATAAATAAGTACGTTGGCAGTATGTACCCGCGCAAAGTTTTGGGCGGTTAACTTTTCTGCTCTCTTAACCATGCCGAGATTAAATTTTAAACTTCTACTGACTATCCTCATGAAGTTGAAATGAGTTGAATTTATAGACTGTACTTACGAATTTAACTTGTGCTTAGTGTGACATTTATTTAAAAATACCGCAACGGCCGGCCGGCTATATAATCGGACTACTAAGCGGGGTTGGGCAAAATGGGTAATCTACCCTAACGTAAACATAAGTGCTGTTTGTCTATCTCTTTATGTGAAGTAAAAAGTTTTTATTTCGTTTCAAAAGGTTGAACCTTTGTTCGGTAAAGTGACTTTAAATTCAATGATACGATTGCTTACAATTTTTCTTAAAAAATAACAAACTCATACAGCAAGCTTATTGGTCTGTTCATGTTCACAAATAATTTATTAAATGAAAAGTTAAAACAGATATAGGAGCAAATTGAAAAAGTAGCTATATCCGCACATATAATATATTCACACGCAACGCCGTCTAGTCCAGAGCTTGTGTTATGAGTACAACACAACTGATATACACACTTAAATATTTCTAAATACATACATATTATTGATAAATTACTCCCAGACAGAACAAATGATTGTGCTCATCACACACACACACCACCCACACGCTGGTTTTCAACTGAACCTTAGAGTGCCTACACTCTAAGGTTCAGTTGAAAACCAGCGTCAGACAACTGCTACGTAATTGTCTGGCATTATACTGAACTGGACCTATTTGGCGTAGCCGTGAGACATACTGTTATTGATAATTTTATTTCTCCATATTTTTTTTTATGTTTTTAAATCAATTATGTGGTGTGCCAAATAAACATATTTTCTTTCTTTCTCATCACACAAATATTTGTCCTGGGTAGGAATCGAATATCAATCCATAGCAGTCAGGGCCACTAAACACTAGACCAACAAACCAGTCATAGTTGGCACAGCAGTTGAACGATTGGTTAGTGAGCTGCATATCGGGGGTTCAGTTTCCGCATGGAACAAATATTTATTAGTATGGCCTACAGATAGTTGTTTGGGTGTTGGAAGTGTTGTTGTTGTTGTGAGTTTACATGTTCGTGAATACACCCACGATGCAAAAGTAATTCCTAGTATGGGGATGCCACACCTAAAACTATTAGGCCCAGGCTAGTAACAGTAATAAGGTCCCATATGTTTAATTGAAAAAAAAAAATGAAAACTTTACAACTAAAATATTGTCCTCGGTTTAACACAAACATATAAAATAAACCTGTGCGGATGGAATTCGTAAAACACAAATATTCTTTTTAAAACAGTTTACAAGTGAAACTGCGAACACAGTACAGCAGATACTATTCCATTTTCATTTTAGCGTGACAATAGTGGTCACTGAACCACCTTCATTTATGGAAATTCTTAATTTAAAAACAGGCCAAGCGCGAGTTGGTCTCCCATAAGATGGGTTTCGTAAAAATCATGTTAACTAATGAAAACCGATTCCACGTTTATTGTTCAAACTTTTACGAAGATATATTAGGACTAGCTTCTGCCAGCGGCTTCGCCCGCGTGAAAGTTGGTTTCTCCAAACAAACTTTGGACCCCCGTTTCATCCCTTTAGGGGGCGAATTTTGAAAAATTCTCTCTTAGTGCTCGCTTACGTCATATAAGGAAGCCTTGTGCCAAATTTCACGCTCCTAGTTGCAGTAGTTTTAGTGTGCGTTGATATGTCAGTCAGTTTTCCTTTTATATATCGATGGTTGAAAGGCTAATTGATCTAAGCAACATTTTTTCAAAAAAAAATTAAACCTTACTCAATCGACGGAGAAAAATTGCTGATTCCGAATATGTATATAAATCAAAACAACTGTAATATAAAAATAGCTCACTAAAATTAAAGTCAAGTAATATCTACATTTATGTTACACAATCTTATTAAAATGTAAGTGGCTATTTGTAATATCAAAATATATTTTTTTACTAAATATATGTTCGTTATCTACAACAAAAGTAAAGAGTGGCGGCATATTTTTTTGACGTGAAGTGTTAAAAATATATAAAAGTATAAAGATTCAATTTCTAAACAATTTTGTCTTAGACAATCAATAGAACCATCGTATTAAAAAAAAAATCAAATAGAAGTTGGTGAGATTACGTATAGTATGTTAATAGTAATCAAAGTAGGTAATCAATAATACCTATACCTCCTTACGAATTTTAAAAATCAATAAACGCATTTTTGAACGATCGACAAGATGTGTCATTATAATATCATGTTTTTTTTTTATAAGTCATTAGGCTTGATGAGAGTTGAAATGTCTTAACGCCATACTTCTTTTGTGGTGATGTTGCTATATTTAGATTGCACTACGATGTCTTAAGTGTCATTGCAACCACAATATTCTAAGCACAAACAGTTATTTTCATTTTTATATTTATAATAGAAATACATTTCCGCATTAGATATGCGGAAATGTATTTCCGCATATGTCCGTGTCATTAAGTCAAGCCAGCAAAAAAAAGTAGGCCATGATTATTTATTATCGTAAAAAATCTGGTCACTTTAGTTTCTAATTATGACGATTTTATTTTGCAAAACTTAGACTGGCCATTAGCTTGATTTGATAAATATTAGCGAATTATTTCGTGGTGACATATGTAGACACTTAATCATTTCATCAACAATTTTCTCGCCGTTGTTCATTTTGTCTGTATGTATATTCATTCCAACTAATTTCCAAAACGACTGGACCGATTTTAATAAGTGTTTCACTAGCTGATATTATAAGGAGTAACATTTTTATTTTAGAAAACAGAATTAGGAAACGGCGCAATAAAAAAGTTCTGGAAATTGTGATCAAATATGGCATTGTGCTGTTATACGAGACAAAGTCGCGAGCCCCAGATAGTTATAACTAATATCAATAACTAAAATAGAATACATAGAAATAAACAAGTAGAAACAAGTGTGGCTAGCAACTGGCAATCTTCCTTCTATTATGTAATCGATTGCCGCTGTTATTGCACAAGTTCGCGACTTTATTGATAGAGTTGCCAAAGTAATTCCGATAGACACTGCTGTATTCAATATTATTCCCAACGAAAATAAATATTATTCCGTATTTTTAGTGTGTTTGGGCACACTTCAAATATACATACATATAGCATGTTATGTTATTCGTGGTGATAGTTTCGATTTACTGTGTATACGTGTATAATGAAATAACTTGATGATGTAGAAGAGCAATGGTGGCTCAGTGGTGACGGCTCCGCCTTACAAGTTTATAGGTCGCGGGTTCAATACCCAGGCAGGCGCATTACTTTGTGTAATTTATTTCATCACCACTGCTTTCAAAAGGTGAGGGAAAACTAATATCATGTAGCATTCTACTGTTTTGAGTTATTATTACAACCGTAATGTATATCTGTGCAATGAATGAATATCTAAAATTACCCAAGTTTCAATAAAAAATGAAGATAGCCGCAGGAGTACCACGGTTGCTGACATAGCACGAAGAATCGCCAAACTTAAGTTGCAATGGGCAGGTCACATTCCTCGCAAAACAGATGGCCGTTGGGGCCGAAAGGATCTGGAGTGGCGACTGCGTACTGGAAGACGCGGCGTTGGAAGGCCTCCTACAAAGTGGACCGATGACCTGGTAAAGGTTGCGGGAATCTGATGGATGCAAAACGCACAGGACCGTTCGTTGTGGCGACACTTGGGGGAGGCCTATGTCCAACAGGGAACTTCTTTCGGCTGAAATGATGGTGATGATGATGATGATGATGATACTATATCGTAATAAACAAAATAACTATACTGTTTCTTAACTAAACATAAAATAACTTGGTAGGTATTTTACCTTAGAACGACACATGGAGCGTCACAATAATATTGAAGATAAAGTAGTTATAGTAAGTGACGTGTGTACAGCGTGTAAATATCGGCAAACGGAACTCTATAACAAATAACTCGATCTCACCGAGTCTCGAGTCTCCCCTCACACTTCCAAGAAATTCTCGTCATACCAGAAAGAAAACATGAACACAAAAAAATGATAAACCTTTCATAAAGTGTTTATTGGAACATATTATGTGTACTCTAATATTATTCCACGTATAATATTGTCAGTCCTGTCTACAGTATAGTGAGGAGCATTAGCAAACAGCTTAGACTCTTCACAATAGCTCGACAAACATAATTAATAGAGAGCCGTCTCGTTATTACAACGAAGATAAACTTTCGGCAACGGAGCTCAAAGAAAATTTGCAAAAAGTATCGGAAAAAAATTGCAAAGGGACAAAGGGATTTGTCCCCAACGAACTAGGTACTATCGACGACAAATCACTACTGCCTAATCGTCTTGAACAAAATGGCTTTGGTGCATTTCAACGGTCGCTCCAAAGAATTTCTCTTTTTAATATGAGCATCGATTCCAATTACAAAAGATCAAAGAATCGCCGCGCGCGGCCCACTTCGTCTTTGTTCAAACGAAAGATGAATTATTCAGAGACCTGGAAACGTTTCAATTGGCCAGCTATAAAAAAGGAAACGGTTCGTTGCCTCTTCCACTAAATTAAAATTTTTCTTTATTTTCGTTTTTAATAAATGTTTTCGAACCATTTTAATTTGGAATACCGACGCATTTAATTAGATATGATCTTATTTATTTTGATTTGTATTTTACTGTGCAGTGATATGAATAATTCAATCAACTGAAAAATGTATCTAATGTGAAATGATGAACTATTCAAAATGTTTAATAAGCCAGTGATGTATAATATAAAGTAAGTAATTATTGTTGCCCATTAGTTGTTTTCAACTCTGAAACTATGCAGGAATGAATACTGCACCGTAGCAATAGCCTGTCTAGCAATTACTAAAGTGGTTACTGTCTCGGCAGTAAAACTTTAATTAGTATTTGTTATAGCTTAGTTTATAACACTACCGTTAAATTCTTGTAATTTTTAACCAGCCTGGATTTATGAGGGTGACACCTGGCGGGGCTTATGATTGAGAGGGCGGACAGGCTGTACGGGATATTATTAAAACGTAATAATTTATGCTCGCAATTTGTACGTTACTTGAATTCGTTCCTTGTGTCATTCATCACTGCGGACCCCGGGATTAATTTTAACAATCATCTGTGAAAACGTTTTTTGCCGATTACACACGTCGTTTGAAGCCGTTTCCATAAATTATGGAAGTCCTGAATACGTCTAGAATGGCGGTAAAAATACGAAACCAATGTGGTATGCAAATAAATTTCAATTTCACAAGACATGTTTCGCAACAAGAATAATTTAACAATATGCTGTGAAACTTTGTTTGTCTGGGGATTTGAAGGTCATATTGCTTGCAAACTTGCAAATTTTCAGGGAAAGACTGGACTTCAAAAATCCAAGATAAGACTTGTATGGAGACTCTTTCACCGGGGCTTTTTCAAATGGTTTAGAATTCGTGGCACTTTTTAAACAAAATAAACACTAATCCGAGATTTAAATTAGAATAATGTGGACTATCTGGCCGAAAAGCACGAGTGATTTATCGTAATAATATAAAAAAGTAAGTTTATAGGAATAAACCCTACATTCAAACGCTTAAAAGTCTTTTTAGGGTTCCGTACCTCAAAAGGAAAAAGGGAACCCTTATAGGATCACTTTATTGTCCGTCTGTCGGAACGTGTGAAGGTATCGAGTTGAAATTAAAACCATATATTCAAATCTGCGGTTTCTTAAAGCTGTGAAAAAATCAAACTTCAAAGTTAACGAAAAAAAAAGATATGGCCGTTTATGTCGCAAAAAACGTATATTTTGACACTCTCAAGGGAATCAAAATTCATAGGGTACTTCTCGTTGACCTAGAACCCTGAAATTTGGCTTGAAGTAAGGTCTTATAGCACAAGTATAGGAAGAAATGTGAAAACTAAAAATTTTTAGTAACTTCTTTTTTTCTATTCGGAAAAATCTTTGAGACTCGATTCAGAAATGGAACTATTTACATAAGTTAGTTTGTACGGAACCCTCAGTGCGCGAGTTCGACTCGCACTTGCCCAGTGTTTTATTACCTCCGATACTCGACACTGTTGTAAGAAAAGAACTGAAAAGAAAATAAACCCCTTCAAGAACAAATTAACTTATTAGACCAAATTTTATATTCATAAATACAGCAGTAAATATGCTACTGGCTTCTAAACGTACCAAATTTAACGTGAAACTTTATTAAGATTGGGCTGTAGATACAGATAACTTTTCCGTCAGTGACGGGGCGTCCGCTTCCGTCGCCTTCCGCCGGGGAAGCCCCCTCGTTAATTTTATTTTTGTTACGCTTCACTTAATCCATTACCGGTTTAGAAATGGCCAGAAATTCGCAAATCTAACAACTGTAGTTACCTACATTTTGCTTGAAGATAAAACCAATTTCATCGTTAATTTTGTCGACTTAATATTTTTCGCCCATCTGCTTCTTGCCCGTACTTGGGCACTTAGCAGTCATAACTTAACACTGGCTAGTGTACAATAAAACCTAATTATTATTCAAATCAAGCCCCCTTTTGTTCATTCATGGGCTGCAATAAAAATTAAATTATACCAAATTTTATTATCTTCCTCTTCGGGCCCATAACTCAGCGAAAATATTCATGAGGAAACTTTTTAACTAGAGATTTGTAATTGTTCTGCAGTTTTTTGTGGACGTAATTTCACATTGTTGAATAAAATTAGATGTACAGACGTGTACGGCGGCGGTGGTGGTGCAATAGCCAATGAAACGGAATTCTAATGTTGAATAATGTTGTAAGAGTTGGAGCTAGTACTGAGCGTGGTCACACGGAAAGCGGGCCGGCAATTTATTTCTTCCTGTTTTTCAATTACGGAAGACAAGTCACGTGACATCGCTGTGAAAATAAACATAACATTGCAATAAACAAGTTGTGGTAGTGCTGGAGGAATTTAAAATGATTTTGTGAAAACAAGTTTTTTTTAGAATAAACCTTTTTTTACGTAAGAAATCATTTAATGACTTCTAATGCACTAGGGTGGAGCGAGAGGGAGAACAAACTGTTACCGACTAAAACCCACGATGTTCTATCAGTTGCGTTTTGCGACGGCCACAGTAATTCTTTCGAACAAAGGGCAGCCCTGGCAAGCATCGGCCCTGACTGGCCTCGTCAAACTTGCTGACACACAGCGCGCCATCGACCTGAGCTTGGTCCTCACCAGACGGCGACCTACCCATTGTTCGCTGTCTGTAAGTCCGCGCCTACGATAGCCGGAGATTGCTGTACGACTCCTGACGCTCGGGGCGTCACCGATGGTAACCGAGGTATAAGCTTTGTCTTCGCCTCATGATTTGTAGAATTAAAAAAATAATAAAGCGAATGAATTAATAACACGCAGTGTGTTTAGCCACTGACATATGTCCAAAATAAACAGATGACAATTAAAACGCTACCTTATCGCTTAATCCTCAGCTAATTAATCAAAATAACTACTAATACCTGGTAATCGGAATGACAACGTTATGCGACACCACTTTCAAACCACAACGCGTTGTATACCGTAACCCGCAGTAATTTGGTTAATTAATTTCTGTACAAATTAACAGCTACATTGATTTAATAGATATACTTTAGTTTACACGTCATTTGCGACTATTATATTATTGTCATAATAACTACAAACAAGTCCGATAGTAACCTAATACCATAAATCACTCCGTGGTAAAGTATATTAAAATTTTGTAAATGTGAACACTAAAAACTGATTCTACATTATACAATACTGTAATATTTTTTTTATATTTCAAATAAAAGCCACCGACCATCCCACACGACTGAGAATCGTGTGAGATGGTCGGTGTCTCATCGGACTTTGTGGGTGAAGGAATGGGGAGTTTACTTGTGTGTGCGCCATTGTGTGATTGTGTACACTATATAATTTGTTACTTACTTTGCTAATCCCCGTTGAGCTAGACCATGACCAGAATTTGGACGGATAATACGACAAACAATTTAGCTTAACTCAGTACATGCTCATTTTGTGAGACAAGTAACCTACTTAAATATATCCCTGCAAAACTCCTACTACTAGAAAATCTCCTAGTATTTCATCGATTTTATAAATCTTAAAAGAATACAAATCTTTACTTGAATGTTATTTAATATCTTCTGCCAGGAGCTTCGCCCGTTTGAAAGTAGAAAATAATACCAAGAGAACATGCAACCAGGAAAAAAGTATACTTTGTTCTTCAGGACATGGTCTACCCGTGTGCTACATTTCAACCAACTCCATGCAGCCGTTTGAGCGTAAAGGAGCAACAAACGTTTCAAACTTACACACACACCATCACAGATCCGCTCGTACATACAAGCTTTCGACTTGTGTTAGTGCGATGTAACGTTTATTTGTTTGTAAAAGGTACTTTATCTTTGGAACTCTATTGACGGCACCGTTGTCGCAGTGGTTCAGCGATCGGCTGCTATGCTGCGCAGCATGGGTTAGATTCCCGTGAAGAAAAAATATTATTGTGGCCTACAAATAGTTGTATTGGGTCTGCTGTTTTAGTTTTTGTCTTGTTTATTGAGTTTACATGGTTGTGATAAAGCACCCGCGACACAGGAATAATTCAAATTTCAAATATTTATAGCAATCCATCACGTACATGTCGGTCAGGTGATGCACCGGATTCATGCGGAAGAAACGCCCGAGTGTCGCCGTTGTGTGGACCGCCCGGAGGACACGGTGGAGCACATGGTGGATGTGTGCCCCGCTTGGGCAGAGCAACGCCGTGTCCTCGTGGGGGCAATCGGCGGCGGCGATCTCTCGCGCCGGGCCTTGGTACAGGCCATGGTCCAGAGCGAGGAGGAGTGGTAGGCAGTCGCCTCCTTCTGCGAAGCAGTAATGTTAGCATAGGAGGCGGCCGATCGCGTGAGGCAACGGTCCTCACACCCTAACCACCACCAGTAATCGTCCGGACCGAGCCCAAGTCATCGACGGCGCGTACTGTTCCACTCGCGCCTCAAGGAGATCTCAGCAACTGTAAGAGCCCAGTAAGATCGAAGCCTACTGAGGCCAAGGGTCTGATTCTGAAAGGAAGACTCGGCCCTGGTACGAAAGGCAGCGAAGGAACAGAAGTGGGTTTTTAGCCAGTAAAAGTCTGACACTATCTCCCGCTCCGCCCAAGAGCGAGTGATGTCATAAGATGATTTTCCCAACGAAAAAAAAACATGTCTGGTGATAAATATTAAAAAATAATAACAATTATGGATTCTGTCGGGCACAGCAACATAATAAAATTATAAAGTGTAGGAGAGAGGAAAAACGCTAATATAAGTACAAAAAAAAAATTAAAAAAAAAAGAAAATAATAATTAGTAATAAATTAATAATTCATAGTGTGTAGTAAAGATCAAAAGAAAAAAGTCGCGATCTTTCACAGGCTTCCTTTTTATGCCGAAAAAACTGACCATTCCTACGAAATAAGCTACCCGAGCCAAACTGCGGGGAAAAGTCGTTAATCGGAGCCATAATTACATCAATACACGTACATCACAATGCTTGTTTATATTCTTTAATGATAAAATATCGTTATTATTATTATCGCTTTTTTTTGGTGGGAAATCAGCAAATAACTTTTTTAATACACTTACTCGAAAACCCCCTCTTATCCCACCGCTTTTAGGCACGCAATAGAATGTTTTTCGCACTAGTGCAGAAAAGTGCGCATGCTCTCCCCGCCATAATTTTATTATATTTATCGTATCAAGCTGGGCGCGCGTTGTCCTCCACGAGTCGCCGGTCAACCCCCGTTTATTAATTTTGTAAGTGTATCGAAAAAAGTCGTTTGATACACGTGCAAATTTGTCACTACAGCCCTCGGCTCCATAACACACTCGCCTACGGCTCGTGCGAATTCCATCTCGGTCACAATGAAAAACTTTCTGTACTTGTATCAAAATGCTACAATTGTACTATTCCCGCACTGGGTGGTGTGATAGGAAAGTATCAGACTTTAATTAACTAAAAAAACACTTTTTTTTTAAGTGGGAAATCATCTAATGACATCTTTCGCCCTTGGGCGGGGCGTGAGGGTATGTCAGACTTTTACAGACTAAAACCCACTCCTGTTCTAAGGCGCCGGGGTTCTCTTTCGCATCACCCATGGCCCCAGTAAGCTTCGACCCTGCTGGGCCCTTGGGTTTTTACTGACATCATGAACACTTGGGCTTGCTCCAGACGGTTACCGGAGGGTCGGACGGCAAGCTACAGACTAAAACCTACCTGTGTTCCTTCAATTGCTTTTTGCGTTCCAAGGCCACGGTTCCTTGCTGACGTACCACCATGGGATCTTGCAGCAAAAGGCCTTGCACGCATGCACGATCTGCGCGTGGAGATGCAACGCCGTGGTGAAACTCCGCTGCCGCGACAAGTCACGGCATGGCGGAAAGAGTTCCGGATCTCATGGCGGAATGGCTACAGCAACTATCGCAACCCAGTGCTGGGCACGCCGTAATTATGGCGGTCCCCTCTTTGAGGGGTGGCTTTTTTTTTTTTTTTTTTTTTTTTTTTTTTTCGGTGGGAAAATCATCTTATGACATCCCCCGCTCTTGGGCGGGGCGGGAGATAGTGTCAGACTTTTACTGACTAAAAACCCACTCCTGTTCCTTCGTTGCCTTTCGTACCAGGGCCGAGTCTTCCTTTCAGAATCAGACCCTTGGCCCCAGTAGGCTTCGACCCTGCTGGGCCCCTACAGTTGCTGACATCTCCTTGAGGCGCGCGTGGAACAGCACGCGCCGTTGACGACTTGGGCTTGGTCCGGACGGTTACCGGACGGTCGGACGGCAAGCCACCCATTGCTCGCCGTCCGCAAGCCCGCGCCTACGGTGGCCGGAAATCGGGATCGGAATCCCGGCGGCGGTTGGGGCGTGAGGACCGCTGCCTCTCGCGATCGGCCGTCTCCTTTGCAAGCATTACTGCTTCGCAGAAGGAGGCGACCGCCTGCCACTCCTCCTCGCCTCGGACCATGGCCTGTACCAAGGCCCGGCGCGAGAGATCGCCGCCGCCAATTACCCCCACGAGGACACGGCGTTGCTCTGCCCAAGCGGGGCACACCTCCACCGTATGCTCCACCGTGTCCTCCGGGCGGTCCACACAGTGGCAACACCCGGGCGTCGCTTCCGCACGAATCCGGTGCAGAAACTTCCCGAACTTACCGTGTCCGGTGAGGACCTGCGTCATGCGGAAGGTAATGACGCCGTGTTGCCTTTCCAGCCACTCCTCAAAGAAGGGACTTACCGCCATAATTACGGCGTGCCCAGCACTGGGTTGCGATAGTCGCTGTCGCCATTCCGCCATGAGATCCCGCCGGAACTCTTTCCGCCATGCCGTGACTTGTCGCGGCAGCGGAGTTTCACCACGGCGTTGCATCTCCACGCGCAAATCGTGCATGCGTGCAAGGTCTTTTGCTACAAGATCCCATGGTGGCTGGCCAGCAAGGAGGCTCGCCGCTTCGCGGGAAACCGTGCGGTATCCCCGCACCATACGTATGGCCATGACCCTCTGGCACGCGTTCAGCTGGGCCGCCGGTCGCTTTCCCAATGACGGCGCCCACACCGGCGCCCCATAAAGGGCCATGGACTGGACGATGCCTGCGTAGAGCCTCCGGCAGGAGGCGTCTGGACCCCCGAGGTTGGGCAGGAGCCGCTTGAGGGCAGCCCCGTTCCGATTCAGTTTGGGAGCCAGACGTCGGAAATGCTCCTCGAAATTCCACCGGCTGTCGAGGACGAGTCCCAGGTACTTCATCGTCGACCCGACGCCGATGTGAACTCCTCCTACCGTTAATTGGGAGCGCCGAGGCGGCGCGCTCCGGGGGCCGTGAAAACACATGGCCTCGGACTTGTGCAGCGCCACCTCGAGTCCCAACTGCTGAATCCTATCAACGACTATCGCAACCCCGCGTGTCGCTAATTCGACCGCCGCCTGGTACGACTCTCCCTGCGCCAGGACCAGCGTGTCGTCTGCGTAACAGACAACGCTGACCCCGTCAGGGATGTCGCCGCGCAGCACATAGTCGTATCCGATGTTCCACAAGGGCGGTCCTAGTACCGATCCCTGCGGAACACCGCACGACATCTCTCGCCGTTTCCACTCTCCCTGGTGACCAGGGTAGATAATGTACCTGTCCGACAGGTAGGCCTCGATCACACGACAGAGGTAGTCGGGCACCCGGTGATACCGGAGTGCCCTTCTAATGCTACTCCATGGCAGGGAGTTGAAGGCGTTGGCGATGTCCAATGACACCGCCACGACACACCTGCCCTGGGATACTGCATCCCCCTTCGTGAGAGCTCGCACGCGCATGATGGCGTCCACCGTGGAGCGCCTCCTGCGAAAGCCGAACTGGCCGTCCGCCAGATCCGGCCCCACCCGTGATAGGTGCGCGACGAGGCGGTCTGCAATTACTCTTTCAAAAAGCTTGCCCACCTCGTCGAGCAGCACGATGGGCCGGTACGCGGACGGAGAGTCCGCAGGGCGCCCTGGCTTCGCGATAAGGACCAGTTTCCCCGTCTTCCAGCGAAGTGGGAACCGGCCCCTCTCCATGCATGCGCTGAAGAACCCTCTTAATCGAGACCCGAGTGCCTCCATGGCCAGGACCCAGGCTTTCCCAGGCAAGCCGTCGGGTCCCGGGGCGGTATTCTTGGCACTCAGCCTTCGTACCGCCACACTCATCTCTACCTCGGTCACCTCTGGAGCTTTGTCGTCGTCGTCGCCATCGTGATCCGCGTTAGACACCGCTGGTGGCGGAGCCATGAGCGGGGGAGAGTGTTCCCCTCGCGCAGGGAACAGAGTGCTCACCACACCCTCTACAATCTGGGGCCGGAGACTCTGCGTGAGTGGGGGAGCCCAGGCGCGGAGTTTTTCCCGCACCACCTTGTAGGGGCGTCCCCACGGGTCTCCGTTCAGAGTCCCCAGCCACACGTTGCGGGCCTCCAACTTGGCCCGCTTTATTTCCGCTCGGAGGGTGCGCTTTGCCACTCTGTATCCCTCGTACAGCTCCGCCTCTCTGGCCTCCGCATCCGGCGGGCGGATGCGGCGACTGCGGTGTCTGGCGTACCGGCGCCGCGCAGTATTGCACGCATTGCGCAGTGCCGCAATCTACGGCGACCACCAATACACCTGGCGCCGGGCACGTCCTGGCCGAACTCGGGGCATTGCCACGTCGCAAATTTGCGACATGGCCTCCCGGAACCACTCTGCCTCGACGTCAATGTCGACAGGCCTGTCCGGTGCTTGCACCCAGGCCTGTACCATCGCGGCTTCCAGAAGGAGCTCCCGGTCCAGCTGCTTCAGCGCCCAACGCGGACCACACGGGGTCTGTTGAACTGGCGCGATCGAGGTCTGGGTGGAGATGTCAAACCGAATGTACTGGTGGTCTGAGTACGTCTCCACCCCCTCCATGACGCGCCAGTCGACAACACGTGGCGACAGAGCAGGGCTGGCGAACGATATGTCCACCACTGACTCGCCCTGCATCCGCACACACGTGGGGACAGAACCCCGGTTTAGGACGACCAGGCCTGTCTCCAGGGCCCAGTCCTCCACCATCCGACCCCGCTGGTTCGTGAACCGAGAACCCCAAGCCAAGTTTTTGGCATTGAAGTCCCCGCAAACGACCACGGGGAGGGAACCAAACCTAGCGACGACGGCATTCAGCTCCATAAGGGAGATGTGGAGATCAGCGAGAGTTCTGTTCGGGGACAGGTAGACGCCTACCACTGCAATGTCCCCGAACCGTGCTGCCACGCAACCCCGTCCCCTCGTGACGGCCTCGAGGGACGGAGTACCGGCGGCGGCCGACGAAATTAGGGTCACCGAGCCGTTTAGGTCCTGAACCCAGTCTCCCCTGGGCAGGACATAGTACGGCTCGGAGACCACGGCGATGTTGATCGACCACTGCGCCATGCTCTGGAGCAAAAGATCCTGAGCGGGGGCGCAGTGGTTGATGTTCGCCTGGAGGAGACGTAATGGGGCCGTTATTGACAGTCCATTACAGTCTCCTCCCGAGCCCCACGTGAGGGCCCTGCCGCGGGGGTTGCAGCGGCGACAGCGGCGGTAGCCAACGACGAGGCTGCGGCGGTGAGGACGTCGGGGTGGATGGGCCTCCGGACCTTGCCCTTGGCTTTGGTGGGGGGGTCGCAGGACCTGCTCCCAGCCCGGTGATCGGCTGGCTTGCCTGCCGCCGCACATGCGTAGCAGTGCGGCGTTGCACGGCATTCAACCGCCTTGTGACCGGGCTGACCGCACTTGAAGCAGCGGTCACTGCGGTCCACCTCCGCGGTACAACAGGCCCCCACATGGTGCCCCACATGGCAGCGATAGCACCGCAGAGGTCTGGGCTCCAGCAGTTTCACCTGTGCGGACACCCAGCCTACCAGAAGCCGTCGGCCCTCCCCTGTGATGGTCTTGGCCGCCGACACGGGACAGCTTACCGTCACGGCTCGCATGCCCGTGCTGTCAGCACGGATGGTACCCGCCCGAACCTGCTCGGCAGCGCATCCTCCCGCCCTGACGATGGCGGCCACCACCTCGTCCACCTTGACGGAGTCGTCCAAGCCCATGATGCGCATATCAATGCACTTGGTGGGCCTGGACACTCGGGCCTCTTCCGCGTCCAAGGACGCCCTGATCCTTGCGGCCAAGGCATCCGCGGCAGGGCCACTGGCCGCACCAGGTACCTCCAGCATTCGGGCCCCAGTTGCGGTGCGCCTCATGCAAAAGCCTCCAGAGGCTCCGAGCTCGCCAAGGTGGGGCAACACCGCCTGCCTTGCCTTTTCCATGACGGCGTCATACGTCACGCCCTTCTTTTCCGCGTCTGGCTGTAGTGTGATAACTACAGCCTCGGAATTCGGGGCGCGAAGTCTGGCCGCCATGGCCCGCTTCTTGCGCTGCTGTCGCCTCGCGCGCTTTTTGTCCGCCCTAGACGCCTTTCCTGCCTTCTTCTTGGCCCCGACAACCGTCCATTCGGCCGAGGATTCTGCAGGCGGGGTGGGGGGCGGCAGGGGCGGCCTAGTCGCCGTCATGGCAGGAGCCATCGCCGCTTTAGGGGCAGGTGCTGCTTTACCCTTTGTGGGTGGAGCCGTCCCTCCCTGTCGCTGCTGCTGCTGTTTGGCCGCTGAGGCCAGCCTCGCGCGCTCCGACGCCACGGCCTCGTGCCCGGCTTGCCCCGGTGGGCCTGCCTTGGGCGCAGCAGCCGTGACCGCGGTGGCGACGGCATATGACGCCGCCTTCCGCTGGCCGGAGGCCGAAAGCGGGGGACGCAGCACAATGCCTTCCAGCACAGAGAGCTGCTGCTGTATCCTTTGCTGGAACTGCTCCTGCTGCTGCTGCTGTTGCTGCTGGAGAGCAGCCAGCTCCTGTCGTACCAGTGTCAGCAGCTGGCCCTCCGGCTCGGGCTGGGGCTGGGGCTGGTTTTGCCCCTGCTCCTGCATGCGCCCCCCTTTTGGTGCCTCCTCCTGGTGGTCAACTTTTCGGGCACCTAAGAGCTCAGCTCGGAGCTTCGCGACCCTCTTATCAAGGCAGGCGTCCATAGCCTCCAAGATAGAGGTCGCAAACTGGGCGATGCCCCTTTTCTTGGAGCCCTTCTCCCTCTTCCTTGACATGGCTGTCAAGGCGTCGACCACCAGTACCCCAAGCAGCCTGCGAGACTCATCGGCGGAGTCTTCTCTGGCGTCTGGCTCGCTGCCAGACGGCCCCGAGGGGTCAGCTCTAATGCTGGTCGCGGCGGGGTAGCGCCCCTCCGCGGAAAGCCTCTCGGCTCTCTCAGCAGCCTCGTGGGAGGTAAGCCCCCTCCCTCTTCCTCTCGTTCGGCTTGCACCCCGACTGCTGGTGGAGATCTTGCGGGCCGACGCAAATTCTCCTTCGGAGGACGATCTGTCCCCTGATATGCCGCGTTTTCGGTAAAAACGTGAGTTTTCACCGAAAACTACTTCTCCCTCGCACTCCGAGCTCTCTGAGCTCCTCCCCTTCGATGCGGCATCGGACTCCGACCGCCCATCTCTCTCCCTCCGTACGTTTTTTTTATAAATTTCTGTATCCATTGCTGTTCCCACGAGTAAAAACTTTGTGTACTTGCTCAATATAGTGGTTCGCACTAAAGACTAATTTAGCTACCCATTAGTCAAGCTAACAACCTCCCTCACGGTGCGCCGCCGCTTGGAGATTTGGGGTAATTTTTTATAGAGGTTGTCTTCCTCGCGGCCCGGGTGGTTAAGCCAGGACCCTCGACCCCCATCAAAAGTCAGAAACATGACCTTGGACAATCTCTGGGGCTACGAGACTAACGGTGGCAGAAGGAGGAGTAAGTCTTCCTCCTGCCTGCCCGGTGTCAGGGTGAGTGCACACCGAGCCCGCTCTTACTTCGCCACTGTGCCCTCTGCTATTGCAGAGGGACACGCGTTGAAGTGTTCCTTCGGACAGAATATTCGCAGGCGGACATCGAGACCCCTTAAGCAAAAGTACCCAAGGGGAGTCGTTAGCCGCCTCCCAGGGTGCACCGTCCCGCAGATTGGCCTTCACTCCGGACGTATCCTCAAGGGAACTACAGCCTGCGGGCACTCGAGGAGGTTTTCTGTCGTAGCACCCCTCTTTGAGGGGTGGCTGGAAAGGCAACACGGCGTTATTACCTTCCGCATGACGCAGGTCCTCACCGGACACGGTAAGTTCGGGAAGTTTCTGCACCGGATTCGTGTGGAAGCGACGCCCGGGTGTCGCCACTGTGTGGACCGCCCGGAGGACACGGTGGAGCATACGGTGGAGGTGTGCCCCGCTTGGGCAGAGCAACGCCGTGTCCTCGTGGGGGCGATCGGCGGCGGCAATCTCTCGCGCTGGGCCTTAGTACAGGCCATGGTCCGTTGCGAGGAGGAGTGGCAGGCGGTCGCCTCCTTCTGCGAAGCAGTAATGCTTGCAAAGGAGGCGGCCGATCGCGTGAGGCAGCAATGGATGACTCGCCGTCCGTTAGTCAGTAAAAGTCGGACACTATCTCTCTACTAGATGTTATAAGATGATTTTCCCACCGAAAAAAAAAAACTATCCCGCTACGCTTATTCTTGACGACAAGCTCTTCTTGTCATTATGAGCCCACGTCGTGCCATCACTCAAGCGTCATCATTGGAATTGACAGCCACATAATTGTTTTAACATTAGGTTTTGATTCAATTGGCAAATTCTCAACAGATACAATTAAGCTTTTATTGATTCATCATATGAAGGCTTACGAAGCCTCAATTGACACTATTAGGCAAAAATATCGGGTTCTATGTTACAAGATTAAAGACGACTACTAAGATTTTTTTTTTTTATTGATATAAACTAGTGCTTGATCCAACCTGATGGTAAGCGGTGATGCAATCATTGATGGTGAGGCGCACTAGTTTATTAAGAGACCATTCACTCTAGCCTTGAAGACACCTAAATTATAGTTGGACGGGAAGACCGCAGCCAGTCCTTCGATGTACGCGTTATAAACGTCGAAGCGAATCGCTTAGCAATTCCCACGCACACTCTCCAAAATGCAACCTGTAAAATACCGATAGGCTGGCTACCCTGCGCCTGTGCGCGAGACTTTGTAGATTAGACTTAACCAAATCTGGATCCCCAATAAGCCTCTTCGCACGGCTATTGGTTTTTGTTAGATAAAAAGATACACTTAGGCTGTTACTACAAATTTTTACAGTTTTATGAAAAAGATAAATAATAATAGACGTAGGCAAAAAGTCTGCCAGGCTCAAATAGGATTGAGTGGGTCACGTCAGCCGCGTGCACAGAGACCGCAAGGCAAGCGTCGCCATGCAATGTGTCCCTGCAGAAGAAAAGTGCCGTCGAGACCGGCCTAAAAAAAGGTGGTGGGATGATTTGGACGCGTACCATGAGGACTTATTTGAAATTCTGATGGATCTTTGGGGAAAACTTTGCCCAGCAGTAGGTCAGTACGGGCTAGATAAAAAATAATAAAAAGAAGATGTGGAGAAAAGGCTATTTTATAATTTTTATTTCACACACAGATTGGTACATTGTGGTGGACTTAATATCATATTGTAAATATCTCTAGCAGTCAATCTTTATTGGATATCTAATATCTTCTGTCTTTAGACATACTTATTACTTATAATGTATTTTAACCCCATAAATTGCATGATATGACAAGGCATGAATAAGGGTCGCCGCACAAGGGCCACCGGCTACAACCACAAAAAGGTTTCATAGAGTTTATATGGATTCGTCGCACACGGTTGACGCCGGTGGCCACCACACGCTACAAATCGCCGCTGCTCGCTTCTTGTGACCCGCGCTGGCCACTAAACGCCGATACAAAACGCTGTCACACGCCACTCTTGCATATAAAGCGACTTCGTCAGAGTCCATTATGATACTGCGCGTATGGGTAAAAAACAGTAGCAGTCACTATCCACAAGTGGCTGTCGCGCGCTTCAGCTTCTTTTGTAGGCGCTTGTAGCTTCTCATGGCGGCGTTTGCAGCTGTGACTTGTGGCCCATTTGTGGCGACACAATAACAGCATAATGTGCTGCTACGCACGTAGCACTTCTACGCACGTAGTGGCGTAGCTTGCACATACGAGCTACGAGCTACATGCGTGGAACTGCTACGATTTTTTTTTAAATATTGATAAATGCATTATATACTATGGATAAGTATAAGGTAATGCTAATGAGTGTTGTCCTTATAGTTATGGTGTCATTGACACCCCAATGTTTAATGGGAAGATACTTCGAGAAAATTAATCATGTGATGCATTTTTTCACCAAAATTAAATCTTATTTAGTGTAACCAATGAAAATGTTACATAGAATACATTTAATAGAGTTACAAACAACCGACATAAAAATAATCTGAAACAGAAAAATAATGAAACAGCCGGATTAAGACTTAGCGCTAACACTTTTAATTCGCTTCAAAAGGCTAAGTAAAGTCAAGGGTCGGTTAACACCCCAAAATGGCGAAAATTTTCCAATCAGCCCCTGTAAATTGGAAAACTTTTATATGCGTTCAAAAGTCCAGGTGTATTTCTATCGTTGGCAAGTCGAAGCCAAGTTTTTGTTCCAATGGTGGTGTCGAAAAAAAGCGCTTTAATTAGCCCCGATTGAAAATTGTTGCTGTAAAAGTGAAACTCGTTTATTGAGTGCAAATTAGCTTTGGTTTTTGTTGAGGCTTTCGTAGCTAAAATGATAAGAAGGTTTGGATTACTATTGAATTTGACTGTCTTCCTACCGATAGGACCAGCCTGTACTACCAGAAAATAGAATTGTGTGAAAAACAGAATTGGAGTCATTTGCCTTGCAGCGCGACAATGTAGACAAATTAAGTTATTTATTTTTAATATTTAATTGTACATATATATACTCTTATGTACATTCGAATCTTAAATATTAACTAAATTAAGTATTTATACTTAACCTAACTATGTCAGGGGCGCCGACTCCGTGGGTGCTCGGGGGCTCGAGCACCCATGAGAAATAAACAGTGGGTGCCGAGCACCCCTGAGAAAAGACATCAAGAATCAGGTTCAGTAATCGCCTTTTAGGTTACATACAAATTATAATATTTCTTGATAATAAAAAAAAAATATAATTTTATATAATGGTTTCATTTTATGTTTTTATCAAACATAATTAGTAATTAAGTAAGCATTATGTAAGTAGGACATTTATTTATTTGTCGGTTGATCAGTGTGCATTTCTCTTCTCAACTTCGCCACTTTTTCGAGTCATCAAATGAGCATGAGCACCCATGTGGTTTTCTAAAAGCAGGCGCCCCCGAACTATGTACATACATATAATACAAAAACACAAAATACACTGAGGCCTCGAAGTACTCCTCCACATCGCTGTCATCCGGAAATGTACCCAGAAGACTGGCATTAAGTTAAATTAGATTAGCGGCACTTTAATATTGAAATTATTATATATTCATAGCAAATAAACTCATAAGGAAAAAAATATAAATATATAAAACCGCTTATTTCAACTCTTTTTCTGTTAGGATTTTGGATCTCTTCAAATAATTCTTCCTGTTCTGGGTGGAGCGAGAGGTCTCAAGACTCTCAAGGTCTCTTGACTTTAACTGACTAAAGCCCACCCGCATTCCATTAGTTGAGCTTTGCCTTCCAGGGACGCGATGACTTTTTCGAACGATCCCACAGCCCAGTTTCTTGTTCCTAGATATATATTTGTTTCTCTGTGATTAATTATACAATTGAAATATTTCTAAAATGATTCAAAACGCCGCACAATCGTTTCTAATGTTTATAATTCTAGATTTATTAATTAATTATTCAGATTCAACGAAATTCTAATCTTAAACCTAAACTCCAAACCTCAAAACAAGCCTCTCATCTAACCCATCATTCTTCGCCAAATATTCTCCAAATCAGACCCAAACTCCGAACCTCTCGGCTGCTCTCCGCCACCTGAACACTTGAGCTATATTCACTTTAACAGATCGGCACAACAACGATGTTATTAGTGTCGCAAATTGGTTTTTGGCTCGGTTCGGCCGCGACCGCACCCAGCTCGCGGTCATTAGCCATTTTGGCAGCTACATGAGCATCTGACTTATGACTTTATGAGATTCCAACGCTTTCTAAATTGCTTTCCACGTACGGTATTATTTGATGCCGTATGAAAAGACTCCTGATAATTTATGTCGTATTTTTTTAATCATGATTTTGAAAAATAAATCAAACGGTCCATGCATCGTCATTAGTTCTGGCTGCCAAACGTAAGTGTCCAAACGGAATGCCCTTAGAGAATGGATTTCAAATCCAGTCCATAGGTTGATCTACATTTTTCATCCGTCTATATATTAACTTCGAGAGAAAACCTTGTTTTCCCGAGGCAGACCAACTAATCACCACGGTACACCAGTGTGCGACACACTAGTGTATTAGTTGGCACACCCTTTGTGGAACACTGAATATAGTGTATGACAAATGAAAATAGACAAGATTATCTTCAATGCGGATTAAATTCTTATTCTGCAAATCTTATTCATCGCACTCACAATTGATTGTGTTTGCACTAAAGTAAAGCCCCGGTCAAACCTCGGGCTTCGCGACTTGCGACGCAATTTACGTCAAACGGCGCGTACGCGACCTGACTTCATGTAAAGTGCATATGATACATCCGTCAGTGACCACGGCACACACTAGCCACCGAAGTATTATCTTATTTGCCGTCTGGTAACCGTCTGGATCGAACCCGAGTCGTCGATGGCGCAAAGTGTTCCACGCGCACCTCTAGGAGATGTCAACAAAACCGTAGGGGCCCAGAAAGGTCGAAGCCTATCGGGGCCATGGGTTGTGCGAAAGAGAACCCCGAGGACCTGGAACAAATTCAAAGAAAGAACATTGGAGTGGGTTTTAGTCCGTAAAAGTATGAGACGGCCTCGCGGTCCGCCCTAGAGCGCGAGAAGTCATTGGATGATTTCCCAAAATATTACCTTATTTCATTTGATTATGATTACATTTGATTCACTCGTACGACACAACGCTTGACTTCTGTTTCCACAAATCATCACTATACAAGCCGCATATCGATCTCTCAAGGCGTGAAGTTCAAAATTCAAATTCAAAATTCAAATGTTTTTATTTCACATATAGGCTTACATGGGAACTTATAAAACGTTAGAAGTTAGTGCACGGTTCCAAATTGGTCGTTTCCTATGGAGAAGAACTGGCAAAAACTCCATGGTTACTCTTTTAAAAAAATGGTTGTTCTTACAGTATTTCCATAATACAAGTATTAAAAGAGTCCTTTTTCACTCGCCTATCGTCAACATCAAGCATGGTTTAAAAGCTTGTTACTTCATCTAACGCAATCCAACGCGATTTTTGACGAAAAGGCAACGCGAAAAAAGAGAGATAACGCCTGAAAATTCTGTTAGCATTCGGTATTTCCGTGATTTACTCGAATATTTTGTTTTGATTTCCAGTCGTTACCTCCACGCGTTTTTTCCTTTTTAGGTACGGAACCCCAAAAGCAAGAAAAAATAAACAATTACAACTATCAATAAATGAGACGTTAACAAAATAAATTACTAACGAATTTAAGGTGGTTGGGGTCTAATAATATAAAAAATATTGCAAAAGCAATGTGTTATGCTCTAAACAACTTCATGAATTTGATTTATCTGCAAAGTCAGTCGCCTGAGCGTGTATATCGTGACCAAGGGGCAACTGAAGTGGTTATTTACAATGTCAAGCCAACACATACGTATATACACAGTTGCTGACTTCCTATATGAAAAACATGGCAGCGGATTCATCTATACTGCTATACTAATAATATTATAGAGAGAAAAGATTTTTGTTTTTAATGAATAATAAACTCAAGAACTACTGGACCGATTTCTCTCTCTCTCTCTCTAATAGAATGCTTCTTTATCACTGAGTTACGTACGCTAATATGTTTTCTATTTTCACGCCGATGAAGCTGCTGGAAAAAGCTTATCACTTATGAACCAGTTTTATCCGACAAAAAATCTCAATCAGCGCGAAATTCACAGTAGCCATTATGTCTATTCTCGGATATCCGCAGGTATTCATTTCTTGATTGGCACGGTGCAATAGTAATGGCAGATCGCAGTCCATCGAAAGCGTTTATCTCAGTCGGATCACATGAGATATCCATTCACAGTTCGAATTCATTATTAGATACAGATAGTGTTTGATTTGCTTAATAAATTACGTGAATACAAAATTATTGTGATTAAAACCCAAAATAAAATTGCAGTGAATTAGGTATATCGTATCTTATTATCTTGCTTGTAAGTGGTCTGAAAAGTTTCCGACCTAACAAAGACACAAGACATTTTTTCTTGCCATTTATTTTTCTTTTTTTTACATTGCTTCGTTATAACTGTACACACTTCTTCCAGCGATGCCTTCATCTCTCTAACTCGTTCAAATAGTAGTTGCCATTTTTCTCTACAAAATAATTATTCCCGAAGTTTGCCTACGCATTTGACAAAAATCTCAATCCTCCGAGCGCAATTATTAGATGAGGGAACAAAAAGGATGCACAACTACATTCACTAGTTTTTATTGACGAGTGCTGCTATCTTCACTTTGAGGTCGGAAACTTTTCAGACCACCCACGTAAGATATAGAAATGTTCCAGTTCTGAAACATTTGGTCAAGTGTAAAAAAATATTCGAGAAATTTCACTTTCATTAGCGGATCCAAGCACTCAATACAGCGACGTCACATTTACTCAAAAGCGTAAAACCGAAAAAGCTCAGACGTCATTCTCACAGTCACAGTAAAAATAAAACTACCTCTACACTTTTCATGAAACACAAGTACTACCCAACTAAAAGTGCAAACTACCACCGAAATGACTAGAAATACAGTGACACAATAAATACTAACGAAGCAACTCAACGTCTGCGGTTTGCTGCGACGAGTATTTTTAGAGCTAATCAACATTCCTGGCACATACACAGCCATGTCTCATTAGCACACCTTTGTCTTTAATTAACAATATAGCACTAATTATTACACCCACAATAATTATAAGGGCCGGAGGCTATACATTGATGTGTTGAATGCATGTGTTGGTTCTATTCATCGCCTAATTTGACGTTGCATGGTGAATGTGCTATTGTCTTAGAAATTAAATTACCTTGACGGGTTATCGAGTTAGAGATTCTATCGGAGATCTGGAGAAAACATCTTGGGAAATAGGGTAGAATCTTGAACCAAATTATATACTTTTATTTATTATTACTAAATCTGTTCAAAAGATGCATCTAGACAAGACAGAGTAAAAATATAGAGTTAATTATTTATTTTATTATTTATGTATACAAAAAGGAACAGAAAAGTTACTTACGCGCTAAAGGTACCGCTTATTTCAAAAGAAATTTCTTCCAGGAAACCTGTGAAAGCAGAGATTAAAAGAAATGTAGACAATAGTGTATATAAACCCAAAAATACATTCATGTCTAATGAATTTGAAGGACATATTTTGTTTTAAAAACTTAGTCCTAGCCTATCTCATGATCAGTCTTAATTTAGGAAACCTTGAATAAAGTGTTCCTAAATATAATTTTTTTCGTCATAACAAGATCTACGTACTGATTACTGTTTATGTTGACATTTTCGTTTTATAAGCAGGTGAGTTACTCAACGTCATATAAAGCACCGTTCAAGTCTCTGAGTAGTCCTTAAGCTTGCGGCTTTCACAACTTTTTCATTTATTTTTCTTTAAAAAATGTCGTCAAGAGGTTCCTTGGCAATGCTCATTAGTAGAAAATAATGAGTTGCCTATATAAAAGTAAGTAGCGATTATGTGAGTGTTTTTAAAGAAATAATAATTTTGTAAATCAAAAGTCCACGTGCCTTTATTTCGTTATCCTAATTAATTCCTTATTCATGAAGAGTATCTACCTCTCAATTTAATTTCTGATGACTAGATTCTTGCTATAAATTAGGCTGTATTTTCAAATAGGATTTATAACAACTAATCCTATTACTTTGTCTGTTTTACTGTACCTAAAATTGAAGAACCATAAATTAGTGAAGCTCTGAGATTTCCCTTTTTCTTTTTCTTTCCTTGTATAACCCTGTAGGTTTAATCTGACAAATAGTTTATTCACCTCATAAAGACGTATAAAATAAAGTTACTGCAATATTTTACGGTAAAATTGTCACAACCACAAATAACCTACAAACTATAGGTTAATTTATTTCAGTATTATTAATTAGATTAGGTTAGGTTATTAGTTAGGTTATTGATGAATGTCTGGGACTCCGAATTCAATATCTGAAAGGGATCGAAACATTTCATTACATATAATATACATATATTGGGTATTATCATATCCAGTGTATGTTGCCCCGCTACTGGGTAAAGGTCTCCCTTCATTTCTTCTATTGTGCCCGACTCTGGGCCACTTCCTGCCAATTTCTAAGAAAAACAAATGTGTGGTGGAGAACACCACCTCTTTCGTGGTCTCCCACGACTAAGTCTTGCGATTTCAGGTAACCATTTTAATATTTATCGGTCGTTCGATCAACATACAGCAGACATGCTTAGCCCAACCCCATTTAAACTGGACAGCCATTTTGAGGTTAGAACTTATCAACAGTACGCAGTGGCAGAGCAAGAGGGCGTGTCAGACTTTTATTAACTAAAACCCACCTGAGTTCCTTAACTTTTCCACATAAATCCGCAGCCCTGGCACACTTCCTTACGTTCCACCCATAGCGGAAAAGTCATTTGATGATTACTCAATTTAAAAAAAAAGTCAGTAAAAGTTTTGTAACTTTTTAGTGTACAATAAAATTAATTAATTCTTAATAGAAAGTTAAGATAAATTTTAAGCATGAACCCAATTATGAATTGTATGATCCCAGGCATAACAACGTCTGGCAACGATCCAGAAAAAAACACAGACATACCCAAAACTGCACCGGAATCCTTCGCAGGAAGACATTTAAATGAGAATGGTCAATTAAAATCCCCTCAGCACAGAATTCATTGCTACTCCAAGTCCACATCACTCGAAGTGTAGAATATTTAGAGCAGTAATATTATAAATTCTGAATATAAGTGCTCTCACTGAATTCTAAGTGTGTACTTCAGAAAATTACGGGAAGGCGGTCTTATCCACTTCAGCTGCCACTCCCAAAGGTTTGAACTGAAATTATTATCTGCATAGCTCTTGTACAAAATCGTGCTACAACCTATAAGCCACTGATTTCCTCTTTTGATACTTCAACGTAATAAGAAATTATAAAGGAACTTTTTTATTTGGCATTTCCGTGTACAGATTTAATCTGAAGGAAAATATTTTTTTCTTGGAGGCTTTGTTGAAAGACTTGAATTACTACTGCTGTATACATTTACTATTAATAGAATTGAATACTGTTCAAGTTTTTCTTAACCTTTAAGTCAGTATCAAACTCAGATTATAGACAATGCATATTAGCTTTATTTGTTTTTATGTATTTTATTGTGCTTTTGGGTACAATATTGACTTGTCTACACTGTTCTTATATAATATCTATTAATACTGTAATATGAAAATATTGTAAACAACCACTTTTTTAAAAGAGTAACCATGGAGTTTCTTGCCGGTTCTTCTCCATAGGAAACGACCAATTTGAAAACGTGCACTAGCTCCTGACGTTTTATAAGTGCCCTTATTTCACTTAAGCCTACAAACCTATGTGAAATAAAAACTTTTGACTTTGACTTTGACTTAGCTGACAACATTTACTGCTCTTATTATGGAAACAAGCAATAATTTAAACAATTTTCTAACTTACTCATTAATAGTCTAACCAGCAGAAACTCTTCTTTTAACTAAACATAAGAACCCAAGAATTTAGTATAAAAATTCATTAAGATCATTAAATTTAAATAAACATTAAAAGAAGTGAAAACTTAGCGAAACCGGGAGCCCCGCGACATGGCGATAATTATTCAAATCGCTTCTCTTTATATTTTTATTCCGATGTTATAATAAAAATTTAATTTCACGTAATTTAATTCTTATCTTCAGCGGCAAGACCATATCTTTGAAGAATATTCGTAAATTATTCATGAAGAAAGTTTTAACGGGGGACATGATTTTAAAACCGACATTTGTAAGCTCCGCGGCAATAATTCTGTAGGATTTAGAACGATTGCTGGAACTAACTCACGGTATTAGTGATGTTACGTACTTTTATGACTTTAATGTATGGAATCAGGATAACTTTGAATTGTTACGGCTCTTGTTATTTTTCTTGATGGGTCTAAGGTGACTGCAACTTCCTTCTTAGAAATACCGAAAATATTAGATTATGTAGTCATCTAAGTAGTCAAAACCCTTCGAAATACTTAAAAAAAAAAAATATGTTTTTTTTTAGGTGGGAAATCATTTATTGACATCTCGCGCGACTAAAACCCACTCCTAGTAATTTCGCTGCCTTTCATTCCAGGGCCGGGTTTTTCTTTCAGAAGCTAACCCCTGGCCCCAGTAGGCTTCGACTGTGCTGGGCCCCTACGGTTTGCTGATATCTCCTTGAGGTGCGCGTGGAACACTACACGCCGTTGATGGGAAAGTAATATATGGTATAATTACTAAATGTCTAATATTTACAGAACAAATACAACTGAATTAATAATTTTCGCGACCGCAAGGAAGTATAGCAGAGCAAGGAGCTTCACGGGCGCTTTTACCGGGCCCTACATGGACCCGATGTAGATCTATTAGTGACACAGTTCTCGACAACGGCAACATCACGTTGTATTGGGATCGATGTATTATCACTGACAGGACTGATATAGTGGTGATAGATCGACTAAAGCGTCGCACACTGATTGTTGATATAGCGGTCCCTCATGACGTGAAAGCTGATACAGATAAGCAAACTAAGTATCTTGATTTAGCTCGCGATGTTGTCTACATGGGGAAGTGGATACAGCAGTAATTGTGCCGATAGTTGTGACGGCCATTGGTTTAATATCAAAGAGCCTGGACCAACATCTTAGGAGACTCTCGTTGGGTAGTTGGATAAAGGGCTTGATCCAGAAAGCAGTACTCTCGGATACGGCGTGCATTGTTAGGAGCCCTGATTCCTCTTTCAGAAGCCCTGTCCACCGGCAGCTTGGACTCTGTTCCTGATGCCGCTGGGCTACTATTTTTATATTTTTAAATTATTTTTTATACTGTTTTTTGTAAAGAAATAAAAAAAAATATTGAATATGTACCTACATGTATATAAATAAAGGAAATACTAATAATAAATCATTTATTTTCAGGCATCTTGGCCCATAAATAAATACCTTACAGACTAACATATATAAAGTAAATTAAATACAATTAAAACAAAAGTAAATTAAAATTAAAGTAAAGAAATTATATCAACAGTTGGTATATCTCACGTTTATTTTATCTTGTGAATGTTGTTGAAGTGAAAATATACCAAATAACTTTATATGATATAAGACGGACCCGCCGTCGACGACTTGGGCTCGGTCCGGACGGTTACCGGGCGGTCGGAGGGTGAGCTAACCATTGCTCGCCGTCCGCAAGCCCGCGCCTACGGTGGTCGGAAATCGGGATCGGAATCCCGGCAGCGATTAGGGCGTGAGGACCGTTGCCTCACGCGATCAGCCGCCTCCTTTGCTAGCATTACTGCTTCGCAGAAGGAGGCGAGTGCCTGCCACTCCTCCTTGCTCCGGACCATGGCCTGTACTAAGGCCCGGCGCGAGAGATCGCCGCCGCCGATCGCCCTCACGAGGACACGATGTTGCTCTGCCCAAGCGGGACACACCTCCACCGTGTGCTCCACCGTGTCTTACAGGGCGATACACATAGTGGTGACACCCGGGCGATTCTTCCGTACGAATCCGGTGTAGGAACCGCCCGAACTTGCCATGTCCGGTGAGAACGTGCGTCATGTGGAAGGTAAGGGCACCGTGAGGTATATCCAGCCACTCTTCAAAAAGGGAAGTTACTGCCATAATTATGGCGTGCCCAAACTTTATGGTTACGAACCACCTTCTTACATCTAGTTCATTAAATACAAACCTACCACATATATATATATAATGCCCATTTTTAGAATCAAGTCTTACAAAAATAACTTTACCACAACAAAACTTCACCGAAGACTCGTGCTGACGTAATACTTATTCACTAAAACTCAAACGAAATTATGTACCGAGCTGAATATCACACGTTAACATTCTTCAAGATCAAGTTGCGAACAAGAAATCAAGTCGACTATGAGTTCCCAAAGTTTAGCTTCTGCTTTGTTATAACAAATTTACAAAGCGAAATAAGAAAGCAAACACGTAAATGGAGAGTTTCAGTCATCGTTTACTTATACACGATCGTTTTAGTGTAAACAGTTAGCTCGGAATACGCTTACAACGGCCGTCGAGTTGAAAAGTTAGTTTCAGTACAAATAGCTGGCAGCGCGCCGGCCCCTACCTATGTATGTTGTTGCGATCTTTACAATGACGCCTCATTATTAGTTTAAATCCATATTTTCAAATATTTAAAGGGCAACTTGTTCTGGGTTTCTGTTGAGCCAAACTTACAGTTAGTTTAGAAACAGGAACATTCATTTATTTTTTTTTGCAGAATTATACCTATGTTTATTAGACGCCTCCAACAAGGCGGACCGATGGTGGATTAGGGTTACTGGAATCCGGTGAATACGGGACACAACGAACGATTCTGCCGTTCGTTGTGGCGACGCTTGGGATGGCCTATGTCCAAAATCAATCTGTCGGCTGAAATAATAATGTAATATTAGACGATCAGTATGCGGTGAGAGGGCCAAATCATGCCCCAATGGTTTTACTGTCGAGCGTCATCACAGTAGACTAAAACAGAAGATTTTGGGATAAACTAAACTCCTTCAATGAGCGCTGGTGCTTAGCAAACTGAAATAGAATAGAACGGGAAAAGAATAGTGGCAAGTGTCTGCTCGGCAGTGGAATACTTACCACATGCATTTAAAAGAAATATAGAAATTAAGGGAACGTTATTAATTTATGGATCAAACCTTATTTTTTTATAAGATTTACCTATATGACATAACTTCTGAGAGTGACCACGACAGCAGTTCTTCAGGAGGAAACCACTGCACCTAGCAGTAGTAGCATAGCAGGCGAGCTAAGAGAAAGGCCTTCACTTAAGTTTTGATTACCTACCATAGGTTCGAAAAATATTTGACCGAATATCATTTCACCTAAAACTTAACAAATTATAACGATTCGTTTTTTTTTATTTCATTGAAGTGACGTCTGCCACTGTATCAGTTGACTTACTATGAATCCAATTTTTTCGTTACTTCGACGTTTCATTTAGTCACAAACTCTTCACCGAGGTTACATTTAAGCAAAATAACTTTTATTCGAAGTATTATGTTTCCGAAAATTAATTATTTCATTGTTTTAATTACCATATTTTCATTTCACTAAACGCTTAGAAAGTTTATGAACAAAAGTGGTTTTAATTGGTCCCAGTGCAAGCAGGCATGCAGTATGCAATTAGCCATGCAGTATGCAAGCAGGCATGCAACATGCAGCAGGCATGCAACATGCAAGCAGGCATGCAGCATGGAAGCAGGCAAGCAAACATTGTTTCGCAAACATTGGCGGGCCCACGCGAGCTTATCGTCGGAGATGGTTTTAAAACGTAAAGGGCAACTGAAAGACACAGGTGTGGTATTACCACACCTGTGCACCACACGGAGTGGAAGAAGTCATTGGATTATATCTCACCTTAAAAGAAAAAACAGCGAGCCACACATAAATTGAAGAATAACAATCCCCTTCTACAACACCCTCTACGCACTTACATGCATAAATAAGAAGATACAAGAAAAACTAATTTATAATTCATTTGAGATGAATACACGATATGAGGTCTAATCGCTGTAGCCAGAAATCACGCACATTTCATAGGTACAGTGATTTATATGCAAATGTACTTATGGTACAAGCGATGCCTATTCGAGCAGCCTCCCGGCGTCAATTGAAGACTAATTTGCGTGCCAATCTAATTTCTGTTAATTATGACGCTGTCATTACGTATGTCTCACTGTTTGTGCATTTATAAACAGAAGATGAATTTACAATGTTATACACGTGTCTTTGAATAATTTAAAGAGCTCTAGGTCATGTTTGAAAATATATTATATCATAAATATATATGTTTTTTCTGTCTTCTGAGACTAAAAGTGCACACAAATGTAACATACTATAATGTGTACACCCCGTGTCGAACACTGTTAGTATATATCATCCAATGACTTCTTCCGCTCTAAGGGGAGGGCGTGTCGGATTTTTACCAATTAAACCCCACTCCTATGTTTCCTCTTTGCCTTCTTTCCAGGACCCCGGGGTTATCTTTCGCACAACCCACGACCCCAGTCAGCTTCGACCCTGCTGGGCCCCTATGATTTTAAGGTCATATCCTTGAGGTTTGCTTTTGTAAGATTTATATCTCATGTCTATATGACATGAGTAATGAGACTGGAGGAAACCACTGCACATAAAAATTAAGTGAGTGCTATACGGCCAGTCAACGAGCTACCCACTGCTCGCCATCCGCAAGCCCACGCTTTCTAAACTTAGTAATAAAAATACAAAAAGATATCGGCACACGAGAGCAGGTCATAATTCAAAGTAAGAAAACTTCTCAACTTTAAAACAACTGATAGAGAATAATTTTATAATTAATGTCAGATAAACAACAATTTAATTGTTTAAGATACTTCGCAGAAAGTTCCGTTTTCTCGTGAACTTTTCTCGTTACATAAACAGTGTCGAATATCGTCAGTGTTATGATTCTCTGCTCTATTTATGTAACAAGAGGAGTTCGTTATCTGACAATTGACTTTGTTATTTCATTACAATTTCATTTTTATTAGGTACAACATGGAAAAATCTTGAAAATTATATAATGTTTAGGGTTTTCCACAAGTCTGTAACGTAAACAGGGAACCAAGAGAGACTGGAAAGCTATTCATTAATTACACTTCTCAAATGACGAACTTGAAGCTCGTTGGTCATCTACACTAATATTATAAAGTTTGTTATTTTTTGTTTGTAGGAGGTAATCTCTGAAAGTACCTACTGGTCCGATTGCTGAAATTTTTTCACCGATATAAAGCTACTTTATTTCTGAGCGACAAAGGCTATATTTTATATTTATGTATATGTCGTGGGCAAATCTTAGAATTGATCACTTCATGATGTGAACAGCCATATCATAAAAAGGTTGCATTTCATGATATGGCCAACTTAAACTGGCCAGATCGTTTAAACGTTAACGTTTGATGATATTTTGATCCACTTTTGGCCATATCATCAATTAAACTTTTTACAATTATTGAGGGACTTGAGGCACTCCAACTTGTACAGGTAAAGATAGAAAGAGATGGCAAGGTCGCCTTCATGGTATTTTTTTTTAAACTACCAAGAAAAACATTTTTTTTTTACAACTATCACACAACGTCGTCTAGTCCCTAGCTAAGCAGACCTTGTGTTATGAGTACTCGACAACTGATAAACATACTTATATATTTCCAAATACATACATATTAATTTACACCCAGACACAGAACAAATGATCGTGCTCATCACACAAACATTTTTCCTGGGTGGCTACTAACCACTAGACCAATAGGCCAGTCAAATTTAGAATACAATTAGTATTTTTTGATGGAATGAATGAAATGAATATTTTGTAGTAGAAAACGGAAATAAATTGAGAAACAGTTACTACTAAATAATACAGCAAATACCCCAATTATAATTGTATATAATGTCGTTGCCAAACTGTACCATACTGCATTCAAACTGCTAATTGACTGCGGGCTCTTTTTGATTAAATCAAATAAGGCAGTTTTGTATCGTAATTATATTTCACTTTACTGTTATTTTTCATTTAAATATTGTTACCCGTTTTTTTTTTTTTTTTTTGAAAGTTCCGCAGGGATCGGTACTAGGGCCGCCCTTGTGGAACATCGGATACGACTACGTGCTGCGCGGCGACCTCCCTGACGGGATCAGTGTGGTCTGCTACGCAGATGACACGCTGGTCCTGGCGCGGGGAGAGTCGTACCAGGCGGCGGTCGAACTAGCGACACGCGGGGTTGCGACAGTCGTGGGCAGGATCCAGGAGTTGGGACTCGAGGTGGCATTGCACAAGTCCGAGGCCATGTGCTTTCACGGACCTCGGAACGCGCCACCACCGGGTTCTCAACTAACGGTAGGAGGAGTCCACATCGGCGTCGGGTCGACGATGAAGTACCTGGGACTCGTTCTCGACAGCCGGTGGGATTTCGAGGAGCACTTCCGACGTCTGGCTCCCAAACTAAACCGGGCTGGGGCTGCCCTCGGGCGGCTCCTGCCTAACCTGGGGGGTCCAGACGCCTCCTGCCGAAGGCTCTACGCGGGAATCGTTCGGTCCATGGCCCTTTATGGCGCACCGGTATGGGCGCCAGCGCTGCAGAAGCAGCCGGCGGCCCGGCTGAACGCATGCCAGAGGGTCATGGCCATACGGATGGTGCGAGGATACTGGACGATTTCCCGCGAAGCGGCGAGCCTCCTTGCTTGCCAGCCACCATGGGATCTGGTGGCAACAGACCTTGCTCACATGCACGATCTGCGCATGGAGATGCAACGCCGGGGCGAAACTCCGCTGCCACGACAAATCGCAGCATGGAGGACAGAGCTCCGGCGGGTTCTCATGGCTAAATGGCGGCAGCGACTGTCGCGACCCAGTGCTGGGCACGCCACAATTATGGCGGTAAGTCCCCTCTTTGAGGCGTGGTTGGAAAGACCTCACGGCGTCCTCACCTACCGTATGACGCAGGTTCTCACCGAACACGGTAAGTTCGGGAAGTTCCTGCACCGGATTCGTGCGGAAGCGACGCCCGGGTGTCGCCACTGTGTGGACCGCCCGGAGGACACGGTGGAGCATACGGTGGAGGTGTGCCCCGCTTGGGCAGAGCAACGCCGTGTCCTCGTGGGGGCGATCGGCGGCGGCGATCTCTCGCGTCGGGCCTTGGTACAGGCCATGGTCCGTAGCGAGGAGGAGTGGCAGGCGGTCGCTTCCTTCTGCGAAGCAGTAATGCTAGCAAAGGAGGCGGCTGATCGCGTGAGGCAACGGTCCTCACGCCCAAATCGCCGCCGGGATTCCGATCCCGATTTCCGGCCAACGTAGGCGCGGGCTTGCGGACGGCGAGCAATGGGTAGCCCGCCGTCCGACCGTCCGGTAACCGTCCGGACCGAGCCCAAGTCGTCGACGGCGCGTATTGTTCCACGCGCGCCTCAGGGAGATGTCAGCAAATCGTAGGGGCCCAGCAGGGTCGAAGCCTACTGGGGCCATGGGTAGTGTGAAAACGAAACCCGGGGTCCTGGGACGAAGGCAACGAAGGAACAGGAGTGGGTTTTTAGTCAGTAAAAGTCTGACACTATCTCCCGCCCCACCCAAGGGCGGGAGATGTCATAAGATGATTTTCCCACCGAAAAAAAAAAAAAAAAAAAACCCGTTTTTTGAAAAAAAAAAAATTTCAGGAATGGAACTTCGCCTCCACCTCCGCCCCCCCAATATTTTTTGCGGAATTATAACGGAGTTTTTTTACGTCATAATCTAAAACAACACCGCGCGAGCAGCGACACTAGACGACGATTCAGCCGTCCGGCCACGTGTTACGATTTAAATGACAGGAATCAACCTGACGAATTCCTTTGATTCGTCAAAATTTGTACTTTGGAAAATATGAAGTTATTTATCAAAACATGTTAATTAATTCATATTTTAATAAATTCCGAAAAATACTGAAATATCTATTGACAGCATATGATTCATAAACTAGATGTGGTACTAAATTCTAAAAACTATATATTTTTTCAAAAACTCCCCATTTTGGTAAAAGAATATCATTGATTATGGGTATATATATTTATTTTTTTCGTAAACTGGTGTACCTATCTGTATGTTTATTTAAGTTTGCTATGAATGCACGTATTTAAAATAATGATTTTATACTACAATAAACCATAAATTACAATTTATTCCACATTCAATTTCACCTCCGCCTCCGCCTTCGAAAATCTGCGCTTCTGCGAAGGCGAAACTCGTCGCCTCCACATCCGACTCCGCGTCTGCTAAGATGACCTCCTTTACAACCCTATAAAAAATATCTATCGCCATATTACGTCACGAAAACAAAGCGAAATCAGTACCTTTTTACCGGTGGACAATATAACTATTTTACGTTATGATCAGCCATGTTTAACCGTATCATGAAATAATCATCATTTAGCTGTTCATATTGTAAAACGCATATTCATATATTTAATTCATTTAGATAACGTGATAATGTTTTTTTTTTTTTTTGCTATCAGCATATTTTTATTATTTTTTCTTAAAAACTAGTAACTTAAAACAAAACTGTTCTGCATTCCAGCCTAATTATATTTTCAGGCTTCCCAGTTCCATCTTGCAAAATAAATACACGAGGTATTACGGCGCCAGTCATCGACAACAATGCTTGAACAGTAGCCGTACAACTACCGACAGTTGTACAAACGGCCGATTGGATTTGAAACAAAGCTAACGAACCGTTGAATCATGTAAACAGGGGCCAAGACGACCGTCTTGTTTACCCAAAGTGCCTTTGCTTCATTAGGATCCAATTTACTGTCAACAAATTAATCCCCTTTCAGTGCTATTGTATAACCGATACCGTTTTGCTGTTATCTGACGATAAACAATCGAACAAGAGGCATTTAAGTTCAGGTAATTTGTGATATAAGCCGGGTTTAGCCGGTCGGCTAAGTGTGAACTATTATATCGAACACTCTACGAGGTGCCTTGATTATAGCTTAATTGCGGTAAGAGTAATGATAACGTTCAATTGATAGGATAATTCTATTCAGGGATTGTCTTTTGAAAGGGGGACTTAATTAGAAGCTTATTGACACACAACATGATACCTTTTAAGTGGCAAATTATTATCCAATGATTTCTCCCGTCTGGATAGAGCAGGAGTGAATGTCAGACCAAGTTTGTATTTTAATATATTTGATGTTAGGCTTGTACTGATTAAAATCCCGCCTATGATCCCTCAGTTGCCCTTCACGTTCTGGGGCCTCGTTAACTCTTCCGAATAATGGTATTCAGTTCAGGGTTGCCCCTGGACACAGCATAATATCAGATAAAAACTCATTGATAAATGAAGCGCTACATTAGCTCAAGAACAGTCTACGGCAAATAAAAACTTCATCCATTGTCTAAAAACAGCTAACATAAATACAAGATTAAAAGAAACACAGATTCCAATAACAATACCACCGCCTTCAAATACGATAAGTAAATTAAATAAGCTAAACAGAACAGGACCATTCTCTTATTTTCAATAGTCGGCTAATAAAGGAAATCATTGAATAAGTCGAGCAGTTCAAGAAAGCAAACGGCTAAAGCGGAACACAATGCATCACAACTGAGAAGTTTTCTATTGTTGACTTAAAATTAATTGCTTTTCACTGAATTTATAAATAGGAGTTGAAGAGCTCTACAAAGTGTGCAATCGGCAAAATGGAATTTCAAAACTACTGAGATAATTACTTAGACATCTTTGTAAGGAAATGCTCTTGTTTAATATTGCTCTGTTTATAAAGTGCAATCGTTGCTGTTTAACTGTTAAACATACGATCTGATTAAAAAATAAACATACATTTATTTGCTTGCTTTCATTCTTTGTTGCGTTTAAATGGCAAAGAGACAGAACCTTTTTACTGATTTAATTAATCTTGATGTGTTTATCTCTTCAAGATCAAACTTCCGCAAACGGTTCCTGTGCGTTCATATTTTTCATTCGACTAATGAATCCGTTCGTGTGAGAATGAGTATTTTTATGTTGAAATCAAATAAAGCATTTATTTCAAATAAACCATTTACAAGCACTTTTGAATTGTCAAGAAGGCAGTCAGTTAGAAAAATAATGCAATTTGCGCATTCCAAAGCGGATCTCTATGGAGAAGAATGTCCAAGAACACTGCTTTAAATTATGTTTAGTATTACAAATATCTTGGTTACATATTTCTTGTCATTTCTATTATGTGAGATAAAGTAAAAAAACGATACAAGTTATAGAAATTTAAATAAACTACTGGCCAAATTAAATATTATTTAAAACATAAAATGGTAGACCGATAGTAATGTCTTAATAGATATTAAGACATTACCCAAATTATTTAAAAACCATTGTTTCTTTTTTTTTGAGGTGAGAAATCATCTTATGACCTCTCGTCCACTAGGGTGTAGCGGGAAAGAAACGTGGCTTAGGGCGGTCCGCCCAATGGTGTCACCCGGGTGTTTCTTCCGCCTGTATTCGGAACAGGAATTTCCCGAACTTAGCATGTCCGGTGAGGACCTTGAAATTGAGGACGCCGTGGCGCCTCTGCAGCCGCTCCTCAGAGGGAACTAACCGGCTTAATCGTGGCGTGCCTAATTCAAACCATCGTGGAATTACAAATAGGACTCGCAAAGGTAGTTTTTTATATCTGAATAGTTCTTATTTTATACCGATAATAATCGCTTGTCCCCTCGAAAAATGTAAATATTGTATTTACACTTGATATTTTTATTTGTTATTTACTTCTCTTTTATTGTAAGTTTATTAGTAAAATATTCAGCTATCACGTCAGCCTCATGCACAGTGACCGGCGTGGCGCCACTTACCCACACGCCTTTTACACGGATTCCTACAGAGGGAAAACGCCGCCGTCGAAGCTGGGCTAGAAAAAGTAAGCAAAATGAACTAGATGCGTACCACAAGGATAGGTTTGAGGCGGCGCGGAAAAAGAATGTCTGAAAAGACGTGGGGGAGACATCTGCCCAGCAATGGGACAGAGCTAAAAATTTAATAATAATATCTTACTTTTTTGTTAAAATTTGTGTAACAGAGGGGATGAAATTCACCTTTATCATACTTTTTGTACTGACCGATTGTCGATAGAGAAGAACGTCCCAACTGCATTAATCTGGCACTCAATAATGATTATTGAGTTACTTCATATGGGACGTTCCACACTTTTAATTTTTAATACACCAAAATTAGAAAATTTTGTATCAATTATAATTCAACCACTGAAATTTTAACTATCTTACTTGTAGGCAAATAATATAGGAATCGACGCTCTACGTTCGTAGGGAATTGATATTTTATTGGTATCTACGCATGCTATCTACGCATGCACACACAAACATGGTAGTGTCACAATGAAAATCAAGAATTTATTAAAGTAGGTAATTTCTTATCCTAAATTAATTGTTGATTATTCTGGGATAAAAATTTACGTATTTTGAAAATAACTGAGTTCCATTCAATAGCGGATTTTAGACTTTCAGGATATGCGTTTATTATGTTGCATGTCTATTATTTATAATCTATATATATAAAAGGAGAAACTGACTGACTGACATATCAACGCACAGCCAAAACTAGTGGGATTAGGAGCTTGAAATTTTGCACAAGTCTGCCTTTTATGACGTAGGCGAGCACTAAGAAAAGATTTTCCAAAATTCTGCCCCAAACGGGATGAAACGGGCGTCTAAAGTTTGTATGGAGAAACCAACATTCACGCGTGTGAAGCCGCTGGTAAAAGCTAGTTATATATATACAAACATATATAATGTATCCTCACAAGATGTAATTACAGGTCTGTACCTATTTGCAAATTAATTTAAAATACGTGAGCGTTGAGACAGACTTGTTTGCAGTACCTGCAATAAATTGCAATTAGGAAAGCTGTTGTGTCTTGTTATCGAGTTAGCTGCCTTCAAGCCTCTCCTCGCTTCACGAACACTCCAGCATAGCTGTGAACGAATTAATAGCTAACATTGTTATTACATCGAACAATTCTATACGTTGAATAAATACGTTGATTTTAAGCTTATAAGTTTTATGTAACACACTATAACGGCATTATGAGCAGTACCTAATTACACCATCTTATTTCTAGAACAGCTATAAAACTGAGTATTTATTATAAGTATTATTATAAATACAAATAAAAATAAATGATTTATTTCCTTTCATGACGTATAGTTTTTTTTAATTGATATAAACTAGTGCTTGACTTTTTTTAAGGGTGGAAATCATCCAATGACTTCTTCCACTCTGGGTGGGGCGGGAGGGCATGTAAGACTTTTACTGAATAAAACACACCTGTGTCCTTCAGTTGCCTTTTGCGTTTTAGGACTACGGGTTTCCTTTGGGGCGTGCGGCCTCCTCCTTCGCTAGCATTACTGCTTCGCAGAAGGAGGTGACCGCCTGCCATTCCTCCTCGCACCGAACCATAGCCTGAACTAGGGCCTGGCGCGAAAGGTCGCTGCCACCGATTGCCTTCACGAGGACACGGCGGTGTTCCACCCAAGCGGGGCACACCTCCACCGTATGCTCCACCGTATCCTCCGGATGGTCTACACAATGGTGACACCCGGGCGTTTCTTCCGCCTGAATCCGATGCAGGAACCTCCCGGACTTACCAGGTCCAGTAAGGACCTGCGTCATGCGGAAGGTCAGGACGCCGTATTGGCGCTCCAGCCACTCCTCAAAGAGGGTACTTACCGCCATGATTATGGCTCACCCAGCACTTTGAATCTCAAAATAATCCGTGATTTTACGAAAAGAAAAGATAGCTACAAAATACCTATAACATAAGTCGTGCTTGGTCTAAATGTATCTGCCCAGTCTTTTCCAAACTATATTGGGGTCGGCTTCCAGTCCACCCAGATACAGCTGAATACCAGAATTTTACAAGCACTTTTCTGATTTCCACTTACCCAATAATGGCGACACGATATTCCTTGGCAAGGCTAGTGTCTTTCCTGGTTTCTGACTATTCTTAACGACTGCCAAGGATCAGCGAATAAAAACTGAGGCTTAGCGTGCTTTTCGAGGCTCCGAGGAGTCTCGTTAAGTTCAGATGATCACCCATCCACAGATCGACCTCTCAATGCTTTGCTTGAATTTACAGTTCGGCCCGTAGGGTTACCATTAGCATTTAGCCACGCCCTCTTCAGCTTCATTTAAATCTTCTTTTATAAGTTTTTGTATATGAAAATTCCAATTTTATCTTCCTCAAAGACGTTAAGTGAAATTAAATTAAATTCTGAGAAGGATATTTTGTATTACTATGAAATATAGTAATAATTCTCACAACTGAAAAGTTTACAATATAGAGGTTCTTAATTTAGAAGTAGGTACGAGTACTCAATATTTCATATTCTACTAAGTATAGTATAATAATCCATAAGTTAAGTGAAAATGCCCTGGAACGCAAGGCAAAGAAGGATAAAACGAGTGAGTCAGTAAAAGTTTGACATGCCCTCCCGTTCTGCCCAAGAGCGAGACTAGTTGATGATTTCCCACCTTTAAAAAGAAACTGTAGTATATAATGTGGTTGCTGTGATCTACGCCAAAAAGTTTTGACCCTATTCTCTGAACCAGGAGTATATACAGATAGGAGTATCTAGATATAGAGGTAAATAATAAAAAATGATATTTCTTATGCAAATAGGTTTTAAAAAAATACTCAGAGATTAGGGGTAGTAGTAGCAGGAGGTTATTTAATTAAAATTGCGTTTATGTTTCTTAACGCAACCGTTACTGACTGAGTGATCCATGAACACAACTCAAACCACCAAACAGATTGCGTTACAATTTGGCACGCAGATTATTATGGAGGCATACGCTAAGAAAGGATTTTTCAAAATTCAACCCTGAAGGGGATGAAACGGATGTCCAAAATTTGTGTGGACAAACCTACTTTCACGTGAGCAAAGCTGCTAACAGAATCTAATTTCTGTATTTTCTCTAACAAATGCGTAATTTAAGGAACGTTATTCGTAAAAGCAAAGGTCGGGATGAATAAAATCATGATAGATCTCCGCAGCTTCCAGTACCGGATTAAGCCAGCGCGGGGCCCGTAGCAAATTCGACCAAGGACCCTACTACTAACTTATTTATTAGTAGGATACTAATTATTTTAGTACTTTTGGAAAAACCTAGATGATGATAGTTTTTTGCTTATCCCGAACGATTAGAGATTAAAAGGCAAAATTCTAAAAAACCGAAGTAATCTCGAAAATTATGCTTAGGACATTTTAGGTTTTTTTTCTGATAAATAATACAGAAATAAGGAGTGTTTTCGATGATGATGGCGAAGGTTTTGTGAATTTATATAGAAAAACTCAGCAGTTAAGATTAACTAGGAAGCAAAATTTATTTTTCTTTGGAGAGGTTAGATTTAGCCTTTCTTTAATTGGAATAATCTTTCCGAGAGATTGATCTCATCAACGTGCCAACATATCATAATCATCATTTCACATAGACCCACAAAATATGACGTAGTAGTTTCCTAAAAACCTTGTTTAAACTTATTCTTAGTAGGGTTATTAGGAATAAGTTTAACCGAGGCTACACATATTAAAATTATGTAGCTTTAGCCAGCGGCTTGGCGCGTGGGAAGCCGCTACCCCTTCTAAGAATTAGCTTGAACAAGGCTTTTAGACACCAATAACCCCGTGGATTTTAAGATCAGTTGCGTAAAAAGTACGATGATGAGACAATTCTAAGAGATCTTATATTCTGTAGTTTACTTGGAGGAAAGTCTGCAGTAAAGTGACTATCACATCACATCCAAAGAAATCAGCTGTATTTAGACTTCACGCAGTACCAAATATTTTGGCTAGTTTTTTTACGTTCAAGTGCGGAATCCCTAAACGCGCAGGGCCCCCAAATGCGCGGGGCCTGTAGCATTTGCTACTCTTGCTACAAGGCTAATTCGCCACTGGCAGCATCTATTAGAAAGCCCGGAGAACAACGACCGCATCGGTCAGTTACGAGCCCAAACATGACAGCTCCCTTATAAATCATAAAATGGTCGGTGATATTAAATTTGTATTCAAGGTTTCTGCAATCAGAGTTGCCTTGCCTTCCTCAAGAATGGAAAAGTCACAGATAAAATAAACGCCGAATCTTTCCTCGTAAATCTGTCAGCAAAACAATTCGTACCCTTTCACGAGCAATAAAATGCTACCAAGAAGAGAGAAAAGAAAAAAAGTATCATAAATATAAGATTCATTTATATTCGTTCAGCCGACCCTTGAGGGGGAGCTGAGACCGCCAGAGTATCGAAAAAACAATGTGATCAACATTTATGTCAATAGTATAAAAGAGACTGTACATATTCTTGCTGAATCGGGGAGTCGTTAAAAGATAGTGTTGTGGGATTTGTGAAAATCCTAAATAGATTTTGCTATGTTTTGTTGAGTAGTGGTGGCCCCGTGATAATGGCCCCGCGCATTACTTTATGTTATTTATTTCATCACCACTACTCTAAAAACGGTTAAGGAAAATATCGTGAGGAAACCGTGTCCTAAAATCAATAAATGAAGACGTGTGACATCCACCAACCCACACTGGACCCACGGGTAGATACCTCCCCTCCTAGAGAGGAGACCTGAGTCCCAGCAATGGAAACATTATAAGGCTGCTGCTTAATTATCATTATAAGGCTGATAATGTAATTTATGTAAGTTGCACCAATGTCTTTACATTCGCACATAAGTCCTTATTAACATGTTGAAGAGTCTGAACTTTGAAAAAACTAGCCAAGTGCGAGTCGGACACACTCGAAGGGTTCCGCAGTACACCGTTTCTTATGTAGGAACCCCCTTAAATTTTTAATAAACTTTAATTTGTTCTTTTAGCGGAAATATAAATACGTACACTGTGAAAATTTCAACTCTCAACCTCTTATGGTTTATGAGATATAAACTGCTGACGGACAGACGGACAAACACACGGACGGACAGCGGAGGCTTAGTATAGGGGTCCCGTTGGCACCTTTCAGGCATGAAACCATAAAAATGTTTACAAAAGTAAGATAAGATTAGATAAATTCTGAACTTGGCAAACATTTCCATAAAATACCGCCATGTGTAGCAATAAAAACACTGACCAACAACAGTTATATTTAGGGGTCAACATTAATTAAAATCTTCTGTCGAACCTTTCAAATCGAAACCGACATAAAGCAAAGTAATTTTAAATTAAAATCCAACAAAAACCCCAATCCCTTTTTGACCACGGATCAATTGAATGTTTTCGGCACTTTACACCATTGATTTTTCATGTCCTTTGATCTATTCTAATTTATCCCAGTACTTTGAGTTCATTGTATGTAATCTATTTGAGGGTACAGCTATTGTATCGTTTGTAGTGATCTTTTACATGATTAAATTCTGTTTGGCAATTGATTGGAAAGTGACGTTTTGTATTTATTTGTTAAACTTTGTGTCGACTAAAAAAATTTATGAGGCTGTGAAACTAAAATAAGACAATTTATCAAGTCAAGGTGTTCTGTTTCTTGATAATTAAATTATAACTATTCCTATTTCAAGCATATCTAAGAATAATTTATTTCATCACCAATGCTCACGAAATGGTGAAAGAAAACAACGTGAGAAAACCGGCCTGTTCTACAACATAAAAAAAATCGAAAACAGGTGACATCCAACAACACACACGGGGTAGTATAGTGGATTATGCCCTACTCCCTCTCCCTCTTCTAAAGATGAGGCCTAATTCCAACAGTGGGAACCTTATAAGAATAAGAAAAAAAAATACAAACTAAAAAACAACCGAAAAAAACCAAACCAACCGGTTTTTGTTTGTATAGCTGGAATAAAATTAAGTGGAGTGGAGTCAATTATAATATACGTTGCAGTTTACATAGCAAAGTGTGTTCTCCAAGAATAACTTTCATTTCGCGCAACATAGACTAACAATGTGGAAGACATGGGTAGTCAATGTTGCGTGATTTTTTTTTTTCTCTTTTATACAACATTTTAACCCTTTGAAGATAGATAAAGGATCTTAGAAGTTGCAGATACTGAGAATTTCCTTCGCTATCGTCATGTTTATCACCCTGAAAAGAGCTCACTAAATAGGGTTAAAATAATCGGTAAACAAATAATTAAAACAATTTTATCAAAGGGACAAGCGTAGACCTTTTAACTGCCTAATAAATAGACACTGCAAAACATTATTATTAGTAACAATAGCTAGAACAAGATATCACGAGTGCTTTAAAATATACTGCTTAATTATCATATAATACGCGTAAAGCATACCTACCTAATTATTTCCGTGTAATATGCACTCCAGAACACGTTTGACGTAGTATTCTAAAAAAAAATATTTGTTAAGTTTTTCTAACTTAACGGCATATTCCATTTCCTTATCCTCGACCGACGTGAAACTTCATGTTAAAGTCCCACAGGATAAATACCTAAATCCACAACAAACATGGAAGAAACACGCACACTCAAACGCACGTAGACGCGTTACTCGAACGTATAAAATTACGTTCGCTTGCGCGCTCCGCCCGATGCGACAACATAACAGATGAGAGGACAAATCCGCCGTTAATTACCCATTCGTGTGTAATCTTTTAATTAACTAAGTGTAAACTTATTCACGTCGCTGACAGCACTCCCTTTGTTTCTTGGCTCGTTCTATAATATTGGCTTTTGTATGTTTACTGATCTGCTTATGATTTTGAAGGCCCGTTATTTTTGTTTTGTGTGTGGGATGAGAAGATTAGTGTATGTGAAATTTTCTTGTCAAACTCAGAATTAGATAAAATTTGTGGTGGCATGATGACAGAAAAATCTTTAATAAAGAGACTACTTTTACAACCTAAGTGCTACTACAAATTCAGTGCTAAAGTTTAAATGATTTTATAAAACCTTTATTGAATTTATTTATTGGCTTCGCTCGCGTGACAGCAGAAAATTATCTCAAGGGAACATACTCCCGGATAAAAAGTATCTTATGAGCTATTCCAGGACACGATCTATCCGTGTGCCAATTTTTATCCTAATTTTTATCTAAATCCTTTCAACCGTCCGAGCGTAATGGAACAAAAATATACACACACATACTCACAAACTTTCGCCTTTACTAGTGTGATTCTAGCCTACCTTATGGAAACCTTTATATCCTCGCTCATTCCTAAGAAACGCCACTCAAGCACGGATAATATCAATTGCATGATCAAATTTAAATCTCATATCAAACGAGTCCATCAATTCCAGCCATCTTTATTTTCCATTTCCTCGACAACAATCTCAACAAATACAATTGACTATTACAACATCCGTCTTGTGTGAATAGCGAATGTCGTTGCTTTATTGGCTTGGTCGTACAATATAATGCTCTTTGGTAGGCATGGTGGGTAGTGGAACACAAAGAGAATACGCATGTCACCGACCACCGACAGATGGCGCTAGCAGATTCATGGTAGGCTTTGCTCATTGTGCACCTTGTAAGTGCATAATTGACAGCGGTATCTGGTACACCGACGATATTACGGGTACAAGTACTAGGTATTTGATTGGAATGTGGGTAGAGTAGTTCTAATTTTTAAAACTGTAATTGGTTAGTGGTTATTTTATAATGCGTCGTTGGCGTGATTGAAAGTCTGGAGTATTAAATGCTCCAGTTATTCACGTTAAAAATTTGCAAGAACGATATGTAAGCATGTAAGGAGCCTGCCTACTACACCGTACGATACCATGATTATGCTGCAGCGTACAATACAGTTACCTATAGTACTTTTTTTCGTTTTTAGTTTATAAATCCACCAAACTAACTAAGAAATAACCCTAGAACATTAGACATCGAACTACTCCTCCACATCGCTGTCATCCGGATATGTGTTCAGTAGGCAGCATTTCCACGTTTAATGGTAAGGTTTTTTTTTTATTATTATTGATAGGCTCACCTTTGACCACTATCTACTATTACCTGATGGTAAGCGTCAATGTGGCCGATTTTTTGGCAAAATAATAATAATAATAAACCTTTATTTCAGACCACTTATATCCATTAGACAGCCTTTAAAAATTAAAAAATCCAAAAAATCAAAAAAGTTTATGATCAAGTCCTGATTACACAAAAAAGCAACTAATTATTTTAAAAAATAAATAAAAAACAATATCTAAAAAAAAATACTATTTTTAACACCCTAAAAAAATCAGTTCGTGCAGTAGTCGATGCTGTATCGAAGCTGACGTGTATTCGATAACTGAGCGGGGTCATTACCAACTGGTAATTTATAGCCGGGTCACGCGCGCCCCCATCGCCTCGCCTCGCCTCGCGCGCTGTCTAGACACACCCTCTTAATTTCATCAAAATAAATATCTAGAGTAATTATGAACGATCTCATGTTGAACTTTGCAGTTTATGATGAGTTAAGCGATTCGATGAGTTGTATAATTTGTACCAGACAGTATAAGATATCTATAAAAATTTAAACCCCAATGGAAGGTATTCCTTTACTTAACTTTTTTTAACTGTCACACAACGCCGTCTAGTCCCAAGCTAAGCACAGCTTGTGTTATGACTTATGAGTACTAGATAATTAATAAACATACTTATATATTTCTAAAACATACATATTATAGATAAATTACACCCGGACGCAGAACAAATGATCGTGCTCATCACACATATATTTGTCCTGGGTGTCAGTCAGGGCCACTAACCACTAGACCAACAGGCCAGTTGTAATAGTATTTCTTACTAGCTTCTACGAAAAATTATCCATGGAAACACCCCGAAATAAAAGTATCGTATGTCCTATTCCGGGACATAGTCTTCCTATCTGCCAAATTTCATCTAAATCAGTTCGACAGCATAAGCGTGAAGGAGCTACAAATATACTACATAATTATAAACTTTCACATTTGTATTATTAGAGCGATTTGCAAAATCACCCAAGCCATAATACATTTCTAACCTAGTGGTAACCTGCTAAACGTTCTCAAAAATACTAGAATATCAGACTTCAAAACGTATCCAACAAAAGTAAGCCACCCTGTCCCACAAAGAAGATTTTGATTAAACTCCAGATAAAGAAGTTCGAACACAGTATTCAATAACAAAAAAGTTTTAAATCGATTTTTATTCTTTAAGACTTCCTTCATTGAAATGAATTTTTATTTAAATTAGAAAAACTAAAGAATCTCCGTTTCCTCGGCTGAATAAAATAAAAAAGTGAGAGAAATGCATAAACGCGTTCAAGCTCAATTGGCCTGCCGCGGAGAGGAAAACGTGCCTTCGATGTTCTTTAAAATTTTATTGCTATAACTATTATTTAACTTCAGACGTTTTGTAATAGCTAAAATTGGTTTATATGCACGAGATTTGGTTGCATATCGACTATCAAGCTTTAGTGTGTGATGGCTTCTAAAAGACACGATTTAAATGCCCATCATATGTAATCAACTTTTTGTAGTCCATTGCCAAATTTCCTCACCTGCCCACTTACATAAATTCAAGCTCAAATATTGTTTTAAACATTCACAAATACAACACTATAAAATCTACCTAATGTTCAGCTTGTGTTCACATTAAAGCCCTTGCATAACTGAGAAGCTGTATTCATTTCTATATAACATTTCTACAGCAGTTAAAGGAGACAATGAACCCATGACGTGGAGTCAACGTCTGTCAGTGCAGGTAGAGGGAACCCGCCCAGCGCACACCAGGAGTTCCGCAAATTAGGAATCTACAGTCGGAAATAGGAATGTAGTGGTAAATTATAATTGGATTGTTGAAATATGAAGAGGATATGGAAAGGAATTTACAATTCATTGAAATTTATGTTAAATGTGTCGATAATACACGCTCAATCGTTGCCTATATTTATAAGACTTGATAAAGAACACTACCTGTCGCTGTACTTAATTGGACAGGATAGAATGAAAAAAAAACGTTTTGTGCCGACCCCAAATAAGACAGGACAAGGGCAGGAAGATGATGAATATAACTATTATATAGAATATGTATGTATGTGGTATATCTATTACAAAATGTTATATTTAAAATTGGTCACAGTAAATTTGGTGACATTTACTGTCCATTCCAGATAGCCTGAAAGAGATGAAGAAACAACAGAAGAAATACAGGTTGGTTTTAGTTAAAAAATTGGCACTCCCTCTCGCTCCGTTCATAGTGAAAGTGATCATTTGGTAATTTCCCACAAAAAAAAAAAACTGGCCAAGTGCGAGTAGGACTTACACACTGATGGTACAAACTTACTTAGGTAAATAGTTTAACTCCTAAAATTGAACGGAGTCTCGAAGATATTTCCGAATCGCAAAAAAAAAGTTTTTCCTATATTTGTGCTACAAGAAAGGTCTTATAGCACAAATATAGGAATAAATCTGAAAACAGTAAATTTGTTGTTACGTCGCAAAAAAATCTTTTAGGCAAGCAAGGGCTTTATGCCAAATTTCAGGATTCTAGATCAACGGGAAGTACCCTATGAATTTGAGAGTATCGAAATATACGTTTTTTGCGAAATAAACAGCCGTATCTTTTTTTCGTTAACTTAGAAGTTTGATTTTTTTACAGCTTTAAGGGACTTATGTATATGGTTTTTAATTTCAACTCAGTATCTCCACGCATTCAGACAGACGGACAAAAAAGAGATCCTATAAAGCATTTTTCCTTTTGAGGCACGGAACCCTAAAAAGAATGAAATCTACAATAAAGTTAATAAATACTAAACACTTAAGGGAAAATATGAATGCATGAGCAAAAATCAAGACGCCTTCTCAACCTGGGTCCACCTCCCTGAGGCGTAGGAGTACGCGCCGTCGACGACTTGGGCTCAGTCCGGACAGTTACCAGACGGGCGGACGGCGTGTCACCCATTGCTCGCCGTCCGCAAGCCTGCGCCTACGGTGGCCGGAAATCGGGATCGGAATCCCGGCGGCGGTTGGGGCGTGAGGACCGTTGCCGTTGCCTCACGCGATCGGCCGCATCCTTTGCTAGCATTACTGTCTCGCAGAAAGAGGCGACCGCCTCCATTCCTCCTCGCTCCGAACCATGGCTGTACCATAACCGTGAGAGATCACTGCCGACGAGGACACGGCGGGGCACACCTCTACTGTAAGCTCCATCGTGTCCTCCGGGCGGTCCACACAATGGTGGCACCCAGGCGTTTCTTCCGCACGAATCCGGTGCAGGAAGTTCCTGAACCTACCATGTCCGGTGAGACCCTGCGGGTTTTTTCACAACGTTTTTTTTTTTTTTTCACGAACATAAGTCAAGAATTATGTTCGCGAAAAAAAAAACGTAAAAAATTCGCTATAAAACAGGCAGCAAAACATTTCTTATACCTAAGAAAATATCCGAAATATCGCCAAATTAGCTAAGGGTTATCAAAACCAGCCAATATTAAGGATTTAAGAGCGTAAACAGTTGTGTAATACCCATGTACAGTAAGTATAGCTATGTTTTCTAAGTACTTACATAAGTTGAGGTAAACTTCCACATTTTCTATGGATCTTAGAGTGCAATAAAACACAACTCAAGACGCTGCAGGCACGAACTAAGTTCGTTTACAGAGCTAATTAGAGCAGGTACAAATCAGCTGGGTCTCCAACCGTACACACACGAGGCACTGTATTACTGCACGTTTTGAACTAACAACACTTAACATTATGACTGTAATCCGCAAAGGGTTAGGTTAGGTAAGGCAGGAGTGGCTTGGCGTATCAGCTCCCGCGATCCCCGGTCCAAGTGTGGGAGGGAACACCGAGGTGGTTTTTAGTCAGTAAGAGTCTGACAGACCCCTTCGCCTGCCCCAGGCGAAGGACATTCATGAGGATTTTCCACCCCGGCAACAAAAAAAAAAAAGGTAAGGCAGGAGTGCTATTTTTAATGCACACAACGCGTTTTTGAGTAATCTCAGTTACAGAAACCCAAATAATTATTTACTCGATCTGCGAATCGAACCCAGGTCCTCATGCTCCGCGTGTTGAGGTTTGCCACTAAGGACCAAGACTGAATCGATGGCGTGTTGTTTTCTTCGCGCGCCTAAAAGAAATGTCACCAATGCCAAGGCCTGCTGGACCTGCGGGATCGTTTGAAAGAGTTCTGTTTTCGTGGTTTTTGAACGTAAAAGAACACAAGTGGGTGAAGTCAGTAAAAGTCTGACACTACCTCTTGCTCTACCGAGAACGACAGAAATTATTTGATTATTTCATAGTTCGAATAAAAAAAAAAAGGATTTATGGTCCTTTGGCTTAACAATAGAGTTTGCGACCAATAGACTAAAGAGAGTCCTAAATTCGAGACCCAACAAACTTACTTAAAGCATAGTAAAAAATGAGAATTTTGCATTGCGTGTCTTCGATCAATTACGTCAGATTACACACAAACAAATTAACGGACTGGCAACTATAAAATTGATGGAAAGAAAGATATTATATGACTCATGAAATCGTCGGTCTTGTAGAAACAAGCATGGATACACAGTTGAAGGTTCCAGAGGTCATCTAAGGCCTATGACTTGGACTACAAGATTGTTCGAAAGAGTTACCGACCCTGGAATGAGCAACTGAAAGAACACTAGTGGGTTCTAGTCGATAAAAGTCTGACACTTTCCCTCCCTCCACTTCAAGGAAGGGTTAATTCATGACTTCCAACTTAAAAAAAAAATACAGACATGAGTACCTCGCCGTTCAGCTGTCCGGTAAAAACCGAGCCCTAGTGGACGACGCGTTAGAGACGTCAACCAAATATATGGGGTCCAGAGGCCGATGCCTGCTAGGGTTCTGTGGGTTGTTCAAAAGAGATCATCATCATCGTTTCAGCTGAACGAAGACGATGGAAGAACGTAGGCCTCCCCCAAGCGTTGCCACAACGACCGGTCCTGACCCTCACCAGTATGAGTTCATACTGGTGAGGTTTGCGGGAATCCGATGAAGGCCTCCCACAAGGTCTTCCAACGCCACGTCTTCCGGTACGTGGTCGCCACTCCAGAACCGTCCGTCTCCATCGATTATCTGTTCTGCGTGCAATATGCCCTGCCCATTGCCACTTAAGTTTGGCGATTCTTTAAGCTATGTCGGTAACTTTGATTCTCCTGCGGATATCTTTATTTCTGATGTGATCACGCAAGGAAAGTGCGAGTATAGGCAAAAGAGATACTTGTACCTAAATATAATGTTTTGAACTAAACGTAAACGGATGGTTCTCTAAAATAATTCAATTAATGAAACCTTAGAACAGTGGGATGTAATTCTTCGTGTAACCTTTCGAATACCGTAATTAGAGACACAATAGAAAGACAATGAGAGAGTGAACGCCAGCGTTCGCTTGGGGTTTAATGAAAGCACTCATACAAAAGTGAAAGATATCATGAGTTACCGTGCACCAAACATAATAAAAATGTTTAGGGCAACGGATTTAATAAAACACTAGAAATCACAGTTTTCTATAAGTAAAAATAAATTAACCTGTTTAGCATTTTTACACCTATTATGTTGGCGTCCAGTCTAACCGGATCCAGCTGGATGTCAGTATTTTACACGAAGCGACGGCCTATCTGACCTCCACAATCCAGTATTGAGGTAACCCTATGGGTACTCTTTGACAAGACTAGTGTCAGACTGCCTGATTTCTGACAAAGATCAACAAATGACCGCCGAAATTAATGACTTAACGTGCTTTCTTTGGCTTGAAAGAATTCTCTTCTAAAATGGTCACCCATGCACAGACCTACCTTGGCAAGCGTTGCTTAACCTTGGAGACCTATTCCTACGACAGTTACTCATTCATCTCTATGCTCACGCTTACTCTTAAATCCCTGCATCCACACACGCTTGCACAAACAACTCCCCCACTCACTCACACACAAACTCCTACACACATACATTCACACTCATTCACACTCACCCTTACATACTCATACTTAATTTTAGAAACTAATGTTAATTATAACTTTTTTTTTCCCATCTGAAGACAAATCGACACCGTCCACTCATAAACATACCTCTTAGAATGTTATTGCGAAACACTGTCCCTTAAGACACAGGATAACCTAGTTTAAGGGACAGAGTTTAAATTATTGTGTACAGATTTCGGCAACATCTAAATGTCTTATGTATTAATTTTTCTTTTCCTCTACCATGTAAGCATAAACTGTTAACATAAGATACTCGTATAATTATCTGTAACTTTTGGGAAATAAAGATATATTTATTATTATTATTATTATATATTATTATATAGTTATTAGTTAGCCACGAGCAACAGTAAAACGCAAAAATGAAAGTAACCACACAATCGTGAAACACACTGTCAGTTTTTTTTTTTATTTCTACATATGTTTTTGCACTGTGTGTATCTATATGTGCCAAACAAAATATTTTTCTTTATTGTCTTTTCTTTCTTTACACAACACAAAAATACAGTTACACCGTCTAGATACCTACTACTGCATTTTTTGTTCTACCTATCTATTCGCTCACATTTTTCACGCCAGTACCTACTCAGAGTTAAAAGCTGTTCTGAACTTGCAACCTTCCGCCTTCATGCCTTGGAGCAAAAAGCAACAGAGTTTTAAAAACAGGAAGCCAACACTTTAAAGAAGTTAAGTGGAAAGTTGGCGGTCTCGGTTTTATTTATGAACTGTTTAGTAGTAACTACGGTCACTGCTCTGTGCAACAACCAACAACACTTTTGTATTAGGTGAAGAGAACCTAATTAGCACAGTGGCTAAATTTGAACATCAGGAGGTAAATTAGTTAAGGTTACAGATAATACAGAATGGAATAGAATAGATAAAGATAGAATAGACATAGATATACTAAAATAGATACAAACGACTACTACTAATATAATACTACTACTCATACTAGTACTACTGTTGGAAATAGAAACTAAAACATACTAAGACACAAATGATAAATAAATTATATATTTTTTTTAAATCTGTCGTCAGCAATACCCAAAATAGTAGATTATCATGAATTTTGTACGCCACTTCAAAGTATTACCATCAAAAGTAACGAAAAAAAATCATTAAAAATTCAACCCATGTCCCAAATCTATAAGAGAAACAATTTTCTTCATGATAAATTGAATATAATAATTTTATAGGCTCTTTAAACTCGGTGAGAACTGCTGTTAAAAGTGGGGCGAACACGTTTTATCGGAAAACGCAGAAGCGATGATAATGGTCGCTCATAAAGAACTGGCGAGCGATAGATTTCGCAAGTTACCAACTTTTCGGGCACCTACAGCCATTAGAGGGGCACTAATGCGGTTGCCCCCTCAACTGCCCCAAGACCACATTGCCGATGTCATTACGATTTTGTACCCGTATATACGATGTATACCGTTTTTCTGCCGTCTAATGTGTTTCGTTTTACGCTGTAATTTGTTTGTGACTTCGTGAAAAGTGGATTCAACAGCATTTTAACGTAATGGATCTATTAGGACACATTCATTGCTTAGGGTTTAACCAGTTTACTCCTGAAATGAACACCAAAGTATAGCCTTCTAATATTTTTACTACTGGGACTCGAGCCTCTTTTCTAGGAGAGGGAATGAATAGTCATCCACCACGCGGGCTTAGTGCGGTTTGGTGGAAAAATTTCGAAGACATATGAATGTCTACGAAATTTTTCGAAGGAAATGTCTTCACTAAATATTTTCCTTCACCGTTTTTAGAGCAATGGGGATAAAATAAATTATACAATGTAAAGCGCCTGGGTATAAACTTATAACCAACGCCACCAAAAACAAAAATAACCTTTGATAAAAACAAAACCTGGCTAAGCATCTCCATTCGTCCCGAATAGAACGAACAAAATGTAACAATCTCATCTGATCCATTCAAATTTCCGTTTTCTAGCGACGCAAAGAAGAACATCCGTCCGCTTTGATTCTGTGAACGTATTAGCATTGGATTTGAATAGAACAAACAAAGGGTTTGCTCGAGACAGTGTGCTTTCGTAGGCGATTGTAAATTCAACGTATCGTAAAAATCCCAGTTCCCCTCACTACCCTGCCAAGAATAAAAACATATTCGTTTGCATTTTATTTTTATAACAGTACAATCTGGTGCAAAAACTTGCTTCGTTCATTTTTTCAGCTTACTGGTCACAAATGAATGCTTAGATCTGCTCAAAAATTTGTCATGGTATTATGACGTAAAGAAGCTGATTTATGAAATAAAAACCTCGTACCCGCTGCAGCTTGACAAATAGCGATGGCAAAAGTATAACAAGGGCTTTTGTAACCACCAAACGACAATATTTAGAATATAAGCTGCAGATTTATTTCATTAATAGGTTTTCATAAAATAATTTAAGGATTACATTGTTCGAGTTTAAGTAACAAGTTCTTTTGGATTTCACAATCATTATTAAGTATTTTTTAGTATCTCTAGACTATATATCCTATTCTTCTAGGTAATTTTTTAACTCAGCCAACAATGCTTAAGCAAAAGAAAAGTATTCAAACCCAAAGACGTTTCATGTTGATAAATTTTTATACCGTTCCGCTAACAGTTATAGATAGTTTATAGACCTTTTTAACATTTCTCTTAATAGCCTGTATGAAGCTAAAAAGTCGATATATCACCTGATTACCTTAAAACTTACCTTTTTATCATTTTACTTACTTTTCATACTGACAATGACATACCTACGTTTCACTGACCTTTTATTCTGATCAAAAAATTTATAATTATGTATTTCTAACACGTCTTTTCTTTTTTGGAGTCTATTGTTAATTTTACCATAATATCACATTATCGGCACTATTGTAAGAAAACAATTGCCTTAACAATTATATTGTTTGTATTTATGTTTGATGTCAAAATAAAATAAAAAAACTAAGTGGACTAATAATTCAACTATAGTTCCACGTTCCACACATCTTTTTATTTTTAAGAAGTTCTCCCGCTCTGTGTGGGGAGCGAGAGCGTATAAGATTTTTACTGACGAAAACCCTCCTCTATTCCTTCAGTTGCCCTTTGCGTTCCAGGGCCATGATCCTGCAGCCCTAGTAACATTCCACACACCAACAACACCTAGGTACAAGCAACTTGCATTAAAGCAATCTTATAATCAAAAACAAATATCCACAAATCTTGTAGTGGTATCTGCACATTTTACTAGCCGTGTGGTATTGCTGGCGGATCTGCCTCCCATATTGATAAATCCTTACAATCGTTCCGGCTTTGCGAATTGCAAGCTGCCGCCGTGCAAGGCAACTTGTACCTTGTATTACATTCTCTTTCGAGCCCTCTATTGCCAATGTTGTGAAAGCAAATGTAAGGATCACGTACTTTGCATAAGACCTATGAAAGTTCAAGACTTTGAGATATAGATAGTTTTTTTTTTTAACCTAAACATCGGGTTTAGATTAACAGTTAATGTATGTATACTATAGATAGATATGTTACCGGAAATCTGTATAATTTAGGTATTCTATATAATACCTAGTCAATGTATAAAATAGCTGGGGCGTCCAGGCAATGTATAAAATATTATGAACATTATTGTCCATTACATACTTTACCCAGGTAATGTATACAATTCTTAGGGATTGTATAGAGTGCCTGTTGGAGCACCGGCAATTTGTAAAATAAATAGATTTTGGTCTATATTTATGAATGTTAACCAACCTACCTATAAAATGACGAGCAAATGAAACATATTACATTAATTAAAATCAATGTGTGTAAAGACAAGATCAGGAAAAGAATTTACGTAATTTTTAAGTTCCCCGACGCGGACTTTCGCATTCGGTGTTGTATAGAACCTACACGTTTTAGGTATTCTGTACATTGCCTAGATATTGTATAGAATGCCGGTTTATATAGATTGCCGGTAACAGATAGATAGATATACTTACTCTTTATTGTACAACAAAAATAAAATTGCAGTAGGAACTTAAAATTAATAGAGTGTCACAATAACTAAGCTAAAAACAATACAAAGCAAAACAATAACTAAGCTTAAAGTTCAATAACTTTAAGTGTAATAAGTATTTTTAGTTAGGTTAAAAAGTGGACAGTAAGGTAATCAAGTCTATGCAAATATCACAAAAAGGAAAGATTTATATTTTTGTTTGTAGCGAGTTGCCTGTAACGACTGGGCTGATTTTTCAGGAATGGAATGCTACCTTATAACTGAGTGACATAGGCTACATATTATATTTTCTACTTTCAGAAAAAGCTACTGGCACAAGCTTGTGCTAACTATAACCCAAACATCTCACACCTAATTCACATAAAAAAAGAATTGTTTCAAAGAATATAGAAGAAATACATTTACTGGTCACAACAGCACAGGACAAACAACAAAAAAAAAAAAAAAAGTTAACAAATCTATACAAACGCTTAAAATAAAAATACAACAATAAAGAGAGCGGAAAAAAAGACCTGCGCAAAAGTAAAGTTTTTAACAGATTCTAAATAGAAGAACTGAGTTTTCCCCTACGCGTTGTAGCCCCCTCAGCAAAAGCAACTATGGACTCGCTCCCTGCAACACAGGATGTAATAGCTATCGGTAAAACGTGTCTACCATTTCGAAGGATATGCAAAAACTGTTACTACCGTACGAATAACGTTATACAATGAGTTTCGTGCCCGATGACCTGTCCGTCCCAGGCGATTTTTTTAATGTACTCGGGTAAACGAGATTTAGCCTTGTTTTATACATACCTATAAGTTTTTTGGTATAGTTAAAGGATACAGAGAGTTTTTTAATAAAACTATGTGGTATCCTGTGAAAAGAAAATGTAAAAAATATTGAGTGATGTACAGTGAGGGGTCAAAAGTGCAGTTACATTTTACCAATGCTAAAATTACCTTGTAGAAGAAGGTAAATGGTTCATAACTGATTTAATTTGTAATTCATTTTATGTGTGAAAATTTGGGATAAAAGTGCCTAGGCACTCAGGGACAGGTAGATTAGATAGATAGACAGATAGAATCATCACTTCCCGAGATTACGTTTTCCAAACATACTAGCTTACTCGTAACCTGAAAAAACTTCAAACCTTTCCTAAAGTAAATAAAAACAGAATTTCTCAAAGAAACGTAAGGTAAAGAATCCTTGGCGAGCCTTTTTACGTGATTATACCTCTGGTGACGGTTTCATAGTTCGGGAGTCAATGGCGGGCTTAACAAAAGTATCACGTGCTAGCAAAACGGGCATTCGGTCACACGCGCTCTCACCTTCCAAGTGCCTCCTGGGATCACCGACGATCTTCTGCAGACGTTTACTATTAAAACTTAGCTCTTTTCCTTTTTAAGGCAGGTGGAATTAGAAAAACTTTGTGCTAGTTGTGGCTGAACGATTTTATTCCCCTAAGGGATCGATAAAATGATAAGTGCTGTAAACACATTCAGTTCGTGTGGAATGAAACCCAAGAAGTCACGCTCTTTAACTATTTTCATAAATCAAGCTGTTGAAATGGTCAAAAAATATACTCGATTTTTTTTAATCTTTATATATAAGGAGAAACCGACTGACTGACATATCAACGCACAGTCGAAACTACTGGACTAGAAACGTGAAATTTTGCACAAGGTTTCCTTTTGTGTCGTAGGCGAGCGCTAAGAGAGGATTTTCCAAAATTAACTCTCTAATGGAATGAGACGGGGGTCCAAAGTTTGTATGGAGAAACCTTCTTTCACGCGGGCGAAGCCGCTGGCAGAAGCTAGTTTAATCTGACTATTCCAATTATTATCATCTACAGGTCAAAGATCCTTTGCTTTAGATCCATAGAATTCTGTTCTGCTAATGTTTTCAGTAGGAGTCGCGATCGGCCTTATCAACGCAGCAAAATAAAATCGGGCAAGTGCGAGTCGGACTCGCGCACTGAGGTTTCCGTACAAACTTACCTATAAAAACAGTTCAATTTCCGAATTGAGTTACGAAGATTTTTCCGAAAGTAAAGTAAACAGTCGAAACTTCTTTTTATTTTTTTACAGCTTCAAGAGACCGCAGACTATGGTATGGTATTAATTTCAACTCGATACCTCCACGCGTTCCCGTGATAAATGGTCTTGACAAACAGACTGACAGACAGACGGACGGACAACAAAGTGATCCTACAAGGGTTCCATTTTTTTCCTTTTGAGTTAACCCTATAAAAGGCTAGAGATCAACTCTAGGCTTTTTTTTTTGCTATGAAAAAGTTGGGCTTACTCAATAAGGCCTAATTCTAATAATTAACCGACTTAAAAAAGGAGGAGGTTCTATGTTCTCCTGAATGTATGTTTTTTTATGTATGTTCACCGATTTCTGGGTCAATTGTGGACCGATTTTTTTATTTTTTTTTATTGACTGATTATGCTTCCGAGTTGGTCCCATAGAAATATTATAATGATCTGATCATGAACTTCGAAGATATATTGGAACAGAACTTCTCATAGGATCACAGAAGAACCGTAGTAACAAGTAAAATTGCTTTGTTTATACGTGTAGTCGATGACTGACTGAAAGAAGAGGGGAATATATCGAACTGAACTGATCTGATTATGAAGCCTGAAGGCACCGGAACTCTGTAATAAATTAATGACAGTGTTTTTTTTATTGGGTAAGAAAATCATCTTATGACAAATCCCGCTGTTGGGCGGTGGGATTATAAGAATTGTCTTGAGATGCACTCTGGCTATAAGGTATTTAAGTTTGGCTGATGAGTACTTACTTTTTAGCGGTACTACCATAACTAAAAAGTGTAAACAAAAAACTTAAAAAAAAAACACGGCTACAAATTGTAAAAAAAACACTGAAAAGAGCAAAATAACTTTAATTTCGGAAATCAGTGTTAAATAACTAAGAGACAAAACTATTATAGAAACACCGACTTCCGAAATTAAACTTATTTTGCACTTTTCAGTGTTTTTTAAAAAATACAACCGACTTCAATGTAAAAAAAAAATACTTTGAAGTCGGTTATATTTTTTGTATGTGAAAAGTTTTTTATTAAAGATAAATCAGACAACGCCTAAAATTCTAAACTCTTCACATCAGTCGTTTATCATGCAGATGAAAATGAACTATAATGTAGTTTCAAATGCTCCCAAACATCATCATTACTCAATTGTTATCATTAGTTTTCAATAGATTCCGCTCGTAATACTCGTACATCTTCTAGTCCCAGTTCCACAGCCAAATGGCAAGACTTGGACAGTTTACACACATTAAGAGGCTTTGTCTCCACAAAATGGGATACGTGCGTCCAATTTCTCACTCGAGCAGGTTGCGTCTCAAGTTTGGTCCTGAGAAGTTATTGACTCAACTCGTACTAAGTACGTAAGAGTTAGTGGTTACCGTTTATAATATTAATGAGGTACCTTTAAGTTCAGGTATGATGGAGTCATCGTTTGTTTAACTATCATGGGCTGTGCGCTTGTGTAGAAGAATTACAGTGGCCCTGGAACGCAAAGAACAACTTTTTTATGATATAAACGTGCTTGACTACAATCCCACCTGATGGTTAGCAGTGATGCTGTTGACGGTTAGGCGCACCAGTTCATTAAGAGCCTATTCACTCTTACATTGAAGACATCTAATTTATAATCGGATAGGAAGACCGCAGCAGGCAAATTGTTCCAGTCCTTCGATGTACGCGGTATAAACGACGAAGCGAAGCGCTTAGTCTGGACCGTAAAGGTACTAACAATATAAGTGTAAACACTCGCCGTACATGTCAGATGATAGTGAAATCGATTCATGTAATTTTCGCGCATACTCTCCAATATGCATTCTATAGAATATCGAACCGAGCAGAAGGAACACAAATAAGTAGGTTTTAGTCAGGAAAAGTCTTTCACTGCCTCTCGCTCCACCTAAAGCGGGAGAAATTATTATTTAATGATTATCCAACCCAAAACAAAAACAAACTATCATTTTTATATGATGAGAGATGCTAGATCAAAGATTAAAGTTCACTTACTGTCATTGCCAGATCATGTGCTTCATATGCATTCGAATATGCTAGTAACGTTAGAGGCCTAAACGTCAGGCATAATATTATAAGACTACCGGATTGTTTGAAAGAGTCAGGTGGCCCTGAAACAAATGTGACAACTGAACTGGAACATGAGCAAGTTTTAGTCACTAAAAGAGTCAGGCGACCCTGGAAAAAATAGGACAACTGAACTGGAACATGAGCGAGTTTTTGTCAGTAAAAGAGTCAGGTAGCTCTGGAACAAATAGGACAACTGAACTGGAATGAGCTAGTTTTAGCCAGTAAAAGAGTCAGGCGGCCCAGTAACAAATAAGACAACTGAACTGGAACAGGTGGAAGTTTTAGTCAGTAAAAAAATAAGGCAGCTCTGGAACAAATAGGACAACTGAACTGGAACTTGAGCAAGTTTTAGTCAGTAAAACAGTCAGGTGGCTCTGGAACAAATAGGACAACTGAACTGGAACGAGCTAGTTTTAGTCAGTAAAAGAGTCAGGCAGCTCTGGAACAAATAGGATAACTGAACTGGAACATGAGCAAGTTTTAGTCAGTAAAAGAGTCAGACGCCCTGGAACAAATAGGACAACTGAACTGGAACATGAGCAAGTTTTAGTCAGTAAAAGAGTCAGACGCCCTGGAACAAATAGGATAACTGAACTGGAACATGAGCAAGTTTTAGTCAGTAAAAGAGTCAGACGCCCTGGAACAAATAGGACAACTGAACTGGAACATGAGCAAGTTTTAGTCAGTAAAAGAGTCAGACGCCCTGGAACAAATAGGACAACTGAACTGGAACATGAGCAAGTTTTAGTCAGTAAAAGAGTCAGACGCCCTGGAACAAATAGGATAACTGAACTGGAACATGAGCAAGTTTTAGTCAGTAAAAGAGTCAGACGCCCTGGAACAAATAGGACAACTGAACTGGAACATGAGCAAGTTTTAGTCAGTAAAAGAGTCAGACGCCCTGGAACAAATAGGACAACTGAACTGGAACATGAGCAAGTTTTAGTCAGTAAAAGAGTCAGACGCCCTGGAACAAATAGGACAACTGAACTGGAACATGAGCAAGTTTTAGTCAGTAAAAGAGTCCGACGCCCTGGAAGAAATAGGACAACTGAACTGGAACATGAGCAAGTTTTAGTCAGTAAAAGTCTGCCACTCCTTCTTGCACTACCCAAAGTAAGTGCAGTCATTTGATAATTTTCCATACAAATAAGATATGAGTAAGAAAATTAGGTCAAAAGATAGTTTTCATATTATACGATGATAAAAAAACACATTTTTTCATAAGTTTTGCATAAAATCTCGCACTAGATCCTCTGGAGTTTCACCAAGATTCTTCCCAAAACCCAGTGTCCCGTAACTTTTTAAACTACCACCCAAAATGTGATAATGAACATAAGTACGACCAAAGTAATCTGTCAAAACATGCTCCCGGAGATTAGCGGCATAACTGGGATAGATGAAACCCAGCGGCCGACCGCGCTTGTCACTCGGGGTATCAAATTTACATTGCACGCATATTTGCGGCATCTGCAGTAAACCCACTTCGTGAGCAATGTCTGACATCTGGGAACTTGCTCTATGTTCGTATTCGTACTATTTGTGCTTAACATTGTTATTTTGATAATTGTGGTCGTAAGTGTTTGTGGTTTGATGTCATTGGGCTTGGGTTGTTTGTTGAGGAGATTATTTATCAAATCAAAAACATTTTTAGGTGTTTTTATTGTATTATAAGATAATTTGGTGCTCGTATTTCAAAAAAGATAAATTAACTGTGATTCAATTTTTCTGTTACCTACGTATTAAGGTGAAAGCTACATTTTTAGTTTATTTTTCCATATCTTTAACTATAGCGGTATACTTAAGCATCATAGAGACATCAACTGTCAAAATTAGTGTTTTTAGGTGGGAAAATCATCTAATGACAAATCTCGCTCTTGGGCGGAGCTGGAGATAGTGTCAGACTTTTACTGACTAAAAACCCACTCCTGTTCCTTCGTCGCCTTCGTCCCAGAGCCCCAGGTTTTGTTTTCACACTACCCATGGAGTCAAAATTAAGTGGATTTTGAGGCAATAATTTGACTAAGTTCAATGAAGTGAAATGTCTGACTTTAGCAAATACCATTTTCTTAACTAAATAATGCTCCCAAACACTAAAACAAAATAAACTAAAAATGTATTAACCATCTAACAAGAATATAGCCACGCTCGGGCCCGTAGCGATTGATTGCGCATGAATCCAGATTGTGTTGTTTTTCTAATAAATCCTAGCACTGTTAGAAATTGTCACCCTAACCAATATGCAGTATCAAATTCTTACGTAGACAAAACATCATATAATCTTACCCCTTCTTAGTACTTACTCAGGAACTTTCCACACACAATAAAATTTTCAATAATCATTACCTACTTGTGACATTGATCCCAAAGACGAATCGGGTAACAGGTTTCCACAATATTCTCTTTAACCTTGCCAAATCAAAATACAACAAACGTAAACTAATTACTTAATTAAGCAATGTTTATTCAATTAGTCCCCCGTAACGTATGTTGTACAATAACATACTTACATAACAAACATGCGCGTACACGCGACTCTCACTAGGGAAGGCAATGTTAATGGAGATGCTGATTTGCATAAACACATTTGCTGCGATTTTGACACCCTCACTATGGCTGACATTTGAAATCTTGACATGAATATTGCTCGGCATTCCCAAGGAATTACCATTACGTCCTGACATATATGTAACGACTGCCTTGTTCTACAGTTTAAACATTAATAAGTTACATCGTGTTTCAGAATTCACACGGAGCGTTGCGAAAAACATCTCTAGATCTCCAGACGTCTGATATTTCTTGTGTATGTTTCTGTGTGCCAACTGAAATGTTAAAATATTTTCTTCAAAAATAGTTTATTCTCTGCCGTTCAATAATAAATTGTCCTAATATTTCTAGCTTAAACACAGTCATTATATTCATAACCTGAACTAATTTAGGTCATAAATTCAAATAACGTGCCGGTACTATAATTTGAAGTAAGAATGCGTCACGGCGTCTAATTGAACTGTAAATAAATAACAAATTAAAAGCAGCTACAAACGAAAGTAATATTCCGCTGGGCGACTTCATTAGAAAACTTTGTTACCCTCAAAGCCTAGTCCCCACCGGTATTAATAAAGTTTTGTTACCAAGTCGTCCGTTGGAAAAGAAACGTGTTAATTATCTGTTCCAAGTACGGGCCAGGCCATCTGTCACGTGGTCGCAACCCTACGGGACTAGAAGTGTGCCATGTTATTGGAAGTTTGAATCTGTGATCTTGTAATTATTGTGTTAACCGTAATTTGTTTCTATATTTAGTTAGAGCAACCGTAATTAGTAACAATGTTAGTTCTCATGTAAACACAAGGATTAGTAATGATGGTCCACCTTGTAATTATTGCGGCAAAGCCAGTTGTAGGATTACAATTAGGCTATGTTTAGAAAAAAAATTACAATGATACATATATTTAGAGATAGAATTCTTATTGATATGTTTGTGCAAGTGCTTGGAATGAATACGAGTTTTACTTTTACACATAATAATATTGTTATACGCTAAGAGGGTTCTAGAAAATTCTGTTTTATTCCGAAAATAGAAACCTCGGTGGAAGTTGATAGACGAAGGCTTGTATAACAGCTACCTACACACTTCAGGGAAATCAAAGTTTTATTTTCAACTCACGTGGTATTTTAGGCTCTGTACACACGAAAATACGAATCACGTGTCTAACTAAACAACACATTTTTTTTATTCCTTCCTAATTACTTACTTTTTAACTGACTTTAAGCAAGAGGGATCTTCCCTTTTACTTCTCCCTCTCATCTTAACTGAATTTTTTGTTTTGTATGTTGTTCAGCGATATCTTGGGCAATTATCAACCTTTTTTGTTTAGAAAAGTTTTTTCCAGTTTCTAGTTGGTACAAAACTGATAATGAACTTCGGAGATAGACAATGGAACTCAACAATCAATTATAGCAAGTCTTCCAGGTTTCCTGCAAATGCATTTTTTATACAATTTCGTAACATAACATCACAATGTTACGCTTGCGTCCATCCGGAGGGTCCACGCGCGGATCGTGGTGTCCATAGTCCTTTAGAGGGTTCCGGTGTGGGCACAGTTGCTAAAGAAGCGGATTCTTATATCCCAAAAGGTCTTGGCTATCCGGATGGTATGAGAATACCACACGGTCTCCTGCGAAGCAGTGTGATTCCTTGCCAGCTAACCACAGTGACATTTAGAGGCAACAGTCCTTGCATACACACACGAGTGGCGTATGGAGGTTTGCACCTCCACGCACCGGGCTGAAACGGTATAATTAGTGAAACAAGGTTGTACTAGGGACACGTGTTAACAATTCGGCATAACTTTTTTGTTCATGGCCCGACCTATCTTTGTGTTGGTTTAAGTTAGAGCTCCGACCTTATACTTCGAAGGGACACCAGTGAACTCGTTTAGTTTATTTTTTTATGAATTCTAGGACTCCTTTTGGTTTCTAGTAACTCTTTATAAAATATACAAAAGCAGTGTTGACCCAGTAGTAACAGCCCTGACTTACGAGTCATGTTTATGGATTCAAACCCAAGCAGGTGTTTTACTTTGTGTAATTTATTTTATCATCACTGCTTTCAAAACGGTGAAAGAAATCATTGTGAGAAAATCGACATATTCTAGATAAAAAAAATCGGAGACATGATATCCAATAACACTCACTGAGCCCCCGTGGTAATTTACGGCCATTCTCACGCCTAAAGTTGAAGGCTTAGTTCCAGAAATAGGAACATATTAAGGCTGAATATGCTTTATATTATGTTGAGAAAATAATTTTTATTGCTAAAACTATTCCGTAAAAAACAAACAACGAAAATTATTTCATCTGTGTAGCACCTAACTAATTAACCAACCGATTAATTTGAACTAAATCAGACTTTAATCACCAACGTCAGTTACGTAAACAGACAATAAATTAAGTGATCGTAACAAAACGTACTACATCGTTGAAAATTTAAGTAAGAGGGGGTGTTAAATGACAACGCAACGGCATACGCAGGTGATAAATTTCATTGTTAACGCCTCCGAGCCAAAAATGAAGCAATTTGTTTTCGAAACAAGAGGAGATGAAAAACATTATTTAGCTGAAAGTTTATTAAGTTAGTAAAGCAAGTCACCAGGTATAAAGCGACTTTCTGGCTTTTTAGGGTTCCGTCCCCAAAGTGTAAAACGCAACCCTAATACTAAGACTTCGCTATTCGTCCGTCTATCTGTCTGTCCGTCTGTCACCAGGCAGATCTGATGAACCGTGATAGTTTGACAGTTGAAATTTTCACAAATGTTGTATTTTTATTGCCGCTATAAAAGCAAATACTAAAAAGAAGAAAAAAGTACATGTTTAATGGGGCGGAACACAACAAATGTGATTTTTTTACGTTTTTTTGCTACGGACGGAACGGAACACTTCGTGTACGAGTCCGACTCGAACTTGGCCGTTTTTTTAAAGTATACAACACGGAAAAGTGTCTACCCTGGTTTATCGAGAGTTCACATTCTTACATCATCACATTTTTACAAGCTTTTATTTAGTTTGATCTGTCCTGATGTTTGCTTGTCTGTAATTAAATCATGCAAATTAAATTTGATTGAGCTAAAATTTTGCATGTATGTGTAAATAAGATGACAATGCAAAATTATTATGACTTGGAACTGATCTGATGATGGAACCGGGAACTGGCCATATGAACTCGGTAGTTAAACGATACAACCCCATCGAGTTTGAACCCGTTTGATTTGTCTTGACGAGTACTTTGATGCTAAATGGTAACCAGTATCTGATGATAAAGCTGGAAGATGGCCAAAGGAATTCGGTAATAAGCTCAATAAGATAAGGTCTTTATAAGTGTTAATTATATAGGTATAAAAGCTAGCTATGAAAACTTGTTTTTACTTTGCTCTGAAAATACCTACGACGGCGTAGGTATTTTCAGAATTCAATCATAAAAGACTTTTTTGTGGTTGAATCAAAACGCTTACATGAATATACTTGGTGTATTATAGGAGTGTATATACAACCGTGATATTGTTAGATAAATACACGGAACACATTAGACTAGTCAGTTGGTCTAGTGGTTAGTGGCCCTGACTACTTTGCCAGAGGTCATGGATTTGATTCCCACCCAAGATAAATTTTTGTGTGCTCTTCATACAAACGGTGGTTCTGGGTTTAATTTATCTATAATATGTCATACACAAGTATGTTTATCAGTTGTCTAGTACTCAAGCACAAGCTATGCTTAGTTTGGGACTAGATGGCGTTATGTAGTGGAAAATTATTATTACTATTGGAACACAACATTTTCAACTGGCAAGCTTTAAAGAGCAGACTATAAGTCTCTTTAATATTTCCTATGACAAGCTACAGGACAGGCATCGCTGTCCCTGGGAGACAAATGTCTGCCGGTGTGGCATTGCAAACAACGGGAAATTACACCTCTGTTGTTTCTATTACAGCAAACGTCAAACGAATTGATTTTGCACAGTCAACTGAACCCATGGACCATTTGTAGAGACAGTTTAAGTTTTGTTATTTATGGTTTACTCTTAGCTGTGCACGAAATATTTTTAAAATGATTTGTGAGGAATTTTATAAAGTGAGCGTTGAAATGAAGGATTTTACCAATGTTTTGGTTTTTAAGCTTTTCGTTTCTGTTTTTGATATGGCAACGAAGAATTTCTAACTCAATCGTGTTAGAAAGACCAATATATTTTTTTAATAGTAGTGAAGCAAAAGTAGATTTTGGGGTTTCACAAAACTACCCTAATACCCGCTGCAGGACCACTAGTGGTACCTTCCTTAAATCTCAAACTCAAAGAAATTATCATTATACGTTTGAATCGTCAAGAAGTCGATCAATCTAAATATTGATCGACTTCTTGATCTGAAGATCAAAAAACTACTACAGGACGATCGCTGCTAAAGATAATGGACATTTTAGATTTTTTATTCGAATTCTCTAAAGAAAATTTGGATTAAGAATCTGCGCTGTTTCGCAGATTCTATTTAACTAACTATAAAATTAGTTTAAAGTTAGTAGGCTGAATGTCTTTGCCACAACAAAAACCCACACAAACACATGATCAACATTAGAAACAAAATTGCTTTAAAAACAAAAACAAACTACACAAAAACAGAACACTATACTACCAACAACATAAGAATTAGCCAGCGCTACTTGTAATTTTTTGTACCAACCTTCCAGAGCGAAAGAAATTGTAGTAATTTAGTTAAGCGTAACGGTGGCTCAGGTGAGCTCAACATTCGGCCCAGCCGGTGCACTGATGACTGTAATCAAAGAAAACACGCTAATTAAGTTTGCTACCCCCGAAATATTTCTTATGGCACCCCTGCGCAATACCTTTGCCTTTTTACACGAGAAACTGAATGAGTAAAGTCGATGACTGTGATTTAGTAAAGGTCTTGATTAATTCAAATTCATTGATATCAAAACCATCAGGCATCGATTTATAAAGTGTGAAAATATTTCAGAAGCAAAGTTTTTAATATAAAGCATTAAATATGTTACAATTTCAATAACTCAGTAACGTAGCACACCCACCATTTTTTGGTTTCTAAACTGAAGCTCTGTTCACAAAACAAATCAAACTCGTCACCTCCTTTTATATTACAGCTTTTAATTTACTTGAGTGATAGACCAGGAATTGTATGTGAACTCCTCAAGCCCCAGTCAGAATTCCTCGATACGAAAAATCGGAAAGATTCGGTTTTCGTTTCGCGGACGAACATTAAACGACCACGGTGAAAAAATCAATTATAGTACACATCATAGAAGGAGCTCGTGGCTAAAATAATAACCGCTACACGGATCGATCTTATGTTAAGCAACACTTGCTGAGGTCTATTTGTGGATCGGTAACCAACTTAGTTAAATTGGTTTCTCATCCACACTTTTGAGGCACGGAGGTATCTTGGTAATTTCACCAAAATGCCTCCATGCCTTAAAAAGTACATTAAGCTGTTAGTCCTGGCTATTATTTGTAGACCTTTGAAAGTCGTTAAGGATAGTCAGAAGCCAGGAATCTGACACCAGTTTTACCTAAGGGTATCGTGTACCCAATTACTAAGTTGTCGAGGTAAAAACCTCGCACATTTCATCAAAACACTATAAAAAAAAGTATTCAAACACCGCCTAACCTTTTAGCCCTGTTAAAATAGGAAATATTCCAGAATATTCGGGTTTAAAACGTTATGCACCAATATATTGAGATGCGGGCGGGCCTCCCGGTCTACGGGACTACGGGTACAGTGTTTGCTCTCAAATCAGTCGTTTAAACAAAACTGTTTCTTTTTTTCTCTCGCCTCTGCCAATTCAATTCCCGTAGCACCTGAAAGGACGGTCTGTACGTTTACATTACATTACAGTGATTTTAAATAGATTCTGTATTTAGACTATTCCATGGAAGATTAGGGTATCTGTGTAATTAGCAATTAACGTAGGATGGCAAACTGTTTTTGCCTTATAGACGTGGTATCATTAATATCAACTTGTCAAAGCAGAAGCGTATACAAACCGATTTTACACATAGTATTTTCCAATGGGAGAATAGTGGTGTACAAATGAGTAAAGATAATATCAGGAAGAAAGGCAACTTCTAAAATAATAATGAATGATCATCGTCAATATTTCAGCCAAAAGACGACCCTTGCTGGACCCGGCTTTCCAAACACTGCCACATCGACTGATCCTTTGCTTCTCACATCCAACAGATTTCTGCTGTCTTTGCACAAGAACCATTAAAGGTTTCTGAAAAAAATAGGCCCGGCTAAGCAAAAAAAAATGTTTATAAATAATCTTGAGAAACTGAAATAATTATACAAAAACCTCACCATACATTTTATTCACGTTTACAAGCAAAGAATTTTCTCTCAAAGAGATCTCTCTTTTTTCGTAAAAGTAATCGTGTCAATCCGTTGTAATCCGTGAAAGATGGCTTCAGATTATTAAGGCTTCATTTGCAAACTCTCGTACGAAAGATTAGCTCACACGAAATCTTCGCACTTAATACTCGTTCATGTTGGCATGACATGGATTTTATCGCTAATATTATTACATGTCTGGATTTTAAATATTGATGATAGAACAATGTTTTTACTGAGATATCGGATTTTGTAAGCCGGGGCTGAAAGACGAGGAATAATGTTGGAACTTAAAGGTTTTTCTCGTTAAAATTTCACGAACATTGATTACTAATAAGAAACCTTTTTTTTCAGGTTGAAAATCATCAAATAACTCCTTCTGCTCTGGGTGTAGCGAGAGGGAGTGACGGACTTTTATTGACCAAAGCACAACTGTGTTCCTTGAGTTGCTCTTTGCGTTCTAGGGCTATGGTAACTCTTTCGAACATTCCCGTAGCCCTAGCAGGCATCGGCCCAAGTTGTCCCAGTCCATTTTGATTTCATCTTCATAAGACAGTCGTGGAATACAACGCGCCGTCGACTAGGGCTTGATCGAGTTACACGCTGCTCCCCGCCCGCAAGCCCGTGCGTACGGTGGCCGGGAATCGCAAGCGAAGAAGAAACCTACAATGCAATATACAAACCTCAAAATCACTTAAAATAAGGAAACAAAAATATTCAAAGCTTGGAAAATGTAACCTTACCTAAAGATAATTTCTAATGAAAATCCATACCTCAAAAATTCTTAATACAAAAGAACCGCCATTTTAGAAAGCGAACACAGAGAATAATTCGTGTACTACATAAATTACGGCATATCTACACGATAAGCATGTATGGGTGTGTAGCGTGCACATGATTGCATGTTGACGCGGCTTCGAAAGAGCTTGATATCAAAGCGCGGCGCTAGCGACCGGGTTTAAAAACCGGCTCCCTTTGCCGCGTCCACGAATATAGGCAGGCGCAGATACACTTGCTGCTATGAATTCTCTTTGTGAAAATATACAGGATAACGGTTCAAACTAGGATTCGAAAACTGGTTAAAATAAAGCTACTATGAATAAATTATAAGTTAAACTGATTGAAATATACCTAACATTATAAGTGAACATATTGTTGTTACTTTACAGTTTTGATTATTTATTTATCATCTTCTACTTTACAAACTTTATGCATAAAGAAAAAAACACAACCGGTAGCTAGGGGATAATTAACTATATTTACTTAAAACAACTACTAATTAACTAATTAAAACTTACTAATAACATTCTGAAATACAGTTTCGAAGAACGTAATCAGCCTGGCGGCATTTCCACGCTATATGCCAATGTTTAGGCATATCTACTCTTCAAAAACTATACCTGTGTGAATTAATTTTAGTTAAATTCAAGAAAAAAAATATTTTTCGTAAATTGTATCTGGTACTAAAAAGTAACAGTCGTCAAGTTGGTAGGAGGACCGAAAGTCACAATTTTATAGTAGAGTAGATGTCACTATACTTTCCTTAGATATTACTCTTTAGCCGCCTCCTATGGCCCCCATGGGAAATTATACGCTAGTTTGCTCGTACCAAAAACTTCCTCGCGACAAATTAATGCCTATCCAATTTTGAAAATAAATCTAAACTAAACGTATTGTCCTAATTTCAACATAATTATCAAAATCATCCGAGCGTCCATGACACTGTTTACATTTTACGACAACAATAAACAATAGCAAATTAACAAACATTGTGAAAATAAACGCTTTGAACGAAACCCCACACTAGCGAAAATTGCCAAATAAAAAAAATCCTATCAATCGCGGAACTAATTTCGTCTTGATAATCGTGATAAAGCAACAAAATAGCAATTTGCCCCACCATAAAAATAATTGAGTTCAAACTGCGTTCAGGCAATAAAAAGCGTGAAAGCAGGCCCAATAACCTTTAGCAGGGAATCGTGGGAAAACAGGCAGCTGGCAAATAGTGAGGAATACAGAGGAGGGCTATTAGGTGCTCGCACCACGTGAGGCAATGTAACGACCTGCGCCGTTTCGGATGCTCCATTACTAGGATTTAAAAAAGAATGATTGCCAGTCTCTCGTTTCTCTTTTCATGGGAATAATGAAATTCTTTTCGTCGTTAAGGTGGATTGAGAATATTGAAAATGTTGCTTATTGAATTCGGAGTCTGGATATCGTTATAAAAAAAATATTTGACTGAGCGTTTACTATAGTAACAGAAAGTGATCTAAACACGACATGGAAACTTATGAACTAAGACGCAAAAAGACGAGTTCTTAAAATCAAGTCACGTAGCTATATTTTTTTTCTTCTTCGCGTCACGACCATTCTTTGATTGATTACAAGGTAAACTAACTCCTGTAATAATCCTTAAATGATGAAATACCATTTTGAACCCATCAAATCCATACCTTTTTCATCGTACCATAAATTAGTTCTCAAAAGAAAACAATTTTTTTATAATAAACTAGCAGTCCCGACAGATGTTGTCCTGTCCAAAAGCTGTTTTTACGTCAGAAAAATACACGTTATTAACCGGGTTCAATTATATTGTCAAACCAATTAAGGATCCACTGAAATATCTACACAAAGTTTCATCCAAATTGTTTAAGCCATTTAGCCGAGTTAGGTGACAAACATACGTACAGAAGAATTATATATATACATATAAAAATTATTTTTACAGAAACAAACACTAAACAACTATTTAAACTAGGAAAGACTTCAGGTTTACATTTTATTCATTACATTTGCGTTATAAACTATCTTAACAAATGTTAAAGTCCTTTTGACATTGCGTACGCGTGTTCAAGACAAATCAATAATTATCCTTATGTCTATCAAATTCAAGTGTGTCTGACGTTTGACATAACAACTTAAACTATGCATAGTTCATACAAACAGCGTTTACGGTTACATGACAGCGATCATTACACTGTATACATACATTTAATATCTGAGATGCGCATTTCAATCAAGGTAATTGAATCGTTACATATTTGCGTGCTAATTGGAATTCATCAGATCAAAGGAGGGTCTACGATCTTCGGAAGGTGGCTGATAATAATAATTGGTACAATAGCTTCCTATGCCTGACGGACGGAAGACTACAAAACGCTGATGAATGGTAATCATTTTCGAGTTCGTTTTCCATAGATACTACATAAACATTACTAGATGTTGTTTCTAAAGAACATAATAACTTTTAATGATACCAGAAGCAGATACAGTGGTATAGAGTTTCACTTAAAAGTCTACCTACTCTCATTGTAAAGTTAACGTTAATATACAAGGCATAGTTTAAAAGAAAAAGGCTTTGTATATAATAAAGAAGATACGTGCTATTATAACTATAATTATACTCTTTATTTGATCTTAAAACTTATTAAGTACATTTTTAAATATTTATTTAAAAAAATTAAAAAAGCAAAACTATTATAACCATTATTATTATAGGTATTATAACTATTCCTTGTCGCCATTTTGATTTGAGGCCAACTGCTGGTGTTAAAAAATTGGCGTTAAATCATTTAGAGGTATGTGGAACAGAGAGTAAAGTCCCGCAAACCTCCGTTGAAAAGGGAGGATCCTCCGACCAGACGGGTGTTATGTCTGGTGGGCTACTACTGCCCGATAGATGATTTTCGGGCTGTTCTATATGTTCTAAACGCGCGGAGAACTCTGATTGCGTGATGCAGGGTTAGTTCTTATATGACGCCATAGATGTCGCTACATCACTCCCCTCCGGAGATCGGAGATCGATGGTTCTTGATGCTTCTTGATGCATGCCAGGCCAGTGGTAGGTTGGTTCCAGTGAGTCGGAACCGAATGCCGCATAGTTCTCGGTGAGTCGGAACTGTCTGCGGTGATGCCCCAGTGAGTCGGGGTGTTGCTGTCTCAGTGAATCGGGATGATGCCCCAGTGAGTCGGGATGATGCTGCAGGCTCCAGTGAGTCGGAGTAGTGCTGCTGGCTCCAGTGAGTCGGAGCGGTGCTGTGCGACGTAGTGGCTTGACTGCTTACGTCGACCAGGAGAGGTTCTTCATAGCTCTTCATGTAACTGGCCGAAGGTGCGGTGTGATTAGCCAAGGTCGCTGATGAGGCTGAGGGTGATGACCAGGTATGACCAGGTAGGCATGCTGGTGGTCAGGATACCCTTTAAAGCCGTGGGTGCTGGCTGTATGGCTCGTTGCTCGAAAGCTTGAGGAAGTGATGATAACGTCACGAAGTAGTGGCTGCACGAAGGCTGCGCTGACGTTCTTTTTGTCGAGGGTCACCAGTTTGGAGGTATGTGGAACAGAGAGCAAAGTCCCGCAAACCTCCGTTGAAAAGGGAGGATCCTCCGACCAGACGGGTGTTATGTCTGGTGGGCTACTACTGCCCGATAGATGATTTTCGGGCTGTTCTATATGTTCTAAACGCGCGGAGAACTCTGATTGCGTAATGCAGGGTTAGTTCTTATATGACGCCATAGATGTCGCTACAATCAAATGGCCAATTTTTGTTGTTGTGTAGTAACCACTTTTCAGAAATGCAAAGGCAAATCATTGGCGGAGCGGGAGATAGTGTCAGACTTTTACTGGCTAATAACCCACTCCTGTTCCTTCGTTGCCTTTCATATGCAATTTTGTTTCGGATAGTGTTTAGGTGGAAAATATGTTGGAAAACATGAATTGAAAAACGGCCATATTTTAACTAACAATTTTTACTGTTTAGCAATTTAATTAACTAAATGACAGGGGTTACCCTGAAAATTTATGCTGTGTGCTGTTTAAGCACACCAGTTTAAACTCATCCTATTATTCTGCATAGTTATCTAAAGAATGGGCACGCCACAATTATGGCGATAAGTCCCCTCTTTGAGGCGTGGTTGGACAGACCTCACGGCGTCCTCACCTTCCGCATGACGCAGGTTCTCACCAAACACGGGAAGTTCGGGAAGTTCCTGCACCGAATTCGTGCGGATGCGACGCCCGGGTGTTGCCACTGTGTGGACCGCCCGGAGGACACGGTGGAGCACACGGTGGAGGTGTGTCCCACTTGGGAAGAGCAACGCCGTGTCCTCGTGGGGGCGATCGGCGGCGGCGATCTCTCGTGCTGGGCCTTGGTACAGGCCATGGTCCGGAGCGAGGAGCAGTGGCAGGCGGTCGCCTCCTTCTGCGAAGCAGTAATGCTAGCAAAGGAGGCGGCCGATCGCGTGAGGCAATGGCAACGGTCCTCACGCCCCAACCGCCGCCGGGATTCCTATCCCGATTTCCGGCCACCGTAGGCGCAGGCTTGCGGACGGCGAGCATTGGGTGGCTCGCCCTCCGACCGCCCGGTAACTGTCCGGACCGAGCTCAAGTCGTCGACGGCGCGTATTGTTCCACGCGCGCCTCAGGGTGATGTCAGCAAATCGTAGGGGCCCAGCAGGTTCGAAGCCTACTGGGGCCATGGGTAGTGTGAAAACGAAACCTAGGGCCCTGGGACGAAGGCAACGAAGGAACAGGAGTGGGTTTTTAGTCAGTAAAAGTCTGACATTATCTCTCGCTCCGCCCAAGAGCGGGATTTGTCATTAGATGATTTTCCCACATTAAAAAAAAAAAAAATTGTTATCTAAAGAAACATATCGTGGTCAATCAAAAAGTAGAATTGTTTCTTATAAAACGTACGAAAAGATTTAAAAAACACGACTAAAGCTAACGCTGTTTTTAGACAGTACTAAGGTGTCGGTGTTTCTCGGTATTGTTTGTTTCTTATTAACATCGACATCCGAAATTAAAGTTATTTTGATCCTTTTAGTGTTTTTTTTAGTGAAGTCTGATATTTTATTTTTCATAAGTTTAATTATTTCACACTTTTACTTGCAATACACTTCTAACCAGAGTGCCTATTTATCATGACAATTCTAATTAACCCAAACACTGTTAGGTTACATTGTTTTATTATGTAGTTCCCGTGTCTACCTTCCACCTTCAGATCAATTCGATAGTACCTTATAGCCAAAGAGCATCTCATGATAATTCTAATAAGTTCAAACGTAGCTAGGATACATTGATTAATTACAGAGTTCCGGTGCCTATCTTCCAGCTCCATCATCATCAGGTCACTTCGATGATACCATTTTTAACATAACTATTCAGAACCATATATTTATTTGTATTGTCATAGTCGCTATCTTCATTGTGATATCTATGTGAGTATGAAGTTCCATTTGCCATTTCTGGGTTTCTTCATCAGTTCCACTTCACCAAATGTTACTTTTTGACTATAAATGCTTAAGTTCTCGATGAAAATACCAAACTCACTATATGGTTGCCTATATATTAGAGGAGTTCCCTTGATTCCTCATGGATCCTATTATCAGAACTGGATTTTAGGACCCTTAAGAGGAAAAAAAATCGCAAATCGGTTCATAAACGACGAAGTTCTGAGGTAACACACATAAAAAATAAATAAAAAACCTACTACCGAATTGATAACCTCCTCCTTCTTTGAAGCCGTTTAAAAAGTATGTATAATAGTATAATACCGAATAATATGATTATGAAAAAATATATGCCACATCGGCTGGGCAGCGTTCGGAAAGCTGCGCGGTATCTTCTCGTCCAATATACCACAGTGTCTCAAGACGAAAGTCTATAACCAGTGTCTAATGCCAGTGATGATATATGGCTCCTCAACGTGGACGCTCACAATGGGCCTCATCAGAACACTTAACGTCACCCAAAAGGCAATGGATAGGGCTATGCTCGGAGTTTCCTTGCGTGATCGAATCAGGAATGAGGATATCCGCAGGAGAACCAAGGTTATCGACATAGCACGAAGAATCGCCAAACAGGGCAGGGTGAGCAGGGCACATTGCTCGCAAAACGGATGGCCGTTGGGACCGAAAGGTTATGGAATAGTGACCACGTACTGGAAGACGTAGGAAGGCCTCCTACAAGGTGGACCGATGACCTGGTTAGGGTTGCAGGAATCCGATGGATGCGAAACGCACAGAACCGTTCATTGTGGCGACACTTGGGGAGGCCTATGTCAAACAGTGGACATCTTTCGGCTGAAATGATGATGATGATGATGTGCCATATATCGTTTGATAAAAAAAAATATCGTGATTTTAAATTGCATAGTGTGTTGTACACGCAATTTGACTACTCTTGATTAAATATTTACCGTTCGCCTATAGGTATGCTTTTAACGCGATGATGACCTGTGGAATTTATGTAATTAATTATTAAACTACCAGCCCTTTGTGTTATACAAGCCAGAAATACTTTAACATATAAATAAGATATACATGATGCGATATTAAATTTTAACTACATGAGAGCAACTTAAATTACCAACACTGAATTTCCACTATAGATGTTTTCGTAGATAAGGTCCATATTTTTAAGCTAGCTGACTTTACAGAGCTTATTTCGACTATAAAATCCGAAGCAGAGACAAATGCAGCGCTCCCACTAGAAAATGAAGACTAGTGTTAAGGGCATCTTTACAACACGCTAGGGAGACGGCTAACCGTGAGTTATGACGGCCTTTTCTCCACCCTTATGAGGAAATACGACAGTTTCTGCACGGAGATGGCGAGGGTCGACTGTATGATTGCCTAAAGTTAAGCTAGGTGACCGTAGTCTATAAACATGCCCATTTTTGCGTTCCCAGCCGAAATTGGAAAATAATACGCGAGCTATCAATTGTCATTTGTTTCTCTTTGGGGAAAAGGTTTTCTTTTTCTTGCAGAAATAATGTATGTGATCAGTGACTTGGACTACAAGAAAAGACTATAGGAACGTTGTATGGATAGTTTGCATGACATGTTTATGTTTGTCACGTTTAAAAAACGTTGGGTAGACAGTAATTACTTAGATACCTATAGTTATACGTAAATCTGTAGAAATAATTTGAGTTACCAAGAGTTTAATTTTTGCTTAATAAACAAGTTATTTAAAAAGAGAAGGCCAGACTCACTAATTTACCAACGCCCAGCTTACAAAGCCCTAAGATCTAGAAAGCTGATTTCTTCACAGGTGCTTTTTCAAGACATAAACAAGGAATAAGATAGATTTTTTCAAAATTCAACGCTTAAGATGGTAAAAAAGGAATTGAAAGTTTGCATGGATGTCCGTCATTTTTTAATCTTGAAAAGTATACCTATGTTACCCCAAATTTAACGCGAGTGGCGTCGTAGGCAAAAGCTAGTATTAAATAAAGAGCCACAGTAATTCATACCGTCTATTAAAACTGAGAGAAAGCCAACGACATGACAAGCATCCCATCCTAGACGCTCATTATGCATCGTGTGTCGCCCGTACTTAACAACACTACGCCAACACTACCATCCAGATTTAAACCATCCCGGATAAATTACGAATCAATGGCCATTGTAGAATACTAGAAACTGTAGAAAGCAATTAGGCAGGGTGTTGCTTCGCTTGCAATATCAAGGCGTATAGGCCGGCCATGATCTAATATCCATCGTCGACAGACGTGCCTGTCTACATGGCAAAGCATAATACGTAATTAGATACAGCAAATGCTCCCAGGGTCTGTGCCGCCCGCTAGCATGCATTATGCACGAATCTAAATTGAATGTGCAGTTAGTTGCGTGGATTAAAGCCCAACGTACGCCACATGACCGTTGCACTTTAGTTAATGCCCTTTTTATAATGTTACGCGTTGTTAAATTTTAATGCCTAACGCTGGTGGATCATGCGCTTAATTAAAACATTTACTTGCAACAGTTTGTAATGGACGTTTGGACCTAAATATATTAAGTCTTGATCTATAAATAGACTAACTCTACATGCTGGTGTTGACTTAGAAGCTGTTCTAACAGATTATGTTTGGTTGTACAACAGCTTAACTGTGACACCAAGTGTTACCAAGACTGGTAATTAACTTAGTCACGCCCTCAGAATGTTCTTTGTTGACTACATGAATGGCTAATAAATCTTCTTTTTTTAGGGTTTTCTACCCAGAGAGTAAAAACGCTAAGACTCCGCTGTTCATCTGTCAGTTGGTGACTGACAGATGAACAGCGGAGTCTGTATCTCATGAACCCGTGATAACTTATAGACAGTCGAAATTGAATTAAAAATCACAGATGATGTATTTCTATTGCCAGAATAAAATAAATATTTAGGTGGGGCTTCCATACAACAATCGTGATTTTTAGCTGAGGATGGAACCCTTCGTTCGCGAGTCCGACTCGCACTTGGCTGGTTTTAAAACTTTGCCCCACACTATTAATAACTCCTGTATCGTGAGTGCGTTCACATACATCTATACTCACATACACCCCGACCGGGACCCGGAACACCTATCAGTACAACATGCCATACGTATGGTGCGGGGATACCGCACGGTTTCCCGCGAAGCGGCGAGCCTCCTTGCTGGCCAGCCACCATGGGATCTTGTAGCAAAAGACCTTGCACGCATGCACGATTTGCGCGTGGAGATGCAACGCCGTGGTGAAACTCCGCTGACAAGTCACGGCATGGCGGAAAGAGTTCCGGCGGGATCTCATGGCGGAATGGCGACAGCGACTATCGCAACCCAGTGCTGGGCACACCGTAATTATGGCGGTAAGTCCCTTCTTTGAGGAGTGGCTGGAAAGGCAACACGGCGTCATTACCTTCCGCATGACGCAGGTCCTCACCGGACACGGTAACTTCGGGAAGTTCCTGCACCGGATTCGTGCGGAAGCGACGCCCGGGTGTCGCCACTGTGTGGACCGCCCGGAGGACACGGTGGAGCATACGGTGGAGGTGTGCCCCGCTTGGGCAGAGCAACGCCATGTCCTCGTGGGGGTAATTGGCGGCGGCGATCTCTCGCGCCAGGCCTTGGTACAGGCCATGGTCCGAGGTGAGGAGGAGTGGCAGGCGGTCGCCTCCTTCTGCGAAGCAGTAATGCTTGCAAAGGAGGCGGCCGATCGCGTGAGGCAGCGGTCCTCACGCCCCAACCGCCGCCGGGATTCCGATCCCGATTTCCGGCCACCGTAGGCGCGGGCTTGCGGACGGCGAGCAATGGGTGGCTTGCCGTCCGACCGTCCGGTAACCGTCCGGACCAAGCCCAAGTCGTCAACGGCGCGTGCTGTTCCACGCGCGCCTCAAGAAGATGTCAGCAACTGTAGGGGCCCAGCAGGGTCGAAGCCTACTGGGGTCAAGGGTCTGATTCTGAAAGGAAGACTCGGCCCTGGTACGAAAGGCAACGAAGGAACAGGAGTGGGTTTTTAGTCAGTAAAAGTCTGACACTATCTCCCGCCCGCCCAAGAGCGGGGGATGTCATAAGATGATTTTCCCACCGAAAAAAAAAAAAAAATCAGTACAACATAAAAATATTTCTGATTACATTTATACTCAGTTAATTAAGTAAACAGAACAATATATAACAAAACACATGTTTATTTTTACCGTCATGATACTTCATTATAATGAAGAGAAAAGGTTCAAACAAAGAGTTAACTCTCCCTAAACAAGGTAGCCAAACATATTATAAAGTACGTCCTATAGATACAGAGGCTTATTTTGGATCGACTTAACGAACGTATAAAAATTCAATAACATGTAAATTGGTGTGTCTGTACGGAAACTTTTCAAAGGAAGTTCTTGACAAAAGCAAGTTGATTGAGCAGCTTAGGAGCACGAAAAGTCAATATAAATGTGTAAAAGTACTGAAACGGCCAATAACCTGCTTGACTTATGATAAAAATATTTTGTTATTTAAAGTTTTTTGCTTGGCAACTCTCGTCTAGGAGTCTAGGCCACTTTTTTAAAAGTTTATTATGCAAAGTAATTGAACTTTCAAAATGAAACTCGAACTATTTATAAAATCATAATACTCAGTCATAGGTACTCAATTTCGTTAAGGAGAATAAACCATTTTTGAAATGGCCTAATTTTTCACCAACGAAAAGATGAAATATTTACAAAAGCGTGTTCGGTCAATAAAAGCGTCACGAGGCATCGTCTCTTCAGATTTACCTTGATGTCGTCATTTTCCTGCTTTTTTAATATCGCCGTCTGAGAATTGATTGTTTTGTGTAACTCATTGTTCTCAATGAAAGGGCATTTTATTTATGGGAAATTAATAATATCTACAGCTGTCAAAAATGTTTCAGACTCGTTCAGTCACAACAATTATCTGTTAGAACAATAATATAGAGTTTGGTTAGCAATCATGAACATATCTCCGCTTAGACATAAGCATTATGCTCAACTATCAAAAGTAGCTCGCCGTCTGATCGTCCGCTAACCGTCCGGGCCGGTCTCGAGCGACGGTGCGTATTGTTCCACGCACGCCTCAAAGAGATGTCAGCAAACCGTAGAGACCCAGCAAGGTCGAAGCATCGAAGTCTACTGGGGCTATGGGTTGTGCGAAAGAGAACCTTGGGGCCCTAGAACGAAGGCAACGAAGGAGCGAGAGAAAAAAGTCTGACACAAAAGAGCGGGAGAAGTCATTGGATGATTTCCCAACTAAAAAAAGATCAGCCCTAAAAACTTGGTAGTTATTATTTGAAGATAGCTAATAGTCGGAAACCCACGCTCAGTGGTAAACATTCAGAGCTATAAAGATACCACAAATGAACATTCCGACATGAAAAATGGTCTTCGAATGAAGCTTTTCCGACGAAAATATCATTTTGTGAGTTTGATTCCAGTTATGTATTAGGACGTTGATCGTATCGACGCGACGATGTCTTTATCAGCACAAAAAGCTCTTGGTAGTATTGGTTCCCACGCGGTAAAATAACGTCACCGAAGTCATTAATAGTGAAGCATCCAGAAAGAATATTTCATCATCACCATTCTCTTCTACATCTAAAGATTTTCTGCATAAAATCGCTTCTAGCGATATCATAGCCCATTGTTGCACCCTATTAATTTTAGGCTCCTACTTTATTTTTTATGGTGTACAATGAAGAGTGTACCTATCTGTGTAACATGTGTTCTTCGTCCTAACTTCTCTTTCTCTTTGTTCATCCTGCTATCTTCGACTGATATGGAACACGAGACGATTGTTTTTCTACTCGAATATCGCCAGTCTCACTACGAATTTCCGCGCAAACGCAACGACTAAAGTCGCGATCAATTGCTGCATGTCTAAAGAAAACAGTCGGAGTGGTAATAGAATGAATTGGTAGGACGGTAATATTACCGCGATACACTAACGCTCGTAAATGTAGCACCTTAGTGTCCCTATTACCTTAGTGTACATTAACTCTGTCACACAGTACATCTATAGTTTGTTAGAATTCAAATTCAAATTCAAATTCAAAGCATTTATTTCAAATAAACCATTTACAGGCACTTTTGAAATGTCAAGAAGTCAGTCTGTCAGAAAAAAATGATGCTAATTGCACATTCCAAAGCGTAGATCTCTATGGAGAAGAATGTGCAAGAAACTCCATGGACACTCTTTTCAATCGTGTTTTGCAATTACAAATATCTCTGTTACATGTTTCTTGTCGCTATCATGTGAGAACAATGTCAATAAATTAAAAATAAAAACTAAATATAGATATTAAAATAGCAACTAAAAATAGAACCTATAACTATCTTATAGTATTCGGTTTTTATAGCCACATACTTTGTATAAACACCACTTTTTCCTCATTTGTCCAGTAGTACCCACGTGATACAGTAACTTTAACAAAGAAGTGAAAAACGAGGCATAAACAGAAAAAAGAACAATTCACTATACAAAAATACAAAAAATATTTAAGCAAAATACAAATCTAAAACAATAATTCAGTAAACAGACAACACAGCGGCCCGTGGACCCCGAGGCACGCGAAGGCACGTGAAGGCACGCGAAGCACCCTCAGCCCGCTAAATATCCGCAATCTTAGCACCCGGCCGGCGTGGGCGTGCAGTATTTTCTCATAGACGCCAACAAGATTGAACCGAAGTAAAGCTATCATAACTCACGGTTAACCGTAGCCAGAGGTAATCTGGGAGCGTGGACGCCGTGATAATCCCAAGCCGTCCATTTTATAGGTGAAGCTTGTAATTTTTATACGTTAACCAAACAACTATTTACGGCATTTTAGCGGGATTACGGAGTCAGGGGTGATCGTGATACCTTCTCTGATTTAGCATTACTCCGTTATAAAATTTTCCCTATTTTATCTAAGTATGGCAAAGCCAAATGGAAGGGTTATAATTTAAGCAGTCCATAGATGTTTGTAAGTTGACGAAAAAAAGATACGGCCGGTTTATGTTGCAAACAACGTATATTTCGACACTCTCAAGGGAATCAAAATTCATAGGGTACTTCCCGTCGTCCTAGATTCCTGAAATTTGGCATGAAGCAAGGTCTCGTAGCATAAATATAGGAAAAAATCTGAAAACTTTAAATTTGTAGTTACGTCAAAAAAAAAAAAAAATTTTGCGATTCGTAAAAATCTTTGAGACTCGATTTGGAAATTGAACTGTTTTCATAGGTTAGTTTGTTCGGAACCTCCATTGAGCTAGTCCGACTCGCACTTGCACTCGCACTATGAAACCTGTTTTACTTAGTATTTCTTTAGCTTGTTATTGTTTCTAGTTAGTAAAGCGGTTGATTTTTTAACCGGCTTCAAAAAAAGGACGAGGTTATCAATTCAGTTGTATTTTTTTATGTTTGTTACCTCAGAACTCCGTCGTTTATGGACCGATTAGAATTATTTTTTTTCATCTTATAGGATATGCTTCCAGATTGATCCCATTTTTTTTCAAAATCCAGTTCTGATTATAGGATCCATGAGGAATCGAGGGAACTCCTCAAATATTATAGGCAACTATATAGTGATTTTAGTATTTCTATCGAGAACTTAAGCATTTACAGTCAAAAACTAATCATTTGATGAAGTGGAACTGATGAAAAAGACCAAAAGTGACCAACAGAACTTCACATAGATATCACAATGAAGACAGTTAAGCGACAATACAAATAAATAAATGGTTCAGAATAGTTATGTTGAAAATCATAACATCAAAGTGACCTGATGATGATGAAGGAACCGGAAGATAGGCTATAGGGATAGGAACTACGTAATTAATCAATGTGTCGTAGCCGTGTTTGGGCTTATTAGAATTGTCATGAGATGCACTTTGGCTATATGGGGTCTATCAAACTGATCTGATGATAGAGCCCGAAGGTGATGGGGAGACACGATAACTTTATAATAAAACAATGTATCCCAGCAGTGTTTGGGTTAATTGGAAGTGTCATAAGAAAAAGGCATTCTGGTTATATCGCAACTAAAAAGAGTGAAATGAAAACTTTAAAAAAAAATATTCGACTTAACTAAAAAAACACTAAAAGGATCAAAATAACTTTAATTTCCGAAGTCTGTATTAAATAAAAAAACAGACAATACCGAGAAACACCGACTTCCGAAATTAAAGTTATTTTGATCCTTTTAGTGTTTTTTTTTTGTGAAGTCGGTTTTTTTTTTATTTCTAAAAAGTTTTTTAGGAAAGAAAGAGACGTAATAAAGATATACGTCTCAACTAATAATCATTCATGTGATGGAACTGTGAGCTGCGGAAGTGCAGAATATTTAAGTTAGAAACGCAAAGATATTATACAAAAATGATAGATGCGTACACTTGGTTGAATGCTGTACGTAAAAATTGTTTAGTCATAGACATACTGGGCCAACACGCAGCATTTTTCGACATCAGATAGCCATTAATCTATAACTACTTGGGCATCGTACTGGGAACTTCGATAACTTTTATGCAGAAAGCTTTATTAAAGAGTGTTTTATTAATTAAAATCAATTTAAAAATAATCTTTTGAACAAATAGCAAAAGCGGGCTGCGGGATTGTTCGATAGTTCCCCCCACCTCTCAAAGAGCAATTAAACACTGTGGATCTTAGTCAATAAAAGTCTGACTCTCCCTTGCGCTCCACCATGAGCAGAAGCTTAATTTGATGATTTCACTAGCAAAAATAATTAAATGGGTTTCACAACACGAAACAATTTTTGATTCCTATATAAAAAAAAAAATCTCCGAACGACATCGTCACAAAAATTCATACACAGCATACGAATTTAGAGTACAAAAGCAATCGTGGAAATGTTTTTTTGTCTATTCTAAGTGATTACATGGCGGCGCAGAATCCGTCGATGGTCTGCGAGGCTTGCAATAATAATGAAACCAAAGCAACATGTAGGTACTGAATTTATTTTCCAATTCAAAGTTCATTCAGAATTAAGTTCCGTGCAGGAGAAGCGCCCTGCAGCTAAATGGAATTGCGTTGCTGCATCTAGACTGCGAACTTCCTGCGGGAGTACCCGATTAAGTGAATAATATGTTTATTTGTATTTGTGTCTTGTCATTGAAGATAAGCAGGCACCTTCTACAAATCTAGATTCAGGTCTTCGTTCTACAAATCTAGAGGAACCGAGCGTATTAATCTGAAGTTAATGTTTAGAATTGTATATTATATAATTATTTTGACTCACGTATGAAACTCAAAAAAAAATCAAAGCGTTTATTTCAAATAAGTAAACCATTTACAGGCATTTTTGAATTATCAAGGTGCCAAAGCAAGCAAGTGCAAGAAACTCCATGGAAACTCTTTTAAATCACTAAAACATTATGTTTACATCGTTAATGTTGAAATTACACATATATGTGAGAACGATGGAGAAAGATGTGCACGAAAGAAGGGTCCCAGTAAAAAAAATAAAAATTAAAAGTACAAATCGTGCCTTGCCGCGTGATCAAATTATCCTTAAAGAAAGTCAAATCGATATACGATGACCTTTCTGTCTTCTATGCTTCAATTTAACATGTTTCTTTTTTTTAGTTGGGATATCATCCAATGACTTCTCCCGCTCTTGAGCGGGGCGCGACGGCGTGTCAGACTTTTACTGACTAAAACCCACTCCACGGTTTGCTGACATCTCATGAGACGCGCGTGGAACATTACACGCCGGCGACGACTCGAGCTCGGTCCGCACGGCTACCCCTTGCTCGTCGTCCGCAAACCTTCGAATCTAATATAATGAGATTAGCTTTCCTCTTCATGAATCCCAATTTTCACTATTTTCTCTATTTCGAAAACTCATCATCATCATCATTTCAGCCGATAAACGTCCACTGCTGGACATAGGCCTCCCCCAAATGTCGCCACAACGAACGATCCTGTGCGAACACTACACTCAACAAATCCCTGTTCCCTTTCATACCACAAAATATTACGTAGGTACAGCTTATGTAAGAGCAGCAACCAGCTAATATAAGCAGAGATGCTGTAACACGAGGTCCATTAATTAAGTACACGACCACGTATGCACGGGCAGCTGAACATAAAGCCGAATTTATAGGAAAACACCAAATGATCGGCTCATTGACCTAGTACTAACAAACACTGCTTCGCACAGTTAACCGAAATGCTCCGATGTAGTTCACTTTATTATTAATGATTCCTATTAACCATTTTCTTTATAGATACTTCACCCCATACTAGGACTTACTTCTGTATCCTGAATGCCTTCGTAACTGTCTGTAGGCCATACAAATATTTTTTTCTTGTGGGAATCGAACCCGCGACATGCCGCACAGCAGCCAATCGTTCAATCACTGCGCCAATCGAGCCGTCAAATTGTAAAAAAATCTTTAATTGTAGCAATTCTTTTCAAATACGGCTCATCGCATAGATCACTTCTACTTCGCGTTACTATTTACAAGAGTTATATTTCAAGTTTTTTTCGGGAAAGTGAAACATTTGCATCTCAATTTATATTTGCGTTAAAATCATAAATAATATTATTTTTGAATATGCTGATAACCCCAGAACCAACCGTCAAGAAGACGGTCAGTTCTGGGGGCATATCAGGACGAACTAAACGACGAACAAGGAACAAATACGTCAAAACAGAAACAAAAGCAATGGATATCTCTATTACGTAGTCAACCCCGATTCGTTTTTGTGAGAATTTAGCACGATCGTCGTTAATTATCGTCGAATAACACTCGGCGTAGAATTTAAAACGTTGTCGCGATCGCTCATCGCAACACTTTTATCTGGAGTGACGCTTAATGGCGCAACAATTTTGCTGGAATCTCGCGACGCGACGCCTTTGTTTAAATATGCAGCATGTCACCACCGGTGACGTCATTCCACTATACTCAAAATATTATAACGTTCGCCCGTTAGCATAATAAAACGAGCAACGCTACGGCGCCGCATTAAGCTGCACTAACGAGGTGTGCGAGGGAATCAAATGTCATTCACTTTGTTTTATAGTTTACACTCGGATAGCTTGTTCCTGAAGCTTGCTGATTTGTGTGACGCTTTAAATTGATGCCGGCTTGTTTTATTTTAGTTTTGGGGTACCTATAAAGAAAGCTTTTGATTTAATATTCGTGTGATAGCTTCAATGAGGGTTTTCAGGAAAATTCACATCACCAGTTGGCGCCAATTAGCCGAGAGGTCTTTTACTTTTGAAAACCTATACCTACATGACGATGTCAATTTAACTAACTTCATTAACAAAAACGTTTTAACCCTATACCTGACGGACGGTACCTGGACCTGACGACTCAGTGCTGCCACCTGGTGAATATCATTTTAAAAAACCCACATTTAAGGCACTGCAAATTTTCTGTAGTGGTGTGATTCAGAAATTGATAAATGCACATCTGAGGGAAGCCCCTCTTAGCTGCATTAAGCAATGCAGCTAAGAGATTATCCGAAAGAGTTACCACGACCCTAGAACACTAAATGCTAGTGAATAAACACATGCAGGTTTTAGTTAGTAAAACACCAGGTCCACCAGAGCGGGAAAAGCTATTTGATGACTTCCTAACTCAAAAAAAAGGTTTATCGTAGAATGCTACAGATAAAGAGAAAATACACAACAATCTGTGTTACAATAGCTCTACCATATCAAACAAAGACACACAATGTAACGAAAATAAAAATGTGTTTGCAATAAATTCCCCTTCATCAGTTCGAAAGTGAAGCCATCATTGAGAAAAAATCGGCAGAAGATGTATTTGACCCGGCGGATGTGTTTGACAGTCGGGCCACATCGCGACCTGAACGATTTACATATTACGTGACACTTTTACGAAACTCGCCATTGACTTCTGCCTGATAGACTGAGACATGAACGCGATATTGTTTTTCCAATGTTGCCCCCCCATTCCGCCAGCCCTTCAGAACAACTGTTTTTTTTATTGATACTGAAAATTCTATGAATGTCTTTACACCCTTAGCTCACGAAATCGAATAATACACTTTATCCGACCCATTTTGTGAAATAAATTCTGTTACGTTAGACAAAGATTATTGATTAAATTACACGAAAACATGTTGCGCTCCACGCCAGCGGTGAGATTAAATTATTTAACATAAAACGCCGGCAAGACTTTGATACTAAGAGATTTACACCTTTGAAACTGCGTTACGTGCTTATGTCATTACAAACAACATTATTTGGTTTTAGCTATTCACTGTGGGTCTTTGATGGCACAAACACTGTGTGTTTACTATAGACACCGTGTTTTTGATAGGTTTGATGTGCTCTTACTGACTAAATAGGCAGTTAAAAATATACACATAGTTACTCTAACATGTTTACCCTTATGAATGTTTCTGATAATATGTTATTAGCTTCAAGCCCTTCTGCGCTAATATATTCAGAGCATCAATCGGGTTACCTTAAATTAAGACGCTTGTAAAAATTCGATTTAAAACTTAATCTTATTAAAAGTTGCGAAGCGAACCAAGCCAAAGCCAGTGTATTACAACGAACTACGGCTATGCATTCCGACTGCATTTGCTTAAAACTTGTAAATATTAAGCGAAAATTCTAGCCAATTAGGCCAACGGCTGTGCTACAACTGAGGAAACTTTCTGTAGTCCCACTTGTTCGGGAATACAATCGAGAGCTTATTGGCTTTTGATTTATAAAGGCGTAACTTTTAATAACATTACAGCCAACTTGCTACTCTATTATTTGAGCCAGTAATTTCTCTATAATTGGAGTGGCCACGCAATTAGAGATGCTATTTAAATCACTTGAAACATGAGCTTCAAATTATTCTAGTATCGTCTGAAAATTTTTTGTCTAATTAGTGATAGTTTACGACTCTACAGCTAGTTTATAGTTTGATTTTCGTTAGCTATGTGTTTTCGCATCTTCAACGAGCGTTTTGCTAGTTAATGTATTAGAGTAGTAACATGCTTTACATAATTCATAACATAGCAAATATAGGTTTTCATTTTGCTGCGTGCATTTGACCTCTGAGTGTCTATCACAACACAATATAAACTGAACTGTATTCAAAACGAATACGGATACCTACAACAAGAAAATTAAACACACACACGTAAAGCACACGCTACAACAAAAACGAAACGCCACCCTGACTGCAATATAAGTACAATTGATTGCTGCTATTCGATATATTTTAACTATAGCCAAAAAACATGACGGTACGCAACCAATTTAGAACGTGACACCGTAGCGATACACACGTGGACAGATGACTCGTCCATTTGTTGCAGCGATGTCCGAACACATCGGCTTGGTTTAATTGAGCTATTTGTGTTAGTCCGCCGTGACAACGCCGCAACGTAACTTTATATCGCAGCTTTGTTTACCTTTGATGTATCCACTTTGAATGCGCGATGGCCCGATGACACGCCCTTGCGATACCCTTGGTTCTGAGTAAATTGAATTCAGACTTGGTTTAGGTAATGGGTGTGATGGATTGGTAAATATTTGTTGGTAAGAGACATATGCGGTGTTTATTATTACAGAAGTAATTGCTATCCAACACTGATATTTATTCTTCTAGCCTGCCGCTCTATAACTTCGTGTCTACTAAAAGAAAATATAACCTATCGAAGGTGGGTGCTAAAATTGCTGGACTCACTTCACTCGCTCCTGTACCTCTTATCCGTCTTTCTTACTTAGCTTTTCTATAAGAACCTCACTTAGAACTTGCTTAACTAGCTCTCAGATAAATAATGTGTTATAACTACCATAATACCTATATTGCCTGGGCGTAACTATTTAAGGGTAAAATTGTTGGTGCTGTACATATATTTACTTATCTAGTTGAAAACTACAGAAAAATATACTCTCATGGATATATTAAGGGGATCGCTATATAAAGGGGCGACACTAAACGTATCGTGGGTATTACGTTGTGGGAAGGCATATGACCGCACTCTGTGGCAAGCTTATGCTGGAAAGCAACACAATCTTCGTGAATACGATGTCCTGTAATAAAAGTATGTAAAAAACATGTATTGTTTGTAGATTTTTGAATAAAACCAGGTCATTATAATAAAAACCGGGCAAGTGCGAATCGGACTCGCGCACTGAGGGTTCCGTACAAACTTACCTATGAAATCATAGATTTCATACAAAAATGGTTACAAGTCCTGCGATATTACAGAAAATTCAAAACACAAAAAAACCAATAAATTCCTAATTTCGAAAAAACAATAACGTACCTTTAATATAAAGTTCATTTGAACATATAATTCCAAGGCAATCCAAAGATATAACAGTTGAAAGCAACCGGCAAACAAAACGGCAATTTCACCTTTTTTTTCGGTAGGAAAATCATCCAATGACATCCCCCGCTCTTGGGCGGGGCGAGAGGGTATGTCAGACTTTTACTGACTAAAAACCCACTCTTGTTCCTTGCCTTCGTTGCCTTTCATGCCAGGGCTGCTGGGCCCCTACGTTTTGCTGACATCTCCTTGAGGCGCGCATGGAACAGTAAGCGCCGTCGACGACTTGAGCTCGGTCCGGACAGTTACCGGACGATCGGACGGCTAGCTACCCATTGCTCGCTGTCCTCAAGCCCGCGTCTGCGGTGGCTAGAAATCAGGATCGGAATTCCGGCGGCTGGGGCGTGAGGGCCGCGCCCTCACTCGTGCACATGCGGCCTCCTCCTTTGCTAACATTACTGCTTCGCAGAAGGAGGCGACCGCCTGCCACTCCTCCTCGCTTCGGACCATGGCTAGATAAAGACCTAATTTTTTACACGAGTGTAGATTAATTTTTATTATTTGTATATATCTGAAAACTTTATCAAGTTAGAAACATTATTTAAAACACGTTTAAGAAGTAAAATTCTCGGTATTTGTACATAATTATGTGCATACTTATATGAGTAGGTAATAAATTATTTAAGAGGCAGACCTAAAATGTCATCATGTTTGATTTCAGCTCATCCTCTTCTGTGAAATAAACCAGAAAAAGTAACACTTAGTTCTCATATCATAATTCACTTTATAATTGTATCAAACGAGTTCGCCGACGCCAACTTATATCGCTTAACGAGTTGCACCTTCATTTATTTCGCCAAGCGCAGGCCAACTATTAGAAGTTCAAACAGTCGAACGAAGACGTCAGGACTCTTCGTCTACTGTCGGAAAGTTCCCGTTCATTTGCTCTGAGCGTTCTGAGCTTCGATAGTTTTCCGCCTGATTTCGGATTGTTGCAAATTTCACACAGAGTCAAAGCAAGCTCTTCTGATCGCAAAGGCACTAAATTAGCTGTCAGTTCCCAAACTGTCCGCTGAGTTAGAATTATTTAGAATGTTGTAACTCGCTAGTAATACTTCCGCGAATTTGCGTCACGGACTTTCCAGAAGTAGTTAGTTTGACATAATTGAGCTTTGAATAATATTGAAGTCTTTGCTCTTATATATCAACCTTTCTGCTTTGATATCTGACTTTTTGTTCTATTATTATACATATTCAGATAAAAAAATAACAAAACAAAAAAAAACTGTGTGTACTCCGATATGCTTATCTTCCCTGTGAATTACGACTCATCTGAACAAAATGAATATGGGACGGATTTGCAAGCCAAAATGACACCGATACTTACGTGGGGCTTTATGGTTCACTAGTACCTTTTGGATTGAGATTGACAGCACACTAAAGATCAACATGAGCACACCAAAAAGCATCAGGTACAAAATATAGCTACAGCAAAATGATTATTCACTTTTTTGTAAATGCAAGGGACAACTTTACTAGGTGAATGAGTGAGTAATGAGTGTTGTGGCCGCATTTTTATTATGGGCTTCGCCCGCGTGAAAGTAGGTTTCTCCATACAAACTTTAGACCGCCGTTTCAACGACTTAGGGGGCGAATTTTGGAAAATCCCCTCTTAGTATTCACTTACGTTATACAAGGAAACCTTGTACAAAATTTTACGCTCCTAGTCCCAGTAGTTTTGGTTGTGCATTGATATGTCAGTCGGTCAGTTTCTCCTTATATATATATATATATATATATATATAGATTAAAAATAGGATCTTTTATGATATTACACCTATCTGAATTTAGTTCTAGGTGGTCAAACTGACCTGAAGACTTCAAAATGTATGCAGATCGAAAAAAAAACAATAATTCCTTTGACAAATTAATTGGGATCAAAAGTTATTAAATTTCATCTAGTTTTTTTTTGAGGTGGGAAATCGTCCATTGATTTCTGCCGCTCTAGGGTGGTGCACGAGGACATGTCAGACATTTACGGACTAATAAAACCCACACACATTATTTTAGTTGCCTTTTGGGCCTCGGTAACTCTACCGAACAGTTATACAGCCCTAGCAGGTATCGCAGGTATCTTACAGTTACCCTTTCCAGAATAGGACTGCTCGCTGGTTTCCTTTTTGGAAATTCCTCGCAGTCCTAACGGGCATTGGCGTTGCTGGACCCCTACGGTTTACGGTTACAGTTATGATTTTTTCAAAATAATATGAATTATTAACAGTCCATGCCTATGTTTTGATTGACAAGTGCTGAGTTCTATTAACATTTCTTCAGGTTGGTTTTATAATTACCTACGTAGATTGAAACGTTATAAAAAGGCTTGATGAATTATGTGATGGTTTGATGAATCAACAAGTCATCTTCATCAGTAAATAGGTGAGGAACAAAAACGTTTACCTTGAACCTCTAAGTATTTGTTCTATCATGGAGTTTTTCCAACACAATGTGTGGAGCATAGACATGGTACTTTAAAAAATATGTCGTTATCAAAGTTAAAATTAACTGATTAGAGGACACACTTTAATAACTCAACTATAATTGAATTACTCTAAGATTTAGGCCTATAATATAGATTCACAGATGTTTTGATAATAGGTATTGTGACAATAATCTCCTATTTTGTTTTTCGATTTTGTTATATCTCTGCTACCTATTTGTTGACTGGTCCACGCTATACTCTCATACCTTGCCTTACTTGATTTGAAATATTTATTTCAGACCAAGTACACAGTAAAATTATGCTAGTAGCCTATACATACTTATTTATGTATATTATTTGTCTAAATAAAATAAATTAAATGTTCATTTTATTATCTTCAAAAGAGGAAGGAATGTGAACGTAACACACGGCCTTTGAAAGAAAAGTTTAAAGAGAAACTACCATAAGAGAGTACTAGTACTAATGCTGGGGATCTCTAAGTGTAACTCAGGCAGCCTTTTATATTCTGGAAGGGGGGCACAATTTAATAACAAAATGCAAACAGGGAAACAGTGGCCACGAAGGCTATTTCATTGGACAAAAGACTTAGTCGAAAAAATTAAAAATTCAAACAAGCGACTCTCATGCATCCAGCATGCTTATTTTCTTATAGACAATTAAGTTCTTCTATGAGTATCACATGTACCACAGCAGCATCTAAAACTACTCATAGTGGAGAAAATGAAGCAACGGAGAATTCTGAAATGTGTTGCTACAGAATTCCCTAAGTGCGCAACCCTAAGACAGTAACAACTAGGTACTGAGACCCTACCACGACCTCTTAACGCAATCCAATTGAAGACTTAAACTGAACTGAACTGTTAAAGGGATGGAGCTACATTCGGCTACATAGGGTAGATAGCTCCATCTCTCTGTGTCCCACGCCTTACAGTTTAAGACGTCATGGTAAGGCGAATGGTGGTACTTTTGAACTCTTATTTTCTTAATATTCTTTTGATTTTTTATGCACCTGCCACATTTTCTCTAGGTTGACTGGTAGAGAATGCCTAATGCATTAAGTCCGCCTTTGTACTTTTGTGTTGCATGAAGTTTTAATAAATAAATAAAAAAGGCCCCTAATATAAAATTTTATCGATGCTCCAGCGTCTGCAGAACATCATACTGAGAACGCCAAACAATGCCCATTGGTTTATCACAATCAACGAAATACATCAATAAAATGACCAAATTCGATCGACTGCCGAGAAACACAAAAAATGAGAAATTTTATTTGATTTAAAGATTCAAAGCATTTTATTTCAAATAAACCATTTACACGCACTTTTGAAATGTCAAGAAATCAGTCAGTCAGAAAAAATGATGCTAATTGCACATTCCAAAGCGTAGATCTCTATGGATAAGAATGTGCAAGCAACTCCATGGACACTCTTTTCAATCATGTTTTGTAATTACAAATAACTCTGTTACATGTTTCTTGACGCTATCATGTGAGAACAATGTAAATAAAGTAAAATAAAAACTGGGCAAGTGCGAGTCGGACTCGCGCACTGAGGGTTCCGTACAAACTTGAAAGGTAAATTGCGGTTTACGATTTATGATTTATTAAAAAAAAACTACTTACTAGATGTCGTTCAAACCAATTTTTGGTAAATGTTTGCATAGTAATGTACCTCATATATTTTTTAATTTTATCATTTTCTTATTTTAGAAGTTACACACATTTTACCGCTTTGGAAGTGTCTCTCGTGCAAACTATTCAGTTTAGAAAAAAAAATATTAGAAACCTCAATATCATTTTTGAAGACCTATCCACAAATACCGTATGGGTTTGAAGAAAAAAAATGTAGAGTTTCAGTTCTAAGTATGGGGAACCCCCAAAACCTATTGGTTTTTTTTTCTATTATTGTGTGAAAATCTTAATGCGGTTCACAGAATACATCTACTTACCAAGTTTCAACAGTATAGTTCTTATAGTTTCGGAAAAAAGTGGCTGTGACATACGGACGGACAGACAGACAGAGAGACATGATGAATCTATATAAGGGTTTTTTTTTGCCATTTGGCTATGGAACGCTGAAAAAAAACTAAATATAGATATTAAAATAGCAACTGGCAGCTAAGAGATGACCAGTCTCAACTGTCGCCCGTTCACGAACATGACGCGAATATTAGCACCACTCAGCTCAACCATTTTGAAGGGAACCGAACGATCCAACACATGCACCACCATCAATTGAGACATTTGAGTGAGCATGACAAACTCTCAACTGTATGCATACAGAATAAAAGTAATACAGACATGCAAGATCAAATATAAAAATAAATAAGAGTGGCTCACGACATGTCTGCCATTTCTCATGGCATGCAAATACTAAAATACAATTATGAATTAATTAATTGTTTATATTTTATAAACAACTTCTTCTATATTAAATTATTTATATTATCAAATTATTTATTTTTCTTTTCCAATATTACAAACAACGACTGTCTCTTCAGCCAAAAAAACACTACACTGTTCATAATATTTTCAAATAAATAAGCGTTTCACGAAACATTGCATTAAATTATATCAGACCGTCTGAAGTACTCAGTTGTACTCAGTATAAATGCGGAGGCTATTACAGTGTCAAGGGTAGGCGACAGTGAGGTTTAGAACGGGGTTTTGGTCGCCTGTGTTAGAGGAGACGGGGGGAAAAGCGGGCATTATTTAGACTATTATTTTTATTCTAAAATTACTTCTCCCAGGTCCCAGCAGCTTCACACGTGTGAAGGTAGGAAATATATCACTGTGCCACTCAGTGATATATTCGAAACAGTAATCTAACTGGTTTAACCACTACACTAAAATAAATAAATAAATATTAATACACTAGATTTATTACCAGTAATAGACTTTAATAATAGAACATGTAATAGACTTTATTACCAGTAATGAACAAGTGTTCAACTTGTTCATTACTGGTAATAAAATCGAAAACACTGTAGATAACAGGTACTCATAGGAACTAAACACTCGTAAATATTCTTACAATCGAAACTTCCACTTAGCACAAGCCAAAACAACAACACAATTCAAACCGTTTTATTTCAAATAAACCATTTACAGACACTTTTGAAATGTCAAGATGTCAGTCAGTCAGAAAAAAAATATGATGTTAATTGCACATTCCAAAGCGTAGAAGAATGTGCAAGAAACTCCATGGACACTCTTTTCAATCATGTTATTATTACAAATATCTCGGTTACATGTTTCTTGTCACTACTATCATGTGAGAATAATGTAAATAAAGTAAAATTAAAACTTAATATAGATATTAAAATAGCAACTGGCAGCTAAGAGATGACTAATCTGACAAGTGATAGCACGGACATGACGCGCGTGGTGCTATTGCACCACTCAGCTCAACCATTTTGAAGGGAACCGAATGAAATACACAGACAACACCACACACACTACACAACAGCTCGAATTTTACTAGTAAGACCCGGTAACTCCGTGCTCTGGGTTCTACTACGAGGCCAAGCTTCGGTTTAGGTGCAAAATGCCTAATTCTCAAAATGGCAAATCTTTTGCCATTCAGTTGTCATTTTAAGAATTAGGCATTTTGCGCCTAAACCCAAGCAGCGTGTCTGCGGGATTTTTGGAAAAGAATTACTGCGGCCCTGAAACGCAAAGGATACAACTGAAGGAACACGAGTGGGTTATGGTTAGTTAAATCTTACACTTTCTCTTACTCCACGTAAAGTGGGAGAAGTTATTTGATTTCCCTCCAAAACCAGGTAGTCCTCTTCTTTTTCCCAGGTTTAGCCAGGTCCTCTTCAATCGATCCAGATTCGAGACCAACTTTGAGAACGTTACCGTTGGCACAAGCATGCGGATGACAAACAATGGGTAGTTCATCGTTTGGTAACCATACGGCCTGAGTCCGAGTCGTCGACGGCAGATAGTGTTTATGCACGCCTCAAAAAAATTACAGTAAAACCGTAAGGGCCACGAGGAATTTCTGTAAAGGAAAACCATGGTACTAGAATGCAAAGTAATTGAAGGACACTGATATGGTTTTAGTCAGTAAAAGTTTGACGCGCCATCCCACTCCATCCAAGAGCAGGAGAAGTCATTGGATGATTGGTCTAAAAAAAAGCCCTTAAGAACGTACGCAGCAGGTCCCACCACCACCTAACAGTACAATTACTATTACTTTAATCATTTAATTCAATTTCCTCCCCTAAGTTATAATTCTCTAATACAGTCGCAGTGTTCCATTTAGTGCGAGTCCACCGTACGCAGGACAGGTGTCTCGGTGCCTGCCACAATAAATAGCTATTTACCAGCGACTGCGGCCTGCGGCTCGGCTACGGAAGGTGTTCTCAATTTGTCGTCGGAATGAGATTGTCGCCGCTTTCAGTATTAGGTAAGTGGCTTTTACATCTCACTTTATACTGGCAACATTGATTTTGATTCCGTCACCTAATGGTTACTGACGGTGGAGTGGAGTTCGTGGAGTGGATATTTGGAACTGGGTTTATGTTGACTTGCTTCCACTTGGGACTTCTTGTGGAAAGTGTTGGGCCGTAACTTTGAAAAACAAATCAAATATAAGTAAGACAAAAATAATATTAAGCTCCTTTCTAGCCCACACTAGTAGAAAAAAGAATGGTGTGCAAGGGAACAATGTAAGCTAGTTACGAGTAGGTAGATTAAAGGATGATGCCAAGCAGTGGCGGATTAACCAGCAGGCTGAGTAGGCTTGAGTCTATGGTGGCAGATTTTTGGGGCGGCAAATTTGGGGACCGATTTTTTTTTTGCTACCTCATAGAAATTAAAAAGATTTTTACATGACGGTTTTCTGATGTCTTACAAATTTTGCTGATGCCTTTATTCTCTCACTTGTCATTGCACATTCCGAGAGTAGAAAAATTCAATTGGAATTCTAAATAAAACTTATAAAATCTTGAACAGTGATAGTGAGGTAGTCAGAATAGTCTTAAGTCTTAAAGATGACAATTGTAGAGGCAAGGGCGGCAAAAACTTTATAGCCTATGCCTTGAAAATTTGTAAATCCGCCACTGATGCCAAAGTTTCTATGAAATGTGGTCCCACCTTCTAATAAACGTAGGTATGTGTGTTATATAGTTGGATATGTAACTTTGAGCTAAATAAAAGTTACTATAGCGCCAGGTCCCAAATCTTAGTCCATTCAGCTTATTAAAACCCTTTTTTTAAATAAATCAAAGATAACGTTTTTGTGATTAAATGGCTTGTTTTTTCACTCACTTTTTTACTAGGACCGGAAAGAGATAGAGTGCAGAGCAATTCGAATGTTTCCAAATGTATGGTTACCCAGGTTAAAATTAAAAGTTACTTTGCCTCACGCCCATCACCTCATCGTCCTCCTCATCATCATGTAACATCACCCGCACGGAGTGAATAAGTGATTTTGCCACAGATATGTCAAACAGATTTTGCAATCGTAGCAAAACTTACATGTTTGAGAAAAAACTTAGTGACTCAATGACGCAATTGACAACTGTAGGTTAATATTTACAGACTACGAGTATAAACAGAAATGCAATATATTATACAAATAGAACATTACTTGGTTATTGGAAAAACTAACATCCTATACTAAATAAACTATAATAAAATATTATAAAGCTGAAGAATTTCTTTGGTTGAACGCGCAAATCTCAGGAACTATTGGTCCGATTTGAAAAATTCTTTCTGAATTAGGTAGCCCATTTATCGACAAAGTTTATAGGGTATATAAGAATACGCTATGACTAATAGGAGAGGAATATCGAGAAAAATGTTGCGATAAGGGGTTTTTTTTTTTAGTTTCTTTTGCATGCTCTGCGTAAACGGTTAAATTTACGCAATTTACGCAAAAATTACGTATTAAAAATTGTTTGTCTTTAAAAGTTCTAAAAAAAAAATCCGCAACTGCATGTGTCTACCTTATAAGGTTAACTCACAATAACCTTTTTTATAGTAATCAAATTTCTTCTGGAATAATGCAATATTTGCGAATGTGTTTTTATAAACATAACATTAATCCTTATTCAAATAAATACAATAAACAACAAATAAAATTACCCTTTATATCATTTCATTTCGATAAATATCTTAATAGGTCAACTAACATAACTTAATGTCAAAAGCATTTAGAAACATTCAGATGACTTACTATTAATTAATTTACTCAATACAAAGACAAAAAGAAACCGCAACTTTTTCATTCGTAAGAAATACGTAATAATTGTTGAGAAATATCATACCTTACACCCGCTTAGCACTCCAATCAATCGATTTTGTCTACAATATCGCAACGAAAAATGTGTCAAACAGTCTATGGGTGCTAATAAAATTTACAGTATTCCACGAGAAACAGCAACTTTTCTCGAACTTCCAGAAACCCCGTTGTACACGGGTCATTGTTTCCGACGAACTTCAGCCACCCTTTTGGCCGATTCAGGAGCTGATCTCCTGTCCCTTAAGCGCCTTGGAGGCTGGAAGTCCAATGCGGTTGTTGAGGGATACATAGAGGATTCCATCCAAAATAAGTCTAAAATATGTAATAGCATCGTAGGAGCCATTACACTGAAACAGCCTCAGTCAGATCCTTGGACTGGCCCTTCTACATCAAAAATACGCCGTTACGAAACACCTAACCATCGCACTCTTTTACCAACATTTACGCCAAGGGAATCCGCTGAATCGGTACAACTATTAAGTATGACAGATAGTTAACCAAAAAACAGTACACAAGTCACTAACACCAACATTACAGTACCTAACAAAATATTACACTCAAGTAACAGTAGCAAAGTTACTTTAAATTTTTCTTAATTATACGTAAGTATTATTTGTTGATGAGGCCCATTGTAAGCGACCACGTTTTGGAGCCATACGTCATCAAAAGACTTAAAGTCACCCAAAGGGCAATGGAAAGCGCTATGCTCGGAGCTTCCTTGCGTGATCGAATCAGGGATGAGGATATCCGCAAGAGAACTACAGTCAACGACATAGCACGAAGAATAGCCAAACTTAAATGACAATGGGCTCGCAGAACGGAAGGCCGTTGGGGCCGAAAGGTTCCGGAATGGCGACCACGTTCTGGAAGACGTAGCGTCCAGAATGTGGACCGATGAACGATGTTGATTACGGTTGCGGGAGTCCGTTGGATGCGAGACGCACAGGACCATTCATTGTGGCGGCACTTAGGAGAGGCCTGTATCCAGCAGCTGAAATGATGATGATGATTATTTGTTTTAATTTAAAGTAGAAGTATTACAGAATAATATACTTACCTATCATAATGCAGCAGTTTATACATAAACTGAAATAAAACTATCTTGTGATTGTAAATGTTCTTTTTTTGCATTTCATTTCCTCGCTGAGGTGGGATGAAAAGTTACGTGTTGCACTCGAGTTCAAAGATTTTTCACCTCGTGTTCTTTTGATTCTCTCACCAATGCTCAGGATCACGAGCGCAGCGAGTGATTCAATTTTAGAGTCCTTAACTTGCTCGGCAATCAAAATTGAGCACGCAGTTAAAAAGCAACTTTGCACTCTTGTATAACAAATAACTATTAACACCTTGACAGCGGTATCTACAATTTTTTTTATTATTTCCATTTATCTACTTCTATGAAGTGAACCTGATGAAGAAGACCAGAAATGGCACATAGATATCACAATGAAGATAGTTAAGTAACTATGACAATACTAATAAATAAATGGTTCTGAAGTTATGTTGAAAATGGTATCATCAAAGTGATCTGACGATGATGATGGAGCCGGAAGGTAGGCACTGGAACTCCGTAATTAATCAATATAACCTAGCCGTGTTTGGGCTTATTAGAATTGTCATGAGATGCACTTTGGCTATAAGGTGATAGTAATCGAACTGACCTGATGGTGGAGCCGGGAGGTGGATGGGAACTTCATAATAAAATAATGTATCCTAACAGTGTTTGGGTTAATTCTGTGTGTGTGGATTTCGCAGTTCAAGATTGTGCGGTTGTCGTATCGTTGTGGTTCGTGTGTAGAGATATCAATAAATAGAATTTTTTCATCCACACCACCAGATATAGTTGTTCTATCTTACGAAAATGGGTAGTGTTTGTTTTTGTGTATATGTCACGTACTCTTTTTTAGGGTACCGAACTTCAGTCGCCAAAAACCGAAAATAAGATCATTTTGCTATCCGTCTGTCATGACCCTTTTTCTTAGAAACACGTGAAATAACCTGAAATTAATATCAAATATCTACTCATATCTGATACCCCTGAGACTAGTGAAAAAATCAAACTTCTAAGGCAACTCAATATTAAGTTAAGGCTGTTTATATTGCGATTATGGTGAATATTTTGACACTTGCAAAGAAAGCAAGATCTATAGGATACTTCCAGTTTACCTAAAATCTTGAAATTTGATAAGTAAAGTCTCATAGCAAATAAGTAAAAACAAAATCTGAAAACAGTGAATTTGTAGTTATATTACAAAATATATTTTTTTTATTCAGAAAAATCTTCGAGACTTGATTCAGGAATCGAACTGTTTACATAAGTTTGTATGGACCCCTCGGTGCACAAGTCGACTCGCACTTGACCGGATTTTTCTGTATGCGTAAACTTTGTTGTTTTGAGAAAATAAGACACGTAATTTTATTATGAGCACCCATAAAAACAAGGATGCTATTTTTGTACACAGTCTTGTACCCTCCCATTTTCCTAACTTGTATTGCTGTGCTAGTGCAACCGCTGCGGCTGTGGAAAACCTCAAGCGGCAGAAATATAATAACCTTGTTGGCAAAGTATCATTTTAGGGAGTTGTTTGTGGTTGATTCTCTCGGATTGTGGTGTCCAAGTGAGTACAAGTTGTATAATGGCATACCCAAATGCCTTGTTGATTTTTCGCGTGACCCAAGGCTTTTACGTTGGGCAGAGTATAGAGTTGCAATGACGCAAATTTTTTGGATGCAAAGAAGTTTGTCGACGAAATATTTTATGTTCAGTTTTAATTAGTTAATGCTTTCTATTATTATTTTTAGGTTCTAGAGTGACGACACAAGGTGGACCGAAGATCTGGTGAGAGTCGCGGGAGTACGGTGGATGCGAGACGCACAGGGTCGGTCGTTGTGGCGACGCTTGGGGGAGGCCTATGTCCAACAGTGGACGTCTTTTGGCTGAAAGGATGATGATGATAATTATTATTATTCTTTATTTTAGCCTATTTATAGTTAGCTCTGTTACAAGTTTTTATTTAATTTGTAATTCATTTATGTATATGCCTATGTTTATTCGGCTCGAATCTTGCAACTCAATTTTGAAGCACATGTCTTCTACTGATTGAGCTGAAATTTAGCATACACGTTTAGTTTGGATGACAATGCATGACTATGTGATGTCATTCTATATTCAATATGTCGAAATACTTAAGATGAAGGACTACTTATTTTTAATGCTCTTTTATAATATGGGTATTAAACGAAAAAATTTGCTGAGAATAACTCGAAGAATAAAATGACATCATTCTAAAACCAATATAATGCGAACTTCTGAAGTTTTTTATGCTTTTATAATAAGTCATACTTTATTATTTAAAAAAATGATTTAAAAAAAACACTTAACTAATTAAAACTATATATACACTAAAGACAAAAACTACTAGCTAAAATATGGCGTCATAAAATTCCTCCGCATCGCTGTCGACTGGAAGTGTGCACAAAAGGCTGGCGGCATTGCCACGTTGTATGGCAATGCTTAATTTCTGACCGAGGTAAAAGCCAGCCCTTGGGTCACGCGAAGTGTCAACTAAGCGTCTGGATAGTTCTTTGAAAAGCTTATGAGCACTCGGACCCCACGACCCAAGAGTTTATGCTTTTTATGTTTTTTTTAGTTATATGTTATAAATATATGAGTTAAAAAACCCTCCCCAACGATAATTAAAAAGTAAAAAAAAAAATTAAGCTTTTTTTTAAATAAACTTTTTTTAAGTATCTAAATAGTATGCAACAATTGTTCAATAGCCTTGATACCTAGGTTGAAAAAGTTTAAGAATATTATTGGTTTCATGATTGTGAAGTTTCTAGATATTTAATTACGAATCACGTACGAAAGAAGTGGCTTGCATTTGACCTCGCCGATTATAATTTATTCCAATCATAACATACTGTAGGCATGCATTCTTGTTAGTCAATTGGTAATAGACGTGATGATAGAAGTCAATTGGCGCAATAGGTTCAAATGGTCCATACAGACTTGAATATCTTGCGGTGCGAACTGTATTGATTAAAAACTCGGTGTATGTCTTCATATTATTTATCTGAAACTAGGTCCAGATAGACGTTACTAAAATACAGTGATGGATAACTTAGTTTTTGTTATTGTGTTTTTATACTGCTTCGCATTTTCAAACCAAGGATTAGTTTTCCAAAACGCTGTAGAAGATCTAACTAACTTTTACGAAGTCGATACAATAAATCAGCATGACGAACGTCCCATCATAGATTATCTGAAGAACAGTGAAGAAAAATCTGAGCTTGCATACATTATACTTGTGCCAAAAGACAATAACGAATATAAAAGTGAAAACTACAACAAGTACGTCATAATCAAAACTAAACCAAAATTACTTGATCTTGATGCATATTCTTTAGTTCAACGTGTTGATAAATCGAAACAAATGGTAATGTGGCTCAATGTGTACTGTGAAATGCACCCGGATTGTGATAAAAATAAGTTAAATGAAGAATTAATGAAGGTACGCCCTTATTTACAGTTGTAAAGTAGATACAGTGAGTACAGAAGTACTTAATAACGATAACAATGTAACAACAAACATGTGAAATGAGGAAAAATAAATTGTTATACGCAGACAGTACAGCTTGGACAGGACAGCAGCCATAATCTTATTGAAGTATCATTATTCATTAGTCTTAAACGAAGTATGTTGCAGCAAAAATATACAGAATCCTATAATTCTAATAATATATGTATGACCTAGTCGTTTGGAACTAGGATTGACCTACATTCTGATAAATTGATGATTCGAATAAGATTAGTTCATATTTGTTGCTGCCGCCGGACCATGCGTGTCATGTCGTATCTATTTTAACTCTAAAATATAACCAGTGTTGACTAAGTGAGTTAATTTACGAATGAATTTCATTAGTCCTTTGTGTAATTAATTTTAAAGATAATTAGTTAAAAGTGACGTGTTGTTTCATTCTTGAACATTATTGATTTTATAATTAAGCAATGTATTCGGAAATATATAAAGTAAAATAAACAAATAGTTTAATATAGATAAATTAATATCATGTTGGCGAATGTTATCGTATTTGTTTAGCGGCCTGGTAATTGTTGGCTGATAAACGTACAGCGGGCAGCGATATATTTTAGTATTGTAAAATGACTTCTGTGTCGACACGTTTTATTGTGTTTAGTTTATTAATCAGTTTCCTAGTTTGTACCGCCAGCACTTCATTCACTGGGCAGTTTATATTAGACATATTCGGGAATCCAATTAAAGACCTCAAGAATACATTTATCAAACCAGAGGAAAAGGAAGCTCCTATAACAAGTAGTGTCCGAGAAGATTTATCAGATGTTTCAGGGGGAAACAATGCTAAACCTAAAATGATAGACGTCCCGCGTAACATTGAGAGGTGTGGCGCAGGCGAAGCCATGGACGTGAACGGAGTGTGCAGACAACCATGGTGAGCAACCGCACGAACTATATATACGTATAGTTGCGACGTAGTATGCTCAATGCATTACAATAAAATGGACGCGAAAACTGTGTTGTTTCTAATGGTGATGGTTCAGAGCATATATTGTTGGGATGAGCCAAGAGTAGTTTTTAATTTTCACGAAAAGCTTCGAATGGCAACTTCAACTCCAGTTGAGGAAGTGACACAACAGAGTCAAATAATACGAGTGCCACGATTGGAATGCCCCTTGGGGCAGAGACAAGACGCGTTAGGAAACTGCAGGCAGAGAATGTAAAGGTACTGGTTTTTGTTATTTTCACAAAGTTATCTACAATATTAGTCCTTAAATTACCAAAATTCTAGTAACTGTTGTTAGTTTATCAATTATAAACTAATATAAGAACCAATTTGGTCATAATTTGTAGCGCGACCTGTGACATTTCTTATCTATACCTACTTATTATTTGTAATTATTTAATTTGAATATATATAAAAATATAAAAATAATTAAGTTCATAAAAACAAAGTTGAAGTAAAGTTTGTTAATTATTGAGACTAGTTATTTAGAGAATAACGAAGCACTTAAAAAAACTACAAAATATTTTTTAACTTTAATATTTTTATTTCAGATGGTGCTTTCGTTAGATTACAACGAAAACTTAAAATGAATAAACATTACCTACTGGAAAATACATAGTATTTAAGGAGGATATTTTAACGTATTAACTCATAAGTATTTAATCAGTTCTCGGAATATGTTTGTAAGATAATTTTTAAAAGGTCAATTGAGTTATCTTATAAACCGGTGTCATTCTTGAGACTTCAGTCAAGAGAAAATTATCTGAACAGACGTGACACATTATAATTTCACAAAATGAAATTAACTATTTCTATTTTATTTTGTGTTATTTTAACACTGCAATATAACGGTGCCGATGGAAAACTGAAGGAGTTTTTTGGGAAAATCCATAACTCAGTACATGGAACAGCGGAAAAGGCAAAAGAAGATTTGCATAACTTTTTCCATCCAAATGCAAACAATCAACAGATAAACAAAGATGAGTCCTCAAATATTCACTTTGCTGAGTCGGAAGAAGACACTGACACTGCTGCAGCTGCTAAGAAGCCAGCTGAAATTACTCCTGCACAAATAACCAGTACTACTACCCAATCGCCAGCACTACCCGATCAACCTTCGTTCAATGCCACGACACTTGCACCGACTACGACAACTAAAGATGGTCGCGAGAACTTTTCTGGCGGATGCCTTGCTGGTTACATGCGCACCCCTGACGGAAGATGCAAACCCACCTTTTAGCAAGTAATTACTTAATACCGACGACATGTCTTGGTAACGTATCTTTGTGCAACTGTATTTTTATTTCTCGTTTACTTTTTTCTTACCGCTAGTAATATACGACTACATCTCATTTGTTTTTATGTAACAATATAAGTAATTATTATTATTTTATGGCATTTATATGTGCACGTGTTTATATATCCACTATTGAGAATATTTGTTTTTTTTTTGTTGTGAGTAGTACAATATGTGAAATAAAATACTTAGACAGTTCTTATACATTTATTAATAAAATTGTCGCTTAAATAGTAAAACAATTAAATTGAAATTAAAGTTATTGTATAATTCAAGTATTTGATGTGTTTTTGTTTCTTTTAAAACCTAAACCTTTATTAAAGTTTCTGTCTCGATCTTAGGAAAAGTAAAATTGTGTATTAGCCAGTTTCAAATAATTATGCTGAATTCCTTTGTTCGATTTACTGCATCTCACAACACAATAGAGATTTTATATTTATCATGAGTCTTTGTGTGTTATCGATTGTAATAGTGATAAGGAATTGTTTATACTTTGTAGATAAGGCACGCTCTCAGTAGAAAACCCCTATTTTAATAACGTCATCTTATTAAAGCTATTAACAACAAAGAAATATTATGTTTTCAACTAAAAGAAAAAAATTGACAAGAATTTTAGTCTCAGTCTTCAAATTGAGAAAGGTTTTTAAGACGACCTAAAACTTAAGAACAATAAAACTTACCTAACGTTTTATTTAATTTTACCAGTCTAAATTGAATATAAATCTTTAATGAACAATTCATAACTAAAAAATTGTGTTAGTCAATAAACATACATTAATTTTCTTATTTTCTAATCTTGGTAAAGCTTTGATTTCCTGATCGAAACACACAACGCTGCGAATTGTGAATCTTCTTTACCACTGAGGTATACTACGATGAAACAAAATACCATTCTTGACGGTTTGACTGCAGTGTTTTGAGTTCCGATGAAGTGACCAAAACGTGAAGGAGACTGTTAGTTTGCCACTGAGCTTACGTAGAAAATGTTAACAGTTTTTTTTAAATTTAAATTACTCTTCTGGAGTAACAGCAACAGCTTGAAATATTGGGTAAGCTGGTGCTTTTATTGGTGGTTGCTTACTTGTATTATCATTCAAACGGTCACCAAAATATTCTTGTAGTACGGAAACCAGTTGCTGCTTGTTGCCATCTTCGGTTACAGGATTCTTGTTTGGTCTGTCATTGAAATTGTTCCCCTGTTCATTGCTAAAATTACCTTCATTATTGGGTTGTTCGTTTTGTTGTGGACCATTGTTGTTTGGTGGTCCCCTATTGTCAGGTGGACCTCTGTTGGCTGGTGGACCTCTGTTGTTTGGCGGTCCTCTGTTGTTTGGCGGTCCCCTGTTATCTGGAGGTCCTCTGTTTGCAGGTGGTCCTCTATTAGAATTACCATTACCTTTATTGTTTTGCTGTCCCCAGCGTTGGGGCGATCGTTTTTCTATAAATAACAAAAATACTTCATATCATTACAAAATTAAATTTCGATATATTTTATAGATGGCCCATGGACTCATGAACTTCTAAATATACCAAAAGTACTAGTATAATATATTCAAATGACCCTTTTTGCAGTCGGATAAAAACCCGGGACTGACCCGATGAGAGGTTTTGATAAAACATTTCATAAGCAACTTTAGCTCGTCATGTTTTAACACCTATGACGTACTGTTGTATTATTTTGAGTTTAATAACCTAGCTATGTGTAAATGTAAGTATTTATTAAGGCATTGGAAATAAAAAAATAGAAAAAATCATCAAATATTTTTAATACAAATATATATAATCACAACATAATTAATAAACTTCATTTGTTTCGCCATTTAGCATAAGAGTTATAACTTGGGATACAAACATTAATAAAATACTGCCAAAATCTAGTTGTCTCTTAAAATCAATCTACTGGCGTAACAGCAGCAGCCTGAAATATAAACGAAGACAAAGGACGAGCAGTTGATAGTACAGTCACATCCCTTTCTATAGTTTCTACTGGCTTTTGTTCATCATCATTAAACCTTACGTCTAGCTGGTACTGATCGTCATCTGTCTGAGCTTCAGTTGTAGAAGATGTCAGAGTAACATCGGTCGAATGATCATCATCCTGGGAATATTCATTATTTCCATTACCTTGATCCTGATCAGGGGGTGGTCTGCGATCTTTAGGAGGAGGTGGTGGTCGTCGATCAGGTGTATTATCATAACGGTCTGGAGGTGGAGGTGGCCTATCGTCAAAACGACGTGGTGGTCCGCCGTGATGTGGAGGTGGTTTATCATCAAAACGGTGTGGTGGTCCACCGTGATGTGGTGGTCCACCGTGATGTGGTGGTCCACCGTGATGTGGTGGTCCACCGTGATGTGGTGGTGGTCTGTGGTCATTCCGATCAGGTGGTCCGTGACGGGGCGGACGTCCACCATAGTGTGGAGATGGTCCCCAATGGTACTCAGATGGTCCGTCATATCGTGGTGGTTGACCTCCATTACGCGGTGGTGGTCCTCTCTCATGTGGTGGTCCGGCACTGTGCGGCGGTGGTGGTCTATCATAAGAAGATTGCCTTGTCTGTCTGTCATCATAAATTCTTGTAGATCTATCATCGTAAGGTGACCGTGAATGCGGAGGTGGAGGTGGTCTGTTATAATAGTTATATCTGTCATAATCGTCTGGGGGAGGTGGGGGCGGGAAATGATGATGATGAGTTGGTGTAGAATGATAATGATCTAGTGGTGCTGGTGGTGGATCGTGGTGAGGAGGCGGATGCGGTGGCGCTGGGTTCCTGTCATCTGGAGGTAGTGGTGGCGGCTTTCTGACATCTGGAGGTGGTGGTGGCGATGGGTTCTTTATCCCTGAGTATCCGAAATACTGTTCACTATCATAGCCATAAAATTGATTTTCAGAATCCTGAGCCTTTTTATCAACAGGAAAACCATTTATAGACAATTCGCCAGTAGTCTTCATTTTGTACACGATATAATTCGAATTCTGAGTTACTACTTCCAGATTATTTCCAGCCAATTGTTGAATATTTTCCTCAGGATTGGTGACGTCATTAACAGGTGCTAGAGAAAATGACTCTTTGCTTTGCAAGTCTTTTAGTTTTATTGGATCTATTGATGCAGCATCAACGTATACGATCTCGACTGTTCCAAAACTATGACGTTTCGTTCTTGAAGCACCATTTAATTGGTCAGTCACATATTCTTGACGCACCGACCGCTTTTCTGATAAAGAAAGATAAATGAGTCAAAGAGTATCACTTGCAACAATTAGAATGCTTTTATTATCGCTTGTTATTATTAAGGCAATTAAGTAACTAGAGTTGTAGATACCAAAAACCGGTAGGTCATTTTGGAGAAAACTAATAACGTTGATGATTTTTATATTCTTCATAAAAGCCACATATAAAGATGATAAGGTACGATAAATTCATCTATTAATTAATTATGATCAAGTCATATTGCCAAAAACATGCACCTGCACCAAAAAGCATTCTTAAAAAGGGGAAATAACTCACTTATTAAAAATTATAATGATGCTTAGAACTGTTTATATTGATAAGTAGTTGCCAGTGGCTTCGCCCGCGTGAAATTAGTACTTCATGACATGAAAATTATTTATAGCCTAAAGAACTCAGGGACAGTTCAGCTATATTAAAAGAATTTTTAGAATCGGTTCAGTAATTGCAGACAATACTACATTATGCTGAGCGTTCGGCCGTTTTGCGCGAATGTGACGCATATCTTCCCTATTAATTGATAACGTTTGTTTGCTAGCTTTAAGATTGCGTCATTTCGCGCGAATAAACAGTTTTTCTTTCTTTCTTTACATTCGGCACACCATAATTATGGCAGTAAGTCCCCTCTTTGAGGCGTGGCTGGAAAGACCTCACGGCGTCCTCACCTCCCGCATGACGCAGATCCTCACCGGACATGATAAGTTCGGGAGGAGCACCGAATTCATGCGGAAGAAACGCCCGGGTGTCACCATTGTGTGGATCGCCCGGAAGATACGGTGGAGCATACGGTAGAGGTGTGCCCCGCCTGGGCAGAGCACCGCCGTGTCCTTGTGGGGAAAATCGATGGCAGCGATCTCTTCCGAGGCGGGCAGTCGCCTCCTTCTGCGAAGCAGTAATGCTAACAAAGGAGGAGGCCGCACGTGCACGCGCGAGGCAATGGCCTTCGCGCCCCAGCGGCCGAGATTCCGATCTCGATTTCCGGCCACCGTAGGCGCGGGCTTGCGGACGGCGAGCTATGGGTAGCTTACCGTCCGATCGTCTGGTAACCGTCCGGACCGAACCCAACTTGTCGACGGCGCATAGTGTTCCACGCGCGCCTCAAGATGTCAGCAACCGTAGGTGACCAGCAGGGTCGAAGCCTACTGAGGCCATGGGTGATGCGAAAGAGATCCCCGGGGCCCTGGAAAAATGGCAAAGAAGGAACAGGAGTAGGTTTTTAGTCAGTAAAAGTCTGACACTATCTCCCGCTCCGCCTAATAGCAGGGGTGCGCTCCGCCTAATGTCATTAGATGATTTTCCCCAACCGAAAAAAAAAACAATGACATGACTACATACAAACTTATAAATTATACTTTTTATATTAGTATAGGTTGAAAAAAACGCTGTGTCTGTGATAGAGCTTTCAATGCCGGTATTCCGGGATCCCGTAATACCGTAATTACGGATATATATTGGTCTTTTTTTAATTACGGTATTAACGAGCCAATACCGTGATTACGGTATTACAAACAAAAATATATATTATTGCGGTTTGTTGTAATAAGTAGCAGGAAATTGTGTTATATAATATAATTTACGATGTAATGTTACTCTCACACTTATTTTCGCTAGCGAAAGTGCTCACTTCTTATGTCTAACTCGCACTGGGTACGCCACAATGAGAAGAGCTCCGGCATCCTCACTGTCCGCATTACGCAGGCTGTTTTTGATTCAAGCGAAATAAACGCCCAGATGATCTATTATGCCGACCGCCAGGAGGACTCGGTGGAGCATACGGTGTAGGTGTGCCCTAATTAGGCCGCCGTGTCCTCGTGGTAGCGATCTGTGGCGACGACTTCTTGCGCTGGGCTCTGGTCCAGAGCGAAAGAGAATGGCATGTGATCATCTCTTTCTACGAAAGAGTAATGCTAGGATATGACCGCCAGCATGAGAGAACGAACCTCTTCAAGCCCCAGCCAGGAGTCACAGGGTGATCCCCGGCTACCGTAAGCATGGGCTTGCGGACGACGAGTAATGGGTGAGTAATGGGCTCGCCGTCCACACGTCCGGTAATGCTAAATCCGAATCTTCAATGGTGCGTAATATTCCACATGCACCTCAAAGAGATGTTAGCAAAACTGTAGGACGGCCCAGCAAGGCTACGGATAATTTTTGAAAAGGGAACTGGTATTCCTTGAAAGCAAATGAAGAAACATAAGTGGGTTTTAGTCAGTAAAAATTTGATACGCCCTCTCGCCTCACCCTAAAGTGGGGGAAGTTATTAGATGGTTTCCCACCTCCCAAAAAAGAAACTCTCGTGCCCTGCTTAAACCGACTCCCGAAATCGAGCAGTATTCAATGCTAAATTGTTATACTAAAACGACAAAAAAATTCAAAATTGCAAAATAACGTTAAGTTCGGAAATCAAATTTTCTTTTTTTTTGTTTCTTACACCGATTTCCGAACTTGAAAGTTATTTTGCAATTTTTTGTTTTCTTTTTAGAAAGCCGGTTATATTTTTTGTAAAACGTTTTTTATTTTTCACTTTTTAGTAAATTTAAATGGTTTTCTAATCAAATCAAAAGCGTTTATTTCAAATAGACCATTTACAAATTCCGTAAGTTTTGCTATCATTTATTGAATTATTCCATGGTTTATCTTCAAAGTTCTTCATTAGATCTGCACCAAATTTAAATGGGACCACCTAGAGCAAAAAACTCTAACAAACAAAAACAAAATCATTAAAATCGGTAAAAAAAACTACTAAGATATCGCTGAACAAGATAAAAAAAATATTCAGACGACTTGAGAACCTTCTCCTTTTTTGGACGCCGGTTAGGTTTCAGAAAGTAACCATACTAAAAACTGATTCGAAAATAAAAACAAGTACTTTAATGGTTTTATTAATGTCGTAATTGAACTTATGTTTAATATCGTGATCACTTGATCACGGTATTGATCACACTAATACCAGTACTAAGAAAATCCGATATTTGAAAGCACTAGTCTGTGATCTCCGAGTAAATTGTTAGTATCAAATTGTTCTCATCATGAATTTACTTCGTGAAGAGCGCAAATGTTTTATTTGTCTTCATTCGTATTGGTTAGTAACATTATCGAAGTAGTAGTAGGTATATCTAACTGTAGATACTTCTTTCCACAAATATTAAGGTCATCAAGTTATTATAAATGATATATTAATAAAATTTTGCTAGCAAAGGAAAAGGCAGCACGTGCACACGCGAGGCAATGGTCCTCGTGCCCCAGTTGCCGGGATTCCGATCCCGATTTCCGGCCACCGTAGTCGATGGCTTGCAGACGACGAACAATGTCGAGTAATGGGTAGCTCGCCATCCGACCGTCCAGACCGAGCCCAAGTCGTCGACGGCGCATAGTGTTCCACGCGCGCTTCTAGGAGATGTCAGCAACCGTAGGGGCCCAGCACGGTCGAAACCTACTGGGGCCAAGGGTCTCATTCTGAAAGGAAGACTCGGCCCTGGTATGAAAGGCAACGAAGGAACAGGAGAGAGTTTTTAGTCAGTAAAAGTCTGACACTATCTCGCGCTCCGCCCAAGAGCGGGGGATGTCATTGGATGATTTTGCAACCGATAAAGCAAAATGTACTGACTGATAATTTTTGTAACTAAAGTCGATATAAGCGCATGATAATAAAACCATAGACAGGATGACATTTTCTTTAAAATACAGCAAGTACATAAAGGACAGATACTCAATAGGGTATATTAGTACTTGTCACAATAGACGCTGGTACTGATTAGCTAGCACGTTTTATTATATGACTAGGTTAATTATTTACCTACACTATTAATAAGTTTTATATATTATTACTATTTGTGTAAAGGAATATTAATCATAAAGTTCTGTTAATAGGTTTTAGAACACAATGTTATTACAACCTTGACTGGACAACATTCAAGTTATTGAAAAACCTCGTGTTTAAGTAAAAAAAAAAATACTAACCTCTTAAGTTCTCATATCCGGGTGCACAAAAAACTATAGTTATCGCACATAAAACAATGACCAAACACTTCAACATTTTTATTATCTTTAAGTACTTTAATGTTATTTAAAAAGAGTTTATTCTTTACACTACTTCTTGGACGTCCATCTTCAATCTACTTTATAGAAAATGAGCATGTTAGTAAATCTTAAAACCGGTTTTTGAAGCAGCTGTTATGATCAATACAGGATCTACTAGTGGTCATGTAGGTACGTCATTAGCGAACTCGCAAAAACAGGTAAGATAACCACAGCTCATGAATTCAATAAAGAGCCAAGAATAAAGCCTCTGCTTCTAGGGTTGTCAAAGTAACGTTTTATTTTTAACCGACTTCAAAGAAAAAGAGGTTATAAGTTCGGCTGTTTGTATTTTTTTATGTATTTTCACCGATTTTTCAGTCAATTGTAGACTGATTTTGAAAAAAGTGCAAAATAACTTTAATGTTGGAAGTTCGTATTTCTATAATAGTCTTGTCTCTTCGTTATTTAACACCGGCTTCCAATATTAAAGTTATTTCGCACATTTTAGTATTTTTTACATCAAAGACGGTTGTATTTTTTTTTTTGCAAGATGTTTTTTAAATTTACGTGAAGTTACGACAAAGTTTTGTTTTAACTTTAAGGTTAGAATAAAATGCTGTTGCTTTTTAATTTTTATACACAGAATTCAATAAAGCTGCCTTTTGATCAGCCTCTAAAATAAAAAATAGATTTATTTATTAGTAGATACTTTACAGGGGCATTGTTTTCATAGAACAATCGCGTTCAACCCTGTTTCTATTACTGATCGTAAGACGGCATCAATTTGCGGTTTTAAAAATAAACAACAAATTGATGCTGTCGACCATCATTTTATGTAAATGTCTAAGAAATATTCCACAACACACAAATAATAATTATTTGTTATACAAGAATGCAAAGTTGCTTTTTAACTGTATGCTCAATTTTGATGACCGAGCAAGCGAAGGATTCACGAAAATTCAATCACGAGCGCAGCGAGTGATTCAAATATTAGAATCCTGATCGTTAGCGAGAGAATCAAAAGAACACGAGGTGAAAAACTTTGCACTCGAGTGCAACACGTAACTTTTCATCCCACCTTAGCGAGGAAATGACTTCATCGCGAAACCGGGGCGCTCTGCAGACTCTCCGTCCGAATACTAGCCCATCGAGCTTAATAGGTTAAATGATGTTTTTAATTCACAAACTAGTGCACACGATGTTCTAAATTCAACGTACTTTATCCTCTAGCGGATAAAAACGGCTTTTGCACTCAGATATCGAAAAGCAAAAATACTCTTTCTGAGATGGGGGGATGAAAAATAAATTATTACAATGGACGTGCGGTTTATTGTAGCATAGCATAAAGCATAATAAGCCTTTTAATGTTCCAACTGCTGGAACTCAGGCCTCCTCTCTAGGAGAGGGAATGGGCCGTAGTCCACCACGCGGGCCCAGTGCGGGTTGGTATGGGCACGCCATTATTATGGCAGTAAGTCGCCTCTTCGAAGAGTGCCTGGAAAGATAACACGACGTCCTTACCTTCCGCATCACACAGTTTCTCACCGGACATGGTAAGTTCGGGAGGTTTCTGCACCGGATTCATGCGGTAGAAGCGCCCGGGTGCCACCATTGTGTGGACCGCGCAGAGGACACGGTGTGAAGCATACGGCAGAGGTGTGCCCCGCCTGGGCAGAGCACCGCCGTGTCCTTGTGGGGGTGATCGGCGGCAGCAATCTCTTGCGCCGGGCTTTGATACAGGCCATGGTCTGGAGCGAGGAGGACTGGCAGGCGGTCACCTCCTTCTGCGAAGCAGTAATTCTAGCAAAGGAGGAGGCCGCACGTGAACGCGCGAGACAATGGCCCTCGCGCCCTAGCCACCGGGATTCTGATCCCGATTTCTGGCTACCTACCGTAGGCGCGGGCTTGCGGACAGCGTGCAATGGGTAGCTCGCTGTCCGATCGTCCGGTAACCGTCCGGACCGAGCCTAAGTCGTCGACGGCGCGTAGTGTTCCACGCGCGGCTCAAGGAAATGTCAGCCACCGTAGAGGCCCAGCAGGATCGAAGCCTACTGGGACCATGATACGAAAGGATCCCCGGGGCCCTGGAACAATGGAAAAGAAGGATCAGGAGTGAGTTTTTTGTCAGTAAAAGTCTGACACTATATCCCACTCCGCCCAAGAGCGAGGAATGTCATTAGACGATTATCCAATACGAAAAAAAAAAAGTGCAGGTTGGTAAATGTCACATGTCTTAGAATTATTGGGTCCAGGACATGCCGGTTTCTTCACGATGTTTTCCTTTACCGTCTTATGAGCAGTGGTGATGAAATAAATTGCACAAAGTAATGCACCTGGCTGAGTTTGAACCCGCGATCTACACCACTCGGCCACCACTGCTCTATTGTAGCAGGTCGACCAAAAGCCGCTTCAGAACTGCGTGCTTCAAAACTCCTGACTAATATAAAACAAACAAGAGCACATTATTCCAGTGAGTTATAACTACCTAATTGATGATTACGCTGGTTGAATAAAGGGCTCTCATAGTTCATCATGCTGAAATCCTCGTTAGCCGCTCCCGCAATACAAATCCGCTTCAGCGATTTCATTCGTTTCGTTTCGAAACAAGATAGACCTACTTTTTGCTGGAAAACTGACCATTTGAATTAAATTTGAAGCCTTGGGTTCAAATAAGGCTACTTTGTTGTTGCCAACAAAGCGGGAGTGTTCATTAATGCTTTAATGAACTCTTTTCTTTGCTCAACTGGTAGCTGTAGCAAAAGAATTATTTTTATTGAGGTTCTTTGCTTATTAACTACTGTTTAACCTTGCTTTTCTTTACCCAATCATTTTCTGAGTCATTGGATTGGATTTTTTAAAAGAACCGCTTGTGCGCTCTTTAGCTAGTAATATCTGATAGTTTAAAGATAATATTAGTATGGATTTTCTGAACTGGTTTTCGTAAGAGTTTAGTTGTGTAGATGGTTCGATCTACGTTATTCAGCTAGAAAACTATTATTTAAAAAAATAACATTGCTCCACCTAGGAATAACTTTTGTATCATGTATACACAATTTTAGAACGGACTACAGAGTACCTCCTCTGCTTTTACCAAAATATTGAGTAGCATCTATCCTACAATACATACTGCGTATTTATAACAAAGGCCCGTTTATATAGCAGCTACAATATCGGACCAGTATAAAAGGATGTGTCATGTCCTTTGACGGCAAAACTGACGCTGGAAAGTGAAAAATGCCACGCACCAGCCTCACGTGGGAGGCATTTCGTGATTAAAATACCTATCTCCAGCTATGATATTTTAATTAAACACCACTTGTTAACATTTACACGAAATAATGCAAGTTAACCAAAATAATTTTATAATGTCAATAATTAAAACGTGAATGATAATGATGACGACATAAAATATACGTGACTAATGTTTATTATATTACGAGTTATTATTGTAACCACAAGCATTTATTTGGTAGGTCATAATATCATTTTATGAATATTACCAATACCTGACATTTTAAAAACTGTGTTTTTTATAAGAAATCATCCAATGTCTTCTCGCACTTTAGGGCAGTGCAGGAGGGTGTGTTAGACTTTACTGACTATACTCCACTCCTATGTTCCTTCTTTGCTTTGCGTTCCAGGACCCTTTCGGAAGCTAACCTATGGCCCCAGTAGGCTTTAGCCTAGCTGGGCCCCTACGGTTTTCCTGACATCTCTTTGAGGCGCGTTTGGAACACTACCATTTTTATTTATTATTCTATCGGTCTTATGGCTTCTTCAACAACTGTCGATGGCTATCGTTCAAGTCCAATTGCAAAAACAATTTTGGTTTCTTTTATCGCTAGATACTGAAAACAAGTCATTTTTAAAGTCTACTTTTCTTTTATAGTTACCTAGGTAGGTACGAACAGCGTCGTCAATTGGTTACCCTTTTTTGTAAGGCATTTTAATGTGAGTAGGGTACCCAATTGATGCTACCGTCTGTACAAGAAAAAGCTATCCACCTAGGGTTTGTAGCGGTCTTGTTCGGTTTTCATTTTCTGTCAAGCAATCACCAGAATTTAGCTTAAGTAGGTACTGTGGGGATGGGGGCGCAATGAAAGGCTTCTTGATATTATTTAACTATATTACTGTATTGTCTTAAGCACTTTCATTATATGTTTTTTCTATAAAAATACGTCTTCCTATCTTTTGATTTAACATCAATCAAAACTAAACTTTTCCTAACATAAACCTTAAAACTATAACATGCCAGTTGTGCAAGTTAATAATAACTGTGACCTCCATAGTCGTCACAGTACCTACAATACCTCTTCAAAAATGGTGTTATCTAAATCTTGTAAATAAACACGCTCGGCAGCACACACATATACATAGGTCTTTATAAAAATGCATCTTAATAATAAAACAATCATTTATTTAACATTTCTACATAAAAGTAAAAAAAGAAACAAGTATTTTGTTAAATAAAATCACAGATTTATAAATATGTTTGTGTTTCACGATGAGTCCTACTCTCTAAGTCCAGAGATGTCGTTGAAGAAACGTTGATGTAACATTGCTGAAGCCATTGTGAGTTTAGTCTTTAGTGCCGCCGCATCCACCGCTCTTGAAGTGCTTTGATTTTTTAGGCTGGAAAAAACAAAACATTACTTTTAAGGAGTTTACCCTCTACCATGACCGCGGCAGACACGTATCAAGCATGGAAAAAAAAAACGATACGTATTGCTACGCCCACTAGAACGTATCATGCCAGTTTATGAACGGTCCAGTCATCATTCACTGTTACAACGTATATAATTATGTTCACCGTTGCACCAGCTGCGAAATCAGTATTTTTCCGGTACTGATACGCTCTGTGCATTGCACGCAACGGTGTTGGTCAGTGACAGAACGGTCTAGTAGGCATAATCTCGTAAGTTTCGATACAAAGAATATTTTTATGGCTGACACGTTTATAGCACGGTCATGCTATGATACGTACACGTATGTAATGGGTTGAAAAAGGCCTTAAAACCTGCACATATTTTTTTGATTAGCAGTCATAGGTCAAACTTAGGTATATATTCTTTTTAGGACTAATCTATTTCATCACATTGCTGCGTGAAGTCTTCATCTACCTTAAATGAGCCAGCTCTTCCTCCTATCAAACACTTTGAGAAAATTCAAGTTTTAGGTAGGTATATTCATAATTTTAAATCTTTCAGTGTTTACTGAGACTAAAATAGTAAAGTTAAGCCAGTGTTTCAAATTCTACCAAGAATATTATTGCTTTACTGCTTACACAGTACTTTTAGAATTCTTTCTTCGTGGGGGAACCGAAAAAGGACACTCAAATAACTAACCTCATAGTCGCATTTGTTAGATTCATCCTCTTCGGAAGATGATGATGACGAAGACGACGACGAAGACGATGATGATGAAGAAGAGGACGACGAAGAATCTATACTGTTACCCTTTGCCTAAAATGTAAAAAAAAAAATATTATTCGTTTTATATTTATAAGAAAACATACTATCTCATAAATTAGAAACTTATAGATGTAGATATTGATCTGAAAGTGTTACGTAGCTTGGTAAGTCTAATTAAAATATTGTAAACTCGTTTTTTTTTTAAATATATACTTATACAATATCTATGAAATAGGGAGGTGAAGGCACAGGCACGGATTGCTTAGGGCATCAAGTTGTCTCAATCCGGTACTGGCCACGAGGCTGACTCCTCAGTAATATCTGTTAAAGTGTTAATAAAACAAAGCTCGGTAAAACTTCGGGGAACAGCTTCATCATTAATGCTCATTACAGTCGCAATTGAGGCTCGCTCCAAGAAATCCGTAGCAGTAACATTCTGCGAACAAATTGAAGTATTTTACAGTTTCACTGATTCCCTGTATTCTCTGCTACGTAGGATTTACATTAATACATGTAAAGCCTGGGTTTATGGCGTGCTAGCTGTTTTAATTCACACCATTTTTTATGTTTCTCTTTTTTACTACTAAACGTTTGTACTGCGAAACTGTGAATTATAATTTCCCTAATGGCAGACAGAGAACACAAAATTAGTTCGTGCTTTCAAAATTATAAATATTGTATTTTTAAGAGGTACCTTTTTAATGATATAAACTAGTGCTCGACTGCGATATGACCTGATGGTAAGCAGTGATGCAATCATTTATTAAGAGCTTTCTAGCACTCTAGCCTTGAAGACACCTAAATTATAATCGGACTTTCGTCCGTTTATAATATTTAGTCCGCAGCGTTTTTCTTTTCTTTTTCTGGTTCAATCATCAAATATAAAACTTACCTCGCTGTGTCTTGAGCGAGAGAGAGTGCCAGGCTTTTACTGACTAAAACCCATCTTTGTTTCTCCCAATGCCTTTTCATTTCTAGGGCCGCGTTTACTCTAACCTATACCTCTGGGTTAACAAGAGCATGTAATCATTGCAAGTGGCGTTCTGTCATTTTCGCTTACCTTCGTAGGAACATTGTGTAAGTTTCTCTACCTGCTATTAAGTTTTATCTGACTAGCATAAGCTTAATCATAATCGACCTTATAATGTTCCCACTCCTGGGACTCAGGCCTCCTCTCTAGGAGAGAAAATGGGCCGTAATCCACCACGTGGGCCAAGTGCGGGTTGATAGATGCCTTCAAGTTTTTGTTCTGGGACAGGTTCCCTCCAGATATTGTACTTCGCCGTTTTGAGAGCAGTGAAGATTAAATAAACTACACAAAGTAAAGCGCCTGACTGGGAAAAGAACCTACGATCTATAACTCGTAAGCCAGGGTCTCTACCACTGGGCCACCACTGTTGATCAAGTAGACAAGGTTTCTCTGCTATCGGACTAAAACTTAAATTATTAATATCTCATATTTATGCCCTAGAATCATGTTCTTTTTAGGGTTCCGTACCTTAAAAGAAAAAAGCGGAACCCTTACATTATCACTTTGTTGTCCGTCCGTCTGTCTGTCCGTCTGTAAAGACCCTTTATCTCGGGAACGCGTAGATGTATCGAGTTGAAATTAAAACCATGTACTCAAGTCGGTACGGTCCCTTAAAGCTGCGAAAAAATAGACTTCTAACTATAACGAAAAAAAAGATACGGTCGTTTATGTTGCCAAAAACGTATATTTCGACACTTTCAAGGCAATCAAAAATTCATAAGGTACTTCCCGTTGTCCTAGGTAGAATCCTAAAATTTTCCATGAAGTTCTCATGTGTAAATTTGTAGTTACGTCGACGATTTGGAAAAATCTTCGTAACTCAATTCGGGATTTGAACTATTTTCATAGGTAAATTTGTACCCTCAGTGCGCGAGCCCGACTCGCAAATACCCGGTTTTAAAAATTATGTATTTCCTAAATCGTTGGTGAACTAGTATATAGCTATTTATTAGTCATCCGAACATTCATGGAAGCTTTTCCCTGTTTGCAATATGGAGAACCCCAGGTCCATTTTCTGTTTTACATATGATGGGTTTAACCATCATCTTTGTTTTTTCTTCTTTTGACTTCGCAAAAGCACAAGCTGTGCATTTAGGCAATGTCACTTTCAGTTAATTTGTTGTGAAAATAAATGTTAATTTCCTTTTTGAACTCAACAGAATAATATATCCACAATTTTTAAAAGAGTACAGTTTCTTACACATTCTTCTCCGTATCATCCTCATCTACGCTTTGGAATGTGCAAATAGCTTCATCTTATTATATTTTTCTAACTGACCTTGACAATATGAAAGTGTGTGATTAAATTGAAATAAATGCTTTGAGTTAGGTTTTGAGTTCAATGAGTGACTAAAAACACTAACATTTATTTATAAGTCGTGTATATATAAGTCTAGAAAGGCGATGTTGGCTTTATTTCATTGAATTTGAATTCTTTCTTCAGTCAGTCAAATGCGTCGCGCATACTTACGTTGTCACCGCAGCAGTTACCGCAGCAGCCACAATCATTGTCTTCTTCTGAGGACGAAGATGATGACGAAGAGGAAGAAGAAGATGAGGATGATGATGATGAACTGGAGTCATCACATTTGTTTCTGGATTTCTGTAATTTATAGAAGTTACATCTTGAGCCAAGCCATCGAAATAGGTAGGTAGTTAAGCGTTTCTCAAAATCAAAGTTTTGAAACCGTGTCTATGTAGGTATGGACACATACCTACGTAGACACGGTTCCAAAACATTAACATGTTCATGAAGGGACATGGACATGTTAATTTTGTACATTATGGAGTGAGAGCCCGTGGCTGCCAGACTTTCGTATCTTTTTAAAAGCAGATTGTTAGTGCATGTCCCCAACACAGGTAGAAACGACGCCCTACTTACGAAGTGTCAGTTATAGTGGCTTTGGCGGTAATAGGTAGATATACAAAAAAAATAAGAATATTTAAAAAAAAACACAATCATGTATGGCCTAAAAAAAACAATAAAGTTCTCAAAATTCAGACGCAAAAGCACCCAGATTAATAAGTAGGTAACCGATATCACGCATTTAAAATTTTCGATTCATTACGATATTTATACCAAAAATAGTATTGAAAACATGATAGCATACCAGATGGTTTGTGGGTTACAATAACAATCGCCACAAGTAGTGATTGCAGGCATCAATATCACAACCTTCACCCGTGATCTGGACTAAATAATGCTAAATATTATTTATTACGTCATTACTGGCTAGACTAGTAAAATAACATAATTAACACTTTTTTTGGGTTATCACAAAGTATCAAGGGTAAAAAGAACAATTTGGAACAATAATGACATGAATACTGACGATAATAAGCCTGGAAATCTGTGAGATTGGTGTTTGATTTTTGTACAATTCTCTTGTAAGGCTATTGGCGAATAGTCGTTTTAGTTTAAAAAAAAAAAAAATACCATAGAAACAATATTTTCACTAATTCACTTAAACATAAACTAAGCTAACTTTAACACCACGAATTTGTTTTGAGGGCTATGACGCCGAACTTATTTTACGAAAACTCTATCCTGTTTGGCCTCAAAATCGTTCTACTGTCTTTTTTTTGAGGTGGGAAATTATCACATAACTTCTCTCTCTCACTCTCTCTCTCTGTGAGGGCGAGAGGGACCGTCAAAGTTTTGCTGATTAAAACCCACCTATGTTCGTCCAGCTGCCTTTTGCGTTCCAGGACCGCAGTAACTGTTGTAAAATATTTGCTAGCTAAGAAAAAACTTACATTATGTAGTATTACTACTACCACTAATTGAATACTGTTTATAACGTAAACAGCACAAACATAAGTCATTGATGGAAAATATTAAAATAATGTTAAAATACACATACAATACTTACTTCATCACACCGTGAACGACTGAAACAAAAATATGTTTTATGTTAATAGTACACTACATTAAGACAATCATCTTTACACAAAAAGTAGATTTTACTGCCGAATTCCTTTTATAGCCAAATTAATTTCAATGAAATTAAATATTATTGATAGTCTCGCTCTTGAACACTATGTCACCTAAGTCACCTAATAATAAGCCATGTTGTGTTCGACGATGGAGCACGCTTACCAAGAAGTAACCTATTCACTCTTGACTTAAATGCCCCCAGGTTTTAGCTATCAGGTAATACAGACTCCGGCAGGAAATTTCACTCCATAGCTGTATGCACAATTATTGTATCTTGTTCCCAAAACGGCTTTGTGCGTAAGGGTGGGTATTTGATTACCACCCGATGGGTATTAAAAGATAATGTTAGTATTAAAATGATTGATGATGATCGTAGACTTTTCTCAGAGGACTTTAGTGACCTTTAAAAAAACTATGGTTTGAAATAATCTACAAAACTATGGCTACCAGTGCATATACAAGCTTTGTATCTTAAAGACACATGTTTCTCTCAAACAGTTAAAAGCTAAGATAATCACCATTTATTAGGTACAATCCCAATTCCAATTTTAAACTGGAATAACACGTAAAAACCATATTACACTTTGTTCGAAGTGGGAATTAACCTAGCCTTAGGAATCATGAGCATTACGAAATTCTTCTGCGGTTTCAGTAAAACTAAGAATTTTGTGTACCTACGATAAATCACCTTCAAATTCATTAGTTTCTAACTGATCGTGTCTTATTTAGAAAAAATATTTTTATAACAATTTCTCGCGATATTTTGCAATCTTACGACGTTCGCAATTTTCCGGTGACGTAATAACAAATATTTAGACGTAACCATACAAACTACAACGTATGCAACTAAAATGCTATGAATATTAATATGGATTGATGGAAAGGGAGAACTTAGCCAAATAAAAGCTGGATGGATCGTGTGAGAGATGAAAATTATGTAAAAAAGGGATAAAAAGAAAAAGGAAAACTAGTGATAACGTGACGGTTGACAACATAGAATGGAAATAGAAAACGTTTTGCGTAATAAGAACATATGTAACTATGTCGTAATCTAGTCTGGTGCTGAACATTGGGTGCAAGGCTTGATTGATAAAGTGCCTATTGCGAATTTACTTTAAGTTAACGCGATTGGCAAGTTTATGACTTTCGGCGCTCTTATTGGCTCGCTCCAAGCTCTTAACCAATCAGAGAGCCAAACGCTGTAAACGTTTTGATATAGATCGGTAGGATATAGCGTATTTTTTTTTTTTTATTCTTTTAGGAATCTCTAGGCAGTCAATACTCTGTTATGCTTAGTCTATGGTAATAATACCCAAATATCCTTTCTTTGATATTGTACGTCGACTCGTTGAGCTCCTTCTTGCACTTACTTAGGTGTCTGTGTGTTTTTTTCCTCAAAAAGCCATCTCGGACACTAATACTGCAAGGTTCTCATATGATTTGAACATTATATGTTTACAGTAAGAACTTTAAATGAAACATTGACCTCTGAGTTTGTTTCTGGTTTTCTTCTTAATAGTCAGCTAGGAAACTAGTATAATCTAGTTGAAATTGCCCCTTTTTTATTACGAAAAGTATACTATATGTACATTTTTGCTTACTCCTTTGATAAAGGTGTGATGTTAAGATAAGTGTATTAAAAGTAGTATAGTTATAATTTTTGTAAACAGCCAAAGCTGTGGAGGAGCGGAGTCTCCTAATACAGGCATCTTAATGCTCAAAAAGGGACTCTAATCATAAACTAATAAGAATTAGTTATTAAAGAAATAAAACAATTTGTATTTGTATAAGTTTTTATAAGTTTTGATACTTACCAAGACGTAGATCTTGCTTCTGTCATTGCCAATAAGGCCAGTGCAGCCAACAGAAGTAATAGAGCTTTGTTCATTTTGAATATCTACCTGAAATTAAGAAATGCATGTGATTATCACAAAGCTTTCTTTGATTGATTAAGGGAAAAAATCTATAAAATAACACATGAAACTACAGAGATGGACTATGCTTTAGGCATCTTCTGCCAGCTGCGGAATTGTTCGAAAGAGTTACCATGGCCCTACAAAGCAACGAGCAAATGAAGGAATATAGGGGGGTTTTAGTCTGTAAAAGTCTAACACTCGCTCTCGCTCCACCCAGAGCGGGAAAAGTTAAAACAGCTGCAGAAAATGTATCAATTAACTTCTCCCGCTACAATTACCTTTGGGTGATGCAGAGATAATATGGCATATATTAAATACTTTATTTTAATAAATATAATGTACATATATAACATTATATAAAAATGAACATACTCCCATCACGTCTCGATCAAACACACGAATATGCTTTAACAATTAACACAAATAGATAATAGGAAAACAAATTAGCGCTGTGACGATACTACTGCTAACTTTTTAAAAATGTGTTCGCTAATTTAAAGTTTTAATTATCTTGCGACTTTTAAAAGACGAACAAAAAAACTATTTATTATATAGTATAGTATATTTAATTTTATTCTTGTTAGCTTAGTTGCTTAAATTATTTTTGTGCAAGCTGTGGTCTCCTATAAGTGAAGGACACCAACAACATACCGGAACAACTAATTACAAGACACAGATATTGTGTACATCCTTTGTTGGAGATCCTAAATACATAAATAAATAAATAAACTCAGTAAGTCTAGTCAGGTGATATCTGGCTTTCAAAAACCTCACCTACACCGCTCTAACATTGATTGCGGCAACACCCCTGTGGTAATTAAGACATTTGTGTGTAGGTAAGTCACCCGACACCTAACCAATGTTATGTGGCATGCATCCCGACTTGGCTCTTTAACAAACTCACTCCATACGGAATTACCTCATGTAGGTAACTAATGAATGTATTGTGAGCCGTCTTAGACCTTGTTTCACAGTATCAGGATAATATTTAATCAAAAGCTAAAAATATATTATTATCTTCTAGAAAAATTAACCGGCACATATCCGGGAGTAGATAAAAATAATCAAGAATACTAACAGAATCCAAAATCTTGAAGAACTTTGAAACGGGTAGCTTGTCTTCTCACAAAACGTCACTTTAACTCAATATGTAGTCAGTTCCAGTGATTTGCATCGACTGAATTTTCGTATTTTATCACTATTATCAAATTTGGGTCGAATTTATATAACTCTTAACTCGGTAAGGTCAGCAAGATAGCACTGTTTATTGCAAACAGATGCTCGCCCTCAGAAACCGATCTCACTATTAAATATTCTTACGTAATGTTTAAGTTTCTAATTATTTTATATGTACGTAGAAGCTGTGTTATCAACATTAATAATTAAGTTGAAGTTTTTTCATAATTTGTAGATAATGTCAAGACGCCAATGAGACCTTTATTTTTTGTTTCCGTTTACTAAGTAGCATTGATAATAAGTTAAAAAATATGTTTCGTATTATTACAAAAATCCTTCATTTTTATAAACCAAATAGACGGCCAGTTAATGTCTTAAAAGGTACCTAGAAGTGCAGTCAAGAGTTCAAGACAGATAGACTTGTGGATGTGGATGTCAATATTTACTTAGGTACTTATCTTAGTTGTTTCGACGAATTTTCTTATCAAAATTATAACACAATTATTACTTGAATATGTTTATTTTTCAGCATAAGCGTCGATTAAGCAATCTGCGCAAAAAAATAATTGTAAAAGTTGATTTCAGCTGAATTATACCAGTATTTTCTTGGAAATTATATCATCACCGCACTGTTCACAAAACGGTGAAGGAAAACATCGTCTGGAGACTGGCATGTCCTAGAACCAAAATTCGAAGACATGTGACATCCACCAACTCGCACTGGGCCCGCGTGTCGGATTACGGCTCATTCACTCTCCTAGAGACGTATGAGTCCCAGCACTGGAAACATTATAAGGCTGATCCTGTTATGTAAACGGTTCGACGCATCCATTTTGCCAGTATTTTACATGTAGCGATTGCTTATCTCACAAGCACCAGTTACTGGTTAACGTGATACTGGTTGTCAGATTCTTCAGACCTACCCTTACCAATGACTGTCAAAAATCGACAAAGAAATAGCAGCCGGAATCAAAAGCTCAATGTGCTTTTCGAGGGATGGAAGAATAGTCATGTAGGAGTACTCACAGTGTGTAAATTGATCATCACCCACCTACAGACCGACTTCGGCAAACGTTGATTCAATATAGACACATTTTCTTTCGGAGGTTGGAAATCATCATCAGAATTAAGGACATCATTCGCTATAGGGTAGAGTGAGGGGGCATGGCATACTACTTTCTGACTATACTTTAATACTATACTTACTGACTAAAGCGTATAAGTCTAATTCCGTTGCCCTTTGCATTCTAGGACCACAGTATCTCTTTAAAAATTCCCCTGGCCAGGCATCAATGCTACGGGGCCTCTATGGTTTAATACATCTAGACCAGTGAGGCTGATATAGCCACAAGCCCCCTAATATTCCGCCACATCTCATCATCTCTTAGCCTTTTCCCAAGAAGCTTGGGGTCGGCTACCAATCTAACCGGATTCATTTAACATTCCGCCACATCTGCAGTTTATTTATTCTATGTCAGTATTGTACACGCTCAATTCACTCAGCTTTATCAGGATTATTCGATAAACGCTCCACAGTCAGCGAGAAAACAAGCTCCTTACACAAATAGGGGATTTTAATATCCTTAAGTAGTGATGATACTGGCCTCTCGTATAAAAGACTTGCAAAGTAATCCACAGAGGGCGCTGCTATCGCGCGAATCTGCTTGAGTCATCTCATCCTTTTCAAATAAATAGGGTCCGAGAGATGTCTGAAAAGCAACGTTTTATTTTTTACCCATAATTCAATTGCTAACAGATTTTTTTGGGGTTATGTGTTGATGTCTCCCTAATGTTATTTTTCAGATAAACTGGATGACGTTTAAAAATGTTATGTTGTACTTGTTATGTTTCTGTAAACATAATAATTTGTTTATACCTAATAACATTGACCCACAAGACCTTCCTATGACAGTCAATGTCCGTTCAAGGACCCTAAAATTAAACGTCCAAATTACCTGTCTCAATTTGCATACAAAAAATATTGAATGAATAAAAATATGTTTGTATTTTTCCAACAAGATAAATCATTTTCAACCCTTTCCAACCGCACAGACACGGAAACAGTCATTTGGAAAATTCAGCAGTACAGGAAGCCATACGTCACATTAGGCACGGCGCACACAGAGCCAAGTGTCCCGAACGTGTTGTATGCTCTGCTTTGCTCGGCGCAGTATATCAAACTCATTATCGAACACGCCCAATGTACGCAAATAAATCGTTCTTATTACTCGACTCGTAGGTACTTATTAAATTTACCTTTCAATACTAAACGTTACCTACTCTCAAGTAAAATTATGAACCGATTTAAAACTTCTCGATGAAGTGGAGTTCGAAAATAGCATTATAAATTCACCGGTTTACAATCACAGCGCTACTTGGCGAAGGCAAAAAACCTTGGCGGGAAACTCGTTCTAACTTTTCCTATTTTTCTGCGTTAATTTCACCTGAACCCATTACACTTTGCAACAATTCTTAGTGAGAACGTTTCTATTAGGCTCTTCAAATTGCATTTTAAATGACTTTCGGAGACTTTGGAGAGGACATCTTGGAGCCCTTTGGCGACAGCTGATAGCTTGTTATTGGTTGAGATGATATGCGTGTATTTATATGTATGTTCAGACAATAATCTTATTTCAACTCTTTTTATTACCGATTCGCACGAGAAGGTGGTCTAGAGGTGAAGGATACTAATTGATGTAAATGTCACTCGAAAATTGCACACTCCGTAGGAATGATTGTGATGAATATTTATTGGATTATTTTTTTCTCGATATAATGTGAAAAAATCGTTTTGTGTATAAATCACATCCAAATTCATTCGTTTCCATTCCAACATAACCGTGTCTTATTTAGAAAAAAAAAATTGTTTACCGCTTCTCGCGATATTTTACAATCTTACGGCGATTTTCTGCTGACAACTATACTGTACTAGTGACCAGCTCCAGTTTTTCACGGCTGTAAGTTATACTTACATGCAAGCCTCCTCTATTGTTCTTTTTATTAATGAAAACCGCATTAAAATACGTTGTGTGGTTTAGGAGTCAGTGAATAAAGACACAGGCGAGAAAAGCAACTTTTTGAAACTATGTTACAATGACGGAACGACTTGTACATTGACTTATACGTTTTGTAAACTGTAACATATAAAGTCTAGCGTTACATGTTGTGTTAGTATCTACAAATAATGACTAATTTGATCCGAAATAAAAAACATCTCATTCTTCCTTATGCAATACTACCTATGCATACAAAATAATGAGGTCCATAAAGTTACACATATTCATTTAAAAACAGCCTATTTTAATTTTTTATTTAATTTAATTTTGTATGAACTATATGTGAATATACTAATTAGATAATCATTTAATGTTTTTACACCGGCAAAGATAATAATATTAATATCTTCATGTACCGTATACTCAAAAATAAAAGATTCTATTCTATTCTAAACCCAAGTCAACGTTGCCCCACAAACAATCTGTAGAACCCCTTGAAAGTATTTATGTTATGCAAATTCAAGGGCAGGAGTTAACGGCAGGTAATCATACCGTACCCATAAGGATGAGACGTGGAAAGTACCTAAAGCGTAAAAGTAGTATCCAAGTTGAGCAATGAAATGTTAAGGATGAATAAGTTAATTGGCCCCCGGGGCGTATCGGCGGGCCCTCCTGTGGCACAGAGGAATGCATTTAAATTGGATTTTAAGAGTAGAAATCACCGGCGCTCTCTCCGCCTCTCCCAGCCTTGTTAGAGCCAATCTCAAAGTTTACGTAAACGAATAAACCTCCGCTGTGAAACCGAATTTATCGGTATCCATTCAAACTATATTTATCTATGATCGTTCACCCATTTAAACGAAATGCTAAGCGTTGCAGCTCTGAAGAGGCTATTAAATATTAACGAGGGTATCACATTCTTTATTCGCAATCAAATAATAGCTATTAAGAGGAGTAGGATTAATTGAAAAACTTCGATTAATCGAATATTTGACTGTGTGTGAAGCTCAGACAGGCGCCAAAAATAATGAGCTATTTCATATCACTAACGTAGGAAACATGGAAACAATGAACTATTAGCCGTCAAATTGCAGGTAAATAATAGGATTTTATATCACGATTTAGGACATCCTTTTATGACAAACAACCAAGGTTACGTTGGGTTGTTGACCGTTTCCATGTGTACCTTGAATATTATTTTACATTACATTTAACATTTAAAAAAAATTGAACAAGTAAACACGGAGTTGGTGCAAAAAGTTCATACGTAAAGTACCTACTTATAAAAATATACATAATTGAGACCCGTTTCATATTTCGTACATGAGTGTTAATTACATAATTTCAGCAACGTTTAATTACTTCTGCTGCAAATATTGAAATAATTAAGTGTTGAGAAATTAAACGAGAGAGCTCTCGTTATATGCTGAGGACTTACAAGCGTTTATTTGTTCGTAATCATTACAAGCTGGCTGGAATGAAGGATTAGTTTGTAGTACGTTGTAGCTTTGTGACATTATTTCTTACTAGCTGGTGCCCTCGACTTCGTTTACATCAGACTCGTAAAATAGCACAATGCCATTTGGTCAAAATTTCAAGAAATTTTTCATTACGCGGAACTATAATTCTTTTTTTTTTAACAAAAGTAGTTAATTACTCCTTATAACATGAGCAACAGTTAATGTCACTTAGAACAGGTTTTCTTGAAGATCAGTACCGGAACGATCGAACAGGCAGAAAGACAAAAATTTATAAAAATGTTTTGTTGTTCTCGACGTCGAATAAAAAAATATATTGAAATTACAAACAGACACTTCAATATTATTTATACGTATCTAAGATGAAAATCAGTGCAATTTGATCCCCGACGTGTTATATTATATTAGGTAGATATTTTTGTTCCCAAAGTAATGCTACCCGTGGTTTTTTTTTTTAATGTACATGTGATGAGATGTACACGTGTAGGAATGGAAGACATGACATTTATTGAAACAAATTTTACTTAATTTGTAATGATATGCATGTGCCTATTATTATTGTTGTCTTTATATAAAAGTTAACCTAAGTATTTTGATGGTTCTGAATTGTATTTGACATTAGTATTAATATGACATATAACTTAATCTCTGTGACATTTAGTAAAACTGATATAATTTAATCTAATTTGTAATGATGTGCTAATTAATAATAGGTCTTTACCTATGTAATTTTATTCGAAAGACGTCTTAATTTAATTTCAATGTCAGTCATTTGTTTTTAGATAGTTTTTTTTGTTTTTGTGACATTGTGGTAGTTTTTGGCGCTATGCATAAACTGAATTCCTACGTGGAAATACCGCTGCGCAAACAACACGAAACATTAACGACGTGTACGGACATAACACTGCTTGCATAAACACAGTCCATTATTGGTTCAATCGTTTTAAATCTGGAAATTTTGAGTTGAAAAACGAGCCTCGCGGTCAGCCAGTAACTATTGTCGACAACGACGAATTGAAGGCGATAGTGGAAGCGGATCCATCTCAATCTACGGCTGAGCTTGCTGCGGGCCTTGGAGTTAGTGTCAAAACAACATTGAAGCACTTGCGTCAAATCGGAAAGATAAAAAAGCTAGATAAGTGGGTGCCACACGAACTAAGCGACCGACAGCGAGATTTACGTGTCGAAGCATGCATAGCACTACTGAATCGGAATAGAAACTAGGGAATTCTTAATCGAATTGTTACCTGCGATGAAAAGTGGATCATGTATGACAACCGTAAGCGTTCGTCTCAGTGGGTGGACCCGGATACAGCACCTAATCAGTGCGCTAAAAAAAAGATTACTCATAGGAAGATGATGGTGACTGTCTGGTGGACCAGTGCCGGACTTGTACATCACAGCTTCTTACCGAATGGCACAACAGTGACGACAGATGTCTATTGCCAAGAATTGCAAACAATGATGGAGAAGCTCGCAATTCAACAACCAAGACTAGTCAATCGCTCTTCCCCATTGCTTCTCCACGACAACGCGTGAGCTCACACTTCACGACAGATCATCGCAAAGCTACAAGAGTTACAGCTGGAAGCTCTCCGTCACCCACCGTACTCACCGGACCTTGCCCCAACAGATTACTACTTTTTTCAAAATTTAGACAATTTTTAAGGGGGAAAAATTCAACACCCGTGATGCAGTACAAAACGCTTTCGCTGACTTCATCGCCTCCCGTCCGGCAGACTTCTACAGTAAAGGGATAAACAAACTGCCATCAAAATCGCAAAATTGTATAGATAATTTGGGCCAGTACTTTGATTAGCTGAAATAAAAAAAAAATACCAAAATTTTTATATTTTAAAGTTATCATACAAATCTCCAATTTCATAGGTAAAGACCTAATATTAATTTTAGATATTATTAGTGATGTGAAAGTTTACATAACCTCAGAAGTTAAATTAAAACTGATAACGTTAATTGTATATATTTGTACGCCTCTGGGTAAAACATAGAGGATCTACCTATTTTTAACACCTCACACTCTGTTGTAATCTGACCTATGTTTACAAATTAATTATTCTGTTTCTGATTTTGAAGAGATATGAAAAAAATATGTAACAGGGAGTGGGAGGCCACAAAATTATGGATGGTTGAAAAGTACCTAGTATAAAAGAAAATATGATTAAATAATTTTTCTTATGTTTATGTTTTCGTATAAGACACCATTCAGATTCTATATTAATCATTCACTCCACTGTGCTCGTTAGCGTTGTAACATTTTGAAGGGGCCGTAAGTCGAATTAATGAATGTATCCTCAATGTACATAATTAACATTTGCGAGACATTACTCAAGTGACCTCGACTTCTATAAATCTCGGCAAGGATCTGTCTTCTCGCTCGGGTACCTTTTGTATTTTTGCGTAAATACTAAGTACAGTTTTTTTGTTAGTATTTTATTCGGAAATGGACTAGACTGAGGGATTGACACAGACTAACTTAAAGAAAAAAACAGACGATCTTTTTCTGTATGTTAAAAAGTTTTATATTCATTTCATATGCTTAATTTGTTCCTCTGTCTTACTGATGATGAGTGACTATGGGTCACTGAGGAATAAGTAAGTAACCTAATCAAAGCAGTCTAATAAGTTTTTAATTGATATTTACATTTTTAACGGTATCAGATATTATTCTTTTTCGAGCCTTTGACGTAGGTACGTAGTACGCCCAGTTTTACTTCATAAATAATTCTATGTTGCTAGACAGACATCAGACTGATCGCGTAATTGAATGACGGCTCTGACGATGTGTTCGGAATACCAAATTATTAAAATATTATATGATAATATAAATGTTCACCCGATTAATTTGAATTGACATCTGTACGTTTTTACATTGTAATTTAATTTTGAAAAAAAAAAGACATATAGCGTAGTCCAAGCCAAAAGTACTAAGTAGCCCTAAAGCTATGAACAGTATACAATCTAAAAAATAGAATAAACTAGTCGCGGACCATTGATATTCTTTTAATAATAACGTTTCAACTGATTTCGGGGTGCTACAGGGTCAGAATTGTAATCTACTCTACGGAGAAACAAAGAACAATAAAATGGAATATCTAACTTACAAACCAAACATAAAGGATTGAAGTACACTACGTAATGATTCATTACTAATGACATGCCTACTCATCACAATCCGTTACAATGGATGCTAACAAAGCAATCAAAATCATTGAGATGATAACTACAATAAAGCTACCTCCACACTGACAGAGGACTTGGATCACCGGTTGGCGCCGTACTTACGAGAATAGTAGCTAGTAGGCTAATAACGTGAAAAGCGCAACTTGCGAGCTCGTTAAAAAATAATGAATAAATAAGATACGGGCTCGTCAAATATAGATAAAAATAAGATAAAGGCTCTTCACGCTTTCAGTGGCACGCTACTTAAGGGGCGACCAGGTGGTTGCAAACCAACGGCCCAACCAAGGTGACCTTCCTAGTTTCAATCCGTATAGACAGCATTTGTAATCCATGACCTTCAACGCCCTTGGTTGGGAGGCGCGTTTTGCCAACCACTGAACATGTTAGCGCATGGTTTACTTGCATGTAGCCGCAACACAAACCAAACACATAAACAAAGGTCACCTTGGTTGGAACGCTAGTTTGCAACTATCTGGTCATCCCATAGCCGTTTTTTGTTGATAAAACTCCGAAAGACCTTTAAAATCACGGTAAAATTTTAGAAACAAAATTTTTTATTGATTTTGAAACACAAATTCCAACTATAAGATCTCGTCGAATAAGCACAACAAAACCAAACTGACACTGTCGCAGCAAAAAAAAAAGCACGAGTATTTTTTTTTGTTGGTGTGGGGGATCATCAAAAGACTTGTCCCGCTATAGTAGTGGAGTGAAAGGGTGTCTCAGACTATTACTGACTAAAACCCGCGGCTACGGTAACTCTTTGAAACCTTAGTAAAGGTACAAGTTGGTAGCCGACTACACGCAGCAGCAGCAAACGTCATGTCGTCGCTTCATGTCGTCACAACACGTCGTTGCGTCATGTCACTGCAGTCATGATTTCGAACCCGACTGCAGACGGCAACAGCAGATGGCATCCAGTTGGTTCCGAGTGCTCCGTGAAACAAGATGTCTGACGTGTTCGAGAATAATCGACGTGTCGTTGCTCCGGCGTCAGCGGCACTACTGATCTGCCGTCTGCCGCTCGACGACGCGTCGCTAACTACGGAGGGAATTTCATAGAAATACGTAGAAACCTGTAGTGTCGCTGCGACACGTCGTCTGCTGCTGCTGCGTGCAGTCGGCTACCAACTTGTACCTTAAAAGGCACGATCGTCATGCGTACCCAAGGCGGTTCAGCTATTCCAGGCTTACCTAGATTGGGCAACGGGATCGTTTGAAAGAGTCTCCGTGGCCCTGGATCGCAAAGGGCAACGAAAAGAACACAAGTGGGTTTTAGTCAGTAAATTTTGGCACTCCCTCTCGCTCCACTCAGAATCTGCCAGGTAAATTAACAAAAACTTATCTAGAGGTGGAAGAAAAGCCATGCTAAAAACGAATCGCAGATAAGTACTAAAATCACTTCACATGAAGTCTTACAATTCTCGCAATAACAGCTATTCCTAATAAATGGCCAGTCGGCGTATAAAAACGATCTCGCAATAATAATCTAAGATGGTTTATTCGATGCTAAGTAAGTTAATTAACCGATCACATAGAACCTCCGCTCATCTGCTAAGACATTAGAGTAATGACCAACTATCAGCCTTATGTTCGCTGTTCCTTATAATGACACATTAGCCCAACCTCGTACCTCACTAGATATATGTTTAATGGCAATTATTTTTCTGCTTGATGGATATTACCGATTTTTTTTTCGGTTAGTGTGGTTATAGAAGTGGAAAATTAATCAGATTACAGTTTATTAATAATCGTCAAGGCCTGTATACGGGAAGTCTGTGGATCAGCTGTTCACGTGGGACGCTAAGCGCTTTGCGTTTCCAATATAATAATGTTTTCAGGATAATGTTGAAATTCCCTCGTTTCTGTAGTGCCTCGCGGATGTTTGCAGGTCATCAGAAAAAGGTGGCGTCGCTTGTGAGGAGGATTCGGGGGAGTGACAATTGCATCCTGAAAGTCGTTGCTGAGGTTCCGAGAGCTCCTGTGCTGAGGCATCTCATGAGGGCTCATTGTCCACCTGAAGTGCCTCGTAAGTACAAGACTCACTAATATAATTTGTTGTCTTATGTAATTTTAATTACTGATCCTAGTGTTTAAGTTTTAGCACGTAAATTACGTACTAACAAAAATGGTTCCATTGTTGCCAAAAAATTAAACAATTTATTATTATTATAATAATTATTATAAGGTAAAACCAAAAAAAATAATAGCTAAGTACCACATTCTATTCTATTCAGAACGTAAATACAGTCCAGGTTTCAAAAGTGCAGTTACACGCTACAATGCCAAAGTGCCAAAATTTCATTGTAGCATAAGTTCTATCGTCCACAACTAGTTTATTAAATACTGATTCTGTGCTACAAATGAAATCGGTAATTATCCATTGACCCTCATCTACAAAGAAATAGACACTAGCATTGGTACAGTGCAACTGCACTTTTGACCCCTGACTATACGTACTTATATCTTTTATATAAAAAAACAGGGCAAGTGCGAGTCAGACTCCCACACTGAGGGTTCCGGACAAATTTACCTATGAAAACAAAGACCTTTCCAAATTGTAATATTTTTTTTTGTGACTTAACTACAAATTTACAGTTATCAGATTTATTCCTATATATCTATACTATAAGAACTTGCAAATTTCAGGTTTCTGGGTCAATGGGAAGTACCCTATGAATTTTGAATCCTTTGAGAGTGTTGAAATGTACGTTTTTGAGGACATAAACGGCCGTATCTTCTTAGAAGTTTGATTTTTTCACAGCTTTAAGGAACCGCAAACATGATTATTAGGTTTTAATTTTTACTCGATGCCTCCACGCGTTTCTGAGATAAAGGGTCTTGACAGACTGACAGACGGACGGACAACAAAGTTATGCTAAAAGGGTTCCGTTTTTTCCTTTTGAGGTACGGAACCCTAAAAAGGCCAAATCCTTACTCACTCACTGACTCATCAATACCCAGTTCAAACCCTTGGACCTAGAACGCATTTGCATTGAGGTGGCTTTTATGGTGTATACAAAGAATAAGTAAGAATTTTCCAATTCACCCCCTACCGGGTCAAAGAGGTTTACTTGAGTTTGTATGGAAACCTACTTTCAAGCGGGCGAAGTCGTTGGCCGAAATTAGTATCGATAAAAACTACAATTAAATTGTTAAATTGTCATCGTTTTTTGAGGCACAAAAACGAAAACTTTTTAACAATGTTAACAAAATTAAACTCACTCGTCATATCACTTACCATAGGCGTGGGCTTGCGGGCGACGAGCAAGGGTAGCTCGCCGTCCGGTCGTCCGGTAACCGTCCAGACCTGAGCCTGAGTCGTCGACGCCGCGTAGTGTTCCACCTGCACTGCCGAAACAGTGTCAAAGCCTACTGGGGCCATGGGTTCACTTCTGAAAGGGAAACCAGGGATCTTGAAACGCAAGAAGGAACATAGGAGTGGGGTTTAGTCAGTAGAAGTCGGATATGAAAGAGCGAAAAAAGTAATGATTTACCACCTAACTAAAAAAAACTAGTCAGATCACTTTTGTCGAAATGTCTATGACTGATTATTATATTATTTATTGTATTGCTTAAAAATAACCATTGGTCATTCTACTTTTTCAGGTAACGACCACTAGATTGTGCAGCTAAATATATATCCTCGTACTTCTTCTTCCACATCACTAGTTTCAGCAAAACTTGTACAACTTTAAAACTACCCATCATTACGTCAGTATTGATCACAGACCGACGTATCCACGTTCCACTCTCCACGCTACATCTGCTTAGCTTATTATAGCGACGGTGAGGAGCGGTCTCCGGAGAAATCCAATGGTATTGTTGAATTTTCGCAAATGGCCTGTGCCGTTCACGCCGCACGAGCCGAGTTCTGGCAGCTAGGGGAGCTGGGACACTATTACTTGTCTCATGAATAAGTACTTGATGCTATATGTACTCCTGGTACACTGACTTCTTGTCACGTGTGTCTGTTTGTGCGTTTAGAGAATGATTGTGGTGTGTGTGTGATAAATGTTGTGTTAAGTTGGTGAGATAAATTTGTGTGCAGCTTCAGTAGTATATTTGATTATATTACTTGTTTTCTTGCCTATATAATTATTTAGTATGTATGTATTTAAGTATATATTTTAGTGTTAAGTATGTACTTTGTTTTTTTTTACCAATTGTTTAGCTTATTTTGTATTGCACCAAGTGCAATCCCATTTTATGTCCAGAAAATCTCTTTCCATACCAGGTTGCCTGGAAGAGATCACGGAATGCGATAAGGCCACCAATTGTATGTTTTTAAATATAAGGTTCAAATGTATAATTTATCTTGGTGTACAACAAAATATCATTTTTTTTTTCTTGCAGTTTCGCTCCTGTAATCTGCATTTAAACCGTATCCTTACATGTTATGCCCGGGTGTCACCATTGTGTGGACCACCCTGAGGACACGGTGGAGAATACGATAGAGGTGTACCCCTCTTGGGCAGAGCAACGCCGTCCTCGTGGGGGCGACAGGCGGTAACGACCTCTCACACCGTGCCATAGTACAGGCCATGGTCCGGAGCAAGGAGGAATGGCAGGCGATCGCCTCCTTTTAATGGTAATGCCAGTGAAGGAGACGGCCGCACGTTCAAGGGAGTGGCCGTCAGGCCCCAGCCGCCGCGATCCCGATCCCCATTTCCAACCACCGTAGGCGCAGTCTTGCGAAGGGCGAGCAATGTGCAGCCGTCCGGTCGTCCGGTAAGCGTCCGGACCGAGCCCAAGTCGTCAATGACGCGTAGTGTTCCACGGGCGCCTCAAGATGTCAGCAAATCGTAGGGGCCCAGCAGGGTCGGAGCCTACTGGGGCCATGGGTTAAGTGCAAGTGAACCCCGGTGTCCTGGAACAAAGGCAAAGAAGGAACGGAGTGGGTTTTAGTCAATAAAAGTCTGACACGTCGTCTCGCTCCACCCAAGGGCGATAGAAGTCATTGGATAATTTCCCACCTAAAAAAAATTCTTACATGTTATAAAACAAGCCGCCCCGCCACTTTCGGTCAGCCTGTCATTTCAAATAAACCCAAAAACTACTGAACGGACATTTAAATAGGCAGAATGATTCATGAGGAAGATTTGCACAAAAGCATATGACAGTAAAAAAGGCGAGACTTGTAACACCCGTGCGAAGCTGGGGTGGGCCGCTAGTTTTGGAATATAAAACACATACGATATGTAGTTTTGTAACAATTTCCGTAATCGAATCAAAGCTCACAAAGTTTTTGCTGCTAAAAATCAATAAGCAATCAATTCTTCCTTTTTGTAATTAATATTCGTAGTTATTAAAACAAACACTAACTAAAATACCTGTATTACGGGTCTGTATTTATTAACCTCCATCACAATGACAGGCTACACGTGTAACCACAAAACATACCTACATAATTTGTAAGCCATTATTCTGCATCAATCTCAAAATATAATAAGAAATTCAACCCTAACACATGTGTCTGACCTTTCATGATACGATATTCCGATTTGTGTTCCACCCCCTGAATTTTTGTTACTCATCCACTAACCTGACCGGGGCCTGTCCACTTAACTTGAATAATGATGTGCGAGGAAAAAGGATCGGTGAGCCGAACCGGCAAAATGCGAACCTCCGTGCAATCCGCCGCCCACCGCCGCCGTCGAACCCCGCGATTGAAAAACTAATGTAGAACTTTCCTTTTAATCTTGAACTGTTCATTTTTTTATATTGAGCTCTCTCAGAAGAACGTACCTAAATGTTTGTTTTTTACTTTACATCCCAGCTTACCCTAATTAAAAATAAAATCTCGTGTGGCATAAAATCTGAATGAGGCCTAATAATAAATTGTAAGCAGAAGGCGGCGATGTAGTTGCGGTGCGTAACCCCGTGGAAAGAAAACGGCTTTCTTTACGAGCTATTCCGCTGAGCCAATATTTCTCCGCGACAGTGCTCGGCATCATAAAATAAAACGAAAAATTCCAGCGCACTGCCTCCAGCCGCCATGAAATCATAAGAGGCGAGATTTTATGCCCTATCGGCCAACACACTTCGTCAGGTGATTAATATCATAAATATGCTTAGTTATTATGACCTTTATTGTTTTATTTCGTGTTACGTGAAAATATAATTATTTTCACTTTTTACGCACACTAAATAGCCCTAGCCCAAAGTAGAGTATGATCTCCTACACACTTTTATTTGTAATGAATTGGTACAGTAAAGGTAATCGTAATGCTAAATCGCTAAATCATTCTCAAATTAGTACCACATTAAACATAGCATCCCAACGAAAATGATGAGAAAGAATCCTTTTTTGTTTCTGAATAATTTGGCAAACTGTCAACAGAAAATTATAATAGCAAACAAAAATAAATATTTATATTCATAAACCCGTTCCTAGTCGAATGGGCGTGTGGAGTGCGGAGTGCACTTATTATGTTCTGCGCTCGAGTCTCGTACGACAACCGCTTGACAAAATACTCTGCCAATTGTGTCGGAGTACCGCCCTCAATTGTTCCACATGAAAAATGGCCTATTCGGATTGTTCCCGAACAAATGCGTACCGTGCGGGTCATTACGCTTTGTTTTAGCCATAAGTACGACAAAAAAATTCACTGTGAAAAAACTGAAATTTTCGCTTCCGCTCTCTTGAGTTGTGAGCAAGCAGTGTTTAAACTAAGGCCAATTGTTTCGCCTTGAAAAATTATTTCCAGCAAAAAAACAAACATACCTATTGTTTTATTAAGCGTACAATAGAGCTTTCATTTATTATACATGTCCGTTAATGTAGTAGTAGTTCTGAAAAGTCAGAAGATACATTTTGTGAAATTGGAAGGAAAATGTTTAAAGATGAAAGTCGACGATGGAAATCATAACAGAGATTTTACTGCTCAACGAGCGATTGGAGTGAGAATGCCAAAGATTGTTTCAGAGCTCGAGCAGGATTGAAGCGATAATAACAATGTCGTCACTTCCTCAATCTAACTTCTTCAATATTTCCTGTCGAACCGATCCGCTATAAATTTTTATCCATCTGGAATATTTTTATTCGGCGCCTTTTCGGCCGTACTCTTAAATATGAAAATAGAATTTTATGAGAGACATGTTTGGGCGAAATTTCTTGGAATGAGCCATCAAATAAAGATAAGTATAGAAGATAATTCTACTGTACCAGCTTTTTCAATGGACGGATTGATTTTTACTGATTAAAAATAAATAAAAGGGTGTCATTCGGCCCCTTTGTTATTTCCCATTAACCTCAATGGGCGGTTATTAAACGTTAGAAGCAAGTGCACGGTTCCTACTGGTTTTATGTTAAGTAGAATAACTGGCAAGAAACACTATGGTTACTTTTTAACCGACTTCAAAAAGGAGGAGGTTCTATGTTAGGCTAAATGTCGATATCGGTCCACAATTCACCGATTTCTCGGTCAATTGTGGACCGATATCGAAATTTCTTTTTTGATTGAATGGTTTTGCTTCCGAATTGGTCCCATAGAAATATTCTTATGATCTGATCATGGATTTCGAAGATATGGAACAGAACTTTTCATAGGATCACAGCAGAATCGTCGTAACAAGTAAAATTGCTTTGTTTATACGTGTAGTCGATGACTGGCTGAAAGAAGAGGGGGAACTTACAGTTTGTAGATTAACATTGCAACTTCCTTTCCATTTCTATGTTTAAGATAAATTAAATTACAATTGATCAGTTCTTTCATTCCACATAATTTTGCGGCCACGTAATAAACGCAACGAGAGTCTACTAAACAGGTAAACTGGTTAATAAATTAATGTTAATTAATCTATATTAAACCACGGCGTTAATTGTTATGATTAGTTAAATTACGCATGGCGTAAATTGACATGTAAACATGTCGATATTTTAATAATTAATTACTAAAACATGTTCGTTCCTTTGAGTTTCAGATCGTTTCCACAAACGTGATATTTTTCAGTACTAATTTTTCATGGTATGATTGCCACTGCCAGAGAGATAAGTATTCGAGCTATAAGTCGGAGTTTCGATTCTGAACTAGGGCCTTAGCATGATGTTTTAAAATATCACGTGTGCGAGCGACTAAGAGAGATGGTGCTATGTACCCTGTATAACTCCATCCCTTTAACATTTCAGTTTAGGTCGTCAAATGAATTGCGTTAAGAGCTCGGGGTGGGGTAGTAAAAGATATTGGCCTACATATAGCTGTTTCTTGAATGGGTAATCGTTTTGATTCAAATAACTCATTCAATGTGCCAGCACTTTTAGTGACAAAAATCTTGATGCTGGTATGGAAATCGTGTTTTTAGGTATAACTATCGATACAAAATTGTATAGGGACGCTCACATTAAATTAGTAGACTAAGGCCCTAGTGCCCGAGCAGTGCCATAAAACAGTGACTTTCTGAAGCCTCGGTAACGGCTAGGCAATAGGTTTGAAAAAATATATGTTTAAAACTTATGTGTAACATCACTACATACTCGTAGTATAAAACAAAGTCGCTCCTCGCTGTCTGTCCCTATGTATGCTTAGATCTTTAAAACTACGTAACGGATTTTGATGCAATTGTTTTTTAAAAGATTGAGTGACTCAAGAAGAAGGTTTATACGTATAATACACGCATAATATAGTAGAAACACTGGTAATTTAAAAGTTTTCTAATGTGATGTATATTTACATAGCAAACGCTAGCTGAACCCTACGAGATAGATCAAAATAATATGCGACAGTATTGTACAACTTAAAAAGGTCTACTAAAAGTCCGTAATAGTATATATCTATCTCTTAGGGATAACCCACAATAACCATTTTTTATCCTTTTCTTTTTACAAAAAATAATGGCTTATTTACGAAGTGATTTTAAGCAATACAGCATTAATCCTTATCCAATTAGGTAGCTTAAATACATTGCGCATTTAATATAGATCAATATGGCTCTTTACAGCATGTAATTTAAATGAATATTTTCGACGATATTACAGTGGTATCAGCATTGCACCCGTGCGAAGCTGGGGCGGATCGCTAATTATAAATATATGATTTTTTCGTATGACTAATACTTTTGTCAAAATAATTTTTTTGACGACATGATATTTTTTCACTTGTTTTCCCTACTCCTTTCAAACGGCTTTAATCTTTAGAAATATGTTTACACAAAAAAGTGATCATCAGAATGTACCTACATAGCAAATTTTACATTCTTCATTCATTCATCAATCAATATTTCACAAAGAAAATGGATTAAAAGGTCAGCGAGGCTCTATCCGTCTTAAGCTCAGATCCATATGTTGACTTCTCCTAGCAGCAGAAGGCGTGCCAGACTTTTACTGACCAAAACTCACCTATGTCCTTCACTTGCCTTTTGCATTGTAGGGCCACGATCACTCTTCCTAACGTTCCCGAAGCCCTAGCAAGCATCGGCTCTACTGGATTTCTGATTCTGATCCTGAAATTTTGCATAAAGCAAAGTATAGGAGTAAATCTGAAAACTGTAAATTTGATGTTACGTCACAACAAAAAATAAATTACGATTCGGAAAAATCTTCGAGACGCCATTCGGGAATTGAACTGTTTACAGTAAGTTTGTACGGAACCCTCAGGGCGCGAGTCCGTCTCGCACTTGCCAAGTTTTTTGTTACTATATTCACTGATCTGCACTGTTTTCTCTTACCTTAAAATATTGAAACATGAAAAATCAATAATTATTATAAAAAACTTTTTATAAAAAAAAATACAACCAATTTCAATGTAAAAAAAACACTGAAAAGTGCAAAATAACTTTAATCTCGGAAGGCAGTGTTTCTATGATAGTTAATTGTCTCTTCGTTATTTAACACCGACTTCCGAAATTAAAGTTATTTTGCACTAATCAGTGTTTTTTTTTACATTGAAGTCCGTTTTTTTTTAATATTTTTATTTTACACTTTTTAGTTATATTACCCCCACTAAAAAGTACCCCTCAGCCAAACTTCAATACCTTATAGCCAGAGTGCATCTCATGACAATTCTAATAATCCCAAACACGGTTAACTAACTTCAGGCTTCATCATCAGATCAGTTCAGTAACTACAGTTTGACTTGGATATGTTATACGTTCAAATAAACTTTATGCACCTTATTTATAAAAATAAAAAAATCTAGGTAGTCAACACTGCGATAAAATTCTCAGCTCAATTTACCAAGATCGCGCATGCTTCAATGATCCTACATATTATCCAGTTATGCCGATAATTAAAATACTTGAAAACTACACCAATTTTACATCTTAATATCCACTAGGAATTAATTTGCGAATAATTTAAACAACCACTGAACTTCACTCGAAAAAATCCCATCAAAAAATCGAGTTTTATAAATGCACAATAATATTATTTGTTGTTTGAGCTTATTTTTTTTTGGATATTAATAACTAAAGTTATACATATAGTTACAAGTTATAGGCAGGGCTTAGTTATTAACATGACTCACAAGCCATGAGATGATCAGTTATTTTCTATAGTTTAACACATTAAACTATAGATAATAAGTGATCATCTCTCAAAACCATCAAACTTATTAGCCAATACGATATAAAAAATAGGACCCATAAGATTTAATGTCCTAGCTATCAATATGATCTTCCTGGTGACGCAAAACTACTAAGAAATACTGCCATAAGGTTATAGAGTGTTTATTTCTGTCTAGCTAATTTTGTTAACACAAACCTCTCCTATCTGTGGGTTTTATAATCAACATTTAGGTATTTCGTAACACTACATTTAGAACTAAAACCTAGAACAACATTTCTTTGCAAATCGGGGTTGATACATTATTGCTAAAATCTTTATAGCAATGTTGCCTCTATCAACAATATTGCATGCAATCTTTTGGCAAATTACCTCCAGACTACTATTCATTGCAACGATCAATGTGAAGGCACTGTCTCGGTTTAAAGCCGAATGGGAGTGATGATAACTTTATAAGATTGTCTTGGTCAATGTATCTTTGTCGTAGCTCGGCATAACATTGCGAAACATGGTATACCTCTTCGTAGCATTACAAAGCATGAAGTAGTTCGGCGTAGCTCGGCGTAGTTCGCGTAGCGCGGCGTAGCTCGGCATAGCACAGCGTAGCACGGCGTAGGTCGGCGTAGCACGGCTTAGCACGGCGTAGGTCGGCGTAGCACGGCGTAGGTCAGCATAGCTCGGCGTAGCTCGGCTTAGCTCGGCGTAGCTCGGTGTAGCTCGGCATAGCTCGGCGTAGCTTGGCGTAGCTCGGAGTAGCTCGGCGTAGCTTGGCATAGCTTGGCGTAGCTCGGCGTAGCTTGGCGTAGCTCGGCGTAGCTCGGCGTAGCTCGGCGTAGCTCGGCGTAGCTCGGCGTAGCTCGGCGTAGCTCGGCGTAGCTCGGCGTAGCTCGGCGTAGCTCGGCGTAGCTCGGCCTAGCTCGGCGTAGCTCGCCGTAGCTCAGCACAGCTCGGCGTAGCTCGGCGTAGCTCGGAGTAGCTCGGCTTAGCTCGGCGTAGGTCGGCGTAGCTCTGTGTAGCTCGGCGTAGCTCGGCGTAGCTCGGCGTAGCTCGGCGTAGTTCAGCGTAGCTCGGCTTAGCTCGGCGTAGGTTGGCGTAGCTCGGCGTAACTCTGCGTAGCTCGGCGTAGTTCAGCGTAGCTCGGCGTAGCTTGGCGTAGCTTGGCGTAGCTCGGCGTAACTCGGCGTAGCTCAGCGTAGCTCGGCGTAACTCGGCGTAGCTCGGCGTAACTCGGCGTAGCTCGGCGTAGCTCGGAGTAGCTCGGCGTAGCTCAGCGTGGCATGGCGTAGCGCCAGTCCTATATTTACAAAACTATGACAACAGAAATACCTATCACCTTCATCAGTATAATAGACCCTTTCATGAAGTAAAAACCTGCTTATGAAACCGGCTGAGGAACACGCTTTTATTTTAAGGCCATGAAACTCATGTTTCGCCTTGCATAATTCATAGAAAAGATAAGGTTTTCGGTTCAAGTTTATTTCGCCACGGTGTTCCAGTGACATTGGCAAAAGTTTTAATACATTGAAGTAGGGTTTATCATAATATGATTCAGTAAAACTATGCGCTGGAAAAGCACAAAATACCTTTTTACATGAACGGTTGTACACTGATGAAGTCATTATTATGATTAAACTAGCTTCAGCAAGCGGCTTTGCCCGAGTGAATGCAGGTTTCTCCATACAAACTTTAGACCCCGTTTCATCCCCTTAGGCGTCCATAAAACGATAGGTTTTGCTGTCAGTTTTGCTACAGTCAATGGTTTTGATTGACGAAAAACCGTTTTGCATGGTACTGACTGACGAAAACCATCATTCATGATTGATGGAATTGATTGACGCCTACATGACCGTCTACTGGACGCCTAAGGCACTAATTTTTGGAAAATCCTCTCTTAGTACTCTTTTTTTTCTTAGGTGGGATATCATCCAATGACTTCTTCTGATCTAGGATGGCGCGCGAGGGCGTATCAGTCATATACTGACTAAAACCCACTCCTATGTTTCTTCTTTGCCTTCGTTCCAGAGCCCCGGGTTTCTCTTTCGCCCAACCCATGACCCCTGTAGGCTTCGACACTGCTAGGATTCGACATCACCTTGAGTGGAACACTACGCGCCGTCCGCAAGCCCACGCCTATGGTGGCCGGAAATCGGGGTCGGGATCCCGATGGTTGGGGTGTGAGGAAGTCCGTTCCCTCACCGCATACCTGTTTCGCAGAAGGAGGCAACCGCCTGCCATTTCTCCTCGCTCCGGACCATGGGCTAGTACCAGGGCCCGGTGCGAGAGATCGTTGAAGCCAATCGCCCGAACACAATAATAGTATAACGCATTAAAAATTCGAGATCTTATTTTCGTAGAATGTACCTATATCTATGAAACTGACTGACTGACATATTAACGCACAGCCGAAACTGCTAAGACTAGGAACGTGAAATTTTGTACAAGATTTTCTTTTATGACGTACACGAGCACTAAGAGAGAATTTTCCAAAACCTCACCCCATAAGGGGATTAAACGGGGGTCTAGTTTGTGAGGAGAAACGTACTTTCACGCGGACGTGTATAGTAGTATATAATAATATCTTAACCCTATACCCTATTAATTTTAAGTTCCTTTTGTAATTGTATTATTGCTGTACAATAAAGAGTATCTGTCATGGCCAAATCTTAGAAATTGATCACTTCACCTGGTCTTTTTTTTGAAGTCAGTTAAAAACTGGCCAGATCGTTTCAAACGTTCAAGTTTGATGATATATCAATCTTCGTTTGGCCTACTTTCTTTAGACCTTTTAATATCATTGAAATCCTACATCAATGATATGGCCAAACGAGGATTGATATATCATCAAATGTTAACGTTTAAACGATCTGGCCACGACATATCTATATATATCTTTACCAACACCAAGGCATCGCTAAACTTCACAAACCCTCACCACCCTCGCGCCCACAACTACAGTTACAAACATACCCTCACGTCTTACCTTTAAAACATTATCACCTCTAGTTATCGGAGGAATGAATGGTCATTAATTAATTAAGTGAACCCTTTGCGATGTGTCCCTGAGGAGTCATTACTTAATTAGCATTACTCATGGGCTGGTCCCGGTTCTACTGGATGCGATAAGATATATTGCTACTTACCTTTTTACCTGGGCGGTAGGAACATTGTGAGTACATCGATGTTTGTGAAGATAATTTCTATGCAGCAATTAATTATTTCATCAGCGCCGTTACATTACCATCCATCAACACCCTACAGTAATCCGTTACTTGAAAGCGGCCTCTCTAAACGCACGCCATTTAAAACGATTTTCGGTAACTCTCATCTCATCTCATATAACCTGAGGGCATCCCACCTTACGTTTACCATCCTGAATCAATTAATCACTGTATACTCATAATCAACATTAAAAAATTAGCCAAACTAATTGGTAGCTGAAGACTAAAAGGAAAACAACAACTACAACGTTACTTTTAGCATTAATAGAAAAAAAAATATCTACAAGAGATTTTTAAAAAGTCCCAATAGTCACGAATATCGTAAGAAATAACATCAAAGACCCGCTCATAACATTCAAGTATCAGTAGGTAGTAGACACTATAATACTATAGTAGTAAAAGTGGTAGTCTTCCCCCACGCGCAGTATTTATTTTTAAACTTCATAGGACCGTAACAGGTAACGTATGACCTTGCTTTATACTGCTATTTTCCTCCGCAGGAAAGAACGCCGTGCTAGCATTATTCAAAGCCAGACTTTACTAATGCATTTTATGGTCGAGGGTAATATTTACGAGGCCCAGGTGAACGCAAAAAACGTACGTAAGCACCTCATCGGGGCCGATTTTAATATTAGTTTAACGCAATATTACTACGAAGCTCATCCCTAGCTTAAAAATAAAGTTTAACTTATGAAGGGAAAAAAGAAAGAAATAATTTAAGGTCTGCAAAAGGCCGTTCTGCAGCAAATAAGTAGTTATTTATTTTTATCACCGCATCCTAATTGCTTGTTATCTTTCTTTTAACACCCAGGACTTAAGAAGCCATTCTATAATCCCTGTATTAAGAGTTATACGTGGCGAGGGATTTGAAACGTGTTTTCCTCTATTTTCGGAGGCCAGGCCGTCGCGTCCCGCTATCCTTAGGGATTTCATTCCGAAAAACCTCCATAAATATTTCTTACAGTATTTGTATCTTCCTTGGAGTATCGTTAGCACAATGTTTCCCTTTTTCCTCTGAACCCGGTTAGCATCTGCTTCCACAAACTAGTTGTCTTGTCTACATACCAGTGCGAGTCGCGTCTACACTAACAGTTACGTAATAAACTAAAACTATTATCAGCAGTACCATTCCTCAAAAAGGCCAACATATCAATTAGTCGGCTGTCGGGAAAAATATGAAAACAATTTATTTCTGTGAGAATTGCAGTCATTTGTTTTGATTACCTCGAACTGTAATCAGCATTTTATAAAGATGTACGATACGTATAACTGACTAAAGAATGAATATCGTGATCTCCTGAAAATGTTTGTCTTATTTGAGATTTAGTAGAAATTGCTAGAGTGAGAACGCGTTCATTGCACTTATGGCACCTGGCAAGAACTGAACGTGACAAACAAAAACACTTTAATACATTTGCTCCAACGTCATTACAGTTTATCGGTACTTTGGCGCGAACCCGAAATAAATAGCCGCTATCAAACAGCGATTACACAAACTGTTCACAAGCTCATAAAAAGACAAACATTACGAAATCTCTGATGTCAAAGAAAAATAAATCGGCAATAAAGTTTAACTGCTCAACAATAACGTTATAATGGTTGTAACAAAACCGATATTTTATAATATTGACCGAACAAATTCAAACTGGTGTTTTTTGGACTTCAAAATTGTATAAGTACTTCGCTTTTTCTCCTGCTACATATGTATATTTCAGTTTTAGTAGCCTAGCAAATTTTATATATCCACATAAGCTGAGTCTGGACTTAAGATTGACTACTTCATTACTTCGCGTGGGTATCGTAAGAGATGGACTTAGAAAATACCCAGCTGCCAGCTGTTTCACCTACATGGTTTTAGTACTCCCACCCTTATAATTATAGCCTATATGTTATGATGCTGTATATTATCGGAAACTTTGGCTCGGTCCGGACAGTTACCGAACGGTCCATGAACGGTCCGGACCATGGCCTGTACCAAGGCCCGGCGCGAGAGATCGCCGCCGCCGATCGCCCCCACGAGGACACGGCGTTGCTCTGCCCAAGCGGGGCACACCTCCACTGTGTGCTCCACCGTGTCCTCCGGGCGGTCCACACAGTGGCGACACCCGGGCGTCGCTTCCGCACGAATCCGGTGCAGGAACTTCCCGAACTTTCCGTGTTTGGTGAGAACCTGCGTCATGCGGAAGGTGAGGACGCCGTGAGGTCTTTCCAACCACGCCTCAAAGACCCCTCTTTCTCTTTTTTTCTTACTTACCGCCATAATTGTGGCGTGCCCAGCACTGGGTTGCGACAGTCGCTGTCGCCATTTCTCCATGAGAACCCGCCGGTGGAATTTATTCCCTTGGGATAAGTTTCCACGCCGCTGGTAGAACCGCTGGTAATTTACATTCTTAGTAGGATAGAATATGCGAAAATTGTAAATACGTCATCTTACCACTTCTAACAATCCGCAGGTATCCATTCTGTTAATAGTTTTCTCTAGCTTAAGCAATTTTAAATCACTATAATTATTTAGTGATTCCTATTAAATAAGAAACTCTTCAATTAAACATTAAGTGACTCAAACTCGAATAATATTTACCTACTGTAGATTAGTTCACTTACATCAATATTATATCAGTCACATAGAATTTGTGTACAGTACAGTTAATCACAGTTCAGTGTCCAATAATGAATTGTTAACAATGTTGATGCAGTTCGCAAGAGTGATCATCAAAGACGATTGTGTGATACGATGTATGAGGTTCAGAATTTAGAAACTTCAGTAGTTTGGCGATTAAGAGTAACTACTATTACCATGCCAAAGTTCAAAAGGCTCAAATCCACTTGAACCTGTCGAGGTACACAAGATAATGGTATAGTAAAAAAAATTGGATCCCTTAGATTTTCACGATTTGAAGTTACCTTAATTTCGTATTATGCCATTTGCCTACTTTCGCAATAGATTTCCTTCGGAAAGGCAGTATAAATTTTATTGCATATATTTTGAAGGTATCGAAACTCGAGCTTAATTGCAATTCACGCCATTCACGTTTATGTGCTTGGCAAAAACATCTGGCCCCTTGATTGCTTACGTTTTTATGTGCGCTTGGGTGCTCAAACACCACTCTAGGAGAAAATGTATCCAGGTACCTAAATGATGCAATCACAAAGCTTCACATTTATTGCCATATCGTAATTTATATTTAAATTGCGAACCTTTTTTAACCGAAAGGATGAAGGTCCACTTGAATTTGTCTATGTTTTAAAGCAACTATCTATGATCTTTTGATTGCAAAGAGCTACAAGTCTGGTTTGCCAGATTACAATCTTCGCAGGGTTTACGCCACCTTGGCTGACTCCATTAGCAAATTAGCTGTATTTCTGATTACATTAATGTCCCAATAGCTTTTCATCACGTCTTTTGGTTGGAGTGGTAATTTTTTTGGCTTTATAGGTAATTCCAAATTCATCAATTAGGTTAAAATCCAATACTAAATAGCTATACATATAGATAAGTCTTTCCATTGGTGTTTTGTCTATAGCACATGTTATGTTAAAAGTTAGTATCACTAATAATGGTCTCGTGAAAGCGAAACCGTGTATCTCGATCCTTTGGGGATTTTAAGTAACCACATCGTAAGGGTCAACTGAAAGGTTTGACCATGCAACAAGCATTCGCAATTGGAATAATGGATTTAGACACATATCAACTCTAAATAGCAGATCCTTGTTGTTTTTACGAGTATTTTCTTCAAGCGCAAGAAAAAAAAAATTCAGTTGGTAAATATTTTACGTCGCAAACATTTTTATGACGACGACTCAATATTTTTTACTCTATTTGCTTTCAACCCAGCTTACTATTAATTTCTACAGCCAACATTCAAGTATCATTTGGTATTACAGTTTCAACGAACTAGCAAATGAAATATGAATTTTAGAGAGTCGTACCAAAAAGTTAGTATGCCTATAAATTCATTTTTATGACACCCAGTAAATAAGTTATCCATACACATACGCCGTTAGTAATAAATACAATGCAGACAGATGGCCACGCGCTTCGCGTGTGCAAACCTTTTTATAAAAAAAAGTTTTCTTACAATATTTTCGAAGTAACACTCTTTTATTATGAGAGCATTTACAGGAATCACAATAATCCTGCCACGTTGCTTTTTAATCCTCGCAAAACAAACATAAAATTATATTATATTACAACTAAAACAAGAGTCAACATTACGCAAATAGTGCCCCAAAACTAAAATAATAAGATGTTGAAGTGTAACAACAGCCGGACACGGGATAAGGGCATTTGAATAGCCCCTAGGTGGCGTTAGTTATTCAGCTCGCGACTCGCCGGCCGCCCGCGCGCGCTCGTAAATCAAACTCGCCATTCGCTTATGCATTATACAGTTTTATTTGTGCGAGTCCGCTGAATAGGTAATAAACTATGGCAGGTGAAATGCCCTGCGTGTTCGAATGCGCCGAGAATTTGAAACGTAGGCAAATATACGTCTGTTTACTGCGCCGCGGAACAACATATAGTGCTGGTGATTGGATTACGTGTGTTGGTGGTTTGGTGACGATCTGGTTTGGTTTTTTAATGAACTGCACGCAATTATGTGATTGGATATGTTTGGGGAGTGGATCAAAACTAAAGAAAATATTGAAGATATATACATCCCAATAAAAAGGTTGTGTTTTAGAAGCAGAATAATAAAAGAGCAAGAAGAAAAATAAATTAAATTAAATTACCGTTATCTCCTTGCCGTAAATTATCTTAAAAAGGTTATCAATATTTTCTCCATACTTTCCACGTATAAACTTAAAATCTTATACCAATTAGCCTACTAATTAAAACCACCATCTCATTTGCTAAACAGCGCAGGTTATTAGGCATTTTCGAAGGTCCCTCCATCTCTCGGCGCGACGGAGCAGAAAATTCACTGCGGTCCTCATTCCACACGGGCCTGCATACTAGTTCGTACGTCTGAGGCCGGCCTGCGCTAATCCTCTTACTAATTTCATTATTTTAGTATCAACTTTTTAGTCTCTTTTTTTATTCATTCAATTTAAAAGGATTATAGCTTGAAAACATGGAAGGTTTTTCCTGCAGCTTTTGTGTTAGTTTGTGACCCAGACATTTTAGTGAAAAATGTAGCAAAATGTTTTTTCTGGTTTAAGTGTATCTAGGACAGTCATTGTGGTATTTTTAGAATTGGCTTCTCTTTGTTAACCGATAAGTAGGCTGGACTCTGTTCGAAAGACGACTTTGTTTCATGGCACGGTTGGTGCAGTGGTTAAGGAATTGGCTAGTAGTAATTAGTATAGCCTACTAATAGTTTGTTTTGTTCCAAGTCTGAGTATCTTGTGTATGTGAGTTTACTGGTTTGTGAATACACCCACGATACAAGACAGACATGAAAATATTTAGTTTTCTAAGGAACTCTTGTATAAAGTACAGACTATCTTTATTTTTTCTGGAGTGGTGTCACCGCGTACCAAAAGACGCATTGAAAGAAAGAAAGAAAGAAAAAACGTTTATTTGTGACTCACACAATCGGCACCTAACTGCTGAGTTAGGTGCCTTTTTGGTCTGTTTTTTTATCGTTTTAAATAACGCAGCATATGCTGATATGCTGCGTTATTTAAAACAATAAATAGCGCAGCGCGGATATTATGTTAGGGCCCACTATGATGTCAAGAACACACTTGCGGAAGTAGTTGTCATTGTCGAAGGACATCCTTCAAGGAGGACGGACGACCTGATGACAGTCGCGGGAAACCGATGGATGCGAGACTCACAGAAGCGGTCGTTATGGTGACACTTTTAGGTGGCCTATGTCCAACAGTGGACGTCTTTTGGCTGAAATGATGATAATGATATTTTTTGACGTGCATCAACAGAAAATAAAACAAAAATACAGCCGTAATTTTAATGAGGAAACCGGACACAGCAAAATAAGCATACTTTATAGGTTGTATTGATTTTATTATTATTGCACAACAGATACAATCCCGACGCCGATCACCATTCATGTTAATGAAATAGCAAATAAAATGATCGTAATTACGGGAACGTTTTTACTGCATTGTTGGGAGCCCGTCGCCGAATCACCTGGCATTACCGTTGCGACAATATTTCCAACGAATTGGCCATTTATTCAAGCACCAGACATGATAACTTTTGTAATTACAATATCAACATTAGCGTTGCATACCCTCGTTCGTCACACCCGCCAACGAGGGCGTTTGATGTTATCATTTTTGGGGGATTGGTCGCGATTTTATAAATACATTGTGCTTATAAAATGAACGATGAGACCATAAAATACAAAAGTTGCCCTGAAATCGCACGACAGGATCGCGGCAGACCATGAAGAAGACGACGGGACAACGCTTGATTCAACTTTAAAAACCGTAATTTAACTTGTTTTTTTTTCTATTTTTTTTTATTCGATATAAACCAGTGCTTGACTGCGATCCCACCTGATGGTAAGCAGTGATGCAATCATTGATGGTGAGGCGCACTAGTTTATTAAGAGCCTATTCACTCTAGCCTTGAAGTCACCTAAATTATAGTTGGACGGGAAGACCGCAGCAGGTAAATTGTTCCAGTCCCTCGATGTACGCGGTATAAACCACGAAGCAAATCGCTTAGTTCGGACCGTTGAAGTTCAACAACGTAAGGGTGGATACTCGCCGTACGCCCGGTTGTCCGATGGTAGAAAGGAAATGGCGGAATCAAGTCATGCAATTCCCGTGCACACTCTCCAAAACGCAACCTGTAAAATACCGATAGGCTGGCTACCTTGCGCCTGTGCTCGAGGCTTTGTAGATTGGACTTAACCAAATCTGGATCGGCTCCTTTTGGCGGTGAACAGACACCCTTGTGTTTTGGCGGCGTTGAATTCTACCAGATTTTTTTCACCCCACTTGGAGACTGCCTGAAGAGAGACATTCGTACGCTCTACCATAGCCTCTCGTTCGGACCGGATTAGTTCCTTACTAGCCCGAGCGCCCGGAAGGTATCTCTCTACAACTGTGCTATAATCAGCATACCTATAGATACCGGGCATCAGCAGATCATTAATATGCAGCAGGAAAAGAGTTGCAGAGAAAAAAGACTAGCGTGCCATACCCTGTCGAAGGCCTTCAAAACGTCTAAGGAGACAGCAATTGCTTCTCCATTCTTCTCGAGGGGCCTCGCCCCACATGTGAGTGGTGTACACTAGTAGGTCCCCAGTAGACCGATTGTGGCGAAACCCGTATTGTCGGGTCTATACTTCACTCCCGACGTAAAGATTTGTTTTGACTTTAACCTTCATAATCCGTCTAATAGGTATTATGGTTTGTAACTATGTAAGTATGGTACATAAAACTACAACAAGGGGACCAGTAGATCATGAAGAAGATGGCGGGACGACTTGGATTCTCTCCTCCTTAAAAATGTGTCTCAAATCCGAGAACAATGGAAAAAACCAGGCAAGTGCGAGTCGGAACCGCGCACTGAGGGTTCCGTACAAACTTACCTATGAAAACAGTTCAATTCCCGAATTGAATTACGAAGATTATTCCGAATGGCAAAAAAAAAAAAAAAATTTGTGACGTAACTACAAATTTACAGTTTTCAGATTTTTTTATACTTGTACTATGAGACCTTGCTTCATGCCAAATTTCAGGATTCTAGGTCAACAGGAACCCCTATGAATTTTGTTTGCCGTGAGAGTGTCGAAATATACGTTTTTTTGCGACATAAACGACCGTATCTTTTTTTATCGTTAACTTAAAAGTTTGATTTTTTCACAGCTTCAAGGGACAGTAGACTTGAGTATATGGTTTTAATTTAAACTCGATACCTCCACGCGTTCTCGAGATAAAGGGTTTTGACAGACAGACAGATGGACAATAAAGTGATTCTATAAGGGTCCCGTTTTTTCCTTTTGAGGTACGGAACCCTAATTATATATTGGAACAGTACCTACAGGGCTAACTGCAATCAATTTATTTATGATTTGTAATAAATAAAATCAAAAACTGCAGTCCCGATTTTTAAAATTCTTTGACAAGTAGAAGCTACTTTGTTATTTATTTTTGTATTAGTCATAAGCTAGCGATTAACCACTATCTCACTTGATGGTAAGCGATGATGTGGTCGACGAGGAAGACCACCAGCTTGTAGCTATCAGGAAACACAGGAAACTCATCGGCAGTAAATTCCACTCCTTAGCTGTAGGGAAATGAATGAAAACTGCGCGCACTGAGTGACATAGGTTATATATTTCCTGCTTTCTGTTGGCAGAAACTAAATAAATAATGTAAGAGAGTTTTGATAGGAATTTAGGTATACGGAAATTCACAGACTGAAGATTTTCCGCTACGCTACCAACAAGTTCCGTAGTCGCTACTCACTCCTGAAAGTCTGAAGCTCACACGAAGTGCCTGTATAATATGATATTCAATGCGAATGACAGGTAGAAACAGGCTATCAAAAGGAATTTAATTGAATTTCACTTTGTCTGCCGATGTGCTTCACCCACGCTCATTAGATTACCGACTTTCAGTAAAGGCAACGCTTTGTTGTTTCGGTATAATTATAATTATTTTAGGGCTCTACTATTATCTAATGAAACCACGTTTTGTTTTTTTTTGTAACCCTACATTGCGTCTCACTACAAGGCAAAGACAGAGAGGTTTGGAAACAGAAGGGAGAGGCCCATTCTGCTTCCAAACCTCTCTATCTTGGGCGATCTCTGGCCAAATTGGCCCCGCGAACATGGTCAGATCGTCAAACTGTAGAAGGTAATCTCTAGCAGTTCCCCTCTTTGAGGAGTGGCTGGAGCGACAACACGGCGTCCTCACCTTCCGCATGACGCAGGTCCTCACCGGGCATGGCCAGTTCGGGAAGTTCCTGCATCGGATTCTGGCGGAAGCAACGCCCGGGTGTCATCATTGTGCGGACCACCCAGAGGACACGGTGGAGCATACGGTGGAGGTGTGCCCCGCTTGGGCGGAGCACCGCCGTGTCCTCGTGGAGGCAATTGGTGGCAGCGACCTTTCGCGTCGGGCCCTGGTTCAGGCTATGGTCCGGAGCGAGGAGGAATGGCAGGCAGTCGCCTCCTTCTGTGAAGCAGTAATGCTAGCGAAGGAGGAGGCTGCACGCGTGAGGGAACGAAGGTCCTCACGCCCTAGCCGCCGTAATTCCGACCCCGACTACCAGCCACGGTAGACGCGGGCTTGCGGACGTTGAGCACTGGGTAGCTCGCCGTCCGGCTGTTCGGTAACTAACCGGACCGAGCCCAGTCGTCGACAGCGCGTAGTGATCCTCGCGCTCCTCAAAGAGATGTCAGCAAACCGTAGGGGCCCAACAGGGCCGATGCTCGCTAGCTAGGACCGCGGAGAATTTCTGAAAGGGAAACCCGTAGTCCTAGAACGCAAAGGGTAATTGAAGGACACAGGTGTGGTTTTAGTCAGTAAAAGTCTGACACGCCCTCGCGCTCCACCCAGAGCGCGAGAAGTCATTTGGATGATTTCCCACCTTAAAAAAAAAAAAAAAAAAAAAAAAAAAAAAAAAAAAAAGCAGTACTAATCCGATCACAAACTATTTCGCTGATGAAACGCTAAATTTTCACTGAGTACTATGTATCCTCAAAAAATGCACACAACAAGCTACCTAATAGCTATCTTATGCAATTCTATCGTAAGTTAAATGATGATTTACTGAGTTCTATACCACCTTACATATTACAAAGCAAAGTCCCCACTACGTCTGGCTGTTTCTCTGTTCAGTACTCAATACTACTACTAAAGGGTTTTTCATGCGGTTTTCACCAATAGACAGATTAATTTATGACGAAGGTTTAAGTGCTACTATATTTACATATTTATATTACTTGCATATTATTTAAGAGAAAAGCCCAGAATTTTGAAAATTTTTAATGCCCACCTTGCGAAACTGGGTCGTTAGTAGAAAATAGTACATTTTGATACAAGTGGAGAACGTTTGTCATTGATACCGAGGCGGAATTCACCTGAGCCGTAGGGGAGGGTTTTTTTTTTTAATTTTTTTTTTCAGGTATTATGGAGTGGAGTGCTGCAGTGACAAATTTCCACGTTTATCAAAAGCCCTTTTTCAATACACGAAAAAATAATTAAATGGGGATTAACGGTGACACACTAGTGCGTAAGACCGGAAATTGCGTGTTTATATTGAGTGGGTTTTCCGTTATGTCTATTGAAAATAAAATATAGTGCATGTCACTAAACAAAATTGTACAAACGTGTCTATTATCTTTTTTAACGTAAACAAAAAAAAAATCAAATTAACATGGATAAAGCGTGTGCACATTTCATAAAACAAGCTTGGCCTGAACTGTATATTGAGTGAGGTTTATATTGAAAGTTTCGTACCCAGCCACGCGGGCCCTAAGGACACACATTCTACTTTGTTCTTACACACAACTTTAAGAACTTGCTTAACAGATGTTCCGCCTGACTTTTGTCCCCAAGTAAGTCATGTATCCTTGTAACATACGCTTTATGTGCGACGAAAATAATACCTGCTGTCGATGTTTGTAATATACGGTGACAATGTTGGTAGGGTTACTTTCGGGAATTGTAAGAATTTAAAACTAGAAGAATGATTTTTATAAGTTAATGGCATGTAAATAGTTATGCTTTGCGAAAAAGTATTTAGGGTGTAAACTTTTTCGATCAGTACACAAATACTTTAAAACAAAACGATATAAGTACATCGAGTATTGGGTCAATCAACCATTTTATTCAATTAAATGATTAGTCATGACTAATTTAATCATGATTTATCTTTGTATTTGATCAAGCGTACTTGATCTACAAAAAAAAAGCTAAAAGTACCAAATATTTTGCATATCTGGCACTCTACTCCAGATTTCGATGAAGTAAAACAGTGGATATTACAAGAATACATTGAGCATCTGAATTGATTACAGCTGCACCAATAAGTTGGTCTGACAGATGAAGAATATTTTCGAAACTAAACTCATTGAGTTTCAGGCGAGGCCAAAGTGGGAGCTCAAAATAGTGGCTAAACGTGACTTGCCGATATTGCATCATTTGTACCACATCCCGCCTCGAGTACACGTCCGCCTGCTCTTGAACATCGTACTGTATCGTTCCTAACATAACCCACCCTACAATACTTTGTCATTCTCTTCCTGCTCCACTAATTCAAATGTACCGAATTAATCATTCCGGTATTGGGCATCTGATTGGTTGTCAATATCGGCTAATTAATAATATTATTCACTTCTAATAGTGGGCGCTTGCGACAGCGACAGACTAATGATCCTTGATAAATAGCGCTATTCCATTGAGTACGCCAATATGGCTGATATCAGTTTGTTTTTGAAAACTTTTGAGTAACTTACTGATGCGTCTTCACTGTGATTAAAGCGACGGAAATCCTTGATCCATTATAAAATAGGTACTGGGTAGCTAACTTATCCGCAAAACGGATTCCATAGGCAATTAACCTGCCTACGGTAGATTAAATAGTGATTTATCAACCCGCAACCTTAAAAAAATATAATTGAATGTAGTGTAAAATTTTCGGAAAGCAAAGACCTCTTCGAAAAACTCTCTCGTGTAATGGAAATCGTGCCCCTCGGCCCCCAGGGCATCGCGGATTCTCTGCACAAAAGGCCCAACAAAAAGGTCCTGCCGTCACATGAACATTGTAAAACTCGGCCTCGTATTCACGTCTCCACTTACAAACCAATAGCGTCTTAAAAACTTCACGTGTAAGATTCAATTTTGTTCCACCAAGATTGTTTTGTAACAGTTTTTTCCAATCCGATAATGCGACCTTAGCGTCGGGATCATGGTTTACTACAAATTGTATTAGAGTAGTAGATTTAACTATTTACGCGGTGTACGGTCCGGTCGAGCGGTCGCGTGACTCTTCCGTACCTTGTGGAATGCTGATTCTTTTGTTATCATACATGCCATAAATTCTTTAGAACCTCGCGTCCCTGAGAAGCTAAAATAACTTTGGTGTCCTTAAGAGCTATTATGTGTTGTTTTACAGAATGGATTCACATTTCAAGATTCATGTTTCCGTAAGTCCAATCTCTTTCGACCATCGGCAGACGATCCTCCTTGAAATGTATATCAGTATCAAGGCTATCGAAATACATAAACACGGAACTACAACTTCAGAGTAGGATACTCCGCGTAGCTTCATCTCGAGTGCATCTCTCACGATCAGGGGAGCTTTTGCCTCTAAGGAATCGATTATCCGTAGACGTCTCGCATTCCTCAGATATCGTCTTCATCTCGGCATCGATATGACTAAGTGCATTAAAATATCTATGTATAATGTTGTGATGCAATCGTGTTCTACTTAGTTTTCACTGATAAGTTATTTAATATGTAACATGTTGGTTTTAACTTGAAGGTAAGTAAAGTATGTGTACTAGGTAACTAAATATATGCATAACGTATGGAGTGTTGATTTTAGCACTGAATATATTAAAATTTGCAAAATGGAATCTCTATCTCATGTTATATTTGCTTTAAGTTCTCTGATTCAAAACAAACGTTTGTGCTGTTTAGTTTTTATGTCGTACAGAAAAAGTTTGTACCCACCTAATATATCAGTTATTATGGAAGTGTAATCCGTTTGTTTTCGATTTTTTTAGTTTAGTAAGTGCTTCTAGCACTTGTTTTGTATATGATGCAATGTTGTCTAATATTAAGTATTGGAGTTTAATTTGAACCGATATCTTGAACTGCTTCGTTATTCCAGGATATGCGTATGGAATATGTATCATAAAAAATTAATGAGAATAAGTAGGTACCTACCTATCTCAAAATTTTCATGGGATTAGGTGCTCATTGATTTTTTACACATATTCTGTTTGTTTTTAGCATTTGTTACTTAAAACAACGAAAAAATAGTAATAATAATAATCCACAACTATCACACAACGCCATCTAGTTTCAAACTAAGCAGAGCTTGTGCTACACAACTGATAAATATACATACTTACATATTTCTAAAAACATACATAATTATAGATAAATTACACCTAGATACAGAACAAATGATGGTGCTCATCACACAAACATTTATCTTGGGTGGGAATCAAACCCACGACCTACGGCATAGTTGTCAGGGCCTCTAACCACTAGACCAACAGGCAATTCAAAATCGATGTTCAAAATGATGTTTCTATATACCTATACCACAGAATAAGTAATAGTACCCTATACTAACTCGGTTGATACCGTATTAATTTTACGCATATATTCCTATCATAGATTTACCTTACGTAAGTACCTAATAAACTGGCACAATAACTCGGAGATAAAAAAAATCTTAAGCTTTCTCTGCGGATGAGAGTCTTAGCGCCAAAGTAAACATAAAGCCATGAAAACACAACAACAAGCATTATCTCGCCAAAATCCTTGTATCGAGTTTTGGAATCGTTCGCATTGTTGTCCTTTGTGTTCGCGTTCGCATTCGTTTTCCATCGTACACCATTATTCACATTAAGTGGACAGATCTCGGGTCAGATCCAGGCACAAGAAAAGCACAAAAAGTGCCCGCTTTATCCGAGCATGATAAATCTACTTCAAATCCGAGAATAGCGTCTTTTATGAACGAAATTGAAATAAACCGACCGTGCGGATAACGGCTAAGTAAGAAGATCGAGATCCTTTTAGAATATATTGGTGAATCATTTTCATTCATCAAGCCTACTTAGAATACCGTATATCTGTGGGTATTTGTGTAGGTGGCCCTTTTAAACTAGTTTTCCTATACATTTTTCAAAGAAATGTTTTCTTTATCAGCGTACAAACTTTATCAGAAACAATTCTTGAAATTATTTTCCTGGTGCCCTTTATTACACTTTATTTCAAGAATATCCCTACAGAAGTTCTTAACGTTAAGTCGTAAATTAACAAAAGCTAGGTTTTCATATCCAATGCTTGTATTTAAAGAAGGCAGAGACTTGACAGTTTTCAAACTACCTTTTCATGATATCACTTCACAAATACGTTATGTTCATTCGGAACAGTATTAATTAACTATCTAGCAGTTTCAACCATTATAAAGGTGGGCAGAGTTTTATCAATTTATTGAAATTTATTCTATCCTTCCATTTCGTATATCCAGCAGTGATCGCCGTATGGATTATTTAGCTCATCCGCGGTGCGCTTAGGCCTGTCTTGTATATCTCCCATGTGTTACTGTTTTGTTGTTTCTGAAATATAATAATGGACATCATGTAGACGTAAATTATTTTTCCTAATAGGTATTATTACAACTACACAATATTGTATTTAGTGAAAATATTTTATAAGGAATGAAAGTTTATGTGATTTGTTTTTATATAGAACAAACTGGAATATGCCATTAAAATAGTGTCTATTCCAAACATGCATCATCTCAGGAAATTTTATTTATTTCCCACTAAAACATTTATTTTCGTTTTCTCTTATTCCACATAATAGATCGTTCGGAAGATATGTCCCTATTTTTAGTGGTGTAGATGAAATCGAGCGTGAAATGGTTACCACACGGAGCGGTTGTCTCGTGAACAAACGAATACCGGATCGCCGTTTGCCGCCGGGGCGTTTGCCGGAAAATTGGCTGGCACACCACTACACTCCGGCTTAATAATAACAATGTATTGAATGTCTGCCCTGTCCGTGATGGGCTACTATCTGATACAAGAGCGGCAAGAGCATTCTGGTAAATTAAAGTGATAACTTTTTACTCTTAGGATTAAAATTCTTATATTATAATATAATATAAGAGTTTCCAGTTTACGGAAATGCGGCCTACAATTAAAATTTAAAGTTCAAAATATTACGAAGTCTATGTGAAGCAAGCAATAGTAAAATAGCGAAGGGGGCGGGGATCGAGCGGCAGGGGTGCTTGATGCGCTTGCGTCGCGTCATATAGACTAGGTATAGCAAAAAACTTTTTACAAGAAAAAAAATAACCGACTTTACTAAAATGTTTTTATTTTACACTTTTTAGTTAAACAGAGTGCCTATTTTTCATGACGATTCTAATTAACCCAAAACACTAAAAGGTTACATTGTTTTATTAGAAAGTTCCTGTGTCTACCTTCCGGCTCCATCATCAGATCAGTTCGATAGTACCTTATAGCCAAAGTGCATCTCATGACGATTCTAATAAGTCCAAACACGGCTAGGTTATATTGATTAATTACGGAGTTCCAGTGCCTACCTTCCGGCTCCATCATCATCATCAGATCACTTCGATGATACTATTTTCAACGTAACTATTCAGAACCATTCATTTATTTGTATCTGCTATCTTCATTGTGATATCTTTGTGAGTTTGAAGTACCGTTGACCATTTCTGGTCTTCTTCATCAGTTCCATCAGTTTCATCAAAGGTTACTTTTCGAGTGTAAATGCTTAAGTTCTCGATGAAAATCACTAAGTATATATATTTTTAAAATGGCCTATAATATTTGAGGAGTTCCCTCGATTCCTCATGGATCCCATCATCAGAACTGGATTTTGAAAAAAATTGAACCAATCTGGAAGCATATCCAAAAAAGGGGAAAAAAAATTGCAAATCGGTCCATAAACGACGGAGTTATGAGGTAACAAACACAAAAAAAAAATACAACCGAATTGAATAACCTCCTCCTTTTTTGAAGTCGGTTAAAAATACAGAGTTGAAATGTGTTAGATAGAACAAGGAAATCTTGAAGATTTGTTTTTGGTAAATGAATTATGTTTTGTAAAAAGTCATAGAACGAAAGTTTTTGTTTATAATGTTAGTAATACAATCCTGCAAGGTTGTAGTGACTTATAAATAACTCTATATGCCTACTAACACATTTGTAGTAAATAGTGACAGTAAATTGTCTTTGTCTAGAAAGCTTTCGTTTTATTATGGTTTCATTTGCTTTTCTGGTGCCTGTCAATCAAAACAAGGCACGTGAGTCTTGTCAATTTGATTTCGATACCTTTTACACTTTTTAGGTATTTGTAAATATTTATTTTGAAAGCGAATAAATTTCATAGTGTGTGAAAAATATCTACTTACTTATTTATACAAGATTTTTTTTTCATTTTCCAAAAATGAATGATGAGGAAAGCGAAGCTAATGCGATGCGAGATTCTCTCAGTGCCATTGCAAGTGAAATACAAAAGTACGTATTTGAATACAAACCTGTAGCAGTGTAGTGGTAGGTAGAAATTCAACCATACTCTGTACATAAAAGTGTGAAACAAAACTCAGGACACAGTCTTAGAACGTTTAGTTCCAAAACTGTAAGTTTTTTTTTTTAATTATGTATAGGTTCGCGTTTGACTACTATCTCATCTGATGGTAAGCGATGATGTGGCCGACGATGGAGCACGCTTGCCTAGAAGTAACCTATTACCTATTCTAGGTAATGCTGAAGTTACTCTAATCCGACCCTGTATATCACATACTTACCACATCTCTTAATCGTCACGATGTGTAATAATAATAAATAATAACCTTTATTGTCGCAAGGTTACAGTTCAGAAGGTGACTTATAGGTAATTAGACACAAGTAAATGTAAGGTGCTATAAGTACCTACTGGTACTGTCTCCGTAAGCGAATGTTTGTGTTTTGGGTGGCATGATGGCAGTGTTCAGTCATTTAGTGAGGCTCTATGGTCACGATTTACAATATTGGTGCAAGTAAATAAACGTAGTCGCTGGGTACATGAGAAAAATGGTTACAATTTTTTTTGTGTAAATAGTCTATATGCTATGTAAACAACTCTAGATCAATATGCCACGTGCAATGTATGGGGTCAAGCATAAACTTATAGGTTAAGGTAAAGCTAGTCAAAGAACATTACCTCTCAACCATCTCATAGCATACCTAGTCGGCCTTATAATGTTCCCACTGTTGGGACTCAGGCCTCCTCTCTAGGAGAGGGAAACAACTCAACCATCTCGTAAAGTTATATTGTAAAGATATATATTTTTGTAATTTAATTTATGTAGGTTGTGTATCTATTTATGTGTTTCATTTACTGTTATTGATATATATATAATTTTATGTATTATATGATTTAATTTAAATAATATAGTATATTTTTAATTTTCTAACTTATTTGCATACCTACACAGACACAGTCTACATTTCTCATCCAACTCTCCTGTCGCAGGTCTGCTGGAAGAAATTTCATTTGAAATAAGCGGTACCTCTGTGCTCTTCTATCTGTATTTGTTCATTATCTACATTTTTAAGGGTTTGTGTGTTGTTAAGCACTAGCTGCTGGTAGCGGCTTCGCCTGCGTGATAGTAGTAAATTGTCCCAAGGGAACATACTCCTGAGACAAAAAGTATCCTATTTGCTATTCCAGAACTCTACCCGTGTGCTAAGTTTCATCGAAATCCATTCAGTAGTTCAATATTTTCAGTGTTCACTAGTACCAAATATCCATACCTACATACAAACTTTCGTGTTTATAATATAAGTAGGATGTAACGTTTTCCTACCTCGGCACTCCAAAATGTTCATTGGATTCTGTCCTTTCCTATTTATTTTCAGGCTTCACGAAAAACCCGCTAATAAAAGTGATTCCAATTATGCTGAAATATTAAATAAAATAATTAAATACAAGTGCGATATAAATGTGAAAAATCTTCAAATAAAACATTTAAGATCAAATCTTAAAACGGCATGCGGTAAGTACTTATGTAAATGATGCTTAATTGAAAGTGTAGGCTCATAACCGTCTGTTAGTAGGGTACCTAGGTACCTACCATCTGTTACCAATTCAAAATATCTGTGTCTACTTATACTATTTCGTTTTTTCAAACTAACCTGCCAACTAACTTAAAAAAACTAAACATAGGCTTGCGGATTGTGAGCAATGGTTAGCTCGCTGTCCGACCGTCCGGTAACCGTCCGGATCAAGCCCGAGTCGTCGACAGCACGAAGTTTTCCACGTGCGCCTCTAAGAGATGTCAGCAAAACCGTAGGGGCCCAGCAGGGTCGAAGCCTACTGGGGCCATGGGTTGTGCGAGAGAGAAAAAGGAACATAGGAGTAGGTTTAAGTCATTAAAAGACATACCCTAACGCTCCGCCCAAGGGCGGGAGAAGTGATTGGATGATTAACCAACTAAAAAAAACTAGCTAATTAAAAAAAATGCATTATTTTCAGCTGTGGCAAAAACAATATCATCATCTAAGGCTTCTGAAATAGCATCACTTAGTGCACATTTAGATTATGCAAGAAATCAATATTTGGATTTAGAAAAACAACAGAATGAAAAAAATCAGATAATCCACAACTTAAGTAAAGAAAACCACGCTCTTCGTGATCTACTTGAATTTTTCGGCAACGCCATTCTACTATGCTATCAGCAGTTACAGGGAATACGAAATGAACGCGTTGAGAATGTTTCACCTTTGGAACAACTGAAATACATTATCGTGTGCTGTGGACAATATCACGCAGACCACTGTAATGACCAGGATAAGTGCATTCGACTGCAACAGAAGAACAAATTTCTAAACACCAAAATGATCATTATGGAAAATCATTTGGAAGCAACTAGAGATGAACTCCGAAATCTTCGTACTTGCATAAAGCCTTTCAAGGATAAAAGAGAAGCGATAACGCGACCACAAAATTGTATTGGTATCGTATGCTCCGAATACAAATTAAGCTCGCATCATGAAAACATTGCAAATCTAATGATGACCCAAATTCAGTTGTCCAAATGTTCATCACTAGCAAATATTAAGGAATTAGATCTGACGAATCATATAAAAAAGGTAAAAAAACTTCTTGACGATCATGATAACCTGATAGAAGACTTGAAAGACCTGTCGGAAGCAATAAACGAAGATAAAACTTTTTGGCCTATATTTTTTTTGGGTTCTGTACCACAAGGAGAAAAAACGGAACCCTTACAGGATCACTTTGTCGTCCGTCCGTCTGTCTGTCTGTCTGTCAAGATCGTTTATCTCGGGAACGCGTGGAGATATCGAGTTGAAATTAAAACTATATACTCAGGTCTGCGGTCTTTTAAAGCTGTGAAAAAAATCCAAATTCTGAGTTAAAGAAAAAAATGATACCCTCTCAAGGGAATCAAAATTCATAGGGTACTTCCCGAAGACCTAGAATCCTAAAATTTGGCATAAAGCAATGTCTCATAACACAAGTATAGGAAATAATCTGAAAACTGTAGTTACGTCACAAAAAAAAAATATTTATCATCTATATTCTTTATTGTACTTTTTAAACATTATTTTTTTTTGCGATTCGGAAAAATCGTCGTAACTCATTTAACAGTTTTCATAGGTAAGTTTGTACGGAACCCTCAGTGCGCGAGTCCGACTCGCACTTACCCAGTTTTTTTTTACTCATAGGCCCGGAATAATCGGAACCCTGATGATTGTATCCTAACAATCTAACAACAAATAGAGGTTTCAATTCATTGCATTTGAACCGTGAACTCGAGTTTGGCGAGAAATAATTCATAAATTCCAATTTAGGGAGGCTTTACAAAAATTTTGAATACTTACCTACTTACATTTTATATAGCACAGTGTTCTGGGTTAGAGTGTTGGATTACGAGATCCACTCTCTCTCAAGTAAAAGAAGACTGTGTCCCAGTAGAAGTACTTAGGTAACAATATCATATATATGCTGATTTTGTTATTGTATGAGGTATTTGAGATACTTAGTTCGAGTTCGATTTCTCGCTTAGCCAATCGACTTGTTTAATGCAGTTTAAAAGCTTGTCTCCGTAATGTCTAGCTTTCCAAGAAGACCTGTGGGCGACGTCAGCACACCGACTCCTAGACCCCTTATTCCCAAACCATTGCGCAAACAAGTCTTCGACTCATTGCACTCGCTGAGCCACCCTGGCGCTAACGCAAGTGCAAAGCTCGTAGCACAACGCTACGTATGGCCACAGATGCGGAAAGACTGTCGCGACTGGTCTAAGGCATGTTTGGCTTGCCAGCGTTCGAAGGTGAATCGCCACGTCACCACCCCTGTGGGTACTCTCGATTTACCTTCGGCGCGTTTCAAATATGTCCACCTAGACCTGATCGGACCAATGCCCCCTGCCAACGGATATTGGTATTGCCTGACACTCGTCGATCGCTTTACGCGATGGGCTGAAGTAGTCCCAATCGGCGCGAGTGCACGTATATCTTTCTAGCAGCGTAGGTCGTGACTGGTGAGAAACGAATATATCAACACCGTGGCGGTAGAAGGAAAACTCGCCGGCGCGTCATCGACAATGCGTGTGTCCAATGCGTCACGTCATCCACCCCATCAGACCCATCGCCAGACCCATTTGAACTTTACACCCCGGGAACTTCACCCAGATTAGTTTAGAGTAAGTCCTCACCTTTTATTGGTAGAGGAATCACAAAATAACTCCTCCCGCTCTGTGTACGAAGGGAGTGTCAGACTCTTTCTGACTAAAACCCACCCGAATTCCTTCTAACGTAAGTCTTTCGAACAATCCCGCCGCCTTGGCAGGAGTAAAGTACCTACCTACCTTCCTGCATTCAGTTTGTATAGAGTTAAGAAACCTACGTTCACAACTACATATATATAGGTAACGACAAAAAAATGGGAGCCCGGATTAAAAGTGTCATCTAGGCATACATACGAGTACCTACCTGTATGGTTAAATAAGGTTAGATAATAATTATTTCCCTACACATGCCTGACTGTTGGTGAAGCTATTATTATTATCTCAAAAATGACTCCACTTGATAAAAATATCGCTATTATAATAATAATGTGTTGTGCATGGAATTACTTTTTATACTTCGTAAGATAGGGTGTCCCAAAATTAACGCAAGATTTGAATTACTTTTATTATTTTTGAAATATTATTCAATACAACGTAACGCACCGTTTTTACCAACCCTAACCTGTCAACTGGTAAAACTGTTTTTTTTTTTTGGGTTGCAAACACTTTACTGCAGAAATGGCGGCAAATTCAAATCTTGCATTAATTTTGGGACACCTATATTCAGTTACGCCGACTCCGTAGGTACTCGAGGGCTCGCGCACCCATGAGAAATAAATAGTAGGTGGCGAGCACCCCTGAGAATAGACATCAAGAAACAGATCAGGTTTAGAGTGCCGGTTAAGAACCAAGGGTCACGGGTTCGATTCCCGCACCAACACAAATGTTTGTTGATGAAACAGATATTTGTGTTGGGTCTGGGTGTCTGGTACCTTCGTTGTTCCTGGTTTCTATAGCACTGGTTTCTGTAGTAGTCTGGGACCAGGACAATGTATGTGTCTCAATTTATTATTTATTTTTATCAAATATATTTTGTAATTAAGTACGCAGAATGTAAGTAGGACATTTATTTATTTGTCGGTCGATCAGTGTGCATTTCTCTTCTCACACTCCGCTACTTTTTCGAGTCATCAAATGAGCACGAGCACCCATGAGCCTTCCTAAAAACCGGCGTCCCTGCCTATATTTATATAAATACTAATCCATGAATCCATGCAAATAAATTACTAATACCGCGTAAGGTGCAGGAAGGCAAGCCCAAGGAATATGCGCCACTGAATCGTCGCAGCCGCGCGGGCGAGCGTCCGCAGCGCACATTACAAGGAGCTTTGCCTGGAACCGAGCGCGTGACGTCACGTGCTGTAGACCTTCTAACGAGAGCTAGTGATCTATAAACAGTTGTAACATCACACTAAAGAACACACTTCCAAAATAAATTATAATTATAATTATCTGCATTAATTTGACACCGTCTGTCAGTGTCAGTTTACCGTCAGTTCGTCACTGCGTTCCGAGTAATAACAATATTGATATCTATGATAATGATAGCGAAATTCACAACGGATTCGTAAAACATTTTTATTGCAATCGATACAGTAATTACTGTATCGATTGCAATAAAAATATTTAAGTAAATTATTCATTTTTTAGTAATGTCGATGGATATTAAGACCTATAGAATGAGATCATCTAATCATGGTCGTAATCTTAACTATAATAAATGCGCGTTTTCGTATAAGGACTTCATTAAAGTAATGTAAGTATTTAGGTATATGTTGTACTCATTGTCTTCACAAACAATTTTAAATTCGTAACACGTGGATGACGTAGTTAGTTATGCACATAAGTACCTAGATTATAAGCTTTTGTTAATCATATAAAGTGTGTAATTGTTAGTTTTCCCTAATAAATAAAATAATGTCGTTACTTAAAAAAATTGAGAAAAGTCACTTGTGAGTTGACATATTCGCTCACAGTAATTAGAGACCATACCTTCATGGTCATTCGGAACGGCTTTCGACGCGCTAACAGTGATTTCGATAAATTTTTTTTTCTTCGTCCCGTTTGGGCTCCAGGCTTATATTTTTAATTCCATTATAGGTAACGCGAGTGCAACCCGTGCAACACATTCTAATGTTTTTGCAGTCTTTGGAAAAAAATGTACCGAGTCAGTACGAGAAGTAGTCATTACTAAGGCTGACCGAACACTTGAGACAAGACAGTCTTAGGACAGACTATTGCTTTACAAAATGTATGAAGACACGCACACTTGAGACAAGACGTCTCATAGACAAAATTGTCTAACAACAACAAAAACTGCACAGCGGCAAGTCGGACAAGTCTGTCTAATGACAGTCGGCTTCCCATCTGTATGTATGCGGGCGCGCACATCGAAGACAAAACAGTCTAGCGACGTAGGAGGTACGTCGCTAGACTATAGTAGTCTGTCGGCAGTGATGAAAAATATCAATTTATTAATATTTATAAAAATATTAATATCGGCTTCGGTATATCTGGGAAAAGATTTCGATATGTCGGTCAAACTTTCCGAGATTTTCGGTTCTAAAATAATAATTTATTTAGTTCAGTCTAGCTCAATAATAGGTAATAGTAATTTTTACTCAAAATGTACATTATTTTAATTTATCAGAAATTGTTATTATTTTGAAGACTAATTTATTATTTCAGTCAAACCAGGATTTGTCCGGTAACGAAATTAAAAATAGACTAGTTATAGACAATACAGTTATTTTTTTCTTTGAATTGTAGTATTTGTGCTAACAAATAAATTTTGAAAAAAAAAAAATTATGCCATTTTCAGTATTGAATATTATGTATCGATTAATCGATGTATCGGATCAAAATATAACGGGTGAAAATATCGATATATTGAAGTACTTATACTTAACGATTTGCTGAGTCACTGTTTTGGTGGATCGAGTTTACTCAATTCGGATTGTGTATTCGAATCATGACTCGATTCCGCGGTTCGAGTCCAATACTCCAATTCTATGTTTAGTACTCGAATGTTCTTTATATCGATACTTTTCAATCGATTCTGAGTAATTATCGATATTGATTCTACAATTATTATCTATAAATAGTAAAATAGTTTTGTATCTCAAGTGTATAAGCGACTGATACTTGTGATATAAAACTAATTTACATCACAATATCCACTAGGAATTAAGTTGTGAGTCTCTAAGAAACACCTAAAAAGGCACTTACAGTTTTCAAATTTTTCTAAAAATACACCGCACTGCAGTACACAAAAAAAATGGAGAACGTAAACAGATGTGCCAAAAGTTTCTCCGCCAGATATTTTCAAAACTATCCATAATTACAAAAAAAAATTGTTCTTTATTCGGAAAAAATCCCGCCAAAAACTTTTGATTTTGATGCGATTCGGAACGCCGCCGCGCCGTTCATGTCAATTACGTCTACGTCATTCAAGTTATCCAAAAGAACGGTCTCATCCTTGTGCAGATTGAGACTCTGCCACTGCAGTAGTTCAGTTTTCCTCCATAAAATTCACGTTCGTGACAGTTCTTTGTGCGAGTGTGGCCTCGATGATGGTACATTGGACCATATCTTCTTTTCTTGTCCTTCAAACTCCCACTCCCTCGACTTGTAACAAATGCTTTCCAAAATAAAAATACCCCTTCCTACTAATATCCATTCCCTATTGACGAATTTCTCTCCTAAAGTTGTCCAACTCCTATCCAAATTCCTAAATGACAATAACATCAATCTGTAGCCTGCCACTAACATCTTAGATCTACCAAAAAGTGCAAAGTTCGACGGCTCACCTTACGGCGCTGCCGTCTCCACATGACACTGGCAGAATAGTCGATATCGGCTCAGTTGCATTGAGATAGATACATAGAGGCGCCGTGTTATTTTAGGCATATACATAGCTATACAAATATGAGCGAAATATGAAACAAACTATGAAATATCGTTTTGTATCACTCTCTTCAAGAAAAAATTGTATTTGACAACATTTTGTTGTGACATCAACACAGTTGTAGGTAAGTGCCATGCCCACCATCTTTATTGCCGAGTTTTGTGGTAGTTGTGCTGTCAAACGGGTGTTTATGTTTTAAAATATTGCGATTTTCGAGAAAATTACGAAGAGATATTTTTAAAACTTCATTATATATATAGTGAAACAAAAAACGATATGCCTTCGTCTTCCATTGTGAAGTGTAGTGCAAGAAAGAACGAAAATCAACCTCAATTGTCTTTGCACAGGTTAGTAGCCAGTTTTCACGATATATTACATAGAATAATTCATATAGGGTGAAAAAAATATTACGGGTACATAAATCTATTGCCTTAGTACTGATATTAAAAAAAAAAAAAAAAACGGGTACATAAATCTATTGCCTTAGTACTGATATTTACCTTTATTTCTGCCTATGAGACTGTTTTGTTGAAAAATTATTGTTTACAATAATATGTCATATGGCATAGTTATGTACCATTACTGCAACAGTATCGATAAAATCTCCAATTTATAATATTCCACATATTCTAACTAATTCATTTTAACAACGGAAGTTTCCTCAGTTTTGTATACCTAGTGCTAAAATAAGACGTCAGTATTTTGTTATTTGTTTTAGTTACATAGAAGTTCAAATTATCTTCTATCATGTTTTATAATTCTTTTTTTGTAGGTTTCCTAAAAAAGAACAACTAATAAAAAAGTGGTTAGAGGCTATCGATGAAGAAAATATTAATCCCAGACATAAAGAATGGCATGTGTGTTCGCTTCACTTCGAAGAAAGCTGTTTTTGTGTGCGTACAAAATATTCTCGTAAATATACTGTGAAGGTACAGTCATTATATTGATTTCTTTAAATTTATCTCTGAGGGAGTTTCTGGGACTTAATTTATAAATCGAACGAATAGCCCTTTTCTGTAAAACAAAAATTAAATAGTATCGATACTTGTTTAATACTTGAACGGCACAACCCTAGCAATGGCAGCCATTTTATGTTATATTTCCGATTGTAGGTATGCACCTTTTTTTCGTAGGTATTTCCAGTCCATATATTTCTTAGGTCAATGCTCAGTTGCCAAAGAAGAAAAAAAAAAAGTTCAAGGCCAAGTTCATCAAGTGAAGTCATTCTAGGGCTGTTGATATTTTTAAAATATCAGATTCTCGATATTTCGATATTTTTTAATATATCAATATCGGATTTTGAGACATCGAAAAAAAAAACGAATTATCGATATTTTTTCGTTTTTATTTTATTAGCTTTGTCTTATGAAAACAATCGTAAGTTGGCTCAAAAATAATTTACTCAGTTTATAATTCAGGATATATAGGGTGTTTGGTGCATCGTGTGCCAAATTGAAATGATCGACGGGCTGCTCATCAAAATGCAATTTCAATTTTTTTATTTCTAGTAAAACCCACTTAAAGAGATATATGAGACAGATTTTACCTTGTATGATTGATGTATCATTTTTAATAGGTTTTTTAGGTATAATTTAAGCAAAAATATTTTTTAAATCATAATTTTGAATAATAGTCTTATGTGACTCGATTCACAATTCTAGCGAATTCACAAAATTATAAAAAGATTTTTATGGCATGTCACTAGCAAGAGGATAAACTAGAGATTTTTTGAGAAAATTCGAGGACTCCAATCGCTTTTGGTTTTTTTTTATAGCCATGTAAATAGCTGTAACATGAACAGCTTTAATTTAAGTCCAACACTTTGCAAGTAAATTAAAAAAAAACTAGATAGCTAATGTCACTAATTTTAAATCTAAAAGCACTCTCATACAATACACATCTAAATAAAATGAAAATTCAGAGTCCACGACTTATATATTTTTTGAAATTTGTATTTGAATGAAAAATTTGGGTCTAATTTTCATAAAACACAGGACATGAGAAGTTTTTAGGGGTCTGAAATGATAGCACATGAGCCCTCCCGTCGACAATTTCAATTTGGCACACGATGCACCAAACACCTTGTTTAATAAACAAATTAAATTATAAATTACTTAGGCGGAATGTTTATTTATTTTACTATTAGACAGAATAATATTTATATATAATACAAAATTATATACAAAAACACTTAACTAATTAAATTTATATATATACACTAAAGGCTACTCCTAACTAAAATATGACGTCATAAAACTCCTCCGCATCGCTGTCGACTGAAAGTGTGCCCAAAAGGTAAAAGCCAGCCCTTGGGTCACGCAAAGTGTCAACTAAGCGTTTGGACAGTTCTTTAAAAAGCGTATGCGCACTTGGACCCCACGGCTCAAGAGTTTCAACCCCAAACGGCTCAAAAATATAACTGCCGACGAGGTTGTTATTTTTCCGCCGCTTGAGGTTCTCCGCAACCGCAGCGGCAGCACCAGCACAGCACGATGAGCTAGGAAGAAGGGATGGCGCAAGAGTGTCGACACAGGTAGCGTCCCACACTAAAGGTCTGTCGCAACCCAGTGCTGGGCACGCTACAATTATGGCGGTGGGTCCCCTCTTTGAGGAGTGGCTGGAGCGTCAACACGGCGTCCTCACCTTCCGCATAGCGCAGGTCCTCACCGGACATGGCAAGTTCGGGAGGTTCCTGCATCGGATTCAGGCGGAAGCAACGCCCGGGTGCCATCATTGTGCGAACCACCCAGAGGACACGGTGGAGCATACAGTGGAGGTGTGCCCCGCTTGGGCGGAGCACCGCCGTATCCTCGTGGAGGCAATAGGCGGCAGCGACCTTTCACGTCGGGCCTTGGTTCAGGCTATGGTCCGGAGCGAGGAGGAATGGCAGGCGGTCGCCTCCTTCTGCGAAGCAGTAATGTTAGCGAAGGAGGAGGCTGCACGCGTGAGGGAACGAAGGTCCTCACGCCCTAGCCGACGTAATTCCGACCCCGACTACCAGCCACGGTAGACGCGGGCTTGCGGACGTTGAGCACTGGGTATCTCGCCGTCCGGCTGTTCGGTAATTAACCGCACCGAGCCCAGTCGTTAACAGCGCGTAGTGATCCTCGCGCTCCTCAAAGAGATGTCAGCAAACCGTAGGGGCCCAGTGGGGCCGATGCCCGCTAGCTAGGACCGCGAAGAATTTCCGAAAGGGCAACCCGTAGTCCTAGTACGCAAAGGGAGGCCATGAGGTTCCAAAACAGCCGGAACGCCGACGGTGACAAGGGCTCGTCGGATAATGTTGTTAATGTTCGCGTGCCGCGCTATGTGTCCCGCTCTTCGACTGCATGACAAGGCGTGGTGACCGAGGATGTTGACAACTTCGGCACAGTGGCAGCGATCAGGAGAACAGCAAGGAGCGCCAAGGCGTAGGGCAACAGCTAGGCGGAAAGTAGTATCGTCGAATAAGGTGCCAATATTTGACGACGGCAGTGCGTGAAGCGAAAGACCTGACTCCCAATTCCCCGCAGCCAGCATGCGCACGCTCCGCAGTAGTAGCTGATGTTAGCATTAGATTTTCCTGGACTACTTTGCAGAGCGGCTCATCCCACCGTCTCGGGGAAGTTGGGTTGTTGGGTGGATTTGTATTCGGGCAAGCGAGTCTCCAGGCATCTATAGCCTCAGTGAAGCACGGCACATTGAAATCACTCAGTGAGGGAGAAAGGATATTCCTGATTAATTTCTCAGTGCCGTGAACCGAGGATATAAAAGCTGGTAAACTGATACTAGAAATTTTGCGGACGCCGAGATCTCCCATACGGATGGGAAGGGTAGATTGAGCCCAAGCTCGGTCATCTTATTATAAATGTATGGAGTTATTATTCGGTCAGTGGGTCTTCTTAGTTCTTCAATTATAATAAAACATTTATGCGTATCAATATTTCTCAGTTTAAAAAAGTACTTGTTTTAAATGTTCAGCTGTTTGACTACTGAGATTATTAGGCACTAAAAATTTTATTGTAGAAGCAATTCGTTCAGATGCTACAGATGTAGCTAATAAATTAACTAAAACTGGAAAAACTAAATACAGTACAGTTGATTAGGTTTAAGATGACGTTGTAGCGAGAAAAAACAAAATAAATTTTAAAAAAAAATTGAGTTCCGATATCTACATTTCAATATCGAACTATCGATAAATCGTCCAAAAAAGTATTAGTAATAAATATCGATATTTCGATATATTGATATTTTATCAATCCAGTCAGTCCTAACATTCATTACGAGTACAAACGAAATGTCATAGTTGAAAATTTCAACTTTGACATTTCGTTTGTCGTCGTCGCGCGCACGCGTCGTATTTTGTAGATGTTTATATTGTATACATACATTTCATCACATTTGTCTAATAATAAAACCGATGCATGTTGCTTAAAGTCTATGCATCAGCGATATTGAAACACAGTGCTGCAAGTGTAAAGTTACGCCGGTATTATAAAAGTGGTAAAATGTCTTTAGAAGAAGCTAAGCAATTCGCCGCTCACCGGGCGGTTGATGAATACGTGACAAAGGATTGTATTTTTGGCGTCGGAAGTGGGTCCACGGTTGTATATGCAGTACAACGACTCGCAGAACGCGTTGAAACTGAGAATTTGAAGGTGACCTGCGTGCCTACATCGTTTCAAGCAAAACAGCTGATCATCAAGCATAACCTTACATTGGGCGAGCTCGATACGAATCCCGTGATCGACGTCACTATCGATGGAGCTGACGAAGTGGACGCCAACATGACACTGATAAAAGGTGGTGGAGGTTGTTTATTACAAGAAAAAATAGTAGCTTCTTGCTCCAAGAAGCTCATAGTTATAGCAGACTACACTAAAGACTCTGTAAAGCTAGGAGACAGATATAAAAAAGGAATACCAATTGAAGTAGTTCCAATGGCATATGTTCCTATTAAGAACAAAATAGCTTCCATGTATGGAGGAGAAGTTAAGTTGCGCAAAGCGGTTGCAAAGGCTGGACCTGTAGTGACTGACAATGGTAACTTCATCCTGGACTGGATCTTCACTAACCAGGACTTGGACTGGGATAAAGTTAATAATGTTTTAAAAATGATTCCTGGGGTGGTTGAGACTGGTTTATTTGTAAACATGTGTGAAAAGGCATATTTTGGACAGCCTGAAGGCAATGTTATAGAGAGGATTGGTGTATAATGAATGGATTCCTGCTTCTTGTATTTTAAGCTTTGCCATTGTTTTATGTATATGTGTTTAGTTATTGAGGGTCAATCAACACATCAATACTGTTAATGCTATATATGTCTTAAAAGAATTGAATAGGCATAGTAAACCTTATGGTTAAGAAATAACAAAAAGACTAAAATATTTTTCCAGGTGTACATATGTAGGCAGTTGTGATAAAATAAAATGAAATCTATTTTCTTAACAAGATTCATAATTTGGAAGTTTGTCTGTGATAAAAAAAAGGTTATTTCATAAGATGATGTAACATGGGAGGTACCTACTTATGTACTTTATCAGCATATATACTGTTTATCAGCAAGAAACATTGAGCTAATGTTAATTTAACAATCAAATGCCTTCATGGGTGGTTAAAAGTTGATAAGAATTGGCTTTACTTATATAAGTCAACCGTTTTAGAGTTCTAAAACAGTTGACTTAAGTAAAGCCAATCCTAAATTCAAATAGTTCTAAGTTTAGAACTATTGTACCTTTAAATTCAATAGGTACTAGCTGACCTGGCAAACTCCGTACCACCTAAGTTAATGAATGTAGTATATCTTTTGATATAGTCAACCAAATGCAATGAAACAAAGCCTAAATAATATAACAAGTTACACACAATTTTAATGTGTAAAAGTTATCTACATCAATTTCATATGTTTTATGTGATACACACACAATAAAAATTCTACAGATTTATTATATATTCAATATAATAGAATATTTTGTTTGTTAGCCTTCTCGATCTTGACCTAACTATAATATTATTGACTTTCCCCTTTAAAAATACCGTTTTTCACTATTTCTGTAAAAAAGAATCTCCAGTCTATGCATTTGTTGTTAAATGGTACCTATATAATCTTCTACACGGTGTTACCTGCCTTGTGTATGTGCAAAATATAATAGGATAGCAAAAAACAAAAGCTTTCATACTTCTTTGATTTAATCAAATAATAAACACTTCTAGGGAATAATTAACTTTGGCAGTTAAGTCTTTGATAAATCAAAACATTGTAAGAGGTAGGACATTGATAGTAAAGAAAACATGTAATTAGGCCTTAAGCTTACTTAATCTTAACATTATAAAACTTATCTTACAGCACTAAGAAAAGCTTGCGCAGTTATTTGCTTAGAAATTAAGGAATATAGTGTATGTGTGATCCAACGAGATATTAATTCAGATCTTTTATTCTTATAGGACCAGTTTGTCTAATTATGAAAACAAAATGTAATAATATACATATTTGGAATGTAACAAAAATTATTTTAATAAAAAATCAAATGCATTTTTATGTTATTTGTTTCTAAAAAAAACATGTCTTTTAAATCTAGTAGTTAAAAATGACAATCAAAAACAATTACCCTCAAAACAATTAAATTGTACAATCTTACTGAAGATAGGTTACCAAATTTTCAACTGGCAATATGAGTAATTTTATTTAGTTAATAAAACTGAACACATCATCATCTAACTTATTATTAGAAACCATGTTGAATGAGTTACATTATGAATTCTGATAATGAAGCGAACAATTTAACACCTACAACAATACATTATCTTATCCATAAAATAAAATCACACCAATGATTCTTTTAGGCTAAGCAGTAAGTACAATTTGAAACAATAAAAAGCCTTGCTTCACTGACTTGCAGTAAATAATTCAAATAGAACAACTAATTGAATTTAGAGGGCATTCAAGCCATGAAAAAAAATTAGGTATCAACTTCTGCCCTAGCACTGTCAATGCTTGGTTGGTGACACTGCACTCCACACTTCACTTTATAGTGCATAGTGGAAATATACCTGACAAATTACAGTATAGTGGTATAGGTCCCATGAAGCTTCTAGTATCTCTATCTATGACAACAATAAATTGACACACATGTGAGAGAGGAAGAGATAAGGTAAAGTACAAAGTGACTACAAGTATATTTTTGCCTATCTACATTATAATTAACATTTAGATTTTTTTATAAAAATTTTGGGCTGACAGCATTGAGAGAAACAAAATTAAAATCTGATACCCTGTGAAAATTTCAGAAAAGAAAATATTTGGGATTTTAATTCATTAAACCCTCGCCCATTGTCTTTCTATTGTGTCTCTAATTACGTTACTCATAAGGTTAAAATCATCCTTAGGGTAAATCTTAAAATAGTTGCATTGTTTGTATCATTATATATTCAGCTGCTGATGAAAATAGAATTTACCACACTTAACAACATAGACTGTAAATATCTAATAGAGACTAGTTTTTTTCATGATGCGCAAGAACTCTTCTTGATTTATTTCCCCATCACCATCTCGGTCAGCTTCATCTATCATTTCATGAAGCTCCTCATCTGTTAGATTTTCACCAAGTTCTTTTGCCACCCTCTTCAAATTTTTAAAAGAAATCTTGCCTGAAAATATCAAGTTGAAAATGTTAACAAAATAATTCAACCTTTGATGAATAATTTTTCTTTCTCATGAATAAATAACTAACTCATGATTCAACTAGATATGTCTGAACAGGTTGGTACTTGAACAAGACATTTGTACACAACAAGTCAGTCATCATATTGTACAATTACATACAAATACAACTGAAAAACAATAAATTAACAAAAGACTTCATAATATTAGTACCTACCAGTCTCATCATCATCAAACAGCTTAAATGCTTTCATAATCTCTTCTTTAGTATCCTTTTCTGCCATCTTAACAGTCATCAACTCTTGGAAGTCTTCATAAGACACTTTACCATCTCCTTTATCTATTTCTGCAATCATCTTTTTAATTTCTTCTTTCTTAGGTTCAAAGCCTAGAGCGCGGATAGCTACTTTTAATTCTTTTGTATCTATTTTTCCTGTACTTTCTGTGTCAAAAAGATCAAATGCTTCTTTTATGTCTCTCCTCTGTTCGTCAGTCAACTCAAACTTGGGTCCTGATTTCTTGCGGACTCCTCCAGTATTGTTTGAGCCCACAGACTTCTTTTGAACGTTAGCTACAGCAGTTGCCTGAAAAAAAATTGAATTAACACATTATTTTCTACATCGAGTAGGTACTTATTGAGAAACAGTATACCCTTGTATTCTGACATTCCTTCAGGACTTCTTGTAAATATCATACATTAAAAAGATGTGTACAAGAAAACTGCAATCATAATAAACAAAGAGCGACAGGTATCTAATAAACATTAAATAAATCAATTGTGCAAACAAACACTGACCATTATGATAATTAGGAAAGTAATCCCTGGGAAGTGTTACATATAAAGCTATGACTACAAGATACGTAGCATATCTATATTGTACAGGAAAGATCTATTCAATTTATTGATCCAACTTCTATTTTTATTTCCAAATCAAATAACCATAACATTGAATTATAAATCGTAGAGTATCTTAAGTTGACAATGACATGACAGTTGGGATCGTCATGACAGTTTTATTAACAGAAAGGCATTTGCATGGAATTACTATATCCGTAATATTCAAAAGTAACCCTCGAAATTCAAATCTTTTCAGTTTTTTTGCATTTTTAGGTCTCAGTCAAATAATATGTTGATTAAAATATGATTCGCAGGCGTACTAATACGTATTTAATTACGGAATTATAATAATTCATCATCAACCCTCTCAATTCAGCGAAACTATTGAATGATTTTTTTATGAAATAACCATTAGCCGTTATAATTGTATGAATAATGGGACAACTAAAGGGCCTATTACACTCGATATTCAGACAGTTAGTCGATGTGTTGTAGTGTAATAAGGGTTAGAGTGGTCTTACTCGGAACAAAAAATAAGACTGAATATCGTGTGCTGAATATCGCGTAGTGTAATAGGCCCTTTAGTCATGGTAGATGTTTGTTCGATGCACAATACCCATCTGTTACACCAATAAATAGAGATTCTCAAGGAGCTGTTTTTTTGAGGTGGAAATTCATGAAATAACCTCTCTCGTCTGGAGCGAGAGGCATGTCAGACTTACTGACTAAAATCACACCTGTGTCCTTCAGTTACCCTTTGCGTTCTAAAACCACGGGTTTCCTATTCAGACAATTCCTGCGGCTTTAGTGGCATCAGCCCTGCTGGGCCCCTACGTTTTGCTGACATAACGAGGGAGCTTTCAACCTTTGCTACTAAGTTATAGCATAATATAATCAGCCTTATAATGTTTCCACTGCTGGGCTCAGGCCTCGTCTCTAGGAGAGGCAATAGGCCGTAATCTACCAACTGAGCCCAGTGCGGATTGGTAGATGTCACATGTCTTCGATTTTTTGGTTCTAGGACAGTTGAGGAGTTTCCCTCGATATTTTCCTTTACAATTTTCACTAATTTTAAGAAATGAAGGTAAAGATTTCTAGCTACCGTAAAGCTGAAAATATACACCATTGGAAAGAGCTTTTTAAGAACTTAAATATGCCACCAACACATCGAATGAGACTGTTTGGATTATTAATTATAATAATTAAAAATAATAATAATTGTTTATTTCTCACCACAAAAAAAAAGTTTACAATATAAAGAAGCTTAATTTAAAAAGTACTCGATACAAAGCAAAATTTTTATATTGTTGCAGTATATAATGTGGTGGCTGTGATGTGCCTCAAACAGTTTTGACCCTATCCTCTGAACTAGGTGTAAACCTGTATCTCTGGTGTAAATTGACTTAAATCTAAAGCTGAGAGCTAATATTAACTATTTTTAGCTTCCCGTAGCCTTAATTTGGACACCTTTGGAAAGAGCTTTGCAAGAGGAACCTTTGCTACTAACACAAATTACTGTACAGAAAAAAAAATAGATTTTTAATTGGACAAGGTTACCGCTTTTAACTAATGAACCTTCTGGCTAAGTTTTAAGCCATTTATGCAATTAGCCTTATAACTCACACATAGTTAGAGTTCTGTAGTGTCTATGCCTCTTTAGGTCATCTATTTAGTGTTATTACAATGGGGATGGGACTACCGCCAAAGAGTATGTAAAGCTAATGCTTTCTACCACCCGTGCATCTACGCAGACGATTTTCTCGAAAACTGAGGCACAAAAATTTTCTATTCGGGTACTATGTCGTACCAATTAGTTAACTAAAGAACAATGGTCATTCTCCTAACATGCTTGGACCATTTAAATTAGTAAAACATAACTTAGTGAAACAATTAAATCGTTTGATTTGCCTGAATGAACATTTCTAAAAGCATGGAGAAACCAATAAATAATTTAATGTTTTGATTTGTTATGATAAATGTTTTTTTTTATAAACAGAGAAAAAATATGATTTTTTTATATTTTTTTTAATGAATATAATATAGTGCTTATGATTGTCTTATACTTTTTAATATTTTCTATGATTGTTTGTGAATATGCATTTTTTAAACTTTTTATGAGCTTAAATTTTGTTGTTTTATCTTTTGGAATTTTTAATTAATTTAATGATATTTTTTGAATGAATTTTTACTGTAGCTTAATCTATATTGTTTCATGCGTGTGATGTTTACCTGTAAGTGATTGTTGCGCTGAAGTTTAATTTTATATATGTGTTATGTTGCTGTATTCAGTGTTTACAATCGTTGGTGAACCTAATTTAATAAATAAATAAATAGGTTTAGAATAAATGAAACCAAGTTGTTGATAAAAAAACGGTGTGCATTACAATTTATTTCGATTTGAATAATTTTATTCAAATAATAACATGGGATAGTAAACAAATATTACAATAAATACTATTTGATCTTTAGGCGGTATACCACTTTTAGGGTGCAGAGGGCATGGTTCCTATGGACTTCATGAGGTGGTAGCAGTGGGGCAGACGGCTCCTGTGTCCTATCTTCTGGAGCGTGGCGGCGGCTTGCGCGAGCATGCCCGCGCGCTCCCCCGGCGCCGCGAGCACTGCGGCTGGGAGATGCTTGCACGCCATATAGAGAGCTACTGCACGCTCTCCGTCACCGCCACCGCCCTCTAGTGCGCGTTCTGTGAAGTATTTTCAACTTTGTTAAATCTATTCGTACTTTTGAAATTATATGTAAACATTGAAAATTAATCTGCTGTACGGTCAACTGCTCGTCAGTAGCAAAATTGCAATGACAAAAATATCTCTTACTAATATAAAATCAAACGCAATAAAAGTCAAATGATTACTATAGAGTATTCGGGTTATGAAAATAATGACTCATCAGTATCACTCTGCTTAGTCACGCTCCAGGACCAATCAGATCGTATAATACGGCCGTTATAACTTGACGACCCCGAACTTTGCGCAGAAGGCTGCGCACGAACGTTTTTTAGGGACAAAATGGTGGCATGAGGCGACGTGCGCGGGGCGGAGGTCTAGGCTAGAGATTGCTCTATGTAACGCAATCGACCCTTTATTCAATCAAATATCGCAATCGATTTTTATCGATTTGGAATTTTATGAATTTTTGTTTCTATGAGATATTGAACGGAATAGATTTACAAACATAGTGAATGTTGTCGTTAGTAAACGAGATTTCGACTTTAATGAAAAAAAAAAAAACTAATAAAATTTTATTTTCCTGGTTGAAAGACATGATTTAGTTAAATGTCAGTTATTTATAAACAACTACTAGAATAACGATTGTTTGAGAATATTTTAAACCTCCATAGAAAATTGAATATAAATATATTTTTTTAACTTAATTTAAATCGATTTGAAAAAAAATCGATAAAACAACACCATCAGACACGCGTATTGGACATCTCTCTTCGGTAACTTCGTAAAGCTTCGTACTTATTCGGCAATGTTCGGTACGCAGTAATATGTCTCACTCACACGTTAGCTTTGGTGTTTATTTTCGTGTCCCTGTCTCTGTCTTGAGCACAGGCGGTGACAAGTTTTCGTTGGTTGTTATTAATAAATTGTTAAGTTTTTTGTGTAGTGTTATGTTTGTTTCTTTAATTCATAAGATATTTCTGTAGCTTTCTGTCTCAAAGTGTTTTAATATTTATTTTATTTGTACTTGGTCCCTGTAGTAGTAAATTTTTATTCGTAATTTGATTTAAAAAAATTAATGTCAATAACAGTTTTTTTACGAGTGTACATGCGCTAAAGTTCGCAGAGCCTATGTTCAGGGCCGTCAAGTAACTTCGGCCGTATTGTAGTAATAGAAAGCTGTCTTCACATTGACCAGTTAAAGTACGCCCTTCAGAAAGTACGAACGCAAATTTTGATAATTTTAGAAAATGTCCTGGTTTAATTTTAAACCCAGTATGGATGCTATTGCACTGATGAGTCACTAATAGACAATAATGACGTTTTATTTTTATTTTATTTTTTTAGGTGGGTAATCATCAATGACAATTATAACGTGCGCTTGTACCTATTGTACAACAACAACTTGGATCTTTTGTACTTCCAAGATTTTAAATCTGAATAAAGTGAAAGTAATTGTTGAACAACACTTTAAAACATCTTTATTCATAAATAAATAACTTATGGATTATGAAAATGGCAAAATTGATACTATGTAGTAATATAGATATTTATTCAAAAGTTTAAACAATTTTACTTCGAGTACTGATAAATTCAGCAATGTTTCATAATACTCATATGTCCAAATGTTTGTTATAAAATTTTTCGCACTTCTTATGTTATAAATCACAGAAAATTTCACAGGAGTGTCTCAAAGTCAAAGTCAAAAATTTTTTATTTCACATAGGCCTACATGGGCACTTATAAAACGTCAGAAGCTAGTGCACGGTTCCAAATTGGTCGTTTCCTATGGAGAAGAACCGGCAAGAAACTCCATGGTTACTCTTTTTAAAAAAATGATTGTTTACAATATTTTCATATTACAGTATTAATAGACATTATGTAAGAACAGTGTAGACCAGTCGATATTGTACCCAAAAGCACAATAAAAATAATAATATTTAAAAAAAAAAAAGTGAGTCGTAATAGGAAGTAACCTAAGAATTCGCGAAGTCCACGGTGTTCTCACATTCACATTAAAAAAAAAGAAGCTATATATAAAAAAAAAAAAAACAAGAACAATAAGTAATTACAATTATCAATAAATGACATGTCAACAAAAAGAAAATTACTAACGAATTTATGGTGGTTGGCGTCTACTAATATAAAAAATATTGCAAAAGCAATGTGTAGGAAGAAAAGAAAAAATGTATATATTACAACAAATGTGGAGCAGTTAATAGACAGATGTACACAATATTATGAGTTACCAGGGGGCCACATGTGCAGAAGCAGTCATTGCCAAACAAGCGTGTCTTCGACATAGTCTTTAACCTTGTAATACGCTTTTTTAGTTAGGACACGCTTAATATGGGTTTTGAACTTGCCCTCGCTAAGTTCAGTCACCGCCTTTGGTAGCTTGTTATAAAAGCGTATGCTGTTTACTAAAAATGACTTGCTGGTCTTAGCTAATCTCCATTTGGGTAATACAATTTCGTGTTTACTGCGCGTATTTATGTTATGAAAATCGCTTCTAATTTTGAAAAGTCCTAGGTTTTTACGAACGTACAAAATACTTTCCAAGATATAAAGAGAAGGCAGAGTAAGTATATCGATTTATTTGAATTTATTTCTGAGGGACTCGCGAGGACCCATTTTATAAATAGCCCGGATTGCTCTCTTTTGCAATATGAAAATTGAGTCCACATCAGCTGCAGATCCCCACAGTAAAATGCCATAAGACATAATACTGTGGAAATAAGCATAGTAAACTAACCTAGCGGTGGCTACATCTGTCAATTGCCTTATTTTTCGTACTGCATATGCGGCTGAGCTTAATCTACCTGAAAGAGTTCTAATATGAGCGCCCCACTGCAGTTTAGAATCGATAGTTATACCTAAAAACACAGTTTCCGTAGTAACATCAAGTTTGTTGCCGTCTAGAATTAGATTGACGCCAACTTGAGGGACATTTGGTAATGAAAATTTCATACATTTAGTTTTATTCGCATTTAATAAGAGATTATTAGCTGCGAACCATTTCGAAAGAACAGTCAGACTTTCATTGACTTGCAAGACATCCCTATCTTTTCTATCCACTTTAAAAATAAGAGAAGTGTCATCAGCAAACAGAATTATATCGGATAAATTAGCCATCATATAAGGAAGGTCATTAATATAAACTAGAAAAAGAAAAGGGCCAAGAATTGAACCCTGGGGCATGCCCATCTTTATTAGACCCCGAAGACGTCGCCCCATTAATGGATACTTTTTGCTGCCTGTAAGATAAATAGGAAAAAACAAGATCAGCAGCTCGTCCACGAATTCCGTAATGATGTAATTTACGGATCAGAGTATCAGTAGTCTAATCGTTTACACATAGCTCTTGTTGGTCGTCATCATGTTTGTAGCAATCCCATCCATCGATGTTGATTGAGATAGTACCTATGCATTTTAACCCACTCATAAAAGAGTTTGAACTGCTGACTAACGCGGGTTTCCGACTAAATTTTAAGAAACCTTATTTTTAAGTTCCCATAGTTTTATAATTTTAAAAGTGGCGCCGGATATTAAAAAGTTGAAAGTGAGTAGTTTTTCCTGGTGTAGTCATGTGAAGAGGAGGGATAAAACGCATGTTACCAAAAGATTAATGTGGTACGAGGGCAGAGAGGCGATAGTTTTACAAATTTATTACCTTTCCCGCAGATGATGGAAGAGCGATTAAGCCTCGGTCTTAGGCTTCCGTCCAACAGCTGTTGAGTGCGTCTTGGCGCCGCACCCGCCATCATGCGGCACACCGCAGATTGGAGGAACACGCGGGAAGTTACCCACTGAAAACATGACAATACATTTGAGACTGATTCGTAAGGGGTAATAGTATAGGCAGAACCATAGAGGTTATTGCTTTGTGGACAAAAATATGATTTGTAGTGTTAGACGCTTTCGCTTTAGAAATGGCTGACATGTAAATAAAATTAAAGTATCTGTTTGTAATGTCAAAATAAATTTGTTTACTTAATTTAAGTATATTCGATATCTATAACAAAAAGGTTTTTTTTCTTGTCTGTCTTCATTCCCGGCTAATCTCGAGAACGGCTAAACTGATTTTGACGAGACATTCACTGACGTTTAACTGATGTTACAAGAAGTTACTCAGGCTACTTTTCATTTTCTCGTGGAAACGGGACTTAAAGCGGACATCTCCGAAATTATTAAAAAAAAACACTATTCCTAAAAAAAGGAGAGTAATATTCATAAATTCCGTGCGATCAAAGTAACGCTAGTTTCCAAATAAAAATATCACAAATAACCCCTTAAGGCTTGTAGATGTTTATTTACATGTATGAGTGTACTGTGATAGAGTCAATAGAAACACTGAAATACATAGCTAGGCTCGCCTGAGTTAGTTAACACAACAATGTCTAACTAAAACACCAAACATTAGATATTTCGTTTTATTCAGTTTTAATAAATGTTAAATCATTTCGATGCTACCAGATTTATGAACTTCTTGGTTACTTAAAGAAAATCTATTCAAGACTCAAGAGAACATTAGTATCGAAATGAATATTTTCAATGCATTTATGAATAGTATTTTACCTCAGTTTCTCCAATGCTAACCTCAAATCCGTGTTCAGGGCCTATTATCCCCTCCGAATTCTTGGAGTAACAAACAAAATGCATCAATAATATGATTAATTATTCAAATGAAATGTTTGGCGATTGTCAATCATTTTAAAAATCTAATGGCATTATACACAAGTGAATGCATATAATTATTATATATATTCTTTCACTTTGTCATTTCTACTGTATTCATTGTGTGTTAGACTTTTGTGTCTCGAACAGTCGAATTTATAAATATGAAACAATTTTTTTTACGTTGTCTTCTCGCTCTGGGTGGTGCGAGTCTCAGACTTGTTAACTAAAACCCACTGGTGTTCCTATCGTTGCCCCTTGCGGTCGAGGACCAGGGTAACTATTTTGAACAATCCTGCAGCCAAATATGAGACAATGGATCTAAAAATCTTTTCCATTGAGACAGATGAAACAATTCTATGAGTTACTAATTGAATTGCATATTCTGTTGTCTACGAATTTGCACTCGACCCTTAAATAATTAGAATAGAAATCGATCGTGATCGTTGTGTTTATAGAAATTTATTCTCATAAAAGACTACATTCACTTACATGAGAAACAATAAAAAAATAGTGCTTATTATAAAGATTTTCACCGGTTATATTTTTTCCTATCAGTAGGTAATTCTATGTATAATGACTGTTAAGATGATGCTTCTATGATGATAATGTTGTTCTGTAATATTTCTTCATATAATGAAACAGAGAGACTTGCCGAAAGTATAACACGAGCACCACCACTGCCTATTAGGTTTGTTTCCTTAAAATCTCAACCTTTTACGTATGCTACTCAAAGTGTTCACCATCAATCATGAAAAAAAATCCCAAAAAATGGGTTTGTTTAGATATTACTTTTTCGTTAACATAAATTATTTTAGTTAAAAAGCTAAGTCTGTATTGTCTGTGGCGTGAAATCAAATACCCACCGGTAAGTTCTGCGAGATCCTCCTCAACGAATGCAAGTCTCTCTGGAAGGCGCGCAGCTGCGCGTGCGGCGCGGGCCCGCGCGCCACGTCGGCGTCGCCCTCGCACGCGCTCGCCTCCCACACGCCCGCGCGCACCTCCAGCAGCCAATCACAGCATAGGACTTGCATGAGCTGTCAAAATTGACATTTATGTCATTTATGTAATGTGTTAGATTTTTTTTTAATTCAGTCACTTTTTACAGTGAGCACTTTCTAAGACTACAAAAATACAGGTGAGCAACAATTGTAAGCTTAAAAATCAACTAGATAGCCAAGCTATATCAATCGAATTCAACTATAATTTAAATTACATAGTTTTTTTTTTGTCAGTTGCCACGATACATTGGCAAGAACAATGCTATCAAAACATCATAACGTTATATACTGCTGTTTTATTTTGAAAATATATGACATCACAAAGGACTGTTGCGCAAATCACACTTTCAGGCAAGTGGCTTAACTAGTTTGTTCTTTTTAGCTTAATTCCCTTGTTTGTCAGAAAACAAGTAGGGTATTTTTTTCTCATAATTTAACAAAATTATTATATTCAGTATATCATGCGAAATAATTAGGACTTTTAGGTAAAGCGAACTTTTGCAATATATTTAAAAAAAAAAATATTTTTAATTACTGATATAAAATCTAGCCTAAAAATACAAACAATCAACTACTAAATAAATACAAAAGCAATAAAGTAAAAAGTAAACCATGCATGAAACGCCTTCGATGCGATGAATGCAACTAATGCGAGATTTGCCTTGTAGTAAGATTGCACAACTCATGTAAACCAGTACAATGCAACTACAATGCACTCTCGTAATAGTTATTTCTTCAAGCTCCTTCTAGATATGATTCAAAGAATAAAACTGAAATGATCATAAAAAATAACAAGCAAAAAATAAATTAAAAATAAAATAATATTCAAAAATAGCATTGTTCAAACCTACTTTGTTGGAACTTACCAACATAAGCTGTGTGGGTTTCCGGCAACAGTAATATGCCAAAGAATCAGCTAATCTGGTTCCAGCAATATCACACACCTGAAAAATTAATTAGATCAAATTAGTTCACCCCACGAGTTTATAAATAGTTTGTCTTTCCATATAGTAACTACAATTTGATATGACTCAATGACATGAATGATGTTTTTATAGATTTCGGAACAATGAAACTAATAATAAAACTGCACTATTGTAATCGATCAAACAAACAAGCTACATGGTATTCATAATATTTTCTAAACATAAATATTGAATAATTGAACTACTTTGGAAACGAGTTCGCGCGAACAAAAACGATTTTCACACAGAAAAGTTCTTTAAATAATGGGTAAACTTAGATCGGCAATTGAGTCATTACAATTTTAAAGAAAACTTAACGATTAGGTACATATTGTAAATTTATTCGTTTGTATGTAAAAAAAAAATCTACCACTAATCACTAATATCTGGAAGCTCAGTCTGTCTGTTCTGTAAACATCTCACCAAGAAAATTTAGGTGACATGAACTACTAGGTGTCATTCCTCCTAAAGCTAAGGATTAACAGCTTGGGCTGAGGGATTATTTGAAATTTTTTAGTCAGTTTAAAATTCTGACACCTCTCGCTTCACCCAGGAGTTATTTGATGATTTCCCAACTCAAAAAAAGGGCTTGACGGTTCACTACACCTTACTTTTCACGGTGAGAATTTTACAGAAAAGTGATTCATTGGTAGAATGGCACGTTTTCGCTCAATATCATTGTTAAATTTAACCTGGTAAATGAACGGCTCCTAATAGAATTGGTCCCAGAATCAAAGACGTGTTAATTGGTAATTAATAAAATTACCGATTAATCAGTATCCTAATTTTTTACTGCAGAAAAAGCATAAAGTACCTTTCACAAATGTTCACTATAGAAAAACTACGCACTCGCGAATTTTTTTTTCGCCTACCTAATTGTATCTACACCAAACACTCGATTAAATAATTATGCACACACCTTGAGTATTGTCTCTGCTGTCCTCTCGAACGAACGTTCATCTTGACACTGAGCGAGGCTCAACAGGCCGCGCCTGCTTTTGTACGCCATGTGCAGTGCCCTACGAATAATAGTACAATAGCTATATTTTCATCAGCTCATGTTTATGCTATCAAAGACAATAGTTATTAATACAACAACTATAAACTATACACTTTTGTTTTATAAACACCAGTGCGACTAGAATTTCTAAGTTTTAGCATGTGTATGAGAATCGTCTCATTGTTAATTAGACTGCTGTTGAATAGTAATTTATTTTAATTTACATGTTATTGACCTGTATTTAACTTAAGGAGAATTTCTGTATTTACATTTAGTATTACCATCCTATCGAATGGGACACCATTATGTTATTGGTGGGCAAAACCAAATTGCGAGACACAGATTCAAATAACTGCAACTGCTGGAAATTAAAACCTTATTTATATTACACAGTCAGTAAAGTGTTTATAAGTACGGAAAAGGTAAGTACGACTCTCAATGTTGCTAACATTGAAATCAATGCTCACTTTGGCAAATGAAGAAGCTTAGGTCAGGAGTGAGCATTCAAGCCAGCAAAGAAAACATTACAAAAATTATGTAAATATAATTTTTTTAATGTTTGCCAAATTTCATACAAAAACAAATGTTACTTTTTTACTTACCCTGGCAAAGGATCTTCGCAGTTGGCCAGCGGTTCGGGCAGCATGTTCAGACGGTCGCCAATCTCCACGGCTTTCCCAGTGTCGGCCAACAACCATGTAGCGGCCACGCCTACGATGTTGGCCCACCATTCCATTACGGGGTCCCAGCAACCTATAAGGTTAGTTAATTTGTGCTAAGTTTACTAAGACTTTCTTACAGGTGGTTTCTAATAAATATTTGCTGTCTTCTGCCTCATATAATACCCTAAAAACTTTTGAACGTAAAATTAATATTAAAAATAAATTAATATTAAAATATCATTAAAAAGACTTCTATTTAAATATAGAAATTCATATAATGTTGTAAGCTGAGGCTTTTTATCTGGGTTATGAGATTGTTCAAAAGAGTCACCGCAGCATGAAAAAACAAACGGGTGGGTGGTAAAATTAATATTAAAAATAAATTAATATTAAAATATCATTAAAAAGACTTCTATTTAAATATAGAAATTCATATAATGTTGTAAGCTGAGGCTTTTTATCTGGGTTATGAGATTGTTCAAAAGAGTCACCGCAGCATGAAAAAACAAACGGGTGGGTGGTAAAATTAATATTAAAAATAAATTAATATTAAAATATCATTAAAAAGACTTCTATTTAAATATAGAAATTCATATAATGTTGTAAGCTGAGGCTTTTTATCTGGGTTATGAGATTGTTCAAAAGAGTCACCGCAGCATGAAAAAACAAACGGGTGAGTGGTAAAATTAATATTAAAAATAAATTAATATTAAAATATCATTAAAAAGACTTCTATTTAAATATAGAAATTCATATAATGTTGTAAGCTGAGGCTTTTTATCTGGGTTATGAGATTGTTCAAAAGAGTCACCGCAGCATGAAAAAACAAACGGGTGGGTTTTAATGAGTAAAAGTCTGACTCTCTCTCCATCCAGGGCGGGAGGACTTATTCCATGATTTCTCAAAAAAGGTGTTACATTATTGATATTATGTTATGTTTGAGTATGGTATCCGCACTTAGTCCTATGCGGACCATTGTACGTGGTTTTGATATTATGCTTTTATATTATTTCTATGGTGAAAAGATGGATTTTTTTGAAGAATCTGAACAATTTATCTGCATCAACCTTTTCAATGTTTAATTTTTTTTTAAAAAACCAGCACATCCTATACATTTCTACATCACCACCCTAAATACTAACAGTAAAAACCCACAACCAATTCCATCACTTTAATCTCTAATCAAAATCTGGTTTATATTACAAAATCCTACAATTATTATAAATGCGAGAGTTCGTATGTATGGACGTTTGTTACTCTTTCACGCAAAAACTACTGAATGGATTTCGATGAAACTTGCTACACGGGTAGACTATGTCCTGGAATAGCGCATAGGATACTTTTTATCCCGGGAGTATGTTCCCTTGGGACAACTTTCTACTATCACGCAGGCGAAGCAGCTGGAAGCAGCTAGTATTTAATAACAGAAGCAGCAATGTTTCGGCAACTTACCGGTATGATGAGGGGCATCTGTAGACACGTCATCAGTAATTAGTTTGATCAGTTCCAGTACATCACGCGTATTGCTTCGCTCGTCGGCACATAGCAGCATCTGCAGACTTTTCTGAAGAAGCTCCAGATGATAAGCCTAGGAAAAGAGGTTCACAATTACTCTGAATGCAGGTTTACTTCCGAAAATATGGTGATGTAGAAGGTAAGCATTACATAGTTACATTATTACACAGTTTTATAAGTAATTATGATACTAACAAATTTGTTTAATTATGGCACTTTATTCTGAAATAAAAAGATTATTTTATTACTTAAATGAAACCTGTCAAAAAAACTAAGAGCTTATATTTGAAAATTGGTCGAGCAATTTCAAAAATGGATAATTCGTGTAACTTTTTAAATATTATTTTCTAAACTTAAATAATAAACTTAAAATCGTCATATCATCATCATTTCAGCGAAAAGACATCTACTGTTGGACATAGATCTCCCCAAGTTTCGCTACAACGACCGGTCCTGTGCGTCTTGCATCCATCGGATTCCCACGACCCTCACCAGGCCATCGGTCCACTTTATGGGAGGCCTTCCAAAACTGCGTCTTCCGGTACGTGGTCGCCGCTCCAGAACCTTTCAGCCCTATCGATCATCTGTTCTGCAAGCAAAATGCTGCCCACTGCCACTTAAGTTTGGCGATTCTTTAGATTATGTAACCTTGGTTCTCCTGCGGATATCTTCATTCCTAATGCGATCACGCAAGGAAACTCTGAACATAGCCCTTTCCATTGTCCTTTTGGTGACTTTAAGCCTTCTGGTGAGAATAAACTTAAAATAGCTTTGTTTTATATGAGCGTTTTCAAAATTCGTTAAAAATATGAACAACTTTTCACATCAATTATAGCAAAATTGAGCGTTTTTTTCTACTAACAAATGTCATGGCACTTATTCTATACCAGTGTTCCTATCATTCCGCGATGGAATTTGGTTAGCGGAAGGCAGTGTAGTCGAAAACCTGTTAACTTATAAAAATTTCTAAAAAGAATTCATTTCGATACTATAACTATTTTAAACATCCTCTATATTGAGCCTCTATTATCATGCCATTAGTCCTTGGTATATTCGTGGTCCTTGAACGCAAAAGGCAACTGAAGGATCACAGGTTTTTTTTTTTTTGTGGTGGTGATGGTGGGACTATTATCTTATCTATTATATGTCTAGTGGGACTATCATCTTATCATCTAATCTCGCTCTTGGGCGGAGCGAGAGATAGTGTCAGACTTTTACTGACTAAAAACCAACTCCTGTTCTTTCTTTGCCTTCGTCCCAGGGCCCCGGGTTTCGTTTTCACACTACCCATGGCCCCAGTAGGCTTCGACCCTGCTGGGCCCCTACGATTTGTTGACATCTCCCTGAGGCGCGCGTGGAACAGTACGCGCCGTCGACCACTTGGGCTCGGTCCGGATGTTTACCGGACGATCGGACGGCGAGCCACTCATTGCTCGCCGTCCGCAAGCCCGCGCCTACGGTGGCCGGAAATTGGGATCGGAATCCCGGCGGCGGTTGAGGCGAGAGGACCATTGCCTCACGCGATCGGCCGCCTCCTTTGCTAGCATTACTGCTTCGCAGAAGGAGGCGACCGCCTGCCACTCCTCCTCGCTCCGAACCAGAGATCGCCGCCGCCGATCGCCCCCACGAGGACACGGCGTTGCTCTGCCCAAGCGGGGCACACCTCCACCGTGTGCTCCACCGTGTCCTCCGGGCGTTCCACACAGTGGTCCTTCCAGAGGACACGGTGTGGTTTTAGTCAGTAAAAGTCAGATACGCCCTCTCGAACCGCGCTAGAGCGCGAGAAGCGAATAGATGAATTCCCACCTTAAAAAAAGGCCCTAGGTCCTTGTCTTTGCTAAGCATTTCATAATAATTTATAATACCGCCCTTTATGTCATCCATTGATAGTGTTAATTATGTCATAATATTGATAGCTCGAAGCGAAACTATGCAGGCCATCATGAGCTGGTACAGTAAAAGGTAGTGTAATAATGATATTGTTTTATTCATTAGGTAATACATCTGTCAGTGATGTCACTTTAATACAAACAAAGGACACTAGCAGGCTAATTTAAGGTAGCCATCCCGCATTTTGCGAGATTAATAAAATAGTCCCGCAAATCGTCTAATGCGTCGCGAATTCCTATCATTTTTGTAGATCTATGTAGATTCGTTTCCCATCGTCTCGCTCGCATATACTAGTGTTCCACATCAAAAATACGAACGACGAGACGTACCGTATTTAGGTAGTAGGAGTCCTAGGAGTCCACTACATATACACTGCACGCCGCAAAGCATCATCAAGCGTGTGTGTGTGTGTGACTGTGTGCTCGACTGCGCATGTTGTGTTCGTGAGGTATCTAGTTAGATATGTAGGTTTACACATCTTTAGTCTTCTTGTGGATAGGGGTGGGTGTCCCGCATTGATTTATTAGAAAGCCTTGCACTTTGGTCTTTTATAATCCTTCTTTAATGCTTCCATTATTAAGTTTTTTATTAAAATTATTATGTGTGTTACTTTGTTTAATTACTTTGTGGTCTTAGGTATTTAATCTATTTTTCTTGAGACTAATAATGTATAACTGCGACGTAAAACGTTGCTGCACACTTGAAATTTTACACAACACGACAATTAATAAAAGGTGAAAGTTTTAAATGCCTCCATACCGTGTTATGGTTTTACTAATATCTGTGCTTCACAGTGACTATTGTCGAAGAATTCGATTTCAGCCCTCGGCAAATATTTACTAAATTAATGATCTGAAAGGAGAGAGCCTTTTTTAGTGTGGAACACTAGTAAAACTTTACAAGCATTTTTTTTATTCATTCAACTTAGGCAGTAACCTACTTTTTTTTTAGGTGGGCAAATCATCTAATGACAAATCTCGCTCTTGGGCGGAGTGGGAGATAGTGTCAGACTTTCACTGACTAAAAACCCACTCCTGTTCCTTCTTTGCCTTCATCCCGGGGCCCCGGGTCCTACCTTTCATATTCTATCATGTGATTGACTTATCAGATAGTGCTATTAAACTTCGTTGATGTGTAAATTCAAAACTAGTCAATCGAAGTTGGGGAGATAGGTTATCACAAGATGTACTTAAAAAGATTGGTTGCTTATTAGGGTTCCATACGAATGAAAAAATAGAAAATTTATAAGACCTGTGTTAGTCTGTTACAACCAATTTGCTCCGATTAGATCGATTCAATTTAAATTTAGTACACAACAATTGCTTTGACCTAAACACGAATGTGGAGTGTGTAATCTATATTATATATAAAAGGAGAAACTGTGTGACTGACATATCAACGCACAGCCGAAACTGCTGGGACTAGGAGCGTGAAATTATGCACAAGGCTTCCTTCTATGACGTAGACGAGCACTAAGAAAAGATTTTTCAAAATTAAGCTCCTAAGGGGATAAAACGGGGACCCCGTTTTTAAAGTTTGTATAAAGAAACCTACTTTCGTGCGGGCGAAGCCGCTGGCACAAGCTAGTCTATATATATAAAAGGGGAAACTGACTGACTGACATATCTACACACAGCCGAAACTACTGGGACTAGGAGCGTGAATTTTTGCACAAGGTTTCCTTTTATGACGTAAGTGAGCACTAAGAAAGGATTTTCCGAAATTCAGCCCCTCAGGGGATGAAACGGGGGTCTAAAATTTGTATGGAGAAACCTACTTACACGTGGGCGAAGCCGGTGCCACAAGCTAGTTTTAAATATAGGATCACTTTTGGGGGAAGAGACGACTTAATTTTTTTTTAAATTGTATGAAAGGACATTTTTTTTTTTTTTTTTTTTTTCTTGTCTGTTATATCTGCGATCAGTGTTTGACACTATGAGCAAATTTGGTGAGTGCGCTATGTCAGTTTCAGTGCGTTCCCCATTGGGTACGTCTCCTCATCGTCTATCTATATGATGTCCTTTCGCTTAAGGCGCTTTACGTAGCTACGCATCGTGAGCTGTGCTGCTAAGGTATTCGGGTGCTTCTTTAGCTTCTCCCGGTATTTCATGGTTACGTTTTGGATTTCCTCCTTTATCGTGGGCATTTTCAGATGTTCGTGAATTTCTTGGTTGGTCACATACCATGGGACATTGCTGATCGTTCGGAGTATTATGTTTTGCATTCTCTGCAAGCATGAGATGGTAGAGTTGCAGGCACTACCCCAGAGTTGAATGCCATACATCCATACCGGCTTTAATATGGCTTTGTAAATGAGTAACCTGTTGTCCATTGACAATTTGCTGTTCCGACCCAGAAGCCAAAGAAGGTGCTTGAAACGAATGTTGAGTTCGTCTCTCTTTTTTTTTACGTGTTGGTTCCATGTCAGGCGCCGATCCAGGTGTAGACCAAGGTAACGGACACTATTTTGGTGTGGTAAGGTGGTATCTTCAAGTTGAACAGGGGGGCAATTACCCTTTCGCAATGTAAACGTAACTTGTACAGATTTTAATGCATTGACTTTAATTCGCCAGTCCTTTAACCATTTGGTGGTTTTATTTAATGCTGTCTGCAGGAGTTTTGTAGCAACACTCGGATCCTTGTCGCTGGCTAGGATGGCAGTATCATCAGCAAACGTTGCAATTGTGGTGTTATCTGCTTCCGGTAAGTCAGCTGTGAATATAGTATATAGCACAGGTCCTAGAACGGAGCCCTGAGGAACACCAGCACATATCTCAAATAAACTTGACATTGCATCTCCTTCCTTGACATGAAAGAGTCGTTCAGTCAAGTATGAAACGAGAATCTGATGATAGCTGTGTGGGAGACTATTTTTAATTTTGAGGAGAAGGCCCTCATGCCACACTCTATCGAAGGCCTGCTGAACATCCAAGAACACAGCGGAGCAGTACTCTTTTTCTTCGAGAGTTTTTCTAACTCTTTCGTAAACTCTGTGAACCTGCTCCACTGTAGAGTGCTGCTGCCTGAATCCAAACTGGTGTGCTGGTATGACGCGTTTTTCTTCCAGAATGGGGAGTATTCTGCATAGTAGCAACTTCTCAAAGATTTTCGACAATATTGGTAGCAAGCTTATAGGCCTATAAGAGCTGACTTCATTAGGTGGTTTGCCATCTTTGTATACCATCGTTATTTGCGATACTTTCCACAAATTTGGAAAATACTGTACTCTCAGGATACCATTATATAGCATTGTCAAGAAAACAAACGCTTTCTTAGGTAGTTGTTTTATAATTTCCTTAGTAATTAAGTCAAATCCTGGCGCTTTTTTATCTTTGAATCCAGCTGACACCCTCCAGACTTCTCGTGCAGTTACCGGTTTCGGTGGTAAAGCCATTTGGTAATCTTGTTTGAGGTTTAGTTCTACCTGTTTATCAAATTCTTTATCAACTGTATCATTCGGGAGAAAGACTTCAGAGAGATGTTTTGCAAATACGTTTGCTTTCTCTTGTGGGGTTCGTGCCCAGCCGGAATTGCATTTCAGCGGAGGCTTTGCAGTCTGTGGTCTAATGTAATGCTTAGTGAACTTCCACAAGGAGTAATTAGTTGCCTCTGTAGCAGATAATGATTCTAGCTGCGTCTGCAACGTGTTATTATGCCATTCTTTTAATTTGCATTTCAGGTCTTCAGCTGCTCTATTGAAATTTGTTTTATCCCCTCTTAGTCTGGTTAGATGCCACACTCTACGCAGTCGTCGCTTTTCCAGTATCGCTGATTTTATGTCTAGCGGATAGTTAACCGTTTTAGTTTTACTCTGGTTGTTTTCAGGGGTACTCTTCCAGCAAGCTTCCTGTATGAGAGTAGTGATGTATTTAGCTGAATCCTCTATGTCATCAGGAGTTTTAAGAGCTACTTTTAACTGTATGTTTTTATCTATGTACTCTCTGAAGTAGCTCCAGTCGGTATGCCTATTAGTTAGGGTTTCTGGAGTGGTCATTTCTATGGCATTCGTGCTCATAGTTAGTAGGACTGGAGTGTGATCAGACGAGCCATCATAACAGGATTCTGGTTTTAGGTACATTTTGGAAACACCCCTGATTATGAAAAAGTCCAAGAGGTCCGGAATTTTATTAGTGTCACTTGGCCAATATGTTGGCTCACAAGAGGAAATTGCTCGAGCGTTGTTTACATCAAGGCTTAGTTTTAACTGTCGACCTCTGGTTGTGGTAAGTCGTGAACCCCAATGAGTATGCTTGGCATTCCAGTCACCACCTGCAACGTACCGATTGCCGAGGGTTTGCAAGAAGTCGGAAAACATTGCTTCTGAGATTTTATGCTTAGGTGGACAGTAAACTGCAGCAAGAGTAAGGTTTCCAGATTTGTCTTCTACAGCGATCGACGTCGCCTGTATGTGCTCAGTTTTGTAGTCTGGCATTTGATGATGTTTTATCGATTTTCTTATGACCACGGCAGACCCACCATGGCCAGTTTCGTCAGGGTGGTGTGTGACATAGCATTGGTGATTGTCGAATTTTACTTGTGTCTTAGCAGTACAGTGAGCTTCGGATATAAGTAAAACGTCCAGTTTCTGTATCGACATTAACAGTTCCACATCACATTTATTTGGGGCTAGACCATTTATGTTCCGGGTGAAAGGACATGTTTACTATAATTTTAAAATAAACTGTTATTATAGTTATTTAAGAAAAATGATGTCTTGTCTGAAAAGTTGAAAGGGAATCGTTTGTCTTGGTATGGTCATGTGAAGAGGAGGGATGAAATGCATGTTACTAAAAGAGTTATGAGTTTACATGTGGATGGATGGAAAGGGAGAGGGAGACCAAAGAAAAGATGGATGGATTGTGTGAAGAGTGATATGAAAGAAAAGGAAGTTAGTGATAGTATGACGAGTGACAGGGCAGGAAGATGATGATGATAATGTCTTGTCTGCAATCTAAATAAACCATTTTTAAACCACTTACCCTCATAGCATAAGCTAAGGGATCAGCAGGGTCAGGCAGCCGACAGAAGAGCGCAGCAGTAGCGGGGTTGCGTTCATACGTCCAGCGGCGCGTGCGCAGGAAGCGCATGCCGCGGGCACTTCCCACCCAACGGAGACGCACCGGCCATTCGGAGAGAGAGTCTGTACACCATACGCGGCAGAGGCTGAGGTAGTATCTGGTGGAAAACATGGATGGTTAGTTTAGTATATTGGGATAGTGGAAATCATACAGACCACTTTCAGTGTAACTGGATGCAGTTAACTGAGTGCTGCCGACGCGTCGTAGGCTGCAGTTACTTCTGCCGTTGGCAACATGCCGCACGTGTGTATGAGCACTTACGCTACTCATAAATATCACTCTTCAATTCAACACCCATATCGAACAAGGCAGTATCTCGGATTACAGTCCAAACAAAGTCCAAACATAGCACTATTACTTTTTGGTTCATTTTACAAAATGTCTAAATTAATGTTACAACCTTATTTGTTGCGGGTGTCGTTCTTTCTTAACAAATTCGACTTGTATTCGACATACAAAGGCTGTATTTTCTAGGTAAAAAATAAAGACTAAACAATTCTTTTATGCTCCTTACCCACACAACCAATTCCCAAACTTCGGCATATAGTCCTTGAAGACCAGCGCAGCCGTGACATACGTGTCAGCCAACAGGTGTCTATTGCCGGTCACTTCAGCCAAGTTCACTGCTTGCAGGGCCAAGAGCACGCGTTCACTCCTGCCGCTGTGGCTTGACAAGATCTCCAACTGAGCCAGACGATGGGATACCCTCGATACTTCGGCGGCCCAGTGTTGAGTGGCTCTTCTTGAAGGACTGTTAAATAAAATTTTGTTGATTTATCGAGTTTTATTCTTATTTAAAAAAACATTAACACAACACAACACCCACGGTACAGGAGAGTGGGTGCGTTCACATATACAAGACACCCAGACCCGGAACACCTATAACCATACAAATATTGTTTGTTCAAACTTTGTTCCGTGCGGGAATCGAACCCGCGAGACACAACGCAGCGGCCAAGCTCAACCACTGCGCCAACCGTGTCGTCATTGTTTGCGATTGACGTGGTTTATTCTAACAATGAAAAAATCTGTCTTTTCTTTGGGTGTTTTAAAATAAAAGAGCGGGCTGTATGTGATTATATATTATGCAGATGGGCTGCAATATTCACATTGCTTGTACAGACAACAGTATCAGTTGGGTACGCCTTTCACATCAAAATACCTTGAAAAGGGCGTAAACAGTTGATAATGCTGTCCGTACCAAGCATTATAAGTAAGCCAGTTGAGCATTTACAAAACTTTAAAACCTAACAGTAATAGTTTGGAGTATTATTGGACTCTAGGATCTATTAAATCTATCAGCGACTTCGCAAGCGTGTAAGCCGTAAATTATCCCAAGGGAACATACTCCCGGGGTAAAAAGTATCCTATGGCCTTCACTAAGTTCTAATCTATCTCTATATGTACTTATTTAAATTCATCAATGGTTCAGTGGTTTAGGCATGAAAGTTTAACAAAAAGACTGGATTAGCTGACCCGGAAAACATTGATTTTCCATGTAAATCATCAAAGAAAAAAATGGGGGGTGGGGAGTAGGAGGTTAAAAAATGACCTACCAAATATACACAAAACAATTCATAAAAATCGATCTAGCCGTTTCGGAAGAGTTCGATAAAAAATACCGTGACACGACATTTTTATATATTAGACTAGCTTATGCCAGCGGCTTCGCCCGCGTGAAAATAGGTTTCTCCATACAAACTTTGGACCCCCGTTTCATACACTTAGGGGGTGAATTTTGAAAAATCCTCTCTTAGTGCTCGCCTACATCGTACAAGAAAACCTTGTGCATAATTTCATGTTTTTTGTCCTAGTAGTTTTGGCTCTGCGTTGATATGTCAGTCAGTCAGTTTCTCCTTTTATATATAGATTACATTATGGATACTTAAGAAGAAAAACAGCATTATCAAATAAACACAGTTGTTCCTACCTATCACTCCACAAATCGCCAGCCCGTCGAGCGAGGAAGGATCCAAAGGGTAGTCTCTGCAGCATCTGTCGTAATACAGCGGCTATGAGCGCAGAATACTTCGCGTGCCCCTGACCACCCGCCTGAACGCTCTTCCCAGACACTGCCAGACTTCGATGTAGTTCTAACCGTGCGTTCGTTATGTCGCCCTGCAAAACAAATTGCGGCTTAGTAGCAATACATAGACGTATCTATATAAATGTAGATTCTTATGTAGATTTATTGTACACATAATTTTATCAGACAATAAATATAGGACAGTTGATGTACATTCGAGCTAGGGCGAGATGAAGGCAGATTGTTGAATTAGTTTTTTTTTTTTCACCAAATATATATATATGTGAGGCAACTAGGTGAATCGCGGGTTCCACCAATAAGATGTAGTTGTTTTTATAGCCCGGTTAAGCGCTACTCTGGTGGAAATGCTATGTTTATACTAAGATGCTATGGCTAGTTAAGATAGCTATTAGTACATACAAGAAGCAAGAAATATGTGCGAGAGATGTCAGCAAGGAATGTGCATACCACTCAACTACACATTGGTTCACGGTTCCTCAATGCTTTCTCGAAAAACAACAACTGTTCATAGTTTTTGTGGAAAAGTTCCTTATACTTCCTAATATTCATCACCTTCTTGCCCTTGTCCCATATTACTTGGGGTTAGCCCAACACGTGTTCTTCATCCATTCTATCCTGCAGTCCCGAAAAAATAATCATGTCGAAATATTTGCAGTTTGCTTAATTACCTTTTTCAAAAAATTATCAGCATTCCGTTTATGTTTGTAAAAAAGTCCAGCTTCTTTAGATTGTGATTTTGGTACTGAGTCGCCATAGACAAGTAACTTGATCAGACAACCTCCCAGGACAAAAAAGTTTATCAGGTATATGAAAAAAGTACTAAACAGCCACATTCCCCATGATACTCCTGTAGAACCTAGAATAAATTTGTTTAATCAGTGATTAGACAATAACTAGTTGTGAGATGTATATCTAATATACTGGGCCTCGAAGTATGAAAGATTGCAATGCCCATGAGTTCTGACAATAAAGATGAGCACTGTGGGAGGCACTTCAAAATGAATTTATAGGGTATGGATTAAAGCTATGTATGGAAGGAATTTTGTTATTCAACTTCACAATAGCAAACCATTGTGAACTTCAACACTCATTAGATACACGGCTTGAATTTTAATTATTCTTAAATAATTTTTTTCTCAATACTTACTAAAGTCATCATCAGCCAATATTTTTCGTTGATCCACTCTTGCAGAGAAATCTGTGGCAGATGACTCCAACATGTAATTTCCAAAAAAGGTACTGAATGGGTTGAAAGTTATCAAACCAACCATGAATGCACATAGTGCCAGTCGGGAGTGATCACCCATACCCATGACAATCTTGTTTGAGTATTTATCTTCAACCTGAAAACGAAGCAGAAACAACATCAACACTAAAATACGAATTCTCTATTGGGTTGCAAGATTGGTCAAGACTCACTGTGGCCCTCAAATACAAAGAGCAATTGAAAGAAATGGGTGTGGTTTTAGTTAGTTCATGTCTGACACTTTTTCTCCTAAAGCAGGGAAATTTATTTGATGATTTGTTACCCAAAGAAAAAGAAACAATTTGACTGAATTCTCTTGCAAAGGTACTGAAACAAATGCCATACTACATTGTTTTATGGGCTACTACATACATACCCTACGTTCCGAATTGCGTCAAAAGCGACAATATCGCGAATCCCACCAAGGCACAACGTCACAATTATTACTCAATAGCCCTTATATTTTGTGACTATTAAATTTGGTTGGCTTCGCAATATAATCACTTTTATCGCAATTCGGAACACAGGGATAATAACATACTGCTGTACTTTTATAATTTGCTAGCTGTCAAGTGCCACCACTTGGTACATGGCAGTGGCTGGTTAAGTCTCATTCAAGGGATTTGTGATACTATTGTTCAATCCCTCAACCAATTAGTATGGCAGTGGCTGGTTAAGTCTCATTCAAGGGATTTGTGATACTATTGTTCAATCCCTCAACCAATTAGTATGACAGTAGATCTACTGATAACTATTTTTATTTACTGCTGGGTAAGTAGTTAGGATTAACAGACAAAACTTTATCATCATAATCATGAGTCTCAAACAAACAAAAAATGTAAAATAAATATTAATTCAGTAATACAGACCTTATACTCAGGTGATGAAGGTGAATCACTATCAAACCCGTGTTGTGAACTAGACGGTGATGAGATGTCGCTGTGTGGTGGAGTGTATGTAACATCAAACTGTGGCTCTTTCACTCCAGACTTCTGGAATGCTAGCTTTAGAGTCATGTTCTCTTGTTTTAAACGAGTATTCTGGTTCTGCAGGTACTTGATGTATTCTATTGTTTTTCTTAAAATAGCTGATTTGTTCAACTGGAAATTTGTGTAAAATTAAAATTTAGGATTAATATTTTTGACTTCAAACATGTTTGGTTCTTTTTAATTAAAACATAACTAACCAAATAGACTTTGAATGATATCAAAGTAATTGTCTCATTACACAGGTTAAACACCTTATTAAAACTCAATCAAATAAAAATATCTATTTATATTCTAGTAAAAAAATAATTAGGGAAAATACTTGACCTATTTAAGTAATGAGAAAGTGCTGCTAGTTTATTTTTGTTATTGTTTATCATATAACATGCAACTATCTCACTTTACATCATCATTGCACCATACCACTAAAAAAGGCTGATGCAACAATATTATTACAAAAAAAAACCTTAAATTGTACATACTTTTGCTTCCTCTCCAACCAGCATATTCTTAAGTTCAATTATCCTATCATTAATACTAGTTCTGTATCGCCTTTCAATGGCATTGTGCGCACTTCGTTTTACTTCCTTAACCTTCGGTACTCCCATACTCGGAGCCTGACTTAAAGTTATCTGTTCTCCTTCAAGCACTACAGGTATTCCTGTAAGGAGAGTAGGGCCATTGTTGCTCGTAAAAAATGTATGTATGGGACGGTTCTCTGTATTCGCTTTTGTGTTTGTGTTGTTGATGATGCCTTGTGTAGTTCCTAGAAAAAATATAAAAACATTGTTAAAAAGATATTATTATTCTGTACAGAAACAAAAAAGCACACAGGCATATCTGATAGTTGATGGAAACTTAACCTATAAGTAACTCATTATAATAAGTTTTTCTAAGAATTATATGAATCATATTAGAATTTACCTTGTACAGGAGCAGTGGTGTACATGAAAGTTTGAGTTTCAGGATTGATAATATTTGACTGTAACACAACAGGAGAAAAACTTGCATCAGATGTTTTTAGAATAAGAGGTGTCATCCCTTTGGCATTGTTTTGTATTAACAAAGGTTGACTTGTGGGCTTAGCTTTTGTAGGCTGCTTCACTGGTGTTGTAGTTCCATCTAATTGCATCAAGGATCCCCTGCCATCAGGGAGTTGTTGCACATGTGGTGCCAAGTTCACATATACAGGACTCCGTACAACCTGTTGCACAAGCATAGGGGCCTGTGCAGGTGCTCTCTTGCGCGTATGCTGTGTGACGTCGGGCAATGGAGCACTATCATTGGGTATCAAATTATAACTCTCTTCTCTAGCATACACTCCTTGTACAGGACTACTCTTAGCTTGTGGAGTAGTTACTGGCTGTGTCTGTCTTCTGTGCGTGTATTGTGAAACCATAGGGTTCCCGGTAGGGTTGTAACATGGCGACACTTGGGGTTGCGCCGTAAATTCTGTCTTAATTTTCGTATCAACAAATAGCGGATGATCATCGACTCTAGCAAGCTCATCTTCCAATGTTTTCATAAAATCTCCATCACAACCACTAAGAAAATCTGAAATTACCGAATTATTACATAAATTATTTGATAAATTACTCATACTTTTACGACGTAAGAGATCTCTTTAGCTAAGCAACCCTTACCTTCTATTTCTGCAATGTCATGAACGTTGAATACGTCTGAATTTATGAATGGATCATCTTGCTCCATTTTGGGATCCATTTTGCACTAAATAAAGCAAGAAAACGTTGTTTTACACATTAAAAATACACTTGTTTACGTTTTTTGGCATTTGGTAACTATTACTCATTTGACATTTGTCTGATGATTTCTTTCAACCAATCAAATGAAAGAAAATAGGTGGTGTGATATGACGTCACCTTTAGGTGCGTACCGAAAATATAAAGATTCTCCGAAAAATCTCATTCGTTTTAATTTATTTTCTAATTATATACTAAATTACTGCTAAATTATTTTCAAAAAATAGAATTAAAACAATTTAGCAGGGACTTGAAAACGAAACTAATTTCGTTCTGTTACAGTAAATGTTATCTAATAACGTTCTAAAGTTTGTCACGATAATAAAGCCAAAAGATATAAATAACGTTATAAAAAATATTGTTATCGAATATAATTTTGGTAGAAAACTATTCTAAGTTCCGTTATGAAATCAGTAACGTTATGCTTGTATCCTCGTACAATAATATTATAGTTATAACGTAACTGATTTTATTTGTAACGTTATTCGCCCCCCATACGACGCCACCACTCGCCGTGTTCAAGCAAAGTAAATAAATAAACAGGGCGAAAGCTGGCAACGTTGCGTATCGAAATGAATAACGTTATTATTTCGTTATACAAATAACGATACTATTTCGTTTTACCAATAACGATACATTACAAATAACGATATAAATAAATATTGTTAATAAATAATTTTAGATTTCGTTCCGTTTCCTATTATCGTTATAGTCGAAGAAATAATTTTGTTACGATCCTGGTGCAACGGCACAAAATATCGTTACCGGAACAACGCGTACCGTTGTTTGAGTAATGTTTGAAGTCCCTGCAATTTAGCATTATTAAAGCTACCAAACAAAAAAGAATAAATTCTGATTTTGACCTGGGACAAATCGACTATATATATACATTAGATGTTTTTTTTTTATTCTATTTCAGCCAAAGGTCAGTTAAATTGGCAAAAGATAAAAAAAGGATTAAACTGACTTGACTGATCGTCTACGGTCGTCTTTATGAAATTTTCGATTTGATATTTGAAGGGCACAGCTCACACTTTTTGACAATAGATGGCGCGCAACATTTATTTCTGTTTTAAAATTAAATAATTTAATGGAGTAACTGTGAATAAAAGTTGAAGTCAAGCCTTAGTAAGCCTTATCAAAAGTGAAGTTTATTTATAATAATTTTACTAAATAACATCAAAGTTTTTTTTTTATTGTTGGTAGGATTGCGCTTAACCGCTATCTCACCTAATGGAAAGCGACGATGTGGTCGAAGATGGAGCGCGCTCACTTAGGAGTAACCTAATAACTCTTTATTTAAAAAATGTAATATGCAAATTGAATTTATTTTTCGGAAAACAACAAACAAATAACTCACTGAAATCGTTTATCTACCCCCTGACAGATGGCGCCTTATGACATGTTGTTTAATGGCACTAGATGGCGTAATAGTGTTTTGTAACAGCAGTGGAGTTTAGTTCAATTCTTTATCCTACATAACTATAAGTTTTTTTTTACATTTCATAATGTTAAATTTAAAATGATACAGCAAAATATTTCAAAATCTGGGCTAAATAATTTCGTGGACCAAAGCGCCATCTGCTCTTAAACTTTGACACTTCTAGGAAGCATAGTCGTAGCGCCGCCACTCGTAGCCGTAGCCGTATCGTAGCCTCTACGGTAGCGTAGCAACTGTTTTATGTCGTAGCCGCGGGATGGCGATGACGTAAAATTGATTTAACAATTTATTTAATTTTGCGAATATCTGACATGGCAGGATTATATGTAACATAATTTTATTATTTGATGTTTCAAAGCGTTTTCGTAACTTACTATAAATGATAAATATTTTTTGTTAGTATAGAGTAGGTATATAATAAATGATATGTTATGCATTTAAGACACCAGTAATCTGAAATGTTATCCTTTGTCGGCAAACTGGTATGGGTACAAGATATCTAAATACTGCTTACAGTAAGCAGTATCTACGTCACCCAGTGATTTATTAGCATTTTGGTGAAAAACATATTTTAAAATTGGTCCAGTAGTTTTTGAGTTTATGAATTACAAACCTTTCCTCTTTATTATGTTAGTATGGAGTAGGTATATATTATATGATATATTATGCATTTAAGGCATCAGTAATCTGAAATATTATCTTTTGTCGGCAAACTGGTATGGGTACAAGATAACTAAATACTGCTAGCACTAACATTATAAAGAGGAAAGGTTTGTAATTAATAAACTCAAAAACTACTGGACCAATTTTAAAATATGTTTTTTACCAAAATGCTACTATATCACTGGGTGACGTAGGTACTTTTATTTTATTTATTTTCACACATGCAAAGCTGCTGGCAGAAGCTAGTGTGTCATAAAAAACTCGCTCAAGTCCTTTTTTTGCGATGAAAATAAATACAAAGTAGTCATAAGGCTCTTCATAAGTTCAAGGTTTTTTGGTTCGATAAGTTGTAAATAATTAATTGACGCTGACAAGTGAGCACTAGGTACTCACCTAGGATACTACGTAAATGTAACGAAGGTTTTATTGAAAGATTTTTGTACGTAAGTTGAGTTAATGAGCTTAATTAACTGTTATTTAATATTGGTTTCCCTATACTTATTCGTTTCGAAAGTAGTCAACTACCTACTCTACATCTCAATATATTTAATAATAACGTGTGGTCGATATTAAGGAGTTTGTTTTGTTTAGCAAATTAGGTACGTATCATTAACTGGACCATGACTGAAGGAAAAATAAAGTATTCATTGATATTAAACGTTTAATTTATATTTATAACATTATATTATCTGTAAATATAGAGTTCTTACTATAATAATATGTAGTTACGAGATAAACAAACTCGATCTAATATAACTTAAGTGTATACATACAATACAACTACATATTTAAAGTACTTCATATGATATTTTCAAATTCCAACTTAATTCATGAGCTATAGTGCAATAACATCATACTTAATAACATATATTTATAGGCACAAAAGTGGATATATAATAATTATATTATAACATCGATTTAACAAAAAAATGTAAGGTATTCAATTGTAATGGCAGGCTAACACCTGTGGGTAGAAGCCTGGTCCTACGCCTGAGGATCAACCACGAAATACAAGAGTGCATAAGGTACACCTACTGGAATGTCCTAACATAGATAATGTTTAATTATAACAAACAAAGGCACAAAATAGTGAAACCTACCAAAGTGTAGCTTCTACACACACCATACGTGATTCAAATTAATTACTTAATTACACATTTGCGATCGCAAAATTAAGGTAGATACATTCGTAGATATCTATGGCATTTTCAAACTAGACTAAAGTAACAAATCAGTCTTCCAATCAATTACCAAATAATAAGTAATGTATTCTTTAACTTAAGGATAATATAAAATTATAAGTATGTCTACTCCATGGTCTACTCTTAGGACTTGAATATACACGGGTATCTATTTAAAAAAAAAAAACAAGTTTTAAAAGATGTGATTAGTTACACAGAAATTTACTGAGAAGTGAAAATGTGCAGATTTGTACATTTGGATATTTTTCTAATAAGAACAAGAGCTTATACAACGAGCGAAACACACGGTATGACACCCATAGATCAAATATGAAAAAATAAACTAGACATTTTACGTATAACAGCGCATCGCGAAGTTTTTTTTTCTATGTTACCACAATTCTAATAATAACATTGAGCATTCTTAACTAAGTGTTGATGAAATCTCTTAACTCTAATATGAACCACCGTGCTTGTGCAAAACATTTTAAATTGAGGATATGGTGAGCACAACTAGATATTTAACAACGAACATTTATGGCAATCGATGAACAAATTAATAAATTAATCTAACCCGTAACGTAAGGAAACAATAAGAATAGATCGGTATGTATGTAGCTACGTCGCTATCCGCGGTGACAGTGCGTCGCACGCAAGGTCTCTTCAATATGCGTTGTCGTCAATAGAGTGAGGATATCTTATCCACTGTTCCACTTGGAGTATGGCATGGTGCGACGCGGTGGACTAGAGGAGCTGTAGCGAGCGTGAGGTAGTAGCGGCATTCAGTCTATAAACATCACAGTCGCAGACAACTAATTGCACAATAACTTATCTAGGCGAACCGCCCGAGGCGTGGCGGCGTGGCCGTCCTGCCTGCATGCCCTTCGGCCCTATAAAGTTACCAGTCCAACTAAGACAACATTACATGCTAGTTAAAGCTAACTTATTCTGCTACTCATTAACAAAGACATAAATGTTATAAAACAAAAAAAAAACGAAAGAAGAAAAAGTAAACAAAAATATAATCACAATAAGGCGTCGTCCAGCATCAAACGGAAATTTTATTTCGTTTTCAAGCTCCGACGACACTTTGAAATAAATAGATAAGAAGAGAGGTAGAAGAAGATTGGCCGCGGGGCCCATTGCAATCGCCCGGCCGGACCGCCTGGTCATCGGCGGCGTGCGCGCGCGGCACGGCCTACCAGTTAGCCTATCAATAAGTGCTTACTCCTAACTTTGTACGCCTAAGTCAGTCTTTTCGAATGTACATTCCACGATATGTTATCGTTCAATCTCTTTCGCTACCACAATCTAAAGCAAAGTTACGCGGCGGAACGATAACCCCAGGCGGCTGGTCCATGTCACGTCGACGAGGTACTGACAAGTCTTCGACGTGATCGTCATCCTGAACGGGAGACCGCGGCGAGTGCGGTGGCGATCGCGGTGGCGTGCGAGGAGCTAAAGCCGCGTGCGCGGCGGCGGCCAGCGCCATCGCGTGCAGAGCCTCTCGACCACCGTCTCTTGTCGCTCCTTCTAAAGCTTGCTGTAGGAATGATGGATCGATAAGTGGTGTTGATGGATTTCCATCTTCACCTCCACCTCCTGTTCCACTTAAACCATATGGGAATGCAGCTCCATTCGACTCTCTTTTGACCCCTCGACTCATTGGACGGCTTGTCGTGATTCCGAGTTTCTTCACCTTATCGTACAATGTACGTGAAGGAACGCCGTATTTACGCGATGCTTGTAGTGCGCTCATTCCATTACGTACACATTCGATGGCTGACAAAATATCGGATCTCGTGTATTGTTTATATCGCTTCCATTCGGGTTTCTGTTGCGGTGGGACGTATGGCGCTAATCCGGCTCTCACATCCTGTTGAAAGTTAGTCGGTGGAGGCGATGGATGGAAAGTGCGTTGGCTTTCTTCATCAAAGGATCTTTCTGTGTACGGAGAGTGAGCATCTTCTGACCGATCTGATCTGTTGTAATGGGGTGATGAAGCTCGTGAGGAAAGTCTACGGGGGCGGTATTCAAAAGGACGGTGTGGGCTCGCAGCACGTTCAGATTCATGAGCTGACCCATTGGAGTGGAGGCGAGGTGGTGCGTGCTGGTTAACTGGGTGGCACACGAGGGACATTGGCTGCGAAGAGTCCACAGGAGAAGTTTGGGCGAGAACATTCCTTAAAATCGGAGTATCGCGAGTTGCTAGCATGCTGGACAGTTTTTTACGCTTGAGAGGATTCATATCAGAGGAGTCGTAGGCGGCGGAGAGAACGGGCGCGGCGGGCGGCGGCGGCCAGCGCGACGGGGGCGCGGGGGCCGGGGGGGACACGCTGGAGGGCGCGGCGGGCACCACACGAGGGGGCGACGCTGCGGGCGCGCGCTCCGTGCTGCCCGGCCGCCGACGCAGCTCCGTCATGTCAAATAGCCCCTTCACCTCCAGCTGCTCGGCTACCTTCATGATGTGTGGGATGTGCGCCTGCGTTACGTTCACCTCACCCGTGTACATGTACTCGAGAAGGGCGCGCATCTCAAAATCCTTGACCCCGGGAAAAAGGATGCTGCAGTGATCCATTGGGACATCAGCTAGTATTGACTGAAAGTACGGGGAGTTGGCAGCAAGGACGACTCTGTGCGCCTTGAAGGTGACCTGGTCGTCGACCACTAGTGTGCAGTCGACGTAGGTCTCTACCTTGATCAAAGCTTCTAAGATCTCCACTAAGTTGGTTTTGTGGTGATTCCATTTCAAACAAAAAGTTTGCGGTCCTTCGACGCTCCCCATTTTTCTGAGTTGTGATTCTGTAAGCAAACGAAAAATCCATATAGCTTCTGTATTTTATTGAACTTCATTTTGAGAAATACAGTCAACTGCATATCAGTTGGAAAACTACGAAAACCGCTTTTGCTGACAGGGAATAAAGACGTTATTGCGACGTCATTATTACTACGGACAAAAGATAATAAAAGTTTTCAGAATGCTATTGTTTATAATATGTAAAAAATACCTGAACACTCTTCCAAGGCATTTATAAAATAAGTCAAAGGATCGAAGGTGGATCCCCTTCGATTTTTGTTCTTCAATTTTAATACAAGTAGTAATTTATTTCTGTTGACATTCTTCAAATAAGATTTATAATAACTAAGTTCACAGCATCAAAGATCGCCATTTTTTTTAGTTTTTAAGTTTCTACTGTACAAGTGCTTGTAAAAAAATAAATAAATTATAATTAATTCATAGAAAACTAGTGTTTTCGTTTTTTTTTCTAGTATTACTACCTAGTAGAACCTAGAACCTGAAGTTACTGAAATTTCAAACAAATTATCATAAAACAACAAACATGGCATAAATTAAGTGCTAACGACTTTTTTCAGCAATGACATATGAAACATATACCTGGCAAGATATCGAAGTTTGTAGAAGCGGGATACATTGTAGATAATTTTTTCAAGTCACGCACTAGTCTGTAAAAAGTGATAATAATCCTTGCGTTCACTACTCTCGCATATGCTATGCGCGATGCGCATCGCTCTGTCACCAACACTGACTGACGACGTATGCGGCCCAGCGCGACTGCCCGACTGCACCGCCCTTCCCCATTTACATATTACGCTCTATAGCCCTTCCACACTGCCAAATTGACTTTTTACGTTTTATTCGGCAGGTATAATCGAAGTTAGGGGACCGATGAAAGCAGTTACGACGGATTCCCTCCTGTTATGTTCACTATAAATTTTGCACCGCACCGGTTTACCTATTTTCATCTTTATATCCAAGAAATTATGCATAAAGTTCGATAGCAAAATTATGGCACTTGTTTTATTAATACAAACCTTGAATATAAAACAGGTCCTGCGTTATCAGCCGGCTACGAAAGCGTAGCACCGCTACGAAAGTAAAATTAAAAACAATAAGTGAAACTTGCCTCAAAGAAAATTAATCCAGCGTCTTCAAGTGATCAGGGTTCTTGTTAAAAATGTTTATATCAGAATAACTCATATATGAATGTGTCCGCACTTGCACTTAACAAAGTTCGTAGCACGGTCGGGGTTGTTTCGCGCGAGTGGAGTTTTACGCCCGTGTGGGGGCGGTGTGCTCTCGCGAGCGTCTGGCAGTGACTGTGTTGGTGGAAGGCGGCCGGTCGCGGCTGCCTGTGTGCCTGTTCGCCTCCGCCCCGCGCCTCTTGTGTGCGCTTTTTACGCACGCAGCGCAGCGTGCCGGAGTGCAGTGCAATTGCGTGCGGAGGGCGCGGAGCGCGGGGGCCGTCGCGCCGACGAATTGCAGCGCGCTGAGGAGGGCTCGCGAGTGTGTGTGCGTGAGTGCGCGAGCGCATGGTATGGCGATCACCGTTGTGTGCGCCGCGAACGCTGTGGCTCGGCGTCAACACGATAAAATAAAGCCGAAATCAGCTTATAAAAAATTAATGCCGTGCCTCACTGCGCCTTTGTATTTTAACGTTGAACTTCGCGTCTTGCCTTCGGAATCAGGAACTCTATCAGTGGTCTTATATGTAAACATTCATTATAATGTTCTAATGAGCGCCCATTTGATATTATATTTAAGGGAAGTTTTAGCATAATAGATAATTTCCGTACTTTATTAAACAAAGTAATATTTTGAGTTTAAGAGTATCTGACGTGAATTTAGAACATTAGTAGTTGTCTATTTTAAGTACTTAAACCTAACAGACCCAGTTTCTTGACCCAGTAAAATGGATAGCTTCCTAGAAAAATATTGTTCAAAGTAGGTATAGGTAGGTATTTAAGTATTGTGATTACATGATCGTTTCACATAGGCCTTAAAAACTCCATGAACCCACAGTACAAATCAAGAACTGCTCCTAGTCATAAAAGTTGTTTAAACAACTACTGAATTCTGGCGCGCAATGCTTAACATTTCGATACAAACATGACCGTCCTAAAAATTCTACAAAAGTGAGTGAACAACGCCACCAAACGAGGTCATTGACACATTGCTCGCGTAGGGAACGCCAAAATAGCGCGAAATGCACTCAAAAATAGACCAAGCTGGCTGTGCAATATTTTTTGTTAAGCGAAGCTTGTCTTCCGCCAAACTTTGGGGGACGCGTCTTCATGAATACGTCATTCCTATTATTTTAAGATGCGTTTGAAAGTAAATTTAGAGAAAGAGAGACAGTTTTCTTTGTATTTTCTGTTTGGATTGCGTAGATAGGGCAACAGAATAATGCTTTCTTTAGTTACGTATTCAGAAAAGAATTCAATCAAAATCTGTTCTGGACAGGTGCGTAACTAAGGTCTGCGTTATTTTTAAGATCTTGTAGCGTAGTTCCATGACAGTACCTTAATTTGCGGATTAGTAGCAGATTAAATTTACAAAAACGAACAAACGAATGAAAGAAAGGGAAAATAGAAGACTGAAAAAGTCGAGGGCCTACGAAAACTGAACATTGCTATAACAAGTAATAATAAATGATACTGTTCTCGTATACGCACCGAATTCACCACACATTAACAGAATAAAACGTCAATCTTCATGATCGGGGTTAAATATACAATCAAGATGATACGGGATGAGAGAACATCCCCGACAATGCAGTGAAAAAAATATAATATTAGGGATTTAAGGATAATTAGTGGCATTAGTTGTCATATCGAAAATATAGTGGTTTTTGGCTGGAGTTTAGGTCGGGTTAAAGGGGATTATTTTTTGTTTTAAATAATGAATAATTTAATCAACGTTGTGTTGGACCAAGAAGACCTGATTTCGGCATTAGCAAATGGTGTAACCGCAGCTGAGTTTGACCCAGTAGTAGACGTGGCCCTAGAAGCTTAAGAGTAAATGTAGAAACATAGGTGGGTTTCAGTCAGTAAAAATCTGACACTTCCCCTCCGCTCTACTCAAGAGCGGAAGAAGTCATTAAAATTTGATAAAACCTACGTCAAAAAAGTGGTCAAAGAAAGAATTAAAATATAAAAATATTGTCGAATCTCGAATATAGAATGTACATTTGTGTTAACATAACAACATGAAGAAGCGTAGATATAATAGCATCAATCTGAGTAAACGGTTTTTTTTAGATGGGATTATCCAATGACAAATCCTGCTCTTGGCCGGAGCGCAAGAGTGTGTTAGACTTTTACTAACTAAAAACCCACTCCTGTTCCTTCTTTACCTTTCATACAGGGGCCGGGTTTTCCTTTCAGAAGCAAACCCGTGGCCCCAGTAGGTTTCGTCCTTGCTGTGTCGCTGGTTTGCTGACATATCCTTGCGTGGAACACTACGTGCCATCGACGACTTGGGCTTGGTCCGGACAGTTACCGGACGGTTGGACGGCGAACTACCCACTGCTCGCCATCCGCAAGCCCGAGTAAATGGTTTGAATTGTGTTTTCTTGGTATATTAACAGTTCGTGGCTAAAATATTATTTACTAGCTACTGTCAGCGGCTTCGCCTGTGTGAATGTAGGTTTCTAATAAACTTTGAATCCGATTTCATCCTCTTAGGTGAATATTAGAATTCCTCTCTTAGTGCTCACCTATATCATAAAAGGAAACCTTGTGCATATTTTCACACTCCTAGTCTCCGTAGTTTCGGCTGTACTTTGATATGTCAGTCAGTTAGTTTCTCCTTTTATATATATAGATAATATCAGGCACACGGGTTGATCTCTTAGGTTTAGCAACGCTCGCCGAGGTCGGTCTTTAGATGGATGGCCATCTTAACATACCGAGATTCTTCTGGGCCTCGGAAAGCACGTTAAGCGGTCGGTCCCAGCTGTCATAAATGTAGACACCATAGTCCGGACTACGGTTTTTTTTTACTAAAAAAAACCAGAGATGTCAGCAAGATCGCTAGGACCACGGGAATTTTTTAAACAGATACCGTGGTCCTGAAACGCAAAGGGCATTTAAAGGGCATTGGTAAGTTATAGTCAGTAACATTTTGATACGGCCTCTCGTTCCGTCCTAGTGCGGAAGAACTCAATTGATGACTTCCCACCACAAAAGAAAACAAGTGTAGGTATGTTCCTTCATTTGCCTTTGTGTTCTTGGGGCTACGGTAGCTATTTCAAAGATTCTCACAGCCTGAGGTAGACAGACAGTATCGACTAAGAATAACCGACACCATACGCTCATAGAACCTGAAACACAGGGTTAAATTAACCTAGATCGGGCGGTCCACTATCAAACATTGCAATTCCGAACCACGATTAATTGCACCTTTAATAATATTTTAGTGTTAGTATATTTTTATGCACTGTAATTGTATGGGAAACCTTATTACTGTTGGCTTAATGTTAAGTTTTTGTAAACGTTACATTTATTTGAATAAAATTTATTTATTATTTTATTTTATTATTTATAGTACATTGGGATGGGACTATGGAGAGTAGGTATGCTTCTAAGATTATTTTTAGCTTTTGCAATAATCGGCTGTATTTACTGTAATTTAAGGGTCTGTGTATTTTAAAACTTATCTAAAAGGAAACACCAGCTCTAATAAAATGGGTTCGGAGATTAGTTTTGATAGTAGAACCATAGTTGTTGTCATTAGCATAAGTATATTCTGCTGTTGTTTTCATTAGATAATTTTTATTGGTGACTCTGTCCTCACTTAGAAAAAAACTGCTACAACGAACATATTCTATCTCACTATAAAATAGATCAGGAAGATAGGCTATCAACTGATTTATCTTATAATTAATTCTAATATCGTTAAATGTATTTTGTACTACTGGCACTTTTTCCACGCGGAAACAGTGCGGTTTCCGTGGCCTAATTCTCAGTATCTGTGCATTTTATTTTGGATAAAAAAATTACACTTAGCTTTCGCTTGGCTTGTATGTGCTGTGTAGCTTTTTTTATCATTGAATATAAATTAATTTCAAAGTAATCTATATATATAAAAGAGGAAACTACTGGGACTAGGAACGTGAAATTTTACACAATGCTTCCTTTTATGACGTAAGCGAGCACTAAGAAGGGATTTTTAGAAATTCAACTTTTAAAAGGGTGAAACGAGGTTCCAAAGTTTGTATGGAGAAACCTACCTTCATGCGAGCGAAGCCGCTGGCAGAAGCTAGTCTTAACTAATATAATAAAGAGATAATGTCTAGTTTGTTAATACACGCAAAAATAACGGGTCACTAATAAAAAGCGTGATAGTCTTAAGACGAATTCGTAAAACTGTAGTATGTTGTAGATAACTGACGATGAAACATTTAACACGTCTTGTATTAACATATTTTGATCTTATTTGACCATTCCTCAACTTTCTCTACTGAAACCCTTGCAAAGTAGCTGAAACTGAAGAGCGTTATCCAATGCGGATTTAAGCCTGTGCTGCGAGCTGACCACTCCATGTAGGTAATACAAGTCTGAGGCCGTGTATTATCATGAGTAAAATTAGAATTTGCCCCGATATTCAGTAAGAAAGGACCATCATCTTCATTCAGAATTTCTTCTACGTATCTGGATGCAGGCAGAGAACCGTTTTTTATTTCCACTAATTCCGTATGACTCTCTGAAGATATCCCAGCCCATACCATTTTTGATCCTTTACTGATTGGCACCTGTTCTTCAAAACACGCTTGATGATACATGATGACGATCTCTGGCTCGTCTAAATACTTTTCGACTCTCATTGTGAGTAAATAAATAAAATCTGGACTAATCGCAAAACATACCAGTTGGACCAATCTTCATCTATCCATCGGACGTATTGCATCTATACACCGTAACCTAGTAACTCGATGTTCTCGGGCCATTTGCTAATAACGCTTGATGTCAGGTTTACGAAATCGTCGCAGGGTCGTGTCAGAACTCATATTGTTATGGTAAAATTTTGAACACTATTTCGGACCTGAAAAGTCATGAAATATCGACGTCTTAGCATAACATCATCATCATCATCATTTCAGCCGATAGACGTCCACTGCTGGACATAGGCCTCCCCCAACTGTCGCCAAAATGAACGGTCCTGTGCGTCTCGCATCCATCGGATTCCCACAACCTTCACCAGGTCATCGGTCCACCTTGTAGAGGGCCTTCCAACACTGCGTCTTCCGGTACGCGGTCGCCACTCCAAAACCTACCAGCTCCAGCGGCCATCTGTTCTGCGAGCAATGTGCCCTGCCCATTGCCACTTTTTTTTTTTTTTTTTTTAGGTGGGAAAATCATCTTATGACAAATCCCGCTCTTGGGCGGAGCGAGAAATAGTGTCAGACTTTTACTGACTAAAAACCCACTCCTGTTCCCTCCTTGCCCTCGTCCCAGGGCCCCGGGTTTCACTTTCACACTACCCGTGGCCCCAGTAGGCTTCGACCCCGTTGGGCCCCTACGATTTGCTGACATCTCCTTGAGGCGCGCGTGGAACAGTACGCGCCGTCGACGACTTGGGCTTGGTCCGGACGGCTACCGGACGATCGGACGGCGAGCCACCCATTGCTCGCCGTCCGCAAGCCCGCGCCTACGGTGGCCGGAAATCGGGATCAGAATCCCGGCGGCGGTTGGGGCGTGAGGACCGTTGCCTCACGCGATCAGCCGCCTCCTTTGCTAGCATTACTGCTTCGCAAAAGGAGGCGACCGCCTGCCACTCTTCCTCGCTCCGGACCATGGCCTGTACCAAGGCCCGGCGCGAGAGATCGCCGCCGCCGATCGCCCCCACGAGGACACGGCGTTGCTCTGCCCAAGCGGGGCACACCTCCACCGTGTGCTCCACCGTGTCCTCCGGGCGGTCCACACACCCGGGCGTCGCTTCCGCACGAATCCGGTGCAGGAACTTCCCGAACTTACCGTGTTCGGTGAGAACCTGCGTCATGCGGAAGGTGAGGACGCCGTGAGGTCTTTCCAACCACGCCTCAAAGAGGGGACTTACCGCCATAATTGTGGCGTGCCCAGCACTGGGTCGCGACAGTCGCTGTCGCCATTTTTCCATGAGAACCCGCCGGAACTCCGTCCGCCATGCTGCGACCTGTCGCGGCAGCGGAGTTTCGCCCCGGCGTTGCATCTCCATGCGCAGTTCGTGCATGAGAGCAAGGACTGTTGCTTCCAGATCCCATGGTGGCTGGCAGGCAAGGAGGCTCGCCGCTTCGCGGGAAATCGTCCGGTAACCTCGCACCAATGGCCATGACCCTCTGGCATGCGTTCAGCCGGGCCGCCGGCTGCTTCCGCAGCGCCGGCGCCCATATCGGTGCGGCCCATTGCCACTTAAGTTTGGCGATTCTTCGTGCTATGTCGGCAACCTTAGCATAGCACTCAAGATAAATTGTAATGGTTTTCACGAGTAGTTGTGCACCTTGGCCTGACATGTACTGGTCTTCTGGTGTTCATCTTTGGACCGTTGATAAAGATACTTCTGCTGTTCAAGCAATAGTATGCTGATTTATTCCTTTTTGTACCATAAGAATAACTATTGTACATCCTTCAGGTGTTAGCGACATGATGTGAATCTGACATGAATACAGTAAGCGATCAAAAAAAAAAAATTTTAATTACAGCTCGGTTTGAAATAAAAGTGGAAAAATTTCATTATCATAACTTTGAATTTTGTTATTTTTGAACTGTTACTAAATGTAAATTTATAATAATCATAATTTATCAGTTTATAAACTTAGAGAGATATCGTAGTTTTTCCAAATGACCCGGTATTTTTGCGGCCCAGTGTATTAATTTACTTCTTTACATTACTTCTTTATTCTATTAGTTAGGATTATTTTTAAATTAATCAATCTTGACTTCGTGCCTATAAATTTCTCACGAATTCATGCAAAACCCGAATTCTTTAGACAAAACAATGGCAGAGAATGTCAGAGCAATTCTCCCGTGTCAATAGCAAAGTGTGGAGTGCACTTGAAGCCTTTCGAGAACCATTTGCATATCGATACTGGCCTCGACTCTAAGCACCAGTTATTATTAATTCGATTACGTACGAATGTGGGAATGTTTGGCGTTTAGAGGAACATTAAGAGCGGTAGAAATATCAAGGTGCGTACTGAACAAGTTTCTGTCTAATCGACTATTTTGCTACTGGTTTATGTGTTTAAAATGAAAAAGGTAGCTTAATTGCGTAACCCGCTGCTAAGATTATGTTTTCAGTTTTGGTTGATTCTTATAAAATTTATAGTTTCGACTAACAGATGATCACAGAAGTCTTCGCGAATATATCTGCAGAAATATATGATATTCAGTTACATTTATCCTCAAATAAAATATTGCCTCGCCATTCTTATTGGTTTATCGCAAAAACTTTTTTTTTGGTAATTATCTACTAACGCAAAAAGTACGGATTAACAGATGGTTGAACGGACCGAGAGACAAACAAACAGATTACAAACATCGGAACTCCACAAAAAAAGGTACGGAAATAAAAACAATAAATATTATCATTCGTGTACTGAGTTAGCAACTATTTATATCATATTTGCGGACAATGGTTTGCACCAATTATGTGAACAAAAATAAAACATGTTGTAACGTCAGCGGTCAACCACACGACCGTTAAAATTTCACGATAATTTGGCTATTGCTCCGGATACAGAATGCAAATGTGCCATTGTCAATACTTAACAGTTATGACCTTTGATTCGGGCGGCGGCGTCAGTAATTAGTTTAGCGATTCGCGGAAGACGTCTCATACGATTGTATCGACGAGGCTAATAAACTTTACAAAAGGTTCACATTAGCAATTCACACCAATAAGCCGATGAACTTACGTTAACTTTAGCGACAATTGATCAACAATGCATTTAGTGAGGGATAAAAGTGCATTATGCTAATACCAGCATAAACAGACACGTCGCGACCTATCCCACGACGCACGCGCAACAAAAACTGCGAGACGGGGGATAGAAAAAGCTAATAAAAAAGCAATAATGCGATCCCGCATGGTGGCTCGTTGAGATCCGAAATTGAGGAGACTGATGAACCGTAAGGGATAATATTGATGTACGATAACTGAAACGTCACATGAGAGATCCAATTAAAACTAATCCGAAAAAATACGCATTGTTTAGTCAGCGAATTGAATTCTAGCGAAAATTCTATATCAACAGAACATTTTACATTTATTGATAATTTCCAGTGTCATTTACGATATGCACATTTGCGGTTCACAAAAGATCACGTAACGGCGAGAGTTAATGATATAAATACTTCATAAAACATAAACACACTGGTTGTGAATGCGGTAAGTTTGCATAATGAGAGAAGGGTTGCCAGTATAAAGAGATAATTGTAATTTTACGCGTCCTCGTCATTTGTCACCAGCATCCTGCCACGCGCCCTGGCCCTGAATTTATTATTATCTGGGGTGTCCTACCCTTATCTACAATTAACTATTAAGAGATATTAAATAATAGACTATACAGAATCCTTTTTGCACACTTCATTAGTTTTTGTTTATCTATTATTTTGTTAAATGAAATTAATTTAATACGGGTTGCTATTCTTTGTTTCTGATAATGTCGATGACTGTTTATCAGATTTTTTAGCAAGAACACACGCTTTGATTTAGGTTTTCGTTTTATTTCATAATCTAATGGTAGAATGTAGATAATAATGAAGTATTAGCCAAAATAATTGTAATGTAAGATGTCGTTATTGAAATAAATCAAACCCAAAAGACACGCGGTATACATGTAATGCACAGTAAATAAACCGCGTGAAGCATTCGTGGAGCTTCGCTTCTATGATATCAAGGGGCATGATGGCCTGCCTAATTTATTCAGTTTGGGCCTGTGATCGTCCACGCCCGGCGACCCCGGATGCGGTTCATTGTAGCGAAACTCCCCGGAGCCCGAGGTGAAACAATACACTCTTTCCTTCTATTGTCTACTGCCCAAATACCCGCCCGCACAAGCAATCCTATTTATATTTTTATGTTTAATTGTATACATGTCCGTAAAATGCGAAATGTGTATAATGTTGTCATAATATACTCCGAATGAAATATTTTATATGGATTTTGTTTTGAATTTTTAATAATACCACCCTTAACTCCGTTATTTCTATTTTAAATTAGAAAGATATAATCATATTAAAGCACCCCAAAATATAATAAACATAATTCAAGTCTTAGTAACGAATGTCATTTTTTTTTATTTTGGAAATAACATCGATTCTCTCAGAAACGGGTCAAGTGGATACGAAAAAAAGCATTAAATTAAAAAAATGGGCGGTTCTGCTAAGTATCGTTGTCAAAATATCGGCGAGCACCTGCTTGGGGTAGACAGGGCGGCGCGTAACGAACTTATGAATCCATTATATTCAGTTAATAATACTAACGATTTGGACTATTTACCTTTAGGTATTAGTTTCAAAAATTCATAAGAACTATTTAAAATAAACCCAATTACTTTTTTAAAATACTGTTAATGCGGTTCATACCGTCAATTAGACGCCCAACTCAGAGCTGTACCTATCTCGCATTTTACGATACTTAAGCTTCATTTATCCGGCACCGCATGATAAGTATCTTATAAAGTATATCCAGAGATAATTCGCTCCTCGCGCGGCCATGTTGCCTTCGACCGCGGCTCGATAAAATAAAACAACCGCGAGCCGACTCTTTTGGACTTTTTTTATACAGGATCATTTTTCTTGCCGACTCGGCCAAGGGATTATCTATGATATATGACAATAAAAAATGGTCCTTCGGTACATGGCGATAAGGTCGCATGGTTTCTGGAGGCTGTGGAGTGGACGTCCTTGGGCGGACTCGATCTGCTTGCCGAGAGATCGTCCCATCGCGCTGCGCTGGTCGTTGCACCGAAACTATACCTTTAAAATGCATTGGAAAGTAGAAAACTTTTTCGTGTGATATTTTCGAGAAACTTCTGCTCAATTACCAGTTTGTGCGGGGCGTAGCTGTATCTGAGTATGTTCTGAGTTAATTAATATACGTTGATAGAGTCAAAAAGCGAATAATGCTTGTAGCAGCACTTAACAAATTATGCATGCCAAACAATTATTTGGGAGGAGATGTCGCTTGTGCTGTCAATTAACAGACTTTTCTCATTAACGTCAAGAATTGTAGCTATATAATATCCGTACATAAATATGCAAGGGACTGTTTTGTAACTGCGGACAGTTTGTTTTAGTTCGCGCCCATCGCTAATGAGTCAAAATGTGTTGCCCTCGAATTTACGACTTGACGATGTCGCTAAATGTTGAAAAAACCGCCTCATGTCGTAACAACGAAACAAACTGCCATCATATGGGTTGTTATCTACTGTTTTAGAAAACAACTTTCGCAATTCACTTTGTTAAAATACTTTGAAAACGCAGAAAATGTTACGTTGGCCGTTAACTGCCAAAACTGCAGTCAAGTGGGTTTGTTACGTCATACCCGTTGATATACATCTGAAAATACGTACAGTTAGCCAATATAGCAATGTTGGTACAATTCTACTAAATTATTAAATTACTCATCACTATAGAGTAGCTCACAGTTTTTGAGGGAAACCTGAAATGCGCTGTAGATAATAAGCCTTCGATAATTAGGTAGGGTGGAATATGGTATTCTGAGATATTATTTGTAAGTAATGCTTACAGTCACCCATGAAAGGGCAATGGAGAGGCTATGCTCGGAGTTTCCTTGCGTGAACGAGTCAGGAACGAAGTTATCCGCAAGAGAACCAAGGTTACCGATATAGCCCGAATAATAGCCAAACTTTAATGGCAGTGGACTGGGCACATTGCTCGCAAAACATATAGTCGATGGGGACGAAAGGTTTTAAAGTGGCGACCGTGTACCGGAAGACGAAGCGTTGGAAGGCTTCACACAAGGTACACCGATGACCTGGTGAAGATTGCGGGAATCCGATGAATGGAGCGACGCGACACTTGGGGGAGGCCTATGTCCTACAGTGAACATCTATCGGCTGAAATGAGGATGACAATGATGGTTTGTAAATACCTTTCCAATCGGAAATGAAATGAAAACGAATTTGCTTCCACAATTTACTAGCATCTACCCAGCAATTTCAGCTGACTGAAGCCCGTAACTCCTAGTTCTGCCACGCAAAATATTAACACAAACAAAGGGGGTAAAGTTAAATAAACAAACGACAGTCACCGATAGGGTTGTGAATAGAAGGTAGTATGTTTTAGCAAAATCAATAGCATGTTATGAGCTTCCGTTATTTCCGTCCGTAGATAATAACTGGTCGGTGCGAATAGATGGTCGGTGCGATATGCGGTCGTGGGGACTAATTACGGGTATCATTTGCAATAAACTCGTCCTCCTGTATGGCAGACACGTGAATGCAGCCGGTACGCGAATGGAACGGGCATTTGTGTGGACTGTGTACGAATGATGAGTAATTACTGGGTTTCATGTAGGTATTGTATCGGGTTTTTCTGTCTGATGAATGAGGGAATTGACGGTTTGTTTTCAGTTGTTATTATTGTTGTGATAGTTAGTTCTATAGCCTGATGTATGACTCTCCGTTTCACGTCTACACTTAAATATAAAGAAAGTATGTATTAGAACTGTGGTCATGTTTAAAGCAATTCTATGAAGTTGTATTTATGCCAGTAATAAATATCTATCAAATGACTTTAATTTAACTTTGATGCAAAGAACCACTTTTTTAAGAAAATTATATCTCCAAGCTCAACCCTCGGGCGTATTTTTCGATCATGCTTACGAACATTATTTGTATTCTATTTGGCTTTGAATAACGACAGAAAACTGCAATTTGTGTCCAAATACCGATCAAGCACCAATACCGTATGTCAATAATAAACCCTACAATGTTTACGGGTTTTATGCTCGCTTTATTCGCAACACCCCTCGCTGGTTGCCATGGGGTTGTGGTCAAAATTGTATTTTTATTATAATTGCTCCTTTTTATTGAGAGTCCCTAGAGGGTAAATATTGTACAGTTCTAGTTTGGTTACAAAATTTTAAAATATCGTATAATTGACTGATATTTTAACTTTGTGTTTGAGTTTTAATTTATTTTATTGTAGATTCATAGTTTTTAACTAACGTATATTTTTGCAGTTCCTAAGGTTTGATTAAGTAATAACTATGTCTAACGTTTTTTGATATATCATAGAGCCATCGCACGTCGTTTGTTTTATTTATCTTAAACTGGTGTTCGGACAACCGACAAATTGAAGTTTATCTCCATTTACAACGATTGCGCAGCAAAAATACAAAACACGAAAAACAAAAAATAAATATCATTTAAGCGTAAGATAAAACTGACAGTTTTACTATTCAAATAATAGCAAAAAAAAGCGAATACGTCCGGCTGTCCATACTCAATTGGACCCGCATCAAAAGGCTTAGTGTAAACCCCTTTTCTCATTTTTATATCATGAAAAGATTGCCCATGACTATATTGTTGGCAAATATGACTTGATCCTATTGTCCGTAAGAAAACTATTCGTATCGAATTCAAATGTTGGTGACATTACTCCTCAATATAAAATAAAAAAACCAATTCTACTTCTTTTCTATATATTTTTGTGCAGCTACTTGAGAGTTTTGTTCAGATAGGTTGTATAAATAAAAAATATCTTGTTAATAGTTGGATAAGCGAAAAAACTCCATTATATTCATTGATTCACTGAAATTTTATGCACATCGCGCTAGTATTTAAGTCATGTTAAAGGTTTTTGTTTACCTATATAAAGATTTTTATTAATTTATTTTATTTTTTTTCATTGATAAATTTTTCATTGCCCATTCCTAAATTTTCTTCACCAATACCTTCCTCATTATCTACAGTACATGTTCCTTCGATAACATCTAACCATTGACCACAAACGTCCCAGGCATTTATTTGAACGTCATCACGAGGGCTTATAAATCACATTCGTACGTCGTTATTGTACCAATTTCACCATCGATATTGCAATTTGTCATTCCGTTATCTTCTATTATCGTAATGCATTAGGTTCTGAGTACAGATAGTGTTATCTTTAACTAGAATTCGCCCAGCTTGATTACAGAGCGGAGGCAACGCACATGTAATGCAGATTTCTATGCTTGACATTTTTATAAATATATTTTTATATACATTTTTTTTTTGTTTTACTTTCGAAACAAATTATCAAGACTTTTTGACTGGATGTTGCTGATAGAAGATTAGATGCTGTTGAGCTGAGTTTTGCGAAGATATATGATTAGAAAAGTAGATAATTTCACCCATAGATGAAATTTTTTAACCGTAGTTAATATTAATCGCACTAATATTTTTAAGGCTAAAGTTTATATGTCGTGTAAATGTTTGTTACTCTTTTACACAAACAGTTGATCTACTTTGGATGAAACTTGACACACGTGTAGACTATATCCTGGAACAGCACATAGGATACTTTGTATCTCGTTGTATGTTCCATTGAGATCATTAACTGCTTTCACGCAGCAAAGCCGTTGGCAGAAGCTAGTGTAATATATGTATGAAACATCGCTGTTTTATTTCAATTAATGTAGGAGCCTTGTGCACATAATATGAATAGTGTATTTTGAGATATGCGTGTCGCCTATGTACGTGCTTATTACCGTAATTGCATACCTAAATGGCATGAAACAGTGTCGGTATCTAATGCTGGAAAATCTATAAGTACTATAATATTTAAATGAATTTATGGGATAAGTATTGCCCATTGCAAATCCTTGTTCACGAACAACTTTGATGTGTTAGAAATTAATCATACAGATACTACTAAATGCAAATTTAGCTTTACTTTTTTACCTGACCGACATTTAGACAATTTAAAACTGCCTAGGCTGTAAATGATTTATTTGAAATATATGATTTCGATTAATTGATTGATTGCTTCATGTTTCGCAACAAATTCAATTGGTAGTAACTTTATATTGAAATTTTATAGTTAATGTCTGTAATAATTTACTAGCTTCTGCCAACGGCTTCGCCCGCAATAAAGTAGGTTACTCTATACAAATTTTGGACCTCCTTTCATCCACTTAAGTAGTAAATTTTGGAAAATATTTTTTTAGCGCATGTCATACTAACATATCTGCGTACCAAGTTCGGTACTTTACGTTCAGTAGTTTGATCAGTCAGCCAGAAACGATTGACTTTCATCTTCATATATATATATAAAAACTAGCTTCTGCCAGAATGTAGGTTACATTCACGTGAGTGAAGCCAAACAAAATTTGGACCCCCGCTTTAGGGAGTGAATTTTAGAAAATCCTTTCTTAATGCTCACCTACGTCATAAAAGGAAATCTTGGGCAAAATTTCATGCTCCTAATCCCAGTAGCTTCGGCTGTGCGTTGATATGTCAGTCAGCCAGTTTCCCCTTTTATATATATAAATTGCAGTTATAGTTAGTCTCGAAAAACCCGGGAATCTTAAAGTCAAGAGTGAATAGGTTACTTCTAGGTAAGCGCGCTCTATTGTCAACCACATCGTCGCTTTCCATCAGGTGAAATAGCGGTCAAGCATGAACCTATCAAGAATTAAAAAAAAACAGCTTATCCGATTTGTATGATATCTTTTTAATGTTCTCGCTTTCTGGTTTAAAAAAAAAGGTAAAAATTTGTAATTTTGTGTTGGAATCGCCTCTTAAAGGTGGCAGTAGTACCTACTTACTATTTTCACAGGGGCGAAGCCACGGGCGGCAGCAAGTATAGATATAAATATTATAATTACCGCCTCTATAGGTATTTTATTAGAACATCATGTTCAGTGCCCCATATCTATTATGCTATTAGTCAACGTGCAACTATGTCTCGTATCATCAGTTTAACATGTGCGTTACGCATGGATTTCACAATCAATCTCACGTATTGTGAATTCTATAAAAAATCGTAATTTGTTTGCGAAACTGGCAATTTTATGCAATGCACATAATTATTTAGTTTGGAACGTGTGACGCGCGTGTGCGTATCGCGCAAAACACAGGCGTACGATTCTTAACGCAGATACAGTGCGTACGCCCGATAACGCAAGTCTACTGTGATAACACACTATCCATGTTCATACTGCACATTAATTTGCTCACACGAGTATTCTGCTGGACTTTCACCCGCTTATCTACGTAGATTCTACTTAAAATACTAACGAAACTGCGAATTTTTAGGCGTCAGTGTAACAATCTAAATGTCCGTCATAATATTTGTAGTTCTACAGACTGATTATTATGTGTTAACTTATGCCCGCGACTTCATCTGCGTATAACTCGTAAAAAAACACAATACACAATTTCATGAAGTATTTTTGTTTTTCGATCTATCCTACTTATTTTTCTTAAATAAAAGTCTAAATCCTAAGTTACTTTTTATAATATATCTAACAGTAAAAGTTTTGGAGATTAGCCGGATCAAACAGGGTTAAAAATTGCCTTTTTGTCATTAGTACCCATCGAATATACTATTCTAAACATGTAGTAAAAACCATTACATATATTACAAACAAATATCTACTTCAGTTTTAATTTATATGTATGTACAGATATTGGAGTGTGAATAGCACACATGTAAAAAGCCCGTACAAACAGTAGTTGTATACATACATAATACACAAACACAAGGACAAAGCTGTCTAGAGAGATTCGCACAGCTCATGAATCAAGGGGTATCCCCGACCTACAAAAAAATGCAAGCTTTGCATACCTATATAATGCGCAATCCGCTTTTGTGGTGCAGTCACCGTAATAATGACATAACAATGACGAATGTGAGGCGCGTGCGCTTGCAAAAAAAAAAGGTTTACTTTGTTGTAGGCGGGCGTGAAATTACGTCAATTTCGCACAATTGTACCAGGAGATTATGAAGCTACAAGACGTGACTTTTTTGCCGAGTAATGGTCAGCCTTGTGCAGATTTGTGACTATTTGCGGTTCCTTGCGGATATTTTTTTTTCATAACTCCATTCATCATGCCTTTGGAAAATCAACAAACATTCGTATTTTGATTGCTAAGAAAAGCTGCGATTGGTCAAATTAATTAATGTTTATTCATTTAATCTTTGGTAAACAAACTGTAATTTTGATCAAATCTTAAGTTTTATTCGGCTTGTTGCTTAACATTGTGTAATATGATCTTTTAGTTGCATGGTAACTAATAAACATTACTAATCGTTCTTTGCCCATAGATAAATACCTACTTAAAACTGCTGTACAAACTAATTTGTTTACCGGCAAGCGGGATCGTAAAGTAAATCTCAGTGGAGTTTCGCGTAATTTCATTAGGAGAGCATAAATTGATGAAACTGTTGGCGGCAACAGCGTTTCATCGTCACACATTTACATAAAACATAATAATTATTACTTATATCTACTATAATTACGCACAACGATTACTAAATACATACATATTAAAACATAATATAATCCATGAAATCGATAACGTATCTATTCTTAGAGGTTTTTATTTCTATAATATGTATTAGATTTTGAAAATGTTGCCAATTACATATTTGTAAAACATTTATAATCTATTCTAGTCAATACTTTATGGTACACCCGTAAAGCTTCATTCAATAATAGCTCGCAGGTAGAGTCACTGTCATTTCTGACAAATTTGGAATTCGAACTATGAAGAAGAGTAATTTTCTTCATAAACCACAAAATGTACGAACAAATTTCCACCAGGGTATTAGGACGAACGAGGAGATGGCTACTAGGAGGTATCTTTAGTGAGATACGTGTTATGTATACATAATGAGAATTATAGCTATCAGCCATGACGAGTGATGACGATGACTCATTTTGGCAACTGGTTGGCGAGGAGGCGTTGCCAATTTGCTATCTCACACATATATAAATTCGCACACCAACAAGGTTCCGTGATAACGAATTCTGATGCCCTAGTACTTAGTATACCTACTGTTATTCGTAACGCTATTGGCCGATAGCGTAAATATTCATACAATTTAATTTCATAGTATTGTTAACATAAGTTTCGTCTCATTTTGTAAAGTGTCTTGAGGAAAGTAAAAACCTGTGATAGAATAATAAGGTACTCAATGATGTTATTTGTTAAATCGGTACCTTATGTTGCTGTTTTATAAGGAAAAGTGTTATGTGTCATATTATTTTGAATAAAATAATTTAGTTAAAACTACGTAAATATATTTTTATCTATATTTCGTTGCGATATTTTTAACCTAAACAGATTGTTAAACAACGCTGTCGAGGCTACTGAGATTTTGAGGCCAAGGCTTAACTGCTAAATATGTAGATAAATATATATATCTGTATTTTCAAAGGTTGATAAACTGGTACCATTCATTTTAATGTTAAAGATAATGTAAACTGTGCATAAAATTAATGGTAGTTTAGCATAATGACGATGTTATTTTACTTTGAATTATTGACCTGGTAGTGAACGTGTGTCACGTCCTCCCATGTATGTTTTTAGTTCATTAATTCGTAAATCAACCCCTTGAATGTGATATATATTGATAGTTTGAGTGAAGGGACGGCCGCGGGCCGCCCGCTTCGGTCCGCGGCCTCGTGACCAAAATACGCGCTTTGAATAATTGAAGCATAGGGCCACTACCACCCCGCCCCCTCTCCCCCGGCTCACCAGACTTTTAGTTTTTATCGGTTCATTATAATTTACCGCGAATTATTGATGATCGTACGTGTAGTTGCGATGAGAAATCTTAACGTGATTAAATTAATTCACGATGTCAATGCTTTTGCTTAAGATCTTACGTAAATACGAGAAGTATTAACATTAACGAGGAAGCGATCTTATCAACTATATTGAAGTAGACTCTAGAAATTGGTTAGCCTGTTAATTTTTAAGCTGTCTAGAATCTAGAGTAGATACCATGATCATCGAAACCAAAACAAACCCGGAAAATTTCAGTAGGTAGGTAGGACTGAAAGCAGTAAATTGACAACAGTCACCCACCAAATAATTGAGGATACATTTGTCTATCAGTAATTACATAGAAAGATTCGGCTGTCGTAGGTTCAGCCACTATTTGTCTTCCACACGCAAATGTGGCGGGGAATTAGTGTGAATAATTGATACGTGTCATTTGGCAACCACCCTGACCCACCACCTCGTGTCACCAAACTTAACATACCCACGCTCCTCTAAGTACTTGTGTGTCGAATAATTTCTGTAATAAGTTTTGTGGAAGACAAATGTTTTTCGGAAGTATATTTTTGGTGACTTGAACCTTGCTAGATATATCAACACCTAACGTATACATATAACGTATACGTTATTTAGGGTTTAAATGGTAGCTTCAGATGAAATTACTATTCATGATGATCTGATATGGATAAAATAGTTGTATCTTAGTAACTCGTCTATGAAATACAGATTGTAAAAATATTGAGAAGCCAAAAATGTCAAAATATGACAAAACACATGGCTCATGGCTGTACCCACGCAGATATGAGAAGTACTCAAGTTCCCAATTAAACTAAAATACGGTTCGTTTGGTATAGAAGCGAGGTCGATGAAGATGTGGTGTTGTCCACGCACTTTGGTGGTGGTGTGGTGGTGATGCCCCACATCGATATTTCGTGCATTATTGAATAGTCGCGTGTGGCCTCCCGAATTTCCAATGTTTGGCGATTGATGTGTAGATTGACTTTTGTCATTTGCCTCGGCCATGTCAAACAGTAAAATGTTTTCTATGCCTTCTCCACAAATTGTTGGATCGAATCGTAATGGACTGTCGAGTGATTGAAGTATATAAATATTTTTTCTCCCCCCCTATATCTGATTGGCACGGCGATGGTTGAAAGCTGTCTGTTGTTTTCTTTATTCACGTGATCGATTAGTTGTTGTTTGGTGGGTGTTACGAATTTGTTTGCGATCGATGATAACGAAATAATGAGGGTAGTAACAAACAATGGCTAAACGTATGCTATGCGTGTGCTTTATCCACATCATGTATATGCTTCACAGAGAAGCCTAAGTATTGTGTTAGGGATATATTATTTTATAGAACCTCAGGTACATTGTCTAGCGGGTTAACTGGCTTTTTTACAGAGGTGGTAAAAACCGCTATGCAGAAAGCTTAGTGATAAGAGTTACGCAAAGTCGTATGAATGTTAGTGGGTGGTCTGCGAATAGTTTAGGATAGCCATAAAGCGGCATCTTTGTAAGCTATGATATAAAAATGCAGTGCTTTGTGCGTAAGCGCCAGTACAGTTATTTTAAAAAGAAAGTTTTATTTCTAAAAAAACAGTTACGGGGTCCTTTGTAAAGCCGCTTTGTGAATTAGCAATCACATAATTTTTTTTTTAAGAGAAAGGTTTTTAACGTTTTTTGCATTAAAGTCTTGCAAATGTCTTAAAAAAAGGTTACGGTTGAGTTCCTATTTAGATGGTATGTAAGCTAATGCATCGATCAAGCGTGCACGTATTTTTCAAAAGAATGACTATAATTTCTCAGGAGATATATGAGATATCTTAAGAGCCCAACCATTTATAAGAGCAGCATTGTCGTGAAGGCTCATACGCTTACCATAACACACTTAAAACATTTAAACTCCGTCTGCAGTACTTTCCATGATAAATTTTACTCGCGTGAAACATTTGAGTTATCTATCGGGTATAACTTTCTCGTAAAGTTATACCCGATAGATAACTCAAATGTTTCTTCTATTAGATTCATGTAAAGGAGAAATTCTTTCTCAAAATACCGTTACGGTCCTCACTCCATCAAATAAAAGAGAAACCCTAACCCGCAACAATTAACCCTTTTGCGCACGTTTTCTGCGGAGAATAGCGCAATTTTATAGGTTTACAACTCAACTCAAATGTTGCAGAACTGTCCGCAAAGACGCCGACACAAAATCATAATAACTAAATAAAGGGGTACAATAAAAACAAACGGAAAGGGTTTACAACAATGCGGAAAAATTACGCAATGACTAGTTATATGAATGCGTAAAAAAACTTCGCAGGTACGGAAAGGGTCTTTTGTTGAGCTGAGTTTGGGATGGTGTGGTGTGGAGTTCATAAAAAGAGCTGCGAATACAATTGCCGTTCATCCGCACAATGATAGTGTATGCAAATAGATGCAAATGTTTTTACGATACATCTTTGTATTATGGCAATGAGGGCATTGCTCAATTGGTGCTACCGAATTCGATTATGAACTTGTAAACGCTTTATTGATTTCGGAAAGCTGTTTTGTAAAAGTATATGTGTTCAAGTTTTTAAATGATGTGCTGTAAGTTTCTCTACATCTAAGAAGAATTTCGCTAAATGGTTTTAATTCCACTTATGTTCCTTTAATTTGAACAAATAATTTGAGAGAAAGTCGCTTGTCTTCATTTAAAACCCCTTCCACGAAAACAAAGTCAAAAACCCATATCAACAGCGTGATGTTTGCCCCTTATGAACTTGATCTTTTTATCAAGTGTGGCTTCGAGCCCAAAATTATATCAGCGCGTTCGTCGCCGCATTCCGCGTTCACACACCCACACATACAAACCCCCTTCTATTAACTACAGCTAGGCACACTAGTGCACTGCAGACAGTATAATATATGTCGAATTAGTTGTCAATCTAGGAAAATATTTGGCCGTATTTTATGGTTAATATAAGGAAAATGTTTTTGTTAATTATGTTTCCGTATATCGGGTATTACATGAGTAAACTGTGTTAAAGTGGTGATAGATGAGGGGTAAAAGGAAATTATGGTAATTTTAAATGATGTATATATGCTCTTCTTTTTAATACGGTATGTCACAGCAATTTTTGCATCATTAAGTTTTCAATAAATAGTCCCCTTAAACGTTGTATTTATTGGCTTACCACGGGATCGTTATATGCTCTAGTAAGGAATTTCCACTATACTGATAAATTCTACTTAATCGTTTATTTGCCTAAGAGCCTAAGAGTGATATGTTTTCTCGTTCATTGCAAGCACACATTTTAAGCAAGATTTACGTCTAGCATCTTCAGAAATATTATCATATTATCAAAAGATCAATTCTCCAACAATTTATTGAATAATAAAATCACCATCATTATTGGCAGTCACAGACGTTCAAAGTTGGTGTGAGACAGTATTTTAATTTATCAGCGTGTACGAACACATGCATGAAACTGCTACAAGACGATGCAGTCATACATACACACATACGCATTTTCGTAGACGCTCGTAGCGCTTACTACGAGTTCGTAGCTCACATTTCCTCATAGACGGGATTTATCTCGAGAGCTTTTCAAACGTAGCCCAATTGGAGTGAGTGTTATAAGTGAATACGTTGTGTGTTTAGTGTTCGTGGTAAGGTGTCGTGCATCTATACGCACACAAGGGGATTGGCTAGACACGAATATTGCTCGCTATGCTAATGCAGCGGAGATTGGGCAGGTCGATGGCCGCTCCCGGACGCTCGGAGTCATTCGGCAGAACCCGTCGGCCACCCTCGTTCGCCCTCACAATCATTTAATCGTCTCCTTGATATTTCTACCCAGAAATTCTTGACCATTTTCTTTGATTTTGCTGTAGATGAAGTTTTAGAGAGATAAGATTAACTTTTATTTTAAGAGAGCAAATAATTTTATACTAAAGACTGACTATGGTTTTTAATTGTTGATACAGTAGACTAGCTAAAAAGAGACAGTACCCTTTATAAAGCTAAATCCTTGTTACAAAACTAGTATTTCATAAGTGTTACAGATGTCCAACACGCAAGTATTTGCTTAGACTCTTGTCCTGTTTATAAAAAATTAGAAAGCTAGATAAACAAAAGTTTCCAAAACACAAATGGATAATAATGACAAAGTTGAAATAGTGTCCGGGCGTCACTGGCCAGTGACCTTGGGAGCTGCGCGGGCGCAATAGATTAGTCAAGCACACATGACACACACAGGCACACCCCACCCTATTACGTATGAGTGTGTGTGTGAGTACTTGCGTCAAGTTAGGGTGAGGCCTGCATGTTTTTTAAATCCAGATGATTTTGATAGCATGAGAACTTTTATGATAAAAACGCAGATGTCTGGTTGTTGTGAATTGGGCCTAACCCAACACACTTGGGGAAGGCTAGGTTAGGGACTTAGGGAGAACCTAGATGACGAGATCGTTTACGATAATAGTGAGAACTAAAAGGCAAAATAAGAGATATCGTCTACGCGTGAAATACGAATTAGTAACCCCACTTTTCCACTAAAAGCAGTCGTTTAAAAACAAGCCTTTAATAATATTTTCAAAATTATTCAAAATGAAAACCACAGTAATTTACCGCATATTATAATCTCGGTACACTCAAGAGAGAAATGTTTGTTGCGTGGGCGTTTTGACAGGAGAAAAGACAGGCGACGACGCGGCGCATAAGGCTGCTGTTCCACTAGAGATGCGTTAAGCTGTGTACTTATGGGCGTTTTTGACTTGACTCAAAATTGTGTAATTTTTGGGTTTAGCTTAGCATAGCTCTGGTAGAACAGATTTCAACGAAATTCAGTTTTTTCCATACTAATCAAAGAAACAGATGTTGGCTAAGGATTTCAGTTATGGATGTAAGCTATGAACTCGCTGATCTAGCGATGCATCTCGCTTAACTTGCGACGCGCATCTTCATCTTCTTAGCACATCTACATCTACTCACACAACTAGGTAGCTTAGCTCTAGTAGAACGGGACACATAACATAGTTCAGAGCCTTGACTTCAATGCTTAACTACCTCGCACCGTCTCTAGTGGAACCGCAGCCTAATAGATGCATAATAATGGAGTGTGCTACATCTCGTGAAAGTGCATCGCTAGCTGCAGCGGCCGATGCAGCCTTGAGCGGACCCTTTCCCTCGTCCATCAAACGCGCGGGCCTCGCCTCTTAACATAACACCGTACATTAGGCTATCGAGCGACATTTATCGCGCAACCGAGACTTCATTAGCCGGCAGGCGATGAGGCGATGAGGCGGCGAGGCGGCGAGGCGACGCCGTCATACAAACTACGAAGAGAAAACATTTTGAGAACAGTCACCTTATAGAGATTTGTTGTTCTATGTTGTTGTTTGTATGCAAATTAATTCCATGTAAGCTTGAGTTAAAAATGTCAGAAATTAAGCCAGTGTTTTCTTTTCAAACACAGCCATAAACAGACAAAGCTTGGTATAAAACATGACTAGCTTTGATTCTGAAAGGGTTCGTTGTTTACAAAGTAACAAGTAACAGAACTCCCCTTGCGGTGGTGCGATAGGCGTGCCATGCATGGCTATAAGGCGAGTAGGTAGTACATCCTGGAGAGCGCGGGGGCGGCGGCGTGGGTGCGGGGAGACACACAAGCGGTTATTTCGGTATGCACATTGCATGCGGCGCGCCGGCGACGCCGGCATAAGCGCAGGCACAGCAGCGCACTTGCCACTCGAAATAGTCAGGTCAGGGACCGCGAGTATCGCCTCGATCCTGCCCCAAGGTCAAGTCTCTGCAGCTCCGACACCTCCCACCCCTCCATCCCCCCACCTCGCCCTCCTCACCGCGTCTATGCACATTAATGTAAACGCCTCACGAGTCACGCCTGGCTATGTTCTGTACACCGAAATTCGGTTACTGGGTCCATTTTAACGCTTCAATTCATTAATAGACATGTATTACTATATCAATGAAAAAATTCGAACCTACTAGATCATCTTACCAGACATGTTAGGTATTGCAAACATATAGAAGATAAACAAATAAATGCATTTATGAATTTGTTATCAAAACGAATGTTGCTAAACGTGACCCGATGAAGATTTAATCGATTCTTAATTGCGAAAAATCAATTAAATGTCGCGAGATATCAACGCGAAGTGCGTAGCGATCGTTAGACACAAGACTTGCGATAAATGTCAATTAACCTTTTATAACAAAGAAATCACGAAATCGCAAAAGTCTTTACAAGTGGATTAGATGTCCCTAAGCTCACAAAGGGTTCAGAAAGACCCTGATAGTTTATCAGCAACGAAAATTAATCCAAAAGGTGACTACTTTAAGACAAAACACAATTTTCACAAGAAAACTACTAGTAGATTCCTAATTCGTGTAAACCAAAGTCATTAGTAATAATTGATTGGTTTCAAATCACTCAACTCATTAATGACCCTCATCAAATCCTTTTGCAAAATGAATGTCACGTGTTTGATCTAATTTGTTTTTTTTTTCATATCTACTAAAACTTAAAAACACAGAAGAAACTAACTTTTTCGACAATAATTTTGACATTTAATTTGTGTAACCTTTTGAATTGAAATTTTTTGGGAAAAAATCCATGAGCAATTACACGGTTATTTCTTTTCCGTACCAGCAAGATATGAAATGGTTTGTGATCATTCATCACATCGATGGGCTATGATCAATGAATTGTTTAATGACTTCTTCTACTCTGGGTAGAGCGAGAGGGAGTGTCAGACTTTTATATACTGACTAAAGCCCACAGTGTTTTTTCAGCCCTAGCAAGGGGCTGTGATCCTGTGGCCTTCCGTGGAGCTACGAAATGGACAGCTTCGAACAAACATTGCACGATTGGAACGCCTGGTATTGTAATTGTCCATTGGCGGTGCTGAGCACTTACTATCAGGTGTGCCGCCTGCTCATCTGCCACTCAATAGCATTAAAACAGTTATCCATAAATCGCGAAGCACCGACAAGGACCCGCAGTAACTCCTGATATATAAGATATACCTAAAGAACACATCGACAAAACGCTGCTGCGGCCACATAAACAATAACAGGATTCACCCTCATGTCAATGTCATTATTATGGCTTCAGCTTCCCTCAGGTTTAGTCATCGACACCATATTGTAGGGGAACCCTCGGCCAAATGTCCTTAATTACACTGTGACACCTGAAAGCTTATATTGGCTTCGCCATACGTAGGGATTTGCAAGGTAAAGGAATAAAATCATTACAGGAACGAATGAACGCTACTGAAAATATTATTTTTTGGTCCAAATTCTTGGCTGATAAATATATGTGAGCAATCAATATGCTCAGGAAAAATGCAATTGTCATTATAACCAAGAGTTTTGTTGAGTTTTCCAATTCAATTAAAAAAGTTCGACTGTATCGTTCATTGAATCATATCACTTGCGATTTTGCATCATTAGAAATTTTGTAACAGTCATTGCATAGTTTGTTATAATGACAGACAATATCAACACTTAATCAATCTCCATCAAACAATACCTACATCATAATTCCCAAATCAATTAAATTGAAAACAACGCCATCAAAAACGCACCGTTTCCATTATCATATCAATTGTCCGTCTTTGATCTAATCTTGGCAACTGCAATGATTTGAAGAAAGAACATTTTTGTTTAAAAATGTCGATGGTTCTAGCAAAGGAGAGATCAAGGCGTCCGTTAGCGAGGACATTGCACTTCATACCTCCCCTCCCTCTGGCTCTATGGTCCTTCCCTTCTTTCCCCCCACTGGCCCTGCCGAAACTCGCTAACCAGTGTTACTAGCCGACCGGATTAGAGTGTTTAGTCACCGTTGCATTCGGGATGTTTAGTTTATGTACAAAAATGACCAGTCACCATCTTGTATAATATTACTTAGTTGTTATGAGTCAGAGACAGCATTGATGATGGACTTTAATTGGTTAGAAGATAAGAAGTATTTTATTAATATGTATTACATTAATTTAGGTCTAATAGAAAAATCATGTTTTCATGTTTTTACTAGAATTTACGCAGATATTTGCTGAAGCTGAAACACAGGAAATGGAACTGAATAATTGCTCTACAAATCGAAAATGAAAAATATTGTTAGTCAATACAGTTTATTTAATGAGTATTGCATTTTGCAATTCTCATTACTTTCCTTTTACAGTTTACAAAATGAATCGTCATCATTTGAAGATAGTTATCTCACTGGTCAGTTCTCAATCAACCAAGTATCTCGCATTGAATGGAGGATTGCATCAACATCGTCGCATTGGCTGCAACCGGCGCAGACGCATCGCTTCCCGTTACTTGCTATGTAACAAGTACATAGTGGGCATGTACTTATTACTTGTACTGTTAGCAAAGAAAGTTTCATTGAAATGTTGGTGGTTTTCTATAATGTGGTCAGAAGACCAATAATTGTATTTAGATAACGTTTAAATTCAAGTTGCGTTATCATTTCAGTCTCATCAATTGACAAGTTCTTAACATTGATTGTTAAGAACTTGTCAATATGTAGGAAAATTAGACCTGTTGTTGACCGATTTCGACTGCATTTCGAATGCGAACGTTACATAGATGTACGAGAATTTCCCTTCTGGGACGTAGCATAGTAGGTTAAAAATTTTCATTGAAAAATAATGTTGCTGAACTATTCCAACTGCATTTTTATTTGACAGAGTTACAAAAGTACAACTTTAATTGAAATTTACGGTTAGTTATATGTTTTTATAGCCAATTTGGTGCCACTTCTGGGCAAACTTCTTCATCAACTCCTCCCTCCTTTACATAATCGTTTAACCCATCTTTTTTACGTGGGAAAGCATCAAATGACTTCTCTCGCTCTGGGTGAAGAGAGAGGAAGTATCAGACTTTTACTGACCAGAATCCAGTGTTCCTTCAGTTGCCCTTTGTCAGGGCCTTTCGAACAATCCGCAGCCCTGTTAGGCACCCAGTCTTAATTGCTCCACCTATCTTGCTGACATCTCTTTGAGGAATCTTTTTAACCCTGGTTTATCACAAAGACTTTTGGGCTTTAACGTACACTAGACTTAAATTCATTAAAATTATGTTTCTATCCATGGCTTACCGCATGTCTGTAAAATTAAAATCTCCGAAAGCACACAAGGGTCAGGTTTTTTAACAACATACAATATTAAAGTAAATAAAACCCACTTCTGCTAACGCTACGTCTACCAGAGATGCGGCGACGATTTGAAGGGCGCGGGGCGGGAGGTCGTTCGGCCTGCCTCAACACGCCGCGCGTTCTACGATGCGCTTGCGCAGCGCGTGACGTTGGCATTTCCTGGATCAAGAAGTATGTACTTGCATTTATATTACTTAGCATACATTTGATAGAAAAGGTTCTAACATTTCGACTTAGAATAAGATTGGAGAGCTTGTTGCATAAGATTTTTGATGTAGGCAAATTTGATGTGTATTTTTTTACCTATATACATAGCTATCTATAGAACGTACCTACGTCTGAAAGTAGGTAACAATAGCTGTCACTATCATCATTACATAGGAAATTATAAAAACATACGAACAAGCCGAAAACCAGTACATACATATAAAGACAGAACATACGTAATAGGTATACACTCAAACAAAAACAGACAATAGGTACTGTTGCTACTGTCCATATACCGCTAGAAATAGGTGAAAGATAAAAAAAGGCCAGATATATATAGAAAACTGTGATGTCCCACTTCGGTGGAAATGGACCGTTCCCGAAACAAGCCATAGGTTAAAATGTTTACTGAGGCTTGTCCAGCTGATTGGAATAACCTGCTTCATTGATGTACTGTTTTAACTAGTTATTAAGACCATGGTGTTAGAAGGTCCTATTGCCCCAACCATTGGTTAAAGAGACCAACTTCTAACGGTTTTTTAAATAGCCTTACGAACGCAAAGAAGTTGGAACGTTTACTTCGCCGGCGATCTGAGAATGGCAGTTAAAAAGATATAAAATATATATTAGGTGGCTGATTATAATTCCGATCAGGTGGAAGTCAACCTGCTTGGTAGTGAGAGCAAACAAAGGTCCAATAGCCTTTGAAGCAATGATTGATAGAATATTGGTGAAAAAAATATCCAAACTAAGGATATCACTGCAATGATCTCGATTTCTTTTGATGAACAAGTGAAATGAAATCCTGAATAAACAACTGCTACTGTTTAAGTCACTTCTTTTTCTAGTAACCATTTCTATGATGTGATATTTTGATTTGAAAATCAGTCCTAATTGATTTTTATCTTTTTGTGTGTGTGTGTTAACTGTCAAGACCGAGATGAGAAAACGAATATATTTTGCAAGGCAACAAAACGAGTTCAAGCAGTATTTTGAAAACTAATTACATACAAATTATGTTCAATAACAAGTAATTGGATCAATGTGTGAATGTTAATAAATATTAACAAAAGATTATTAGTTGGTAAACATTACTTTCTTTGTCTGCAAAATCAATATAATCTGTTAATTACTGAACCTGTGTAATTATTATTGACCTTATTATTTATCTATTTGGCACAATAATTAATTCTTCAATACATTAGAAATGAGCTGTTACGGTTTGAAGAAGTTTAAACCTTTCTACAGACCCTCTTTCTTGTCCCTCTTACTTTTTTTTATACAGGTTTTGTTATATTTTTTGATAAGCGAGTGCTTGGCCGCTATCTCACCTGATGGTAAGCAGTAATGTGGTCGACGATGGAGCATGCTTGCCTAGTATAAGTAACCCGACGACGGAGTACGCTTACAAACTCATTCACTCTTAACTTAAAGACCTCTAGGTTGTGGCTATCAGCAAACACACTACTTGATCAGAGAATGCCACTCCTTAGCTCTACAGCTACCTACGTAACCTACGTAAGCAAAATGAATGTGTTCCAAAAACCTTTTGTGCCTAAAGGTAGGATGTCCACCATGTACCGGTGACACTTTACCGCACGTCTAGTGGTTTTATGATGGAACGGAGTTGGCAAAATTAACACTATACATTTCCAACGCAAACTCTCCTAAATACAACCGGAAGAAAATCGACTGGCTATCCAACTCGGTGTGGGTGCTCAAGATTTTGGGACTTTGAGTTGAACTCGACAAGTGCATCATTGCAAACAAGTAATTGGATAATGTGTGAATGTCAATAAACATTAACAAAAGACTATTAGTGTTACTTGGTAAACATTGCTTTCTTTGTCTGCAAAATCAATATAATCTGTTAACTACTGGACTTGTGTAATTATTATTGACCTTATTATTTATATATGTATTTGGCACATTTATCCGTCTGGACTAGTGTGATTTGAAGAAGCCTACCATGACGGAGTTAGCATGCTTAATTGCTGTCCTCTCTTTAGAAAGTAAGTTTATAACTTTCTACAGACAGGTTCTGATTATATTCGTGTCTCCAAAATTACCATCCACAGGTAACCCTTTAGGAATCTGTACAAATGGCATAAAACAATCAAACCTCTATTCTATTGCCCAAAATGTACCGTTACCATAGGGTTTACCAAACGCAGAATTTTAAACAGAACATTTTTATCTACAACCTGTTGTAAAAAAAAATGTAAAAATACCACGAGGATTCACTCTAAACGGATAATTCGATAGATTTTACACATACCTAATGAGGTCACACAATTAAATTATTTACATTTATCATTAGTTGACAATTTGTACATTTGATAATGATAGTACAACCTACGACAACAATGCCCAATTCATTTATTTGTGGGGCAGAGATAGTACTATCACTCAATGCAAATTGTCATTGTGCATGGTCAAATCGCTAAATGAAGTGTTAAGTGAAATAGTGATAAATGAAAGGAATTGTTTTAATTTTGTTTGTAACGTAATGTGGACAGTTGACACTAACCTTGTCATATCTTAAATATCTGTCAAATTAAATGTAATAGGTTTCATATGTGCATAGATACCGATACAAAAAGAAGCATAAAAATATTAGCAAAATATAAGTACGTTTAATAGTATCGGTATTGATCCCAAATGCAATGTATATGGATTATTAGACAATTACTATCGCTAATCCTATATTTATCATATGATAAATATCCCAAAACGTAGACATCCGCAAAAACCGCTAATACTTTAGAAATCAAAACGTTCTTTACTTTTCATCCAAAGTACCTGCTAGTTTTACAAATAAAATATTTAGCTTGTTGGTATTGAGAGATATAAAGTGGTTTCAAAAATGTGTATCTCACAAAGGAACGTCTATCTCACAAAGTGTGGGTCTATTCCATTTTTTTTTAGATTTGAGTAATATGCATTGTATAACATCTAAATATCGAATCATGTGGAATTATGTAAGTGCACAAACAATAATTAACGACCAATTACGTTTGTTAGCATTTATAACTAGGCACGTCTTCCAAAAACGTCTTGTGCTTCTGTAAAATATAAGTAAACCACCGTCCCCTAGCGGATGGAGCTTAATACAATCAAAAAGAAAAGAGTTTAATTATATTTAGCAATCTCCCCTGTAATTACTGAGCAAGTTTCCTTAATTACAGTCCCCCAATAAAAGGATAGAAGCTTCCTACTTCCCACGTACGGGGGTGGGCAGAGCGCATGCGCGACATGTGAGCGATGCGGCTTATTATTAATAAATAAATATAACATAGTACTTACCTGCGTAGAGTTGAGAATCTAACGGGAGCTTCGTATGGATTGAAAACTTTAGTTTCAACAATATTGTCTATTGACGACCCCGGTATGTAAGCTCCGTTAAAAAAAATATTTGTATACTAAGGTTTCATTTTAAACTAAAAAGCTTTCTTGTTTTAATCTTTTGTTTTTCAATTTTTATTATTGATAGGCGTGCGCTTGTACACTATGACTCACCTAATGACCAGCAAGCAACTTTTCGTCTGAGCCCAAGACTTTGACTTGACAATATCATTACCGATGTTCTTCTTAACTCGTGTCTCAAATGAAATACTGTCTCACTTTTAGCACCCAGCTGACCTTCGACGAGATGTATAGTTCATATTAAATTGCAACTCCAAGAAGATCAAAATTATTGGTTATCAGCACGAATGCATCTCGGAAGTTGGAACTGCAAATATAAACATCAACACTATGAAATAAATGTTGGGGTCCCTCAGGGTTCGGTCCCTGAAGGACCCCAACATTTGTATCTAACTGATCGAACGATAAGTCTTCGATGGTGTTGACTCGGATGGACTGATCTCTCAAGAAGTCTGCAATCATATAATCCTGTAGGTAGACCGAAGGAATTTAGCTTACCTATAAGACTTTTGTGCTAGAAACTGTCGAAAGCATTCAAGAAATCGATGGAGACTAACTATACTACTCGCCTAACATCCGTCAGAAGAAGCAAGACTTAGCAGCCCTGTTGAAGGCAGTTAGGTCGCCTATTTAGCTCATACGAGTGTTTACCCATGTTTACTATGCCACATGTTCTAGCGCGTCAGCACGATTACATTCGGCTGCAAACCGTAGTCGAGGTTTCTACAATATTTTTGTCTCTAGCATCGGTCGTAGGCTACTGCCTACTGTACTCAATCGATCTGCCTAGCCTCTTCATCTTCCAATCTTATTAGATGTAGCATTGGCAAAACCGTCAGAAGTCAGACATTGTGATTTACATAGTTATTTTTGAAGATCTACTGCTTAGAGCCCCAGCGGAAAGGTTTGTCACCGATATCCTAGCGGGCATCGGCCCTACTGGCTCTATACGGTTTTGCTGACATCTCTCTGGCACGCATGGAAAGTACACCAAGCACCGTCGACGACTCAGGCTCGGTCGTTACCAGACGGACGGACGGCGATCTACCCATTGCTCGTCTTCTGCAAACCCGCAAGTTGAAAAATATCTTTTCACACACTTTTCCTAAAACATAAATTGCAAAAATAGCCTTATTAAACTTATTGCTTTATTCATTTCAGGCAACTCTACCATTCCTAACTCTGTATCCACACGTATATGCGTAAGTTGATATAAAACAAAAAGACGCCACAGTTCCGGCTGCACATTAAGACCTGCGACAGACGGTCTTCTTCATCCGACGATTAATTGATCACGTGTTGTATTACATAAAATTAATATATTTAAAGCTTCAACATTCAAATCGTTATAAATATGTAGTTAGTCTTTGATCATTCATATTATATTGGGATAGGTAATGGTTAGTTTGTTGTTGTTTTCCGCCTATTTAATGAAGAATAAAATGTTTAAAATAAAGTCCATGAATGTGTCTGAACTAAAGCCAGTTGCAGACTGAGAGTTACTATGAATTAGTTTAACTAAGCTCGCAAAGCTGGACCGAGTTTTCATATGTGCAATGCGCTGAGCGCGATTTGTTTTTAGGTTAACGCAATCGAAACTTTTACCGCGTTTGGCTCTCTGATTGGTTAAGCGCTTGGAACGAGCCAATGGCAGCGCCGAACGTCACACGTAAACGTCATGACTGAAAAAAGCATATTTATGAGATGTTTTTTTTCTGCTATCAACCAGCTCATTGAAAGTAGAGATCATACACCTTATTCCTATCCATTGAAATTATGTATTACAAAATAAAATCCCACACCGGAACTGTCTGTCTGTTCGCGTTATACTCAAAAACTGCTGAACGGATTTTCATGCAGTTTTCACTAATAGACAGAGTTATTCATGAGGAAGGATTAATCATGCACTAGTTGATGCCATATGTCGCCCGCGTGATAGTAGATAATTATCCCAAGAGATCATATTCCCGGGATAAAAAGCATCCTATTTGCGATTCCAAGACATTCTCTACCAAGTGTAGTTTCATCGAAATCCATTCAGTAATTTTTGCATACAAACTTTCAAGTTTATAATATTAGTAGGATATAGGAGAGAACAGCCGAGAATTTGAGATTGATTTCGAGATTTGTAACACTCGTGCGAAACTATGGTGGATCGCTAATTACCTAATTACTTACTGTAAACGACTTAATCGAGGTGGGATCGCAGTCAAGCACTAGTTTATATCAACTAAAAAAAAAACGATTCCTCTGAGGCGTCTTTTACGATATTCAGCAAGAAAATATAGAGCCACATTTCCCATATTTCTGTTTTTATAAGTTTTCCTAGAACATAACAGATTACTTTGGCAATGACTGAATACGAATAAAACGGTCTGAAATTCGAAAAAAAAAAGAAAATCACAATTTCCGCAGCTATTCTTTTGCCCAGTTATTACCGACATACAACATAGAAGGGTTGGCATGATATGAGGAGTAATAATTAACTATCCACCGATATTAGTGAAGTGTCTTTAATTGCTAACTAAAGTGGGACCTGCTGGTGGAGGGGACATGACTCAGTCTTTAATTATGTGTTTGTTTTCTGTCCATGGAAGTATAACTGTTGGTTTAAAAAAAATATATTTATGTACATAAACTTACAGTTTTGAAAATACGTTGTGTCATAAATTTCAGTTTAAAAACATTTTTCAATACACTTACTCGAAAACCTGCTTTTAGGCACGCAATTTACTGTTTCCCGCACTAGTGTCGAAAAGTTCTAAAAAGCTCGCCGCCGCAACAATTTATTGTATTTATTGTATCAGGCTGGGCGACAAGCGACCCCACGAGTCACTGGTCAATTCCCATTATTTATTTCTTCGTAAGTGTGTTGGAAACGTCTTTTTATACACGTGGATTTTTGTCACTGCAGCACTCGCCTCTATAATCTACATCGAATTTCGCTTCGGCCACAATAACATATTTCCTCTAGTTCAGTTGAAAACCAGCGTCAGGCAACTGCTATGTTGTTGTCAGGCATTATACTGAACTGGACCTTTTTAGCGTAGCCGTGAGACACATAATGTTGTTGTCTTTGTTTAAGTTTCTATGAACTTGTTTCTTCATTGCGTCTGTCTGTGTGCTAAATAAACGTGTTTTATTTCTTTCTTTTTCTTTCTTATTTTCCAGTTGTATCAAAATGTATTATTTTTAACTGAAAAAGAGATTGACCTCTTGCATGCAGACAGTCCACACCGTGCACACTTATTTTTTACATCTAATTTCAATACACACATTTGTCTGCACTAACATACCAGTGCAGGCAAATGTTAGAGAGAATGTGCTGAATTCTACCACGCGGGCCCAGTGCGGATTCGTGGATGTCATGTCTTCCAATTTTTGCTTCTAGGACATGCCGGCTTCCTCGCAAAGTTTTCCTTCACCATTATGAGCGCGGCGGAGATGAAGTAAATTACACAAAGTAATGCACCTGCCACGTTAATGCGGGTTTGCAAACGACGAGTAATGGGTAGCTCGCCGTCCGACAATCCGGTAGCCGTCCGGACCGAGCCGAGTGTTCGACGGCGTGCAGTGTTCCACGCGCGCCTCAATGAGATATCAGCAAAACTTTAATGGCCTTGCAGCGCCGGTGCCCGCTACGGCTGCGGGGAGTTTTTGAAAAGGAAACCGGTGGTCCTAGAACGCGTGAGGAATGCAACTTAAGGCCACAGGTTTATTTTAGTCAGTAAAAGTCTGACACGACCTCTCGCTCCACCCTAGAGCAGGAGAAGCCATTGGATGATTTTTCACCTCAAAAAAGTCTGTACCGTGTGGACGCAAAACTACTTTAATTCAAATAGATGGTTACTAAAAAGTTAGATTTATGTAGATTGAAAGATTTTTCGGAACGCATTATTCTCTATTTGCAAAAGCGGTAATAATACAACAATACAATGAAAACTATCCAGTATTGTATTAATACGTCACTGCTATTCGTTTATACAGGGCAATATACTTTATGCTAATGTTTTTTTTACGATTTAATGTTCATTGTCGCCAAAACAGTAAATTCTTTACGAAAGTGGGTTTTCGTAAGTGAAAAACCAAAAATGATTCATGTTTCATGATCATGCGATGAAATATTTCAATGGGCCAATAGAGAAAGTAAACTGTAGGCATCAACTTTGTGAGACCTGCGGAAATTAGCTCATAATTAAATTCTGTTTGATGTGCCACTGCCAATGCTACTACTGCAGCTTGTGAGAAAATCAACAAATGGTTCGAATCGATCGTGCACACCTTGCTTGCTATCATCGGTTCATTTCAAAGTCATCGTTCTAAATTTAAAAATAATCAAATGCCAAGAATCTTTTATACTATCTGGATTGATAACGTCAACCCCAAAAACGTACCGAAGAGTACGATACAAAAGAGTATATTATCTCTTTCTACTAGTGTATCCATAGACTAGTTCATACTACAAGACAATTCTGTTCTAAACAAGTTCAAGATGTTATTAATACATTATATAGACTTGTACGTTAAAGACTATTAATTAATATGTATCGACAATGCAAAGATTCAATGCGATAGCTCCAGAGACCAACATTTTAGAAAAATATTCACTGCACCTCCTAGGTTCTCAAATATAGAAAGAAAGGTTTTCTTTATTCATTGGCAATAATTTTTTTATTTCTCCAAATTTGCTCCAAATATGTTTTTTATTCGCTCTTCCCCTTTATGGAAACAACCACATCTCTTGGACGAAATTCATCAAACCATACACTTTAACGTCTTCTATCTTAAATGTGGCCCTGGATGACCGAGCAAAGCTGGGTGATTCTTTGAAACCGAGAGAATGTCTCATTCATATGGCCTAGTTTTCGTACCTATCTATTTTGTAACGTAAGCCACTGGGCGCAAATGAGTGCCTTTGATACATTCAGTGATCGGGGAAAACTAATATGCAAATAAAAAATCAAATTGTAAAGAAAAGACTAAGCCAGATGAATGAGACACTCTCTCGGTTTCAAAGAATCACCCGGCATTTGGTGGGATCATCATCCGCAAAATTTCTATTGTAAGTCTACCGGTGTTCCTGTCTTCGGTCCACAGCACTCAACAGTTAACTGAAAGAATCTTAACTCCATTACTGGTTGACTGTGAGGTGTCGTGCTTGATCGACGCTCTGAACGTCCAGACGTTCAAGCCACTTTCCAGAAAATGGCTTGCCCGGACAAGGTGTTGCCCGAGAATTCAACCAGAACTTAAAAAAATAAATAGAAAATTAATTAATAATTACAAATTTTTACTTCTCAACAAATTAAACTGCTATTTCAGGTTTCACACACAGTTAGGAGTTACTGGTAATTCAGCTTTGATATATAGAAATCTGTAGCAGCAATTAATATAAAAGGCTGCAGTGACAAAAATAAAAACGAGTGTGCTTATGACCACACGACTGAAGTGAAACTTCTTTCGCCTATAAGAGAAAGAGAGAAAGAAAATGTGCGCGCGCACTGCTCTCTCTTGCTCCTACACTGTGATACAGACAATAAGCCTGCAGTGTGCTTAGATATACGGAACGTATTTGGCTATGAGAGGAAGAGAGAAAGAAAATGTGCGCGCGCACTGCTGTCTCTTGCTTATATCCCCCATTTAACTTCCGTTCGCCTTGCCCGATCACACTTTTCGTAACGCTTACGTCACGCGTTCGCCAGCTTACTCCCCAAGTCAAGCGTGCGTAAAGAAGTTTCACTTCAATAACAATTAATTTGCTTATATAGTAAATTTATGGTAACCCAAGATTGAGGTCAGAAAGGGACACACTTCCTCTTTCTCGTTGTCTTGCTCGGTACACTTACTTACTTATGTATACTTGTATATTTTTCCCCTTCTGCTTGTCAATAAAAAATAAACATTGAAAAAAAAACTGGGCAAGTGCAAATCAGACTCGCACACCGAGGGTTCCGTACAAGCCTAATGTAAACAGTTCAATTCCTGAATTATTTCCGAAGATTTTTCCGAATCGCAAAATAATTTATTTTTTTATGACGTAACAACAAATTTACTCTTCTCAAAATTCCTATATCTGTACTATAAGACCTTTCTTTATGCCAAATTTCAGGATTCTAGGTCAACCGGAACTACCCTATGATTTTTGATTTCCTTGAGAGTGTCGAAATATACATTTTTTGCGACATAAACGACCATATCTTTTTTTTTTCGTTAACTTAGAAGTTTGATTTTTTCAGAGCATCAAGAGACCGCAGACTTGACAATATGACTTTAATTTTACTCGATACCTCCACGCGTTCCCGAGATAAAGGGTCTTGACAGACAGACAAACAGACAGACAGTCAACAAAGTGATCTTATAAGGGTTCCGTTTTTTCCTTTTGAGATATGGAACCCTAAAAATTACACTTAAGAGTCACTTTTAGAGTATATTGCATCGTACATAATCCAGTTAGTCCGAAGGGTATACAAAATCCTTGTCAAATGCACATCAGAGACTGATTCTGAGTGGCCAATGACATTTAGTAGCCGTAGGTACTCAAAGAGTCACGTCGTTCAATGAACCTCATTGTTCCAACTTGCGAAACTATATAACATACTCACCTTTCCTCTATAAACGCGTATAAATTGCGAATTTCATTAATTAAAACGTTGTTAAAACCCACTTATTCAAATCACTTGTGATTTGAATAAGTGGCCTACCTTTAGTCTGCGTGTTTCGCGCACACGTTCATAATAAACACTGCCTTGTTTATGAATAGATTAATTAATTTTGCCAATTTATTTTGTAGACGGAGTAAGTGTTTGGTTTATATACCAACCCTTAATGATTCAATTAATACCACATTAATAGTTTCATTGCCAATTCTAAAACGCCGCTGTTTCCTGGAAAGCTCTAAAAACTATTCCTAACATTCTTCATCATTTCAGCCAAAAGACGTTCACTGTTGGACATAGAGCTCTCTCGAATATCGCTACAGCGACCAGTCCTGTGCTTCTCGCATACATCGGATTCTCACGACCCTGGTCATCGCGTTAGTCCACCTTGTGGGAGACTAAATCCAACGCCGCATCTTCCAGTGCAGTCATCGCCATTCTAAGACCTCTTAGTCCTATTGACCATCAGTTCTGCGAGAAAAGTGCCCAGCCCACTGCCACTTTGTAGTAACATGTTTGATCCAAAATGATCATACCTATAACCCATTCTCAAAATGCAGATCAAAGGTTCGGGTATGTTTAGCTGAGATCATTCTTAAACAGCTCAGCTTTCATAGTTTACGGTCTACGACACATTACATAGCTACACAGCTATGCGAGCTAACCCAGACCTTTCAAATCTTGGTCTACGAGTAGAATTAACTTTTATCTTACTTTATTAAGCATGTAATGATAGCTGTATGTATGTATAATGAATAAATAAAAATAAATAAATAAATTTTTCAGTCACAATATGTATCCTCTGTCAAAAGTTTTGAAGTCGTTTCTCAAATATTTCTGAAACTTAAAAAAACCGTTCCTTCTAAAACTGCATCTTTTTACTGCACTTTGAAAACTCCAAAAGTGTAAATAATGGTGTCTCCTTAAAGCATAGGGATGGTTAAGTCGTTGGCGGGTCAGAGGTGACCAACGTACGGGCCGGACCCTGCACCCTTTCGCAATTGCATTCTACACAGATGGCCAAGAGAAGGATTTACTGACCGTTCTTTTTTGTAATTTTAATAACAAAAAAATCTATTCAAAGGCAATTCGATTGATCGTTGCAAGTTTTAGAAAACTGTGTGAATAAAAATTAAAGTAAGTAGGTATTTGACAGTGGTAGGAAGGTTGTACAGGAAACTAGCTTCCGCGTGAATATCGGTTATTGCGGACAGGAAGTTGAAGTTGAAACCAGATAAAAAGTAGCCTATGTATGTCCTTCCTTGAGGTTCAAGCTTATTCGTCAAAATCAGTCTGTAGTAGAACAGACAGCCAGAGTTAATCGCACACTAATGAAATTGAAGTATAGATTAAGAACAGAAAATAATTAATTGACATTAAAAATTAAGATTTTACCCGATTTTCTGAAGGTCAATCGCCTAGACAACTTAGACCTAAATCAGATATGATAATTAAATTTGACATTATCTTAGACTGTAATGTAGATATTATTTTGTTTCAATGAGCAAATTGCTTTTATGATAACTTATGAAGTGTACTTAGATCCATGAACAAATCGCATTTAATAGCAACTTTTCACATAAAAAATAGCCGACTTAGTTCCCAAATGAAAACATAAACGTTGTTAAGTTCAATGTCAGTGTTACCGAGTAAGGTACCCACTGTGTCACAAGCAGTGGATCTCATGAGGTCACCGGTCACCGGTCAGGGGTGACCAACGGCCGTCCAAGGGGTTGCAAATAAAACTATTTGACCATGACCAAATACATCTTGTTAGGAGACTTTTTTTATGCTTTTGTGTTTTAGTTGAGATTTGTGCTGGGATTTTATTGAAAAGTTAGTTCGGAAACATTTCTAGTAAAGCATAACAAAACAAACAAAACCAAATGTACACAATTTGGTAAAAGAAAGGAAAGCCAAATTAGCTAGACATTTTTATTTCCATTTATGAACAGAAAATATGTATTTAAGTAACTCAAGTAATTGGAGAAATTTCATAACAACAAAAAAGGGAAAGTACCTATTGCTGACATTTGAATCAACGATAATGTTTCCGCACAGTTACTTCGCCAGCTTGCACAACAGTTTTGCCGACTAAGCCAGTCTCGCATTGTTTATGTTACATTATTATGTACAGCTATTAGTTATCTATGCGAAGTTCAATGTCAGTGCATGGATTAAGTTCAAGTTCTCAGTCCCATAGGGTCAGCGGTCAGCGGTCAGAGGTGACCAACGGATCGCGAATGTCCGACAGGGCTCGCAAACCCTTCACTGTGCAATATTGAACAGGTGGGGTGACTGTTCCCAGACACCATTGTCATAACTCAATAACATTTTCGAAGTTTTGCAACACAGTATCAGTGCACAAATTGTTTTTGCAATTTTGCGCTGATAACACACAATTTTTATCGTAACAATACGAACACTAATGTCGGTATGCGAGATAAAACCGTTTTAGCGATTCCGGAATTCGTAAAAAAGTAACAAAAGACGACTCCGGTTACCTCATTGCTAAGAATTTTGACGTGCGAAACGTAGAAAATTATCTACGTTTCTACTTTAAAAAATATCCCACAAACACATGTTCGGTGGATTTCTTTGTGAAAATAAATAATAATTGAAGAATAAGGGAGGGAAAGGAAAGACTCGTTGATTATACGTAGAACCGGGTGTGACTGTCCGTTCGTCACCTCTGACCCACGCTTGACCGGTGCGTCCCTAAGACGCTCCGCCAATCTTTTAGATTAGCAAGTTCACAGCCGTGATGGGCTTAGATAGATTAGACACATATTTTATAAAGTAAATTATTTTTATGGAACGAAACTTGGATGTAAACTGCCAGTGTTTGTCTCGTCTCATAATATTTATTCTCAGCACTGATAAGAGTTATCTATTACGCTTTTGATGAATCGGAAGCGAAAATTTCGTCGCCGTCAAAACATTACATGAATCACGTTGGTATATTAGCAGTTGATATGTATGTTGTTTATAAACTGCGTGGAGGAAATAGACTTTAGCACTAAGGACATGGTATCGATAGTATCACGGTCAATATTATTGTTTGCAATAATTTCTGAAACGATAACTGTTTGATTATCACTGTTGATTAAGTTAGGTACTAGAATAAATATTAGGTATAGTTTTGCGATGTGTTTTGTGTTTTGATGATGTGTGTTGTTTGACATCAAAATATTATTCTATAGTCTATATAAAATCAACCCTATGCAATAATTTTTTTCATTATACTTGAAGTATGCACAGGGTTATACTTGAAAACTAGTTCTCATTACACTGCTTTTAGGTTCACAATGCAGTAAATGTTGCCCGTTGTTATTGTTGGATTTATTTTACTTTTCGTCATTTATGTTTTATTAGCTATTAGTCCAATATGGCCCTACAATCCATAACTTGCACTTTTTTTTTAATTCAGCAGTTTCATTATGAGACTGTTTAATGAATAATTATTTATATTATGGTGACGAATTACTGCATTTATGGCTTTAATTTCTGAAGTCGGTATATCTGGTTTTATTTCTTCATTATTTAACCCCGAAATTCAGAAATTACAGTTCTTTGCACTTTTTGGTATTTTTAGGGTTTCGATACCTACCTTTTGAGATATCAAAAGGAAAAACGGAACCCTTATAGGATCACTTTGTTGTCTGTCCGTCTGTCTATCGTCTGTCTGTCAAGACCCTTTTATATTCAAGTCTGCGGTCCCTTGAAGCTGTGAAAAGTTACCGAAAAAAATATACGGCCGTTTATGTCGTAAAAAACGTACATTTCGACACTCTCAAGGGAATCAAAATTCATAGGGCCGTTCCCGTTGACCCAGAATCCTGAAATTTGGCCTAAAGCAAGATCTTATAGCACAGATATAGGAATAAATCTAAAAACAGTAAATTTGTTGTTACGTCACAAAAACTTTTTTACGATTCGGAAAAATCTTCGAGACTACATTCAGGAATTGAACTATTTATGTGAGTAAGTTCGTACGGAACCCTCAGTGCGCAAATCCGACTCGCACTTGCTCAGTTTTTTTTTTGTTAATAACTTTGCCCCACACTAAGAATAACTTAAGTGGCAATGGGCAGGGCACATTGCTCGCAGGACGGATGGCCGTTTGGCCGAAAGGTTGGAAATGGCGACCACGTACCGGAAGACGTAGCGTTGGAAGGCCTCCTACAAGGTGGACCGATGACTTGGTAACGGTTGCGGGAGTCCGATGGATGCAAGACGCACAGGACCGTTCATTGTGGCGACGCTCGGGGGAGGCCTATGTCCAGCAGTGGACGTATTTCGGCTGGTATTATGATGATGACACTAAGAATTACTCCTGTAACGTGGGTGTGTTCACAAACATGTAAACTCACATACACAATACACCCAAATCCAAAACAACTATATGTAAGCCATACAAATATTTGTTCGGTGCGGAAATCGAACCAGCGACACGCAGCGCAGCAGCCAATCGCTCAACCAATGCTTGTTTTCCACAATATTTTTTAGAAAATTGTCTTGTTTCACTTAACAAGACTTCAACTGAGAATTATTTGATATCGGTTATAAATTCTGGTTTAGCATGGTTTGGGTGATACAAATGAATTTTTATACCTATTTATATATTCTATTTAACCAAAGAACGTTTCGTTAGTTCCTCACAATACTTTTTTCAATTATTTAATAATAAACGTCACATCAAATTTCACAGTTTTGCACAATATGTTCTGTGCAATGGACAGCGGTCAGTCCGATTTACGGGTCTTTTATTTACTCTAAGCTTATTAAACCCCATCTATTGTGCATATTTTGAGGGTAATTAATAGTGTGTATTGTGCAAAATATTCTTTGTTCATTGGTGTGTGTGCTTTGTGTTCGGCCCTTGTCCATTGTGTACAGTTTTGTTTAGACGATCATTAGCCCAGTGTGCATTGGGCAGTTTCGCACTGACCGGTGAGTCGCTGACCGCTCAAGGTTTTTTTCTCACAGATATAAGCTAGCATGACCGTTATGTCTGTGATTAATTATATTGCACTTTTTAAACGGTAAAGAGTAAATTTAGTTTTTGGGTATTTAAAAATAAAGCAAAACATCTAACGTGATTCCTTTTTTTTTTATAGGTTGGGACTGGGATCGATGTTCGATGTTACAATATTTTGAAAGGGTTGGTTTTTATTGAATTTACTTAATTTTTCATACATACTTGTAAACCTAACCAAGACATATTTTTAGGTACGGTAAAAAACGTTGTAAAACCACAAGAAACATTTTATTCAATTTCATTGCCACAATAGGTAAACTCCATTGACGTAGTGCAACTGACCACTGCACATACGCACTCGGTCCCTGATGACCTCTGAACTTAGCGTTCTTCATCCAGCCGTTGAGTAATTGTGCGAAGACTAGTTCTCAATCTTCATATAAAACGCGTGTGAATCGATTGATCATAAAACGCTCGTATAATAAACTAATAGCATAAAAGAATCGCAGTCCGAAACCGGACGGACGCTGCGATATTAGCATATTCTAGTTTAAAAACCTGTAAACTGTGATTTAAGATAAACTACGCTCTTTGTAACGGTAAATAGACACAGACGCGAATATAAACAAACATCTCTTCAAAACATAGTATATTATGTTCGCCTGATACAACAACTACATACACAGTTGTATATAACACACAAAGGTAAGTAGATAACGCAAAAATAATTCAAATGTTCCGAGACTTATGCATGAGTGGGTGTGTAGGTATTTGCGCAGGACGCAGGCGATTTGCCATGGTCGTGTATGTAATGGTTCGCGAATCACATCAGACGAGAGGAAGGAGGATCGCCCTCCCACGCCGCCAGCCAATGGGAGGACTTCCCGCCGCAACCGAGCTCTGTATCGACTTGTACCGATATCGCGAATATATTAGCACATGTACGAACTTCCTTTTATATACCACTCACTATCTTGTATATTATAAAAAGTGTTTATGTACAGTATAACGATACCCCATTGGTCGATTAAAGGTTCAATGAATATATAACGCTTATTTATTAAACGAATTAAATACCTACATTGTCAGTGACGCAACTATGAATGAGACCTCTTCCGTATCATGCGGCCTTGGTACCGCGACGCGAACGCAAAGTTTTCTACGCGGTTGTTCGAAACAATAGTTCGCGTCAAAACGTCAAACATCTCTCAATTCCCGACCGGAAACACAAAAACAAAAGGCAAGGGGTGAATTCTATTAAGAATTGGGAGGATTACTTCTAATGAGATTCTAAAACGCGGTGGGGATTGTACTATGTTTAGCAAAGCAATGTGCAACCCTTCTCTGTGTAAAATATCTCAATTTAAACGTTTAAAAACACGTGTTCGACCGAGCTCTGATCCCTGGAGACATGAACGGGATAACACATTGCTTGTTGTAGCAGTTAATTATGTAGGCTTAACAATATTAAGTGCTTTTATACCTATATCAAACAAAAACTTGCATGCCGATGGCAGTGACATCAATGAATCGGAACACATTAAATTCAAACAAACACGTGTTAAATACATCGAATAAATACAATTTATTGACGCAAACTACGAAGTTCCATTGATAAATAGGAAACTTCTTTGTTTTAGTTTAATTTAAAAACCATATTTCTGATCATTATGACATTTTTGGATAACTAAAAAAACATACCTCGGTGTTAGGTAATACTGCCATAAGCCAGCAGTAATAACCCAAAAATGACATTAACAACAAATGTTTAAACAATTACGGCATACCTACAAGCTTTACCACAACCCCTTGATAATTTATGGCAAAAAAAACTCGGCGATGTCGCAGGATTAGCCCTCTTTGTCGCAAGGCAAAAACTCATTGCACATGGGCGTATTTCAATTAGCTGCCAGTTTGTCAACTACACCGCTATTCTTTTTCAGGGTACATTGCGAGTTACCCCTTCCCTCGGTTCAGTTTTAAAAATAGTCTCAAGTATCTTAAAAGCTCTCTGTGATACTTTGCACGAGTGTCGATATGAGTTCTTGTACGGCATTGTTTGTTGGGAATAAGTGACTGAAAATCTTATAGAGCTGACAGAGTTTTATTTGAGACGGTTCTTTTTGGTGAAGAAGTAGGTAAATCCTATCAACTTATTATGTACGTAAGTTATATTATTTCTTAGCTTTACCTACTAAGTTGTGAAAATCAAAGGATTAGACTTCGCAAAAGCATTTAACCAATCAAACGAGTGTCAAGTTTAGAAAGTGTCTAGTTTTTTTGAGACAGAAAACAGACACTTTGTTTTCTATTAGAATGCGAATGATATTATAATAACACATTCTAATGCTTTTGCAATAATTATTTGGCAGCAAATGTATCAAGTCAGACTTATAAGCAAACTTCGCTGAGGTAGTAAACACTATAATAAAATTCTCAGCTCCATTTTACCGAGATCGCGCCTGTTTCAATGATTTCACATATTGTCCAGTTGTGTTGTGTACACCAATCAGTGGGGTAACTATAGGGTGGCAAGGCTGGCAAAATGCCACTAGCTCCCGGTCTTAGAGGCCGCGAGTTCAGAAGAAATAACCCAACATATTTAATAAATATATTGAAATTAAATCACAACGTGATTTGATTTTTCGGGGGCCCCAACTAATGAATATGCCTCAGGCCTCAGATGATATTCTTACGACACTGACACTAATATTACATCACAATATCCACTAGGAATCAATTTGTGAATAAATAAAACAGCCACTGAACTTCAATCGAAAAATCCCGCTAAAAACTAGCAGGGTTGCTAGACCTAAATTTTCACGTTGCAACCAAGAAAAAGCAAATCGGATTTTGAAACAAAGGAATAAAGAATACTGTTTCTACAATCTCCTGGGGCCAAAAACTACAAGCATTTTTAATATTCTTAATTGTATTTTCATACCCTGTAATTAAATACCCCAAATATCTATAGATTGCATTATGATAGGTTAGCTTTTATTAAAGTACATTTTAATCACGGCTTCATATGACGATTTCACATCCTCGAAAACAAATCTCTGTTGATTTTTTGCCGATCGCGGATATTCCATTTAACCCTTTAATGCAGAGGAAGTGTAGGTAAGTAGGTCAGATAGTACATTGCACATGTTGTGAAAGCGGGGTAAAAAATACCCCTTTATTGCGCTTTGTTTCCACACGAGAAAAAAAACTTTGATTATTGCCTGCAATTTGTACCCCCGATGCCGTATAGTAGGGTTGTTTCAAGTTGGCAGCTCAAAAAAATAATTATTTAAGAAAAAACTAGAAATGTGTACCTACTTGGTAGGTACTAAATTTGCTTTTGCTAAATCTTTATACTTAGGTGAATATAATGATTTAGCAAAAAAAATTATAGATAGGTACTATAAAGTGCTGATCGCTACATCAATCAAACCTTTTCTATTTTCAGTAATGTTTCATTTTTTTTTTCCGTTTATTAAACAATAACATTGATACTTTCATGCTAACATATTTAGATACCAGCACCACCATTCTGTTCGTAATCATCGCAAAATTCTTCCCATTCCTTGCTTGAGCATGGGTATAGTTATGTATGCAATATTCTCAATTTGAATTCTTCTCAAGTTAGCTAAGTAACCAATACTGAACATGATCACTATACCTAACAAAACAGCATTTTATAAAATTTTTTGCTCTCTCGTATACGCTCAACCCTTCCCGCGATCTTGGCAGCCATTCTTTGCCTACCAAACATTTTTTTGTTCGTTCCTTTTTAAATGGCACATGCAGTGAGAGCCTGTTTTTTAGACACATTAACCAATTTTATTAAAACGCACTATCATCAGCCTACCTGGACTGTCTTGGTGCCTATTCTTTTAATAGATCATCCTTAATCGATTAAAGCTTGACAAAGGTGGACTTACTCTAGAATTTTATACGTTAAGTTTAAGTTCCTTACTATTTTTTTATAGGATTTTGTGAAAGTAAGTAAGGAACCTTTATTACGCAACGGTTTTGGCCGTTTCGATTTTCTGTTTAAATTATTGCCAGCATCGTAGAAACATGAGAAACCTTTCACCAAACACAGAGTTTAAAAAAACCCTAAAACTCTACGAAACCTTAGCCTCCGTCAACATTTTTTTCGTGGCAGCTAACAGTAAACCGAAATCCAAGCGATATCTTCACCAAAACAAACGGTCTTCGCAAAATGTCAGATTCGTTGGATTCCAAAATCGGGAACAAAAAATGGCAGGTAAAAAGTCATATACCGGTATAATTGTCACAAATTAAAGCAAAAAATGTCGAACAAAAGGTATCAAAATTCTGCAAGCCACACGAGCAGGTAGGCGAACTTTATAAAATAAAGTTTTTTTGTAAGGAAATTGTGCAAAAGCGTGGGACGGGTCGTGGAATTATAACTGTACTCGGCAAGACATGGCCGACTCGATCCGGAACATAAATCTTCTGTCTGATTATACAATGAAGAATGATAGTCGGCTATATTCTGCAGTTTTTTATAAAATTCACATTTATCTCCCCAAGGCTCGAGAGTTTACAGGCATGTGTGAACGGCAGGTCTTGTAAAACATTAGCATGACTTAGTGATTTTTAAAACGCACATAGTCTGGTGGTGGTGGTGGTGTGGTGGTCTGGTAGTTGTCTGGTAGATATCACTGTCAGCGTCATTGCCCATTTTAAGTTTCTGTGAAATTGTTACTATTGTGGTATACAATAAAGTTTATTCTATTCTATTCTAATCAAAGAAACGTTTGTATATTTTCAGTTTGAGCTGCTAAACTTTAAACTAGAGTTCAGTATCAGCTTGAACGTTTGAAAGAGTCAGCGTAGCCCTAGACCGCAAAGGAGCCTGACAAGACCTCTTGTTTCACCCTAGAGTGCGAAAAGTCATTTGATGATATTTCTTGGCAAAACAAAAATATTTGAAAATTCGAACTCTTCTTCTTTGTCCATCCCTGCTCCCATTAACAGGGGTCAGGCTCCTCACAATTCTACGCCAGGACACTCTGGCCTGGGTACTTGATTTTGGGTTTTTTTTTTACGGGCATACGAGGATCACGTAGTCCAATGAGTGAACGCCATGTATGCCACACTACGTTTAAATCTCTTAAACATCGAAACAAAATATTAATTGGCAACACAATATTCACCGGCACGACCCCTTGCCTAAAAAAACTTGCCAAGTTTACTTTTATCATAAAAGTAAACAATTCGGTCGCGACTCGCGACGAAAAGTGCCTTGTGATAGTTTTTTGTTAAAAAGAATTTTGTGCAAAAACTTCGAACAAAAACCCAAAATCTACTCTCACAGGGTTCGTAACGTGATAAGTTTATTTAGAAATGGAGATTAAAGTTTATCGGCTTAGCAAAATACTGATATCTTTAACCAAGTTAACTGGTACTGTATTTATGAAAATATAAGCCACTGGGCTTATATTTTCATAAATACAGTACCATACAATACGTAATAATAAGTACAGTACAATAAGAAAAACACTTGGTAGGTATCCAGTTTTTCTCGAAACGTCAGGGTTAATTGATATATTACTTAGAAATAAAAACATTAGGTGCTTACCTATGTCATGCAGCAAGCTCGACCCATTTCTCTTGAAATAAAAATAAAACCCTTATCTTAATTGTATGCCGCTAATTATTCAAAATGCCAGGGTAATCCTCTAAATCAAAATACATATTTAAGATTGCCTTTACATTCTCAATCCCAAGCAAAACACATCAAGTTTTCAAGAATCGCAATGAACACCATGTGCAAGTAATATTTTGTTATTCAAACAACATTCGTTAGTGGAGCCGTTGGAGAGGGCAAACGAGAACATTTGCGCGGAGTCGTCGAACCCTCCTGAACAAAAACTCCCCCGAGTTTCAGTTGCGCGGGCGCAGACGCGGCTGTGTTCTCACGCCGCAACTGAACTCTGACACCGGTAAAAAGTTGCCAAACTATACGTTAAACGTATACTGTATAATATAATTATAAATAGTTTGTACATTCCTGAAACTAAAACTTGCATCATTGGCGTATTTGAGCTTGCAAGACATTGTAGCGTCAATTAATAGATATCATTTTACACAGTAATTTCTTTTTAACTTATTCAAGGTATTCATACTTCACTAATATGTACCCAAATGTCAAGCAAGATTTTTCCTTGAAATTACGTCTCTAGATCAAATCACCATCGATGTTAATTTTAACCACATTTTTTTCAATACTATCATTGACTGTGACATTGGTTGCTAATTTCGCTTGCCAGACGACCCTGGTAGCGGACTGTTTACTCATTAGACATTGCTGAAATATTTTTTTTATAAACATGAGCTTATAAGATTTTTCAAATCTTATAAGCTCATGTTTATAAAAAAACGGAATTTATATATTCCCGCCCCGACGGAATTTATATATTATAATTACAAAGACAATCTAATATAATTTATAAAAAAAAACTCCTCTACGTCGCTGTCGACTGGTATTTTGCCCAAAAGACTGGTGGCAATGCCACGCTGTGCAGTAATACTGATCTGGTCCAAGTCAGCGCTTGAATCACGCAGTGTCAACATGTAGATTACGAAATAGATCATTTTTGCAGGGGCTTGAAAGTCGCTCAATATTAAAATTCAACAATTATTTACAGTTTGTGGCTTTATTTTTACATATTCAATAAGTTGGTTACGAACATAAATATCGTAAATGATGGTTGGCTTTATGGCTCCTGCGCAGAATGATCGATGTACGAGGTCAATGGACTTTGATGCGACTGACAATCTTTTCAATAAGTGTGTGTTGGACACGAGGAAAGTATTGCAGTCGGAGTTATTTATATTTTTGTTATTTTTCCTCATAACTTTAAAAATAAATCAATGTTCATTATTCTTAAAGGTTCACGGGATTCTTCTTGTTAGAAGGACGGTAGTTTTATTCCCAATTTTTCAGTAACAAGTCCTTAGGCGTATATAGGAGAGCTTTATGGTCTATCCTAGGATGTTGGGCTATTTTATTATAGACGACCAAAAACCTGTCAACTTCACACAAAAATGAGGCATATCAGGGGCAAGCCCCCTCCTAAAAAATAACCCCAGGTACAACAACGAATAACACTGATGTATATATCTTTTTTTTCATCGGGAGGAAATCATCAAATAACTTCTCCCACTCAGAAGGAGAGTGTGAGAATATCAGCCTTTTTCTGACTAAAACCCACCTATGTTCCTTCAGTTACTAATTGCGTTCCCAAAAGCCCGCGGCCCAGTGATGTTTACATAGGCATTTTGCTTTAACACCAGCGTTACTGACTGACATTAGGAGGAAAGTATAATATGAGTATCAGAGTTATATTTCTGTTATTTTTCCTTTAAATTTGAGTGCGACAACTCGATAACTAAATAATAGTTAGCATGTGTCTTCGCAGGAAGTAGTTTACTGCGAATGCCATGTTTCCTGCTCCCCGCCGCGAACTCTCATTACTCTTGCAGCAAATATGTTGTGACTACCCTTTACTTGCCCGGGGCGGACGTCGCAAATGATCTTCCTTGACTTCATAATGATTGTATCATTATCGATCATTAAAGGGTAGACCGTCGCCACATGGCGGGTAGTTTGACGCCACAAGGTGGATTAAGAAATTTTACTGGTTTTATTTAATTTAAAAATAATGATTAATGAGATACGTAGGATGTTTGTTAAAGGATATAGTTTGACTTGTGAAAAAATTTACAGTGTTTAATTACAGTCATCGAGTTGTTCAAGATATTAGCAAACGGCTAGTCAACTCTTTACGTGACCAGAGAGCTAGGATTTTCTTTGGTCAACGAATCAGCATTACCAATTAAATGTGGCAATGCTGCCAGCATTCTGGGCACTTCTCCTATTGACAGTGAAGTGGATGATTTTTTCAATCCCTAATTTTCAGTTTGTGTACAGGTCGTATACCTATTACGTTTGGTTTCGTTTGTAAGTATATTATAATTAGTTAAATATTTTTAAATATAATAATAATATGTAAATAATTTTACTTAAGTTTTTATGTGTACAAAAATTATAAATAAGTTGCAAAGCCATTTGAATATTATTTGAAAGTAACAGAAGGAGAATCTGCTTTCTATACCCTGACCAAAAATATTATACACTACTGATCATTTACCTGCACTAGTTTGCAAAATGAGATGATTAAGAAAATCTTTATTTTTACGAAATTTCGTATCTTTTCCATACAAAACTTTCACCCATAGTAGGTAAATATCTTCCAATACCAAAATGCATAGTGCTTCAGATTACTTTCTATGCTTCATAATTACACAGCTTTGCACAAAATACCATTCTTCATAAAAAAACAGACATTGGGAAATCTTCAACCCGTTAGGTGCTTCCATAGAATTGAGCGCTGCAATAAAAATTGTGCACCTTGCAAATACATTGTACGATATCGCAATACGATTCATTCACATTCACAAACCATAACGGTATTAATCTATTGAACAATCTATAGCTGTCATCACTTCCCCAATCGTACAAAATTGTGGGAACAAATTATCGCAAACACTTCTGTCGTACGCAAAAAAGTGTTGCACAAAGTACTATCGGCAAAAAAGCAAAACTCCCACGCTATGGAAGGGTTGAACATGCACCTGACCTATATTAAATTGTGTAGAAAAAATCTGTGTTTTCTTTATCTATTTTTTGCTCATTATTCACATTGAAGATATCAGAGAATGCATTTGATTTTGTTGACCATGATTTTCGGGAATTGTGAAACGATTTTCGGTTCAAAGTTTTTCAGGAATCCAGTTTAAACTTATGCTTTATTTACAGGAAAATCAGAATAAAACTGCAAGATTCTCAGAATTGATCTCTGTATCCAAACAATCTAGTTTTGCATAACTAAATCTCTCTCTACAAACATATATTTATATTGTGTTTTCCAATTTACGTAATACAATTTGAATAAACACGGACACAAGTTGCATAGATAACAGATCAATATAAAGTATATTTACATAACAAATAACAACAAACCGATTTGTCCGACACTAGTGTACATTATACTCACCCCACTTGCGCAGGAGTTGCGCACAATACGCGCATTGTTGGCGCTCCGCAGGTAGATGCTAAAGGGTTATCCGCTTATGCAAAAAATAAACTAAAACTATCCGATTAACACCGCTACAAAACACGACTTAGAAGCCTAAGATCCCTTGTGATAATTGTGTTAATAGCCTTAACTTTTCTTTATATCCTAGACGTGTGCAATAAAAACAGAAATTATGATTATAATAAAGTGTGATGTGAAAAACTTTAAAGTTCAAACCCACACGACGTAATCGTATCTAACCAATATTCAACTTCATTATCAACTTTCGCTAAAACAACAATGACGCAATTGCAGATATCCAAGAAAAACTTTTATTTTGCTACCTTTTGACGCTCGATTATCATCGGCTTTCACTCTAAAGCGAATAATAAATAAATTGCCGTATATGAAACGGTGTGCGTGTCTGTATTTTGGTTCACGCCTCAACAACATGGGGTTTCGTGAATTTGGCGGCCTTTAACGAAGGTGCTTCATTAAGAATTCATTGACGGGAACGCGTGAGTCGACGAGGGAGGGTGAAAAGGCCGACAGGCGATGTGTTGCAAAATGAATAAATACTGGCGAGAAATAGGGGCAGTTCGCTAAGGTAACGACCGGTGTAACTCAATAATGCAGCCAAATGTTCTGAAAACCCCTTCATAACACTGAAGGCTACGGCAGTAGCGGTCTAATAAGACTGGTCCTGAAAATACGACGCGAAACAAAGCATCGATAATGAGAAACGCTGACACGATAATGCCATGGCAAACAGTTGCAATCGACAGTTCGCAACCGCCCCTTCCCCGTCAAGGTTTCATTAAACTATTATGTATGTTTTATTCCACGTTTTGTCGATACTTGATAACATCATTGTTGGTTTTATGTCTTGAAATGCATCGGCGCATCGTCGTCTGATATTTCGTTTAAGTATGTATGTAGATGCGTATAAGAAATAAAAAACTGCATTAGACAGATATGTGTGCGCAAATGTATAAAAAACTCGGCGTTGGAGCACCATGTGCAGACGCAGGTGCCCTCCGTTCCCACACAACCCTTTCAGCGACCGACCTCTCGGTTCGCGTCGCCCCCGCCCCGCTGCAGCCCCTCAAAAACTGCATAAAAACTACTAATGCAAAAAAAAACTCTAAAATCCTACCCAATTTTAGGCTCCATAAGGTTTATTTTCAGTTGCCAAACCCTACGTTTCTTATTCTTTTCTAATACGTTGCAGTCATTAGTTCAAAATTCTACCTGTTCCGATTTATAGAGGCTGTCGTGTCATTAGATTTATTGTGGATATAATGCAATCCTCTCCATATTTTTTTTACTTTTGATTCGGACTAAGTATGTGCAGTTCTGTGTATAAGAGCCTGTATAAATTAAGTTTCATATTAAAAACGTCATCAATTCTTATTGGAATGCGTGTTACATTTATTTTGTTTGTTGCTGCCCTGCTAGGAAACTATATGACGTATTAAATAATCATAAACAAGCTGTACGTATTGCTTTGGTATACGAGAAAAATATCATCCTTACCTTTCCTTTATAATATTATAAAACAATGTCCGCCACCACGTCAGTCTGTTTCATACAGACAGACATAAGTGGACTAACGCGATTAACTCAAAAACTACCGAACAAATATTCATAGAGTTTTCATCAACAGACAGAATGATATGACAGGAAGATTTCGTTGTAAAATACATGCACACATAATAGTGGAGAAATCCTGAGAATTTTAAAGATTACTGACACGTGTGCGAAGCAAGGCAAGTCGCTAGTTCACTTTATAAAAATCAGCGAAGAAATAAGGTTACATTTATAAACCTACCCACCAATTAAGTGTTTTTTTTTTTTGCCAATCCCAATGGATTCACCACCATATTACAAAAAACGATCACAGTGATAAAATACAAAAACTTCCTTTGTCCCGTTATCTGCGTCTGTTTTTGTAAATGGGATGTGTTTTGTAGCCAATTAAAGGTAGAAAGGACCCGGCTGTTGGTCGCAATAAATCGCAACCCTATACACGAAGTGTTTCCGCCGCGACGAGTGGCCAGCCTGTTCCGTTTTAAAAGTGATCATTTGCATTGGAAATTTTGGTATGTGTTTTTGCCCTTTTTTGTGATTATGTAACTCGTATTTTATTATTGCGTATGTACTTTTACTATTTAACATATTTTTGTCGTTATTTAAGAAAATATTGCCGTAGCAGCAAAAGTTTTACGCATATAGCGCAACGAACGCATTTTTTTCGAGTGAGACATCAGCAAATTACTTCTTCTGCTCTGTGTATAGTGAGAGGAAGTGATAGACTTTACCGATTGAAACCCACCAATGTTCCTTCCGTTGCCCTTTACGTTCCACAACTCTGGAACTGTGTTGTGATGCATACGCATACGAACAATCCCGCAGTCTTGGTAGAGGCCCAGCAGGGCCGATGGCTGCTAGCGCCATGGGGAAAAGTATGAAAGTGGTACTCCTGGTCCTAGAATGCAGAAGGTGACTGAAAGAATATAGGTGTGGTTTGAGTCAGTAAAAGTCTGCCACGTTCTTCCGCTCCACCCTAGAGATAGAGATGATTTCGCGTCTTAAAAAAGATCTGATACGTATCTCCTAGACTTTCTATATAATATAACTAATTATAAAATTGCTACAAGCATACGTAGAAGCAATTTCTAGGGCTAGATTATCATTTAGATTCATGAATAAATTTTAAATATACGATCAAAATACTTAGGTACAACGTACAACTTTCTGAAGTTAATCAGTTAAATACACGCCTATAGAATTAGAAATATAATATATAGTGTAACACAAGAACTATGACACCATTTTCAATATTGTAACACATGAGCTTTTAATATGAAATATATTAAGCGTATTTAGATAATCCCGAATTCCGAAATGGGCCTTCATTTTATCTTTATGACTCCGTATATAACTAATTTACAAAATGCACATATTATTCTGTAGTGAAAAAAATATAAAACATGTTATCAAAAGCCCCTAGACATTTATAAAGAGTGGTGAATTAATTCGGCTTGCGTGAGGAACGCGTCCCCATTGGCCGAGGCACACAAGCTGCGCACGATTGCAGATCATGACGATATTCAGCCTTCGCATCTGCCTAGCTAGCCTGACCCGTAATTACTTATTGATATTTATTGCCCTCACACAGTAAGGGTAAGTTTGCATATTTTGTTTCGATGGGATGGAGTGAGAGGGAGTGTCATCATTTTACTGACTCAAAACCCAGGAACTATGTGTGTTCCTTCAGTTACCGACTAGTTCTAGGGCTGCGAGAATATTCGGAAGAGTTACCGTGGTCCTGAAACGCAAAGAGCAACTGAAGGAACACGGGTGAGTTTTAGTCAGTAACAGTCTGACACACCCTCTCACCTACCCAGAGTGGGGGAAGTCATATGATGGTTTCCCACGTATAAAAAGGTAAAGTAGAATTATGGAATTCAAGCAGGCCCTGCCTGAACTTTAGGAGTAAAGAAATATGTTATGGCGATTACCCCCAAGTATCATTAACTTATTTGTGATTTTAAAGTAGACTCTTGTATCATTAGTGAAGGCCGAAAAAATATAAGGAATAGAAAAGAATAAACTTTATTGTACTCCAAAACAATAACAATTTTAGTCTTTTCGCTGACAGCGATATCTTCCAGACAACCTTAGGATGGACTAAAAGAACTTAAACTAAAAGGAGTACACTGGTTCTATTTATAAGAGTGATGAGAACAGATTAGTTGCAAATGGGTCACCAGGATCCTCGTAGGCGATAATTGGACTTTGTGACGAACTCTGAATGGAACTTATCACAGACATCGGTCTAACAAAAAGTGTGAATACATCGTCATCTTTAGACTATCTTCATTGGTAAAACATAATACGAAGAAAAGGAAATGCAAACATAAGTTACAAATTCTTCGAACTGTTCGCGGAATTTCACACTTGAAACGATTAGACAATGTCTAACGATGACATTGTAAACGGCATAAAAACAACACACGGTCATTCGTGTATCTCCCTAGACTAGATATAAAGTGAACCCTGAAGCGAAGGCCGAGATAACACCATAGCAGAAAGATTATTTACAGCAAGTACTACCAACTGCAAGACAGTAAAAACTAAAGAGCATCAACAAATATTTGACAATGCTACGAGTATACGCAGTGGAGTGTTTCCGTAACCGATATTTCTCATTAAAGCAGTTTGTTTGACGTTCGATAAAAAGCTGTGGCCGCTGATGGCCGGTGGCCGCGGGAAGGGGTAGCTATCTCAACCCTCACCCGCTGAGGAGGCAAACAAGCAGATGTTCGCAGCTACAATTACATAATCAACAGTTATCGTATTCAAATGGACTCGCATTGATTTCGACCACAAATCACACAAACATGGGATGCGAACTAAAATGTTTTATACATTTCTACCTTCAACGAACTGTCTATCCCCGATAAGATTGGGTTTCGAAACAAACAAAGATTTTGTTAATTGTTTAAACGAGTAGCATATCAATCTTTTGATTGTTGGTTATTGTAGCATCTCATCGTTCCGATTGAAATGTGTTACCCAATAATTGAAATTGAAAGTCGTAAAGAAAGCAAGAGATATATATATCTTTTATTGTAAAGTCACTGGAGCACCGGGTAACGATTGTTACATTCGTGCGGCAACTAGACAGTGGGTTTCGGGGGTCTCTACTGTCGCAGCGCCTGCGCAGCGACACAAACTACGGTTAGAGCTTACATTGCCGTATTTGTAAGAGGAAAGTTTTTCAAGATGCGAAGGAAGGCGTCGATGGATTATTGGTTGTTTAGACTTTAATGTTACTTAGAGTGTATGGTATTAAGAGAGGTGATCACGATGCGCTCAGCAGTACGTAACGGTGCAGTGTGCCTGAGTCACAGTGAACTGACCTACGGGCATGCAGCCGAGTGCATTGACGCCGAAGCCGACGCACTTATCACTGGCATGCCTCTTAAAAGATAATGTTTAGAACATGCCCTTTACGACTGACGAATAACACATGTTCATATATTCATGTCTGACTACCCTGAATTACATTTGAAGGTCAAAAACACTGTGTTTATCGAATTGTAGCATTGAACAAAACGTTTACAATGTCTGTATGAACTTTAATAACAGCTGCAGTCAAGGTTTGCCTGGGCAGATCACAATATTACGGAATATATGACAAAAAGGGCTTTATGGCACCATTTTTCCTTAAGTTATCTCGGATTTTCAACATAAATGTTGGTAGGAACGAGTCACGTAGCAACAACCAAGAGAAGCAAGTTTCCTGTCTGTATAAGAAAAAAGCAACCACATAAGGTTTGAATTCTAATTCACATTTTATTCAATTCTATTAATATACGAAAGTATATACGAACTTTTTTATAAACTTACCTACTGACTTTTTTTTAGTAGGCAAGTTAGTGCAAAAAGCGACCCTCAATAAAACATTAATATTCAATTGTTTTCGAAAAATAAAATAAATAATATATCGTAGCTTTTCGTAGCAGCTACATTATGCGTAGAATTTGCGTAGCGAAATATTTCGCGTAGCAAAAATTCTCGTAGAAGGTCGCGTAGCAGATTTTGCGTAGCGGATTTATTTGCGTAGCAGGAAAATTTGCAGAGAAGCTATGTATGTGCAGGAAAAATATTCACATAGGTACTGATAAACTTTACATGTAAATTATTGATTCGTATAACAAAATACCTATAGTAACGGAAATTTTATCATGAAATACAAAATATTAATCGTGAAATCGTCAACTTGACCGTAATTCGTGTGATCTAGCCAAGGCCTCGGCGGATGATAAGGCGTGTGTTTCACAATAGCAGAATTATTTGCGGCGGAGGGCCAACCGTCGCCTTGAGATGCGCGCACAAACAACTGTAGCGAACGACTCCGCTGAAATCTTATACACTGACGCGCACAAGTGATTGGGCGGAATCATAGTTTTTATTTTTTATCGCAAATTTATTAGGAATTTTCACGATCATTATGAGCATTTTATGACTTTAACTTTGAGTGGTGCCAGTTTGATTAGGTACCATAGTTTATTTTACACAATCTGAACTTTAATTTAAGCGAAATGCTGGCTTCGAATTGCCTTAAAATATTTTCTTTAGTTGTTTAGCTTTTGCTTCTGAAATACTTTCCAAAATTGATTGACAACAACAAAAATTGCTGCTTAAATCGGTGTACGTGACAAGCGAACTTGTGAAGGGCTTCCATTGGCGATTGTACGCGGTGCGCACACGCAGCGTAGGTATATGTAAGTGGGTCAATGGCGGCGCGTGACGCTGAGGCGGCCCTTTGCGAGCCGCAGGCGCAGGGCTCGCCTTGAACCGGCCCACTAATACCGGCAGCTTCACTATATTAATTTGCGCACGATTTCTGCTAAAAATATAAACAATATAAGTCTTGGCCACAGTAGAGACAAACATCCGCAATTTTTAATTTGTTGTTTACCGTCACCTTGATTCTGTTTGTAAAAACTATTATTATCTAGTGACTTTTGTCTGGTTATATTGAAGTTATGATGATAGTGTAGAGGAAAATTATACCCTTCTAAAAATAACAATCATCTGTGATTTTTTCCTGTACCTAGCCCATTTTCGGATGCTTCCAGAAGCTATTATGTTAGTACAAAGAGGGTCAGTGGCCGACCATGTCGTCAAAGCCAATAAAGTGAATTGAGTCATGATCCTGTGCTATATTTGGGGCGAGGACTTGCAATCTGATACCTTTTGAGCACTGTGGAAACTGTTCATAGATTTAGTTGGATCTAAAACTATTTCATGCAGGTCATATCATTGGATGATATGACTTTCATGAAATTGTTAAATGTCGAACGAATTTTAAGGTTGACATTCTCTTAGTATGCAAGATGGGTTTTTCGAACAGCAAATTTAAATAGTTAGGTACATAGTGGGATTTAGGGAATCCCTATTTTCAGATAATGACTATTGAATAATTTACCTACTTCAGTAACTACAATTTGAATTTATTTACAACAAAGTTTTGCTAGAATATACTAATAAACATCTAAACTATTATATTTAATAACTTAACAGCTATATATATATACAAACCGGAAATAACAGTATGAACAAACGCTCTTTAAAACAATAAAATATTAGGCAAACAAATTCGTGCATTTGGTTGACAATAGAAAAAGTGCCTAGAACGCTGGCGGCGCGGCGCCGGCGTAGCTGTGTTGACTGGCAACGTTGATTCGTTGGTCAAGGAAATGCCCAGCTCTAGTCACGTAAAGAAATGCCCAGCTCTAGTCACGTTAAGAGCCGACTAGCTGCTAGCTGATATCCCGAGCAATTCGATGAGCACTCGGGCTCTATGGCACTCCTTTTTCCAACTGTTTCAATTGCACACGCTCAATACGTCGTCTGCTCGTTGTTATAGCTATTCTTTCGTTGTTATAGGTATAATTTTCTTCAAATGACTGCTCTCGCTCTGGGTGGAACTAGAGGAAGACTTTTACTGATTAAAACTCACCTGAGTTCCTTTAGTTGCTTTTTGCGGTTCAGTGCACATTAACTCTTTCGAACATACCGCTACCTTCTTTCGGTAACCTATCTCAATATTCAATGATATGAAATTATGAAGACATTATGATAGGTAAGCAGACTTATTTCAAATTCTAGTTGTAGGGCAGTAAATTTTACAAAAAAAATATTATATATAATATTATGGTTCTGATTATTAAATCATTCCCACATTTAAAAAATTGCATGTGTGCCAAGCATTTCTAATTACGTTACAAATATACAACCTAATTGTATATATATGTATATGTATGTTACTAACAGTAACTTACTCCGAGTACAATGAGAAGGTACCTAAGTCCGTAACATTACGGGGAGATTCGCTCATTTGTGCACAAACTGTAAATTAATTTTAAAACATTCTGTTTGTAAGTAGGTACTTGGTAGTACCGTTTTCAAGAGCATTCTTTCGCAACGTCAACTAATTTTGTGAATCGTTTTCGATTCACGTCATCAACTGGTTGGCGAGGTCGTGTAGTGTAGTTGAAAACTGTGTATTTAAAATACCAGTATTAATCATTGAAATGAACATTCCTTTTTATTCGAATGAAACTTTGATTCTGATTCGAGATTTAGTAAAGCCAATACATACAAGAATGGTAGACTCATCTATTGTCTCTATGCAATATATCTCCTCAATTAAATAGTACCTAAAAAGTTGCTGAAATTCAGACGCAGTGAAGACTGTCCTTGATATTTCGGCTGATTTAATTCGTAGCAAAAACAACATCAAGTTTTCACTGTTCTCGCTTACGTTTTTTGTGGCCTCCCTGCTTATTTTACGAAAATCTGTAAAGCAAATATCTTTGGCAATTTTCGCAAACATCCATTTTTTTGGCGTCTGACCTCATCCATACCTTAATATTAATTCGCAAGACGATTAGAATACGCGTGTTCAAATATTCAGAAAAGCTTGGGATGTGTTGGAACTGGTTACTGTATATTTTCCTGTAAGTACGAGGTTGAGACTAGGAAATCGAGCTTGAACAACGAATAGTCACGGATTGGGCGTCTGAATTGAAGGTTTGTTAGTATGATTGCAGTATAATAAGTACAGCATTGAGCTAGAGTAGCGCCACGTACCGGTAGTAATATTACGATAAAGCAAGCACGCGCAAAGACGATTTGCATAAGGGCCGTTGTCAATGTTAACACCGGTGGGCAATGGACAGAAGGTCTTGTCGACCTTCCGCCGCTGAAGCGAGGCCCTTTGATTCGCCATGACGCCACTTAGCGCTCCGATAAACTATTGTGGAAATAGCTTTATATTTTTACAAAAATATTGCTTTACATACGATTTAAATAAATTTTGCTATTCGTATTCCTAACGGGAGGCGAGAATGAAAGAACAAAAGGATATTCCACTGAAATAATAATAGTTTTAAAATTGTCACCGAACTTGAATAAAGCGTAGTTTTCTTATCTAATTGCGCTGAAACTTTCGTAAGCTTCGTAATTTAACAATTGAGTACGTAGTATAACCGTGAAGAAAGAGATTCATGGTAAAATGAAATAAGGTTATTATTTTATAACATACGGCTATATAAGTGGTACTTACAAACATTGGACCATGGCATAAGATATGAATATGAACGACATAGACGATCAAGGCAACACTTATCATTAACAGATTACACTTCATTGAACGTCTCCAAAGCTAGGTTCTGGAAACTTCGATGATCTTTATCTTCTCTGGTATTCTGCTACCAGTGACACACAAGTTGTATAAGTAGGTCATTTTCTTGGAAAATGGCGTAAGAATTCGAAAAACACAAGGGACAAAGACCTTTACGGAATTGTTAAGTAGTTTGGATCTAGTATTGTACTTTAGTTCTTGTTAGTTCTAATATTTAAATGTCCATAACATATTGACATTGCTAAAAAATATCCTGTCCTGTCCGGACTCAAAAACCATTACAATTTTTCATTTTACGTTAGGCATTGCCAGAAGTTTTTGATACTTATCTACTGTAAAAAATCTCACAATAAATATTAAAACAATGGCAAAATAATACCCAAACCAAGAAACAAAATCGTTATCAACCTACTCGTAGCAGCTTCACAAAATGAATCTCTGCTCACAAGTCAGAATGCTCGCACAATCATCTTACGATTGGGGACTTACAAAACCGGGTCATGTCCACCATATCCTGGCTGGACGACTGTTCCATATTCGCGACTGCAAGGTTGTATTACACAACACGACACATTTACACGTGTCTTGTTCGGGCACGACGACCTCTGCCGAACACTTCCGATTCGCATGCACAACAGCTTCGAATATTTTGAAAGCCGAAGGTGATCATCATACGGAAACTTAGATCACGAGGTTGTAGGCAAAGATAAATCGCATCTTAATTACTTATATACCTCATTATTATTATTTTTTTCATAATATTTCGTCTATTGTTTGTGCGTATTTGAATTTAGAGGTTTTCCTAGAACTAATATTAATTGACTTGATAAGGTTTTAATATAAAATAAATTAAAGTTAATTTATACTTGGATATCTGGTTGTTTACCTTTAGATATATGTTTTCCTTTTATATGCCTAAATGTATTTGCTCAAGAATAGTAAATAAGAACTCAAATAAACTCTCAACCTATCAGCACAGCGATCGATCAGCGAAAATAAAAATAACTTCTCTTTTTCTTCTAGTACCTACCAGTACGAGGTTTTACTTGTCGTTTTAAATACACAACTTCGAGGAACTGGATTCTAAATGGGTCAATAAAAACCACAATATGTATTACGAATTGAGATGAAATCTCTTATGTGTGTGAACCGATCGAAACACATTAACAGCTGTTGAATGAGTGCGTATGCATTTGGGTTAAGACTGGCAAACTTGATTTTACATAAAATATGAGATAAACGGGTGTGTCTTTACATGGTATAAAATGAAGTCGCTTTCCGCGTCTGTCTATTTATTTATATGCTAACTGCGGTTTTCAGTAAATATATATACCTAAAACTAGCTTCTGCCAGTAGTTTCGCCCACGTGAAACTCGATAGTAAGATATGCCTATATATCCATATGCTCATCCACTCAGTGATTCTACTTGTGAAAGAATTTTTGAAATCCATGAATTAGTTTTTGAATTTATTGATTACAACGAAAAATACAAATCTTTCTTGTTTATATTATAAGTATCGATGACTTTAATTTCGGAAGCCGGTATTTCTGATGTTCTTTCTTTTTTGACACTTACTTCCGAAATTGAAGTTCCTTTCCATTTTTTTTTTTAAATCGGTTTAGTATATTTTCTGTAAAAAAGTTTTGCTGTTGTACTTTTTAGTTATATACCTAGTTAAATTAAAATAGTTCTACGGTAAGGGAAGATACCCATAAGAATCCACAAAAAAAAGATACCTACATATTTTTTGGGTGGTAAATTTTCTAATAACTTCTCCCGTTCTGGTTGGAACGAGATTGAGTATCAGACTTTTACTGACTAACACCCATCCATGTTCCTTCAGTGGCATTTTGCGTTCCATTATTATTATTATTATTATAATTGTACACCTCTGTGAATAGACATACGAGTACGATCGCAGCAATCACAGGTCATGTGCTATAGATATATTGAAGAGGTCCATTGTCTAACTCAAATCCTAATAAATTATTATATACTTAAATATTTCCTGAAAAATATGCATTAAATAAAGAAAACCTCATCCAAATCGGATCAGTAGTTTTTAAGAAAATCGCATAGAGACAAATATACACACATAGGTACTTATGGGTCGAATACAGAACCTTCTTTTTTGAAGTTGGTTTAAAAAAGCTATAAACTAGGAAAGTTTGTGTATAATATAATTTACACCCAAGCGAAGCCGGGACGGGTCGCTAGTTAAAAATAAAATGTTATAACGAAGTATGTTGTCGCCATCTCTGCGAGAGTCGCCATCTGATGGGTATCGGCATAATGTATGGGCTTTATTAGCGCGCATGCAAATTTTAATACTGCCGGTGACCTGCTTTCGGCGACACCGCTATGCTATGGCTCGCTCTAGCGTGCGTAGCAAAACGTAGTACCCGCCACCTACCGAGTACCTGGCATTTACCTACTGATAACGCGCTAGGTTACCTAAGGGCTTTCTACAATTGGCTAACGCTAACGCAACGATGTCCATTTTATCAGCCAAAGAATCCAGCTGTCAGTGTTGCCAAGTTATTTTGCGTTATCAATCCTAGACCTAGAATTTACATGGCGTCTGTGTACGTGTCTATTTATAATAACAAAATTATTTTTATCAATATATAAATTAGCACTTTGTAATTGTCTAGTTTTATAGGAATAAACAAGATCCAAGGTAATATTAAGAGTAGACGTAAGCGATTAGAAAAACTACGAAGGTCAAAAATAAAGTGTATCACTCAAATCTAAATTAAGATTGATGGTGATGGACATACACAAATGTGTTCTGTTCTTTATTATCAGGGAATATTATCTTACTTACTTACTTTCTATTTACTCCTGAAAATCAACATTCCAATCTTCTTGTCATTTCTGCAATTTTTATTTTAGTTTTTATAATTATTATTATTACTTATTAATTTTCCCCGAATTTTTATTATTTTACACTTGCTCACTCAAGGTCGCCTGTAAAGGTTCTACTATTATTTTTCTGCTATGGGAGCTGACCTGTGAAACTGTTTTTTTTTTGTCAAAAACCTAGTTCAAGTAGGTACCAGACTCTTACAATGGTGAAATATAGATAGTTTCAGCATTAGTCACGAACATTATTATTTTTTAAGAAAACCAATATTGTGATAAAAGAATATATTTCTTTAAAATAAAATTAAGAAGTGATCTATTGTAGGTGCGCGTACACTTTTCAGGCCCCGGAAAATTCAATACCTAAAATATTACGCAATAAACCTCCACACAGGGTCGTGAAACCTTTTAACGCTTATACAACAGTCATCCGCCATTGATATTTCCAATAACAAATTCTCAACGAATCGCTGAATATTTATCAGTCATTAATTTCTTTACAAACTACAAAAACGTTTCTCGCATTCCATATGTGACCAAGTTTGTAGCACTCCGCACTTCAATATGTGCTGCCAATGTCAAGTTGTCGAGTCGCGCGTTCTAAAGACTAGTACCTAACGGGACAATCCACAAATATGTGGATGTGAAACCTACTAGTTCTGCACTATCTGATCCAGTTTACGACAAACGTGTCGACACACGAAATTAGCAATGGAAAATACCTATATGAGACCTTTCTAGGGCTAGTGCTGATAAATAATCGTTTAACATAAGTACGTCGAGAAAATTCGTTGAACATTGCGCATTTTATCGATATAGGTCACTGTAATCGAGTTTTCATGATTTGCTACTGAAAGAGTTGGTACTTTTAGGACTGATTGCATTTTTTTTTTAATATTATAGATTTTAGAATGCATTTATGTATCTTTCAGACTAAGTTTTACTAACCTAGTTTTACTTAGCAAAATTGTAACTCCTGTCATACCTACTAATAGTCTACGTGTGTTGAATGAATTTTATTTACCTAATCAGTAACATAGGAACAAAATCCTTCATCGCATCAATTAAGGAAAACTCAAAGCAAACAACTATTTATCATCAAATTAATCAGCATTGCGGTCAACTGCTATACAGTTGAAGCCCTTCAGTAACACATGGAAACTGCGTGTGCGCACAAAGTGGTTTACGCACACAACAGAAGCAACCGCAGAATCAACACAATCAATACGTATGTATGTGTGTAGGTTGACTCACACATACGTAAGGCGAAGACTTTGTTTTGCTGTTGAGATTCGCGCGTGCAGTTGCGCAAGCGCCGGTGGAGGCCATTGACTCGCGGCGGCCATGTTGGCGGTGCGGGCGCGGGCGCGGTAGTGGAGCGCGAATCCAGCGACTTCTGTTCCGCGGCATGTCGTAACCGTGTGTTTACGCCTCACCGACGCCTATGCCGATCGTCGCCATTTGCAAGATAACACGCTGAACTGCTAAATAAAATTGAGTTGAAACACCAATTAGGTGAATGTGACGTCATTAGTATGACGCGACCTACTTAGAATTCATTCTGCTGATCACTTGTTTCAGCAAGTAGGTACACTACCGATGAGTCCAATGTTCTTCAGAAATAAAAATTGCAGGGTTCTTACCTACAGGCTTTCCTTAGTGTATGACCTTCTTTATTCAAATTCCATACATACCTTTTATTACTATTTTAGCTAAAATAGGTAGCTACAGTCGATAAAACCGTGTGTGTGGTTTTAATAACTAGCTTATAGGTAGGCACTATGGGTTAGTACTTGCTATCATTACCTTTAATCAAATCGTAAAGTTGGTAAAAGGCTTTTTATTGACCATTAATTATCACGAAAGTGGTTTTTAATGTGAATCTGAGAATTATACAAAATAATCAAAAATAAAAAGATATAGCCTTTTATTGTAAAAACAATCGGATTCATTTTCTGATCCAATAAAATGCCAACCTATACCTGGTCTACGAATATAAATTTGAAGTAGGTATTGTACTACGCTTTTTTTTTTACAATATACCTAGATATCAATTTACGTTTCCAACGTTTGTCTTGTCTTTTCCCAAGGCTGAATAACCTGTTGCGTCGCACTGAAAAACGCAAAAAACTACAAAATCAACAAAATAGCCGCCGCCGCTTACAACGAGTCAAACATGTAATTTAATAATTCGTGTCGCATCGATTAAGTCGATGTTCAAGGCGATCTGTACTTCGTCGACGGACAATCAACGATGGGCTTCGGAATCGAAGGAAAATTCAACACAAATTGATGGTCATTTTATCGATTCGAACGTTTCAAAAACGTAATTTGTTCGAGCGAAATAGAAACTTATTTCGCTCGCTGTACATTGCGCAACTATATTCGCGAACAGATAACAGTGTAGGTATCTATAGCCCCTCCGTCCTCCGTCCTCGCAGAATCCGGTCTCATATGCGTGTTCTCGCTCCCTCCCACGCTATCAGACTATCTTCGTCTCGCCATCACTATGACATAGATACCATTCGAGTTGCGAAACAGCGCGGATTATATAGCAGGTGGTTTGTGCCGTAAACGAGTTTAAATAACTGCTTTCACATGCATCTGAATACATAAGCACACATAGCACGCCATTTGTATATAATAAACAACATAATTATATATTAAATGCAAATCTGACAATCAACCCAGCCTATTGATAGAAGCGCATTTATACGACGTCTTTTAAGCGCCATAAAAATCATAATATATTTGTTTTTTTTTTTTTAACTTTAACATAAACTGAGCTGCAGTAAATAACGAATTATAATTTTAAATTGTCAATAACCAGAGTACCACGTTAGTATTCTTGTGTGAGTTCGACTGTTGGGTCTACCAGGCGTACAGAATTCCAAGCGGTGTCGATAACAAACGGTAAAGATAATGCTATTAAATACAGTATTGATAAACGTATCGTGGTATCGTACATAAGCATCGTCTGCCACATCGTCTTATCGACCTACTTGCTGAAAGCCTACAAGCGCTGGATTTGCAAAGCAATTTGCGAATAGTGACATCGGAGGCGGAGTTTGCGACATCCAATGCAAGAGCCAAGAGAACGCATGCGCCGTGGCGGTATAAAATAGTGCTGAGCTGATGCGTGCGTTTTGATTCCCATTTATTCGAGGCGACACGCCACCGATAGCCGGCGATAAGATAAGCATAATCGATATTTTCGCGCGATTTGCCGCCCGCCAGCACGAAAGGTCACTCACGTTGCGAAATAATGTAAAGAACGCCGTTGTTATGAACACACGAAACAATAACTCGAATGCTGATAACATCACGGACTTATAAAAGCCAAATCCTCAAATAAATATAGGCATTATGTTATTTTGTTAAGACAGGAAAATGTTGTGACGATTGAGCGATTTCCTTTTGACCTACTTACAAGTAAAACTAACCTTTAGGACGCATTTGTTTATTGCGTAAAGCGTACATACATTATCTGCTTTAAAAACCCCAGTATGTACCTACGGACGTCATAGCCAATCATGAAGCGTTATATACGAGTTATTGTTTAGCAGATTACAGAACTGAATTATGGTATTACGTATAGGGTTTCCCTCAACATATAATTATTGTTAACCGAATTTCCTCCACAGTAACCGCTTAAACGTTTATGGAGTTCTTTGCTTCGTCATCTTTTAACTGAAATTAAACTAAATATACCTAATATACAGGTATCAATAATAATAGATCTGAAAGCTACATAAAATATAGTTCATAATACCAATGACATTTCGATATATCTGTCGAATTCTCACTGAAAACGTAAACGCAATGGGCTTGAAATGAGATCTGAAGATTGGCAGCTCCTTCATCCAAGATTTCACGGCGAAGTTTTTAAACAACCCCTAACTTTAACAATCAATAAAAACAATAATTCAGTTACTACAAAGCTCGTTAATACAGCTTTAAAAATGGCAACAACTCTCAACAGTCCAATCGCAAAGGCAATTTACGTTTCAAATAACTTTGTCAGCACAATAACAGCTATCAAGAACGCCCCTACAATCAGCATTATTATATTATCAATAATAAATCGGGTCGTATAACCTTGTCTATTTACTGAACAATTATGGTAATGTGCCTAGCATAATTGTAAACCACAAGCACAAGTTCTATATGTAATAGAAGAACGCGAATCGTGAATAACCAATGACTGGTGGGGACGAGTGGTTCCATGGAAGCATAGACGTAGGTAATGCAAACCATTTCACTTGTCTTAGTCGCTGACATTGACAAGCTGCATTATAAATGAGGTAATCACGGTAAATAGCGTGCAATGTTCGCCTAGGCTGCACTATTTCAGTTCATTGGACATGGTTAATGTGAAGCTAGTTAATGGCTGATGGCCGTCCTCTTTAGTTCTGTTCTACTTAAAGTATTATGTATGAATGCGTCTTAGTACTCAGAACACTTCCCTGCTGGTTATGAACCACAGAAAAATAAGCTACTTATCTGATACTAATATATGATGTTTGTCAGGTAAGATGTGTAAGGAATGAAGCTAGAATGGTCCTATCGGATGATAAAAAAATTCAAAGAGAGGTGGGAGGACTATTTTGAAAGACTGATGAATGACGAAAATAATTAGAGTGGGATTTTAAAGAATAAACCGGTAAATGTAGGGTTAGTGAGAATGGTTAGCATGGATGAAGTTAGAATAGTTGTAAATGGAATGAAGAATGGTAAAGCTTGGTCCAGGTGGAATAAAAGTTGACGTGAGGAAGTTATTGCGGGTGGATGGATAGACGTGGCTAGCTTTATTCTTCAATAAGTTGTTGCAGGAAGAAGCCATAATTGATGATTGGTGCAACAGTTCTTAGGTGATCTTTAAAAACAAAAGTGATGTGCTTGAGTGCAACAATTATAGAAGAATAAAGCTAATGTCACTTACTATGAAAGCCTGGGAACAAGTTATTGAGAAGCGGTTGAGAGAAGAGACTGAAATTTCACAGAACCAATTCAGTTTTAAGCCTGGTCGGGGTACAACAGATGCCATTTTGCACATGGTATTGGTTGACCTTGAAATACGCTACATCGTGAGGTTCTGTGGTAAGAAAGGAGTGCCTGGGAATTATGTGCAGTTGATCCGAGCGATGTACAGTCGATGCAGTACCCAAGTCCGGTCCACACGCACCACTGGAAGCTTCAATGTGGCTGTCGGCTTTCATCAAGGGGCGGCTCTCAGCCCTTACCTCTTCCTGATGATAATGGACGCTCTGTCGTCGGACATTCAGGAAGAGGCTCCCTGGTGTAAGCTGCTTGCCGATGAGATTGTGCTGGTTGCCGAGAGTGGCCTAGAAGTCCAGAACAGATTTGAGGTGTGGTGGCATAGACTGGAGAGTGTTGGCCTGAAATTGAGTAAAAACGAAACGGAGAACTTGTCCTGCGATTACGGTCTCTCCAATCCTGTGCCTTTAGCTCTCGCCGGAACGCCCATACCGATCTGTTCCGACTTTCGGTACGTCGGGATGCTCGTCCAAGGGGATTGTGAGTTAGACCGAGACGTAACACATCGGATCAACGCAGGATGTAATGGCTACAAGTCACAGGAACAAATTGCGACCCAAGGATGCCCCTCAAGTTGAAGGGTAAAATTTACAAGTCCGTGATATACGCCCAACATTCTGATCCATACAGTATGACAGGTCGTCATATTATATGGATCAGAATGTTGGGCTGTGAAAATGATGGATGAAAAAAGAATGCATGTAGTGGAGATGAGAATGTTGAGATAGATGTGTGGTGTGACGAGAAAGGATAAAGTGAGAAATGAGTATATTAGAGGAAGTTTGAAAGTGGCGCCAGTGACTGAAAAGTTGAAAGGAAATCGTTTGTCTTGGTATGGTCATGTGAAGAAGAGGGATAAAACGCATGTTACTAAAAGAGTTCTGAGTTTACTTACATGTAGATGGATGGAGAGGGAGAGGGAGGCCAAAGAAAAGATGGATGGATCGTGTGAGGAGTGATATGAAAAAAAGGGAGTTAGTGATAATGTGACGGGTGACAGGACAGAATGGAAAAAAAAGTATCGCGCCGAACCCAAGTAATATGGGATAAGGGCAGGAAGAAGAAGAAGATCTAATACTAATATATTATAAAACTAAAGGGTTTGTTTAAATGCGCTAATCTCAGGAACTAATGGTTCAAATTGGAAAATTATTTTAGAGTTACTTATAATTTATCGAGGAAGTCTATAAGCTATATAATATTACGCTACGATCAATAAGCGCGGAGCAGTAATCAAAGATGCAAGTGAAACCGCGATGAATTATAAGATTCGTGCGTGTAATTAGTTTGACAGTTTAATCAATAAGTATTTATTAAAGACATGTACACAAGCAATCATGTTCTCCATGTACTCAAAATTCAATAGCTGTGCAACAGTAACTGTCTGACTAGCCCTTCAATTTCTGTGTTTCCCAACATGAGCCATCGTCGCATCCCAATCATTAGCGCTACCGAATAATCTACCATTTGTGGCCGAAGCCGGGCCGTGATTAATGACCGTTGTTACTTAAAACGGAATTTGCGATATTTTTTGTTTACTCACAAACATATAATTGAGTGATTTATGAACTGAAAACCATTATATTTGACACGGCTTGTTGCCGAGGTGGTGAAAGAATCCGTCCTTTACAGATGCTTCGGTTTTGCTATCATTACATTTACTAAAACAACATCCCAGCAAATGGAGCCCTACTTTTTTGTCGGTGTGTATTTTTAAAACCATTTCATGTATAGGATTTTGCGCAAACAAATCAGTAGTCATAATTTCGTATCTTTAGAACATGTAGGTAACTAGTTCATTTTTGTGAAACTAAAGATGAAAATGTAGAGAGGACAATCATTTGCGATGTAGAGACGCAAATGAAAGGCTTCTATGGTTCAATTTACTATTATTTTATTATTAGAAGCACCCTTTGTTACATTATTAACAAAAAATATATCATTTGCTTAATCTTTTCTGGTTTGACCATGTCTTGAGGAGAGATGGTCAAACCAGAATATATATATATATACAATATATATAAACCTTTAAAGTATAACTTACCAGTTCGCAAGTTAGTAGTAATAACGTGGCCTCCATGGTCGCCACAGTATCTAGTATTCCTGCCTAAAGATTATTCAAACTCTAAAAGGAATCGTTTTTTATGAGGTTGGAGAGTCATCAAATAATTTCTACTGCTTTGGGTGGAGCGAGAGAGATTGTCACACTTCCACCGACTAAAACCCACCTGTGTTCCTTCATTTGCCCTTTGCGTTCCAGGGTCACCCTTTCAAACAATTCCGCTGATTTCTAGCATTCCAATAAAATTCGATGATAAGCTTATTTTCTGGTCAAAAATTAATATATGGTACCTACCATGTATGATGATGAATATAAGTACATAATAATACCAGCAACCTGAAAAAAACACAATTGTCTGTACTTAAAGATAGTGCCTTCTTAAAAATGTATCGTTATTGTCCATTCCATTTGGATAATGTATTGTACGGCCGTATGTAAACTGATGGCTATTCAGGGTAAAACTGATGCCATGCCAATATGGAAATTATAGCACAACAAAACATTGAATGTACTTACTTATTATTTTATTACTCTGGATTATAATCCAGAATGGATATTCAACCACTGTAAGACAGATTCTACCAGTGGGTGGCCTTAAAGGGGGACAAGTAGGATGGAAAACTGCAAATCTATATATAGAATTTTGGCCATATTTAAAAAGGACGTGCAAAAATCGCAAATCCGGGTTACGAACTCATGCATCACAGTCATTTTATGCCTAAAGTCCACACATAAAATAATTCAGCCACTTTTCACCTCAAGCATCTTAAAATCTACCTCTAAAACTTTTCTCACAAAGAAAATTCTACTCTCACTCAACTTAGACACATCATCATTATCTTCCTGCCTTTGTCCCGTTTTATTTGAGATCGGCGCAACACGTTTTTTCTTCCATTCTGTCCTGTTACTCGTCACGCTATCACTAACTCCCTTTTCTTTCGTATCACTTCTCACACAATCCATCCATCTTTTCTTTGGTCTCCCTCTCCATCCATCCCTCCTCTTCACATGACCATACCAAGACAAACGAATTCCTTTCAACTTTTCAGTCACTGGTGCCTCTTTCAAAATTGCGCTAATATACTCACTTTATCCATTCTCATTACACCACACATTCATCTTCACATTCTCATCTCAGCTACGTGCAATATTTTTTCATCCGTCTTTTTCACAGCCCAACATTCTGATTAATACAGTATGACAAGTCTTATCACGGACTTGTAGATTTTACTCTTCATTTGAGGGGCATCCGTGGGTCACAAGTTGTTCCCGTGACCTATCACCATTTCATCCATCCTGCGTTAATCCGATGTGTTACGTCCCAGTCTACCTCACCATCCCCTTGGACGAGCGACCCGAGATAACGAAAGTCGGAGCAGACCGTTATGGGCGTTCCAGCGAGAGCTAAAGGCTTCGGTTTAGAGAAACCGCCGAAATCGCAGAACAAGTATTACGTTTTGGTTCTAGTTAATTTCAGGCTCACTACAGTCTGTCTCACACAACTCGCTTAATTATAAAGTTGAAACCAATACACCAGTATTATGATTAAAAGAGATGGAAGAGCTCAGTTTTTTGTGGTTAGAAATAAATATACAAGAAATGGCGATATTCCATATTAGGATTGTAAGTGTGCAGACTAACGTCGTTCATTTTTTTGGTCCTATATTTTATTTTTTTATTATGGTTAGGCTTGCGTTTGACCACTATCTCACCTGATGGTAAGCGATGATGTGGCCCACGTCCATCGTCGGCCCGCTTGCCTAGATGCAACTTATTCACTCTTTACTTAAAGACCTCTAGATTATAGATATCAGGAAACACTGACTCCGACAGCGAATTCCACTTCTTAGAAGTACGCATAATGAATGTGGTCCACGCTTTGTACGTATGGGTGGGATGTCGAGCCGGATCTGATATCACGCGTAGTAACAGACCATCAGGTTTATAGTCATAAATAAAGGTTGGATGGTTCGGAATCAAAACTCCAGACTTGATAATATTCGTTGAACATTTCGTGGCAGTTTCGTAAAGTTCAATTATAATATTAGACCATTCAGTGAACACGTAGTAAATCGTTCGTAGAAGACATCGTTGGAACCCCGAGTGCCGTCAACTTCTTTACCGTTCCATATTTGGCTACTTTCCTCTAAGCGTATTTACATAGTAGTAGATATTATATTAAGTTACTTTCTGCATCTGCTTGTTTATCAGCTAACACCTCTCAAGCCACCCAATGGATTTTGAAACAGTCTTCTCTAATTGAATGACCAAGAAACAAGGAAGGCGTAAGTATATAATTTGTAGATACCTTTACAAAGCCGAGGCAGGTCACTAGTGTACTAATAATTGTCATCAATTTAAGGAATTCGATTATACAGGATCACTTTTATTATTCTATCAGTGGAACATGACGGAGCTCATTCTCACCATTATATCATGCTAGCTGCTGCCAGCGGCTTCTTCTTCTTCTTCTTCGCTCGCGTAATTGTAGAAAATTATTCGTAGGGAACATACACTTGAGATGTGCTATACAGAACATGGTCTACCCGTGTACCAACCGTTCATCGAAATCAACTTTCACCTCTATAATATTGATGTGATTGTAAACATAGATCAGATCATTCGCAATGTTCGATCTAGGTATTTCTGTATAAAGAGACAAGAAAAAATCTAAACAGTCACAAACGGGTTGCTAAAATTTTCGAGTTTGTTGCGCTCGCTCTCTTTATTTTTAAACTTTTCTATACTACTCTATATAGCCGCAGTTCTATTTCGGTGTAAATTCTGAAAGATCAACAGAAAATCTATACTATCAAACACGTTATTCATGTTATTGAATGAAGGACCAAATAAAAGAAAATCTGGCGAAAATAAAAAGAGCGGAGGCTCAAGCTAAGTTTCACACCCCGGTGTCGAATCAGTTTTTTATTTAAGCCTTGCATTTTTTATCTATCATCAGAAATAGTTACAAACCTATAATGTAAAAAAGGACCAGGGCCTCGCACAGATCTGCCGCTCAGAGCCTCGTAAAATTCAAAGCCCCTAAACATTATCAAGAAGGTCCCAAACCTAGAAAAGTAACCTATCCTTGTATCTACATAGTATGTAGCTTCCTCCAGAACTAGGCACATAGGTATTGGTTAAGTACCAACGCTGGTAACATGCAATTTGTAAAGAAATGCTTAATTAACTATTAAATTAAGCGCTTCTTATCTGTCATTTTATAATTACGCTAGGGTTTGCTGACCCCGCACCCGTGCGTGACAACTACTTAGTGAGAAATTCAGATTTATTTCAATTATAAAAAAATGGATTATAAAGCTTTTGTGAGGAAACTAGGTAGGTATATAGCAGCTGAACAATCAGGCTGATGAAAGTGTGTCCTGCAAAATAAACAAATTGGAGAATGCGACAAAAACTCGACAATTTCCACAGATTTATTTTTGGAAAAATGTTGAGACTTTTGGAGTATTATATTATATATTCTAATAAAGAAAAGTTTAATTGCAGCTATACTTATAAATAAAAATAATTATAAACCTAAAAGTAACGCCACAAAAAGGTGACAAATAAGGTTTGTAAATAATATCGGCTAATCTTGCGTGACGAAGTGGCCGAAAAGTTTGTACACACAAAAAATACGGGGAACGCACATTTCCTTCACAAATATTATAAAGAAATGCATGCCTGCCCAAAATTATTTTTGTAGTAAAATTTATGTTAAAATTGGTGATTTCAGGTAATTCAGCGACGTTTTTTTACCCGACTGCGAAACTTAAAAGAAGAGAAATGTGTAAGCCACTTAAGTTTCATTTGTGACACATTGTAAATAGCAGTCACAATATACTTCCTTATATATTTTAAAACAGTCGCACCTATCGCGTCTGTCTGTCTCTATGAACGCGATAAACTCAAAAACTGATGAACGGATTTTCATGCAGTTTTTACCAATAGACAGAGTAATTCATAAGGAAGGTTTAGATGCATAATACAAGCATATTATAGTAGAGAAAAACCGAGAATTTCAAAGATTATTAACACCCGTGCGAAGCTGGGGCAGGTCGCTAGTCTAAACTAATATTATAAAGAGGAAATATTTGATTTTTCGTGTGTTTGTATGTTACGATTTAAATCAAAAACTACACAACTGATTTTAAAAATTCTTTTACCATAAGATAGTTACATCTTTACTGAGTAACATAGGCAATATTGTATTTCCAAAAAAAATAGAGATCCCTACCTAAATTCTAACAATTTAACCCAAGGTATCAAAATGTTGCCTATGAAAGTCATTATTTTTGTCAAAATTGCACCCGAGCGAAGCCGGGGCGGGCAGCTAGTACTAAATAAAATAAGTTCTTACTCCATAAATACATCATAACAAGACTATATTATTCTCATGACACACCGAATATTAATTCAGCATCACAAGGTGTACAAACACTGTAAAAAATAATTACTCCTCACAATGTTTATAATGGCATGGTTTACCTCCATATGTTACCGATAAAATTCAAAATAATTAACGACAATATACAGTTACCCTTATAGAATTTATTCAAACAAAACATGCTCACTTTCAGGCAATTTTAGACTTATTTAGTTGTTAAAATATATGAAGTGTTGTTGAAATATATTGTTTGTAGGTACTTTTATATTTAGTATTTGTTAAAAAATATATTCGTAGTAAATCATCAAATGACTCCTCCGCTCCTCCTCCTCTAGGTGGAATGAGAGGGAGTGTCAGACTTTTACTGACTAAACCCCACCTGTGTTCTTTCAGTTGCCCTTTGAAGTTACCTACTCTTTATAATCCCGCAGCCCTGGCCAGCTAGAGGGCCTCTTCAATTTTGCCGACATCTCTTTGAGGCTCACGTGGAACAAGACACGACGTCGACCCGAGCCAGGTCTTCATCGAATGGCGAACTACCCATTGCTCGCCGTCCACAATCATTGCCTACGTTGGAATGGGTATCCTTGTGTTATCCTTGCAAACCCTAGTAACCAATGTTTGGTAAAAAGTAAACTGAGTAGGAGCTAGGTTAAAGACTTTACCTAACAGGCAATAAACCTAGTGTCTTATGCTTGAGTTATTCCTCCAATTAGAATGTTTTCCTAATTTTCCTCCAAGCTGACGCAGTGGATGACGTTATCAATGTGGTCTACCTGTTGACCGGATTCGGACCGCAGACACTATTTACTTTTTAATTTTATTCGTAAATCACACACGAGTTGGCGGGAAATCTGGCTGTCGTAGCATCGAATACGGAGAGCGAGTTTTTATCGCGTTTTTTCATCGTCTGCATACAAGCAGGTTGACAGAGACGAACTGGGAACGTTCCACATATCTTTACAAATATGTATACTCATATTTCTGACATTTATTTAAATTAACAACAGCTAAAGGATACAAACTAACAAAAATAGCACTGAAATATTGAACTATAAAAGTCAACATTCGAATTTATAATTGGCATGCTTTAATCGCACGGCAAATCGCGCTGGACAAAGCAGCTTTAGTATAAAAACATGTAAAATTTTTGTCGCTAACGTTAATTAAACCGTAGGTATTATAATTTCAGCGGTATCACGATCACGAATCCGCCCCGCGGTTCTGTTGAGTTATTTAATAGTGTTTTTTGTGTGGTGGCGGGCGATTGCGCTCTGCCACCCTCGGGCTTCGCGCAAAAAACCCTCTGCTTCACAAATACTTAGAATGTTGTTTTGTAGGAGTGCGGGGCGCGGGCGGCGGGGCTCGAGGGGCGCGCGAGATCGCTATCGCACGCACCCAATGCACGCACTATCCTAAAGCTAGCCACTTAATTGTTATGTATGACGCGAAGCCTAAATAAAAATTCGCCCTCATAGTTTTGGACGACGAACTCTTTGGGAATCGTTGACGGAAACCGAAAGTTAAAATAAAAAGTTTAAGAGCTTTGGGCACACAGATCCGATGCAGTATCAATCACTTTCATAATCAATTACAAGTTGTTACTTCCCGGGATTATACGATCTCAGTTGCAAGCACTTGTCCAAGATTTATAACGTTTGCTTTTCACTTGTTTCCATACAATACACTCTACAAATTGTCGTTTGGGGTCTCGACCTCTCGACAAATTGAATCTGTCAATAGCTTTGGACATCTCTTAATCCAATAAGAAATTGGTGGCTATATTTAAGCCCTTTTTTATTATGTCATCGTGTAAACGAGAGGTTAGATACTTACGTTACATCAGCTCACAAGCTGTCATACGATGTCCGTATCGGAAATTCACATAAAATACTTATACATATGAATAGACAGCAGACAGCACGACAGGTGGGTGCATAGCAACCTGTTCTCCACTCCCCGAAAATGACGGCAAAAACTCTCACTAACCCTTTGGAACTCAAATTAGAGATGTATCTACGACTCTGCCATATTGCTATGAATGTATGACACCATATTTGTGGGGCATCTTTTGTGTCAGGTGACTACGACGAAATTGTTATATTGCCTGCTTAGCAGGAGACATCTGGATTTGACTAGGCTACGAATTGCAGAAAACTAAGGGTTTAGTGCCATTTGCACTTGCATAGGTCTGAATGTAAGGTTCTCGAACTCGATTTCTTCATGAATGCATTAAATGCAAATGATTAGCGCTATTCGCATGAACTTTAATCCTTTCGAAATGGAAACACAAATTGCATTGCAAAAGTTTGAAATTGTATTGCATTGTATGCGTATTAGATGCATGAATTGTACCTTCTGACTGCGATACACCGGATGTAGAAAGACCACCACTCTGCGGAAGTGTCACCCCTGGCCACTAATGCCCCTTCGGCATTAAGGTGGATTTATTAACATAAAACCTAAAGTTTTTGTACAAGTTCGTTACCCATTCGCAACATTTTTTTCCTACATTTATATCCTTGACGTTTTTCGTGTTGTTAGGGGTAGCTGCACAAAAATGCGTATTGGTGCGTGCGTGTCGCGAGAAGCCGACGGGGGGAGCTCATTAAGGTAAAAAGCCGAGTGCAAACGGCGACTAATGGCGAATTACACGAAGGGGAGCAATAGCGGACGACGTTTGACGACCAGCCTGCGTATTGTTGCCGTGCGCTTTTTTGGGCGAAAAGAAATTTTTTATGAAAACTTTGATGAAAATTTTAGCTTGTCCTCTTCGCAGATTCCATACCGCCCTAGTTAATCAAGCTTCCATATAAACGTACCTAGTATGGCAGTTACTTCACGGTTCGACACTGAAATTGAAAATAATATCGATTTGTTTCGTTATTATTGATGCAAGGCAGTAAATAAAATATAGATCTGGAGCGCTGAAACTATCAAACTTATTTCGACACTAATTGGCGCATATTATTTAGCCTAAACAATTCACTTATGGAGTATGAAAATTGCAAATTAATGAGTACTTATACAGGATAGATTATTTGTTAAAAAACGTAATTAATTTCATTTTGTACAATTCAACATATTTTTCTTAATAACATACACAAATATCTAGTTGTGTTAGAGGTTAGTGCAAACAGTATTCGTGTGTGCATTACCTATAATTATTACTCACCACAAAGTTTTTAACTTTTGATATTAGTGTTAGATGAGATAGCATGGATTTTAACTTCACCCATCAACGAATTCTGCTACCGATTAGTGCACCATTACGAAAGATCAGTTTATTGCAAGCTATCTTAATATATTAAGTACAACTACAGATACAGATCCTACTTTCAGATAGTCGCGAGTAGAATCAATATAGATCATCAAAAAAAAAAACTAAAATAGCACCAATATATTGCACCCCTCCGAACCTGAAATAGGTATCTACTGGGTCAACTTCCTACCCTATGTTCTAATAACCAGTTTGAAGAACTGTTTGCTGTTACGGAGTATTTTCAGTTAAATTCTAGGCTAGAGTCGTTTATTTGCATTCTCGAACCTGTAATTACAAAGCTATAATTAACATTCGCCTGACCCCCAAAGCCTAATCGAAAATGCATGATGCGCGCGAAGTGTCCGCCAGACAGCAACAGCCAGGGTGCAGCGAGTGGCAGTGACTAGACAGAAGTGGCAGGGGGGAGGGGGTGTAGACGCGCGCGGGGCGGAGGGCTATCAGCATTTCGGCGCGTCCGCGTTCCCTGCCCCCCTCCTCGCGCCCGCACCGCGCCGAATTCGCCCTGCACTACCCGCCACGTTCCCCTCCAACACAACCTAACCTTGAAAATAGTTTTTACCGACTCGAGGGTATTCACCCCGAACCCAAATTCCGAGGCCTGTTGCACACTAGCCCTATTCTCACTACCCGAGCCATTCTCCAATAGGAATCACGTTACTTTCTTACAAATCGCCCCGTGTGTAGTGTTTCCAGTGAGTTTACGCGGACCGGCAGGCAAAGGATATTTGACTATGTAGTTTTTTAGGCAAGTCGTGAGCTCGCTGCTTGTTGGCGGGATTTGTTTGTGACTCGTTGTAGGTACCTTTTATTCGGCTAAGGAATTTTGATGCGATCAAAATAGCCAATCATATTTTGTTATGACAACGTTGTTACAAGGAATATTTCGAGTTGGAATGTTGCATTCAGAAACATATTTACATTATTGTGCGACTCTGCTGAATCATCTAAATGCAAAGTATCTTAGAATGTTGCGATAGGATATGTACAAGAAAATTAAACCAGTTTAAAGTCTACCTTTGTATTGTATTTTTTTATCCTAGACACAGTTTCTGCTGCTAAGTTTGATACGAGATAGAGCCACATTACTAAACCCGTTTTCATTCACATGGCATGCAGCTTCCAAGATCATCTCCATATAAAATTTTACAACCCCGATAAACCCTCAAACTTTTAATCAAATCCTGATAGGCGTGGACAATATAAAACTCATCCGCGGCGAAAGAAATAAGAAAACGTGGGTCACTATTTACCTGCAACTTGCTTGAAGTAAAAAAGGCGATCGGCTTATTTAGTGAGGAGAGGGAAGGGTAGCTGGCTGGCTAGCGACTCGCGGCCAAGCGGCAAAAAAGGAAGAAAACGCATAAAACAAGCGCTCGGCCAGCAACCGCCTACGCGAAGCGACCGGAGGCGAAGCCGGGCCGCCCTCTCACTACATTATAAAATGCAAGCCGTATGCATCTTATAGGTAGGTATTATAGATTAAGTAGAGGTATGTGCAGCTCTCACTGTTGGTATATCTAGAACTTAGGTAGGCATTTACGGGAGAATTAGTTTGTGTTGGTTTGCGCATTGTGATAGAACATATTTACTAACGGATTTTATAATTTAAATCTAGACACAATCATTTTTTACTTGCAAATGAAAAACATATCAAACTCTATGATATTGATATAACCATAGTTTAACATATTTTTATAATTAGGTAGACATTCACAAGTATAAAGCTTCAAATCCTTAATTCAGAAATCAATGGAAAGCTAACCTAACTCAGCCGCGCTACGTACATTGTTTAGGTACTCTAAGATAAATAGACGTCTACGAAGCTACGTAGACTCGTAGTCTCGTAGGCGTCAAGTTGTCCAAGCCTCCGGTAGCAATCAATTTTACCCGCTGATTACTATATTACATTACTTTGAATGCGTAATCGAGTACCAAAGCCATTGAATTGTTTCGATTCTAATATCGTGCACGTGCATTTGGCGCATTCACGTCTCCCCATGCATTGTCGAACACTCCTTAAACATACGTTGTACCGCCGCATATCAATCTATAATATAAAAAAAAAAACAGATTTTAATGCGGGTTGTGTACCTATACTCAACTTATGTATTAATCCCTACTAATATTGTAAATGCGAAGGTAACTCTGTCTGTCTGTTTGTTGCACTTTCACGCCTAAATCTATGAACCGATTTTGTGATGATACCGAGATAGATTAGACCGTGAAGAAGGACATGGCCACTTACACTTGATAAGAAATAATATAGTCATTTGTTCAAGTGTTTCTGAAATTTTCTATTTCACCTACGTGGGGGGGGGGGGAATAGGAAATAAATACTAGTTCGTATTTATTTGTATTATTTGCAAAAGTAGTATATTATAAATAAAAAAATGCTGCTCAAAGTAACCATTCCAGGCTAACGAGATCACTACTACATCATATCAATATAATTTACCTCGGACAGAGGATAGGTCTTGCGATACAGCGTGGCAATGCCAACAGTTTTTTGGGAATATTACCAGTCGACAGCGATGCGGACGAGTTTTTTGACGCCATATTTTAGATTGTATTAGTTTTAATTACCTGTGTAGTTAAGGATTTTTTTGTTTTAGTGTATATTAATTATAGTTAGTTTTTTCTTAAAATTTGTATATATAATAATACGTAGCAATTTTTGATTTCAGTAACTAAACCATATCAATATTATTGACATGTCTCCCAGAATCGAGTTAGGTATGTAAATCTAATTCTAAGGGGCCGTTCAAGTATTACGTAAGCACTATTGGGGGGCGGAGGGGTCTTTGTTTTGCTTATTTTGGATGACATGGGGGGTAGGGGAGTCTAGATGATGATTACGTCATCGGTAGTTATTTACTTTTTTACACGAATGGCAACCCTCACATTATCTATGCTTGAAAACGAAACGCATTTTCGAGAATTCCCGCAAGTAATGCATACGTTTAGGCACTCGCTTTAGAACCGATTAGGGGAATTACCGCGCGCTATTCACTTGTCTAAATTTCCTCTGTCAGTGTATTGTTTTGTTTGGATACTATAGCGCGTAGACGTATTGTAAGCATAGCAAGCTATTTGAAACGACATATTTAAATAAGATGTCGTTTCAAATAGACAAATCCAAGTTATACCAAAAATTGTTTGAAAGTTTTAAAAAATCTCATACAAGTACGAAAGTACAAAATGTACAAAAGTTAGTTAACGAAGTGTGGCGAAATTATAAATTACAAGCAAAGTCCGACAAGGAACTAGATATTATTGTATCTAAGAGAATTGAAGAAGAATTGCAAGCGGTGACTAAGAATAAATCCAATCTACTACATTTTTTTTCCAAGGTGAGTGACGAAATCATTTTAGGTACTTATGAGTACTAGAAATATTAGAAATCGCCAAAAAGTTTCTCTTTACATTTTGTAACAATAATTTAAACGTTTTATGATTAGAAAATATTATGGCCTATCTCAAAGTATAGAGGTAATATTCATTATACAGATTTATTTTTTAAGATTGACTCCGTCAATTGGTTACAAAATACAGGGTGTTAGTTTTCTGTATGTGATGGGTTCGATTCCCGGCTTTAAAGATTATTATTAAAGCCATAGGGCTTTAAATAATCTTTAAATGCAGTTTTTTATCACATACTTTGTATTTATGTAGCTTAATAAGAGAATCTTTAACAGAACCCATAGAAAGTTTTTATTTTTAGGCAACGACTACCTGTAAACCTGCAGAAAAAACACAAATTATACAGCCAGCTTCAAATATCAAAAAACAGGAAGAAGATAAAATAAAACCCGGTAATGAATCACAACAGCAATGCGAAAATAATGATAATGCAGATAAACAGAGAGCAAAACCTTCTCAGGAAGCTATGAAAAATAAGATTGCTCTACTCGAAAAAAATCTGAATGCTTTGTATTCTGCCAGAGATACTATGCCAAGCCGTGCTGAAGTTGATAAACAGATCATTAAGTTGCGCGAGGAAATAAAAACATCAAAACAGTCTTTAAACAGGAAGATTCAAAACGCAGTTGCCCAGAAGAAACACAGGGATGGTATGAAAAGAAAGTTAGAAGATATTTGTCATGAAAATCCAGAAATAAAAAAAAGACTATCTCTGAGGGATTCAGTGGGACGCCCTAATCTTGAAAGCAATCAACCATCACTATTGAAAACAATTGCGGATATAGCTTTATTTGGGAGTGCAGCAGATGATAGAAGACGAACGGAATCTATTCGCAGCGTAAAAACTCTTGATGAACTCACAAATGAATTACGTAAAATAGGATTTGATATTAGTCGCAGTGGGACATATCTTCGTTTGATTCCCAGAAAATCTAATTCTGTAGAAGGACGAAGACATGTATCGACAGTCCCTGTTAAGCTCATTCGGGCTCAAACTGATCACCACAAGAGCCACTTAGATAGCAAGTTCGCTGAAACATCAATCCATTATTTAGAGAACATAGCATCCATACTTGGACCAGATCAAGTATTTTTCATATCTCAAGATGATAAAGCTCGAGTCCCTATTGGCGTAACTGCGGCAAATAAGCAAGCACCTCTTTTAATGCACATGGAATATAGAATCAAATTGCCTGACCACGATTGGGTAATCGCTGAACGTCATAAATTAATACCATCTGTTTATGCTGGTATCAAAATCACTTCCAGTATGCTAGGACAACCGCAAGCTGTTGGATATTCTGGACCAACATACATCGCTATTCGAAGTGGAGAGCATAGTTCATCTACTGCTCATACTCATGCTCAGGATTTCGAGACGCTTCTCGAACTTGAAGAGTTTCGACCATTAGCTAAAACTAACCATGGACTAGTAAAACCAGTGGTAATCATGACGGTTGATGGAGGGCCAGATGAAAATCCGCGTTATCAAAAAGTCATAGGGTTTGCTATACAACACTTTAAGCGACATGATCTCGATGCATTTTTTTTAGCTACCAATGCTCCTGGAAGAAGTGCGTATAACAGAGTAGAACGCAGAATGGCTCCTCTTAGTCGGGAACTGGCTGGTTTAATATTGCCTCATGACCATTTTGGGTCTCATTTGGATGAACGTGGCGTTACAATTGATGAACATTTAGAAAGATCTAATTTCGAATTTGCAGGAAATGTATTAGCTGAAGTATGGAGTTTAATGGAAATTGATGGCTATAATGTTACTGCAAAATATGTTGGAGCTGGTGAACAAGATGTTCCTGATTTCCCAGACATTAAATGGTATTCAGAACATGTGCGTGAAAGCCAATACTTGCTTCAAATTGTAAAATGTAGAAATACAGAATGCTGTCGTCCAAGAAGTGGCCTATTCAGATTACTAGACAACAGGTTTCTTCCACCACCTGTAAAAGTAAAACAAACAGTTGATGACTTGGTTTTGGATGAAGGAGGGCAATTTCTTGATCTTCCAGTCAATTTAGCTCTACGCTTAAGTGCTTCACTCAAAGATTTCCTCCAAATGCCCTACGATTATTTTTGTCCGACGGTAAAATTGAGGCTATCAAGTCGAACATGCAAAACGTGTGGTCTTTATCATGCTTCCGTCAAGTCACTAAATCGTCACATCGAGAAGATCCATAAAAAAAAAAACACGCACACTGATAAGAAAATTAGACCTGTAAGAGTCGCTGCTCGTCGTGCTAATGAACTGATGTGCATTATTCAAAATTTAGAGCACCATGATGTTGAATGGCTCGATGAGAACGACGTAGACATTCCAAAATCGGATGAAAGTGAGCAGATTCACAACACTGAGCAGCAATCTAATGTTATCGAAAACTTAGAATCATGGATTCGGGTTTCATGGACTGAAGACTGTTAATTTGAATTTAATATGTGTACCAAAAATTTAAAATAAGTTTGTTATGTTCATAAGATTATAATATTTTTGTCCCTTACTCTATGTTGAATACTGTATCAGTAAAATCTAATCTCTATCCTAAATCTATTCTTATTTTTGAAATTATAAATATAACATTATAATCATAAATAAAAAAAGATACATTTATAATTGAAAAATGTTTACGTAAGCATAGGGGGAAGGGGTAAGAGCTTTGCTTACTTTTGCTGACAAGGGGGATGGGGGGGTAAATAATTGTAATAAATCTGCTTACGTAATATTTGAACGGCCCCTAAGTGTTAGTAATTTCATCTTGCCCTATGTCAGACAAACTGATGGCATAGCAACTATTCATCTCTAAATACGATCTTGATAAATAACTCAATCAATCAACGAAATCCATGAATCGAGTAGCCAACTAGCCGACCTCAAAAGTGAATGGTCAAAGGGTATTTCTTTTATCAAAACATAGGATAGTCCATGAGTCGGCAATTAACCAGCAACCCTCACTGCACAATGCACATTTTGGTTGGTGGCCAGCTGCCCGTAGCGGCAAAAAACTGCTTTCTAAAATTACTACTATCAACCGCGCTCGCGTCTAGTGTACACCCGCCTAACTTAAGATCATAATCGCCGTCCAAAACCATACTTCCGTATCAAATATACGTTGGCAAGACGAAAAATTAACGAACTTTGTTACAACCGTTTTCGGTGAATTCAAATGGAAGCGAATTAGAATTTAACCAGAAAATGTAATCATTAGCACTTCCTCGAGCAGCAGTCTCAAGACCCTGCGCTAGCTCATTATTATTTGACTCTTTTATTTTTTATGCATATTTATCACTTCCTACATGTTGAATGGCAATGTTGGAGTTAATTTACTCAAATGTTTTTACAAGCATCGCAAGTACATGGAAAACCTTCATAGTTTATCCACCTATAGGTCAAGAAATCACCTCGTTTCCATTGTAAATACGTAGTACTTCACTAATATTATACTATGGTCTACTGGTATGGTATCTACTAAGTAGGTACAATTTTGTTTTAGATAAAAGCTGCGAGTGACTCGCCGGCTTCGTTGCAGCGAAGCTCGAGATAAGGAACTGTTTACACTGCTTGAGTCAATGTCCTCCTCCTGTGCACACACAAGGAAAACCTTGGAGTCGACAGAAGTCTTCCGCGTTTACAGCGAACGTTTGAGGGCGTTGATCTATCATTGCCATTGATCGAACATTAATCGTTGTGTGCTGCTTTTATAAATACGCAATTACTATTACAATTACAAATGTTAGGGCTATACCTACCTGACATTAGGTCGCCACAAACAATGCGAGTATCGGCGATTATGTTGATAAAGGCGAAACGACTTAGACAGGACCATTTGGGTTATAATGTTAATGGATCTTACATAAGGTAATACACGTAGGTATTGATTTATTATCTAGCTGTGAATTTTAGTTACGCATTGGCTTCGCATAGCAGTCTAAGGTACGGAAAATTACCTTGTAGAAATTCATAACCTAAACTTGAGATACTATGAAACAGGTCGGAGAAGAATCAGAATGATAAAAAATGCCATCAGAGGGCCTTCAGCCAAAACATACATATGTTTTGGCTGAAGGACCTGATGGCATTTTACAGTAAAAAAAAAAAACTATGTCTACTCCATCATAGAGAATCGTCTATGTTCCCATGCGCCCCTAGCGACTGACTCGTAAATAAATTGAGCCTGCATTAGTGGCAATTGTTCGCTATTGCCGCCGCCGACGCTGAATACACCTTCCTCGCCAGTCGCCATGTAAACGTCACTACAACTTATAGTCGAATAAAAATGGTACACGTCATCATTTAGCCGTCAAAGCATATGTGAATAAAAATGGCTAAGAAAGTAGAGTGAGACCAAGAAACTACCTATGCCTGGTCAGTTTGAAAGGTAGATAGGTACCCTATATGGCAAGAAAGTGGTGACTACTCAGATGATGACTAGTTGAGACTTGGATATCATAATAATCATTATAATGTTGTCACTGCTGGAACACAGGCTTTCTTTTTAGGAGAGGGAATGGACCGTAAGAAACGAGGTGAAGCTCACGACTCTCCGTTTCGCTAATGACATTAAAACACAATTTTAGACGTTAGCACAAGAAATGGTTTCTATCAGAACCTGTGGAAGAAAATATGTTGGTAAATGCGTCACCGAAACTTTTTGTTAAATGTTGCTAAAACAGAAAAGAACTGCTGCATTATAAAAAATAGCTGTTTTTTAGAATGCATACAGTATTAATTAACAAAGCAGATGCTAGAGATTGGCATTAATTATAAAAACAGTAATAGAACAATATTGTGCATATTAGCGTGCTGTTTAGAGATAAGGCCACGTCGTACACTCACGTACACTCCAGACCTGGGTGCAGACTATACTATCTCACGAACCAAATCAACTCACTATTCATTATTTACCAGTATTATTGGATTTTACGACATTTCCAAGACGTTCGCTTCAGAGTGTAAGGAGTTAATTAGAAGCTTAATAAGTCTTGAAATTTTGAACGCGGACGCAATGCGTCAATCAATCAATAAGTGATAAAAACATACAAACCTGCACTCGAGAAACCATAGAAACATATAATACAGCGAGAAATATTGTCCTCTTATTGGGACCATGGAAAAATCTTTGAAAAACAGCTAAAAAGTAACACAAGACGCGTATAAAATTATCCAAAGGCTTCTAAAAAATCTGCATCAAAATCCGATCCGACTGTACAAAACGCCGAAGTCATTGTTTATTATAACGTTTCCAATCTTTTCTGAAGCCCCCACTGGGCCCAATGAACTTAGACAAAATGATAGACCGTTGCAAAAAAAGGGATTCTACGGAAAGAAATCGCAGATACACCGGCCATTAACTTTTTTAAGGCATTAAAAAACATTTCAGATATAACGGGACCGGCTAAATTATTGCGTATAATCTTCTGCTTTTGTTTTTTACTCTGCACTTTTCGAAAAAAAATCGGTTCCCACACTATTTTATCATTTGGCTTAGAAATCGTTTTTGCTGAGTGCCTAATTATGTATGTATTATCTTTGTGCTACCTTAAGTTAAGCCACCGGGTGGTGAAGTGCAGGTTGACAAAGCTTAAGGTAATGATGTTTATAAGGAGAACCAAAATTTTTTAAAAAAAAACCGAAATTACGTTTTTCGTTTAAATCATGAAGACAAGATAGAACTCAAAATGAGTTAGATTTTTAAGCTCTTCGTGGCTAATGCAACTGATTCTTTCAACAGATTTGCAGCGGTAGCAGTCAAAGGCAATGCATATTACCATATCACCAAAGCAAATCTTTTTGATATCCCTTAGGTAGTCGTTATACGCAAATTAAAATAAATATTGTGAATAGAATCCCGCGATCCCACGGCGTTGCACAAAGAATGCACAAGTCACAGCACCTGTGTCCCTGCTGATCAAAGGGACACACGAAATATAAAAGATAACAAGTGCCATTCGAATAAAAAAATAGTCAAAAGCCAAACTTGTGCAACCATAAATACAATGGAAATAAAATTTGATAGAGCACTTAATAACGAGAATATTGACAGGTCTAATACGCAGTAATGGTATAAAGGGTTAGAAATATCATGCTAAGTCGGTAAACCCATTTTATATTTAGAATTAAAGAATATTTTAGTAGGCATCTACTGAACTATGTAGAACAAAATCAATAAAAAAATCTAGCAAACATTGTTTTCATGTCTGTAGGTACCTAACGAAAGGGACAGTCAGCTACATAACAGTGATTTTATTTAAAAATCGAAACGGCCCAATAACAAGACTGAATTCAGAAACCTGGACCGAACCCTTTACTAGTTACCGAATGCAGTTTCTCAACGACTGTCTACAAAAATATTGCTTTGTTAGTAGCTCTACCCACAGAAAACCCGAATTTAAATTTCGAATCGCCCGTCCTTTTAAACCTGGGACGTGTCCCTTTTATGTTAGGCGAATAAAGTTTATTAGGAAAGTGGGATAAAGGTTTGATACAAAAAATCTACCTATATTGTAAAAGGTCGCCTTGTGTCGCTTCACAAAAACCATTGCGTTATCGTAGGCCTTCGCTCATTTGTATTTTTTTTACGTTTTGATAGAAGTGTGAAGGCAGGTAGATGAGGAGACTCGCAAACATTGTATATTTTCTATACTGGCCTGTTGGTCTAGTGGTTAGTGGCCCTGACTGCTATGCTGGAGGTCGTGGGTTCGATTCCCACCCAGGACAAATGTTTGTGTGATGAGCACAATCATTTGTTCTGTGTCTGGGTGTAATTTATCTATAATATGTATGTATTTAGAAATATTTAAGTATGTTTATCAGTTGTCTAGTACTCATAACACAAGCTCTGCTTAGCTTGAGACTAGACGGCGTTGTGTGATAGTTGTTTGAATATTATATTATTATTATTATTATTATTATTATACCTACCTATAAGATAGGGCTATCTACCTACGACCTACCTCGGGATTTAAGAAATAACTATTTCATATTTTAAACAGTAATAAATTAAAGTTTCTATCCTCGTCAAATTATTTTGATAGAATTAATAAGGCACACCTTGAATAAGACAAACTTTAATTCGAGTTTTAAAATGAAAAGATTGTCAGACAGGTAGATTTAAGGAAGCTGTCAGGTGGAAAAGCGCAACCAGTGTCTCATTACAATTATGTTTATGAGTAAATTTCTAGGAATTAAAATTAATTAATTTCTAGACTAACACGCAAATAAGTCTTTGTTTTATCCGAACCTTTATTTACGTCTTATCCTGCTCTGAGGGAGCGGGAGGGACTGTCAGACTTTTACTGACTAAAACCCTCTTTAACTAATACTCGCAAATAGGGCAACTGAAAGAACACTGTTTCTTTCAGTTGCCATGTTTGCGAAAGCTACGGTAGCTCCTTCGAACAATCCAGAGCAATGGCAGGCGGCGGCAATTTTGATGATATCCCTTTGAAACGCGCGTGGAACACAAGGCGCCATTGAACCGGGTATGATCCTTACCGGACGACCGAACGGTTTTTTTTAGGTGGGAAATCATCCAATGACATCTCTCGCCCTTGGGTAGAGCGAGAGGGCGTATCAGACTTTTACTTACTAAAACCCATTGCTATGTTCCTTCGTTGCCTTGCATTCCAGGTTACGGTTTTCTTTCAGAAGCGAACTTTTTAGGCTTCGACCCTGCTAGGCCCTTACGGTTTGCTGACATCTCCTTAAGACGCGCGTGGACACTATGTGCCGGCGGCGATTATATATATATACGACTTGGGCTAAGGTCCGAACGTTATGCCGTCAGGATGGAATTTGGTGTGGACAAATATGCGGTCATGCATGTAAAGCGAGGGGAGGTGGAATCCGTGGGCACTCAACTCACGGATTCCATAAACCTGAGATCCCTCTCTCCAACCGAAACCTATAAGTATTTGGGTGTCGGAAGCTCTAGGCTTCCGACATACCACTCTAAAATTTTATCGACTATTATACAGCTTCAAAAGCTTACACAATCGCAATTCTAAAAGTATCGATACAATAACATCTGTCAAAACGTGTTACGGTGGCTACCAAAGGCACCAGTGGCTAATGACGTCACTGCAGTTGGTCACTGAAGATAGGCAATACGAAACTAGCTGTTTGACAGTTCAATGATGCACATTGTTAACAAGTGATCATCACTTGAACTGTCAACAGCGTTACGCAATAGCCCCGCAGGTGGGATCGCAGTCAAGCACTAGTTTATAAAATTGAAAAAAAATAAACTAATATCTCCAGCTAGAATTTTTTAAGTGAAATTACCTATGCATAAGTAATCGAAAAAATATATAAGGCCTTCATTACATTACTGCACTTGCATTCTATTTAATGTATAATATGAACGTTATGTGTCTCAACAATCTTGCATGGCATTGCAAGATACCAGAGACGAAACCAACTTCAGCTCAGCAGTATGTTCATGTGCACAGACTATATTTCATGTGTCCGTAAATCGAGGGAACCGAAATGTGAACTTGACTGAGAGCGCCATCTGTGGAGCGTGAATTGAACTATGGTATGTAAATATTCCACGGTTATCTTACAGCGCAAAGAACAAGAAAAGTTTATTAATAAGTGCAGGTACTCCTGATGCTTATTGTTGATTCACATTACAGCCATAAATAAAGTTAAGAAGTGTTTTGGTGGGTTTTCTTCAAATGAAGTTCAGTGGCTGTGTTAATTATTCGTAAATTAATTCGTAGTGGATATTATGTAAATTTCGTGTACTTTTGTATCTCAAATTTCAGCACAACTGGACAATATTCATTCCATATTCTAATGGTTAAAAAGACATTATTGTTACAAACTTACAAGAAAACATAGACTTAATAAGACTAGGTAACATGATGAAGAGACTTTCCCTTAAATAAAATAAAAAATAACTGATAAGCAGAATCTGTCAGTGTCAAACGTCAATGTCAAATTGTCAATTAAATTTTCATATCACTATCCAAATACCTATTGCTAGATATTTACTATACTCTTTGCCTATTGCTTTGCTATTCACTGTGGGTGGGTGCGCGATTCGAAAGAGCTTTTTTATTACAATACAATAGCTCAAAGTGGAAATATTATACTTCAATAAAAACTGTTAAATATCGAAGAAATCCCTTTAGAATCGCTCTGAAGATACATAAGTTCTAGTCTGTGATAAGTTCTTTGTAAAATGGAAGATCAAAATCCTGAATTCATTGCAAAGGTTTCTATTATTTTATTTAAATTATACATTACAAGTGTAATTTTTATAAAAAATACCGAACTAATTAAAAAATGTTGAACAGAATTTCCCAGAACTGAAAAATGAAAGACTGCTTCGCGCTGCGCTCGGAAAAGAGGTCGATAAAGTGCCGGTATGGGTTATGCGACAAGCCGGCAGATACCTTCCAGAATTTCAAGCAGTAAGGGCAAAGCACGACTTCTTCACAGTCTGCAGGACTCCTGAACTGGCTTGCGAAGTAACTTTGCAGCCACTGAGAAGATATCCCCATTTGGATGCATCAATTATATTTAGTGACATTCTTGTTATACCACAAGCACTTGGTATGACTGTGGAAATGCACCCTGGTGTGGTAAGTAGACCTTGGCGTTGATAAGATCATTAAACCCCTTGTCTTTCTATTGTGTCTCTAATTACACTACTCAATAGGTTAAAACCACATTTACAAGTTACGAATGTTGTTTTTATATCTTAAAAATAACATTGATTTTTACTAACTTTTCAGGGCCCTGTTTTTCCAACTCCACTTCAAGATCCAGCTGAAATAAATGATTTAAAAGAAGAAGGAGCAGTTTCAAGGCTGGCATATGTTGGCAAAGCCATCACATTAACTAGGCATAGAATTGAAGGCAAAGTACCTTTGATTGGTTTCACTGGAGCACCGGTAAATTGAAAATGAAACATGTTCTGAATAAGTTATGTCAAGTCACAATTACATCCAAAAAGTTATCTGTTGTTATTAATTGAAGATAAACAATAAATGATTGAATAATATATTTCATGACTAGCATTAGTTTTATACTAGAAAATATTTTCTTTTTTCAGTTCACTTTAATGGGATACATGATTGAAGGTGGTGGTAGTAAAACAATGTCTAAAACAAAGGAATGGTTAGAAAAATATCCTAAAGATGTTCACAAGCTGCTTGCACTGCTAACCAGAGTCATTATAGACTATCTGCTGATGCAGGTAAAGTAAAGATGCCATAAACACCTATTTTTATGAAAATACTTAATTAGCAATGTCAAAATAAAACTATTCTATTCTATTCTTTATTAATAGCAAGGACAGCCGATGTAGAATATTCTGACAATGTCCAAAGTAAGTAAATGGAGAAGGAAGCATGTACTATTATTTCAGAGAATGGAAAGGGACAGTAACTGTAGACCAAAATTTTTTGATTGACACAGTTGAACTTGATGGGTTAGCATTGGACTGATACAAACAAAAAATAAAAATACATAGATATTATAATTGTTAAAACATTAAACATATTATTATGTAAACCACAACTGTACAGACAGAATATTTGGGGCTATGACTCAGTTTTATTGTTGTGGCAGATGAAGATGTCAAAAAAAATTAAACATTCATTTGATAGGTATGCTACAATTATTTTTTTTATAAAACTGACCATTATGATTATGAACGATATTTTGTCTCATTTTGTTATTTTCTTCTCCTTGTGTTGTACTCCTCAATGCTGAGGATCTTGACCTCCCTGCTTCGTCACTTCCATTTGTACTATTTCCCTCTATCTGTTTTTGTCTCTGACGGTGTTTTATTATTTATGCTTATTGTTTTTTTTTCTTTTATCAACCTAAAATTTTTAATCCTTGTAGCGACATCTATGGCGTCACATAAGAACTAATCCTGCATCGCGCAATCAAAGTTCTCCGCGCGTTTAAGACATATAGAACAGCCCGAAAATACCTATCGGGCAGTAGTAGCCCACCAGACATAACACCCGTCTGGTCGGAGGATCCTCCCTTTCCAACGGAGGTATGTGGGGCTTTACTCTCTGTTCCGTCTACCTCCAAATTGGTGACCCTCGACAAAAAACGTCAGCGCAGGCTTCGTGCAGCCACTACTTCGTGACGACATCATCACTTCCTCAAGCTTTCCAGCAGCCAGCCATACAGCTAGCACCCACGGCTTTAAAGGGTATCCTGACCACCAGCATGCCTACCTGGTCATACCTGGTCATCACCCTCAGCCTCATCAGCGACCTTGGCGAAGCACACTGCACCTTCGGCCAGTCACATGAAGATCCACGAAGAACCTCTCCTGGTCGACGCAAGCAGTCAAGCCACTACATCGCACAGCACCGCTCCGACTCACTGGAGCTAGCAGCACTACTCCGACTCACTGGAGCCTGCAGCATCATCCCGACTCACTGGGACATCATCACCCCGACTCACTGGGGCATCATCCCGACTCACTGGGACAGCAACACCCCGACTCACCGGGGCATCACCGCAGACAGTTCCGACTCACCGAGAACTATGCGGCATTCGGTTCCGACCCACTGGAACCAACCTAACATTGGCTTGGCACGCATCAAGAAGCATCAAGAACCATCGATCTCCGATCTCCGGAGGGGAGTGATGTAGCGACATCTATGGCGTCACATAAGAACTAATCCTGCATCGCGCAATCAAAGTTCTCCGCGCGTTTAAGACATATAGAACAGCCCGAAAATACCTATCGGGCAGTAGTAGCCCACCAGACATAACACCCGTCTGGTCGGAGGATCCTCCCTTTCCAACGGAGGTATGTGGGGCTTTACTCTCTGTTCCACATACCTCCAAATCCTAAATATCTGGGCCAATATTTTTTACTTCTCAATTAACAAGTAATGTTTATACAGTTGTTCATTTTGCATGTTACTTTGTTTGCAGGTGGAAAGCGGGGCTCAATTACTACAAGTTTTTGAGTCAAGTGCAGATCATCTGAACAGGGAACAGTTTATTGAGTTTTCTGCGCCATATCTGAAGGATATTAGAAGTGGAGTCAAAAAAGGCATTAGCGAGAAGAATTTGGAACAAGTTCCTATGGTAAGTAGGTCAAAAAACTACCTGCTTATGCCAACTTCTTTGCGAATGTCGATTATTACAGACAATTACGGACGCAAAGTCGAAGTCAAAGCCAGAGAATAAGTAGTCTGTCCTTCCTTGGGATTCAAGCTTACTCCATGCTAACTTTCGTCAAGATTGCTTCAGCAGTTTATCAATGAAAGCGTAACAGACAGACACAAGTTACTTACACATTTATAATATTAGTATGAATACAGAGCAGTGGTGGCCGAGTGGTAACGGCTCTGACTTACAAGTTGTAGGTTGTGGGTTCAAACCCAGCCAGGCGCTTTACTTTGCGATTACAGCCCATTCCCTCTCGTAGAGAGGAGGCCTGAGTCCCAGCAGTGGGAACATTATAAGGCCGACTATGCTATAATGTTAGTATAGATTACATTCCTCTACTACCACTACCAGTGAATCACTCAGCAAGGTGGTGGTAAAGCAAACTGCTCAAATGCACCAGACTTACTTGCAATCAATCCACATACTTTTTATTTATCTTTACAGACTGTATTTGCTAAAGGTGGTGGACCTTACTTAGACATCCAGACTGAACTAGGATATGAAACTATTGGCTTAGACTGGACAGTAGATCCAGAGGAAGCCAGAAAGGTTGTTGGCAATAATATCACATTACAAGGAAACCTTGACCCACAAGACTTGTATAAAACACCTGTAAGTATTATTGATTGTTGTAATTATTTCTCCCAACTACAAGCTGTCACACCTGTATTCCTTTTTGATGTAGGCTGGCAAGGGTGTCTTACTACAGCTAATCCTGACTGACTGGGCTGCTAGTAAAAAAATCCTAATAAAAAAACTATATTGCCCACCCTGGGTATTAACTCCAGGAATTCTCACCTAGCAGTCCACGAATATTAGGTCCCTTATTCTGATTTTAAAAGTACAGAAGTAATAATTGATTTCTACTTTCAGGAGGAAATTACGAAGATGACAATAGAGATGGCACAGAAGTTTGGCAAAAAGAGATACATAGCCAACTTGGGACATGGAATAACACCTCAAACACCTTTGGAAAGTATGAAAGCTTTCACAGAAGCTGTTCACGAAGCTTTGTAAACAGTTTGTTGATAATTTTCATTTAAGGTGTCTGTTATATTTTGTATATTTACTATGTGGTTGAATTTAAATATGTTTTATGTTTGTTGTAAAATAAAACGTGGGATAAGGATTATATCAAGTTAAACTGAAATACTGTTTTTATTACATAGCTATTTTATTAAAAATGAGTATAATTACATTACATAGAATAAGTAGTTTTTGAATTCTGACTGGTTGCTGGTATATCTTCGTCGTGGCTACCTACAGATTTCTTGACATACTGAAACAACAAAAAATTAAGTATGAACACGGTCTATTTACACCTTTTGAAAATCCTGTTTCCAAGTTAGGCAGATAAGGGCCTGGCCCAAGCCTGACTGAATTTTTCTAAGTTTATTAGAGTTGTTTATTTTATTTACCAAACTGCACAATTTGCCTAAGGCAAACTTATTCTCGAACAAACTCCGTACCACAATTACCATCATTTACTACAATCTATTTGGAAGTGATGTGATTGTGGTATTCTAGGTCTAAAAATAAGTACAGGAAATTGTGTTACCTGAGGATTGACTTGTATTTGTTCGTCCATCTCTTGAATGTACTGGTGCAGTTTAGTGCAAGCTGCCATTTGTTGTTCTAATACACACAAAGTTTCAGGCGACGCATATTTCTCAGGACTGTCCAGGAATACCACCATACCATCCTTTTGATTAATCATCGCGTATATTTCACCTTCTTCAATCTATAAAATAAAACCTTTATTTTTTTAGGAATTTGGCAGATTCATTCCCTCTTTTTGTTGAGGTCTTACTAGATAAAAATATAATTGTAAATGTTGGGTATTCATTTATTTGATAAGACTTTCCAGTTCACGTTCTTCGAGCAGTTCTGTCGGAATTGTCATAATTTCCAGAACCTTCTGCATACAGTCGAAAATGTAGCATCATATTACAATGAGATTCAAATAAGAATAGGATCGATTTAGCGCCATGTTGCACATCATAGCTGTCAAATCCAATCGGGTAGGGTGAGCAAAATAAGATATTTTTTAATTCATTATCCCCAAGCGAACGCCGTGATTCGAAAGGTTAAATTAAATTAATTTACGAATCATGAACGAAAATTTTTAAAATAAATGTAAATTGTAATTATTTAATTCCCTTCATCTCTACATCACTATGTGAAGTGTCTGAGTAGTGGCGCGAATGGAAGAAGCCGAATTGTTGTCAACAATGAATATAAGACAGTTTTTTTTTATATCACCATTCTTCAACAATAACGTTTTTCTTCACTTAGATTTTTGGTTAATTTTACTTAACTATTAAGTCTTTGAAACACCGCATTTTTAGTAAATAGGTTTATTGTGCTAAATAGCAGAACCAGTACAAACATGAACTGAGCAAACTTCTACTTATTCAATCCTAATACGTCAATAAGATTTGACAAGTACCCACATTAAGTATAATTACAACAGTAACATTTGACAAATGGAAGTCATTGACCTTCCTATTCTTGTTTGAATCGAATTGTATGTACTTGTTGTTTTCTAATTTATCGAGATTAGTGAGGTTTCACCAACAGGTAAAACTTGTTTATCACTTACCATATTGAGTATATAATTTTCAGCTTGTGAAGGGCCTCCTAGTTGCACTCGAGCAGCTACATCACTTAGCGACAATGTTAAAAAAGTTTTTGTCAGCCTTTGAATATTCTTTTTGTACATAGAACTTAGTACCTGTAAGTAAACGACAGAATAAATAAGAAAGTCATCATTTATTTGCTCACCAACTGTGCACACTTAGAAGCATTTGCAATAACTGCACCTATAGTAGAATAGAAGCACCTATAATAGAAGTTGAGATTTATGACATAAAATTCACAAAATATAATTTTACCGCATTGGATTTATAAATATAATATATTTTGTTATACATACGTTAAGTTATAAATTGTGTCATACTTTTTGAATCTATCTGAATTTGGTTTCCACATTTAGTCTTTTTCCTTTCAAGCAAGCTCCAAATCGCATTTTCAAAGGAAAGCAAATTCTATCAGTTGATGACCAATAAGGTTGAAGTGTGATCATAGGTTGTACCTATAATTTTAACACAGTACAGAAAAGAAACAAAGCTTGAAAGTCTCTTACTTGATTCACTAATCCCATGTTCTTATCCCTGACAAAGGTCTCGCGGTGTTTGCTAGCCGCATGCGTGGAGGTAGCTAGCTCATGGTAAGCTACTGATAATGGCTTCAGGAAGCGGCACACAACTTGTGAAGTGTACTTTGGCATTGGCAGTATCTGCTGGGAAAATATTACATTGTAATGACGTCATGCCTAGTGGTTGAATGTTAAACCATTTTTGGTTCAATAATAATTTCAAAACTGAAAGATAGCTAAGAGGATTAATGTTGGACTTCTATGCTACGAGTCACACGTTCAAATCTCGCCATATCGGTTTATTGTCTTCTTGTATTTCCGTAAGTTGTGTTAACTTAGTTTTAAAGAGTTATATATCGATGACCGCTAGCTTGAAGGACACATTTCTGCGCAATCACTGGTCAGAAACAGACGACTGTCACTTGTGAGCGAATTATCTCGACATACCGCCATTTCGTTTTGACAATTGTGCATTATATCGGATCAACGTAATCAAGCAATATTTTGGTGAACGATTTCAATAATAAAGGGGTGAGTTATTTATAAATAAACCTCGTTGTGAAACGTCCTACATAGTTGCTTTTGATTGTTTCAGTCTACCATCACGCCTCTTTTTTATAGAAGTTCTCGCAAGGATCTGTGTGTAGACCGTATGTATCTTATCTTATCTTATCTTGTTGTGGGGCTGGCCTTAAACCAGAGCACTTCGACCCTTCTGGATCTTTTGTGCTAATCCCCCTCCCTTCTACTCAAACCCCAGCTCTCCGTGCACCTTCGTCATGAGTCCCAGTATGGCCTTGATGGGGCTGAGCCTATAGTCCTCTGGTCTTGGAAATGGTTGGCCCAGATACTCTAGTCTTTTGGAGCCTAGTACTGCACAGTCGCACAGTAAGTGTAGCATATTCTCCTCTGCCTCTCCACAGATCCTGCAAGTCGGGTCGCTTGCTAGTCGCATTTTGTAGAGCTGTTTGTTGGTGGCATAATGCCCCGTGAAGACTCCTGTGATTGTTCGGAGCTGTGATCTGCTGTACCTCCATAATTTTTGGGTTCAGGCCTTATCTATGTCATTAAGAAATAGCTTTGCATGCTTCTGGCTTGTTGTGTTGCGCCAGTGTGAGCTGTGTATTTCTAACGCAGCCCTTTTCAATGCTTGGTTGATGACCCTTGGTGAGAGTCCTATGAAGGGTTCCGGTCCGTATAGGGGTGTCTCGGATCCTTTTCTTGCTAGAGTGTCGGCTCTTTCATTGCCTTCTACTCTTGTGTGACCTGGCACCCAGATCAATCTGACCTTGTTGCGCCTTCCTATCCGATTCAGTTTTTTAATACAGTTTAGTACGAGCCCAGAATCCACTCTATTGCACGTGAGTGCATTAAGTGTTGCTTGGCTGTCGCTTAAAATGTAGACAGTGTCCCCTTCGGTGCCTCTGTCTAGTATTTCCTGCGCACATGCGATTATAGCATAGGTTTCTGCTTGGAATACCGTCGCCAGTTTGCCCAAGCTTAGGCTGAGATTGCAGTTGTCGCTATGTACCCCCGCTCCTGTACCGGTGTTCATTTTAGAACCATCCGTGTACCATACCTGGTTCTTCCCTTTGTGGGGTTTTATCCCCCCTTTCCATTCCTCCCTACTCGGAATGTAGATCTTAAACTCCTTTTTGAGATTGTGAATGGTATGTATTTTGTCACATCCCATGTCCATCAACCAGTCAAGTTCCCTGTTTGGTCTTGTGTTTGTATAGTTTGTTTTACATCCGGAGTTCGTCCAGTGCCCCATACTTTTAAGCCTATGAATGGCCCTCCTCGCCTCTAGTTCCACTTCAATGTGTAAAGGGGTGAGATTGAGTAGCGTTTCCATCGCCGCAGTTGGCGTGGTCCTAAATGCTCCTGTAATGGCCATGCAGGCAGTCCGCTGTATTTTGCTTAGGGCCTGTCTGCAAGTTGCCAGCTTGGTTCTGGTCCACCATACGATGCTCCCGTATGTGATCAGCGGTTTCACCATCATGGTGTAGATCCATTTGATAACCTGGGGTCTAAGGCCCCATGTCTTCCCATAGGCAGAGCGACACATGCCAAATACTCTTAGAGCCTTGTTTGCTGTCGCTTCGGCATGGCTTTTCCACGTGAGTTTGCTGTCTAGGATTACTCCTAGATATTTTACTTCTGTGGACAACTCTAGTACAGTGTCGCAGAGCTTTATGGCACCCATTGTTGTTAGGTCCCTCCTTCTGGTAAACGGGATGATCACCGTTTTGCTTGGGTTGATGGATAGGTGGTTGAGTTTACACCACCTTTCAACCATGTTTAATCTCTCCTGTATGATCCCCGACACAGAGTTGGGAAATTTTCTATTTACAAGTAACACGAGATCATCTGCATATCCAACCGTGTACGTTGGTCCTTTGTTCAATTCTATTAGCAGCTCATCTATCACCAAACACCAGAGAGTTGGCGAGAGTACGCCTCCTTGCGGGCATCCTCTTGTGACATGCGCCCTTTTGGTCTCACCTAGCAGTGTTGATTCTATAACTCTGCCCTTCAGCATATTGTCCATCCAGTCACAAATGGTAGGGTCTATGCCATGTTTCTCTGCAGCTGTTCGTATCGTTCTAAAAGTAGTGCGATCGAACGCGCCTTCTACGTCGAGAAAAGCTGCGAGGCATATCTCTTTGCATTCTAGCGCCTTTTCGGCACGGCTTACGACCTGGTGTAGCGCAGTTTCTGTCGACTTATCAGGCTGATATGCGTTTTGCATCCTGTGAAGCGGTTGTTTTTCCAGCGCTCCCTCCCTGACATGCTTGTCTAGAAGCTTTTCCAGAGTTTTTAGGAAGAATGGTGTCAGGCTTATAGGTCTGTATGACTTAGCGTCCTCATAGTCCGCTCTTCCTGGCTTGGGAAGAAAGATTACTTTCGCCTGTCTCCACGCCTTTGGTATGTAGCTAAAGGCGATGCATGCTCTGTATAGTCTACCAAGATGCGGTTCTAGTATGTTCCCCGCTCTTTGTAATAGGGCTGGGTACACTCCTTCTGGTCCAGGGGCCTTGTATGGCTTGAAGCTTTCCAGGGCCCACTTTATACCATTCGGCCCTACTACCTTTTTCGCGGCGTCCCAGTCTGCTTTTGACCGTATGTAACCCTTTATTACTTCTTTTACTCGAATACTCATCATCCACATCAGGCGTGGGTAAAAACACCTCTCTAGCCCGCTGGCCACTCAGGATTGGTAGGTTTCCTTGCGGTCACCATCTAGTGTGAATAAAACCCTCCTGGCGCCCTACTTTTTCTAGATAAAGGGATTAGGATGCTAGATCTAACTTAAACATAAATTCTAATTTATGCTAAATCTAACTTAAACAAATTCTAATTTATGTTTAAGTTAGATTTAGCATTAGAATTAAAGTGTGTAATTGTTTAACAATAATTTATTTGCGAATTACCATTCTGTACCATAACAAAAGTAATAAATATTTCTATTTAAGGTGGAGAAGAGGCATTTGAGGCAGTTCCAGAAGAATATTTCTCTTATCTGCAGTACTGGCCCAGCAGTAACAACCCTAATTTTTAAATGTTGCGAGTTCAATCCCAGGCAGGAGTTTTACTTTGTATAATTTATAGTGTTGCAACAGAACTCTGCTTCCGCTTCTGCAGAAGTTCCGCAAGATGTTTCAGTTCCGTTTCTGCTTCTGCTTCCGTAAAATTTATAATAGAACTCTAAATGGAAAAAAACAGCGAGCAGAGTAGCGCAGGGTTGGGGAGCGCATGGACGACTGGACACATCGGGAGAGGCGCGGTACACAAAGGTGTCGCAACGAGTTTCTTTGTTATTATATATTTTTGGTTCGTTCCGCACCTCGTGACGATTTTAAAAAATTAAATTGCTTTTCCTTCATAGTATTAACGCTTCCGCTATGACACTTCTGTTGCATCACTAATGCTTTCAAAACAGTGAAGAAAAGCTGGCCCAAAATATTGAAGAATTAATCATCCATAGCCCTTTCCCTCATATAAAAAACAGGCCATTATAAAGTTGATTGTACTTATTATAATTTATATAGGTGAACATGGTTACAGGTTCTTCATTACCAATTTTCAGTATCAGAATAGAAAAACTTATTTGGGACTGGGACAGATACAGATCTGTTGGTTACAAACAAAAATATAGGACATCATTAATTCTAAAAATCACATTTTATGGGTGATTCAAATAGTACATTCTTCCAATAAGTCTTAGAGATACATACCTTTCCATGTAAAATACATGACACCAGTATGTATTTCTTATAGGCTTCTAACATGATATGGGACACCACCATGGCTGGCACAGTTACTACGACTTCAAAGAAATATAGAGCTCTGTCATAGTTCTTCATTGCGGTGTAGATCATGCCTCCATAGTAGTAGTAGAGAAGGAAATGCTTTGAATCATTGTTGCCTCCAAGCTGGGAAAACAAATTAAGAATGTTACTGATGTCCATTTCTTAGTGAAAATGGCTGTCTACTATGCAGCAAACATGGGAATAAGAAATCAAAAGCTGCTCAAGTGCTGTAGGTATCTAAAATATTTAACCAATTATTTATTTGGACACAATTAGCTGTTGATAAATTAGATAAATGAATGTTGTTTATTCAATTTTATCTTACTGTCTAATATTAGAACAAAAATATTTGTGATTTTACCTCAGTTCCAATCCCTGTGACATCTGTATCTAGAAACTCAAGTGCAGGTTTCATACATTTTGAGAGCAAACATAGTTGACACAAATCAGCATGAATGGATGTCAGTTGTGAATCAAAAAGCTGTATCTTTCTGATGGCTTTCTTCAGTATCTCAATACCTCTAATTGGTTGTTTAATTTCTACTAAGTAAATTGTTAAGAGGTGGCACAGCTCCGCATCTGGGGAACATAGTATTATGCATGTTAACCTTTTCCAATACTGTAATTAGAGACACAATAGAAAAACAATGAAAGATTGAATGCCGGCGTTTGCTTGGGGTTTAATGAATAAATACTGAGTTATACTAATTTGAGATGAAACTCTCATTTAGTTAGAACAATATTAATGGGTAAAACATCTGATAGGGCATTAAGTTTAAGTAGCCAAACTTTAACAGCTTTTATTTTATCATAATGACTTACATACTTATGTTAACTCACACCATTCCCATTCCTATAGAATTAGGAAGAAACTACAGTATGCCATCACATAACACCTAATATTTTACATAAATATATTCACAAATATTACTTACATAATTCTGGTGAGAATCTAACTTGTTCTCCATTGCAGTTGGTTATAAAGTCATGAATCTGCTTGAACATATTTGCCTTGTCTACATCAGCACCCTGGTTAATAGGAAAATATCATTCAAATAATAGGTTGTAGAGAAATCACGAGACTACAATATTAGCAGAGGTCTAATAGTTGGGTAGTAGAAGAAAAGTTTACCAGCTGTGTTCTTAAAAAGATACTTCTACAATACCTGGGGCAAAGAAAATTTAGCAACAAGGACTGCCAGAACTCCTAAAGAATGCTGCTGAATATCAAGCGTTTCCAAGACTGTGGGGAGATGAGCACTGTTTCTTTGTAACACCTCGTCCGACTTGCCAATGACTTCGCATAACTCACGAAACGACCCTGTAATGGATATCAGTATTAAAACCATTGAGTAAAAAGCAAGAGAATACCACCAAGAGAAACTTGAAGAAAAATTATTATTTACCTGATGCCGACATGGTCCTGACATTGTCAACGAATTGTTCCAATGGTGAAGCCATTTTACACCAAGTTTACAATATTTTAGCACAGTATTACGTTTTGAAAATATATCAATGAAGCTTTAGCATAAATTAATATATACGCTTGTGTGTATTTCAAATGTTTGAAAAAATACACCGCAACAAATGTGCTAAATATTTTATTTCACAACACAAATGTCAATAAAGAGCGAAAGCGAATTGATCGAATTGTCAAACTCTGACCACTGCCCTACGTTCAAAAATAACCAGAGTAGCTTCGAGTTGCAACCCAGAGTCGTTCTTTTATAACTCGAGTAGCTACCCTAGAGTTAACCCAACTAACTCTAAGGCCCGTATTATAGAACCTTACTCAAGTACTGCTTAAACTGCGTTCAACCGATCACAGCTTCAGCGAAGAATCTCGACTTAAGCGTTCAGTTTATTTTAGAACTATTCAAACGAAACTACGCTTGAGTAGAGATTTTGATCTCTGATTTAAATCCACAACAATTTCCATGTGAATCTATGCTCAAGCGTGGTCTCGACTACACTGGTGGAAACAAACAAAGATTTTAAAGTGACATTGCTCAGGTGATTAATGATTGTAATTTCTCCGCTCAAGTCAAGTTCCAAAATGAAAACTTCAACTGAGACTAGTTTTAAGTAATGCTTGAGTCTTGATTGTAGTTCTGTAATAGGGTAGGTTGGTGCAATGATAGTTGCTTGGCATTGACAGTCGAACTCTATGTTCGCGTTCAAAAATGCGACCTTAGAGTATCTACCCGATGACGTCATTAGAGTTAACTCTAATTTCATTTTTGAACGCAGGGCAGAGTACTTTTTTATGTATAGTACTCTGACGTATAAGGTAGGCGTGTGTCTCTTTACTGAACCGACTTACTGTTCCGAAATATTTTAGTGATCCGAAAAATTGGAACAACAGTACTGTTTTAAATGCATCATTTGGAACAATTGGAACACTGAAACACTTTTTACTTTAAGTGACCAGTAGTCTTTTTAAAATACAAATTAAAACGTAAATAGTGTAAATATAATTAATGACCTGAACTATAAACATCTGAGTGTATATGACGCAACGTAATAGATAATGATTCATTACAGTCAGTGTCTGTATCTTTTGAGGCATTGTTCCAAATGTTCCGTTTGTATCTTGTGAGTTGATGTTTCAAATGTTCCGTTTGTATCTTGTGAGTCGATGTTTTAAATGTTCCGTTTGTATCTTTTGAGCTATTGTTGCAAATGTTCCGTTTGTATCTTGTGAGTCAATGTTTCAAATGTTCCGTTTGTAACTTTTGAGCCGTTGTTGCAAACGTTCCATTTGTATCTTGTGAACCGATGTTTCAAATGATCCGTTTGTATCTTTTGAGCCGATGTTCTAAATTATACATATCACTGTTTCGGAACATTTCAGTGATTCAGATACAAATGTTCCAATCGCAAAGATGATACACTTTTCCCACGCCTAGTAGAAGGTTGTTTTTTTTTTGTTTTTGGCTTTAATACTAAGGCCCGTATTTCAGAACTACAATCAAGACTCAAGCATTACTTAAAACTAGTCTCAGTTGGTTTTCATTTTGGAACTTGACTTGAGCAGAGAAACTACAATCATTAATCACCTGAGCAATGTCACTTTAAAGTGACATTTATTACGTAATAAAGAACAGTGCTTGAGTGAGCTCCACTCAATGTGTCCTTATTTTAAAATCACAATCAGCTCAAAATATCTGCTTGAGTCGAGATTTGATTTTTGTTTCCGCAAGTGTAGTCGAGACCACGCTTGAGAGATTCTCATGGAAATTGTTGTGGATTTAAATCAGAGATCAAAATCTCTACTCAAGCGTAGTTTCGTTTGATTTGAGTTTGAGGATAGTTCTAAAATAAACTGAACGCTTAAGTCGAGATTCTTCGTTCAAGCTGTAATCGGTTGAACGCAGTTTAAGTAGTACTTGAGTAAGGTTCTGTAATACGGGCCTAAGTCTTTTATGCCTTGTTTTTGTATACGATAGTCGCTTTGAGTTCTATTACAATACTGCTAAAACAGTATTTAGCAGCAATTTAAACTCCGTAAGCTTCGCTGAAGCAGTCAATACTATTCTACGAAGACTTTTCTAAAAGAACTTAGTATCCAACCCAAAAATATTAACAAAAAAAAGTAGGGGTAGGTGTATCTGTATCATAGATGATCTGTATGAAAATGACATCTGTGTTGAATGACATTGACGAATTGTCAACGTTATAGATCGATGATGTGCTTTCAATAATTTGTGCTAAACTAAGAAATCTATTTTTAGTTTTAAAGAAGTCAAATCATAATATAATGGCTATTTTACACAGGGCTTTATTTACTTGGTTTATCTTTTTGGTTTTTTTAATACTACTATGCCTAAGACTAGAATCCAGGACCCACTGGAATTGGTTTATTGTTTTTATACCAATGTGGGTATACGACAGCATTTTACTAATTTATGTGTTATTTCACATGATTTCTCACTGTAGAAACGGTATAGAAAGGTTTAGAGGAACTATTAATAAAAATGTATGGTATATAGCTGCGATTGGTTTAAAAATGGCAGCACAAATTATTATATGCATCAAATTGGAATACACCAGAGTAAATTTGCCAATATACGTCGTTATGACTCCTATTTGGATGTTACTACCAGTACTTTGCGTCGAAGTCTTCATGCATTTAATAAAGCATTCAAGTGGGAGCAGTAGATACTAAACAAGTACCTGTAAAGTATGAAATCATGTTTTCTGCTATTTTGGACTATAATAATCTCAACTGAAGGTGAAACATGTGACAAGGAGTAGTGTAGATAATTTTAAACTTGGCACACATTCATCGAGACTGAGTATGTTTGCACATGTCAAATCGTTTGTGCCTGCGTTGAAATATTTGGTGATATAACTATTGGAGGTTCAACTGGAAAAGGACAATTTCAAGATGTTTAACCTGGGTGGTAGTGTGCCTGAGATAAAACAATTGACAGTGAAGGAAGTGCCAGCTGGCAGTACTGCAGTATTGAATTGTCACAGCAATGATGTGGACCACAACTTTATGTTCTGGCTCTTCAATGGTACGGATGTGATTGGCCCTGGTAATGTTTATAACGAACAGAAGTACAAATATGAAGTACTCTCTGGGAAACTTCATATTCATGTAAGTAAATGGAGGGAATTCCTCAAGGTCAACAAAAGTCATTGGCTAAATTTAGATTGACATGATTTTGTTTATTTAGCTGCTAATGCATTTTATAATTTCATTTGCTTTAGGATGTGACTGCCAGGGAGTCCGGATACTACCATTGCATATCCAAGAAACTCAATGGTTTTGGCTACACAGTGGGGCAGGTTGACATGATAGTTACTGGCTCAACATTTACACCAATAGATGCAGTGAAGATAATAGCAATTGTGTTGTCTATTATTGTGATACTGGGTTGTGCTGTGCTGTATTACAAGATGAGAAAGGATTGGAAAAGATATGAAGGCAGGGGAGTCATACCAGGTAAGAAGTAATTGATGTCTTGTTTGTTTCAATATTTGTTACTAGGCCCGTATGCAATGTAATTTGAATACTATGATGTGATTTACAGTAGATGAAGTAGAGGATGATGAGGGAGATGGAGATGAAATATACAACCGCACCACCACCCCAACACAAGTCCAACCACGGCAAATTAGTCAACCAGCTCCAGGCCCAAGTAGAAATTTATCATCTGAACAACTTCTTTATGGAATAGACAATCAAGGCTTGGACACAGATTTCAACTCAGTGTTCGAAAACATACAAATTAAGTCACCACAAGCAAGTCTGATTTAAATATAGAAAAATTAATTTTGGTAACTCAATATTTGTGATAAATAATCAATATGATAGTTTAGAAAATAATTATGCAACCCTATTATTAATACCTCTTGTGTATGAAAGTTTTCATATTATGTAAACATGTAAGATGTAATGTAGTAGTAAGATTATACTCTATATTAAAATGTTTTTATTTTAGTTTAAAATTTCATTTTATTTTCATCTTATTGTTACATATAAAGACCACTGGCAGATATATCTTAAAAATACCCCTAAAAATGCTTTCAGAAAGTAAGATCTGTAGACGCACCTGCTGTACTAGCATTTCGTTTTTCTGATGTAGATTGGTCATTATTAGTACTTTGAGATTGTGATGTTGTGTCTAATGTCTCATCCTCTTCATCATCTCCATCAATTTCCATCTCAAACACTCTCACTTTTCTATGACTTTTCGAAAGAACAACTGCTACTTTACGACCTCCAGAAACAGCTACACGAAATCCATCCATTTTATCCAACACCTTGAAAACACCAGTTTCTATCAGAGGAGATATATTCTTGCTAATTACTTTTTCATTAAACAGAAATAGTTTTGGCTTTAAAACATATTCAGCAGCATTTATCTGAATTATTCCTATTGGAACTTGAATAAATATGGAGTTTTCTTCAATACCAGGATGCTGTGTCAGTACAGATAAATATTCAGCAGAATAGAACTGTAAATCCAAAACAGGAATATTTTCATCATTTGGTTTTTTATCTCCAATCATAAGAGTTGAGAAGGTGTATTTCATAGCAGTCACTGAGCAAGCCTTTTCCTTAATTTTTATGGACATGTAATGTATTCCATCATTTAAATTCATAGAGTCTACAAATGCCATCATAAAACTATTTTCAGATCCAAAATATGCTTGACAAATTCTCAAGTTTTCACTTAATTTCCCATTTGATTTGTCTTCATAACATTTGATATTAAATATTGTTGAAAAATATTTTCCTGTTTCTTTTTTCGAAACATCAAAGACTTGACCTATAGCCCTTTTCAAATGGTTTTGTTGTTGCACTAGTGAGAATCTTTTGAACTCTGTCATGGAAAATATAGTGTCATTGTCTTTTAGTAAGCAGGAGTTATCTTTGAGAAATTTATGCCAAGGATTATCTTCATCATCAGGCAATATTGTTAACTCTTGGTCTTCCAAATATTGACCTAACCTTTCAAGGTTGAACTTCACAGTTTTTTCTGGCAAACTTTCTCCAGTCTCAACTTGTGCATTGTCAAAGTTGTATAAAAATTCAGCAATGTGACCAAGTTCTTGTTGAGTGATCTTCACTATTTCACTTGGTGTTTGTTCACCACGTAATCTGACAATAACAACAAAGAGCCACCTGAAGAATGCTTTGTAGTTGCGCATTGATGTATCAATGACCTGCTGTAGTTCTAGGCACTTGTTTAGGAATGCACAGCAAGCTCTTATTGCAGCAGTCACTGTATGCTCTTCAATGCCCATTACCTGAAATAATCCAAAGATATGAACACAAATATACCACACCTCTGGTGAGTGGACTGTCTACTTTTTTATACTTATAAGCTAAACATGACATATTTGCTTTTTAAATTTTATCCACAGTAATTAATCTGAGGTTTTGCCATTTTAATACCCCAAGCCAGTGCCTGGGATATTAAAATGGCAAAACATTAGCCCAGTGGCTAATGTTGCATTTAGAATTTAAATCAGATTGAATTATAGAAAATAGCTGTAGTTAGCTTACCTTGTACCTATCTGGTATCCTTGTTAAACCTCTTAGTTCAGAGAGATAATACGTTAAGCTTTGTCCCACTATGTTCAATTGCTTCAGAACCAATTTCTGTATAGTTGAATAACTCAATTCAATTGAGTTACCCAACTTCTTTAAATCATTTATTGTAAGCTTTTGTAGCAGACAAAGTTCTAGCTCATCTGATGGTGTCCCTGTAAAAATGTAAGATTTTAATTTATCATAGCACAACAATTTGGTTTTGTGAATAGTAATTGCTGCTTTCTGTAGCTCAACACCTAAAGGGCGTATTTTGCGAATGGGGGGGGGACGGGACAAACGTGTCATTCAATCCACTCCAGTTTCTCAAGGTCAGCAGCGCCTTGGTTTTACTGACCATTTCACGGAAGGTACCAAATTGTAAATAAAAAATACAAACCTAACATGAGTAATTCTAATAAATCAGCTGAGACTCCACCCTCAGGAACTGATGCAGCATAGTCAGCCATTTTTGTATCCATCTCCAATAAAATGTGCTCCCAGGCTTCAGTAATTGAAATCATGGTTTGATCCAGGTAAGAAGTCAATCTTAGTATTTCACTGTGTTTTTTAGCTACAATAAACATTTCTTCAGCAAATGCTGACAACACACTAGTGTTTATGAGTGATACAAGAAGATTATTGGTAATTCTATCTATGTAGAGAACTTGCATGAAACTAAAGTCTTCAGACATGCAGATATCCAGCACTTTATACTCGCCAAGATCATCTTTAGCCACTTGAGCAAGATGTATTGTCCCGTAAGGATATCTTCCAAAGATATTCATGTAAATATAGCCTGTTCCATAGCCCACCATAAGCATATTTAATTGATTGGGAGCTGGGACTTCTTTGAAATCTTTGATGTTCTCATCAGTGCCTTGGTTCTTGTATTCACCAGTTGAAGGTAAATTTTGCAAAAATATTGAAGCATCATCCTGAAAAGAGAAAATATTCAAATTATAGATTGCCTGTTGTAAAACATTTCTTATTTGTTCAAATTGAACTTTGAATTAGAATTTAATAACAATACAGGCTAAGTAATTATTTCATAACAATCTTGTGTTCACTAATGTACCGACAGGTTCATCAACTGGTTACCTGTCTTTTTTAAGGTATTTTAAAGTGAGAGAGGTACTCAATTGATGCAGCTGTACATATAAATAGTTACATACATAAATGTTTGGGTCTATGGCACTCTCCAACATATCAGCCCTGACCGCCCAAGTAATACACGTAATGCCAAGCTGTTTAGTGTTGTCAAATTCATCAGTCTGCTCTTGCTCCAAATCATATTTGTCTAGAATTTCTTTATCTTCAATATCCACAATGTACACAGCTCCTGAACTGTACCCAATTGCTAAAGCCTGCAAAATATTAATAATTATTCTGTGTGAAAAACTTCTTATGAACTAATAACTGTCAGTAAAAGACTTGAGGGTTGTCTTAAATTCTGTATAAGTGCATAAGCTAATAAGATTGGCTAATATATTGAACTCTGAGCTTGTATGGCTTGTGCTAATGAAGTAGAAGAACAATAAAATCATCAAATTATTAGAACTCTTAAAAAGACTTTAATAATTGTAATAATTGTGCTGCTCTTGAGCACCTGCAAATTACCAGTACCAAATACTTATAAAATCTCTACCTTTCCATCAGGCCGCCATGCCATTGCTCGTACAGAAACATTTTCTTTTGGTGGTGGCAAATTCCAAACTTTTTGCCAATGGAGTCTATGTATTTGAACTTCACCTGAAAACAACAATACTAAGTAAAAATCGCTTAATAAACAAGCAATTTGAACCATGAAATGGTTGTAAATACAATAGGACATTGTTTAAATAAGAAAATAAATAGGTATTATATTTTAGCCTACCTTTGAAATTGCTTAGCGCTAGAAGATCAAGCCGGTTGCTCCAAACCATCAAATCCACTTTGTAAGCAACATGCCTTTCTCCAACTTGACGCATTCCACAGTGATACATTTTTTTAAAATTTGAGAACAATTTTACTTAAAAATAACTATCTTCGGAATATAATTATATTATCAACAAACAGTAGATTTGATTGTTTCATAATTTTTATTCCCGCTCCATCGTACAGACATACAATTTGACAACCGCAATGATTGGCGACTTGGCGTTGACATTTGACATAATTGACATTGACACACATTGACAAATAATAACTTTTTCTTCTTTGTACTATTTGAGCAGGCTAAGTCAAAGTCAAAGTCAAATCATTTATTCGCATAATATGGGTAGATAAATATGGTACATGAATGTTACATTATATAATATAACAGTAAAGATCCTCATATTCACCATTTCTGGTATGCGAAACTTAAAATAATAATTAAAAGGAATGGTTAGGTACCTATACATACTCTTAACATTTAATTACTTGAAATCACATAATATTAACATAACTAACTATTATTGCACTAATAGGAACATAGTGAGGTGTTACAGTAATTTTCTATTCTTATAACTAAGGTCGTAGCTTTTCTATAATTATTTATCTGTAACACATCCCAAATAATACTTATCATGTATCTAAATTACATGGTATGATGGTACAAAGCGCCATATTGATCTATATTAAATGCACAATGTATTTAAGGTACTCAATTGGATAAGGATTAGTTCTGTATGGCTTAAAATTGTTTTGTAAATAACACTCCTTTTTTTGGGCAGTCGTATATTCTAATAACTAAGCCATTTTTCTCGTAAAAGTAAAGGATAAAAATGTTTATTGTGGGTTATCTCTAGGAGATAGGCCTATACCATAAGGGACTTTTTTGTAAACCTTTATAAGGTGTACAACACTGTAGTACATTATTTTTATCTATCTCGTAGGGTTTAGTCAGCGTTTACAATGTAATAGGTCTTTACCTATGTAATTGGAGATTCTATAACCAGCATTTTTAGAATTAATTATCTGTGGATTGGCGCGCAATTCGAAATTCAAATAAATTTTATTCGAAAGACGTGTTAATTTAATTTCAATTTCAGTCATTTGCTTTTAGATAGTTTTTTGTTTTTGTGACATTGTGGTAGTTTTTGGCGCTATGGATAAACTGAAAATTCGTACAATTTTCGAATATGAGTTCCTACGTGGAAATACCGCTGCGCAAACAACACGAAACATTAACGACGTGTACGGGCATAACACTGCTTGCATAAACACAGTCCATTATTGGTTCAATCGTTTTAAATCTGGAAATTTTGAGTTGAAGAACGAGCCTCGCGGTCGGCCGGTAACTATTGTCGACGAATTGAAGGCGATAGTGGAAGCGGATCCATCTCAATCTACGGCTGAGCTTGCTGCGGGCCTTGGAGTTAGTGTCAAAACAACATTGAAGCACTTGAATCGGAAAGATAAAAAAGCTAGATAAGTGGGTGCCACACGAACTAAGCGACCGACAGCGAGATTTACGTGTCGAAGCATGCATAGCACTACTGAATCGGCATAGAAACGAGGGAATTCTTAATCGAATTGTTACCTGCGATGAAAAGTGGATCCTGTACGACAACCGTAAGCGTTCGTCTCAGTGGGTGGACCCGGGTACAGCAGCTAATCAGTGCGCTAAAAAAAAGATTACTCATAGGAAGATGATGGTGACTGTCTGGTGGACCATTGCCGGACTTGTACATCACAGCTTCTTACCGAATGACACAACAGTGACGGCAGATGTCTATTGCCAAGAATTGCAAACAATGATGGAGAAGCTCGCAATTCAACAACCAAGACTAGTCAATCGCTCTTCCCCATTGCTTCTCCACGACAACGCGCGAGCTCACACTTCACGACAGACCATCGCAAAGCTACAAGAGTTACAGCTGGAAGCTCTCCGTTACCCACCGTACTCACCGGACCTTGCCCCAACAGATTTCTACTTTTTTCAAAATTTAGACAATTTTTTAAGTGGGAAAAAATTCAACACACGTGATGCAGTACAAAACGCTTTCGCTGACTTCATCGCCTCCCGTCCGGCAGACTTCTACAGTAAAGGGATAAACAAACTTCCATCAAAATGGCAAAATTGTATAGATAACTTGGGCCAGTACTTTGATTAGCTGAAATAAAAAAATTACCAAAATTTTTATATTTTAAAATTATCATACAAATCTCCAATTTCATAGGTAAAGACCTAATATTATGTAAGCGCAAAAAATGAGTTTATTTACGACATCACATAAGAAACCTCTAAAATTATCAGTGTTTCTTTACGATATTATGCATGTATTAAACATATAAAACTTCCTATTGAATCACTCTATCTATTAAAAAATACTCCATCAAAATCCGTTGTGTCGTTTTAAAGATCTAAGCATAGGTACATAGGGACAGAAAGCGGGAAGCGATTTTGTTTTATACTATGTAGTGATAGTGATATCCACTAGGAATTAACTCCATACAAAAAACCCAGCAGTCTTTTACTATTGCTTTGGGTCATAAACACCGCATATGAAGTGGTATTTTTTGCATCAATGAAGATCAGTCATGATTTTTGTGGAGTACCTATGCAGATTTATAGCGTCAAAAAATAAACAGTAAATACTGTGAAGAAATTATTTAAATCGGACCAAAAATTACGTAAATACAACAATTTTAGAGTATTAGTTCCAGAAACGCGCCCGAGACTCGCTGTGAAAGAAAGAAAGAAAGAAAGAAAGGACTAAACGTTAAAATTTATTGTGTATCCTAAATTTTTATTGAACTTTTTATCTAAACTGGTAAACGACAAATATAGTATTTGTGAAAATGATTAGTAAGTCAGGAACAATTTTAAGCCTCCATGTTGATACTAGCGGCAAGTAAAATACAACAGCGTCTATATGTACATACATATAGTAATAATGTATGTACATATAGACGTAGTAATTTGGTATTTTTAGTTATCATGGATACATATCCATGATAACTAAAAATACCAAATTTAGTACGTATTACTTATTAAAGTACTAAAGGGGCTGGACCAGATACGGCCAGAGGTTTTCAATGCCATGGACAAGATTATTATTTATATTAAAAATCTAAATAATTACTAGAAATAATTATTAAAATAATATCACGTCAGTTAAAGTTCGGAAAAATAAAATAAAATAATAAGTATATTCATTTATTCAGTGTTTCCTTGGTTCTTGCAACCATTTTGAAGTTTTTTTTTTCAATTATTTCTTGACCATGGATACAAAGTCCTTTAGGCGGAATAATAAAAATAAAGATTGCATAGAATTTTCATTTTAATAATCGACCAGAACATCATTTTTTTTAACATCATTTATTATATCAATAATATGCATTTGGTCCATTGATAAAAATGCAAATGTTTGGGTGTTTTTGGCGGGATTTCTTGAGTGAAGTTCAGTGGCTGTATGGTCTTAAGACCTTAGCCTACCCAAATGGGGTGAAAAGTGGCGGCAAAAAGTGTCAAATTTTGCCGCGTAGCATTTGAATTGCGACTATTTGTTTCAGTTTGTGACTATTTGCTATTGTTACTATTTGCTTTCATAATGAACTCTGCACTCGCTTTTCCCAACGACCCCAGCCTGCCTATGGATTCTGAATCTGCTATGTACGACAATGAGCCCGGCCGCTCTATCTCGGACTCTGTTTCTACTTCTTTGATTGAATAACTCCAGCGTTCGACAGATGGAAACCGACTCGTATGTACCATATTTCGACCCGCAGAAGCCAACGCTGTGTTAATTAAGCTTTAAATATTACTCAAATGAGCCATCATTTTTTGAAGTTGCTGAAATCCGTGATCTGTGATACAAGAATGGGATTATCCACGGCAGGTAAGAACTATTTAATTTGTATCAATACTTAGTAACAAAAATAAAAATATGTAAATAAAATACTACAGATGTTGATGTTGAATGATACTTGTTGATGAATACATATGCTAACACTTAGAAGTCACATACATAATGTTTTTAGACGTTGTTCTAATTTTAAACGACGAAGAAAATGATTAACCAAATGAATGAATAAATGTTTGTTTATTTTGCTGTGCTACAGCAGCCATTTTGACTCTAGCAATATAAAAATTAAAACTGATTTAACTCATTTCCCCCAACTTTTAGATAAACCTGTAATAGTTGTAACAGGTTTACTATTACATAAACTATGAATTGAAGTTGTCTTAATATATGTCCACTGTTGCTATACCGTGGCAAAAGTTTGTAAGAATGGTGGACCATACCCTTTAGTATTTTCAACAAACAACTTAAATTAGACAAAACTGGAAATCAATATGAAAAATTCATATGATAATATTCTATTCCATTTTTTTATTAATGGCAAATAGAGCCGATGTCGACTATTCTGCCAATGTCGAAAGTAAATTGGATAAGCAAGTATGTACCTACATCATTAACCCAAGGAATTAATATGCTAGAAACGTAGTGACTGTAAATGTATAAATTTTCGATTGATACAATTGGACTCGATGAGTTAGTACTGGACTGAAACAAACAAACAAAAATTACATAAATAATAGAGGTTAAAGTATGAAATTGCCGTTTTATTGTAATAGGTAGGTACTTCGAATTAACATAGAACCTTCATGGTTTGAGTTTTTTCGAGTGAAACTTTTTTCACATGGTACCTATGAAGTTCTTCTTTTAAAAATTATGCAACATGCGATTATCGACTTTCAGTTATTTATTTTTATTCAGCTTAGACAAGAAAGATGGATAGATACTTCGAAAATTCGAGTGATTTTTGAATACGAGTTCCGACGCGGAAGTAACGCGGCAGAAACAGCTCGCAATATCAATGTTGCGTTTGGAGAGGGGACTGCTAATGAACGCACCGTGCGCACTTTCGTGATGAAAAATTTTATTTGAAGAACGAACCACATGGAAGATCGCCCATACAGGTGAATAACAATGAATTGAAAGAGATGGTGGAAGCCGATCCGAGCCAAACTACCAAGGATTTAGCGGCATGGGTTACCTTACCAACAATATTGACTTATTTGCGTCAAATCAATAAAATAAAAGAAATATGAAAAATGGGTGCTTCATGATTTGACTGATCTGCAGAAAGAAACGCGTGTTTCAACACGCACATACACACAAGTTTCAACTTGTGTTGCCTTGTTGAATCGATACAGAAATGAAGGAATATTGGATCAAATTGTGACATGTGATGAAAAGTGGATTCTTTTTGATAACCGTAAGCGAAAAATGCAATGGCTGACCCCAGGTCAAACGCTGCAACAGTGTCCTAAAGCAAAGCTTACCAATAAAAAGGTAATGGTAACTGTTTGGTGTTATTCACTATAGCTTTCTCCGATTTGGTCAAGCAATAACGGCAGATATCTACTGGACGGAACTCCGAACAATGATAGCAAAATTAGCAATGAAACATCTCCGACTCATGAATATTCACCATTACTGCTCCATGATAACACGAGACCTCATACAGCACGAGAAACCGTTTTAACTTTACAGGAACTGCAATTAGAAACCATTCGTCAACCTCCGTATTCGCCAGACCTTGGTCTAACAGACTACCATAGTTTTCGTGATTTGGACAATTTTTTACGTGATAAAAAGTTTTCTTTTCAAGAGGCAGTACAAAATGCTTTCACACAGTTTGTCGAATCTAGATCACCAGAGTTCTATCGTAAAGGCATAAATGACCTTCCTATTAGATGGCAGAAATGTATAGATGATAATGGTAATTATTTTGAATCAATAAATATGTTAAATTAAAAAAAAAACTAATTTTTAATTTTTCAGTACTTATCGGCAATTTCATACTTGAACCCCTAATATTATAATTATTACAACATTAAATATATACACGTGGTAAAGTGACCATTACATAGAAGACAAGGCTCATAGTTTGATGTTATTGTGACGGATGAAGCTCATTAGCGCCACTAGTAGTTCACTAGTAGGCATATGTAAGGAGGAGGAGACATTTATTGGGAGAGGAATCTTGAATTTTGGGAGACGACTATATCGGTGACGGATTAAGACTACTTGATGCCTTAAGCAATCTACGCCTGTGGGCCCCCCTATCCGTATGTCAACTAGAATCGGTCTTTAAACCTTTACCGCCTAAAACTTTAGTTTTTTGTAAAATAAGGTGATGAGATGTAACGTACCTTAGAAGTGGAGTAGGTGCTACAACAATAAAAATCAAAGCATAATTTATTTATTAGGGGTTAAATAAATCGGCAATTTCATACTTTATATGAAATTGCCGATTTGTACTGAAAAATTGAAATTCGTTTTTTTTGTTTTCATTTGACATATTTATTTAATCAAAATAATTACCATTATTTTCTTTAAAAAAACACTAAAAGAATCAAAATAACTTTAATTTCGGAAGTCGGTGTTTCGCGGTATTTTTTGTTTCTAATTTAACACCGACTTCCAAAACTATTTTTTTTTTAGGTTCACACTTTTTAGTTGCGATACAATTATGACCAGATTACCTTTTCTCATGACAATTCCAATTAACCCAAACACTGCTAGGTTACATTGTTTTATTATGAATTTCCTGTGTCTATCTTCTACCTTCCGGCTTCATCATCAGATCAGTTCGATAGTACCTTATAGCCAAAGTGCATCTCATGGCAATTCTAATAAGCCCAAATACAGCTAGAATACATTGATTAATTACGGAGTTCCTGTGCCTACCTTCCAGCTCCATCATCAGATCAGTTCGATAGTACCTTATAGCCAAAGTGCATCTCATGACAATTCCAATAAGCCCAAACACGGCGAGATTACATTGATTAATTACGAAGTTCCAGTGCCTACCTTCCGGCTCCATCATCATCATTAGTTACGCTTTAAGACATTTATTTCTCAAAAAGAATACAATTCACTTAACATGAGAAATACAAGTTATTCATAAATACTAAACATGTTGACATGAGAAATGTAGGTACTCAATTATACTAGTAAGTATTAAATTATCTAAACACAAAATTCTACAATGTCATGCGGGTAACAAGAAAAAAAGTACATATTTATTGTATTATGAACTCATTACGTATCGTTTCTTAAAGGCAAGTCGATAGCAATTACTTTTTTGTTGTATCTAACTTTTTTATCTAAGTTTTTTAATTTAAGCTTGCTTATTAAATTAATTCGGTTATATAATTTTACATCTTAATTTAATTAAAACGGGAAAAATCTTTCAAGATGTGGTGTTTCAAGGTTTTTTTGAATAACGTGTAGGATTGGATCTCTTTTATGTCATTAGGCAATTTGTTATATAATTCTGCTCCCTCATATAGTATATTTTTTCTTCCGTAGTTGGTTCGAGGTCGTCTCAGGCAGATATTGTTTTTTCGTCTAGTGATGCGCTTTTGTGTTTGTCCTTTCTTTGTAAACGTAATTTTAGAGTGTATATCTTTGTTTAGTAGTTTAAATACTAATATGCATGTGTTATATGTATATATTTGTGAAAGTGTCATTAATTTAGTTTCTTTGTATATCTTTTCTGTGGGAGTTAGGTAGTGGTAATGAAATAGTAGTTTAATTAGTTTATTTTGACATGTTTCGATTTGCTTTAAATTTGTTTTAGCTGCAGTGCCCCAAATCTCTATTAGGTAGTCAATATGAGGTTTTACCATGGAATTATATATAATATATCTAACAGATTTTGGCAGACAGCGAACGATGCCTCGAAGCGCTCCCATAACAGAGGAAAGTTTAGATCTTAGTTTGTCTAGGTGTGGTTGCCACGTCAGATGTTTATCTAGATGGAGTCCAAGATATTTTTCGGAACTAACTTCGTTTATAGGTTCGTTATTTATGTACAAAGTAGAGTGATTTCCTATTGTTTTATTCTTAGCACTGAAAATAATGTAGTTTGTTTTAATTATATTGACAGTTAGCAAACTAACTTGGAACCATTTAGAGAGAGTGTCTAAGTCTTGCTGTGCTTGTTTAATAATCAGTTCAATATCGTTGCCAAACAGGAATAAGCTGGTATCGTCAGCATAAAGTGTTATGTCACCCGTCAGATTTAGGCTATGTTGTCGTTTATGTATATAATGAACAGCAACGGGCCAAGAATAGAGCCCTGCGGTACGCCGTAGGTTAAAGTTTCACTATCACTTTGCGTATCCCCAATGCGCACAGTTTGCTGTCTGTTAGTGAGATATGACCGAAACATGTCGAGGGCAGTATCCCTAATGCTGATATCGTACAATTTTTGGAGAAGGAGGTTATGGCTAATTGTATCAAATGCCTTTTTTAAGTCGACAAATATACCGAGAGCTATGCGTTTTTCATCAATATTGTTTTTCAAGTTGGTCACAAGATCGATTGTAGCAGTTAGTGTATTGGATTTGGTTCGGAAGCCATATTGTTTATTAGAGAAGAAGTTAATAGCATTGAGATAAGTATCTAAGCGTTTATGTAGTATTTTCTCGTAAATTTTAGAAATTATCGGTAGGACAGATATGGGGCGATAATTGCCTGGATCGGACTTTATTCCTGACTTAAATATTGGAATCACTTTAGCTACCTTGAGAGAATTAGGGAAGAAGCCATTTTGTAGACAATAGTTGATACTAGAGGTAAGTTTGTGTATAATCAAGTTTTTGACGCATTTTATGGTTTTGCATCCAATCCCGTCTAAGCCTGTGCTAGTATTGGGATTAAGGTTATCAATTATTTTTCCTACTTCTTCTTCTGTAGTTGGAGATAGTTGAAGTAGTTCATATGTGCTAGAGGTACTAGACCTTGCTGTGTGAGTGCCTGCCTAGTTCACTTTGATGATACCATTTTCAACATAACTATTTAGAACAATTTATTTATTTGTATTGTCATAGTCGCTTAACTATCTACTTGTGATATGTATGTGAGTATGAAGTTCCGTTGGCCATTTCTGGTCTTCTTCATCAGTTCCACTTCATCAAATGATACTTTTTGACTGTAAATACTTAAGTCCTCGATGAAAATACCTAAATAACTATGGTTGCCAATAATATTTGAGGAGTTCCCTCGATTCCTCATGGATTCATCATGAAAACTGGATATTGAAAAGTAAATATAAATAAATAATAAAGTAAAGTAAATATAGATGCGTTACTTGTTGCCTATCATGGTCTAGTCGCCTCACTTCTAAGATACGGAATTATATTTTGGGGTAATTCCCCGGATAAGGCTTTATTATTCAAGGCACAAAAAAGGTGCATTAGAGCCATGTGCGGCCTAAAAACTGACGACAGCTGTGTACCGTACTTTAAATCATTAAATATACTTACGCTACCGGCACTATACATATTAGAAATTACTATATTCGTCAAAACAAACCCTAACCTTTTTGAAAAAGTTACCATGGTACGAAATGTTCCAATTCGTAGTCAATACAAAAATTCTTTAAGTAATTATAAATGCAAAACTGCGTTAGTAAAAAAAAGTGTCTTAGGTATGGCACCGCGCATTTATAATAAAATTCCAGACTCCATAAAAGAATTGAATTTTACACAATTTAAGAAAAAAATGAAATTGTTCCTAATTGATAAATGTTATTATACTATTGACGAATACCTAAATGACGAATTAATATAGAATTACATTTTGTCAATACTAAACAATTTAGACATTTTAATTATTGTGACAATGATATTATTTGGCCATTTTGATTATTTTGACATTATAATTATTTGGACATTTTAACTATTAGGACATTTTAATCATTTTGACACTTTATTATTTAGATATTTTAATTATATTGACTTAATGTTGTCATAGCTTGGATTCCCGGTCATGTTGGTATTCTTGGTAATGAGTCAGCTGATTCATGCGCCAAAAATGCTGTTCTCACTGGCTCTCTTGCCCACTCTGAGATTTTTTCCCATGACATTTGCACTACTCTTCCTCTAACTTTGTTTAAATCTTGGTCCAAGGCATGGCAAATCTCTAAGTCTATAAAGGGTAAATTTTATGGAGATATACAACCCGAGATTCCCCACAAACCTTGGTTTTTTAAGTATCAATTGAAAAAAAAAAAACACTACCTCAACTATTTGTCGTTTACGTTTAAATCATTGTTGTTCTCCTCATTTCTTGGCCAAGCTTAGGATTAAGGATAACTCTCTTTGTGAATGCGGTTTGGATGAAGGAAACGTGGACCATGTCAGTCTGCGAAGAAATTCTTGTATTTTGAACTTTAATATTTTATTAATATATATTTATTTTACTGTTCATTCGCGCTAAATACTCTCCAGCGTTTGATAGTCTATTAACAGTTTGCACGTGTTATTGGCAAAATTGTGGTGTCTTTTCCGCAAATGCCATAATGAAGAGTTGAAGTTGAAGTTGATTATATTGACATTTTAATTTTAATTCTAATTGTATTGACATTTTAATTGTATTGACATACTAATTGTATTGACATATTAATTGTATTGAAATTTTAATCGTATTGAAATTTAATTGATTTGCAAATTATTGAAATTTATAATTAGAGTGATATTTAATTGTTATTTTTTTTAAATGTAATATCATTAATTATGCATGTCTTTTTTTTTCTTTGTAAATTATAATTTGTAATTCGCAGCGACAATTGCACTCCAAATTTGTGCGCCTCCAGGCATAACATAGCGCTCTGTTCATTAAAAATAAGACCTGTATTTCACCTATGTTAACAAATAAATTATTATTATTATTATTATTAAAAAAATAGAACCAATCTGGAAGTATAACCTCTAAGGGGAAAAAAAATTGCCGACCGATTGGCAATTTTTTCTAATCAATGAAACTTTTTCTATAACTATTTTGTTAAGGATTCTAGTTACTGGTTTGTATTGTTTGTTTATTAATTCTATTAGAATTGTAGAAGTTGTCAAGCTTCGAAATTGACTCTGAAAGTAAAATTTAAAAAACTCTATTTACATGTGAATATAATTCACAAGCGTGCTATTAATTTTAATAAAACCCTACTTAACTATTTAGACAAGAATATTTCCTAATGTTATTGGTAAATCACATGTTTGTACAATAAATCATTAATGGATATAAACGGGTTTGAAAATCATGGTTTTTTGGCCAAATAGCGCGTAATTTCGCGGTAGCGGTAACTGTTTGGTGGTCTCAGCATGGTATTATTCACTATAGCTTTCTCCGATCTAGTCAAACAATAACGGCAGATGTCTACTGTGCTGAACTCCGAACAATGTTAGCAAAACTAGCAGTGAAACAGCCCCGACTCATGAATCAATCTTCACCATTATTGCTCCATGATAACGCGAGACTTCATACGCGTCTCGTGATTTGGACAATTTTCTACGTGATAAAAAGTTTTGTTCTCAGAAGGCAATACAAATTGCTTTCACACAGTTTGTCAAATCTAGATCTCCAGAGTTCTATCTCAAAGGCATAAATGACCTTCCTATTAGATGGCAGCAATTTAAGTGTAGTCGGTTATTTTATTTTTTGTAAAATGTTTTTTTAAAAGAAGAACTTCATAGATACCGATAGGTTTGTGATGGGCTGATCGCAATTCCGGTGCATTTGAATTGCCGAATGCACTAGCGGGCAGCGAGTGGCCAAGCGGGAGCGGGGTTATGACTCTAGGTCGGACTCTATGTCAACTTAAAACCCGTTAGTCCTAGAAACTTTTCTTGGTGTGGTTTTTGGTGATATGAGAGTGAGACGTGATGCCCTAAGGACGGATTTTTTGTGCTTCTTCTGTCGCCCTCCCAGACGTGATGCCCTAGGCAATTGCTTAATTTTATTAAGGGTTAATCCGTCACTGGGTTATATAGATCTAAAGGTGAAACGTTGTTTGTGCATTCAAAAAATATGTGATCCATGTACCTTCTTCCAAACCACACTCGCATATGGAAGAGTCACGAAATCGGATTTTTTCCAAGAAGAAAGGAGGACAGCAGAACCCTAAGCGGATTCTTCAAAGGATGGAAGTGACTGGCTTAGACATTTTTTTGAAAGGGTAGAACCAAGGTTCAGCCCTTTATTATATATTTATATATATTATATATTTATATATTTATACTGCGTAGTAGAACTTACCCTTCTTCTTACCAGTGCTATTCCACCATTCCTGATAAGCACATTGAAGCTGCCTAGCACATTGATTGCTTTTGGTAGGTTCAGTAAGTCGTACCCCTGGTTAGAATTATATGAAAGGTCAGCTGTGGTTGACGAAATAGCGCCTTGAGCCAAGATATCAGCACATTCATTACCCTTTATGCCACAGTGGGTTGGTATCAAACCTAGCTGAACTTCTTTTTGACCATTAAGACATGAAAACAAGGACTTTTAATTTTTTAAATTAATGAGCTGTACGATTTACATTTAAAGGAGTTTTAGACCAATGCTTGTAGGCAGCTAAGGGAGTCTGTGAAAATTACAGCTCTGTCGATGTTATGGTGTGACTCTATAAAAGACAAGCTTCTAATAAAGCCACACATGCGCCCGTGAACACTGAGGACTCCTTAGGGCATTGAAATTAAGGGATAATCCTGGAACTTTGGTAGTAAACTGCAGCTCCAGTGAAACTGGAGTCAGTGAATTTTGAAGCGTCAGTGAAAATTTTTTGAAATCCTTTCCATCGCTCGCCCACCATAGCCTTGAAGGCCGAATCCGGTGAGGGAGAAATTTTGGATATACCGATGTTGCAGAAAATTTTTGGGGTGAAACATAAAATTTCATACTCGCAATTAAAAAGGCGTAATGGAATTAGGTGGAACGTACCATAATCTACTATGCTGCGGACTGATATATAGTAATAGTATCTACCCTGATGACGTCATTAGAACGTTACCTCCATCCTTATTTTTGAACGCAGGGCAGGGTAGATACTCTACGCTCGCATTATTTAACGTTAACGTAGAGTTCAACTGTCAATATCAAGCAAGTGTCATTTATGGCTGCTTACACCTCACATACGTACCGGTACCCTCGGAGTAGGGATGGCGATTCTATCCAAAAAAGATCGATTTTTAAATCGCTTCGAATCGTGACCTGATGAATCGATCCACAAAAAAATTGATGTCTAAAAGATCGATTTCCAAAAAATCGATCTTTTTTTCAAATTTTTTAGTACAATGTAAGTATTAATCAATTTTATTAAAAACAAGACGAATATTATAATTAACGATCTTTAATCAGCAAGGTCAGGGACTTCGATTATAACAATTATTTTTAGTACCATATCAAAGTATCAGATCGTATAGAAACGAGACGTTTATTTTCAAAATTCACAAGTTTACAACTAATATACAAAAACAGAAAAAATCGAATGTCCATTTTAAAGGGTCATGTATCAATCCAATGAATCGATTCAGTACTACATATCGATTTTCTTGGCTCGAAACATCGATTTTTCGATTAATAGATCTCAGATCGCCATCTCTACCTCGGAGTTAGAGTTAATTGGGTTAACTCTAGGGTAATTACTTGAGTTATAAAAGAACGACCCTGGGTTGCAATTCGAAGCATTTTTGAACGGCTAGAGTAACGAGCCTACCCTACTCTGGTTATTTTTGAACGCAGGGCTGTAGTTTGACATTTGATTTGACAGATTTCGTGACGTTTTCAGTTTCACCAAAAACTTGTTTTTCCTCAATTATTAATATAAATAATTTATATATATTTAAACTACATTATTTAACGTAAATAATTCTGCTTGTTAAGTAATCTGATTACGACTGGATAAGCGTAATAGGTATGGCTGCAAGTTCAGAAAGTACAATGAAAAATGTCTATGTTGATTGTTTATCTCAACAAATGGACGAGTTTGAATTACTCAAATCTATGTATCCTAATCAAGGAGAAATTATTTTAAGTGATAAAGATATTTTAAAGGAGATCAGCAACTTTTTAGAACTCAAAACAGAATACATGCCTTCACATTTAGATTTCAAACTAAATCTTTTCATAGATGGTCTAAAGTTGGAAGTTTTTGTAAATTTACCTAGCTCTTATCCTGAGGAAGAGCCAGATATATATGTGAGGTGTAATAAGATGAATCGACACAATGAATCAAAATTAAATTCTGAACTTTTAGAATATATCAAAGAAAACCATATAGGAGAAGTGTGTCTTTATACTGCAATTTCATGGTTGCAAGAGAACATTGATAAATTTGCAATCATTACACAGGAAAACAATACTCCAGACTCTAATTCAACCCAGGAAACTAAAGATGAATATGCACGGCTATGGATATATTCTCACCATATTTACAACAAGAGAAAACGAGAAGAAATTGTTAAAAAAGCCAGAGAATTAAAATTAACTGGGTTTTCTTTACCAGGGAAGCCTGGCATAGTATGCATTGAAGGTCATCACAGTGATTGTAAAGAATGGTGGAAAGATATAAAATCAATGAGTTGGAAGAAAATAATGATAAGAAAAACAGAAATATTTGATCCGAGTGAAGAAAATACTTACAAAAAGTTTTCCAATTTTGAAGAACTATGTTTAAAAAATCCTGTTTATAACAAACATTCAAACTTGAGTGAACTATCCAAATTAATGAATGAACTTGGCTTGAGCCAAATATTTAATGATTTATTTGGTTTGTGTAATGATGAATAAAATTGAAAAGAAAAAAAAAAAGAAATTAAATACTCAACTAATCTTCTCTTGGATTGGGGCCATATACATTTTTATTCCATTTTTATTATATTACTGATAAGTAAAAAATATTTTAAGAATGTTAATTTATTAATATTTTTGTATTAAACTTTTATTAAAACTAAGTGTATATTTGCTAATTGCCATACTAACAAACATGTCATCAGTTAATCTGTCTGGAATTATCAACATAATATAAAACTATAAATCAGTGGCTCCATCACTCCTGACTAATATTAAATAGCCTATTGTGAAGTGTATGTACCTTCACATCACAGTGGTGTTTGAAGAGTGGGAAGAAATCCCATTTCACACTATCAATAATTATCTCTGACTACTGAGGGTGTGCTTCAGGGACAAACTATATGTATCATTTAAAAATTTTGTCTGTTGGCTTGAGTGTTTGTTCCGTTTAACTTCCGAAACGGCTGGTTCGAAATTGACGGGACTTTCACTGGTAGATAGCTGATGTTAAAAAGAGTATCTTAGGCCAGTTCTGTTAAAATTGTGACCAAATGGCGTTATTCTGTATTAAGAGTCTGACGCGGATGAGGTTGCGGGCCTTAGCTAGTACATTACATAAAAGGTGAAACTGACTGACTAACATTTCAAAGCAAAGCCGAAACTACTGGGTCAGGAATGTGATATATTGCACAAAGCTTCCATTTATGGTGTATAGGCAAGTACTAACAATAGATTTTTAAAAATTCAACTTTTCAAGGGGCTGAAATGGCGAGAATTCATTTGTAAGTATACAAATTTTAGTCCTTGGGTCAATATACTTGAAACTTATCACAAACACAAAGGGACTCGCTGTTGATTTTGAAGGTTGTATGAAGGAATCTAAAGCGAGAACTACGTTAGACCAACGCACAGGTGGGCCACGGCCTGATTTCTATACATATAAAGGTACTCTGTGTCTGATTTGTTCGTAGAGTCGCGTCGCTTGGCGTGGAACGTGGATCTAACGCCAAAGAGTATGTAAAGGTAACGCTTTACTAATGCCCTGTTTATTTACATAAAATATTTTACATGTGGGCCCAACCTCGGCCAATCGTCATTGTTTAAACGGGGGCAAGGGAAGGCGATTGACCGAGGCTGGGCCCACGTGTAAATGGGGCATACAATGTATGCCTTTATTCATTAGGTAATAAACTTGAAATATAACACAAATATATAAATAAATAAAAACAATTGATATTGTTAGAATAGTATAGCATAGCATAATCAGCCTTTTAATGTTCCCACTGCTGGGACTCAGGCCTCCTCTCTCTAAGTAGAGGGAATGGGCCGTAATCTACCACGCGGGCCGAGCGAGGCGCCCAGTGAGGATTGGTAAAAATGTCACGTCTTCAAATTTTTGGTTCTAGGACATGCCGGTTTCCTCACGATTATATGAATTAGCTAAAAGTTCCTTGTTTAAATACGTAATTATTTCGTTAATCGTTTTTTTTTATAAGGAGGGTAAGGAAAATTTTGTCCTAATAGTCACAAAAATTAAAACTAGATAAAAATTTAACTGATAAGTTGAAATTAGAAAAAGTAACTAGTTATTTTAACTCGTATTCAATAAATTAAAAGAAATATATTTAAGTGGATACTAAATAACCATATATTGTTAAAATTCAAAGAATTGATACATTTAGTAACAAAAGTACCCAAATGTTTGTTTCTTTTTAAGTTTTGACTATTTAAATGATGAGCTAAGTAGCTAACGATAAAATTTTAACAAGAAGATATTTGCAATATGTTTTTATTTATTAAAAACCTAATGGGGTACATAATAGTTAAAAATGATTTAACTATTATAAAGAAATACTAGGATTTTTTTTGGGACCGTTACTTATGTGACATTAAGTGTTACGATACGGAATTATTAAGAATAGTCCTCACTATACCAATATGTAGATACAAAAAATCAAATTATCTGATAAACATTTTATATTTCTAACAATGTCTCAAAACCAACTTAATTTTAATCAGTCTTCATTCAATCTTAACGGTAAGGCCGTTAAATTATTATTATTTTATTGAAATTTGAGGTACATAAAACTAGAAATTGTTTAATAAACAAGAACCAAATAATTTCCAAGTACTTACAATATGGACTATGCTTTGCTTTTCCTTTTCGTAACATTTTAGTCCACCCTATAGTAACTATTAAGAAAAGGACTTTACGCAAGTAGTTCACTTTCAAAACAAATGTGAAATACTCAAAGTATATTATTATAAAACTTCTAAATCATACATAAATTGCCTCAACACAACTTTGAGTGCTACCACTCAAACAGAATTAAGAACCAGAACCAGAGAAATAGTCTTATGTTACACGTTACTTACTAAAACAAATTTTTTGAATAAATTTTTCGTTGCGCATACATATGTCCACCAATTCTCCTTACTGCGACTAAATACAAAATAGCTGCATTTATATCTTTGATGTCGCGTTTAGGGTTACCATTAAAAAAAAAAAAACATTTGCTAAATTGGCAAAACAGTAACAAAATAACGTTACTACACGGACTTGTCCTGTAATCTTAATTCTATGGGACAAAGGTTTTATGTAATTATCTAATAATAATAATAAAAAAAATATCTTACTATTTTACTATGATAACTATTGTTAATAATTTGTTTAAATGTAAGAATAACCAACTCACAATTGAATTAAAACATCGCAAGACTTATAGTAGAATAAAAATATTTTTAAAAATCTGCAATGCCGGAAAACTGATCTTGGGAGGTTTTCTTTAACTTCAAACTAATGTAAAATATATAATACCTTATTCATTGGTATGTAATATATCTAATTGAATATAATAATAATTCTTCTTGTATTTATAATAAACCTTTTTAGATAGGTTTCAAAATATGTTCAACTTTCATGTATTTGTTTTCATGGGACAACACGAAAACAGCCTGCGCCATTTAAAGTAATAATGCCCACTGAAAAGAGTGATTAACACTAGATGAGTTGTTCAAAAATTTACACCCAACAGGACAAAAGGGTTTATAAGTTAATTCACTGTATCCCATGAAGGAAAAAATATGAAATTCATGCGAACGAAATTGGGAAAAGTGCTACTTTACCTAGAATATAAAATCCTTGAGATTCTAGGCTTAATCCTGGTAGTCCTCAACTCCAAAGAATAGGGTTCTTATTTCAAATGATTTGCTGCCTGCAATCCAATAAAGTCTCGTCCAAAATATTCAAACTGTCAGATAAAAGTTATTGGCGGGATTTTTTCGAGTATGTAAAATTGGTGGTTTTATAGGTGCCGTGCACGTACTTACGTGCAGAGGCGTAGCTTGGATTAATTTAGGCGTGAGCGAAAGCACATCAGTGACACCTTTTCTTTTATTAATTCAAAAACGAGACAGCGACTGTCGCAAATCAGTATTTGATCAAATCGTCGCTTACCATCAGGTGAAATAATGTTCAAACGCGAGCCTATCAATAATTGTAAAAAACTCTCGTTCTTAAAGAGCCCTCGCTTGTGAGCGACCCCCTTGGTGCGAGGCCGTGGGCGAGCGCCCACTTCGCCCACGCCTAGCTACGCTGGGTACGTGTTTGCACAACTGTGCAATAAGTAGAATCATTGTGAAACCAGTGCTATCTCGGTAAAATAGATCTGAGAATTTTATTGTACTTTTATAGCATTGTACCTAAACTAAACTTCCAAGAAGGCCAACTCGATAAATTTGCAGCCAAATATTACAAAAATGTCAGAATGTGTTACACATCACACGAAGATATGGTTTAAAGGAATTAGTACCCAAGCCAAAAACATTAAATAAAAACCGGCTGTCAACGTCAACGAAAATAATGTCAAAAAAATCTGTAACGTTGATCAATTCATCCTGGATTTTTTCTGCTGGTGGCATTGGCATGGCAATCAAATGTTTACAAGTAAAATTAAGATATATTTGGTCCCGATACAGAAGCATTAGTAAAGAAACTAATGTGCATTTATGAGCGAGTTCTCTGTAACATTTAGGTGGAGTTGCAGTGAGATACATGTGCTAAACTGATACTAAGACTACCGGCTTGTTTACAATGATTTCTCAGATAGTTGTTATTATAACCACCGTTAAATTACTATTTATTCCACTGTAGTAAGTGAAAAGATCCTAAATATTGTTCTATTGTAATTTCTGTATAAAATAACCACCATAATGCTTATCTATTGTCATAATTTTATCATCGCCATCTAATTATAATTTAAAAAATATCTGCAATTATCAAGATAATTACTAGCTAACTGATACCTTTATTATTTTATAAAAGATTTATGAATATGAAGTTTATTTTCTTATTGGACTCTAAACACCCTTTTTTAACTGTACATGTTTGTACTTTTCCAGTCATTCAACAGACTTCGAGGTACACAGAAACTGGCTGGCCATCACACACAATTTGACTTTAGACAAATGGTACTATGAAAATACATCAGAATGGACTTTAGATTATCCGCCATTCTTTGCTTGGCTGGAATTTGTTTTGTCATTTGTAGCCAAATATTTTGATCCCGAAATGTTGTACTTAACTAATTTAAATTATAAGTCTGACATGACTATACTGTTTCAAAGATTGTCAGTTATTGTACTGGATTTTGTTTATATTTACTGTGTCAAAAGGTTAGTAATCATACAAATACAATCTTAATAAAAGAGTTCAATAGCATTTTCATAGATTTTTTTTCATCAATGGATTGCTTGAGGCGATCACTGTAAATCCTTCTGTTATAATTAATTATGAACTTCTGCCAGCAGCTTTACCTGTGTGCATTGAGATAATATTTAGCCTATGTTAGTCAGTGATAAAGTAGCATTCTACTGGAGTAAGAATTTTACAAATCTTGTCAGTAGTTCATTTTCAATTCATTAGAAACAAAAAAATACAAATCTTTTTTTGTAATATTGGTAGAGATAGCATAGACCACAGACAGTAATTATTTTGAATATACTCTGTTTCGTTACAGACTTTCAGGTTTTGTTGGTGATGGAAAGCTCCTAGTTTTCATACTTCTGGTGACTTGTCCTGGTTTACTGATGGTGGATCACATACATTTCCAGTACAATGGGTTCCTGTTTGGAATACTGCTGTATTCTGCATCACATATCATAGAAGTAAGTTGAAAGAAAAAATAATATTTGCTGGAAAAGGTGCAAACTTATTAACTTAATGCAAACATTTTGCATGCAAAAACATAATTAAAAATAATACCAAATTATATGGATTGCTGGTACCATATACAAATATAAATTATTTCTTTCATATTTATTTATGAGATGAAAAACAATAAGTATTTATTTATTTTTACATAAATCTTAAGATGAATAATTAAGTTAAAATTTTTACAAAGGTATAAATAAGGGTGGGGGTAGGATAATTATATCAGGTTAACTGTTTAAAGTAACAACACCTTAATTTTTTTTGGGTGAGAAATCATCAAATATACTGAAATGAAATAATCTGTTCTGGAGTTAGAGAATATATTTGACTACCCTCGCCATCCAGGTGGAGAAGGCATCTGACTTTTACAGACTAAAACTCATTTGAACAATACTGCAGAAATAACAATCTTGAATCATAAGCTGACTGAATCTTTTTGTTCCAGAATAATTACTTGACAGCAGCATTTTGGTTTGCAGTGTTGTTGAATTTAAAGCATATATTCTTATATATAGCTCCTGTGTACATTGTGTACTTACTCAGGGCATATTGCTTCACAATATCTTCAGTAGATGGGGTGCATACTCCTTGGTACTCATTCTCCATCTCAAATCTGTTCAAACTGGCATTTACAGTACTCTCTGTGTTTGGACTCTCTTTTGGACCTTTTATACAACATCTTCCTCAGGTATGGAAATTACATTTTTAAATAACATAAACGAAAAATATAAAAGTGTTTTGGGATATTTATGCCAATGTTCATCATCACTTGGCCCACACTTATGTAAATAGAATGTATAAATAATTCTGCATTATTTTATGCATTGCACTCTTTCTGCAAAATACTAAAATAAATACTCATAGTGCAAAATAATTTAAGAATTTAGGCATTGATGGGTCTTCCATAAAACCTTGAGGTTTTCCACAGCCAAAATAAAAAAAATAATAATCATAAAAGATTGAATTCTTGTTTTCAGGTGTTGTCAAGACTATTTCCCTTCAAAAGAGGATTATGCCATGCTTACTGGGCACCTAACTTTTGGGCGATATACACCTTTATAGACAAGGTGTTGCAACATCTAGGTCAGTATCTAATAAATACCCTTTGTAATAGATATTTATTTTTTAAATATGGGTCTGACAAGATTTGGCGAACCACAGTGTAGAACAGGTTCTGCTGGCAAACAAATATATATAAGTTTTAAAAACATCAATTTTTACTAGTGACTTAATGTTGATTGTTATATGGCAGTACCAACCCCTTTAAGCTGCGCTTGGCCAGGTCCATACGGAACTACCAACCCTATCTGAACTGTAACCTGCACTAAGTAACCAGTCATTATGTATTTTTTAAATATTTCAGCTCACAATTTGGGACTACTGCGAATACCGAAATCCGAGGCATCAATGACTGGTGGTCTAGTGCAACAGTATGATCATGCAGTGTTGCCCTCAGTCACCCCAACATTCACAATAGTGCTAAGTGTGTTGACAATGTTACCAGCACTCGTCAAACTGTGGCATTTATGTGCTGATAGGAGATACAGGGTGTTGAGTTTTATAAGGTATGTTAACAATTGAGCAATCGCCATTTCCCCAGAAAAATACCTTGTTGAGGTAAGGATATATTAAAATTTTATGTATAAGAAAAACAATGTACGAAGGAGGAATTATTAATACTTTAGTGCTAGTTTACAGAGATGCAGGGCGTTATTTAAATTTTATTAAATATTATAACTTAATTCAAGCTTATGACTTTGTACGAGAGTGTTTACGGAGTAGCGTTTTTACACGCGTTTGCTTCAAATTCAGGCGGTGCCCGCGGCGGCGCACTCGGCCACCGAGGGCGCGCCGCATGCGGCGTTCTCCGTTCGGGATAAAACGTAGTAACACCCGCGACGACTCACGCCCCAATACGAGCATGCGGCGATACTTGCTACTGCCCCCAGCGCTTTCGCTGCCGCATTTAATGTTACACGCTATAAGTTCCGCCGGCGGCGACCGCTACTCTGCATGCCCCGCGTCTTCATAAACAACAGCGTACATTGCCGTATGTTTGTGTTTGCGCGTGCGATGACGCGGGCTGCTGCAGGCGCCTCTTCTTTGTAAACAGTAAAAGCGCCAGACGCGTCGCGAGAAGCCTCGCTGTCCGCGACGCCCCGCGTCTCCGTAAACGAGCACTTAGGCATAGTCAAGATAGATTTCTTCCTCTTTGACAACTGAGCCAATGTCAACTATTCTATACTTTGTTATAGATCTACAGTATTAGTGGCTCTAAGGACAATTCTATATTTTGTTAGTTACCTATTAAATATACACAAATTATAAAACAGGTAAAGCCGTTACGGAGGAGTTCGACAACAAACACTGAGACACAAAAACAATATCACAAATAGAAGTATAAATATCTAATTTAGAACTTAAAAATATTAATTCCACATCTCAAAAATACACACAAAATGTACCTACACACCTATATTACTTACTGTTTTATATTTTGTTTTAACAGGTGCATGGTGATTTGCGCGGCGTGTTCTTTTCTGTTTGGCTGGCACGTTCACGAAAAAGCTATTCTTTTGATATTGATACCATTGAGGTTAGTTAACAAAAATACTCATTTTACAACTTTTCACAAAGTAGATTTCATGGTTATAAACTAGGGCGTAGTTTTTGACCACGTAAACAACCTTTTATTGCTAGCCTGGTTTTTTTTTAGTTAGAAAATCATCTAATGACATCTGCCGCCCTTGGGCGAAGCTAGAGGGCGTGTCAGACTTATACTGACTAAAACCCACTCTTAGTTGCCTTGTATCCCAGGGCCGGGTTTTCCTTTCAGAAGCGAACTCATGGCCCCAGAAGGCTTCGACCCTGCTGGGCTCCTACAGTTTGCTGACATCTCCTTAAGGCGCGCGTGGAACACTACACGCCGTCGACGACTTGGGTTCGGTCCGGGCGGTTACTGGACGATCGGACGGCGAGCAACTCATTGCTCACCATCCGCAAGCCCACGCCTGCGGAGGCTGGAAATTGGGATCGAGATCCCGGCGGCTGGCGCGTGATCTCGATGTTGCTGTACCCTCGCGCGTGCGGTCGCCTCCTTTGCTAGCATTACTGCTTCGCAGAAGAAGCCGGCCGCCTGCTACTCTTCCTCGCTTCGGATCATGGCCTGTACCAAGGCCCGGCGCGAGAGATCGTTGCCGCCGATCTCCCCCATGAGGACACTGCGGGCGGCGGCGGTGCTATGCCCAAGCGGGGCACACCTCTACCGTATTGCTCCACCGTGTCTTCCGGGCGGTCCACACAGTGTTGACACCCGGGCGATTCTTCCGGACGAATCCGGTGCAAGAACCTTCCGCACGAATCTGGTACAGGAACCTTCCGCTCGAATCCGGTGCAGGAACCTGCCGAACTTCATGTCCCTTATGAACCTGCGTCATGCGGAAGGTGAGAACGCTGTGAGGTCTTTCCAGCCACTCCTCAAAGAGAGGACTTACCGCCATAATTATGGCGTGCCCAGCACTGGGTGGCGACAGTCGCTGTCGACGTTCCACCATGAGATCCCTCCCGAACACTGTCCGCCATGCCGCGATTTGGCGCGGCAGCGGAGTTTCGCCCCGGCGTTACATCTTCAAGCGCAAATCGTGCATGCGCGCAAGGACTGTGGCAGGCCAACAAGGAGGCTCGCCGCTTGGTGGGAAACGCATGTGGTATCCCTACACCATTCGGATAACCATGACCCTCTGGCATGCGTTCAGCTTGGCCGCCAGTCGCTTTCGTAGCAACGGCGCCGATACCGGCGCCCCATAAATTTCTAGCCTAGTTAGTAGACTATGAATAAAAATCAGTTTGTTTTTATGGAAACTGTAGTTAGATTGCAAGACTGCATGCTTAGCTTCTTGTGTAGTGAACATGACAATAAAAGGTTTATATTTATTTTCTTTTCAGCTTCCTGTCTGTGCTGGGCGACGTCGATGGCAAGCAATTTTTAATTTTAACTACAGTCGGGAACTACTCACTCTTCCCGCTGCTTTTCCCAAAGAATTTATTTTCTATTAAGTTTTTTATATTATTAACGCACGTAGCTTTAGCTTTTGTTAACGTTAGAACTTTATATGAACCTGCTAAGGTCAAAGGTGGCAGAAGAGTGAGAGTCCTCCGTTTGCCTATGTTAATGCAAATAGAGTCATTGTATCTCTATGGTCTGATAGTTCTATGTGTCTATGAGAACGGGATCCACGTGCTATCGGGCTTAGACAAGTCCTTACCATTTCTACCGCTAATGCTTACTTCCGTATATTGTTCTCTAGGAGTGATATACGTTTGGCTTCGGTACTATTATTATTTCTTAACGTTCAACGTAAGTCAAGTTCCTACTTTATGTTCCGTTAACTTAGCAGAAAAGTATAAGAAGACGAGTTAAATATGTATGAAATATAATATTATGAACATTTGACACATTGTTACCACAGCATGTGCGAAGTGCAACAAGAACAAAATATAAAGAGGGAGAGAGAAAGAGCTAAATAAATTAAGAAGTTTTATTATGATACTGTTTGGTAATATTTTATGGAAGTTAATGTGTGGGGCACCTCGCTTTATGAACACTTGCACGCGTTGCGGTGATGATGCAGTCTATATTATCATTCCACCACTAGTCGACGGAGAAGTTAATAACAAATTGTACAGTAATAGGAAACAAATTTTGCGTTTCACGAATTTTTGTTTTTCGACGTAGATACTACTAATTACCGAACATAATTATTGTGTGAATTATTTGTATTTTTATTTTACAAATACAAATAATCCGTATCATCTCATAATGTGCCCTTCTCAAAATGTCATCGGACGCAAAATATCCAAGTGGATATTTTGCGTCCGATGACATTTTGATGAATTGAGGTGCCTAGTATTTGTGTTAACTCCCTCTATTGGCAATAGTAGTTTTAAAAGTTTTGGAACGTTTTACTGCGTTGTGAACAAATGGCGCTGAAAGAGTTAATTATTTATGAAAACTAAAGTAACCTAAACCAAACCAATTAAAGAAACCATTTTTTTTGTTAGGTTAGTTTCTACTTTACAAGTAGAAACTACGGGCAGTTGTCGTCATTGTGAGAAATCGTCATTTTGAGAAATTGACATTATGACAAGTTGATATTGTGAAAAGTGGACATTATGAGATCAAACGAAATAATCAAGTTACTTAATTGGTTTCCTGCTACTGTTAGCTTATTCGTAGTCAGAACTGATGATTTTAAAGGGATTGTTCCCAGAAGTCCATGATTCTATTGTTCTTAATTTCCCACTGAGTACATGAAGAAAAATAACTTGTTTTAAATGTTCCTACATCAATTTCCAACGGGTCCACGAGATTTGTCCAAAGTACAGTCAGTAAAAATCACTTCTTGTCTGTCTTAATCAGTTTGTAAGCCTTGGGAAAAAAAAAGAGTTACTAATTACGATTATTTTGATTTACTGTGAAACTTTGATTTATAATGCAGTCCATTTTAGTGTAAGATTAAAATTATTTACTGTAATTGTTATAAACCTTTTCTTTTCATGGTTATGACCATTCACCAATAATGTTGTATGAAATAAAAATATTTATTGTCTTTTATTTTATAGAAATAATAAACATTTATCCCTTATCGACTCGTAGGGAAAGAAAATATTAGATATTTTAAAATGACGTGGACTCTTTGGGAACTAATGTTCGAACTTTCATTTTTCGAGAACAATAGAATCGTGGACCTTTGGGAACAACCCTTTTAAAGTAACATAGATTAAGTCAAATATCGCTTGTAAATGAATTGATGTGATAGGCATGTAAATATTGCAGTCTGAAGACAAATAGGCATAATAAACGTTTTATAAATGAAACGTTATTTTACTTTCCTTATGCTGTGCGTACAAACATAAACATTTTTTTTTAATAACAAACTAGTGCTTGACTGCGATCTCATTTGATGGTTAGCTTCTTACCATGTATCTTCTGCTTATCTCCTGTGTACTTACTTCAGTTGGGAGGATATGAGTCTCAGCTCATCTACTCAAAACCTTATTGAGTGGGCAGTGGTGGCCCAGTGATAACAGCTTCGACTTACAACTCGTGGTTTCACACCCAGGCAGGTGCTGTACTTTGTGTAATTTATTTCATCTTCACTCTTCATCGCTGCTTTTAAAACAGTGTGAAGGAAAACATCGTGAGCAAACTAGCATGACAATATTCGACGACTCTTCTATTAGTAGGAATATTATAAAGCTGGATTATAAATGCAGACTTTATAGTATAAAATTTGATCGAATTTTACCTGAGCATAATTTCCCTAGCAACAAAGTTGTCTCAATAAAATTTCATAACAATATTTTGTAATTTTGTAAGAAATAATTGTGGCTGGTGGTTTTTCGTCTGTTTGTTACGTAGGCCTAAAACCGATGCAAAAGGAGACACTTCGAGATGTTGGAAAAGTAAAAACAGAATCACGTTTTACACAAACCTTTCTTCGTCTACTATTATAAGGATGCATATATTTGTAAGAACCTCGTAGATGTCTTGTATTTGTCTAATACAAGACAAACTCTAAAGGACACGTACGCCTGTTTACTCGGAATAAGTGAAGGCGTGCGTCGATCGCGGCATGAATATTCATAGGAGCCTAAACACAGCCGTCGCACACCTTATTACACGCAAATTTTGAGGTGCGAAGTGACGCTATGTGCTGGAATTAATGCTAATATTTTCTGAATGTGTTTAAGAAACGTGCAGTTCATGATTCTATACTTACTAAGAAACATGTGCAATTGTACGAAAACTGTTAAGATTTGACAATTTTACGTTAGGAAATTGTGTAAATGGAGAATATATGAACAGAACAATAACACTAAGCAATGGCGGTGAGCAGTGATTTAAATAAAAGAAGCCTCTGAAATCGGACCATCCGTTTCGGAGCCAAGATGTCAAAGACTGACATGTGCGGGTGGATTGAGTGAAAAATTTCATCTCCACAAAACACGTAAAAGGTTTAGTAAAAAAAAAACCAAATTGGTGAACATACATTAAAAACACTGTAAAAAATATATACAGCCGAACATATATCCTCTTTTTTTTTAAATCTGCTTCTTCTTAGCGTATTGATAGCAAAAATGGTTAAATTCCTTGCCTGGCCCATTATTCGGCCACGGCAATGCCGGGACATGGTTTGCGGAGAGACGCCGCATAAACACTGTAGATCGGAACCGTCCGAGAACCCCCATCTATGGAAATTGTCTTTGCTGCGCCCAACTTGGATGCGGAGTCTGTTTAGAGTTTTCCAGGTGGGCCATGGCAACTCGTGCCCAGGAGAGAGGCTCTCCGACGGCTCGACAAAATCATCAGGAGGTTTAAACTTCTTCCGCCAGAGGTCGCATCTCTCCGAGGTGGTGTTACTTTGAGATGGGCTCACGCTTACAGCAAAACTTTTACGACTTTTAATTCTCAGGGGGCAAAAAATTGGCTATAAAGATATGGTTATATGATTAATCAGCCTGCTTGCCTCAAGAAAATACCATTACAAAATTTAAGAATTCTGAAATATATAAGTATTTCAGAATTGTCAGCCTTTACCTGCCTTTACGGTTTACATTTCAGTTTCAAACTTTGTTAAGCTTTTGCAAAAGCTATTAAAAAAATTCAATTAATTTGAATGCCATTTTAGAAAGTTATCACGATTTTTTTAAATTACTCGATTGACTTTTGACGGCACGGTAGGCGCAGTTGTTCAGTGATTGCCTTCGGCGCTGCGTGTCGCAGGTTCGAATCCCCCGTACAGAACAAATATTTGTAATGAGAGGTTTTTTTTTTAACGTACCTAGGACAGTGTGCATCTGGATTGAGGGCTTTTTTTTAAATCCTTATGAAACTAAACAAGATTTATAATACAGGGCGGTATGGATAAGATGTAACGAATATTCGCACATTTTTTGACATTCGCATTCGTATTTGCAAGAAACATGCGAATGTTTTTGACAAACAATAAGGAAATAATATATTGATTGAATACAACTTATATGATATGATTTTATAATTTTATATTTAATAAGGGATCCGAAACTCCTCCCTGGATCTTCTTACGTCATATCTGAGTGAAATGATTCAGAGAGTTGACGTAAATGGAAAAGATCTCCCGTAAATGCCTACATAAATTTTTGTTTTGCAGAAAAGGGTTATTCGTTAAATCTAACATTCGTTACATCACTACAGCAACTATCGCAACCCAGCGCTGGGCACGCCACAATCGCGGTGGTAAGCTCTTTGAGGAGGGGCTGGAGAGGGGCTGGAGAGGCGCCACGGCGTCCTTACCTTCCGCCTGACAAAGGTCCTCACCGGGCATGGTAAGTTCAGGAGGTTTCTGATGAGATTCGATACGGGACGAGTAATGGGTAGCTCAACATCCGGCCGTCCGGATATAGGACTGAGCCCTAGTCTTCGACAGCGCGTAGTTCCACACGCGCCTCAAAGAGATGTTAGCAAAACGGTACAGCGTACTAGCGGCAGGGCCGTAGCCCGCTAGGTCTTGGGCCTCTTCTCTATACAGATACAGGAGGGAATAAGCCATAATATGATGCCGTATGAATCCGTGTTGATGACATGACACATGTTTTAATAACTTTTTATTTACCCTTCAGTTTTTTGTAGGGATTAAACGATCTTTTTTGGAAGAATACTTACTCAATTGCCACACGGAACATCAAGGCTAACACACAGAAGTAGGTACATACCTTGGAACATGGTAAGTAGGTAGGTAAGGTACTTATCTTTTGAAAGTTAAAAACCTCCACTTTGGGGATGGGTAAAAAAAAATTATTAATACAAATAATCTAACGAGTTCTGGATAAACACTAATTTTCCGAAATAATTCATGGTTTAATAATCGTCCAGGAAACGTGAATATTTTTCCCGTTCACACATGAACAGATAGGTAAAGTTATTCGTAATAGGTTCAATCGCTCGATTCATTGGATTGGAAGTTTGAAAATAAAAGGGAAATGGAGCGGAAGGAGTTGTTCATTCAGATTGTGATTCAGCAATTTGTTACTTAACTTGCTGTTAGTTATTGCAATGAAAACAATAACGAGCTATTGGATACACAAATTTCCTTTTTAGGGTTCCATACCTCAAAAGGAAAAAAAACGGAACCCTTATCACTTTGTTGCCTGTCTGTCTGCCTGTCAAGACCCTTTATTTCGGGAATGCGTGATGGAGTTGAAACTAAAACCATATACTCAGGTCCGCGGACCCTTGAAGCTGTGAAAAACATCAAACTTCTAAGTGAACGAAAAAAAAGATACAGCCGTTTCTTTCGCAAAAAACATTTAGACACTCAAGGGAATCATTCATAGGGTGCTTCCCGTTAACCCAGAATCCTGAAATTTTCATAGAGCAAGGTCTTATGGCACAGGTCACAATTTGGTATAATTACATAAAAAAGATTGCACGTAGCGGAGATGAGAATGTTAAGATGGATGTGTGGTGTGACGAGAATGGATAAAGTGAAAAATGAGTATATTAGGGGAAGTTTGAAAGTGGCGCGCGCCAGTGACTGAAAAGTTGAAAGGGAATCGTTTGTCTTGGTATGGCCATGTGAAGAGGAGGGATGAAACGCATGTTACTAAAAGAGTTATGAGTTTACATGTGGATGGATGGAGATTGAGAGGGAGAGGGAGACCAAAGAAAAGATGGATGGATTGTGTGAAGAGTGATATGAAAGAAAAGGAAGTTAGTGATAGCATGACGAGTGTCAGGTCAGAATCGAAGAAAAAAACGTGTTGCGCCGACCCCAAATAACACGGGACAAGGGCAGGAAGATGATGATATTGATAGGGTCGCGTTTGACCACTGTCTCACCTGATGTTAAGCGATGATGTAGTCTACGACGGAACATGCTTGCCTAAAAGTACCTAACCTATTCACTCTTGATTTAAAGACAATATTTACCTCAATAACATATTTAAAAATCAGACAATTGTAAAATAAGTAAAGTTTATTTACTTTTTGTGGAGCTTTAAACCGTCTGACAGAAGTTTTGGTCCATGGAAAGTGTCTGACACTTATACTAATACTACTTTAGAATAACATTCTACAAAATATATATAAAAATCAGCCATAAAACATTAAGTAACTCGTTATTTTTAGTTCCCTTTCTCAACTCGTACCTGCCAAAGTTCCCCAGGGGAGCTCCACAAGTACACAGGTATTCAAAGCACATGAGACGCTACTGAGAACCTAAAGTTTCATCCATGTGAAAATAAGTTATGTCTGACAGCTCTGGGATCTTAGTAGCATAGCATAGTCGGCCTTATAACGTTCCCACTGTTGGGACTCAGGCCTCCTCTCTAGGAGAGGGAATGGGCCGTAATCCACCACGCGGGCCCAGTGCGGGTTGGATCTTAGTATATTACAATAATTCGCACCAAACTGAAAATTGGTAGGATTGTTCAAAACACCATCATAAATGAAACCTAAAAAAGTCCTCATCGATCCGACACCTGGAAAAAAAAACTCGAGGTCCAAAGGTCACCAAAACGAGTTTTTCGGGATTTTCGGCTGTAAGTTTTATCACAAAATTACCTCAGACAAAAATTGTAGATCAGATAATTACGAGTATTTACAAAAATGTCTCAATACTTTTTTCCTAAGAGCCACCGTGTTTTAAATATAATAATTCAAAAAGTTGAAAGAGGTCATCGTCATAATATGCACACGTTTCACGCTACCTTTGAGGTAGTGTATTTAGCGCGCTTTTAGGGTTCCGTACCTCAATAGGATAAAACGGAAACCTTATACAAATCACTTTGTTGTCCGTCTGTCTGTCTGTCTGTGTCTGTTCGTCAGTCTGCCTGTATGTCTGTCTGTCAAGTGCCTTTATCTCGGGAACGCATAAAGCTATCGAGTTCAAATTAAAACTATGTACTCAAGTTTGTGCTCCCTTGAAGCTGTAAAAAACCAAACTTGCAAGTTATCGAAAAATAAGTGAATTATTTCATCCCCGTTTCACTGCGTAAGTCCGAGGCCATGTGCTTTCAAAGCCCTCGGAACGTCCCACCACGGGGTTCCCAACTAACGGTAGGAGGAGTCCACATCGGCGTCGGGTCGACGATGAAGTACCTGGGACTCGTTCACGACAGCCGATGGGATTTCGAGGAGCATTTCCGACGTCTGGCTCCCAAACTTAATTAGACTGGGGCTGCCCTCGGGCGGCTCTTGCCCAACCTGGGAGGTCCAGACGCCTCCTGCCAGAGAATCTACGCGAGAATAGTTCGGTCCATGGCCCTTTATGCAGTGACGGATTAAGACTACTTGATGCCCTAAGCAATCTACGCCTGTGGGCCCCCTATCCGTATGTCAACCAGAATCGGTCTTTAAACCTATACCGCCTAAAAACATTAGTTTTTTTGTAAAATAAGGTAACATAACGACGACGGTATGAGATGTAACGTACCTTAAAAGTAGAGTAGGTTTTTTTTGAGGTGGGTAAATCATCTAATGATAAATCCCGCTCACATGCGGAGCGGGAGATAGTGTCAGACTTTTACTGACTAAAAACCCACTCCTGTTCTTTCGTTGCTTTCGTCCCAGGGGGGCCCTGGGACGTTTTCACACTTTCGTTCCCATGTCCCCAGTAGGCTTCGACCCTGCTGGGTCCTGCCCCTACGATTTGCTGACATCTCCCTGAGGCGCGCGTGGAACAATACGCGCCGTCAACGACTTGGGCTCGGTCCGGACGGTTCCGGACGGTCGGACGGCTTGCTGTCCGCAAGCCCGCGCCTACGGTGGCCGGAAATCAGGATCGGAATCCCGGTGACGGTTGGGGCGAGAGGACCGTTGCCTCACGCGATCGACCGCCTGCCACTCCTCCTCGCTCCGGACGAGAGAGATCGCCGCCGCCGATCGCCCCCACGAGGACACGGCGTTGCTCTGCCCAAGCGGGGCACACCTCCACCGTGTGCTCCACCGTGTCCTCCAAGTGGAGTAGGTGCGACAACAATAAAAACCAAAGCATAATTTATTTATTAGGGGTTAAAGTATGAAATTGCCGATTTGTACTGAAAAATTGAAATTAGTTTTTTTTTCATGTTTATTTAATCAAAATAATTTCCATTATTATCTACACATTGCTGCCATCTCCAAAGGCCATTTATACCTTTGCGATAGAACTCTGGTAACCTAGATTCGACAAACTGTGTGAAAGCATTTAGTACTGCCTCCTGAGAAGAAAACTTTTTATCAAGTAGAAAATTGTCCAAATCACGAAAAAAATTGGTAGGTAGTCCGCTGGAGCAAAGTCTAGCGTATACGGCGGGTCAAGAATTGTTTCTAATTACAGTCTAGTAAGTCTCGCGTTATCATGGAGCAATAATGGTGAAGATTGATTCATGAGTCGGAGCTGTTTCCCTGCTAGTTTTGCTATCATTGTTCGGAGTTCGGCACAGTAGACATCTGCCGTTATTGCTTGACCAGACCGGAGAAAGCTATAGTGAATGAGACGACCAAACAGTTACCGTTACCTTTTTATTGGTAAGCTTTGCTTTAGGACACTGTAGCGGCGTTTGACCTGGGGTCAGCCATTGCATTTTTCGCTTACGCTTATCGTAAATAATCTAATTCGATCTAATATTCTTTCATTTCTGCATCGATTCAACAAGGCAACACAAGTTTCAACACGCGTGTCTTTATGCATATCAGTCATATCATGAGGCACCCATTTATCATATTTTTATATTGTTGGTAAGGTAACGCTAAACCATGCCACTAATTCCTGGGTAGTTTGGCTCGGATCGGCTTCCACCATCTCTTTCATCATCATCATCATAATTTCAGCCGAAAGACGTCCACTGCTGGACATAGGCCTTCCCCAAATGTCCCTTTTGTCCCTATCGAGGCTATGTCTGTAACCTGGTTCTCCTGCGGATATCTTCAGTTCTGACGCGATTACGCAAGGAAACTTCGAGCATAGCCCTTTGAGTAACTTTAAGCCTTCTGATGAGGCCTATTGTAAGCGACCACGTTTCGGAACCATATGTCATCACTGGCAACACGCACTGGTCATAGACTTTCTTCGTCTTGAGACACTGTGGTATATTGGACGAGAAGACACCGCGCAGCTTCCCAAACGCTGCCCAGCCGAGTCAGATCCGACCTCTTTCTCGAAGTTAGACCTACCTAACTGGACCGTCTGTCCCAGGTAAACGTAGTCGTCCACAACTTCGAGTGTAATCTCCGATCTTGATAGGAGTGAGTGCTACATGGATGTTTACCATGACTTTGATTTTGTCCATGTTCATTTTAAGTCCCACTCTTTCGGAAGCTTTACTGAAGTCACCGAGCATTGTACTGAGCTCCTCCGTAGTCTCAGCTATTACAGCCGTCTCTTTCAATTCATTGTTATTTATTGCTGTGTGGGCGGTCTTCCACGTGGTTCGTTCTTCAAATCAAAGTTTCCATTACTAAAGCGTTTAAACCAAAATCGCACAGTGCGTTCATTAGTAGTCCCCTCTCCAAACGCAACATTGATATTGCGAGGTATTTCTGCCGCGTTAGTTCCGCGTCAGAACTCGTATTCAAAAATCACTCTAATTTGCGAAGTATCCATCTTTTTTGTCTAAGCTGAATAAAAAACAACTGAAAGTCGAAAATCGAATGTTGCACATTTTTTAAAAGAAGAACTTCATAGGTACTATGTAAAAAAAGTTCACTCAAAAATCTCAAACCATGAAGGTTCTATGTCAATTCGAAGTACCTATTACAATAAAACGGCAATTTCATACTTAAACCCCTATTATTATATATGCATAGAAGCCGGTCGGCACAATGACTCAAAAAACAAAACATTTGATTGACACAGATTCGCGGGGGTGCCAGGCGGGGGGCCCGCGAGGTAGGGGTAGTTTGTGATTGGTTGATCGCAATTCCGGAATTTGCCGAAAGCACTAGCTGGCAGCGAGTGGGCAAGCGGGAGCGGGGTTATGACTCTAGGTCGGACTCTATGTCAACTTAAAACGCGCGAATTTTCAAATTAGTCCTAGAAACTTTTTTTTGGTGTTGTTTTTGGTAACGTGAGAGTGAGACGTGATGCCCTAAGGATGGATTTTTTTTGTGCTTCTTCTGGTGCCCCCTAGACGTGATGCCCTAGGCAATTGCTTAATTTGATTAAGGGTTAATCCGTCACTGCCTTTATGGCGCACCGGTACGGGCGCCGGCGCTGCGGAAGCAGCCGGCGGCCCGGCTGAACGCATGCCAGAGGGTCATGGCCATAAGGATGGTGCGAGGATACCGGACGATTTCCCGCGAAGTGACGAGCCTCATTGCTGGCCAGCCACCATGGGATCTGGAGGCAACAGTCCTTGCACACATGCACGATCTGCTGTATGGAGATGCAACGCCGGGGTAAAACTCCGCTACCGCGACAAGTCGCAGCATGGCGGACAGAGCTCCGGCGGGTTCTCATCGAGAAATGGCGACAACGACTGTTGCAACCCACTGCTGGGCACATAATTGTGACGTGTAAGTCCCCTCTTTGAGGCGTGGTTGGAAAGACCGCAGGTTCTCACCGAACACGGTAAGTTCGGGAAGTTCCTGCACCGGATTCTTGCGGAAGCGACGCACGGGTGTCGCCACTGTGTGGACCGCCCGGAGGACTCGGTGGAGCACAAGGTGGTGGTGTGCCCCGCTTGGGCAGAGCAACGCCGTGTCCTCGTGGGGGCGATCGGCAGCGGTGATCTCTCGCGCCGGGCCTTGGTACAGGCCATGGTCCGGAGCGAGGAGGAGTGGCAGGCGGTCGCTTCCTTCTGCGAAGTAGTAATGCTAGCAAAGGAGGCGGCCGATCGCGTGAGGCAACGGTCCTTACGCCCCAACCGCCGTAAGGATTCCGATCCCGATTTCCGGCCACCGTAGGCGTGGACTTGCGGACGGCGAGCAATGGGTAGCCCGCCGTCCGACCGTCCGGTAACCGACCGGACCGAGCCCAACAAGTCGTCGACGGCGCGTATTGTTCCACGCGCGGCTCAGGGAGATGTCAGCAAATCGTAGGGGCCCAGCGGGGTCGAAGCCTACTGGGGCCATGGGTAGTGTGAAAACGAAACCTCTGGGACGAAGGCAACGAAGGAACAGGAGTGGGGTTTTAGTCAGTAAAAGTCTGACACTATCTCGCGCTCCACCCAAGAGCGAGATTTGTCATTAGATGATTTTGCCACCTAAAAATAAAATCCCCGTTTCACTAATCTTTTTTTTTAAATTGTTGATAGGTTCGCGCTTGACCGCTATCTCACTTGATGGAAAGCGATGATGCGGTTGACGATCGAGCGCGCTTACCTAGAAGTAATCCACTTTAGGGAATTCGACTCCTTAGCTGCGCACAATGAATGTATTCCCAAAACGTTTTGTGTGCTGCACCATGTACCGATGGCGCACGACTGGTGATCTGATGGAACGGGCTTGGCGGAATTAGGCTATGCAATTCTGACGCACACTCCCCAAAATGCAATCGATAGAAAAACCGATAGGTTTGCAATTCGGCGTTTGAAACCGAAGGCTTTGAAACCGAAGGCTTTGAAACCTCGACTCGACGAGTGCATCATTACCAATAATCCTCTTGGCTCGCCTCTTAATTGACTCATGCGCATCAAGCTGGTATCTAGGAGATCCGTCCCAAATATGAGAGCTACTGCTCTCCATACACGTTCGAACTTGCGCTTTAAAAAATTTAAGCAGCTGTTCCGGCGTGAAATACCTACTGTCTGATGTTTGCGAGGATTCCCAGCTTTTTTGCAGCCAGTTGGCCCTTTGCTTCGATGTATGACCCAAGTTGAGAGTTGATGTCAAAGTAACAACAAGAAGATCAAGAAGGTCGGCACGGTAACATCCCAGAAAGTCGGAGCAGGGCTAAATTGGCTCCTTTTAGCAGAATATGGACACGCCTGACGAACCAGAACAAATTGGCATCGCACCATTCTGAGACTGCCTCAAAGGACGAGTAGTAGTCTACGGGAGGGCAGCCAAGTGAATGCTACCTAAATACTTTTATTAAAATTTTGTTAAAATAATAGAAACCAAAATTAAAACAATTCATTTATTAGAGATGAATATGCCTAGATATATAAAACATATAAGGTTTACAATATGTAAGTAATTAACTAAACATTAAAATAAAGTAACTAAAAATCCAATAAAAATAAATTTAAAAATAACTTATCAGATCTGTGCTCTGTTGTTTTTTTTGGTATGCGTCATACTTTGCGCATATAAACTTTTTTCTCCCTATTTTCCTTGGTGTTCTTTTTTCTTAAAGAACGTTACCCTACTCTAGGAATTACAAACTGGGTGCGTTCACAAACATTTAAACTTGGACACACAAGGCACCAGGAACTTGTAGGTTATACCTACAGGTCATACATATATTCGTTCATACACGAATTCATTTTATGTACGAGCCCAGCGCCGGATCTACAATTATTTTTCCAACGGGGCCAGAAACTGGCATTCACTCAATTTTTTTTTAATTATTACAAAACGTCCTCAAAAATATTGTACTGTGGGTTAATGGGAATGCGATACAAAAAATCAAGCAGAAGCATTTGTCAAACATACCTTTGTAATATAAAGTGTTTTACAGAATAAGGGTGTGTAAGGCTATAATAATTTATTTTAATGAAGCTGATTACTCGTACACGCATTCGACCACATAAACAAACAGCGATATTCGATTGATGTAGGTTTATGAAAGGCAAAGCGAGCGAAGCGAACTCGAAAATTAAGTCGTTTCGAAACGAAAAAGAAAACCGTAGCAAGCTTTACTCAGGTACTGTTTAATAGAGACAAGGAACTATAGGATACCAGAGTGAGCAAAGCGAGCTCGACAAATCAGCACACCGCATTAAATAACTTAGTTTTTATCATATAGCTGTTGCTTTGTTGATATATATGAGTATTTAGGATGTAAGGGCAAGTTAAACGAGTATTGTTGTTGCTCCCATAGATCCGGGCCGGTACGAGCCCAACTTTTTAAACTTAACAAATTACATAGTGGTCTGCTTGAAAGGCTTTGTTAATTTGTTCAACCTCTTTTGCCAGCGTCGACGCTGCGACTGGCTCACCGGTAGTACATCTTCTGGAATCTCAGGGAAATCTACTGGTAAAGTTACGCTGCAACAGAACAATAAAACAAATGATGATTTGTGCTCGAAGTTTCTGTTTTTAGGATTCCGTACCTCAAAAGGAAAAAATTGAACCCTTAGAGGATCACTTTGTTGTCCATCCGTCTGTCTGTCTGTTAAGACCCTTTATCTCGAGAATGCGCGGAGGTATCGAGTTGAAATTAAAACCATTTACTCAGGTCTGTAGTCCTTTGAAGCTGTGAAAAAATAAAACCTTTAACTTAACGAAAAAAAAGATACGGCCGTTGATGTCGTATATTTCGTCACTCTCAAGGGAATAAAAATTCATAGGGTACTTCCCGTTGACCTAGAACCCTTAAATTTGGCATGAAGCAAGTTTTTATAGCACAAGTATAGCAATAAATCAGAAAATAGAAAAATTGTAGTGACGTCACCAAAAAAAAACTTTTTTTCTATACAGATAAATCTTGACTCGATTTGGGAATTGAAAGACTTCGAGCCTATTTATATAAGTTATTTTGTACGGAACTCAGTGTGCGAGTCCGACTCGCACTTGCCCAGTTTTTTTATATTATTGGGTAGTAAGCAGATGGTCGGCTGGCTACCACCGCGGTTAGGTAGGTACTTACTGCCACATCGAAAATGATGCCTTTTCTAAAACACAGCTAAACTGTTTAATGAGTATGACGACAGAAATCGTTGGTGAAACTATCTAGTTGTAACTATAAATGAGCTCCGGAAAAAACGTATTTCGATTTCGCATTCTGAGACGCGAACGTTTCGCGCGGTCGGTTTCCATGGGCCCTCGAACGGTGACCTTAGGCCTTGAAGTACACTACAGGGTGGCAAAGGCTCCACCAGGTGGACAATGTGGACATCGAAATTACAAGGACACTAGCTCGCGGCTTCGTGGTGCGGTAGCAAAGAATACAAGAAATAATGAAATAGGTACGAACTCTTCAGGATCTTTATCTGGTAGTACAATATCTGGGTAAATCCTCTGTATCGCCTGCGATGCTTTTCCCGACATGGATTTCCCGCAAGTCCCACTTTGGGCCGACTTATTCTGTGCCTTGGACGACCTGTGCGTAATAATGAAGGTATTTATTTGCAAATCGGTGCCTAATATATGTGTAACTACACTTTTAGGAAGGGAGCTCCCAATACTTTTCATATTTTTTAAACCTAGATGAAGACGGCGTTTTGAACCAGGAAGTAGGTAAACTACGACCGATTAGGCTTTGCAGATCTGCCGGAACTCTATTGCATGTAATGCATTCGGGATAAACTAAATTATAAAGCATTGCGTACTATATATCAGCCCGGTTCTGGTGCGCGTGTAGATTGAGTGTTCTTTTTTAAAATTTCTTTATATTTATACGAAATCAAGGAAGGATTTAGGAAACAATTGTGATAACTACATGGTGAAAATGAAACAATTGATTTTAACGTTTAATTTGAATTTTATGAAGGTTTATTTAGAACACATTTAGTTTCTACACAATTTTTTCCTTTACAAATATAATAATGTCAATTACTGTTGAAATGAAACAGTCACCAAAATATAAAACGTGTCAAACTTTAGTGATAACATATGCTCAATTTCTGATGTAGCTTTTATTTGTATACATGTTTGGGACGGGACGTTGAAAAGATTGCACTTTTTCTATTTACTCTCTAACTAATATGTTTTATGCCAAGATTTTGGTTTCGCAAATTGACTCTGTGCCTATTATATACGTAAAACACAGAATATTAAGAATTTATTAAACCAAAGTTGCAGAGTTTTGGAAAACTCGTTCTGCACCATAAGAGGATTGAGTGTTTTAAATAAACACAATTATTCCACATAAAAATGTTAAAACATAAATCTAGTATATTATGAGATATGAAGTGTAGCATTTTCTCAGGTTAGCAGATTGAGTGTTCCAGTTAATTTTCGACCATTTTTTTTCTATCGATCTCACAATTGTTTTATCTTCACCATGAAGTTATCACAATTGCTTCCTAAATTGCTTGTGTCATGTGTGACCAACACATGAAACATGTCTGTATATAAGAATGCTCCTTCTAAAACTCGGTTTGTCATTAGCAGAAACATTACACATAATATAATATAATATAATATAATATAATATAATATAATATAATATAATATAATATAATATAATATAATATAATATAATATAATATAATATAATATAATATAATATAATATAATATAATATAATATAATATAATATAATATAATATAATATAATATAATATAATATAATATAATATAATATAATATAATATAATATAATATAATATAATATAATATAATATAATATAATATAATATAATATAATATAATGTAATATAATATATAATATTCCACAACTATCACACAACGCCGTCTAGTCCCTAAGCAGAGCTTGTGTTATGGGTACTAGACAACTGATAAACATACATAAATAGTTCTAAATACATAAATATATAGATAAATTACACCCAGACACAGAACAAATGAACGTGCTCATCACACAAACATTTGTTCTGGGTGGGAATCGAACCCACGACCTCCGGCATAGCAGTCAGGGCCACTAACCACTAGACCAGTCGGTATATAACAGAACCGGTGTGCGTGTGGATTGAGTGTTCTTTTTTAAAAGTTCATTATAAATATACGAAATCAAGCAAGAATTTAGGAAACAATTGTGATAACTTCATGGTGAAGATAAAAAAAATTGTGAAATTGATAGAAAAAACCAATATTTCCAAAAACAAATCTCAAAACTTGCTATATGTACGTACGGACAGCGTCATCAACTGGTTACCCCCTTTTCTATAAGGTATTTTAATGCGAGAGGGGTACCAGCTGATGCTGCTGTCTGTACATTATTTAAAATCTTGGTGTACGTTGACTGGTCGAGAAAATCTCGTTGCTGTTGTACACAAGCGAACATAGTGTAGTACTACTAATGTACATTGTAAATAAACAGATACTTACACAGATTTTTCACCTAATACCGCGATATTGATAGGATGTAGCATTGTATCGAATAAAGTCCGACTCATACCAATAAGGCCCACTGTAATCTTTGACTTATGCAGCGCTTCCTCTGGACCAGCCACGATGAGATATAAATAAAGAAGACGGGTTGGAATTCTTAAAAAAAAAAAAAACTGTGGTTAGAAATACTGTACCTACCTAATATTATAAAGGTGGAAATTTGTGTGTACGTGATAAGTATTTGTTTTTTTTGTTTACGCTCAAACGGCTGAATGGATCGGACGGAATTTGGTACACGGGTAGACCACTAGACCATGTCCTTAAATAGCACATAGGATATAAGTACATTTTATATCCCGGGAGTAGGATGTTTCTTTCTAATAATTTTCTGGTTTGTTACGCAAGAGAAGCTTTTTTTTTTTTTAAATTTGGGAAATCTTCCAAATGACTTCTCGCGCTCTGGGAGGAGCGCGAGGGCGTGTCAAACTTTTACTGACTAAAACCACACCTGTATCCTTCAATTACCCTTTGCGTACTTAGACTTTTCCTAATAAGCCCGTTAAGTTATTAATAGTCTACCCTCAGAAATAAAAAAAAACATTACACACAAAAATTTCAGGACAAGTATTATATAAGAATGTTTTTTACTTGTTTGCGGACCTAAAGATTTTATTTTTTAATTGTTTTTAAAAATAACGTACAAATATACTCATTTTGTATAGTTTCGATGTTGAGATGGATTCATGATAGCACAAGTTTAAACCTTAGTGGTTTTTGGTTGCTATTTAACTTAGACTATCCTGTATTTTTGTATTAATAATAAATAAATAAAAAAAAGTATTTGTACTAATAAAAATTAGTGATGTATAGGTATACATCACTAATTTTAGCTTACCTTTACCTATCGTAAAGAAAAGTCCTGTCTCACTGAATCACCAATGCCCAGGTTAAACGGTCTATCGTTTAACCTGGCTATTGATAATTCAGTGAGTACCTCTGTGCTAAATTTCAGCTTTCTAGTTCTAACTTTTAATTTTGCACAGAGGGAAATTTTGCTCAGAGATATCATTTGCTATTCGCAAGAGCGAGCGAAGCAAGCTCGAAAATTTTTGCACTATTTTAGTAAGTTATTATACATTTTCTTAGGATTGTCACAGCTATAGGAGCTAAATTTTCGGGCGATGAAAAAAAGACGATCTAGTTTTAGTTCTGGGAAAAAACAATTCAGTGCTTTTTTTTCCAAATTAGATTTTCGTTTCCACACATCAGGGTCCTGTAACTGTGATGCTGCATGTCAGATACCACGTTATCTACGCGTACGACTTAAAATGGAACTATTTTCATTTCCTTACTTATCATACTTTACAACTCCTAATCCCATCAGACGGTAATCTATCGGCCGATGACAGAAAACTTCATTTATCAGCGGAGAGCGTGTGTTGAGCTTCTTCTCGTAAAGCACACACGTACCCAGCAGCACTTTGCGCTCCTCTGGTGTCATTTCTGCCAGGTAACCCGTTTTATATGTGTGTTCCACTGGGTTAAATATTTCGGACTTAAACACACGATGGCATTCCAATTCTAAAATAAGAGTATTTTCATTAAATAAAATTACAGATTTATAAAATAAAATGACAGATTCATAAAATAAAATGAAATGTTCATAAAATTAAATAACATATTCATAAAATAAAATGACACATTCATAAAATAAACTGAGCAGTTTGGCAAAACAATACTTTAAAAAAATCTGGTTGTTAATTCTTCTTTTCAATTAACCAACCAATTTGACGATAGTTTCTTCGTCCCAGAGCCAAATAAACAATTTGAACGGACATATGCATAAACGTTTCAAATAATCGTGCATCTTTATCCGATAAAGACCGTCGTTTTTTGTTTGAACCCATATGATGGAACTTTTTCAGATCTGCGCCACCTGAAACAAAAAAAAGTTTTTATAGTTTCTGTGTTTATTTTTGTGCAATAATATTTTATACCAACAAGAGATGTTTTTCTGAAATCAGCCATCAAAATTGCATGTTGATGTTTTTGCTGATTACCTGTTGTTGATTAAATGAAGCAGGTGGTGGGAATATCGCCCTATCTTTTTTGTACGCGCGTAACCTAATGGTGACGTCACATTTTAGTCTGTGCATCCTTTTTCTGTTACTTGTTAAATTCCACTTCCACCAGATTTATATGGTTTTTAACTTGCTTAATTTGAAACAGATTTGGAAAATCCTTTGCATTTTAGATTTATGATAAAGTTATTATTTTATACAAATTGAGTAAAATACTCAACTATTACGAAGCCTTAGTCACTGAAACGTGAACTTATTTAGAAGCCACTTACCAACAAGCAGTACACAATATTCCTTAGCCACTAAGAGTCTTAAATCAGACAAGTTTCGTTGGTACTCGTTTTCTAAAATTTCACAGTTTTGGGTTCTTATTTTTGTTGTGCGCTCGAACATGCGAAAGGCCATTTCATCTGCTATCTGAGAAAGTGTCACTGGTTTGTTACAAATTTCCGTTGTGATATAAACCACTACGTCTCAACGGAGTTACATTATATTACACAAGAGTCATTCATAAAAAAATCTTTTAGTACTTCTAAATATAAATAACTGGATACCGAATGCCAAATGCCACTCCTCCGTCCGCGGAATATGGTTAAAGCATAAAAGATTTTGGTTAAAGCATAAAACATTGAAACATTATTTTATTTGTATGATTATGCGTAGGTATAAATTGGAGTTATTAAGTACGTTACATTGCACAAACGAAGCAATGCCACTAGCTTTTTCGGTCTAGCTCGAGTGACCCCGCTAAATACAAACATATGAACTATGCAGGGCTATGGATGGGTCTTACCTGACCTGTGTTACAAACACTGTAAAAATGGCAGAGGGTGACTAGCACACTCAGTAAATTGGCTCCCAAAACGGTCGCCAGCGTAGCGTACCGAAAAGTCGGCCACATAAAATGAGGTGGTGGAGGACTGGAGACGTGTCTGGGCTATCATGATAATTTCGACAGTGCGATCATGATTTCTAGGAGCATTTACTTCCTACCTCGGGTCATGATGACTCTTACTAATCTCGATTCAAGTCAATCGTTAGCATTATGTGGAAGTTCTGTTATTTTTAAGAGGCTTTTCGCGGGTAACATAATATTTTTAGTATACCTCTAGGGAATACAAAACCGGCCAAAATTAAAACCTGTTTTTTTTTTTACGGGTTGTTTAAACCGATGTGATTTATTTTATTTTTTTATTTATTATTTAAGTGAAAATTTTAAATTGCTTTTGAAATTCACAGCGCCTACAACTTGCATATTTTTAATAATTAAATAGAAACTTATCTATTCAAAAGAAATTGTAAACCTAATATGGCCATACATTCTATTACAAAAAAAAAAATATCTCTTCATATGAACGAATGTAATTTTCTTAGAATAAAGTCGTATTTAGAGAATCTAAGCCTGAAATCAATACATACTTCTACTTAAAATATCCACCCTTAGCTTTAACACAGGCCTATAGGTGTTCAGATCAGGAGTCTATCTGTTTACGCACTGTGTTCATTAGAAAGTTGTCCACCGCTGATCGTAAAGAATTTTTTAAGGATTTCCAATTATTGTGACATTTGGAGCAGGCCATACTCTAATACAGACCACAATTTGTAGTCCAGGGGTTGAGGGATGGGCAAACAACAGCCTTAGTGAAGTCCAAAACATTCGTTGCAAGCCAAGCCTAGGTGGTGCGTGCTTTGTGACCGGGTGCTGAGTTTTGCTGGAAAGACCCTGGTATGTTATCAAAAAGAAAGAGGAGAGGCTTTATGAACACATATATTACTCCCAATCATTTTGCTTGTTGTAATATTCCTCGATTGTAAAAAAATTCTCATCGGTAACAAGAATATCCCTGAGTTTTTCATCAGTATAACGACAAGCAAACGTTTTGATCTTTTCACATTTTTCTATTGCAACTCGTTTAAGGTGATGATGATAGAGGTTCTTAGATGTTTTTTTTTAGTGTAGATAGTGTCAGACTTTTACTGACTAAAATCCCACTCCTATTCCTTCGTTGCCTTTCGTACCAAGGCCGAAACTTCCATTCAGAATCAGACACTTGGCCCCAGTAGGCTTCGATCCTGATGGGCCCCTACAGTTGCTGACTTCTTCCTGAGGCGCACGTGAAACAGTACGCGCCGTCGACGACTTGGGCTCAGTCCGGACGGTTACCGGACGGCCAGACGGCGAACTCCCCGTTGCTCGCCGTCCGCAAGCCCATGCCTACGGTGTCTTGGGCCCCAGAAGATGTGTTGGTGTAGCTATCTATGGTACTATAAACAAACCTACGGCTGATACCAAGCCTCAGCAGCGTTTTAAAACAATGTTGCAAAAAAAAATAGTGCAATTTGAAAGTAATAAAAAAACTCGATAAAACCGGAAACTTTGGAATAAAACCAGTTTTTCGGTTTTCGTTGAAACCGGTTTGCATTCACTTACCTACGTCATCATTATCATCTTCCTGCCCTTGTCCCGTGTTATTTGGGGTCGGCGCAACACGTTTTTTTCTTCCATTCTGCCCTGTCACTCGTCATACTATCACTAACTTCCTTTTCTTTCATATCACTTTTCACACAATCCATCCATCTTTTCTTTGATCTCCCTCTCCCTCTCCATCCATCCACATGTAAACTCATGACTCTTTTAGTAACATGCGTTTCATCCCTCCTCTTCACATGACCATACCAAGACAAACGATTCCCTTTCAACTTTTCAGTCACTGACGCGCGCCACTTTCAAACTTCCCCTAATATACTCATTTCTCACTTTATCCATTCTCGTCACACCACACATTCATCTTAACATTCTCATCTCCGCTACGTGCAATCTTTTTTCATCCGTCTTTTTCACAGCCCAACATTCTGATTAATACAGTATGACAAGTCTTATCACTGTCTCAGAAGTTGTTCCAGTGACCTGTCGCCATTTCATCCATCCTGCGTTGATCCGATGGGTTACGTCCCGGTCTACCTCACCATCCACTTGGACGAGTGACTCGAGGTACCGAAAGTCGGAGCAGATCGGTATGGGCGTTCCAGAAAGAGCTAAAGGCACTGGATTGGAGAGACCGCCGAAATCGCAGAACAAGTATTCCGTTTTGGTTCTACTCAATTTCAGGCCAACACTCTCCAGTCTGTGCCACCACACCTCCAATTTGTTCTGGACCTCTAGGCCACTCTCGGCAACCAACACAATGTTATCAGCAAACAGCATGCACCAGGGAGCCTCTTCCTGAATGTCCGACGTCAGAGCATCCATTATCATCAGGAAGAGGTAAGGGCTGAGAGCCGACCCTTGATGTAACCCGACAGCCACATTGAAGCTGCCAGTGGTGCCCACTGTAGACCGAACTTGAGTACTGCATCGACTGTACATCGCTCGGATCAACTGCACATACTTCCCAGGCACACCTTTCTCTTTAAGGGCTCACCACAGAACCTCACGAAGTACCCGATCGTATGCCTTTTCGAGGTAAATGAATACCATGTGCAAGTTTTTATGCGCACCTCTGTATTTCTCGCACAGCTGGCGTATAGCGAAAATGGCATACGTTGTACTGCGAGCAGGCATAAAACCGAATTGGTTCTGTGAAATTTCACTCTCTTCTCTCAGTCGCCTTTCAATAACTTTCTCCCAGGCTTTCATAGTATGTGACATTAGTTTTATAGCATTCCTTCCATCTCTTTCTGATTTTTTCATCATCCGATAGAACCATTCCAGTTTCATCTCTTATACATCTTACATGACAAACATCCCTCGCCTTTCTCTCTTTTATTCTAGTAAGCCGGTATAGCTCTTTTTGGCCTGCAGGACTGTCCAGTGCGTCATATAGTTTGTCCTGGGCTTTTGATTTTGCTATTGCCACGGCTTTCTTGGCTTTCTTCTTTAAAACGTCATACTCACTTTTTTTTTCTGCTTTTAAACTAGCGTTTCCAGGCTCTACACGCTGCCATTCCTTGAATTTTCTCTTCTTTTCTTTCAATACACTCTGAACTTCTGTCGACCACCACCATGTATCCCTATCTATTATGCCTTTTCCTCTCGTCTCTCCCAAAATATCTTTCGCTGCTTGCCTGATACACTTAGCCATCTCATTCCAGCTTTCATTTATACTTCGATTATTCATATCTCCCATCTCTATCATTCTGTCCACCACTCGCTCCCTGAACTTCTTCGCACAATCATTCCTCTCTAACATATGCCATTTTATTTTAGGGGGAGGACGCTCTTTGTTTTTGGTAGACAGTATTTTAACCACTGATGTCATAACCAGAAGTCTGTGTTGTGAGACTAGGTCTTCTCCTGGCAGTACTTTGCAGTCTTTGGCGTGCATAAGTGGTTGCGCCAAACTAGAAAGTAGTCGATTTGGGTCTTATGATTACCACTTTTGTACGTGATCATGTATTCGTCTCTTTTTTGGAACCACGTATTGGCTACTGCCAGGTCAAATGCAGTAGCGGATTGCAGCAGGGTCTCTCCTTCACTGTTCGGACTACCGAATTCCCATCCCCCATGTACTCTTTCATAAACGCCTTTCATTCTTCCCACATGTCCATTAAAATCACCTCCAACTATCAATTCTTCATGACCAGGGATGTTCATTTAAGCTGTATCAAAATCCTCCCAAAACTTCTCTTTCACCGTTTCATCACATCCTACTTGTGGTGCATACACACTAACTATATTCAACATCACATTCTCTAACATAACTTTCACAACTATAAATCTATCACTAATCCTTTGTACTTCCGTCACGCTTTCTTTCAATTTATTGTCTAACACTATTCCTACTCTATTTATTTTTCCATCACTTCCACAGTAGTAGAACTTATATCCCTCACCAATTTGTCTCGCTTTTGTTTCTCTCCATTTAGTTTCCTGCAAGCATGCTATATTTATCCGTCTTCTTTTCAATACATTCGCTAACTCTCTGGTTCTTCCAGTCATAGTCCCAACATTCCAACTTGCATACCTCAATCTCATTTCCCGAGCTAGCTTCTTACGTTGCCCCCGCGCGGGATGGTGCAACAACCCTGGTCCATTTCCCACAGGAGCCGGGTGCTGCCCCTGCGCGTCGCCTGTGGGGTACGCCCTAACCCTATCGCACAATCTATTAAGACCGAACATGTTGCAGAGGGATTTGGCTAGTTTTTTTTTAAAGTGGACCGCCAGCCTGACACCAACCCTCCTTGGGAATTCACTTACCTACGTAAATCTATAATTATATATATGTATAAAAAGAGAAACTGATTGACTGACATATCAACGCACAGCCGAAACTACTGGGATTAGGAGCGTGAAATTTTGCACAAGGTTTTCTTTTATGACGTCGGCGAGCACTAAAAGAGGATTTCCCAAAATTCACCAAATAAAGGGATGAAACGGGGGTCGAAAGTTTGTATGGAAAAACCTACTATTACGCGAGCGAAGCCGCTAGTAGAATCTAGTAAAACATATAGAACATCCTTATCACGACTTCAGGGTAGGTATACCTCTTCAGAGCAAACATGAAATTAGGTTATAATAATCTAATAATGGTTGGTACCTGTAAGTAATAAGCACAGCAAAATATGAGTGCTCTAAGAAATCTTTCTGTAGTCGCTAAGTGAAGCAAATCAATTAGCAGCGGGCTCAATATGTGGATGGGTGCTGTATAAATTACTATATCTTTAATATCCTGAAAGAAAATTAAAAAAAGAGAATATTTTTAAGTGAATAGTTATTTTTAGATTGAAAGAACAATGCTATAGGAATAAAATCTAAGTGGTATCTAGTCTATCATTGGATAGACTAGAATTTATACTTAAAAAAGGATATAAAAATGGCGATGGGTTTTTTGGTTTTTAGGTGGGAAAATCATCTAATGACAAATCACGCTATTGGGCGGACCGGGAGATAATGTCAGACTTTTACTAACTAAAACTGATTGACCTGTTCCTTCTTTGCCTTCGTCCCAGGGCCCCAGGTTTCAGTTCCACACTACCCGTAGCCCCAGTAGGCTTCGACCCTGCTGGGCCTGGCATGCTTTCAGCCAGGCCCCCGGCTGCTTCCACAGCGCCGGCGCCCACACCGGTGTGCCATAAAGGGCCATGGACCGAACGATTCCTGTGTAGAGCCTCCGGCCCATCGCGTTTTTATTATATCCTTTTTAAGTTGCGTACCATGTACTGAACTTCTGACTGGAATACAGTATCTAGATAATATACCTACTTTCTCTGTGGATTATCAAGACCAAGACGAAGAGTAATTAAGTAGGCTCTGGCCTAGGGCGGCCAATCAGAGCAATACCTTCTCGGCAACTTTGAGCCCAACATAGCGGTAAAGCGCGTGCGGGGCGTGACGACCGAAATACTACTTGATTTTAGTATTTTTTTAATATGGCTGAAAAAACTTTACAAAAAGAAAATAAGCAAGTTCACTAAAAAAAAAAAACTAGGATCAAAGATCGAAATAACTTTAATTTCGGAAGTCGGTGTTTCTCGGTATTGTTTGTTTCTTATTTAACACCGACTTCGGAAATTAAAGTTATTTTGATCCTTTTAGTGTTTTTTTTAGTGAAGTCGGTAATTTTTTTCAATAGTTTTTTTTTTACTGTAAATGCTTAAGTCCTCGATTAAAATACCAAAATCACTATATGATTATCTATAAAAATTTTTGACGAGATCATCAGAAATGGATTTTGAAATAAATTAGATCAATCTGGAAGCTTGATCTCATTTTAAGAGGAAAAAAAATTTTGCAATCTACTTTAAGAGGAAAAAAAAATTTGCATATCGGTCTATAAACGACGGAGTTCTGAGGTAAAATAATAATAATAAACAACCGAATTGATAACCTCCTCTTATAAATACCTAGTAGATAAGTACCAAGCATTATTTAATCCAAAATTTCTATGCTACGTTCGATCAACATACAGTATGCCACTAAATTAGAAAGTGTTAAGGGGCGGCCAGTATTATACGGCCTAGAGCGGCCAAGAGTTTTAGGCCGCCTTTACAACAATGCTTAAACCTCTTTATTAACATACCTGTAAGGTAACCAATTCTTCCTGTCCCGGTTTTAGTTTTCTTTGATATCTTCGTTTAAATCGTAGCTGAGAAGAAAAATAACAGTAAGCTAAGGAAAGTGACCGATCTATATTTAAGTAACTGACAGTTTCATTGACAAGTTAGTACACACAGTAGGCACTATTGGAGTCATGAGGTCCTTGGTTCTATTCCCGGATCGGGCAGTCTTTTTAAATATCTCTATATGGAATTTCACAATTTCAGTAACAGTCTGGAGATTGAGTGACTACAGAGGACTTGAATATCACTGGCGCATAGTGATCCACGCTCACTTCAATGAGATGTCAGCATAGGGGGGCCCGCCGCAGCCACACATCGCCCATCGGCCAGGGCTGGGGGAGTATTTGAAAGAGCTACCGCGTTCCTGGAACGCAAAGGGCGACTGAACAAAACACAGGTGGGTTTTAGTCAGAAAAGCCTGCCACTCCTTCTCGCTCCATCCAGAGCGGAAGTTATTTGATGAAATACCGCTACCGATACCTGCCAGAGCTGTGGGATTGTTTGAAAGAGCTACTAGGGCTCTGGAACGCAAAGGGCAACTGAAGGTACAACACACACCGGTGGGCTTTAGTCAGTAAAAGGCTACTTGTTCCAATCAGAGTGGAAGATACGAGACTTTATATTGTGTACTATAAATACAAATACAGTTGCGAGCTTTTGGAAAGAATTATTTGATGATTGACCACCTTAAAAAAACGGACGAACGGACGGCTTGAACGTACCTAACGGTCTATGGGTGTAGTTGTAGTATATGTAGATATAGCTCTTGTTATCCTTCAGGGAACTTAGACGTCATATAACGTGGGTATGATTTTATTTTTGTTCTAACCTGTTCAATTAAGTCAATATCGTCTCTAAATTCGATAGCTCCAGTCGGTGCTTTGGATGTTATTTGAACAGCTTCTATTGTTACCGGAGGCAGGTCACTGAAAGTAAATGGTACCTTCTAATAATTAGGAAGATACTGTTGATCGCATGTCACATGTAGTGTGACCCGCATAAGCTGGCATCTTAATCTACATGCATTAATAAATATTATATGTAGGTGCCTATGTGTATGTCATATATGAACCTGTGTATTTATGTCTTCACAGTAAACAAATACAATAAGTAAAAATATATAAAACGCATTTCGTCTATTTGACATTTTATCCTGCATACATTTTTTTTATTATTATAGGAAGCCTCGCGCTTGACTTGTCTTCAGAAAAAAATGATTTTTTTTTCTGAATTCTAATGCAAGTCTGTCAAGCAAGCAAGTCTTTAAGAGCGTCCTTTTCGAGGTACATTTTCATACAACTGCTCTTACGTGATTATGATGTTATTACACATATTCTCTAGATATTTTGGATACACAGCAATCTAATAGATAATGACTACACATAAATTTACTAGTAAAGAACCAAAACATAAATTTACTAGTAAAGACCTCTGAAAATTGCAATTTTACGTAAAATTTGGCCTTCCATAATGTACTCATATATTAAAAAGTACATCAATAGAATCCTTGCACATTTAATTGAGATTCTGAGTGACAACAATTTTCCCGAAAATCTTTGAAGGGTTTTCTAAAAACACGTATTTCCTGGAACCAGTTTTGTGAAATATTCGATTAAATAACGGAATTACCGTATGCCAACAGAGTTTTCAGGCGTTATCTCTTTTTTTGCATTGCCTCTTCATCAAAAATCGCGTTGGATTGCGTTAGATGAAGCAACAAGCTTTTAAACCATGCTCGATGTTGACGATAGGCGAGTGAAAAAGGCATACCGTATAGTCAACTACAAGTCCATAGTAGATATTTATCTTTTCTCATGCTACGTATTAAGTTGAACTTATGATCTGCGGAAATATGGTGATAAGGAAAAATACTATCTTTTTAAGCGGCTTCACTTGTGTAAGAGTCCGAAACGAGATCGTGGAAACGTTCAGTTACACCTTAAAGTAATACACTTACTGTACCTTACAAACACCAATGCTTGCGTATGCTCATCCCACGCCCAGTGGCCATCCTCATACATCCCTCCAAAAGCTTCATCGTCTTCTTCAGTCATGTTTATATAAGAAAATAAATAAAATATTAAATGGTTTATCACAGACTTGTGACACGTTTTAGTTTCTTCGTTAACGTCTTTATGTCTATAAGCACCAGATGTCAATGTTAATTGTCATTTTAAATATTTAAAAAAAATTAAGCTTTCAATTCCAAAAAGTATTGTTACTTTCACAAACGCCTTCCGTTGATATGCTAATTTGAGCCATAGCAATTTCATTTTATAGCTTGAGCAAGCCCTTCTATGGAAAGAGAACCAACATTGAAGCTTTTTTTTAGGTGAGAGTTCAGCCAATGACTAGGCCGGATCGGGAGGGCGTGTCAGACTTTTACTGACTCAAGCCCACTCCTGTGTTCCTTCTTTGCCTTGCGTTCCAGGGCACCGAGTTTTCCTTTCAGAAGCGAAGCCATGGCCTCAGTAGGCTTCGACCCTGCTGGGCCCCTACGGTTTTGCTGATATCTTCTTGAGGTGCGTGTGGAACACTACTACGCGCCGTCGACAACTCGGGCTCGGTCCGGACTGCCGGACGGCGAGCTACCCATTGCTCGTCAACATTGAAGCTTCTGACTGGTATAACTCAAGATTTTCATAGGTACTTATATCTAAAGACGACACTCTTTAAAGCCAACATGCTAAAAATATTTCGCGCACTGCACTACTTGTCTCATCCTTTTCTCCAGGTCTAAAAATGGCTGTTTGTAAGATTTTTACACGCTTTTTCTTACGCATCTGTTAGAGCTACCAGAATAAAGGCTTAGCGGGCCTTGGCTCAAACTGTACTTAGCACCGTAAATATCGTGAAGCAGCGGGGTGCGTCTAATAAATTTGATCTTCAAGAGACGAGAGGACTTAGTATCGAAAAGCTCAGTCACAACTAAGAGTATAAACATGTTTTATTAGAGCTGTAGTTGTGACTGTCAGTTCAATATGAACTGTATATTTCTTTTAATTTATCTAAGTTTCACATTTATTACATTCATAAACAATATTGAATTTTAGTATTTCTTTAGTTACGGTTACAAAAACTTTCTATTAAGCGGGTGAACATAGCAGGTAGTCCACCTATCAGGAATTTTGTATTTGAGTATTACACGTACCACGGTTTAAGACAAAACAAAATTTGAAGAGCACTCTATAAAATTGAGCTGAATTAACTTCACCGCATCAGATAGCTTTACAAGAGTAACTCAAATCGGAAACTTTTAAAACAGATGTACATAACACAACACTAGCATCCAATGTCTTTCCCATCCGCTTTGCGAGCTCACGTAGCACAGTTTACGCCCGTGGAACACCGGTTTATGACCCTGGAGTAGATTGAACATCGCTCCCGGCGAAGGATTATACCCGCTCGAAACGTGCTTCCCGACGAATGGGTATACTTCATCCCTGTATCAACACCGAGTGGCTTTTGATTTCATCGAATGCAATCGACTCGCTCTTTATTAAATTTCCCTGGCTTTTAACCTAGATATTCTGTTGCAATAATATCCAGTTCATCAACGGAAATGCTGAAGGTACTATGGACATTTATAAGGAACGGCAACTGTTTGTTTTTAACCGACTGAAAAAAGGAGGAGGTTCTCAACTCAGTTGTATTTTTTTATCATTTTTTTTTTTTACGTTTGTTATTCAGAACTCCGTCGAACTTCTCCTAAGAATTAAGGAAACTCCTCAAATATTATAGTCAACCATATAGTGATTTTGGTATTTTCATCGAGAACTCAAGCATTTATAGTCAAAAAGTAACATTATATAAAGTGGAACTGGTGAAGAAGACCAGGAATGGCCAACGGAACTTCACACTCATATAGATATCACAATGAAGATAGCAACTATGAAAATACAATAAATAAATGTTACGGAATAGTTATGTTGAAAATGGTACTATCGAAGTGATCTGATGATGATGATGGAGCCGGAAGATAAGTATCAAAACTCCGTAATTAATCAATGTATCCTAGCCGTGTTTGGGCTTATTAGAATTGTCATGAGTTGCACTTTGGCTATAAGGTACTACCGAACTGATCTGATGATGGAGCCGGAAGGTGGAAGGCAGACACGGGAACTTCATAATAAAACAATGAAGCCTAGCAGTGTTTGGATTAGTTGGAATTGTCATGTGATTCTGGCTATAAGTGTATTACAACTAAAAAGTGTGAAATGAAATACTTTTTACAAAAAAAAAAAGGTTTTCACTATCTAGACAAACACTAAAACGATCAATATAACTTTAATTTTGTTTGTTTAAGTAGTGAAGTCGGTTTTTTTTTATAAAAAGTTTTTTATGTATCTTGTAGTACGCGAACGTGCAATTTTATATAATTATATCATTTATTAATTGATTATTATTCCGTTTATTTATTTTCCTTGACATATTGGTTACATTTAGGGCTTCAGACACAGGAACCTCCTCACAATGCGAGCCGTATTGAAGAGTACTGCCTTCTGTATCAGGCCCTTGATACAACCGCGCAACGACATTGAATACTCGTAGATACCGTTTATTCATTACATATAATTTATATTTTTTTAAATTTAATTAATATTTTATAAATATTATTCAAATAATAGAATTGATTTCTTATTATTATTTTTCTATCTTCTAATAATAGCTCCTTTTTTATAACGTGAATACGAGAACACTGGACTCCTCAGATTCATAAATTATTATCTATTTCGATTTAGTTATTATTATTTTACTCATTTACTCATGTTGACTGGCCTTCACTCTCCACTCTTATCTAATAATATAAAAATATTATAATATATCAATATTGTAAAATCAATCATTTTTCAAAGGAGTAACCGTTGTGTTTCTTTTTGGTCCTTCTCCATAGGAAACGACCGATTGGAACCGTGTACTAGCTTCTAACGTTTTCTATGTGTCCATGTAGGCCTATGTGAAATGAAAAAAATATGAACTTTGTTTCCTGTATTCTTCTTTTAAATGGCAATAGCTTTAAAATCAATAGGTTCGCAGGTGTCTGTAATATACATCGGCAATAATAGGACGTTTATATAAATATTGCAAAATGTGAGTGCCGAGCCCTCTCACTAAACACATGGGTTATGTTATGTTACAAAATGTTTCACAAACCTATATCAGTTTGTTTTGACGTCATAATAAATGAATGAAACTTCAGTTGAGTTTCCGTTTCAGTGGGAATGAAACAAGCGCAATGAAATTGGAAAGAATGTTCATCGAGTTAGAAATATGTTCGGTTAACCAGTTACACGTTCGCTTTGTTTGCTCCGCTAACTGTTAGTGAAGCGACATTCCGCCTGGATATGAATGCTGAAACTACTGGTTTATTACTTCATAGCTTTGGGCTTTTACATGACAATTTTAATATCTACTGACTGTAAAAAAATATCAGATTACCCAAACCGCTTTATGCATCCTTAAATATTATAAAACATAGTCTCCCACTGCGTCTGCCTGTATGAACGCGATATATTCAAAAACTACTGAACAGATTTTCATGCGATTTTCACCAAAAGACAGAGTGATTCACGAGAAAGGTTTAGATCTATAATAAATGTATATCATAGTAGAGAAACTTAAGAATTTTAAAGATCTGTAACACTCATGAGAAGCTGGGGTGAGTCGCTAGTAACACAATATACTTACACGTTTATAATAATAAATGTGTAAGTATATTGTTTGTTACGCTAAATGAAACTTGGCTCACGGATGGACCATGTCCTAAATCGGACATAAGGTTTTATTCTGGGAGTAAGTACATATGTATCCCTTGGGATATTTTACTGTTATAATAGTCAGTGTAATCGTGACTTGCTCTGATTGCAATCTGCATTAAGATAATACTGATACAGTAAATGCTTAGTGATACATAGGTAATATTGAACTTTTGGGCGTAGACTACCTAACGTGCCTCAGAAGTAGTCTCTTGATCGGCTAGACTCCGATAATAATCCGAGATGGGCCGAATTAAGTTTGATAATCATCCAATGACTTGGAGGGGAGGGCGTGTCATGTCGTGTTATTTAAGTAATGACAACCATTTCTTTTTTCAGAGCTGAGTTTTAAAATCTTACTGACTGAAACCATCCCGTTGTACCTTCGTACACTTGTATCGGGGTTGCGGGTGCAATGTGACATCCACTACACATAATTATGTCCGACAACCTACCGCAACCCAACCGGTGTCTGAAAACAAGAATGTACCTACGAACTTATTCATGCATTTCCTCATAAAATAATTATAAACGGCAAATAATTAACTACAGTGGGCCCTCAGCACATTTCGGTAACTAACATAAGTTATGCTTGTATTAATTACTTTGTTTCGAGCCTCTAAAAGCTTTGGGAGGCGAGCAGTAAAACCCAATGGGCCGCAGGTGCCCGCTGGGCTATTACAAAGTGAATGTTCCATAGCAAACAATTTTTATTGTTTTCATTAACAGCCTAAACTATCATATCTATAAAAAATTTTGCTAATAATAATAATAATAATTTATTTATTTAAAGAATACATGGGTCCAATGGTTAGTAAAAAACTTATCAACTAGAAGGGTTAGTAAAAAAACTTAAAACTAATGCTGCACTAACATTTGCAACTGCCAGTGATCAAGCACTGGCTTGATCACTGGCAGCCTTCCGCGTATAATTGACCCACAGACCGCCCGTTTAGAATGATTGACAATAAGCTTTAAATAAAGTAATTTTGACCTCATTACTACAACGAGCGAACCTGTGAGCCAACATATTGCATCTAACTGCTAGCGCCCTGCGTTCCCGTTCAATATCAACCTGATCCCTGAGGTCCCCGGTGAGATAGTGGCCTAAGTATTTAAACTGGACTTTTATGCCTGCGACTTCGCTCGCATGAAACCCCTTTTCACCCCCTTAGGGGATGAATGTCAAAAAATCCGTACTACTAACCTCGTCTACGTCTTAAAAACAATACCTGAGAAAAATACCAGCTTTCTAGATTCTGGGCACGCCACAATTATGGCGGTAAGTCCCCTCTTTGAGGCGTGGTTGGAAAGACCTCACGGCGTCCTCACCTACCGTATGACGCAGGTTCTCACCGAACACGGTAAGTTCGGGAAGTTCCTGCACCGGATTCGTGCGGAAGCGACGCCCGGGTGTCGCCACTGTGTGGACCGCCCGGAGGACACGGTGGAGCATACGGTGGAGGTGTGCCCCGCTTGGGCAGAGCAACGTCGTGTCCTCGTGGGGGCGATCGGTGGCGGCGATCTCTCGCGTCGGGCCTTGGTACAGGCCATGGTCCGTAGCGAGGAGGAGTGGCAGGCGGTCGCTTCCTTCTGCGAAGCAGTAATGCTAGCAAAGGAGGCGGCCGATCGCGTGAGGCAACGGTCCTCACGCCCAAATCGCCGCCGGGATTCCGATCCCGATTTCCGGCCACCGTAGGCGCGGGCTTGCGGACGGCGAGCAATGGATAGCCCGCCGTCCGACCGTCCGGTAACCGTCCGGACCGAGTCCAAGTCGTCGACGGCGCGTATTGTTCCACGCGCGCCTCAGGGAGATGTCAGCAAATCGTAGGGGCCCAGCAGGGTCGAAGCCTACTGGGGCCATGGGTAGTGTGAAAGCGAAACCCGGGGTCCTGGGACGAAGGCAACGAAGGAACAGGAGTGGGTTTTTAGTCAGTAAAAGTCTGACACTATGTGAGTCAGGCCTTCTCGTTTTAATTTAATCATTGAGCATATTACTTCGATTACAGTTTCAGCTAACACTCAACGTCGAAGGAAGTGGAGCGTTAACGATACATAGGTACAGAATTTACTTTGAATGTTTTAATGTTTCCCTGTTAGTAACCGCGCTAACCCCCAACCGTGTGCTAAACTAAGTAGATACTCATTTGATCACATGGCACAGCGCACACGATCAAAGCAGCGCATCGCAGCCTTCTGTGCGATCGTGTGTGACAGCCAATTCAATGAATTAACACAAGTGACATACATGCTCAAAATTTTATATTTATTCAAGTTAAGCAACTGTTATTCACTCACAACTTTTAGACACGTTTGGTACACTTTACATGTCTGGAACTCACTCTATTTTTCCGAAGTTTCTATCCAAATGCGAGTGGAAGTTCTAAGTGATTTTATTGTCCATTCTACAAAGTAAAGAAAAAAGAGCACGGACCGATAAGTAGACTAGCACTATGCACTTATTCAGTTTCTCACAAGTTCCGTGGTGAGATGTTTTTGTGTTCTACAATAATCAGGTCGCTTACACAAAGGAAAGCTTACCACTGTCTTACTTGGCCGTCCCTTTGTTTGTTTACCCTGATATTCAAAGTCCATTGACTGTACCGTTTAAATTTACATGTGCACATACTAGTGCGGGTATAGCTTTTTGATACACATTCACGTGCTTGCTCCGGTTGCAACTTACACATTATAGCTTTTATCCCGAATTGGAAATAACTTAAGCATTTTATAAGTTTTAAGGTCCGGAGTTGGATGCACTAGTAACATTAACATAACTTTATATTCAGTGAAGCCGAGAGCAAACTTACTAGTGACGTCGTAAATTCTGCCAAACTTACAAACACGCTGGATGGAGATTCCGATTTGCAAGTTATAGCTGTCCATGAATTATAATCATGAATACGAAGTTGAAATATGGAAGATCATAAGTCGTGCACCGATGAATCCTAGCATTTTAAGGAAATACTACTTCTGGGTTAGTATTAGGTCTTTACATATGAAGTTGGCGTTCTATAAAACTTCTCACTTTAAGCTGTGAATACTTCGGATGGACTTGCAACTATAAGTTCAAATAAAGTTTATATGTATATAAAATCATGTTAAACCTTTTTTTATAAAGGTTTTTTTTTTAGGATTTATATTTTCTGTACAATTCAAAGAATATAAATCCCACTAAAAACATAAAGGTGAAAAAGGGGCCAAGTTTATTATTAGGCCTATGTTACGGTGTGGTTGTCGACTTCACCGACAAAATAAATTGAGCTTTAAATGGGTGCTAAGTTCACCTTTTTTATGTATAAAAGGAAAAACTGACTGTCTGACAAATCAACGCACAGCCGAAACTAATAGGACTAGGAGCGTGAAATTGTGCATAAGATTTCCTTTTATGACGTAAACGAGCACTAAGAGAGGATTTTCTAAAATTAACCCCCTAAGGGGATGAAATGGGGATCCAAAGTTTGTATTATGGAAACCTACAATCACACGGGCGTAGACGCTGGTACAAGCTAGTACATTATAAAAACAATGACACACTTAGTCAAATAAAAGATGAGTATAGTATGTGAAAATTATAACTATTTCTTTAAGCTGTTTTTATGCAATTTGGTGTACCTACTAGTTTATCTAGGGCGTCTAGTCTTAGGAGGCGACACAGGAACCTTCAGTAACAACCGTGTCCGGTAAGGACCTGCGTTAGTCGAAAGTTGAGGACGCCGTGGCACCTCTGTAGCCACTTCTCAAAGTGTTTTTATCGCCTCGATTGTGGCGTGCCCTGTGCTGGGTTGCCACAGTCGCTGTTTCCTTACCGCTGTGAGATCCCCCTCGGAGCTCTGTCCACCGTGCCGCGATTTGTTGCAGTCTTGTCCCATTGTGATTGGCCGGCAAGGAGGCTTGCTGCCTCACAGGAGACCGAGTGGTATCCCTGCACCATCCGGATGGCATGGGGATACCACTCATATTCAGCCGACGGGTCGATCGCTTCTGTAGGGACTATGCCCACACTGAATCACCGTAAAGGCCCATACATGTCGAAAATATCCCGTAATTTCTTCACTGCTGTCCTTTTTGCGGTTTTCAGGATCCGTTATATCAAAAAACCAAATTAAAGATGATGTCGATAAAAAAATTACGTCAAATTGGACCCTATTATCTGTTGCATGTACCTACTAACTAGTAAGAACATCCAGAGACTCTTCTCTGGATGTTCTTACTGGTTAGTATTTGTTCGGGTTCTGAAACTACAACAGTTCGGGATTCCGCACTGTTGTAGTTTCATGATTAATTTTTGATGAACTATATGAAACACACGCATCAGCTTAATTGTACAGCCAATTGTCTTACCAAATAATAATAATAAGTATGCAATCAAATGCATATCGGTCCATACATTATAAATAATATGTTCTTAAAGTTCAACTCATCGGTTTTCAATCGACCACCTGTAAAACCAAAGCTGCAAAGTAAGGGCGCCTTCAAATTAGCCGCAAAGTGCCGCACGACGGCAGCGCGACAGAAGCGCTTCCATTACGCTGTTTTGTTATTCCATATAAATAGAAAATGCGCGACTGCTGCGCTACACCCGCGCTGCAGTCGAGCTGCACGCTACTTTGTTATTTACATGGAATAACAAAGCAGCGCGGCGGCAGCGCTGCAGCCGCGCTGCCGTCGGGCGGCACTTTGCGGCTAATTTGAAGGCGCCCTTAAGTAGGAATCAAAGTTAGTAATAATCTCTTTGGATTGAATTATAAAAAAAAGACAAAGATAAGGAAAGACAGGAGTAGATAATGTCACTGTCGTATGTGTTTGCAGACGATGTCATTTTCTATTCCTTTGAAATATTTTTATACTTACTATATAAATTTGTAAAATCTGTATTTAATTTTCATATTAATCTTTTTTGTAACTAATTTAAAAAATGGCAGATGAAGAAGATGAAGGTACTTTTGGAGGAGAGTTTGAGGATGGACACTGGGTTTGGGACGAGGAAACACAAGCATTGCTATTTGTGAGGTATGGTATGGATACCACTAACTACTTGTTTAGCTGTAGCAGAAGAAAATACATCAGAGAGTATCTCTATGAACGTAAGTGAGTGAAAAATACGAATTGGAAAGCATAACGTAGATAGGCCTCAGGCTACTTTTAAAGGCGTAAAATAAGCGAGCAGTCTAGTCAGCATACTGACTTTATCGTTTAGTGCTGCTCTGCTCACTGATGTTGTACTATACATGGAAGGTGGCTAGTAGCAATTGGATGAAATTAGCAAAGCATTGAGGTAAATGACGTACAGATACTAGAGAACCCTTGGAGTAGACAGCACATAGGTTTCTGATGATAAAAGTAAGTAAAATAGTATATTATTATTAATGTAATTGCTGATCTTTACAGTGACCTGCCGCCTGTGGTGGTGGAAAGTATACAGCTTCCAACTAAAGCACCGACTGGTACCATAGAGTTTAGAGACGACGTCGATTTAATCGAACAGGTGATGGTTTTTTTACCTTTCTTACCCAGAAGAAGGGTAATGTTTTTCGTCAGTATATATTATACAGGGTGTTTGGTGCATCGTGTGCCAAATTGAAATGGTCGACGGGAGGGGTCATCTGCAATCATTTCAGACCCCTAAAAACTTCTCATGCCCTGTGGATTTTTTTTCACCGACTTTTTATTGTTTTATGAAAATAAGACCCAAATTTTTCATTCAAATACAAATATAAAAAAATATACAAGTCGTAGACTCTGAATTTTAATTTTATTTAGATGTGTATTGTATTAGTACTTATAAATTTAAAATTAGTGACATTAGCTATCTAGTCTTTTTTTTAATTTACTTGCAAAGTGTTGGACTTAAATTAAAGCTGTTCATGTTACTGCTATTTACATGGCTATTAAAAAAAAAACCAAAAGCGACCGGACTCTTTCAACTTCCTCAAAAATTCTCTAGTTTATCTTCTTGCTAGTGAATCATAAAATTATTTTTATGACATGTGGCACATCCACATGTCATAAAAATAATTTTATAACTTTGCGTATTCGCTAGAATTATGAATCGAGTCAGATAAGACTAATATTTAAAATATTGATTAAAAAATATTTTTGCTTAAATGATACCTGAAAAAATTTGGGTCTTATTTTCATAAAACAATAAAAAGTCAATGAAAAAAATCCACAAGGCATGAGAAGTTTTAGGGGTCTGAAATGATAGCAGATGACCCTTCCCTTCGACCATTTCAATTTGGCACACGATGCACCAAACACTCTGTATATTGTGAGTATGTCTATTTCTTTGGCTCGCTGGGTATTTTAAACGGCTGGATGGATTTTAACAAATAAGGTATCATTAGATTAATCTCGAAAATTTGAGTATCAGGCTTAGATATTATTTAGATTAAAAAAAGAACTTCGAGTTTATTTAAAAATATTTTTTATCTCATAATCATGATCATCCCTAATCTAATCTAAATTAGCCCAGTATGTCCCACTACTGGGCGAAAACCTCCCTTTCCACGCGTCTCCTACGCCCATCGTGGGCCAGTCCTTCCGGTAAGAATCTATTTCATGACTACATCTTCGTCTTGGTCAGTCGCAATGTAGTTCAATAAGTAGTTCTTTTAGCCCTTTGCACCACAGCTCATCTAACATGCGGCAGACATGTCTGGCCCAATCCCACTTGAGAATAGCAACTTTCCTGGCAGCATCTGTGATCTTAGTTTGGGCGTCCAGTATTGTGTACGCTTTTATTTGTACTACACTGTCATGTATCTAAACAAAAAAAGGACTCCAGAGACGATTCCAAAAAACTTTACTTATTAATAATGTAGGATAGAAATAAATCTGTGGTTGAATTAAAATCAATACCTGCAATCAACTGTATCAGACTGCTTGAAAACTAACTTGCTTTGAAATTTTGGTTAACAGCAAAAAAAAAAAAAAAGAAAATCTCAAAAAAAAAAAACAATAACCTTTTCATAAAACTTTTTGAAAATTGTTTTCTATTAGCAATTGGTGGTATTGGTATTTTCATTTGAGACGAAGTTAGTCACATTGCTTTTATGTAGATAGTTGATATTATTTTGTAGGGACCTTTAAGTTTTCATTATTTTAAATATACGTATAATATTCTGTTTCGAATTGTATAACTGCTCAGGTAGGTATTTCACTAATTTAATAATTATAAAGGCAAAATATTTACTAGGTGTTTTCAAGGCTAGAGTGAATAGACTTTTAATAAACTAGTGCGCTTTATCATCAACGATTGCATCACTGCTTACCATCAGGTGAGATCATTAAAAAAAAAAACAAAATTTTGTTAAAAGAGACATTTCAAAAACTATTTTAATTAATAGGAATTAGGATGTTTGTAATATCTCACAGTTGCATTCGGTATTTTGGACATTCATACGATGTCTACGCTAGGATGGATTTTGTGAGGACGACGTGACAACATACTGGTATAAAGATACTCTATCTTTGAGTTTTTTTTCTTTTTGGATGGGAAAATCATCTGATGACATCCTCCACTCTTGGGCAGAGCGTGAGGGCGTGTCAGACTTTTACTGACTAAAAACTCGCTCCTGTTCCTTCTTTGCCATTGTTCCGGGGCCCCGGGGATTTCTTTCGCATTACCCATGGCCCCAGTAGTCTTCAACCCTGCTGGGCCCCTTCGGTTGCTGGCGTCTCCTTGAGGCGCGCGTGAACACTACGCGCCGTCGACGACTTAGGTTCGGTCCGGACGATTACCAGATGGTCGGACGGCGAGCTACCCATTGCTCGCCGTCCGCATGAACGCACCTACGGTGGCCGGAAATCGGGATCGGAATCCGGGTGGCTGGGGCACCAGGGCCATTGCCTCGTGCGCGTGCGTTCGCCTCCTTTGCTAGCATTACTGCTTCGCAGACGGAGGCGACCGCCTGCCACTCCTCCTCGCTCCGGACCATGGCCTGTACCAAGGCCCGGCGTGAGAGATCGCTGCCACCGATGGCCTCCACGAGGTCACGACGGTGCTCTGCCCAGGCGGGGCACACCTTTACCGTATGCTCCACCGTGTCCTCCGGGCGGTCCACACAATGGTGACACCCGGGCGTTTCTTCCGCTCGAATCCGGTGCAGGAACCTCCCGAACTTACCATGTCTGGTGAGGACCTGCGTCATGCGGAAGGTAAGAACACCGTGTTGCCTTTCCAAGCCACTCCTCAAAAAGGGGATTTACCGCCATAATTATGGCGTGCCCCCGTCCTTGAGTTTGTTTATATCTTTTCGTATATTTTTTACTAACTTGAAAATGGTTGTAAGAAAGAGTATTTTCTTTTCAGATTCGCTATCGTCGTCGCTATCAAAGGAAGATGTTACTAGGAGACGCGGATGTAATTACTCTACAGGTAAACCATTCTGTTACAATTTTACTAGCCTTATTAAGTAATACAAAATTAATTTGCCTAGCCGTTTTCTCAACTATGTACATTGAGGTAGGCTTCCAGCCTAACTAGCCGAGTACTAATATTTTGCATGGAGCGACTCCACAACCCAGTAACTGGGCGTAATACCTTGGCAAGATTGGTATCAGATTTTCTGACTACTTACCCGTAACGACTGTCAAAGATGACAGTGTTTGTGACTTGAAAATCTAATTACCAATAAATATGTTTATCTGTTTATCTGATGTACAGTCAGGGGTCATAAGTGCAGTTGCACACCATCAATGCTAAAGAGTCTAAAATGTCTTTGTAGAAGAGGGCCAATGGTTCATGCCTGATTTGATTTGTAGCATAGAATCTATAGTATTGATTAAACTAGTTGTGGCCTATGAAACTTCTACTACAAAGTGCAACTGCACTCTACCAATGCCCCCTAGACCCCTGGCTGTATATACCTACAAATAACAGTCGATATCTGTTTTTTGAGCCATGAAGAGATTCAATACCTATGTAATGGACGTTGACCCATCCATGAACCGACCTCGGCGATCTCGCATATCGATCTGTGCGGCTGATATTATTTAGATGCGAGTACTTATTAAGTAATAATAGGTCTTTAGTAACATATGAAATTGCCGTTTTTTAAAACGGGTTCCTTTGAAGTGTTATATCTTTGGATTGACTTGGAATTATAAGTTCAAATAAACTGTATATTAAAGCTACGTTATTCTTTTTTCGAAATTAGGTATTTATTGGTTTCTTTGTGTTTTGTATTTTATGTAATATCTCTGTAGGTACTATACCGCACCTATCTACAAGTATATATATAAAAGGGGAACTGACTGACTGTCATATCAACGCATAGCCGAAACTACTGAGATTAAGAACGTGAAATTTTGCACAAGGTTTCCTTTTATAACGTAGGTGAGCACTAAGAAGGGATTTTCCAAAATTCACCCCCTAAAGGGATGAAACGGGGGTCCAAAGTTTCTATGTAATAACCTACTTTCACGCGGGCGAGCCGCTAGCAGAAGCTAGTTAAGTATTAAAAAAAATAGTATATAATTCGCACTAATTTTGGAGACATAATCAGTAGATTAAGGAAAATATTTTAATGAATTAATGTTTTTTAAATTCATATCTTTTAGGACGTAAAAGACATAGCGTTATATACTGCACCCGTCAATATTTTGAGTCCGATGCTTATAAACCTGCTACACATGCCAACAACAGAGAGGTTCCTCAGGGCACTTATTCTTTGCTGCGGTTATTATATACAGGTGACAAATAAAGTTTTCAAATAGTTTTCCGTGTACTTGTTTTTTAATGCGAAACTTAAGTGGTAGACACATTGCTCGCAGAACAGAAGCTCAATGCGGCCGAAAGGTTGTGGAGTGGCGATCGCGTACAAGAAGACGCAACGTTGGAAGGCCTCCCACAGTGTGGTCCGATAACCTGGTGAAGGTCGCGGAAACCCGATGGACGCGAGACGCACAGGACCCACTTGGGGAGGCTTATGTCCAATTGTCTAATATTGGACGACTTTCGGCTGAAAATGATGATGATGGTGACTTCTAAAGTAAATGCCGCCTTCTTATTGCTCATTGGTGAGATGACAATGGTCTTACCAACAAAATTCAGAATGTCGTGACAATACCTCCTTAATATAAACAACTAGCGTTTGCGCTGGCAATTACTAACACAACAAAAAATAATCAGCCAACTACTACATAGGTGCAACCGTTTATGCGCTTACATACATTCGTAGATTTTTTTTTTATAATTATACCAGATTGCAGATGAAATGGCAGAACGTATGATGGAGCTCCAAAAAAAAGTGAGAACTCCGGATTGTGACCGTATCGAAAATGTATACCGCGAAAACTTGTCTGACCTGAGAACCATAGTTGCTAAAGAATATTGTACAATGCTTCTTGGTGCGTAATATATTGAAACTGTGTTTGATTTTGTATGTTAGTTTTTAAAAATTTTCTTACACTAATTATTTGATGGTGTAGGTGGGGCAGACACGAAGAAGTTTCATCACATGGGTCCTCAGAAGAAACGACGATCGCTATCGGACAAGGACGCACGCTTGTTTGAAACGTTACTAAGAATGACCATACAGATTGTCTGGTTGGCATTAGGACGCAAAAGTTTTAATCGAATTGGTGATTGTGTAATCTGAGGAAGCAAGTTTTAAAGACATTGTTTATTTTCTTATAACCAACGTTCAAACAATTTCAGAGCTGGAAATTCATCGTATTTTTAAGTCGGAAATTTTTAACAATGTGGAGCACACCCTGAAAACTGGATATATAGCGCAGATGGTGCCGGAAGAGCAGGAAGTGTTACTAGGGTCGTGTGTCCGTCACGACAAGAAGCTCAATACGCGTTCCCCACTCATGAATGAGGTGTTTTGTGATAGGCCAATAGATTATCGTCTAGTGGGGCTTGGTATTGTTAAATATCCTACGTGAGCTTTTGTTACTTGTTTATTATGTCAGTTTCCTTACTGTCAGATGCTTCTTGTAACACATTGTTATGTTATTTATCCCTAAGGATGACAACCCGACTAAAATATCTTCGTCTCGTCGTCGCTAGTCCAGAAGAACATTTGATGGCTTCTGATATCACACTGGGCATCATTGGAATGCCACGAAATAAATTTGACACGATGCTTAGGCCTATTGCGCAAATAGATCCTACGAATAAATCTAAAGCTTCGATGTAAGTATAAGAACGACAGTAATGTATGCCGCTTTTTTGTCTCATCTATCTTCTGCTTGTAACTTCTTCCGCGTAGAACTCAACTGTGCCATGAAATATTATTTAGAGAGAATTATTATTATTATTATTCTATGATACTCGGCAATAGTATAGCTTTGTACAAGTCAAAGAATGTCAGTAATTGATTCCAGTAATTTTATAGATTACCTCTTACAAATAAACTATATTACCTCTTTATAATATTATAATTTAGTAATCTATAATGCCGACAAATTATTCAATATAGGTCAAGTCACAGTTACGCCTCCAAAAGTTCTGTAAGGAGAGCTAAGAAACCTTTATACCCGCTTATTATCATACCAGAAAAAGATGTGCTGGAGTAAGTATTTCACTTTATTTCTGTAATATTATTATATAATTGTATGAGAGAAAAGGGAGTTAGTGATTCCATGACTGGTGACAGGACAGAATGGAAAAAAATAACGTGTTGCGTCGCCGTCCCAATAACATAGGACAATTACAGGAAAATGATTGATTTATTAGATACTAGCTTTTGCCCGCGGCTTTGCTCCCGTCAACTGACTATTCTGCTCTACCCAACTCTACCATACTCTACTCTACCCTACTCTACCCTAATCTACCCTACTCTACCCTACTCTACCCTACTCTACCCTACTCTACCCTACTCTACCCTACTCTACCCTACTCTACCCTACTCTACCCTATTTTTTAAATTTTTTTCTTTCATAAGAAACTTCTCCTGACAATAACAAACACAACAAAAAAAAAAACGGTTCAGCCGTTCACGCGTGATAGAAATAGGGATTCATTTTTATCTACTCTTATTTATTATACATTATTATTTATGATTTTTTTACACTGATACTTGACAGTCCCAAGTATATTTCCTTTCGTTTAGTTTATCCAAAGGTTGTCTTCAAGAGATTGTACGGTTGTACGATAAGACTGTCCATTGTAGGTAGATATAATTTAATTTTTTTTGTGAGAAAATCGACTAAAGTCTTCGAGTTCTACTGCGCAGAGGGCGTGTGAGACTTTTACTGACTTAAACCTATGTTCCTTCAGTTGCTCTTTGCATTCTGGGACCACGGGTTATCTTTTCAGAAGTCATCCCAGTACTCTTGTGTTTGTAAATGATTGTCCTGTTCACAATATGAGGTGTGTATACAATAAAGTATATAGTAAATAAATAAATATTTTCTTTGAAAAGTCGACAATAATATCAGGATTTAAAAGGATTTCTTCTTTCTATAAAATAAGTAAGGAGCTCTGAGATTAAGTAGGTGCCCTACCTGGGTAAACATATTTAAACCAACACGTATTTCCGCTATGCGAGCCGCTATTGAATATTTAAAGTAATATCAAAAGAGCCATCAGAGTAAATACTATAACTGTATTTTGTTTTTTCGTAGGACATACTTTCCGTCTTCATTTCCTGAGGAGACTGAAAAGACAAACCCAGTGAGTGCGATCCAACATAAGCGCTGGCTGAATAGACTCACGAAACTGCTAGGCTCAGGCTCAGCTGTGAAGTCTAGTACCCGTGTTTAACTATTTTGAATGATTTAATTTGAAGAAACTTTTATTTATTATTTAGAAAGATTTTCTTAGAAACTTTTTTATTTTCTATTTGTACGAGATTTGTGTTGCTATTTGACTATTATTGTGTGTATTTAGTACTATGGATTTTATCCAAATTATACGTTATTATAATTATTATTTCATTTATTTCCTTTTATAAATACAATCTATATTTATTATAAATTTTATTTATATATTTAAATACAATAAGCATAAGCATAAGAATAATCAGCCTTTTTAATGTTCCCACTGCTGGGACTCAGGCCTCCTCTCTCTAGGAAAGGGAAATAAAATTAAATACAATAAAAATAAAAACAAGTAAATATTTAAAAATATAAATAATAGGACCCCACCGGTATAGAGAATAGGACCCAAGCACGTGGTTCAAGCTACCGGTGGTCAGGGCTCCTGACAGAGCCCAACTAGCAAAATGTCTCTTATAACACACTTTTACGACTGTAGTATGGAATTGGGCGCACCTTGTAAGATTATTGGCCCTTATAGTGGAGCTTCTAAGGTCTATTTTACATACCATGGGTAGGATGACAGCAGAACGAAAATATGTATCTTAGGATAGGTAGCTACATTGTATAAATCCGACAGCTGTCACCCGCACCATGCTATAGCAGTTTGTAGTGTAACAATACTTATTGTTATTAAACCCGGGTTCCCACGCCTGCAGGAAGTACTTAGCTGTTGGGCTTATTGCCTCCAAGCACTCCAGAGGTAGTCCTTTAATATACAGGTTGAATTTTTGTGATGGAGCAGTTAGGGCAAGTACCTTAACTGTTTCAGCTACAGGAAAATGTTTTTAGGAGACTGCTTATATTTTTGAGGTTCTTATATCACTCACAGTTAGTGTTAGTGGTTAGTATTATTACATTCACAGATTTTGAAAAACAAAATAGATACATTTTGTAAGAAAATGGGCAATTCTCAGAAAAAAAATAAAAAGTCTTCAGGAACTGTGACTAGTTAGACCTTATTTTAATTGTTGACATTTTATTTCATTTTATTTTTTAATTATTATTGTATTCTAATTTTTATATTGCAATTTATAAATATTACAAATTCGAACCATTACAATATTGATAATATTTGTATGCCTTCTGGCGGGACATTGTTGGGACATTATATTTTTTGTACAACATCTTTAACCATACCCTATGTTCACAAATAAATATATTATTATTATTCCATTTATTTATTTTTTATCCATATCGTTTACATTTTTAAATATTTCTTTAAAAAACATATTAAAAAAAAACATTTAAAAATATAAAAAATAGTTGTCCGTCGGTGTCGGGAACAGGGTCCAAGCTACCGGTGGTTAGGGCTCCAGAGACAGGAACCTCCTCACAATGCGAGCCGTATTGAGGAGTACTGCCTTTTGTATCAGGCCTTTGATCCAACCGCGCAACGACAGCTTCGACAGATGGTCGTCGAAGCTTTTGGCTATAAGGCCATTGGCGGTCACAACAATCGGCACAATGATAGCCGAATCCACATTCCACATATCGACAACCTCGTGTGCTAAGTCGAGATATTTGATTTGTTTCTCTTTCTCAGCTTTCACGAGATTCTCGTCATGTGGAATGGTGACGTCGACTATCATTGCGCGGCGCGCTAATCGGTCTATCACCACTATATCCGGCTTATTGGCTACAATGGTCCGGTCAGTAATGATAGACCGATCCCAGTACAATGTGACATGGTCATTTTCGAGAACTGGGTCGGGCACATACCTGTAGTATGGTACCTCCGAATCCACTAGGTTATATTTCAAAGCAAGTTGCTGGTGAATAATCCTGGCTACTTGATTATGCCTGTGCAAGTACTCGCCGTTAGCCAGACGAGAACAACCAGAGATAATATGTCTGATGGACTCACCCGGACGATGGCATGCCCGACACACGTCAACCGTCCCGTCCTTCATAATATGTCTCCGGTAGTTGTTCGTTAAGATAACTTCGTCCATAATTGCACAGACAAAACCTTCAGTTTCTCCGAAGAGGTCGCTAAAACGTAACCAGGCCACGGACGCCGCGAAATCTACATCAGGCTCATGAAGAGCCCGATAAAAGCGCCCGTGGAGCTCCTTGCCTTTCCATACTTCCTTGCGGTCATCAGTAGTAAGTACCACAGGTTTGCGCCAGTTCTCTTTAGCCATGGATAACGGGGTGAGTCCCTTGTCCATTGCGACCACATCGCGGTGCATACCCACGTCGGTTTTGAGAAAATATTCTCTGAGGCTGCACACCTCACGGTTGTGTAGAGTCTTTGCGTTCAAAAAACCTCGACCTCCACACTTCCGCGGGATGTACAGTCTCATCACCGATGATCGTGGGTGATGCATCCGATTTGCGGTCAGCAATGTACGGACCCGTCTATCCAGAGCGTCTAGCTCGGTCTGAGTCCATTTGAGTATGCCGAAAGAGTACATTAAAACCGGCATGACCCAACCATTGAAGGCGCGCACCTTATTTCCACCTGACAGAAGGCTGTTTAGAACCTTCTTCAGGCGGCCAAAGAAACGCTCCTTCAATGTTTGTTTCATGTCAGCAACGTTAATGCCCAACGCTTCCGACATACCCAAATACTTATATGTTTCGGTCGAGGAGAGGGTTCTAAGGTGTATGGAATCCGAGAGTTGAATTCCCTCGGATTCCACAATCTCCCCTCGCTTTACATGCATGACTGCACATTTGTCCACACCAAATTCCATCCTAATGGCACTACTGAAAGTTTCAGTTACCTTCAGTAGTTCCATCAGTTGCAAATTGTTGTGGGCAAGAAGTTTCAAATCATCCATGTAAAGAAGGTGAGATAGGACCTGACCACCTCTTCTCAACCGATAGCCTAGACCTGAATTCTCCAGCAACGTGCTTAGAGGATTCAGGGCTAAGCAAAACCACAGTGGACTCAAACTGTCGCCCTGAAATATTCCCCGTTTAATCCATATTGGTTCATCATTCCCTTGGATCGGTCGACATCCTGGATAGCAAAGGACTGTTTTCCATTGCCTCATACATGACTCAAGGAAGGTGCGTAGAGTTGCATCTATTTTATACAACTCCAGCACCCTCATGAGCCATGTATGGGGAACAGAGTCATAGGCCTTCTTATAATCTACCCAGCATGTCGACAGATCCTTGCGGGATCGACGAACCTGTTGGCTTATGGCCATGTCAATGAGGAGTAGCTCCTTAGTACCACGGGACCCATTCCTACACCCGTTCTGAGAGGCAGACATTATCAAATTTTTCTCTATATGTACATTAATTTTTGCTCTCAGAATGGATGTAAGAAGTTTATAGACCGTCGACAAACATGTAATCGGCCTATAATTCTTGGGTTCCGTGGGACTACCTGTCTTATGGAGCAGGTGGGTGATACCAGTTGTTAGAAACTGAGGTAGCGACCCAGAATCTAAAGATGACTGGAATTGCGATGCCAGAGGCGCGTGTGAGCTGCTGTACCATTTTAACCAAAAATTGTGCAGTCCGTCCGTACCTGGAGACTTCCAATTAGGCAACGGACGAACTGCTCTGGCTACGTCTAGTGGAGTAATTATAACTTTTTCCATTTCTGGTACAGCTACGCACACGCGCTCGACATCACGCATCCAGCCACCCTCAGTGTGACAGACGGGCACCGACCAAATGCTACGCCAGAATGCATTCGTGGTAGCATCATCCGGGCGGGGCACGTCAATCACACTATGTTCAGGTCGCTCCCAAGCTCTATACACCCACCTCTCATCGCTCTGAAACATGCGATTCTGCGAGTACCGATCAACCCGCCGCTTATACCGGCGAATGCGGCTCGCCCATGCACAAACTTTCTGCTTCAGGAAGTCGATGCGCTCTGTGATACGAGACATGTATTCTTGAGGGCTGACACCAGTCCCCAAAAACGCCCGCCTCACAAAGCGCATCACTCGTGGTCGTGTATTACCCTCCCTGAAGCAGTGTAGTTTGCCGATGAGTACCCTGGCCCCGTCGATACGCTTCTCGATCCTGCACTGCCAGGCTGGTGCAGCAGGCTTTGGTCGAATAGTTCCATCTGAGTTAGGAAACTTGATGTTGGCTAAACGACATGCCGCAACAGCCCCGCAATACAGGATTGAGTGCGTATCAACGAGGTTCTCGCTACTTTCAAAGATGTTCTTAAGCAGCGAGTCCAAAGCACACACCAGCGCCCTATTTTTTTTGTGCATGGGTAACTTTGGCAAACGGGGTCTAAGCTCAGTCGGAGTTGATCTGTATTCGCGAAGCGCATCCTCCAGTGCGCTCCTCAGTCGATCGTTGCACTGGCTACTTACTGTGACAACCCTATCATCTGCATCATCTGCATCATCGTTATTATGATTGGACCGCGGCGAGATTGCGTTAGTAGTCGGCGTTACCGCGGTCTGTGTTTGTGTAGATGTTGAGACGATTTGGTTGCTCAGTACCTCTGAGCGCAGCCGATCAAGTGCAGCGTCGTCCAACCTGTGGTTGCGTTGGATAACCCACACCTGATCCGACAATCGTTGGGCCGAGACGTTCACGGTTGGTTCCAAGTCCTGAAAAAGAGACAGCATCCTATCACGGTACGCAGTGAGGTTAGTTCCCCCCTCTGTAGACCCGTAATATGCGCGCATGACGTTCTCATTCATAGTCTGAGTCCATCTCATGCGCTGCACACAACCACCGGCAGCGGGGACCCGGCTCGGGGCCGGTTGGCTCCTAGGTCCTAAGCTCTTCGGTGGCCGGCCTCTCCCCGGCCGACGTACAGGTGTTGGCGACGTCGGCGGAGAGAAATACTCGTCGCTCGAGCTCGACGCAACTGCAGCCGTCGGTGACACTGGTGATCCGAGGTCTGGCGGCGGCGAGGCGGAGCTGAGCGACGAGCCCGGGGGTGAAGGGCGTGCGCGACGGGCAGCTGCTCTCGTCAACATACTCACAGATGTTTTTTCATTATTTTATTAGCATTCATTGTGTTATTTTTGTTGGTGACATCTGTCATCTGTCTGGTCTGTTGCATATTTTTTCTTTTCGTGTTGATTTTCGCTATAATTATTATGGTTTTGATTAAGTTTTTATTACGTTTTTATTGTTTCTTGTTAGCTATTGTAAAAATTGTGAATAGATGGGACCAAAAATTAATATTTAAAAATCTTCGTCAGTGAAAAAACAACTTGTTGACATCGGGTGTTGCCAGCTTATTATTATTATTATTATTATTATTATTATCTAATTAGGTTTGAGTAAAAACCCGTACTTTTGTCAAAAAAGTTTTTGTGAAAATCGGATATTTTCTTGCTGATTTTTCAGAAGTCTTTGTATGCAGTAAGCTATTACTCAAAACGTAAAGACAGCTTCATAAAAACAATATCCTACTTATTAAGGTTTAAGGTATTGACCCTCACTACCCCAGTAAGTTCTTGCTTATTCATGACTCACAATTTTCGTATCCTGCATTATGTAGCACAAATCAATCTGCTTTCGACACGATAATTGTGTATTGAACAGTCACGCTATTAAAGGTTTTGACGGATTTCCAAAAGTTGACATTTAGAACAACCGAATATCAGCGATAGACGCTGATATTCGGTTATAATATTCTTAGAACAAGGACTAAATAACAATTGAGTAATTATTGAACGTGAAAGTCTGCAGGCCTTGGGTCTCGTCTTTCGAGCACACGATTGCTGGTTCGAGTTCAGATCCTGGGTTGCTATGCTACCAAGACATTCATTCCTGATGAGAAAACAGAAAACTTTTCCACGATCTTTGCACTAAGGTATCATGCTTATTGGCAGCCAATCTTGAAACCACTGGTGGCACAAGGACACTAGGTGATCTAAAAGATATTCGATTTTTTTCTTAAAATAAGTTACAACAGGTACATCTCGTCACTTGTTACTTAAGGTTTTCTAATTGGAAGGATCTCGTCAAGATTTAAGCACACAATAAATATAAGCTGGCTATGATACACGAGGGTGAGGGCAGGGCTAAGGGTGTACTTTGAAAGTGTTTGTTGGACCGTAAGCGAGACTCACTCGGCCGTCCGTGGCCGCTCATGGGTTCCTAACGAATTCATACACCACCGATGTAGTGGAAACTCGGGCAAGGGCGAAATCATATTATTAGATACAAACAAGACTTCCATGAAATTGGATTACCGTATGTTAATAATTTGCGGCCTCAACAAGGTCAGTAATTTCTAATTGAAATGTACGTTGAAAGGGCTAATCTGATGTTGGGGTTTAAATTTATTTTAAACGGTGTATTCTCTTAAGAAGGTATTAGTAGAAATTTCAGAATGATTATGATCAAGTATGTTTGTGTTTCGATCCAGCGGGGCTACTCGAGCTAGACCGAAAAAACAAGTGGCATTGCTTTGTTTGTTCAATGCACCTCACGAATTTACTGACAAGATCTAATGTGCCTCAACTATTTTGATAGAAATAACAATTAATCGCCTCATCCATCCAGCGTCCTCGGTTTTATTACGCTTGGAATACATAAAAAAATACTAATCGTAATTTGGACCAATGTATGGCCCTCCATAATGCACTTATACCTGTTTTTTTTTAACCCTTAAAAGTTTTTCAGAAAAATTGTCGTCATTCAGAATCTCTATTAAATGTGCAAAGCTGCTATTGGTGTACTTTTTTATATTTTTAATATATTATATTACACTTTGCACATTTAATTGAGATTCTGAATAATGACAATTTTTCTGAAAAACTTTTAAGGGTTAAAAAAACACGTATTTCCTGGAACAAGTTTTGTGAAATATTCAAGTACGTCACGGAATTACCGTATGCTAACAGAGTTTTTAGGCGTTATCTCTCTTTTTTTGCATTGCCTCTTCATCAAATATCGCGTTGGATTGCGTTAGATGAAGCAACAAGTTTTTAAACCATGCTCGATGTTGACGATAGGCGAGTGGAAAAGGACTCTCTTAATATAGATATTAAGCATGTTAATCGAAATCTGAATAAAAACTGCTAATTAAATGCTAGCTTCTACCAGCGGCTTTGCCATCGTGAAATAGGATTCTCTATGCAAACTCTGGACCCCCGTTGCATGGTGCGAATTTTGGACCTATTTACCTAAACCTGACAAATAGTATACAGACTGCAGTGACCAACGTGCAGAAACAACAAAATCTACAACTTTTACAGCATCCATCAAAGGCAGATGCGGCATTTGTTTGAATGAGCAATCCTGAAGTATATGTCATGTCACATAAGGCAGTGTTTAAGCCGGCACCAGGCGCACTAAACATTTACGATACGTCGCTCGTCCTCTATCCCGGACAAGTCCAATCAAAGTTGCAAGTCCGAGGACTTAGAGCAACGATATTATGTATGACCCTGGATTACCAGATGGGGTGTTTGTGCGCTGGGTTGCAACTTCTGCCAATCATTTTGGTCATAACTATAGTCTGTTTGATGGACAAAGTTTTTCGTATACGACGTAAACGACGTTGAATATTAGTAGTTATAGTTAAGTATCATATGCAGTAATAGTTCCTGCCAGTGGCTTCGCCCACGCGAATAGAGAAAATATGCCTATGTCTCTCACTTATAAAGTAGCAAAACTGGTGAAAGAATTTTCAAAATAAGTCCAATAATTCTAAATCTTTTCTCTTTATAATTATATGTAATAATCTATACTTACGTAATATATCGACGCCCACATCGAACAAGGTTGTAACATTAATTCAGTCAATTTTTAAAATGAACTAAAAAGTGATAGAGCCGTGTTTGAATTTTGTTTACAGGAAAAGTATAATATTTACTGAAAAATGAATCTGTGCATCAATGCTAGAAATACGTCGTTATTACTGTCGTGTAGCTCATTCCACAAATATTAAGCATATGGTGGTAACTCAAATTGGACTGTAATCCGAGTTACTGACTTATTAGATGCGGGTGTCGATATATTGTATTAATATAAAAGGAGAAACTGACTGATATGTCAAATCACAGCCGAAACTTCGGGGACTACGTGAAATATTACAGTGTTCCTTTTATGACGTCGGCAAACATTAAGAAGGGGTTTTTGGAAAAACTTTTAAGGGGGTGAAATGGGAGAATTTCGTTTGTATTCATAATTTCATTCGGTGTGTAGAATACTTGAAAGTAGCAGCACATATAGTATTCTAAGTAGGTAAATAATAAAGGTTTGAATGATTTGTTTTTCAAATTTACCCCCAATATAACAATTTCCCCCTACATTTTTTAAAGATTATGTTTAAAATCCTTATTTCTGAGGTTAATAAACTTGGAACAAAATTTTCTAAACTTAAAATATGGTTTAGGGAGGTTTTTACGAAAATACTTGCGAACAAAGTCGTGGGATTGGCGTTAGTATGACTTCTCTCGCTCTAGGGCGGGCGCGAGGCGTGTCACACTGTCTAAGACCACACCTATGCCCCTTCAGTTGCCCTTTACATTCTTGGACCACAGTTATCATTTTCATACTTTTCCCCATGGCCCTAGTAGGCATTGGCTCTGGCGGGCCGATAGGATATAAGCTGTGTTGTGAATTATCAAGGCAGAACAAACACAATTATGTGTATGGGTTAGATCTAAAAATCGAACAGTCACATTTCTAGTGTCAGAAGCATGTTTTTATTAAAATTTACTTGAGTCGTTTCTAACTAGGACAGTGGACGTAGGTGAACTTAAATATACACGAGAAAAATTGATCCTGCAGACGAGAGCGTGGCAGGGTAACTCGAGCGAAACAGTTAACTTTGAAACGGTTAAGTCTTGCATTTAAAAAAGGAACCAAACAACTATTTTATTCGCTTTTTTATTAACAGAAAAGGTTAATATTTTTTACGACTTTCACTTTGTGAATCAAATCTTATTTGGCATAAAATATTTTTTAATTGTTAATTTCTCTGAAATATTTGTAATCTTTTCACAAAATTTTACTTAGTGACTAACACTAAGTAAAATTTTATAATTATTATGACCAATTGTAAGTAGTTACACTATTGTTTTTTACCTTTGAGTTCAACAATCAGTTTATACAACGAACACAGAAAACACGTACATATTAGTTGAACAACTAAACAATAAAAATCATTGTGCCAATAAACACAAAAAAAAAAAAACGGGGCAGACAGTAAATATTCGTGTGCGACGAAATGGCCTTGCATTTGTGTCAATAGGCACATTGACGTTTTAGGAGCACAAAGAGACGTACTATTGCTCCCATTTATGAGCCATTAGCCGATAGGCATCTCACGCGACAAACGCACACGTAAACACTTCTGTAATAAGACGAATATTCTCCTTATAAACGATAAAACTATAGTGTAAGTGAAAATGTCAGTGGTTTCTGGTATGTCTGCTAAAAAAGAATATGAAAAGTTAAACGTGAAACAAGAAGACATTCAAAATTTAATGGCATGGCTAAGTGAGCAGGCGCATCTCCCACATCATTTTATCACTGGTAAAGAATTTAAAATTATTCAGCAATTTCAGTTCCAAATATAACTTTATAAATCAAGCTAACCTACTTTGTTTTACGATACAATTGTTTGAAACGGTTTTAACCCAGCTTAGGCTAACAACATGATTTAATAACAGTATAAACATATCAATTAACGTATAATAGGTTATATTTCCCGGAATATAACAATAAAATACGGCTAATACAGAGGTATAATTTTCAGAACTGGACGTGATATTAGCATATCATAGTTGTGCATGCGACGCCGATTTAACAAAGCGGGTCATTGATGTCAATTACACTCTGAAAACATTGTTCCCGTTCTACCAGAATAGAAAAATTGATGATTGCCTGGAATTGGCATTTCAGACTTGGTGCGTATTTATTGATATAAACAAACTGTTAGCCAGTGGGACGGGTTCGTGGCAGTCCAAGAAGGAGATTGGGGACGAATTTGATAGATTTCGTCAGAAATCGAAGGAGGAAGCGCGGGCTCGTGAAAGGTGGAAAAAGGGGAAAGACGCCTTTGGCCAGGAGTTCTATAGAACAGCGTAACAAAGAAAAAATATCTCATTCATTTACGAGTACCTACTCGTAAATTCTACTCGGCTGCGCAGCGTTCGAGAAGGTGCGCGGTATCTTCTCGTCCAATATAACAGTGTCTCAAGACGAAAGTCTATAACCAGTGAGTGATGACATATGGCTCCGAAACGTGGTCGCTTACAATGGGCCACATCAGAAGACTTAGTCACCCAAAGTGCAATGGAAAGGGCTATGCTCGGAGTTTCCATACGTGATCGAATTAGGAATGAGGATATCCACAGGAGAATTAAGGTTCTCGACATAGCACGAAGAATCGCCAAACTTAAGTGGCAATGGGCAGGGCACATTGCTCGCAGAACAGATGGTCGTTGAGGCCGAAAGGTTCTGGAATGGCGACCATGTACCAGAAGACGTAGCGTTGGAAGGACTCCTACAAGGTGAACCGATGGTGGTGGTAAGGGTTGCGGGAATCCGATGGATGCGAGACGCATAGGACCGTTCATTGTGGTGACACTTGGGGGAGGCCTATGTCCAACAGTGGACGTCTTTTCGGACTGAAATGATGATGATGATGACTCGTATATGGCTAGTAATAGGATAAGATTACAAAAACAGATGATAATTCAGGCATTCTGTGACGACTCTACAAATGCACTTATTGTTAGTCAAGGAATACATTTTTTTTAAGTTCCAAAAATGTCCTTAGCGTATTTCATACACTTAAAAATTTGTTTATTTTTCAGGTTAATCTTCCCATTACCGACAGTAACGAAACAGGGTTACAGACCAATATACTGTGAACTTTTGGATGCAGATCCGAAAAATTTTGTCTACAGTGATGTTATCAAGTAAGATTTTTTTTTGTGTGGAGTGCAAATAATATAATAAATATTTATTTTTTTATTAAAACTTTATGCAGTAGTAATAAACATTGTACAAAGGCGGACTTAATGCCATAGGCATTTTCTACCAGTCGACCTTAGGGTGCAGAAACAAAACATGGTAGGTGCAGCTTAATGGTCAAGAAATAGAAAAGAAATACATGGTAAATAAATATATACTAGATACATATATACAAATTAACAATGTAATTATGAAAAACCTGAAAAACGAATCCAACAAATCAACGCTGTGAAATATATTTAAAAAATTATTTCTTGTTACTTTCAGAGCTTTTTTCATGGTAATTGACCTATGGCAATACGAGCAAGGTATTGTACCAGGGGTAGCTCTCATTGTGAACTTGGACAGAGTCTCACTAGGTCACATATCGAGAATCAACTTGACTGTCGCGCAACAATTCTTCTATTTCTTGCAGGTATGCTCTCATGTAATAATATCTTGTCTCAATACGGGTTTAAACTCGAAACCTCCAGGACTACCTCATTAAGTGAGTTGCCATAATAATCTAACATCATTTTCCATTGTCTGAGACAATGCTGACCTACTTTTCTTGTACCTCCATATTCACAATCTTTTCGTGATTGTTTTTCCAAGAACTTATATTAATTTTGAAATGCCTGCAACAGATTTACTGCTAGTTACTTCTTTTGCAAAAATTTTATTACTGAGATAAAGTTCTTAAAAGGAAGAGAGTAGATCTTTTTAGTTAGAAAGTGGTTTAATAATTCTGATCGTTTTCAGGAAGCTATGTTCGTGTGTCTTAAGGAGTTCCACTTCATCAATGCTCCAACATTCGTTGACAAATTACTTTCTATGGTCAAACCGTTTATGAAAGATGATCTACTGGATATATTAAAAGTTCACCAAGCTGACGCCAATACTTTGGAGGAGTATATATCCACAGATGATTTGATCAAGCACAATAAAAATGAGCTAAAAGGTATGCATATGTATTAAAAAAAATCTACGTACCTGAAGAATATGCTTTGAAAAAATTGAATGATTACTACTTAGGCTATTTTGAAAGATATGAATACGATATTCTAATGTTTCAGATGAAATGTGCAAGAAATTAAAAGCAAACCACAAGTTTTTTGATGAAGAAGCACAGAAAAGAGTTGACGAATCAAAGAGGCCGGGCGGTCCCAAAAGTTTGAGTAGCTTTTTTCCAGGTATGGAAGACTCTTTCAAGAAACTAGAGATAGATTAAAATAAAGCTTAAAAATAGGATCTTGATCAGGATGATGGTTACGGAACGGGGACCTGAAGAACAGTCATAAAAACGAATTCAAGTAATAAATCACTAGAATTGTAAGATTAGAAGAAACAAAAAAGCCGTGGGTAGCCTAATAAACGAAGACATGACCCGCTTAAGTATATATCTCGATTAACATTTAGATTGCAAAGAATAGTGATTGTAGTACAAATACAGATATAATGCAGCTGTGTATTGACACTGGTGCTACGTGACAACACGTGCATTCGCAGCGCGGGTAGCAAGTGACACAAAGGAAATTGCTTCTTTGCATAGCGGTGTGCTTGCCACCTCTTGCAAAACGACCAAAAATCTGAACACACGTAACATTCGATGGACTTCGCTGGGAGCATATACTAACATGTACTAGAAAAGAAATCTATATTTACACAATATATTTTATAGTAGGTAATAATACCCACTTTCTGTCTTTAGTAAAGCCTATTACATAATAACAAGAGGTTTTTATTTTTTTTCTTATAAAGCCTTAAACATATTTTCTCTTCTGTTAAAAGTTAATTTATAGTTATAAAATATTTAGTCGACTCGAATAAAAGTTAGTTTAATTTCCTCTCGCAGTGTATCGGAGTTTTAAATCTTAGTTTTGATGCTCTTCATAAGTTTGAGAATTGTTGAAAACTCTACAATCATTCCAGAGTTGGTATCAGCTAACCAACGCTTTTGTCTGGAAAATTGAGGTCACACAGCGCACAATGTATCAACATTTTCGTCGCATTCGCGTTCTATTGATACAATCATTTCGTTCGCAATGGTGTAATGGTCGAAAATAAAATACCTAAAACTGGACTGCAATCGGTGCACCATTGTCCCTAAATAGTGCACAAAAGAAATTCGATTTTAGCGAAAAGCTTTCATTCTCTTGTAGATAAAAGAATAACGATTTCGGTTAATCCCAAACCAAATAATGGCCTTAGAGCGGATGACTGCTTTTTTCTGTCAACCCTTTCATTTTATTATTATAGATAATAGTGTCAAAGGTTTCAAGAAAAGTTAAAAATAACCTACACTGTAAACTGATGTTATTCTTTATGTAGGTGACATGATAACCTTGACACATGGGTATGATACTAATCCCTTGTCTTACCCGACTTTCACACAGAGCGGCACGTGTCGAGGTCTTGAGGAGCTTTATTTTAATACTCCTCCTTTCCTTGGCTAATATTTATTCCTTCATAATGAAAGTAAAATAAATCAAATGAAAGCTGGAAAAAGTAATTTAATCTTTGGGTGTAGATTTTAAGTTAAGATAAGAGTCGTCTCTTCCGAGCCCCCTCAACCTTGACCGACAATGGAATGTCGGTCAAAGTTAAGCTTTTTCAGGATTCCATTCCAGCAGAGGCGCCAAAGTAAATTGCTGTCTAGAAAAAGTCTAATATTTTCGACCTAAATATTTACCGAGTCGGTTGGGTCTTTTTTTATTGTTTTCGGTAAAGAAAACATCTTTCTTGTTAAGACCTTGTTGTAGTGTACTGTTTTTGAGATGAAATTTAAGCACTTGTTAAATAATTTGTGGTTAATTTAATGTAGACTAATAAATTAATGTCAGACTTTTGCGTACAAGTAATGCGTGTAGCCTTACGCTTGTAAATTACCGTTTACATGTGTGTGTCATGACCTAGTCCAGTACATCATCGTGTTGGCCATAACGCGAGGATGTCATGAAGTTAGTTGCGTACCTGTCTCATTAAGTATCCCGTCTGAAATGAACCCTTGCGTGATTCAATTATTAATGAGAAGCCACGGTCACTTAGTTACATTAGTTCATTAATGTGGGTGGTACAGCCACCGTCTCCTTACATATAACATAATGCGGGACCCACCTTGAAGATTGTTCAACATACTTTGGACCTACATAAATTACTTGCAGCAAGCAAGGTATTATTAAAAGCATCTTCAGACATTGTATCGTTTTGTAAAAAAAACTGTACTCCAAAGGCTTATTTTCATTCTTGTTTACGATGTTTAACTGCGAATAGTCTCTCGTATTGTGGAGTATGTAAATACTAAAAGCGAATTTAACACGAATAAAACGAAAGATTTCAATAGTAAAATCGACGGATGGAATAAAGTGCATGTGCTGTTACATAGTAAATAATTCTGGCGAGAGCTACGCCATCCGCACTTGCAATAAAACGAACAATGCAATTTAGCTAGTGCTGCATTCATGCGATGGTTTCTCTGTAAAAGTTGGTTGTTGCAACCGTGCATGGCTCTCGATTACACGAATAAATATAAAACAAAATACCAGAAATCACAATACGTGCTGTGACATCCGGCTACGTTCAGTAGATGGATAGACGTATAAGAAGTATCTCTATCTATAGACGATTTCATAAGAATGACCGGATTTCGATTAATGGTTGGTACCTGATTTTGGATTTGAAGAGTTAATATTGTCTTCCTTTTATGTCGCAGAGTTATACCGATTGTTTGAATTTATAGTAAAATAGCTGCTATCGCTGATCAAAATAGTAATGACGAAAATAAAATAGCACACTTTGTAACATCCCCTAGGGTTCCACAATCAGTGCTTTTCTACATATTTATTGTAAAACAACAGTAAAGAACGCTATAAAACTAGACAACACGGTTACAGAGCGCGCTTCCTCATAAAATACAGGGACGTCCGATTTGTGGGAATAGCATATAAAAATTTCAAAGAGCCTGCATGCGCGTGCAGTGTCCGCGGCGGCATCACTCGCCGCTTGCATAAAACATGCAAATTGGACCACTTCGCTGGTGTGGTGTGCCTAAGTTCACTCGCTTTTGCACTTTTATGTAAAATTGTTGCCCATTAGTCATGTAAATATCGTTAACTGCAACTCTGACGCACCTCTATAGCGTTATTCTAAATATTATCTTTTATTCTTATGCAAGCGGGCCAGCGCTCAGCCTTTGTTATCCAATCTCATTTGTTTTAATTATCTTATATGAAAGCATCCATAATTTAGAAAATGAGTAACTAAGCAAGCCTTTGTTTTTGTATATGGTCATGGTACCTAGTTTTTCAATAGCGTTTTAATTGGCATTGTGGTGCAAAAATGATTTTAATTATAATTGGGAATGCAAAAACACAATAGACCGTTAAATGATGAGGGATTGTCGGCGCGATTGTTTAGCGTATGCGACTGAATAGCGAACGTTCGGTGCAGTAATGAGCTTCTGAAGTACTTAATGAATGCCCACTTGTGGTTCTTCCATTCTAAGCAGATACATGACGGGCTTTGTCCTCCGAGTCCTCTTTGTTACAGTAATAGATGCTAAACTAACATCGACGCATGAATGCGGAGTCAATAATCAAAGTTACAGCTGCGTTTAGTTTGACTGCAGAAATAACTACCGAGGTTTTGGAATAGTGTATATTCCAAAACCTCGGTAGTTATTTCTGCAGTAAAGTTTTATTTTTTATGCGTGGTACAAGTTGGCCCACATCGGAATTGTTGGCTGATAATAAAGTGTCCATAATTTTTCTAATTCCGAGAAAAAATTAAACGGTGACCTCTGCGTCGCCTTGGGAGTAGATAAAGTTTGTCCTGTCGAAGGTGGCTGGGTGGAGATTAACCGCGGCGAGGTCTTGCGTCGACTTCATCAATTATGTCCCGCCCCCGACTCCCCTCGATCTCTGCTGGCTCGTCCAGAACCGAGGCACGCCTCCTCGCATCTGCCTCGTGATGAGACCGTTTGCAGTTTGTGAATGATTGATCTCTGCACAATAAATAGTCACGTATCTTAAGACAAATGTTGGCTATCAGGAAAAACTGCTTACTTGGCTTTCTTCCGGTTTTTTGTGCAAGATATTTCAGAAGTTAATGGTCATACTTTCATCGTAGCACGCTTATGATCTAGTGGGCCATAGTGACTTAGTTAACCCAAGTTGCCTATTAACTGTTTTCATGACTAGCACAGTTTACCTAAATAGCAGCGATATCAAAATAGACTAAACCTTTACTATCAGATAAAGCTGAACCAGTGCATACAGTAGTGGATAATGTGCGCTATTTAACAACATCATATATCTAACAGGAGCGTATGTAACCGGCAGCAGTGATCATTGTTCCATTGTTTATGGTTGCACAATTATGTCGGTATTGGCGTTCAAACCACCGCTGAAAACAAATTGAATGTATTAAACTTGCAGTACAACTTTATACACAGTTTATAGAGCCCGTTTTACGATATACGCGTGTTATTTTGCTTTATGTTCGTATTATGTTGTACGTAGAAGTGGCAAAATAACAAACGTGTGAGGACAACGACTTGTAAGTTCGCTAGTCGCCAGTACACTGTCGATACTTACTATTTATGGGAACAGTTTAGCATACAAAAACTATTATTTTTGTATGATAATGGGTTTGTGAAGACTCTGGGGAAGTCATTTTCTTCTGTTACCTAAAATAGACACATTAATCGTTGGCAGAACACTGACTTGTGAGCCTCAGAAATACATATTTTTTAACCGACTTCAAAAACAAGGAGGTTCTATGTTTGGCTGAATGTATTTTTTTATTTTTTTTGTAAAAAGTATTTACGTGACTAATCATAAAATAACTGCTCCCCAGCTTTTAGTTACCTTTGTTCCTTCGGTTGCTCTTTACGTTACAGGGCTACGATAACTCTTTCGATCAATCCCGTAGAACCTCGGTCACGCTGCCTTTTCATTCATTCTGGTATAGGTACCAATCTGTACCAATAGCTCAGATTCAGGTTAGCGTATGTTATTAAGATAGTGGTAGAAAAAAAACGGAAATAGACATGCTTTCAGATTTCCGGTTTCAGCGCTCTATTATTTAGAGTTCAAAACGTGTTGCGTTTCTGAATGAAAATTGTAGAAAATGTTTAGTTTTAGGTAAGTCGGTAGAGATTCATTTTTTTTTAAGTTTTTAAAAAGGGAATACTACTACAATTTATTAACTAATGCTAAAGTTTACACGCTTTGGATCTGTTGTCGTAATGTCGTTCTTTGGACAAACAATAATAAATCAGGATAAAAGTACACCAATACCAATTGTAACGTTTTAGAGATTTTAGTATAGGTACTCCAATTTGTGTCAGATAGGTAGGCGACAGCATCATTTATAAGATAGGAACTATTGATTCAAGAAGGAGGGAGCTGAAGATTTTAACAAAAATGCCATTTAAAATATTGTAATTGGAGAGGCCGATGGGCCGGTGCGGGGCACTTGGTGGCAGCGGCTCGAGTGCGACCTTTCTCCTCTAATGGATACCGAAAACCTTCTTCACTTTTACGCGAAAAATCTTTTTGGAAAATAAATGAATCCATACCGTATGTAAATCGGACGCCTTCGAAAGTTTTTATTGAAAAACTTGAAGAACTGATGAAAATGGGGCCGCGACGTTTAAGATATCTCCGTTCATCTTATGAATGTACCCGCTGAATCCCTAATGTTCTTACTTTTGCATAAGTTACTTTTATATTGGCGGGTCACTGTGCGGTACAGCTCGGTATAAGTGGTAAATAATATGCGGTCGGCGGGTGCAGCGGCTCGGTGAGACTAATCAAACATTCATCGAGTTATGTTAAAGGGTTTCTGGTATAATTAAGTTATTTAAGATTAATTAAAGGCGAGTCGGGCAGCACTCTCAGGGCTCGCAGCCTCCGCAGAGAGCCTGAGTAATTGATAAAGCTAACCCTACCACCCTTAATCACGGTCAGCTCAAAGTTAAACTCGATAAATAGTTATTTATTAAGTTGTCTGAAAACTTATTACTAAGTCTCCGCTTGAATTATGGTGTTCAAGTTTTGTATTGCGCTGAGCTACTTCAGCACTGTTCTTCGTAAATATTTTGATATTAAATTATACTGTTTTTCTTCTGGTTTGTGGTTTGCCTTTTTCAAAACTTATTATTCGTGATTAACAACGTATTATGGTTTCGAATGGAGTTAGTAAACAATTAATTTGAATTATCTATTAGGTTTGTATTTAAACTTTATCTGTAGTTGAACATAAACAACTTGCTAATTACATAAATTATGCGAGTTTCAAATCTCGGAAGATTTCGTGATGACGAGTTTACAGTTCTCTATTATTTATGGCACGCGACGTCGTGACTCATACGCTCCACTAGGCTACTTATTAATAAACATACAAAAAATAAACTGCCGACTTCCTTTCGCGTGCCTACAGACATAAAAGTTCTTCGTGCGTATCCTAACAAAAACATAAATTAGGTAAATTTATATAAGGGGTCATCCCTCCGTTACAATATGTTCGTAACGACACCGAGGGTCAATGCGCAGTCAAATCTCCCCCGCAAGACTTCAAGCGGCTCCGGATCGGCGAAATTATCAAAACTTTTTAACTTACAACTTTTCCTTAAACGAGTGGTGCGGGCTTTTTCATTCGTTTGGAGCTTTCGCGGGTCTGGCAGTTGATGGTGGTGCCGTCCTTGTCGCACATGGCCCAAGCCGGCGGCAGAGGCGGCGGCAAGCCTCGGCTCGGCTGTTGTCTCGCGTGCCGGTTCCCGCCGGGCCGGTCCGTGTCGCCACGCGAGCGCGAAACATTTTCAGTTCTCGTCGCTGCGATGCCGGTGGCGCACGTCACGCCTGTCGCCCGCCGACGACGCTGCGTTACCACGATCGTAGCGTACTTCTTTACCAACTAATAAATCAAGCGAACCGAACGAAGTAAACCCTCACGAACAGATTATAACTCGATATGAGATAACAGGCTCGCGGCACGACTGCGGTGATTAATCACAGAAGTCCGTTCAACTCGAATGATCTGAACGGAAGCATAATCTCTCTGATTTCGGTTTAGGTGCGCGTAATGTAAACAGATAAACATTGTTGAAGTTTTCCGGAATCGTTAGTTGACTTGAGGATTACGATCTGAATAGTCTTGGGTGCATTGTTTGGATTGATGCGAGGGATGATGTTGGAGTGGGAGAGTAAGCTTTAGGAGTGTGTGCGGGTTGGATGTGGACCATGGGGGGTGGTGGACAATGGACAGCGGGGGTGCTGTGTGCGGTGTTGGTCTGCGTGCTGGCGGACTCCTGGACAGCGTACCAGGAGCAGCCATGCTGCCGGCCCGTGTCGCATCACCGCGTCAGGCACCACAGAGGTGAGTCATCTGTCAAAGTCAAACAATTCAAACTATTCGTCAAATTAGTTTTTGTACAGGTAAGTAGACACAAAGCAGTTCATCGGCCGAGACTATTAGTCACAGCATTATGTAGGACGGACAGATACGGCATCATTACAACTTCAAACATTTACCTATGACTACTCTGATGATAACTGTCGCGAGTCTTATTTGAATAACTTATGCAGTATAATACTACTCATTCAACAAATTATTTAACAGAATACTTGCTATGAAAAATAAAAAAAGTTTTTGAGGGCACTTATCAGGTACTTACTTAAGAAAATACTTAGGTACGTTTTATCCGCTACGAGAAGGTCAGGGTTCTGCTGGGAAGAAGACATTTTAGATAATCCTACTAATAGCGTAACAGCATAAAATAAATAACAGCCTTAGCAGTTCACAATTTATATCACACATGAATTGGAGAGATAAGTAATGTGTAATAAGCTCATCAGTAAATGCGAGCCGGTAACATAAAAATTGTTCTGTGCACGATAGAGTCACACGCAAACTTATGTTTATGCGCTGACGATGCTCGCAGGCCGGCCCGCCGCCGGCGCCGGCACCATAAGGGACGCACACACTAACACTCAAACACATTTCCCCTATCCGACACTCGTAAAAACACCATAAATGAATAAAAAGATACGAAAAACTGTAAACAAACCTCTTCCAAGGAAATCCAACTAGATTCTTTTATATATCAGTTTTTTATCTATTGAAATTCTTAAAATAAATACGAATAAAATGAGGAATTTAGTCAAATTATCTTTTACGGGACATCGCAGTGGATTCCTTATCTAAATTTCATAAGAACTATGATGCTTTAGTTAGATATTAAAGTATTTATTGCACATTTCGGTACCTTATCGTCACATTTTGAGCCTTTAAAGTCTTGAAGTATGTTTAAAATAGGTGCCTATCTATTTTAGATTTTATTACCGAATTTAACTAAAATAGAAATACCACAAATTTTAATGAAACATTGTTAGTTGCAAGTCTAAAGATAATTTTTCTAATTTAAACAGTGAAAATGTATCACAGTTATTTTAATTCAATCAATCCGCGTCAATTCAAATACTTAAAGTTGTTATTGATTTAATTCAACATGCTTTTTTAAGTGTTATATCGTAATGTTCAGTAAATATGTAATTTTATGTGGGCACAGTCGTTTCCGAATTCTTTTCGGACATTGAGAGAAGGACTTATTGGTGTCATTAGCATGGAGCAGGCATTCCTCAGTGACACGTCAACGTAAAGAACGCACTATATTAAAAAGCTTGGTCTCATCTAAATAGTATTTCGCCTATTTTCCTGTCTCAAAAATATATCCTCCGTAATGTAATCATAATCAGTAATTATTAGGTTGCAACATTTAATTCAAGAATTTTAAAAGCAAATGTCTGATATCAATAAATTTAGTTTGAAAGCCGTTACACACAATGTATTTTAATTTTATTTAACGAACTTTGGGACTGGCCACTGAGATGTTTATCTTAACTACCTCCTATTTATTTCTCTGGAGATAATTAAAGAATTTACACCTCGACAAAAGATAAAGAAAAAAAAAGATCAGCCGGATCTAGGCACTAACTTGAGCTGGTACACAAAATGAATGCTACAAAAAATTTAATCACGTTGAGAATAATTTGTATAGCTGTGTATCATATACATTTAACTTTACAGTGTTAATTGGCAATAAACTCACATTCATTGAGAATGATTAAGATAATTTTCCAATTATAATCCGTTCAAGCGATTATCATAATAATCCGAGGTTGTTGGTTAAATACGTGCATATTTTTAAACGAAATGTTAATTACATTTGGATTTAACGATTTTATTTTATATTCATATTTCGAACTGTGTTCGAGATGTATGTGATCAAAATTTCGATACAAAGAATAAGATTATGAAGCGAATAAGGTTTTACAAATCGCAATACTGCTTAAAGTATTTAAGCATTTATCTTTACAAAGGGCAAGTATTGTAATATGTGTTGTATCTTATTGTGAGGAGCTAGCTTCTCACAGTTAACGAAGGGGCCCCTTCGTGTGGTTTGTGGAGCAAAAAATATGCACGATGGGTGCCAGGGGCCGGAGCGAAGGTGAGGGGCGGAGGATCATGCGAACCGGTCCAGCGTGCGCCCGCGCAGGTAATCGACTCGCGCTCCTTTTGACTAGGGCTGCTCACTGCTCCTAAACGTCTTTATGGTTCTTTATATTAGATATTTGGAGGAGTGCTTCTGCGGCGTTTGTTTACTTTAGTGGCTTTTATATTGTTAGATTTAATGCAGATATTTAAAGGACATTTAGTGAAATGAGATATTCAAAAGAATGAGATGGATGACACCTTTTAAAGTTATGTTAATGTGAAGTTTATGATGAAGGCTTCGTAAAAAGTTCTGAAAACCCGGAAAATGCCATTGTAGTCAAAACATGAAAAACGCGGCATCGTGACCTTTTTAATTTGGTTCACCACTTAACAGTTGGCAGCCCTACTCTTGGCTAAATTAAGTAATAAACGAGGCAACATAATCGAAGCATAAGCTATGCCCAACAGTTTTTATTATAACGTGCTACATCATTCCAATAGAATGTATCTTAATGTTCGTAGCTATTAGGCTAGGCACGCATGTCTGAACTGTCTGTTTTTTTCTTTTATTTATGACTTAATTTACATGCTACGAAGATTATTATGTAGTGGTTAGCGATGAAGATAGTGTGGCGAAATTTGTTAGAAGTAAAGTGTAGTGCGCACTGACACCTAACCTAATTTATCGTTTATCGGCAAAGTTAAGCGAGGAGCGCATGTTTAGAGTACCTGGCGCTAGAATGTTAACGGTAAAGTATTGTTTCAAAATTTTCTTTTGTTTCTGGTTAGCGAGCTAAGCTGAGCTATAATGTGAAAGCTCTGATGAGTTTTAATGATGTTTGGAAAAGCTAAGGGGTTTCGAAGTTTACTCAATTGGCTATCACGATAATTGTATCATAATGATTGACTTTACATAGAGCTGTTATCAGTCTGAGTTGTCTGTTTAGTCCAAAGCACTTTTGAAAAGTAAGAAAAAGTTTCTGTAAAGGAATGTACTACCTTAATAACAAAATTCTATGTGTTATTCCAGGATATGGCCCACACGTATGTCAAATTTCAAATAAATCTGTTCAGTCGTTTGAGCGTGAAGAAGTAACAAACACTCACCCACACATACATTGTGCGATAAATGCTTTGGATTCAGTTGAGTTTGATAATCAACTATTTACAAGTAAGACTGCAGCCCTCAAATAACGTTGACTTCCGTGTTTCGTTTCATGACTCTAAAAACACAGAATTCTGTAACATTTTTGTGGTTTTCCCCAAACTTGCGCCCCTTTATTTTTGTTCCTGAAGTATAAACAGGTACTTGTAAGCCACAATTACTTTACGCAGCATTACACGTCATTCAAAGGGCGATTTTAGCTAAACAGAGCGCGGCAACTACAATAAATGTTCGCTTTAGTCGGTCGCCCGGCTCACCGCCTGGCGTGTGGTCTCATCGCCGAGAGCCAAGCAATCGTTCTGACAGCGAGCGATGTTATCGCTATTTAATATAAACCTATTTACTAGCCCGCATTCGGCCGTACCGCTGTATCGCTGTACCGCTATACCGCTTGAAAACACCCACAGGTATCGCTTACCAAATTATCTTTGGATAGCGGATCACACTCGAGGCTTACAGCGTATTTAGGTGTTTTGTTCTCACGGTTTGCTTGTCGACAGACAGATTGTGTTGTAAGAGACGTGGTTTAATTGAAGAGGTTAGGTTAAAGGCGTTTGCAGAGTTTAAGAAAAATGTTTCTCTAGCTTCAGGCTGAATAACATCATAGATTCTACCTTATAGCTTTCTCAGCTTTGTCGTACCAATATCACCGCAGCTTACACATTTGTTACAAATTGTCCTGAATATAAAAATATGAAAAAAAGAGAACAGCTATCTTTGACACTGCAGCGTGTATTTTCTCATCTTTTACAGTACCTTGCATTTATTTAAATGCCTGTACACTTCCCAACAAAACTGCAAAACAAAATATTTGAGATTGTTTTGTGTCATAAACAGAAGTTGTTGTTTTGTTATCGTAAAATGGACGAACAAGTACTTCAACTAAAAATAGGGATTAATGTATTCCGGAAGTGTGAAGGATTAGCTTTGAACTCATTTTAAAGGATTAGCTTGTAAAGTGTTTGCGGTACCCAGAACACGGCTGAATACAAAGCAACTGTCAATAGCATTATTGTTGTTTGAGTTTACTTTTATAATAATATATACAATAATAATCTTTTTTTTTTAATAATAAAAATGCTATTGACATTATGCACAAAAAATAAATGCGGTCTTCCGCATATTATTTTTGCACCATTATATCATCATTCATCATCATTTTAGCCGAAGGACGTCTGTTGAACATAGGCCTCCCCCAAGTGTCGCCACAATGGACGGTGCTGTGTGTCTCGCATCCATCGCATTCCCGCGACGTTTTCGTTTGAAGTTATATATTAATTTTGAAGTAATATAACATAAATTGTAAGAATATACATCCTTACAAAATCAAATTATTTTATTTCAAATGGGCAGTTATAGATAGTAGCTGTATCAAGTCAATACAACCATTCTCAAAATATGACTGACTGACTAATAATAGATATAATTTAATTTTAATAATTTTAAATTTTGTACAATTTAATTTATTTGTAACGTTATTTTTTAGACTCTTTCCGGAAACCTGAAAAAGTCCCGATGAAGGGTAAATCTGGATTTTCCGTTGCATAAGCTCATGCTAACTTTTTTTGTAAGAAACTCGTGAGTAATAAACAGGCATTACACAGGTGTTAAAATCAAGTTCGCTAAAAGCTGGGCTGATGACTGTAAGTAAGTAATAGGCACCAGAATCTAGGCTACTACTACTAACCTAGTTCCAGTAAATCCTCATAAAAAGCCGACAATTGCGCAGAATTGAAAAGCCGACGCTTTCCAGCGAACCTGTAATGATCACGTCGCCGCCGGCGTTATAATCACACTAATTAAGTTATCTAGACAACACGGTGTTACCTAGGATTTAACGAATTTCACGAAACAGCGATATTAATCGCTGCTCATTTTAGCATTTGTTCTATTTTTAAAAGAAGATTCGAAAAGGGCGTTCGCTATAAGAGTTTTATTCCATGCGGTTATATTTGAACATTCACTTGCTTAATCAAATCAGTTAATATTTATTTACCCTTTTCGAACAGCACATTGCAGTTTTTTTTAAGGTGTGAAATTATCAAATGACTTCTCCCGATGTGGGGTGGAGCAAGAAGGCTTTTCAGACTTTTACTGACTAAAGCCCTCCTGTGTTTCTGCAGTTGTCCTTTGCTATCCAGGGCCATTGTACCTCTTTCAAAACTTTTTGTACATTATATCTTGTGCTGCTAATTCATAGGTAAACGACGTTTGATATTAATAACTGTATGATACGGTATGATGTAAATTCCTGTATCGTTTTTCATTCAGCGTTTTCAATTTTATTGAAAAAAATCGTCACACATAGAAATAGATCCTGAAAAAGCTTATATTTTTCATGCACGACAGCAAAGAAAATTTTATAAACTTAGGTAATCTAAGAAACATTTTTTTTTTGTATACATTGGTTTTAAAATCAATTTTTCGAAAACTCCTCAGAGATTCTAAAAATACCTTTCCACCTAAAGCTGAACACAGGTTAGAATAAACAGGACACTTTAAAACCGTTCGTGAAAGTCGTATAGTAGTGTACATTATAGCTTTCTTATCTTTATACTATCGTAGATCTGTAATGTTCCCAGTAAAGTCTTGCCAATATCGTACGGAGTCTTGTAGGGATTTCCTTGCAGTGTTAAGCGAGGTTTATTGGGCGTGTAGCGACGCTGCCAGCCCAGGCTTGTGTAAATCGATCTGACAGACCTGTCTCAGATTGACTGACGTTGCTTTAACTGCGCTGTTCAAGCTATACAGTCGTAGGTATATGATTCTCATTTGAAATTGCTATTCATTGGATTTTTGTTTGCAGAGGTTTATTATTTGTGAGTCAGATGAAGTTGAGGTTTTGATTTGTAGCTAAGCGGTAGTTACTCTGCGTATAAAAAACAATATCTGATTTCGAATCAGAAAATTGACTTTAGTCAGCTACAAAAATTTCCATAAGCAATACACACATAAACTGTTTGTTTGTCTCGTGATTCTACATAATATGCAAATATTTGTTTACCCCTTCCAAATTAGAATACAAAGGACACTTTGTCACTATTCTTTTAATAGTATTTTTCCTAATCTGGCACATAGCTTCGTATATAAAGTGCACTGAGAACAGGTGCACTCTGCCTGTATGGATAATCTATAGCTTTTTAGGATTTATGGCTGCCCGTATAAAATAAGAGTACATTCTGGTCCCGTTCGCTTTTGTGCATTTAAAAGGGAAGATTACTACGTCCGTGTAAATTGCACTAGAAGTAGCATTTAGCAGGAAATGAGTAGAAATGGCTTTGGATATGAAAACGTATTTATCAAAGCCTTTTGATATTACATCAGGTGTATAACTTCGAACAGAAGGAGCTAGATAGATAGACAGATTTACTCTGGGTTAAGTTTAGATTTAAAGATTTAGGTCATCAAGCCAAGCAGTTTTCGCAATAGATGATTTCGAGAACTACTTATTGTTTTTTAAGCTATATTTACTGCCAAGTAACCAATGTGTAGGTACCACTTTTTCCTAAGTGATATTAAATATCTACTATTATGTGACTGAGATTTTTTATGAATCGCGTGAAAAAAATATCGTCGCCGTTCGTAGCGCGTTTTTGCCAACTGCCGATCCCGGAAGCAATATATGACAGAATTGACAATCTGTCATAAAAACCGGATCGACGTGAGTGAATCCGAGCGCGACCTGCCTATCGTATTATTTTTATTAGTAAAGAAGAATATGTGTGCTGTGTACCTAAACAAACAATACATATTAATTAACAGTCGACAAAAACATAGCATCATGTTTAATGGGTACTAAAAAGCGCTCAACTCTTCTATAATGGTTGTTTAAATATACTGGCAATGCCATCACATCGAAGTTATGTGATTAAACGTATTTAAAGTTTTAGAAGTCATCTAAATTGTATGGAGGCGGCGGGCAGGTGGCACTTCCTGCGCAGGGCGTAAAACTTGACGGACGGACAGATTGCCATCTTGGGGTCGATAGCGTGACAATATCAATTTTATGTTTTATTTAGACGTTAAAGTCAGTTTTAGTATTATATCTAATAGAATTATGTATAAGCTTTTAGCGCTGTGTGATCCCCGGCTAAGAATAGACGCTAAGTCGACATCTACGTTAAGATCCTTTCTTATAAACCGACTTAGGATAGAGCAGACTCTAGATGGACGATGTAATAAGCCGCCTGCTTTTGAAATAGATTCGCACAAGATTGTTGATTCTTAAGGCTATTGTCGTAGTAGACTATGCGTGGTTTATAAACGTAGCGACGTCGTCGCACTGCGTAGACGCAGTGCATCGGCACGGCGCTATCGGCGCGTAATAGCATCTTAGACGCAGCGTAATTTATCATTGACACGGCGCGGCGGCATAGCGCATCGTAGGCGCGGTGTAGCGCTGCGTAGAATTTGCGTAGCTTGTCGTTCATGCGTTTTACAGGCTCGTCGTAGACTCTTCATTAGATTCGTGAGGTATTTCGTAGGCTTGGCGTAGCGCTTATTAGGCTTGGCGTAGCGCTCCATAGACATGGCATGGCGTACCGCTTTATAGGCTAGGCATAGCCCATCGTATGCGCATCATAAACGCATCGAATACGCCGTTTCTAAACAATGCTGTAATTTTTTTTTTGTAACAGTAATACAATTTGCTACGAAAACTGTAGAACAGTAATTTAATCCACGAGAGGATTAACTTTTTTTTTAGGTTGTAGGTCTCCGGCTTCATCTAGTTTAAATTGACAAAAAAAATTGACGTGTAAAAGTGTTTTTAAAAAAACTATTTACAAAATAAATATCATTTATTATTTATCATTAATTATCCCGCCCTTGAGCGGGACGGGAGGGCGTGTCAGACTTTTGCTGACTAAAACCCACTCGTTTGTTCCTTCTTTGCCTTGCGTTCCAGGGCTCCGTGGTTCATTTTCACTTAACCCATGGCCCCAGTAGGCTTCGATCCTGCTGGGCCCCTATGATTTGCTGACATTTCCTTGAGGCGCGCGTGGAACATTACGCGCTGTGCGGCCGCCTCCTTTGCTAACATTACTGCTTCGCAGAAGGAGGCGACTGCCTGCCACTCCTCCTCACTCCGGACCATAGCCAGTACCAAGGCCCGGCGCGAGAGATCGTTGCCGCCGATCGCTTCCACGAGGACACGACGGTGCTCTGCCCAAGCGGGGCACACTTCTACCGTATGCTCCACCGTGTCCTCCGACCTTCCACACGAATCCGGTTCAGGAACCTTCCGAACTTACCATGTCCGGTGAGGTTCTGCGTCATGCGGAAGGTGAGGACGCCGTGATGTCTTTCCAGCCACTCCTCAAAGAGGGGACTTACCGCCATAAACGAGAGGATTAACTGTGGAGTTTTCCGATGACTGACAGAATTGTCCGTAGTTTTAGTGCTATTATTGCTCATATTTTAATTTCATCTGATTGCACTCATCGGCACTCTAAGATCACGTTTTATATTTCTAAGCTCTAAATACAGTGACAATTTTTGTAATAATAAATATATTTATTACTTAAAATCCGATTTATATAAAATATTAATTAATTCAAAATAAATTATCTCGTTACTTTTAATAATTATTTTTAGAAAAACATGTTTTTCACTATAATATATGTGTTTATCCATAAATTTTGATATCGAAACCAAATCGAGTTAATTTAAAACGCCTACGTGCCATAAAACCGATCGTAATTGGGTATCAACATACCGAAATAAAACCATATCGATTCTCTTACATTGTCACAAAGATGTTTATCAACGTTACAAATTACAATCGGAATGTATTTACTTTCACTTTATTATTGACCCTAATGGTAGCGATATCGTTTATTTACAAGGACGGGTAAGTATTGAGTGTGGTATTCAAATATTGGTCCGCTGTCTAAGCGATAAGGTGGGTAACATGACACTTTACCGGTATTCGAGGGACAGAAACTCCTGAGCGTCGGTCGACGTTGAGACCTCGGCACGATCCCGACACCGCTCTAACAGGAACGCTTTTATTACTAAGAATATTCAATAGACACTATCTGTTACTGTCAATACTAACATTCTCAATGGCTGAGCGACTTATCTAAATCGCTTTACATGTAAGTAGTGTTCGAGTTTTGTGGTAACCTGAGGCTGCTTATCTTCGCGTTATGGTTTAGTTGCTACACTTCGGTTGTTCGATGGTTGATCAGCTTGTAAGTGGTGAAACGTAGGACCTTTTACAACCTGATATCAGAACGTTAATTTCTGAACCGGATTTGGTAAAGGAATAAGAGTTGAATGTACAAGTCTGTATCCACGAGAAACAAAATAAAAGTAAATGTCTCTTATGCTTTCATTGTATGTATATTTGTGAGAGAAAGAAGCTTGATTTTATTTTGTTTTTATTCTCGTAGTGCTCTGGATATGTTCGTGTCGCGCCTTTGCTCCTGTACCTCATGTCAGGTAGCAACACTTATCGCGCATTCCCGAGGTATTATACTCGTACATACTCGTTCAACTTGGGTATGAGCTTGTATGTTCCGACGCCTAATAATGCGAGGCTAAATGAATGAACAACCGAGGTATGTGAAGCTACTAAGATGAGGTTTAAGTAAATTTATGGGCAATGACGGGACCATCTTGTTGTAACGTGAATCTCAGCTGTGTCTTCCAATCTTTATTTACCGTGATAAATTGACACTTTCGTTCTAACAGAAACGTGGTATCACTATCTATTTTTTACCAATTTGTTTTTATCTGAGACTCTACACCTCATTATTTACAGTCTAACGCCAATAAATATTGTGTACACTAGGTCTCGCCATTATTTTTGAATAATTTTAAAGTCGTTGAACTTTCATTCATCCATACGGTAATAATTTGTTGCACTTTACTCAAATTGCTGTTAACATGTAGAGGCTCGGGCTGCTCAATGGTTTGGTCGTTACAATAATTATAATAAACCAGCTTCGTTGACCCCAATAACAGGAGTATTTGGATTGATTCCAAACAATTATTTCTCTACATTAGAAATATAGAAACATCATCAAAGTTCTTGGTAATAAATATAATTGCAATGAATGGAACAAATGGATAAGAGTTTAACTTATTTATCGTTTAATTAAGTAAGTGATGTTACAAATTCCGGAGTATCGGCGGCGGATGGAAATTAAATGACTGAGTTTCCGTGTTACAAATATATACATCAGTTCTAGAACACGACGCACGCATCTGTAATTCGGGCTGCGTGTACGCGCACACACTACGCGCACGCAGTACGCACTACGCGCAAACATTTAACATTTCAACCAAACGAATTAAATTTCGATATGCGTAAAAGCAACAAAATTGGCAATTATTTCCAATTTTTTGTGCAATTCATACCCGCCGGGTTGTGTTTATGGGAACGCTTAGTTGAGTGGAATGATTGTGTAAAACTGTTGGACGGGCTCCAACGAGCGGGCACGCGGGTGCGCCGCGAGAAACAAACGCCACAAATAAAGTCAAATAAGTGAGCCAAGCAGAACAGTGCCCCGCGCCCGTTGCAATTGCAGTATCGAGTGTTTTATTGGACCGTGATGAAATATCGACATGAATCATAGACGCGTGCCCGAAACATTCCTCAATAAAGAAAAAAGAATACCTCTAATAACCACCAATGTACTTGAGGTTCGATGTAAGCTAATATAATGGATAGTAATGCATTGAGTTTTTCTCTGTATGTGGATGTGACAACACAAGTTCGAGGAACGGTCACCGAGTTATTTCTGTTGTGCCGTCCTTTATTCTGAGAACTGGTTTGTGTATGTAAGTATGTATCAATGTGCCATTCCGCATCGGGTCTTGTTGCCTGTTCGCGGTACGATAGGGGGCAATCTGACGGAAATGATAGAGAGACTGCTGTGGCTTGACGATATCTTGTTACCTGAGAAATATCTGCTATGTTTGATACGAGGGATTTGTTCAAGACTTCCAATTAGCAACTAAAGATACTGACGTCTCAGTTATTTTACTATAACCAATTAAAGCTGAGTTTGGTTCCCCTCTTTTAAAGGGCACACGTCGTGACATTCCGGCAATGAAGAATGATATGCGGTTCAAGTGAAAGTACTTAGCGCTACCATTAAGTGTAATATTGTGTTTGTGTCATATGTCTATTGAGGATGAATTGTCTGGAATCCTGAACTGAATAGTTTTATAATTGGTATCAATTGTCTGGCTCGTTTTATGGTTATTAATAGCTTTATCACGTGTCTGCAACCGCTAGTTATCTTTGATGCAATTCGTTTGTTTACTGGTTCTCACGCCTTGTTGTAGTACCAACTAGTTTTTATACTTTACAATATTTGTCCTGAATCTTTCTATGGATAAGATATAATTTTTTTTTTGTCACAATTCTAGAAATTTCTTGGAATATATAAATACAATTTAACTGAAAAACATGCGTCATATTGGTCTATAGCAGACCTACCTACTCTACTACTAGAGCTGAAGGCGCGCGTGTAGTGCTGGGCCGGCGGGCTGGCACGGCTCCAGTCGTTTCAATTTGATCCCGCGGCCGCCCTCACTGTAAACATCCCTAAATGATAAACGCATAATTTAACGCCCCACCGAAACACGAAAAATTGTGCATCCATTTATTTTCTCGATCATAGAAGCGTGAAGACGTTCATATTTGAAATTTATGATTTCATGCTCCGACATAATAGTAACAATACGTTATTCTATATTAATACTACACTTTGATATATTTTTAACTTGCCCCTACTATAGTTCACGTTTTATGTTGTTAGGAGTATGGATTATTAACGCTGTTTGGAACGTCAAGCCTTGATTACTGAGCCAATAAAACCAGATAGCACCAGTTATATTACCCGCCTTTATGAAGTTTTTTATAAGCAGTTAAGAAGTTTATTAATCCAAAGAGAGATGTAAAGATTTTTAAGATTATTAAAGGGAGTTGAATGCAGTAAGTAATATTTTATTACTCGCAGTGTAACGGTTCATCGAAGGTTGTTTTAATGAGAGGCAGTTGCTCTTAAACCGGTAAAGCAGTGTAGTGGAGAACGATGCACTTAAACTGAACTCACAATATTGCACCGTGTTTTACTTAAATGTCAGTTCCAAGAAAATGCACAGACTTTAAAAGTAAAACAGAGAAGCTGTTGAAACAATAAAGCATGATATTAAATACAATTCTACAAAACCTAGCGCAAAATATTCCCGAAGCATTAGGCTTCAGGAATATTCAGTGGGCATTGTGTAAGAGCCGCTTGCCGTGCGGCGAGGTAACGGCGCGGCGTGCACGTAGGCATAGAGCCGCGACGCGGCCGCGCAGCGTGGTCGCAGCGGCCCGCCGATACTATCGCAGCCTTCGTCGCAGCCCCACATAAATCTAGCTTTGATACATTTTGGTAAGGAGCCAAGAGCGGTGCATCGGCCGGCCCACGATCCACTCGACCTGTGCATCGCGAAATAACATTTGCTTTTATTTGAACCGCACCACACTTTTTATTACATTGTCCGAACCAGGAACAATATTTTTGCCTTTTTTGTTTCATATAAAAGGAACAGAAACTGCATAGTGAATTGTATATTCATCTGAAACTATCTAAACTGGTATGAAATAAGGTTACGTTCAACTACATGTTCCATATAGATACGATTTTTATTAAAATTCTTTTAATAAACTAAATTATATGAAACATGCAAGAAACAGAGTTGAATGAAAATAGAAGAAAGTGTAGGTACATGTGTACAATCTGATAATAAATATATGTTTAGCCAGGCTCTTCGCTTCATTGTTCGGTTCCAAACAAGGTAACTGCTTTTGTCTTCTTGACACACGTACACACTTATGTATGTATTTTTGCTTTGACCCACTCAATTAAGTTTCACAATGAAACTTTTGTATTGTGGCTGACAACAAAATTGTGGTGTGTAATCGCTTGTTGGAACTCCAGTCTGCTGAGTGCAGTAATACTGCTGTTTCACCACTGAGGGCTGAGCGCTGACTCACCGTGTTCATTCGATATTCATATTAAACAAATCCGATTGTAACAAAGATTTATCTTGCGCAATAAAGGTATTGTGTTTCCGAAGCTCGGTGCTTTCATACTCAAATAAATACATTGAAAGTTATTTTATGAAGTGGCTACGGCCGCGGCCATGCAGGTGTAATGAATCACGTGCAAGCATTGACTGATATTATCTGTGCCGCCCCTGCTGGGCCGCCCGTGTTTCTACGCGAATATATGCGAACTTAATAATTATGCAAAGTGGGTCATTTTTGTACGAATATATTTATATCATGTCAGTTAAGTCGTATTTTGCTTAATAAAAATCTCTCTTAAATTTTTCTAAAAGGTAGAGACAAAATCCAATGTATAGGTTAGTTTAAATTCGTGAACTGCCGTATCTGCTACCGTTATAACCACAAGAGCTGACGGTACTTAACAAATAAGCTCTAATTATTAACTTTCTAAACTGCTCTCTGAACCTGGTTTATAGCTCTTTACCCAAAAATTAAATAGAAAGCGTCCAAGGTCCGTCTACCTGCCCAAATGAGTGCGCCGACAAAATGTTTGACGTACCGCATTCATCTCCCTAGCGATATAACTGTTGTTCATAATTAGGCGCTAAATTCTCTCTGGCCGGGGAAAGGTCAGCAATTAGAGAGCTTACTTTTCTTGGATGGACGATAAGTTAGTTAAGTAATAGGGTTCATTTTCAAGTCGGCGAGGTTCGCTCGTTAATCACTGAGTTGCGCGTTGGCCGTGCTTCCGTCGCCGACCGACGCCGGAACACAAGCTTATTTTTGATTGTTTTTGATAAAAACAAACAAAGACAAATGAATAAGCCAAATCGTTAATCATAACCAGTTTAAACTGAATTTCCTTTCGCAGTAGTTACATTTTTCTCGGCGAATATGTTTCACTTGCCACAGTTAATTTATGAAGACGCATTTGTTTTATCACAAAAAGCGATCAAAACGTATGGTAATAAATCAGTGCTGCTCTTCGTATTTTATTATGTTTTATATCGTAACCAATTCGCACGTTTGACACTCAGATGTCTTAATAGCTTTATCGCAGGCGTACGAACTGAAAATTTAATGAAACCGTTTTGTAATTTATTAAGTGCATATCGCGAGTGAGCTTGGAGAATGACTCGGGGCGGGCGGGGAGCGCGAGCGGTGTGAGCGTGTTATGAAAAAGCGATCACCAGCGGCGAGAGCTCTGCTCGCTCCGCACCCGTTGCCAAATTAATGTGTCACGAACTGTATCGCCCTATGATATTGATGTTGAAAAATGATGCCATTTGACGTTTGATTGCAATCGTAAATCTCTAGCGGTCTTTTCGAGTATTGCGCGCTCTATTCGTAATTGACGGTTTAGTAAATTTTCCGCGAAGGCCACTTTGAAACTGCCGACTGACCTTTTCCTCCATGAAACTACGTAAGGGAGATGTTAATGTACTATCAAAAAGTAGATATGTAACTTTCAAGGTCTATTACACTTCGGTAAGATAAATGGGGAGGATAAAAGTTGCGTTATAACGATGTAGATAAAATATACTCGGGTGATGCTGAATCAGTCGATATGGATACTAATTCGGATATTATTTGTATAAGCTATAACGTGGCTAATGATTAATAGTGGCATTATTCGGCGAATGTGGAGCCGAGGCCGAGATTGGAATGATTATCGTGAGGCTCACGCTCCGCTGATCACAGTACAAAATTAATTTACGTATAAGGCGGGTGGCTACGCTATGCTGTACTATATCAAATGTGTATCTGTATCTTTACGCTCGTTTTCACATGCGGGGCAGATCTGTGAGGGGTACCGGCATTAATTGCGGTGGCCTCCCTTCCCAATTTGTGTACAAGACGTGATTTATGTATTAAGGCACGTGTACAAAGTCTTGTCATCGTCATCACGAAGGCAATCACCGTCCGAATCGCTCAGTTTTTAAATATCTTCTAGTATTGACTTTCATATTATAATTAAAAAGCACTGCTCAAATCAGGCTAGAAGCAACGGGAGAGGCGTCCAACAGGGCGATCCTATCTAGCCTAAGTAGTTCTCAGCGGCCCTAGAGATGATAAAAAACCTAGATTGGAATAAAAACGAACTCAACATAAATGGCGAAAGAAAATAGAATACGTGGATTATACTTTGGACAACTAATAGCCACAACAGATACTATGCTTAAAGAAATCGACAGAAGAATTGCCAACAAGTGGAAAAGATTTTGGTCTCTTAGCAAAGTCAAAACAGTGAAAAAACATATGTCGTTTAAAGATCAAAGGAAAGTTTATAACATGTGCATTTTGCCATGTTTAACATATGGCTGTCAAACATGGGAAATTGACAAAGAAACTATCCAACAAAATAACTGTATGTCAAAATAGAATAAATAGAAGTGTACTTGGAGTAAAAAGAAAAGATAAAATAAAAGTAACCAAAATAAAAAATGAAACAAAATTTAAAGATGTGAACAAAGTATGTAAAACACTTAAATGAAAATGGACAGGACATATGCTGAGAGAGAAAAATGAGAATTAATGGACTAAAATAATTTCAGGGTGGTACCCTAGGGATGGCAAACGAAGTAAAGGTCGATAAATAAAACCTTGGGAAGATGACACCAAAAGAATTGCCGGTCCAGAACGGATCAGAATCGCAAGAGATAGAGATAGGTGGAAATCTTTGGAGGAGGCCTTTGTCGAAGGAAAAGCTGTTACTGAAAACCGATCGTCAGCAACAAATGAAATATTGTAAAAAATATGAAAAACAGTAATAAAGGCTAATATTATTATTAGTATAGACTTTCGTGATTCATCGTATTCTTCAGAAAAGTTGAATCACTAATGTTTCTAATACGTATTATTTCTAAGGCCTTTTATGTGTTTATTTTAACATTTTTTTCCAAAAAAGCTAAGCCTGTCCTGTTCTAAATATACCCAAGTTATATTTTGAGCCCGGCCATCAGATAGTGACCCGTAACTTGAATGTATAGCCGGCCTAGTGGTTGTCAGCCTGTCAAACTCGGCTCCAGTGTTGTTGATCTGTAAAATTGATTTTCACTCGTGCTGACGAACAAAGGCATCGCGACTGCCTCAGGCCGGTGCTGCCTCGCTGTACTGTTGCACAGATAACGCTCAGCCACCTTTTGATTTGGATAACCAACCTATTATTTTTATTTCATAGGCATAACATCAAAATACCTTTGTAGGTTCATTGTCATTTTCATTGTAATTTTACCTCAATCGGATTAAAGGAAGTGAACAAACAAAACATCAAACAAATTTGACTTTTTGTACGCTGGTGTGCTACTAAATTAATTTGATTGAATTGTATAAAAATACAGGGAACCACGTACAATATACTCCCTAAAATAGACCTACGATTCTCCTAAACTCTCTTGGTATGTTTAAATGTTTTCAGAAGTTTGTAGGTAATGCCAGAAAAGTAAAACAACAGAAATAACTCCAAGGGTTTCAGGTCTCACGTAAACTTTTATTTGTTATGATTATTTTGGGAAGTCCATCTTAGAAAAAGAAAAATATATGTCATTTATATTTAGAATACCGTTAACATTTCTGTTGATCGTTTATATTCAGTTTTATTTCTTTCAAAACTGTGGTGACATTAAACACTAAAGTTTCTGTCAAGCAGTCATTTGTATGAACAAGAAATTGTAACATTCTCTATTAATTAAAAAAAAAAAATTGTTTACTTATATCAAGTATATCGAAAGTTTATAACAGAAATTGGTATATTTTAGATATCAATTCCTTTCCAATATCAATTTTATTTTTCGATGTTTGTCAATGTGCGAATCGATTGGCTGTCGGAACGTAGAATAGTGCAGGACGCAATTTTGGAACAATGAGGTGGGAAATTGGTTTCTAGCATGAGTAGGTAGTGGGTAGCTGTGGCGGGTAAACTGGCGGTATCCTCCGAGTTTCTGATGGCGGTCGTACAACAAAACCTAATCTATCCTCTGTGGCTTTGCGAACATTTGTCAGAGCCGAATAGTTTGGGAATCGGGATGTATGATTAGTACGTTATTTTGCGGAGACACATGCATTTGGTTTTCGAGTTGGTATTAGACCTAGATATTTGAACAAGTTAGAAACTACCATTATTAAAAGTCTAAGTACTACAGTGCACTTGCAAGATAACATAACCTTCATTCTTACTCGAGTTATAACTGAAGATATAATAATAATAATATTCCAAAACTATCACACAACGCCGTCTAGTCCCAAGCTAAGCAGAGCTTGTGTTATGAGTACTAGACAACTGATAAACATACTTATATACTCGTATTTTAAATACATAAATATAAATTACACTCAGACACAGAACAAATAAATGATCAAGCTAATCATACAAACATTTGTCCTGGGTGGGAACCGAACCCATGACCTCCGGCATAGCAGTCAAGGCCACTAGCCACTAGACCAACAGGCCAGTCTATATTATGTATAGATATGTTTCTAAATTAAAGTTATACTACTATTACGAAGTTTCTATATTTTCTTGACTTATTATTTTATTAGACATGCGGTTTCTGCTTTTCAAAAAAGGTGACTAGTAGCGATTTATAAAACATACAGAACAGTCGAAGCCATATCGCTTGCTGCCAATCGCCAGCGAAAACCACAATATTCCATTTCCCTCAATTGGATTTTATAAATTGAGCGATAAACAAGTAGCTGGCTCTGTTCAGCGTTTTTGATTAAACTTCTGATAAAAAATAATTTAAGGTCAAGAAATCCGTCAGTGAGGTTATAAATGGTAATATTGGTATAAGATTGGTGATCTGTAGTTCGCGAAGCCGCAAGCGTCAGAATTGCGAAAATGTGAAAAAGATTTTCCACGTTGCCTTGTTTTCTACATACGTATGGACGGATGATGGATATGGTGACGGATATATTTACTGTCGTCCACAAACGAGCAAGTGGTTGACTATAATTCGACCGGAGATCCATACTTACTGCACGGGTGGCATACAAAACCACTCTCAGTGCTAGCGTTATTAAGCTCTCTCTGGTTGAATAATTGTCCAGAACCTTGATTGCTCTTTACTAGTATGCTATATTGCATGGTGATTGACTTATTAACTACCAGTTTTTGTTCGCATAAATCTGCACAAATGCCACTACCAGTACTCGTCTTAGCTAATCATGATGTGCTTACGATTCATTTCATAAATATCTTGTTAATTTTTTAACCGACTAAAACGGAGGTTTTGTATTCGGCCCGTATGTATGTAGGTAGGTGTTTACAGGGCAGGTTTTTAGCATATAATATATTAGGATCTGATAAAGATCTTCAGAGATAGACAATGACACTCTTCCAAAATTAACAGCTATTGACCCGCGATTGATGCTATCGTATGTCTATGTATTGTTTACGTCGTTTGCAGATGTGAACAGTTCACCCTGGTTCACCCTCATTTCACCAACAGCACCAATGTGAACATTGGTCGTTATGGGCATTTTGCCCTGGTTTTGTGTGGTAAACAAAGTTTTTTTTAACATTAAACGATTGTGTGATCTTGCTTTCAGTAGCTATGTAGTATGTATAGATAGTCAGAACTGGTGACGTCTGATGTGAGAAGCAACTGGTCTAGAGGTCGACACCCACAGCCATCAGTGTCGGTCCCTGCGATTTGTTTATGGTCTTTTAAAGCATATTATACTAACAGGCAACTGTACGCGCGTGAAAAATGTACCGTGTTAGTGTGTACACTTATAGTAAAATGATATAAAACCTAGGATGATAGTAAAACCGCGACTTGAAGTGAACCAAGGCAAGTTCAAAGCGCATTCATCATTTTGTTTAAAGTCATCTTTCGTAGTAGACGTCACAACTCGTAAACACTTCGGAGAGACGATGCTGAGGTTTTTGATGATGATGCCCTTACTCCATAACGCACTAAAATGACTGAATGAATGAATGGCAAACGAATGTTGTGGCCGACTGGGGCTGTAAATGGCACTGGTGTCCGGCAGAGTGCCGTCCTAGTGTTGCTCACTATCAAGAAGGTGAGGTCTAGGCGTCGACGTAAGGCTGCATGGAATGCCCTATACCATCATCCTCAGGAACGCAAACGACGTTGGGCCCCGTATTCTGTCAAGTAATACCACAAATAATCACACTTACCGTTTTTGTTATGGTGTAGGTTCTTTCCAATGCGGTCTCATGTAGACGTCGATTAGATACACTTCTTTGTCTATCTTATTAATGATCTGAACTTCCCCACATTTATAGGGTCAGTGCATGTTTACTGATCCTGAAACTGTCACAGAACGTTTAGGACATCCACGCCAAATCATGCTCTTGACATTTTTTTAAATGTTCCCCACACAAATGGACGTCCCGATCCATAACCATTGCATTTAGGTCATGTATGGAGAAAACCAGTATTCGCCAAACTGCCTCAAAAGTGCTGATGTATCTACTCGTCGTGTAGCCTTTGTTTGCATACTTATTAACAAATGTATTTAAACGATTCGAAGGAACAATATTGATTGCAATAATTTTTTATCTTAAATTTGTCTTATTTTTTATTTTCATGATAATTTAGTCTTAATGTTGATCAGATCTATAACGATTACACTAGTGACATTTTTGTAAAAAGTAAAGGAAGGTACCATTTGATTCATATAGGCTCTGATTCGCCGAATCCTAAGTACACAGATTTAATCTGTCACATCTAGTTCTTGCTATTTAAATAAACGATATTGGCATATAGGTAATATTTATCTCAGTCAGTTTGTTCCACTGCAGGAAAACGCCCACTCTTTCTTTCAAACTTCTCTATTTTGTGTAATTGTACAGGAGTCCGGCTTTAAGCTCCTACCTGGATCTGCAGTCCCTGGTCACCAGGGTGAGTGGAAACGGCGAGAGATGTCGTGCGGTGTTCCGCAGGGATCGGTACTAGGACCGCCCTTGTGGAACATCGGCTACGACTACGTGCTGCGCGGCGACCTCCCTGACGGGGTCAGCGTGGTCTGCTACGCAGACGACACGCTGGTCCTGGCTCAGGGAGAGTCATACCAGGCGGCGGTCGAATTAGCGACACGCGGGGTTGCGATAGTCGTTGATAGGATCCAGCAGTTGGGACTCGAGGTGGCGCTACACAAGTCCGAGGCCATGTGTTTTCACGGCCCTCGGAGCGCGCCACCTCGGAATTCCCAATTAACGGTAGGAGGAGTTCACATCGGCGTCGGGTCGACGATGAAGTACCTGGGACTCGTCCTCGACAGCCGGTGGAATTTCGAGGAGCACTTCCGACGTCTGGCTCCCAAACTGAATCGGACTGGGGCTGCCCTCAAGCGGCTCCTGCCCAACCTCGGGGGTCCAGACGCCTCCTGCCGGAGGCTCTACGCAGGCATCGTCCGGTCCATGGCCCTTTATGGGGCGCCGGTGTGGGCGCCGTCACTGCGAAAGCGACCGGCGGCCCAGCTGAACGCGTGCCAGAGGGTCATGGCCATACGGATGGTGAGGGGATACCGCACGGTATCCCGCGAAGCGGCGAGCCTCCTTGCTGGCCAGCAACCATGGGACCTGGTGGCAGCAGGCCTTGCACGCATGCACGATCTGCGCGTGGAGATGCAACGTCGGGGTGAAACTCCGCTGCCGCGACAAGTCGCGGCATGGCGGGCAGAGCTCCGGCGGGGTCTCATGGCGGAATGGCGACAGCGACTATCGCAACCCAGTGCTGGGCACGCCATAATTATGGCGATAAGTCCCCTCTTTGAGGAGTGGCTGGAAAGGCAACACGGCGTCCTTACCTTCCGCATGACGCAGGTCCTCACCGGACATGGTAAGTTCGGGAGGTTCCTGCACCGGATTCGTGCGGAAGAAACGCCCGGGTGCCACCATTGTGCGGACCGCCCGGAGGACACGGTGGAGCACACGGTGGAGGTGTGCCCCGCTTGGGCAGAGCAACGCCGTGTCCTCGTGGGGGCGATTGGCGGCGGCGATCTCTCGCGCCGGGCCTTGGTACAGGCCATGGTCCGGAGTGAGGAGGAGTGGCAGACGGTCGCCTCCTTCTGCGAAGCAGTAATGCTAGCAAAGGAGGCGGCCGATCGCGTGAGGCAACGGTCCTCACGCCCCAATCGCCGCCGGGATTCCGATCCCGATTTCCGGCCATCGTAGGCGCAGGCTTGCGGACGGCGAGCAATGGGTGGCTCGCCGTCCGACCGTCCGGTAACCGTCCGGACCGAGCCCAAGTCGTCGACGGCGCGTGCTGTTCCACGCGTGCCTCAAGGAGATGTCAGCAACTGTAGGGGCCTAGCAGGGTCGAAGCCTACTGGGGCCAAGGGTCTGATTCTGAAAGGAAGACTCGGCCCTGGTACGAAAGGCAACGAAGGAACAGGAGTGGGTTTTTAGTCAGTAAAAGTCTGACACTATCTCCCGCCCCGCCCAAGGGCGGGGGATGTCATAAGATGATTTTCCCACCGAAAAAAAAAAAAAAAAAAACCTGGATCTGCAGTGTTGTCATGATTTATTTATTTATTTATTTATTTATTAAATATACACACACTATCTTTACAGGCTGAACCTAATTCAATAATGGTTACCAAATAAAAAAAAAAATTATTAAAAAAGTACTACTCTTACCCTAACTCTTAAAAATCTAAAACACTACTAACTTCTATTACAATTTAGACTACTAACTATAAAAAAAAAAAAAAAAACTTAACGTAACCTATATGTAGATACAATATAAAATCAGACTTAACTAATATTTAAATAAAACTAACAAAATTTAATAAAATGATGTCGAAACGTGGAAACTCTCTTTAGTTTGACCTCACTTATACGAGGGGATTGCATCGTTTGATGTGTTAGATAAATTGAGACTAAATATTTTGAATCACCTTGGTCGAATATAATGGTATATATATAGATATATATATTAAGTCCATATTAATATTCTTTTGTTCTTATTTTAATGTTATTAATGCAAAATTTTAACAATAACTGTTCCGTAGTTTGTATGCCTATTAATAAAATTCGTACCGCCTAACAGTCAATGAATGTAGTATATCTTTCGATATTGTCAACCGATTGTGATGAAACAAAGCCTATGTATTATATCAAGTTACACACAATTTTAATCTATAAAAGTTATCTACATCGATTTCGTACATTTTACGTGATGCGCGCACAACTAAACACTTCTGTAGATATATTATAATATGTATAGATGGTATATGTCAAGTATAGTAGTACAGTAGTAGTACATAGTACATAAAGACAGATTAAATAAAATATAAACTATTTTAAAACCTTCATAGATAAGTTAGTGATATGGTTCAATTAAATGATTTAACTACCATCAGTAATTCAGCCTTATTTAGACAGACATCGTTTAAATGTTATGAAGTATTATTTCGCGGTGGCAAGGCTCTTTATTTAGAAACTATAATTTTGTTATGAATATTAGATGTTACCTTTGAGTCAATAAGATGCAGTGCCTGCGTATACGAGTGTTTTTTTTAGGTAGTCAATCATCAAATAACATCTTCCACTCTGGGTAGAGCGAGAGGGGGGAGTGATGAGACTTTTAATGAATAAAACCCACTCGTTTTCCCCCAGTCACTCTTTGCGTTCCTGAGCCATGGTAACTCTTTCGAACATCCCCGCAGCCCTAGCAGGCATCGGTCCTAGCAGTCATCGGTCTTAGCAGTCATCGGTCCTAGCAGGCATCAGTCCTAGCAGGTATCGGTCCTAGCAGGCATCAGTCCTAGCAGGTATCGGTCCTAGCAGACATCGGTCCTGGCAGGCATCGGTCTTAGCAGTCATCGGTCCTAGCAGGCATCAGTCCTAGCAGGTATCGGTCCTAGCAGACATCGGTCCTAGCAGGCATCAGTCCTAGCAGTCATCGGTCCTAGCAGGCATCAGTCCTAGCAGGTATCGGTCCTAGCAGGCATCAGTCCTAGCAGGTATCGGTCCTAGCAGACATCGGTCCTGGCAGGCATCGGTCTTAGCAGTCATCGGTCCTAGCAGGCATCAGTCCTAGCAGGTATCGGTCCTAGCAGACATCGGTCCTAGCAGGCATCAGTCCTAGCAGTCATCGGTCCTAGCAGGCATCAGTCCTAGCAGGTATCGATCCTAGCAGGCATCAGTCCTAGCAGGTATCGGTCCTAGCAGACATCGGTCCTGGCAGGCATCGGTCTTAGCAGTCATCGGTCCTAGCAGGCATCAGTCCTAGCAGGTATCGGTCCTAGCAGACATCGGTCCTGGCAGGCATCGGTCTTAGCAGTCATTGGTCCTAGCAGGCATCAGTCCTAGCAGGTATCGGTCCTAGCAGACATCGGTCCTGGCAGGCATCGGTCTTAGCAGTCATCGGTCCTAGCAGGCATCAGTCCTAGCAGGTATCGGTCCTAGCAGACATCGGTCCTGGCAGGCATCGGTCTTAGCAGTCATTGGTCCTAGCAAGCATCAGTCCTAGCAGGTATCGGTCCTAGCAGACATCGGTCCTGGCAGGCATCGGTCTTAGCAGTCATCGGTCCTAGTAGGCATCAGTCCTAGCAGGTATCGGTCCTAGCAGACATCGGTCCTGGCAGGCATCAGTCCTAGCAGGTATCGGTCCTAACAGACATCGGTCCTGGCAGGCTCGATCTTAGCAGTCATCGGTCCTAGCAGGCATCAGTTTTAGCAGGTATCGGTCCTAGCAGACATCGGTCCTGGCAGGCATCGGTCTTAGCAGTCATCGATCCTAGCAGGCATCAGTCCTAGCAGTCATCGGTCCTAGCAGGCATCAGTTTTAGCAGGTATCGGTCCTAGCAGACATCGGTCCTGGCAGGCATCGGTCTTAGCAGTCATCGATCCTAGCAGGCATCAGTCCTAGCAGGTATCGATCCTAGCAGGCATCGTCCTAGCTGACAAATCTCTTTGAGGCGTGTATACGAGCCCACGATTGAATTTGGTTTGTACCCTATGAAATAACATTATAGAGCAATTAGCTTGATGGTGTAGGCGTGATATATTGTTATACCTCGTGATCGCTTATAGCTATCATTATATTTTCTAATTGCAATACTCAACAGAATGACTTATTTAAGAATTACCATAATGGGCTACGCTTTGATTGTATTATGAATTTTTATGTAGCGTATAATTCTAACATTAATATACGCTGGGTGGGAAGTACATGTTGAGGTATTTCAATAAGTGAATGGGTAAAGCATGATGTTGGTAATATTTCAACTAAAGGTGTCGCTATGTTTTTTATTTATTATACGGTAATAAACGGCGGGGTAAATGTGTTATTTGGTGTATTTAGTAGAAATGGTTCGCCAGAAGGTGCAAAATTTCGTAGGTATATACGTAAACCAAGCTTGTGGTTAATCGTAGGGTTTGGGTTACATAAGCCGCATTTGTCCCGTAGTCACATTTTACGACAGCTGCGGTGTTCTTAGAGGGATTACTCTCGTCGGAAACAATATTATCATAACAACCCGTAAAAGTTTACTGCTGACTAAGGACCTTCACTATGTGTCATGCGACAATCTTCAGTGCTAATCTTCGCAGTCTAAGTTAACGAAAAATTTGTACGACGGATTCTTAATATTTTTTAATCTGAATGTAATGAGCTCAGGACGTAATAAAAAGACGCGGAGATTACCTTCCTACCAACTCGACATGCTATTGTTTGTAGTTTACTACGGGTCATGGCACTGTCCCACGCGCAATCAAAAAAATATCACTAATATTACATCAATATATTGCAGGCTAGTTTAAATCCATATTTATTACAAAAGTGCGTGCAATATTATATTGATATTCTAACATTCAGTTGACATGCTTGATAAAATGCGGAACTATAAGCTTTTCTTTAATACCTATAAATTATGTCATTTACCTGTACATACTTCGTACATCTGAGTAAAACTCGTGACTTGTTTATTAGATGTGACCGCGTAGATGCTCGTATTCGTGAGGAACTGCTATCGTAAATCTGCCTGGACCGGAATGGGTTACAGCATCGAAACCATAAATTGGCCATCCATAGTTTACGATTCGGTGTGAAAGGAACCCGACGGCTCTCGCCCTCCATACAGATAGGACATACACTTAAATTTTGATGTTAAAATATTTGGCATTTTTTATGCACCCAAAAGGTACCTAGAAGAAAATTGCTCATCCTGCCTTGGAATTTTAATGTTACCAGACTGCGAAATTCTCGTCCGCGAACTTTTAATCTGAACTTAAGCTTCATCAATATAAATTGACGTTAAACTTGTCATCCAGGTCACGTCGGCGCCAATTTAAGAAGAGTGACAGTTCATCTAAATTTAGATGACGACGATATTGTGATCGTTGAATTCATTCGGGACGGTATGACATGACGGCACTGACGGCATGACGGCAGGGTGGCGCCTGTGTTCACTTCAAGTGCTAATTGAAACGTACCCGAGAGTTATGTATATTTCATGGCATTAAACGGGCTCGTGGCCCACAATTCCGACGCGACGCTGCCTCTTCATTAAAAATACATTAGTTCATTAAAGCTCTTACATTAAATTTCTTTCCAGACCGTTTCAATTCTCAACCGCAAAACTTTCGAATCAAAAATACTACCATTATGGTACTCTATTGAACCACCTGAATAGAGGTTCGTCTTATATGGTAGCCATTTATTTTACACGGTATTAACCTTCGAAATCCTTTTAAAGCTTGCAATAAATTTGGGAATCCTCTGCAATGTAAAAATGGTTTATAGAAACCAAAATATACACTTGTATTTTTGCTAAAAGCCCTTACGATTGGACCCTTTGTGAATCTGATAGCAACGGATTTCATTAACAAAACAATAAGAGCAAATGCTCACACAGAAACAGTAAACGGTAACAGCCAGAGTGATCCTTTGGTGAATCGGAAACAGGCTCGAAATAATTCCAATGCGACGGAATCAATCAAAGCTAGGTGTGCCTTGAATGCTCATTGATATGCAAGGGATCCATTTATTACTTCGCATTCAATTTGCAAATATTTTCTTAAGAAGAGTGAGTTTATTAACTGAAATATTTATGATGAAATAGATTCATCTATTTTATTCGTTGCCAAGCGAGAGGTAGTTATGGTTCGTACATTTTTTAATAAAGCTGTATATTCTGTTGGACTAGTAGCAGTACGCGTGCCAACAGCCAATAGAACATATTTAACATTTCGCTTTTGGTATTTGCAGTGATACGAGGGTTGTTTATTTATTTGTAAGGATTAAACGTGAACCGAGCCCGACTAGCGAGCGGCGGTAGTGGTTCCTACTTAAACTTTGCTAAACGGCCAGCTCCGCTGAAAGCCTTCTAAACTCCCACTGCGTTTTACGCTTCCCATTCTGTGTGTTGAAATAATATTGAAAAGGATTACTACACAACTCACGACTACTGTTCGCTTGTTTGGGCCACAGATGTGACAGTTAGGAAAGTACAGTAATTATGATGCAGACAACATATAAATAAGGTCTGAAAAACGTGACTGAATTTCGTGAACTTCTATTTTAATTCAAGTCGTTATTTAAACAATCTAGACTCTAAGAGCACAATACGTTAGATATTGATTCGATTTCCATAGTAAATATTTACTGAAATCATAACTGGCATTAACAGTGAATATTGTTTGGGAACTTGTCAAAAGTTGCCCGAATGATTCTGGACAAGTTGCGGCATCGTGCAGGCGCGAGGCGGGACTGCGCCCGATGCGAAGTTGACCGCCCACTGTCCAGATTAGAGACTATTCTGACTTTGTGAGAAACTTTTATTTATCTGAAATTATGAGCTCTAGCTGCTAGTACAGGGTTTTTTTACATTTCTAAATTGGTACATTTTCTTAAACCCTGCCATGTTTTTATTTGCTTCTTTGTATATTTCATTTCTCAAGTTTTCTTTTTTTATGGTTCCCGCTGTATTTATCCATAACCGGTGAGCATAACAAATATTCCTACAGCCGAAATAATTCCCATCTCGTTATAGAAGCGTCTACTTGATTGATTATTTATTGTTATTACTCAAGGCATAGCGAGATAGCTCCAAAAGGAATGGATTTAAAGAAATTGATACAGACATCAATAAAATTTAATTTAACGTCGATCAAAACGTCAGTTCCTGATAACTGTCAGGTGATTTATTTAAAAGGTGAAAAATGATCCTGTTGGTAATCAGGACAGGGCTGCGTATCTAGTGGGTGTAATAAATCATTGGAATGACTTCATACCGTGGCGTATGAAATAGTAATACTGGAGCATGCATTTTAATGATAGTGCGGTCACATGTGGCTTTGTCGGCCGATATTTTGTTTACTTGATTGGAGTCTGATGTTGACAAAACTGTGAGCTGTTAATTTATAGATAGGGACTATAAATTTGTGTTCGTATAAGCTGAAATTGTTAAGCTCTGTACAAATTGAATTAATTTCGTTCTGCTACTTCTCTATTAAGTGCATATTTCATTATATTAAGATTTATTTACGGTAAGTAAACTGCGGTCTTCAAATATTTAGTCATCAACTCTTCACCGGGTATCACAAAAAACTGGCCAAGTGCGAGTCGGACTCGTGCACGAAGAGTTCCATACCGTCCGTAGCAGAATCCGGCAAAAAATCATGTTTGTTATATAGGAACCCAACTTAAATACATCAGATATACATCATCTGTGAAAATTTTGAACTGTCTAGCACGGTTCATGAGACTGGTGACAAACGGACAGACAGATGGACAAACAGCGTAGTCTTGGTTATAGGGTCCCGTTTTACACTTTGGGTACGGAACCCTAAAAACAAAGTACCAACAACTGAATTGAGAATCTCCTGTTTTTTTAAAGTCGGTTAAAAGGCAAGATGTTCAAGTCTAAAGTTCGGTTATTCAGAATGTTTACGGACTAGTTTACTCAGTAAATAATATCAGTTACTATTAGTATAATATTAACTGCCAGGCGTATTCAATACAGCCTCGGTCTCCGGTACATTTATTCAAGCTGTGTTACTAAACAAGTTTGAATAAAACTTCCACATTGATTTATGTTCAGTATTTACAAGTGAATGGTAGAAGCACCTGTGGGTTTCATGATTGTTTTCAATTGTAATGTTAATAATGAGTAGCTAACTGGTTTAGAAACAAAACACACCTAGCTTAACCTGACAAATGTTTATAGTTGTTCCGTTTTAGCATGATAAAAGCGGTCATTTACTCTTTTCTATTATAAGATATTGTATTCGGAAAAGGTTTGGCCTTTTCGGTATAGGAAAAATAAATTCTGAATTTATAATGTGGGTAATCACGTATAGTATGTAAGAATTATCAAATAGGTGAGGTAGTCAATTAGCTTGATTTTAGCGAACTGCAGATGTGTTAGTGAAATAAAATACGAGCTTGAGCGTACCGGTTGTATCATTCTGCTTTCATTCTCTTACGCAAATAACAGTAGATATTATTTTTCAATTGGGTCACAAAATGCTGAGAATCACGATAGGTTCAGAGCAGCTTCATGCTTTTATTTTCTTTTTAATAATGTAGAATGTTAATATGAGAAATTTAGTAGGGTCAATGACTGCTATTGGCACGCTGGAGCGCTACAACTGTACTGTTACTGCTTTTAAGATATGTTTTCTTCTTTGTATGACCTCCGTGTGTAATAAATCATTGCGGTCCGTCTGCTTGTGTGTTTGTTTAAAGCTTCACTCCAACTTAACGGGTTTTCATATGACTTACAGAATTAAGTACTTTATTTATTATGGAAAGTTTACAGCGTCTACAAAAACTTTAAGACATAATCACACTAAGTACAACAAAATAAGTTCTGTTTACGACATCATGGAAAAACATATTCTTAATTCGTTTTATAAACTTACTTAAACTTAGACGGATTAATAGATGAAATTGACTGTGTGCGAATTAAAAACCAATTCTCTAAATAATTTATTCGTTTCAGCTCTCAAGCGTTAGTGCCACACAAATATTAATTAATTTCACTAGAAAATATACAAGCAGAAGTGTATCTCATTAGGTATCTGTATATTTTTCAAATGCTTAGTATTAGCCCATTAGATTAAATTCATTAATACTTGAAGATATTTAGGTTGTGTCTCAGCAATAATAATAATATCTAAAATCTAATTTAGCTTTATGAGCTGAATCGTGATATGAATGGATGGTTTTCCCCACAGGTTTTCCCAACCAATCACAGTCGTTTTTATAGAACTTAATGAAATTTCTAAGTAATTTTCTAAAGCTTATTGTAATATGGAAATATTGTAGAATCAATTATTAAAAAAAAAGTAACAATGGAGTTTCTTGCCGATTCTTCTGCATAGGAAACGACCAAATGGAACCATGCGCTAGCTTCTGACGTTAAATAATGCCAATGTAGGCCTATGTGAAGTAAAATAATTTTGAGTTTGAGTTTGAATTACCTAATTCGTAAACTTTATAATCTTACATAAACTCAAACATATTTTTCTTCGTCTAACCGTGCTCTAGTTTAGCTTATTGGTGACTATATTTTTTCTCGACATCGTTGAAAAACCAAACACGCATCAATTAGCTCCATCACCAAGATCAGTAGTATTGGTTTCAAGAAGCAACATCAACATAGTATTTATGTGAAAAACAAGATTATTTTCTCAAAGCTCTCTGATTTTCCCCGAGACACTATCCGCCGGACGTCTGACTGTAGCGTATTGGATTACCACGAATAATAAACGAGGATTTACGAGGTACATAACATACCGTGACCACCTCGTTTACATAATAACTACCAAATCAAGTTTATTACGTTAATGTTTGAATGCTATTCATGTTACCTCATTTACAAAATTCATATATGTAATTTGTTTAGCGATAATTAATCTGTAAGCGTATATCTAGTATTGTGGTTGAAATATGATGACACGAGCAAATTAATTTCGAGTTAATAAATACAAATGCAAACATTGTTCTCATTGGGTAACTGGCCTCGATTCAGCAACAAACAGTCCTCATACAAGTTTCAAGAATGCATTCAGCTGTGTCGTCGATGCGAAAAGCACATAAAGCTAATTGTGGCAATAGATTAAGCAAACGCCCGAGGTGTGGGACACTGTCCGCGGTCGTAATCACCGCGTAACGCTGACGGCCCTTCCTTACTTTCATTAAAGATACATTACTCCTTTTATTCTTGTTTAGATTGCAAATTCTCTCCCAGTCCTTTGTCTCATTTAGCATTTATTTACGGCGTATTCAATTTAAATACCGCTCCTTTCGCGTTTTATCGCTGTAGAAATTGCCTGAGTTGGGCCTCGCTGTTTTATTTATTTGTCAGTTTTGTTCTTGTTGTTGGTAGGCTCCGATTCTGTTTAACTTCGAAGGTTGTCTTTACATTAGCTACATTATTTATTATTGTAAGTAATACTAAATCTTCTTGAAATCTCTTTATCCATAATTCATTTGACAATACAATGAGCCGATCGAAATGATTAACATTATAGCTATTGTAGTTGTGCCGATCGAGAGAAATAGAAAAGAAAGTCTTCAAATCGTAAGAGATGTTGAAGAAGTGGGGACTGGTAATAAAGAATATTGCAAGGTTGGGGAGTGAAGAAAATCAGAACTAATTTACATGACAATGTCGTTGACATTTCCTCGAGAGCGGCCGATCATTAGGGTTTTTAAAAAAAAACAGCATTATGTCGAGGCGTAAGTTTGCAGAGGCGTAATTAAAACTTAAAACTTGTATTATGGGGAAAGCGCAGCGGGAATGTGAACTGTGCCAAGTGTCGGATTTGGTACGTGCCGCGAGTCCGCAATGCAAGCGGGTACGAGGCTGCGAAGCGAGTCTCATCTCGCACCACGCGCCTCGCGGCTTCCTCCGCAAGCCACGCTTTACTACCCAGCTTTCCGTTCATCTTAAAGTGAAGAATTTTTCGAAATATGGACGGAGCTTTAACGGGTAGAAATTCTTCATTTCAACATTTTGATTTTTCACAAAATATTTTGAAAGTTGGTATAAGATCTTTTCCAATATTACGTTATTCATTTTTATGTAATATTTTCTCTCGTACATATTTGGACTATTTCTGTTGTACAATTGTTTTTCAAAATGAAACTGCATTTTGAAAAGCAATTTTAAGTTTAGTAGACCGACTAAATAAAACCGTTAAGGATGTTGACACATCGTTCTTTCGTACCTACATTTCACGTAATAATATCATTTTTGTAATGTACAAATAAATTAATTCTCAGTGTTTTTTGTAGTTTCTTGGTTTTGTTTTTTTTTTCTAGTTAATTCCGCATTTATATGGTTAGATGAAAATTCCGAGACAGCTGTGGTAGGTAGACCGATGACCTACCTTGTGGGAGGCCTTCCAACATTGTGTGTTCCGGTACGCGATCCCCACTCGCACAGGAATTGTTTTGATACATAGATAAGTGATTAAAGATATTTATTTTACAAATAGGTTAAAAAAACACTTTTACACGTAAATTTTATTTTTGTCATTTAAAACTAGATGGGGCCGGTTTTTCCTAGCTGACTACCCCAAGAAGAAATACCGAAACAAACGCAGGGGTCAAATCACATGAAAACCCATGCAGATTTGTCGGAGATGGTCTTTTGAAGTAAGAACCACTCAGATTTGAGTGGACCTGTCCAGTGAGTTCAAGCATTTGGCAGGACTACTAAGGAGCTCAACTACTTGACATACCAAGGAAAAGACATTTGGGTAGGCCGCAGAAAATACTCAAATTGCCAGACATACGTTAAAATTACTGAAAAGAAAAGGAAAAAAAAAGCAATCAACATAGTCCTCACATTCACAATAATAAAAGGAAATACATATATGTATATATAGTTTACGAAATGTAATACTTAGTAAAGTAAATATTTATGTCAAAAATTAATTGAAAAATAATGCCATATTGTAAAATAAATATAATCTACTATGTCAAATTCTGAAATATAAACACCAATGTTAAAATGTATAAAACGAAACATCAAAATCAAATTGTAAAAAAATAATAATAAAAAGCACAATTGAAAAAAAAGACAACAGTTGTAGTGCGTACTGGAGCAGGTCAATCCCAAGCCTTTTCGTCCTCAACATAGTCCTTTATAGTATAAATAGTATTTTGGCAAAGTTTTCACTTAACAAATGATCTGAATTTATTTTTATAAGTAAAAATTGCGAAAAACGAGGTTACTGTAAACTATAATAATTACTGATCTCAAGCATTTATTAAGTCTAAGTTGTCGTAATCTTTCAGTTTCTCTGAATAATAATGTCAAAGTTGGCTATTTGATGCATAAACCACGGTCGAAATGTCATAAGGCTCTTATCATTATTACGAGCATTAAGTGAACGCTTATTCTATTAACATTTCTTGCAACAGAATTGATTAATATTTTCCTAGCTCTACGTCAGTGGATCTAATCTCATCTTAGGATGAAAGCCATGTTACAGTGAGATAAGATATCGAATTAAGCACCGCGGTAGATAAACATACATTAGCAAGCTTGCTAGGTCTGTAGGACAGATCTAAGTACATATTAATTTAGATTGACCGATATGTAAATGAAACACGAGATCAACTAAAACATGAGATTGGCTTTATTGTTATTATATCTTTACTTTTTTAGATAGATTTCTAGTTTTATCTTACACAGACGACCTTTGTCAACAAGGACAAATAAAACGGAAATTTTTCAACGCAACATATTTAATTTCCAAAAAACTGGAGAAAATGGAATAAAAAGTTATGTAGGTATTGTTAAGAGCTCTTTTATTTTTCTACCCAGAGTAAAGAGCAGGTAATTTTGTTGAAATATTGGGTACTCTAGGGATTTTCTTTAGTGTCAACTACACAAAATGGTCGCTGTAGGTATATAATATAACTATTGTCTCGCCTCGAGGTGTTAAACGTTCAATTGTCTCACTGTATATTTAATTACTTTGAAATGTCCCTTTGAAATTAAACTTAGAAATTAAGCTGTGGCAAACCGCTCATTATCAAGAGTTTCTAATTAGTACCAAACTATCACTTTCAAATGACGTTTTAGCCTTAGCATCTGTTAGTTTCTCTTATTAAAAAAAAACACATTGAGTGTTAGGTGTTCATTTGCGGCAGATGCAGGGCTAATTAGTAAGGCTCACGTGGCCGTGACGTTGCCGGGACGGCGACGACGCGAGATACCTCTGAGAGCTCGCTTATTCGCTCTCTCTTATTGCCCTTTTCAGCCCACCTACAATGTTCTAGTACTCCGGTTTGAACTTTGAACTGGCTCGCCTTTTGTGCAACCAGTAATAAGACGCACAAACAGCACGGTATGCAGATACGTAGCGTGCTTTACTTTGTTTTGTTGTTCATGTGTGCGGGAACAATATTTGTTTAGGTTTTGTAAAGTTATTTTGTCAGACGATCCAGTTAGGAAGGTCTAACTTCGAGAAAGAGATCAATCGTCGAATCCGACTCGGCTGGGCAGCGTTCGGGAGCCTGCGCGGTATCTTCTCGTCCAATATACCACAGTGTCTCAAGACGAAAGTCTATGACCAGTGCGTGTTGCCAGTGATGACATATGGCTCCGAAACGTGGTCGCTTACAATGGGCCTTATCAGAAGACTTAAAGTCACCCAAAGGGCAATGGAAAGGGCTATGCTCGGAGTTTCCTTGCGTGATCGAATCAGGAATGAGGATATCCGTAAGAGAACCAAGGTTACCGACATAGCACGAAGAATCGCCAAACTAAAGTGGCAATGGGCAGGGCACATTGCTAGCAGAACAGATGGCCGTTGGGGCCGAAAGGTTCTGGAATGGCGGCCACGTACCGGAAGACGTAGCGTTGGAAGGCCTCCTACAAGGTGGACCGATGACTTGGTAATGGTTGCGGGAGTCCGATGGATGCGAGATGCACAGGACCGTTCATTGTGGCGACACTTGGGGGAGGCCTATGTCCAGCAGTGGACGTCTTTCGGCTGAAATGATGATGATGATGATGATTTTGTCATGCCAGAACATGACAAGACGTTTTTGTGATTTTCAAGTTAACGGAATGACGGGTAGGTGGTATCTACTTAACCTACTTATGAGGATTAAGCAAATTGCTTATCGTTCGTCATGATTTAGACTCACTCTCGAGAGCAGTATGCTGCCGTGTGGACCTGTTTCTAGCAATAGCTAGGGATGTCTTGGTTAGGTATGCAAGTTATGCTTGAAACTTCAAAAGTTTTAGATAGAATTGCTTTATCTGCCGTCGCGCTTCAGTTCTTAAAGGCGTTACTCAAGTGAGATCGTATAAAAAATGTGCTTGGTTAGCACGCGGACTCGCCGGCCGTCCGAGCAGTCGGACCAAAATATTTTTAAAGAGTTTTGTATATTTAGAATAAGATTTGAATTTGATAGGAAAATTATTGAATTGTTTCATTCGGTTTTTAATTGTCCATGTAACAGTTGTACCGAAAATATAAAGTATTGAAATATTGTGCCTACACCTCAAGTCTGCGCTACAATCCCTACAGAGTTTACTTAACCTATTTATGAAGAAACTAGACATTTTAAAATGAGTATGCTGCTGCAAGCGGCTTCATCTGCGTAAAAGTAGAAAATAGGCTCAAGGGAACATTGCATCACATCCGTGATCCTATGTGCTATTCCAGGACATGGTTTACCCATGTATCTTTTATCCAAATCATGCGGCTTGAACGTAAAGCAGTAACAAATATACAACCTTTCGATTACTTGTTAAACGTCGAAAGGTAGTCTGTGCCTTTCATCATGACCTTGGTAATTATAATAATACCAGTTTTATACCCAATCCACCGGTCAATAGAAAATTAATTACAATGTCACGAACATTACGTTCATTCCCGAAATAGCAGTACGATCATCTTTATTCTACTTAAAATTTCCGTGACTAAAGTTGTTCAAAGTTAGGCGCAGTGTACAGACAACTTATTCTAAGATTAACAATATGCTCGTAGACAGGCGTGGGAGGCTGAAATCATGACCTTAATGTTTCACTTACCAAAAACCTTGCTCTTTATGGATAAAACTGAAATACAAGTACGAACTTTGAAGTTAAACTCGAAATTATTCAACAAAGTGCTCATGTAAATGAAATATTTAATTCATTTCTTACATAAAGGTGGAAATTTGAAATCCGTCGCGTTTGAATTAGAACGTATTATGTTAACTTTATGCTAAAGTATCTAATTGTATTATGGGTTCAAAAGTTGTGACATTTTAATTAAAATTACAACTCGTTTTGTGTCCGTCCATCGTACGTGTCCTGTGTACGTGACATCCATTGTAACTAACTTGTGTGACCTACTACAAGGGAATAATGTTATTTGTTAATATCACGAATAGCTTGGAGTATTATAATTTAATTTTAATTAAGAAACATTTAAAAAGGACGCATTTGTTTATTTAAATACTTATTGAGTTATCGTAGAGGATGTAGCTATTTTTTTTATTGTTATTTAAAGTATCTATTTACTAAAAGCACAAAAGATCCAGAAGGGTCGTAGTGCTCTGGTTTTAAGGCCAGCCCCACATCAAGATCTATTTACTAACCTTGTGTAAGTGGGGTATAGAAATATTAGTAATATTCTCGTACAAGCATATTTATGAAATACTTAAGTGAAGTCCGTAGAGAATAATAATATAGTTGACAGTTCACTAAAGTCACCACAAAAGTGGTTTGTAATATCAATCAATTTCCGTCAGTGGCGACGTAACAGATCTCGCATCTTGGTCCCCGGGGGGCCAGTCTGGCTCATCCAGAAAAGGAAAGTCACGAATTCATGACGGGACCATTCTAACTCCCAACAAAATAAGTATATTTTGCTGATTCGAGACGAAATTTGCAAGTCTGCCAAGAATATTCGTACCAAATCGTTTTCCTATAATTGGAGTACATGTGAATTTGTATTCAGTGGCGCATCCACGGCGGATGGAATTTCGCCATTTCGTGGGAACCTCGTCCTCCATCATGCGTGCTTATTGAAGTAATTTGTGTAGCCCTGCGTGTATCAGACTGTGTTACTTGAATTTTATTGTGAGTATACGTATATTTGCTAAATGTCCTGAGATATGAAATTGGCCAACCGTTTCCATAAGCGTTCAGCCGCTCTAAAATTATTGATAAAATGAAGCGTAACTCGCAGAAGGACGAGCAAAGTGGAGAAGATTCAGTTAATAGCGATCCTTGAAATTAGGTTCCGGGCACGCGAGCTAAAAGTTTTAATGATCGTAGTTATGGTTTCTTACGCGTTAACTAGAGTTGCAATTAGTGGCAAATCGTGACAAAAATGTCATGCCTAACGTGCTGGCTTAAAGTTTACTGTGCTGAATTAATTGAAGTACAACCTAAGAGCATCCACTTAACATGAAATATCAATAAATTAAAAGAAAAATAAAATGATTCGCTAATCTGGGCTGAAGTTTTGGGTGCCTTTTTTTTAACCGTCGAAACTCCAAAATAACAGTAACTCATCCAATTTAGCTCTACATTCTTATGCTATTATACGAAACACGTATTAGCTACGAGGAGCTGGCATTGCGGCAAAGTAACGATAGAGCTAAAATACCACTAGCTAATGGACAATGACATTAAATCATAATAGAATGTCATGAACTAAAATGTATCTTTTATCATCGTAGAAGTCAACAATTACTACGAAAAGCGTAGACTTCATTCTACGCGCGTAGCAGTCGCGGGTTGTAGGCTTACAGATAAAAATATTATATTCTGAAATAATATAAATACTTAATATACATCTTGTCCCCACTCTTAGGCAGTGAAAATGGCACTAACTGTAGCCAAACATCGCTACGAACTACGAAAAGCGTAGACCTTGCTACGCACGTAGCTCGCTGATTGTAGCTTGCATATTGTACGTGTGTGCTTTTGAATGAGCTGAATTAAATTACATACGTACAAACATACATACATGTGTGTATGTGGGACGCGTGCTACGCATCCGCTTGGAGGTCCATTGTTCCCGCTTTGCCTCAACACTTCTGTTATTTAGACATACGACGGAAATAAAAAAGATGTTGTAGACAAGTAAATTGTTAGTAAACGACGTATTTTGCCAGTACGCATAATAAATACATCTTTTACTAACAATTGGGTAGCTTTGTAGGGAAAGGAAAATATGTTCGTTTTTTTTAATAGAAAAACAAAAGAACACGTAATAACACGCCTGTATTCACTGTCGGGATAGATAGAGGTATGGTATACTCTTAAGTATAATTGCTATAGGGCCTACTGTCATTAATCGGGCACTAAATTGAATTCCGTGTATAAACAATTTACAGATGAACCAAAAGCAATTGGCACGATCGGAGTCCAAATCCCAGAACCAAGTAACTACGTAAAAAAAACAGGGCAAGTGCGAGTCGGTCACGCGCACTGAGGGTTCCGCACAAATTTATATATGAAAACAGTTCAATTAGCGAACTGAGTTACGAATTTTTTTCCGAATCGCAAAAAAAATTTTTTTGGTGACGTTGCTATAAATTTACAGTTTTCAGATTATATATTTGTGCTATGAGACCTCGTTTCTTGATAAATTTCAGGATTTTAGGTCAACAGGAAGTACCCTATGAATTTTGATTCCCTTGAGAGTGTCGATAATATACGTTTTTTGCGACATAAACGGACGTATCTTTTCTTTTCGTTAACTCAGAAGTTTGATTTTTTCACATCTTCAAGGGACCGCAAACCTGAGTATATGGTTTTAATTTAAACTCGATGCCTTCACGCGTTCCTGAGATAATAGGTTTTGACAGACAGACAGACGGACAACAAAGTGATTTTATAAAGGTTCCGGTTTTTCCTTTAGAGGTACGGAACCCTAAAAACTATAAAATCAAAATGTTAACAAGTATTTTAAAAGAAGTCGTGTTTCTACCACCTAATGAATTTTTATCGACCTTTAATCCCTGTGTCATCCCCCTTCCCCCAGGGAACACTTCTAGACAGGGGCTTTGTAATGATTATTAGCAAATGGTATACTAGTGAGTCAGCGTGATTCTTGATGTCCCTTTTATTTTTACTAACTTATTTTGTAAATATTGGAGATGGTAGAGTTTATAGTACAGATACTGTGTATAATGACAGTGAATACCGAAATATAAAGAGGTTTGCCCTCCTCCGATACGGCGACCATAGGGGTTATAACCGCGTATGATAACCGTTATCTACCGGTATGATACGCTATTGATTTGTTCTAGTGGGCTTAGTATTTCGAGTCGTTTTTCTTGCCTTACTTGTAACGTTGCTAACATCATACGGTGTACTAGGTAAACTCCTTAATTCGCTTTCTTTCAAATATTTACACTCGGTCACTAAACTTAATGCCAATATCGAATTATTAATATTATCTGTAAACTGTTGGTGGAAAAACCAATACAGTTCTTAACAGGATAAAAGATCACTGTCTAGAGATTTATTTTTCTCACATTTCCTCGATTTCCATATTTCGAGTTTTTCACACCGGACGTCCTACCACGAGGTCTCAACGCGATCCATTTTACGACCTAAATGGATCGCGTCGAAAGCTCGTGGTATGACCTAAACTGATCTATTAAAGGAATGGAGCTATACAGGGCTTTTTTTTTTTTCGGGTGGGAAAATCATCTCATGACATCCCCCGCTCTTGGGCGGAGCGCGAGATAGTGTCAGACTTTTACTGACTAAAAACCCACTCCTGTTCCTTCTTTGCCATTCGTTTTCCAGGGCCCCGGGGATCTCTTTCGCATCACCCATGGCCCCAGTAGGCTTCGACCCTATTGGGCCCCTACGGTTGCTGACATCTCCTTGAGGCGCGCGTGGAACACTACGCGCCGTCGACGACTTGGGCTCGGTCCGGACGGTTACCGGACGATCGGACCGCGAGCCACCCATTGCTCGCCGTCCGCAAGCCCGCGCCTACGGTGGCCGGAAATCGGGATCGGAATCCCGGCGGCGGTTGTGGCGTGAGGACCGTTGCCGTTGCCTCACGCGATCGGCCGCCTCCTTTGCTAGCATTACTGCTTCGCAGAAGGAGGCGACCGCCTGCCACTCCTCCTCGCTCCGGACCATGGCCTGTACCAAGGCCCGGCGCGAGAGATCGCTGCCGCCGATCGCCCTGACGAGGACACGGCGGTGCTCTGCCCAAGCGGGGCACACCTCTACCGTGTGCTCCACCGTGTCCTCCGGGTGGTCCACACAATGGTGGCACCCGGGCGTCTCTTCTGCACGAATCCGGTGCAGGAACGTCCCGAACTTACCATGTCCGGTGAAGACTTGCGTCATGCGGTAGGTGAGGACGCCATGAGGTCTTTCTAGCCACTCCTCAAAGAGGGGACTTATCGCCATAATTATGGAGTGCCCAGCACTAGGTTGCGACAGTCGCTGTCGCCATTCCACCATGAGATCCCGCCGGAAATCTTTTCGCCATGCCGCGTTTTGGCGCGGCAGCGGAGTTTCGCCCCGGCGTTGCATCTCCATGCGCAGATCGTGCATGCGCGCAAGGTCTTTTGCCTCCAGATCCCACGGTGGTTGGCTAGCAAGGAGGCTCGCTGCTTCGCTGGAAATTGTGCGGTATCCCCGCACCATCCGGATGGCCATGACCCTCTGGCTTGCGTTCAGCTTGGCTGCCGGTCGCTTTCGAAGAGACGGCGCCCATACCGGCGCCCCGTAAAGGGCCATGGACCGAACGATTCCTGCATAGAGCCTACGGCAGGAGGCGTCTGGACCCCCTAGGTTGGGCAGGAGCCGCTTGAGGGCAGCCCCTGTGCGATCCAGTTTGGGAGCCAGACGTCGGAAATGCTCCTCGAAGTTCCACCGGCTGTCGAGGACAAGTCCAAGGTACTTCATCGTCGACTCGACGCCGATGTGGACTCCTCCTACCGTGAGCTATACAGGGTGTATAATCAGAAATCAGAAACTTTATTTCAAACAGGCACTTTTGTATTCCAAAGCGCTCCATCCCTCTTTCTCACTCACACGCCTGACATTTTAACACATCATAGTAAGGCCCTGTGTTGTTTGTCATCCGATTAGATAACAATTAAAACGACGTTTTTTGTTGTTACTGATGTTAAGAAAAAATATCGCAGCGTTTTTTTTCACAAAATGCGGGTTGCCACTTTTCCTGCTCGTGGGTTGAACTACTACTACTATAAAAAGTAAGATTAAACTACTGTACTAAGCAAAGGAAAATAATAGATAATCTTAAAAAAAAAAAAACATATTAAAAACTACAAAATCATTCAGAATTAACCGTCAATTTCTCATTAATATATTAGTAGTAACATACATAAAACTGTCGCGATGAAATTTAAATATTATATAATATTATTTTCCTTTGAAATATAATATAATTAATTTTAAATCCTCAAATAAACGTATTTATAACTGCAAAAGTGCTACATTAAGCGATGCATGGGCAAAGAATGTAATTTTGTGATAGCTCTCTTAAAATAATTTTCCTACATTCCTAAAACATGATCAAGTTTTTTACGCAGTCACGTAATTCTTTCTTATCATGTTAGCTACCATGACGGTCAACGATGATCGCCAGTGAATGTTCCACTCAGACCGTGTTGGACCATGGCAAAATTTCCTAAGCTTTTTCGAAAATTTCTTTGGCAGCAAACATGTTCTCCGTTGTTCAGCGTTTGTTAGCACGTAAACTTCGAGAGCGTGACGCGTCCGCGGGCGCAGAGGACCCGAGCTATCAGTGACACGCTTCGCTACCCACGTGTTGTGGCCCGCATCCGCACATGCCGTATTTAATTCCCCTCCGAACTGTACGACGGACGTTTTGGTAATTTTCGTGTTTGGTGTGGAGTCACAGAAAACTATTGGGGAATGATTGGGTTTAGTCAGTAAAAGTCTGACACTGCGCTCTATTCAGAGCGGATGGAGTAACATATATTTGTTAATCTTCCACCTCAAAAACATGCGGTTAGGAAAGAGTGAACGATTTTAGTACCCATAAAGGTGCGTCTACACCGCACCGTAAGCATGTTAAAGCAAGTTATGACGTACCTGCACTATACTCGTCGTATCTATTTTCTGAAAGAAAAGCTGTGAACTTTTCAAATTATACTGTCGACTTCTATGCAAGAGCAACTCTATACATCATTCCGCTATTCGAGGACGGACAGTTTTTTATGGTACCTGTTATGTCACTGTGTCATGTCACTGTCACTGAGATCCGAACAGTTAACTAAAGCGGCTCCTGAAAAATATTACAATATTTTTTTATTTTACGCTTTTTAGTTATTATAATCTAATATCACTTATATTCACTCTATTTTAGGCGTACTTTTATCACTTAAATGTTTTCAAACCTACCTTGTCATCCACTTCGCTTTTTTGTATCTTAAATAAAAGTGTCTGTTTGTATTATCAAAAAAACATTGGTTAACTAAATATACTTATATCAAAGTGTATTCGATACCTATAACAAGAACGTGAAATTTTTTATTAGTTATCGGTTTGTTCCGGCTAACATCCGAAAAGGCTAGACCGATTTTGACAGGAAATTCACTGACGGATAGCAAATGTTACAAACAGTTACTTAGGCTACTTTATTGGGATATAGCTAATGTTATAATGAGTAACTTAATCAAATTTTTATATTGCCGCGGGATGGGACTTATTTCTCAAGGCTATCTTAATTCCCGGGGATAATGGACATCTTCGAAACGGCTGGACCGACTTTGAGGGACTTTCACTGACGGATAGTTGATTTTACAAGGAGTAACTTGGACTTCTTTTTGACGGGACTTTCATTGGGGTATTGCTAATATTATAATGAGTACCTTAAGCTACTTTTTATATTCTCGTGGGAACGGGACTAATTCTGGTGGTCGCTGGGACATCCTGATTCCCAGGGGAGAGGAAATCTTAGAAATGGCTGGACCGATTTTGACGGGACTTTCACTGACAGAAAGCATTTTTTATGTGGGTAATCATCTAATGACTTCTCTCGCTCTAGGGTGGAGAGGGAGAGCGTGCCAGACTTTTACTTTTATTGAGTAAAACCACACCTAGGTTCCTTCAGTTGCCCTTTGCGTTCTAGGACCACGGGTTACCTTTCAGAAGTAGTAGTAGTACCTTAGGAGGCATCGGCCCTGCTGGTCTCTACGGTTTTGCTGATATCTCTTTGAGGAACGCGTAGTACACGACGCACTGTCGATGAATAATGAAAAAAGGAGAGTAACGAAGTCGCGACTAACAGCAGATAATAAATAACATATTTCCTATTATTATTTTTAATATGGTCATGATGTACCATTTTGAAATCCTCATGATGAGCCCTTTAATTTGACACCCATACCGAAACATAAAAAAATAACCTTAAATTATGGCGTACGCTGTTTTTTTTTTAACGTCACCTACTAAGAACGCTTGGGTTATCAAGACGAGTCTAACGATATCTTAATTATATAAATCCGTTTAGTGATTTGGAAGATATGAGGTAATAAAGAATATTACATACATACATACACACATAGATAAATATATTATAAACATAACCCTTCTTGCAGTCGGATAAAAAGCTATTATTACAAAAAATCTCGAGTCTAATACAATATCCGTCAATAAAAATATTTCAAACAAAATGTACAGCGTAAAATCTTTGCAAGGTAAATTGTATAGCCTTTTTTATTTAGTTTTGTTATATTTCATTTTCAGTTTTGCATTCAAGCCATAGTCAAAAACTTTAAGCCTTTACAACAGTTTAAAAAAGTCTTTGTTTTAAATTTCATTTTGATGGAAATAAAAGTGTTGAGTTGACACGACACTTGTGAAATAAAATGATGAATGAATTTTGCGATATTTTAAGTATTATTTTTTCACGTGTGTGCAATGATATTACTCTGTATAATGCCATAATATCTCACGTCATTCACGCTGTAATTTCAACTGACCTTTTTGGGGCAGCGGCGTTGAAATAACGAATAATAAAATCAGTTATCGATGAATTAATTAAATATAGTAAACTGACAGTAATATGAATGTGTGTATTAATTACGCCAATCAGAGCCAGTAACGAGGCAATAACACTTACCTCCGTCCTCATTATTTTTAGTGGATTAATTCGAAGCTTTCGCGAGTTGCCGAAAATTGCTTTGTGCAAAATTCAGCCGGAACCGACGACGGCGACGGCGACGCGGCTTGACAGCAGCCCAAAGCTCATTTCACGGCGGCCGCACTCATATTTTACACTATCCAAAAGAGGCATTCTAAATAGCGGGAAAAATCTTGTTTGCTTTTATGTATAAACATTCTTTTTAGCTTCATTCTAGAGTAACATTTTGCACGAAAAGGGTCACATAGGTGAATATACGAAGCTTTTAGTGATACCATACGGTGAACTAGTTCGGTTATAACGTATGCTTGCTGGTAAACATGTTAGATGTCGTGGGAGAAGCTGCAAAGAATTACTCGGTGCTGTTACACTAGCTTGGAGCCATAAACTGGGTGTTACATAGATAATGCTGTGTTTGAATTAATAGAGACCACAGGGCGTAAGTGTTATACGAGATTGAATTAATTAAGTAATTTATTTAGTTACACAACGTAATCGCTTCTGATCCCGAGGGATTAGGCAGGTGTTCTGTCTCACATATCGCCGGTTACGATATTTAATCTCCACGTGATAAGGGGAAACTCGATTGCTAATTTCCTATTCATGGGGCACAATCATAATCCCGATAACTTTGTTAATTCATTTCAAAACACGACTTAGGATTGATATTTTAAAACTTTTTTTTTCCTTTGTTATCTAATTCAGGACTTGAAGTAGACTAGAAAAAATATTTATATTCGTGTCAAAGGTTCAAAAGCATTTATTTCAAATAAACCATTTACAGGCACTTTTGAAATGTCAAGAAGCAAGTCAGCCAGAAAAAAAAATAATGCTAATTGCACATTTCAAAGCGTAGATCTCTATATAGAAGAATGTGCAAGAAACTCCATGGACACTCTTTTCAATCATGTTTAGTAATTACAATTATCTATGTTAATGTTTCTTGTCGCTATCATGTGAGAACAATGTAAATAAAGTAAATATAAAAACTAACTAAAATTATAAACTAAAAATAATAAACTAAACTAACTAAAATAATAAAACTAAATATAGATATTAAAATAGCAACTGGCAGCTAAGAGATGATCAGTCTCAACTGACAGCGCCCGTTCACGAACATGACGCTAATATTAACAACACTCAGCTCAACCATTTTGAAGGGAACCGAATGATCCAACACATGCGCCATCATCAGTGAGACATTTAAGTGAGTATGACAAACTCTCAACTGCCGTGCTCATTTATGTCAAACAAGTCAAAGTCAAAGTCAAAGTCAAAAATTTTTTATTTCACATAGGCCTACATGGGCACTTATAAAACGTCAGAAGCTAGTGCACGGTTCCAAATTGGTCGTTTCCTATGGAGAAGAACCGGCAAGAAACTCCATGGTTACTCTTTTAAAAAAATGATTGTTTACAATATTTTCATATTACAGTATTAATAGACATTATGTAAGAATAGTGTAGACCAGTCGATATTGTACCCAAAAGCACAATAAAAATAATAATATTTAAAAAAAAAAAGTGAGTCGTAATAGGAAGTAACCTAAGAATTCGCGAAGTCCACGGTGTTCTCACATTCACATTAAAAAAAAAAAGAAGCTATATATAAAAAAAAAAAAACAAGAACAATAAGTAATTACAATTATCAATAAATGACATGTCAACAAAAAGAAAATTACTAACGAATTTATGGTGGTTGGCGTCTACTAATATAAAAAATATTGCAAAAGCAATGTGTAGGAAGAAAAGAAAAAATGTATATATTACAACAAATGTGGAGCAGTTAATAGACAGATGTACACAATATTATGAGTTACCAGGGGGCCACATGTGCAGAAGCAGTCATTGCCAAACAAGCGTGTCTTCGACATAGTCTTTAACTTTGTAATACGCTTTTTTAGTTAGGACACGCTTAATATGGGTTTTGAACTTGCCCTCGCTAAGTTCAGTCACCGCCTTTGGTAGCTTGTTATAAAAGCGTATGCTGTTTACTAAAAATGACTTGCTGGTCTTAGCTAATCTCCATTTGGGTAATACAATTTCGTATTTACTGCGCGTATTTATGTTATGAAAATCGCTTCTAATTTTGAAAAGTCCTAGGTTTTTACGAACGTACAAAATACTTTCCAAGATATAAAGAGAAGGCAGAGTAAGTATATCGATTTCTTTGAATTTATTTCTGAGGGACTCGCGAGGACCCATTTTATAAATAGCCCGGATTGCTCTCTTTTGCAATATGAAAATTGAGTCCACATCAGCTGCAGATCCCCACAGTAAAATGCCATAAGACATAATACTGTGGAAATAAGCATAGTAAACTAACCTAGCGGTGGCTACATCTGTCAATTGCCTTATTTTTCGTACTGCGTATGCGGCTGAGCTTAATCTACCTGAAAGAGTTCTAATATGACCGCCCCACTGCAGTTTAGAATCGATAGTTATACCTAAAAACACAGTTTCCGTAGTAACATCAAGTTTGTTGCCGTCTAGAATTAGATTAACGCCAACTTGAGGGACATTTGGTAATGAAAATTTCATACATTTAGTTTTATTCGCATTTAATAAGAGATTATTAGCTGCGAACCATTTCGAAAGAACAGTCAGACTTTCATTGACTTGCAAGACATCCGTATCTTTTCTATCCACTTTAAAAATAAGAGAAGTGTCATCAGCAAACAGAATTATATCGGATATATTAGCCATCATATAAGGAAGGTCATTAATATAAACTAGAAAAAGAAAAGGGCCAAGAATTGAACCCTGGGGCACGCCCATCTTTATTAAAGACCCCGAAGACGTCGCCCCATTAATGGATACTTTTTGCTGCCTGTAAGGTAAATAGGAAAAAACAAGATCAGCAGCTCGTCCACGAATTCCGTAATGATGTAATTTACGGATCAGAGTATTATGGTCAACACAGTCAAATGCTTTTGAGAGGTCACAGAATATGCCAATAGCATCCTGGGACTTCTCCCAGGATTCCAAAATGTGACTGATGAGTTTCACTCCTGCATCCGTCGTTGACCTTCCTTTCGTGAAGCCAAACTGATGACTATGCAAAATCCTATTTGAATTGAAATGAGACAACATCTGGTCGAGCATGATTTTTTCATAGATTTTACTCAATGCTGGAAGCACAGATATAGGTCTATAATTAGAGGGATCACTCTTACTACCTGATTTGAAAATTGGTACTACTTTACTATGTTTCATTAAATCAGGGAACATTCCGCTGTCTAAGCATTGATTAAATATGCCTGTTAGGACAGGAGCAATAGTATCAATAATATCTCCAAGAACCTTAACGGATATACCCCATAAGTCTTCAGTGTTTTTTATATTAAAACTTTTGAATGTTTTTATAATTGTATCAACAGAGATACGCTTAAATTCAAAGGTTGGTAGTTCAATAGTAACATAAAAACCATAAAATAGCTCCATGGTACTCACATTTACAAACTTTGAAAAAAATGCTTCTACATTATACAATACTTATAATATTTTACAATTCTTAAATAAAACATTAAATAATAATAATAATAATAATTTCCAAACTAATCAATTTGTACACCCCGGTGGTAGAGGAGCTGGACCAGCATTAAGCCAAGCAATTTTTATCTTGAATATAATCCTCCAACCTATAATATGCTTGCCTGCATAGTGTGCGTTTAATACAAGATTTAAATTTCGTTTCATTGAGTTCTAATATTTGTGGAGGTATTTTATTATAACATTTCAAACGTTACCCCATGAAAGAAGAGGCCACTTTAGCCAGACTGAAACCTGGTTGAACTAATTGGTCGCTATTTCTTGTAACATAATTATGCCCGTCGTCTCTTTTGCTAAAAAGATGAAGATTTTTTATAACGTACATGATGTTTTCATAAATATATTGACAAGCCACCATCATGATGTTAATATCCTTAAACAGTTCCATTAGAGAATCGCACCGGCAAAGATTGTAAATGCGATAGCTCCGACAGCTCTTTTCTGTAGTATAAAAATTGAGTCGATGTCTGCACCCCGTACCCATAGTAAGATACCGTATGACATGATACTATGTGTGTGTGATAAAAACATAGCTAAAATTTGGTCTTTAAGCAGTGTATTTATGAATAGAGTTTTTATCTATTATTTTATTATGTACCACTTATTATGTATGTAATTATTTACCTTATACCTAACACTAACAACTAAATAAATAAACTAGTTTTCCACCGTACACTCTTAATAAGGTTCAGTTGAAAACCAGCGTCAGGCAACTACCACGTAGATGTCTGGCATTTTTGCTGAACAATGTTAGTTTTCTTTTTATTTTTTTAATCTTAAGTGTCTACATGTTGTTTCTGCATTGTGTGTATGTATGTGTGTCAAATAAAAAAAATCTTTCTTCCAGTATTTTTTTTTTATTTGACCCACATTAGGAATTAGGTACTTCTGTTTTGTGGGCACGTTCACAAACAAGTCAATTCACATGTGCATGACGCCCAAACTCAGAACAATAATCTGCAGGCTATACAAATATTTGTTCCGAGGAATGGAACCCTCGACACGCGCAGCAACCAACCAACCACTGCCCCAACCGTAGTATAGACAACCTTTTTAACTGGATTGAAGCCAGGTATACAATATGTTGCACATAAAGTCATACTATCGAAGAGCTTCGACATAACGACAGACTTAAACTCTTGAAAACCTTGCATCAGGGGCCACGTTGTACATATGAGTGCACTAAACCGCCTTATCTCCCCTTCTTGTTTAGATAGACGCCGGCTCCTTCCGTAGAATGTATCTTTAAGACGTTCATAGATAAGATTATATGTCAAAAATAATGTAGATCAGCTCAAATGGGGAGGGTGCTGCGCTGTATTATATTGCAAAGACTATTAACTGCAAGTTCAAGGGTCGTTTCATTGCATATGTAGAAATGGGGATGACGATGTAACTATAACAAAAGTTTAGTATTTGGGGCGCGAGGTGCGTTGCCAAAGCGGGCAGGATTGTCGAGGTCGTGACACGGCGGAGTTGAATCCGCTGTCACCTCAGTGGTGCAGGTCCACTCTGCACTCACTGACCTACATCCGCTTTGGCACCGTTCACAATCGCCGCTTCAACTTAATTGTCCCGACACTTTGGCCTTCCTAACGACTGTGCCGCAATCGGCCGATTTAAGGGGCGTTCTGAACAGTGCGCCCGCCGTCGCTCGGCTCGGCGACATCCATCCGACACCGAGTCAAAGGCCGCATTGGAGATGACGTTATGCAAATCATACCTTTGTAGCAATTCAACGTTTGTTAGCAAAACACTTGTTCCTTTCACAATAATAAAATAACACTGCAGTGGCATGTGTATCTACATAATGCATGGTCCTGTCGAATAAAGTAAAAATACGACACATTGTGTGAGTGCCACGTTACGGGAATATACAATGAAAAGAGGGAGGATTACAATTTGCCTTTGTGATGGCGTCGTCGAATTACATTAATCTGGCGTACTTGTGCCGAGGCGGCGCCGCAACCAACTTGATTAAAAATTCTATTAGTTGAAAGGCACAGACGTCTTCTTAATAGATAAAGTGCACGCCGCTAGTTGTGGTGACTTGCGGTTACGATCCTTGTTATGGGGCACCCAACATACTTGTGCTAACCTTAATTAGATTTTTTTATGCTATTATCTACCTAGCTAGTTAATGGTGCATGTACCTGCTATACGTAGAGGGAACGACAAGATAACGTGTAATGTTTCGAATGTGGAATGAGTTAAATGAAAATTCGTTGTATTCCAACTTTTTGTTGTCTGAAACTTTTCACGCCTATTGTTAGGTCCCCGCTGTGTAAAGAAACTGGTCGTGCGTAGTATTCCGATTTCGTTCTGGGTGTGAATTCCATTTGTGACCCAATTATTACTTTCGGGACTTTAGGGAAAGCTAACACATGTGCCTGAACTTCTTGAAGCAAAAATTAGGATAATTGCTTTGATTCCTTATTATGGTTTCTCCTGCGGGGCAGTCAAATAAAATGAGATGTATAGACCCTTAAAAGGATTATATGCTTAGGTTCCATATTTTGATGGACAATTTTAGGCACTACAAAACTGTACGTTATTTGACGAGTTCCTGAATAATCCCTCGGCTTACCTGACAGTTAATGGTTACTGCCACTCACCTGCAACGTACGCCACCAAGTTGAAATTTTGCACCAGAAATAAAGCCGTAGGAGCAGTTATTACTATCTTAGTGCACCGAAAATTACAAAGTCTACGGTTGTGTAGTATAATGTATCTGAGACAGAAACATTACTAACTGAATTAAGTGAAGCATTGTCACCTTACCGTAGCAATTGTAACAGCGAAATCCGTGTAAAAACAACACGGCCTGGACGCGGGCGCCTCTCCCTGCCTTAATGAGCGCCCCGGGCGCCCGCTCGACACTTCTGGTGCCATATATCTGTATTTTTTGCCCCTCTCCTTTATGTAAAATACTCAATTGAAACATTGAATCGAATGCGCAGTAATGTTTTCTCATTACATTGTTTTTGTTGAAATTAAGTTAAATGCTGATTACTTTGGAGCGAGATTTTCAGTTTGTTAATCTTTTTGATATTTTATGATAAATGTTAACGAAACGAAATAAAACTAGTGCTTTATTGCAATCCCACCTGATGGATATGCAGTGATGCAATCGATGATGGTAAATCGTACTAGTTTGTTAAGAGGCTATTCACTCTAGTTTTGAAGACACCTAAATTAAAATCGGGCGGGAAGACCGCTGTAGGCAAATTGTTCCATTCCTTCGATGTACGCGGTTTAAATATTTCCTTTTTACCCGTAGTACATTCGCTAGCTACTTTAAAACCATACGTCCCATCAACGTACCCTTAGGATTTTACCCGTCTCCAAATGTAACTGAGATTTAGACTATAGCTATAAATGTGCCAATTTTCATACCAATCCTTTGAGGATTGCGGCCTCCAGTTTCGGAGATACACATACAAAGTTGTATATATTCAAAGTTATATGCATGACTTGAGATAAACATTTTCCATCCCAAAAGACGTAATATGTAGGTAACTTTTTAAGGTATTAAAAGATAAGAAGACATTTCTGAAAATCTAACTTAAAATTGTCAGACAAAAATAAATCACAGTATTTTAGCAAAACACGTCAGTGCGGTTTCTCTAGAGTATTTTCTTTTAGATATCAATGCGGAGTAGAGCCAACCGCGGCAAAACAGCGGCGACTCGGACAGCGCAGATTTACGAAGACTGCCGTTATCTCGAACCGCATCTCCGACCGGACGAACGCGCAACTGAAACACGCAAAAAGAATGCAACACAACCCTAACCATTGAAATTTCGAGCGGCGGAATAAGCAGAAAAGTGAGAACCGAACCAGCTTCCATCGCAAACACAGGCTACCTGAGCACCGCCCCGCGCTGGCTTCACCTTCGACTTTAAAACTTTAAACAATGATAGGGGACACTATACCAAACGCTTAGTAAAACGTTTACTAGAGAATTGTTCTTTTTAAGTACACCGACAACTCTCTCTGCAAGTCGCCGACATTCGTGTGAGCTCTTTGTAAATACGTAGACTTTATTTGAACTGCTGGTGTCTGATTTACTTTCGGGTTTCGTGTACTGGGACGTTAACCAGGAGTTATGGGACTGTTTTATTACCTATGTAAATTTCTGCTGCGTCCGTACGTATAAATACCATTGCTTTTTTAAGAGCAAAAATGTTTTTAAATTCTTAATGACACACCTCTTTACCGAAGTTTGTGGGGGGAGGATCCTGACAGTTCCAACTGAATTGACTGGTATTTGCACCGCACTTTTCTTTGTTAGTTGTTTTGAGCTCTGAGCGTTATCTAGTATCGTAAATTGTATTGAACATGCTTACAAGGTTCCGGTCTTCTTAAAAAATATTTATATACGCTTCGGCTTCTAAAACTTTATAGAATATTGTTTTAATATTTATCGTTCCAAAATTTTCCTTTTAAATATCCGACAGAAAATTTTAAAATAGAAGAGAATATATTAATAGTACTTTAAATATAGCCAAACAACGGGTAGTGAAGCTGTGGGCAAAAGCTGTTTAGTTTAATGCCAGCACGCATGCATAATGCGCTTAAAGCGCTAATTCTCTCATTTTCGAATACATGCAAGGATATTAATAGACCAACGTGAATATAGGGCTGGTGCACATCAGTTACAACTGCGATGGAATAAAAAAGGAAATATATTCTGTACCACAGCTGCTGCGGTCTGCACCAACATATTTAGTTCGCAAACAATTCCTTTTTCTTATTTTAAATCGTTTTGGTTGTTGAAGCTAATATACGCAGACATGGCATGTGAAGTTGTTAACATCTTCATAAGATTATTATCCGTGAAGAAATAAATTATTTCGTTGTAATTTTAGTCTGCAAAAATAATAGCGGAAATTTAAGTAGTGTATTTTTGGTTTGCAAAATATTTTAATCCTATAATTAAGTACTGAGAATCCCCTATGAATATAACTTTGACTACTGTATAGTATGCGTAACATGTAGAATTGTTAAGTATGATTTGTAAAGAGTTACATTTGAAGTAAATATTATTAAACTGTAGCATATTTATTTAACGCTTTTTGACTGCCCACGTTTTGCTTTCTAAGTTTCAATCCGACGCCCACTGCATAGATATCATATCACTTCTTAAGCAAATAGAAACACTGTTGTAAATGTTAAGCTTACGAGAGCATATTTGTATACACCTTTATTACTATTCCCTGAGTACTGGCCTGAAAATAGAACAGTATGTTCCCAACTGCGTGGGAGTTGAGTGAGGTACACTAAAGGATGTCTGTAATACGGTAGATGTATCCATTTGGGTATAATGATACCCAAATTAATGTTATTGGACATCAAACGGACAGTTTTTAGACACCTCGGTATAGTATTAGCTTGATGTTTTTCCTTGTTTTTTTGTTGACTTTTTTGATCCAGTTATAACTTAATTTTTTTTTTGTTTTTAAATAAAGTTTAGTTACATTTATTTCTGTATTTTGCTAAAAATTGCTTCAAAACTTTAAGTTACTTACAAATTGATACTAGTGACAGAAAAACAACTACTCAATATTTTGAGTAGTAATTTTTTTTACCCACCCTTGATTGCTCCCGGCGCAAAAGTGCCCATAACGCTTGCTGCGTTCCCACTTTGAATGGCAATGGCCAACCTCTGCACCAGGAACGACCCTGAGTGGGAGTCGCTACTCATATCGTGAAGCCTGCGCCCTAAGTCATGAAAGAACTTCTTAGCGTCAAAATTATCCCACCAAGTACAGATTATACAGGAAAATTACGATGGTTGCTGAAACATTCGTCTAAATGGTCGCCTTACAACAACACCGTCAATTATTGAAACAACATTTCAACGTAAAAACAACAGCACGAATTTGAGTAGAAACACGAGTTAACCAGCTTCGGCACGTTTCAGCTACCCGTCGTCCGCCCGTTTACTTGTTGCGGTATTTAACCCTCCGCTGCCGATGCGATGGTATCAGCATAATGCGGTCGTCATTGCTGCCGTCGCGCGATACCTCACCTCGTTATTATGGATTTACATTATAACCGCACTTACTCGTATTGCCTATTTGCTGTAAATGAATTTATTTACATTGTATGTCACTTATTATGTATATTTTAGGGATCAACTGCGGGAGATTAAAATGTTATATTTTGTCATCATCGGTTTCACAAATATTCGATCAACTTCACAAAACAACAACCTTGTGTTTTGACAAAATTTTATTTAAGGTTCAAGCCGCTATTATAATAAGGAAATTGGTTTTTCTTCCAGGAAAAACACGTTTATAAAATAAATCCCTTGTAACTCCCGCTGGTGATAAAGAAACTCTTTGAAGGTTAAGGACGGTAAGCTCAACCCACACCGTTCCCGATAAAATTTAATTATAATAAGATCATGTGGTCATACTGCTGTGGCTCTATAGAGCATACAGTTCATTAGACAAGCAAACAATGAGTTCATTAGTGCTGTAATTGGCGCGGTGTCCGGTGGTGTCAATATATCCATGCTTATCACGTGATCCATTGCGCAAATCATCACAATGTGATAATTAGCCTTCATGTGCTCACGATAGAATGACCACTTGGCGTGTTCAAATCTTGCATTTACTCGGTGTAGACCATTTATGCTCAATCGCAGCATTCGCGCACCCTAATCTCAATAGTATGATGGTATGTCCATGCGTAAATTGTAATTGAATATTGTGATAATTGTTATCGTATATTATTTATTATGCATGGAATAAATAAAGCTTTATTATTATTTTTTATTATTATTATGTCCATGCGATCAAGTGTCGTAGCATCATCATCACATTATGCCTACTCTTGGTGCGTAGTATTACACACCTAGCCAGACTACGTAGGTACGCGGTACGCCTCCTTTATAATCAACTAGCAGGACGAATAAGTAATTGAGGGAGGATCGGACTAAGCCTTTTGATGGGGGAAATAGCCGTCCGCACTTACTTAACTTTGATTCGATGACCATCGGCCCTGCAAATTGAGTGTGAAATTGGGATACGTATTTGTTTTGTATTCTATGTTTTCGTTTTCTATTATTATGCCTACCCGCTGACTTAGATAGTTTTGTATGTAATCGGATCATTTATCGATTCAAAATATATATTATTTGTTAGGACCATCTCATTTGCCAAAGTCGAAATTGACTCAGGACTGTAGAATTTTATAGAGTTATCAGTTGTTTGCAATGTGGGGTTCGATATCTTGATAACAAGTATTTTACATTAAGTATGAACTGATAAACTTCTATTACTAAACATGGCATTGGCGCCATCACTGATTTCAAAGAACGACTGTTACCGATTTTATCAATCGTTTTGATAAAATTTATCGGTTATATTGAATTTTATTGATTTACTAGCGGGTCTGGCAGACGTTGTTCTGCCCGAAAGCTGCCATTTTATTAGAAAAAGAAAAAAATAAGAACCGGATAGGATAGCTAACGGGTACAATTGTGTTTCCAAACCGTCAACTCAAATACACACACGAAATTACTTTCAAATCGGTCAAGTTGTTTAGGAGGAGTCAGGTGACAGACACACAAACAAAAAAAACATTTATCCAGTCCATTTTCATAAATAACTTAATCTGTAACTTCCGGCCAGTTTTTCCAGGTTCCATTGGGTGGTTTGCGTATCCATGCATTTTAGTTTTTTTAACTAGTTGGGAAATCATGAAATTACTTTCCTCGCTCAGGGTGGAGTGAGTACTGTCAGACTTTTACTAACTAAAATCCACCCATGTTCCTCCAGTTGCCATTCGCGTTCAAGAGCCGCTGTAACTCATCCAAACAATCACGCAGTTCTGCATATTTATCCTAAAGTGCTTTAATGAAAAGTTGCTTGATATATTCACTTGCATGTTACAGATAGTATTCTGGTATTACGTACAGACCTATGTGCCTTAAAGTTTAATTATAGTTAAGTAGAGGTCGCTGCAAACGTGACGATGGTGTCGTGGTGTCACGTGATCTTGCGTGCGCGCTGCCGACCACCTGCCAATAATCACCGCCTTCTTACCCTCACTTATAATTAGTTACCTTCTGAAATTGCATACAAATACATTGCTTTGCTGTTAGGAATATTATTTTATTGTCGGACTGCGGTTAAAAAATTATGCTAAAAAAAATTTTTTTTAAAGCATGAAATCTGTCAATTTAGAATTTAAATGAATACTGAAGTATCGTTCTCGCATTAGAGGTTAGATTAGATTATCTATATATATAAAAGGAGAAACTGACTGACTGACATATCAACGCCGAAACTACAGGGCCTAGGAGTGTGTAGTTTTGCACAAGGTTTCCTTTTATGACGTAGGCAAACACTAAGAGAGGATTTTTCAAAATTCAGATCGGGGTTCCAAAATTTGTATGGAGTAACCGGCGAAGCCGCTGGCAGAATCTTATTCATAATTTCGAAATAAACAAACATCCAGGGTTTATGATATGTAAACAGACACCCATGGTTCCGATTTTATTAGTTCATAATAATGTCACGACACACTAGGGTTACTTTTATGCATTTATAAGTACCAATTAATAATTTGTGTGTTTAATAATGTGTGTAATAAATTGTTTCAAAGTAAACTTTTACTTGTCAACACAATTTAATCTTTTAAAAAAGGTTTTTTTATTATTATACACATTTTAAACTGCACAGTTTGTCGGCGTGAAATACTGTTATTATATTTCGATAGCCAATTCTTATGCAAATGATGGTATACTTAAAAATCCATTGCATAAAATAGCCATGAATCGATTTTATAAGTTTTATGGTTTTCTGATGCTCGTAAATTTATATAAAAATTATTTTTTTTCTTTATTTGTTGTAATAATTTTATATAAAGTTCTAATTTTGGGGAGTTTAAACTCTTTTTTAAAAAATATGAAGATCAGGTCATTTTTTATTCGGAGTAAACTTAAAGACAGTGTAAGACGTGCTAAAATTTTGACGCGAACAAAGCCTTCAGGGTAATTCTAGCATTACATAAGTAAGTAGCTTATCAAAGAAATACCGCAGTGTACTAAATATGCTTTTCTTTGTTTCAGATCATATAAGAGAATTCTCATGCGGCAGTCTCTTCTACCGCACTTTGTATTTGAATGAGGAGAGAAATACACTTTACGTTGGTGCTATGTAAGTACCTACTATGCTACACTACAATGCAATTTTATAACATAACTTCTGAACGTGGCTGTAATATACATATATGAGGAATGTAAGTTGCGAGCTCTGGGCGTGAAGTTTGCTTTAGTTTACAGAGTAAAATAAATATAAACTATGACTGCATGTAGGTATGTAGATCCGTCACCATCATCATCATATAAAACAGTGAAAGTAGTACATTTTGATGCAAATCCGCAAAGTTTGACATTGCAGCTTGGGTGTGACTTGCGTTATGGAGCCGAAATTCAATGACAAATGCGTACATGTGCCAAACGAAGTTTTATGCCACATGAAGACAGAATTAAAAAACCATAAACATAATAATTAGTAAGAAAATGATTGGGAATTTTCCTGCGTGTGTTTTATTTTAGCTGAAGGGCCTGCTCACCACCCAGTCTAAGATTATGAAGGTAATATACTGAGTAATGGGAACAGACGCGCACTTTTTCACACTGGTACGAAGTAATTTAAGTGCTTATAAAAATATGCGCGTGAAATATGCTGCAGGGTTCAAAAAACGATGCAATACGATCCAGTTTTCTAGCAAGAATCAAATAAAGAATAACCTGAAACTATCGAAAAGTTATAAGATTTAAATCTGAAACTGTACATCCTTCAGTACCAATTAATTCGAAACTAGCAATCCTACTATATAATTACTTGTTACAAAAAATACCATAAATATTATGTTATTTCACTACTATTGTATTCCTAAAAATACTCGGAACTTTTTATCAGAAAGCAAAATATAAATACGAGGGTACAATTGTGCCTGATTAGTGCTGTTACCACGGCCACTCGCGTCACCGTAATGATTTACATGGGAAATGAGTTTGGGACATGAAACCGCAATCCACCAATTTCTGTCGACTTTTATTTGTTCTTGCTGGGTCATTTTTCTTGTCTCTATATTTACACTGTACATTTCTGTGTGCGTTAGAATACTGTGACCGTAATTTTGTTAATGTGACTTTATTTGCTTTGATTTCAATGGGAATATAAACCTCATAAATAGCTAATTAGTGCATTTCGTTGTGGTAGGGTAGTCTTTGTGAAAATCTTCACTTAGAAACGTTTTTAGTTTCAGAACTTAAAAGTTTAATCCAGAAGCTTTAGTCTAGATGCGCTGCATCATTAACGACTTTCAACCGTTTACTAATTCACATAAAGACTGCGATACCGCTAGAAATACTCTTCTCGTGTTGCTCTTCTCTATTTGTTTGTTTGTCTGTCTGTCCGTTCATTTTTATTTTGACAGCTATCCGTCACGTGTCCGAAAGTTTACAATTCTTTCTCATTTCCCATGAGTTTGCTTTTTGCATCATCCAAATGTGGCCGCGAGTAAAGTAATGCGCAGTTATGATATTTTTTTATGTAATTCCCCCGTCCAATGAATATTTTTCCTTTCCATACATACGCGTGAACTTTTTGCCTAACTCATCAAGTAGAGTGTAGTTTTTAACATTATGGTATTTAAAATATCTGAATACTAACTTTACAGAAATTCTGCTAACTTTATACTCAGTGTAGTTACATTTTATAATATGCAATTATATGAGCAAGCAGAGTAAATATTTTATTTTTAATTTAAAGTGCTTCGAGTTCCTTGAAATATTCATAAAGAAAAGTGTTTAATTTGCTTTAGTGGCTTAAATAATGTAAAAGCATATTTGTGTCTATCATAATTGACTTTAATTGTTAATTAAGTACGTAATTTACTGCTACTTAACCACTTGAATGTGGCTGTATTTTTATTCGCCAATACCTATATGATTTTTATAGATACTTGGGTACTTTTATACTGATTTGATTGAGAAAATGTTATAACATTATTTTATGTCCAACGTTAACACGTAATGTTGGACTTTACGAAACTCGTAACCACTTCACGTAAGTACTAATACAAGAACATCTATAAATCTTGACTCTCAACTACGATACATTCTCAAATTCTCACACTAACTTTAACAAATACGATGTGAACTTCCATTTATTTTGTTAACAAGCCACACATACTGGTAGCTATAAATTAAGACGTATGTAAGAAACACCACAAGTAACAACTTACATTTGTAATAAACTTTAATCAAAGGGTTAATAAATTAATTGCTTTGTACAGGAAGACTTTTATTAAAATGGCACTAAAACTAGACGTCCGTTTTACTAACAAAGCATTAATGTTAAACGGCAAACAATTCTGCATAATTTATACGATTCGTTGAGCGGATAGTGGACGTAAAAAAAAGAAGGTTGTCTGTGCATATGCTACCCGCCCAGTAGGACCGAGCTCATTCAATTCCAACGTGGATTGTCTTACTTTTGTTATTTGAATACGTAATGCAGCTAAGAAACTATTATTATCTTGTGCAGCTACTACTGCATTACGGTTATTACCATAAACAATTTCATCTAAGCGGCCATCTTTGTTACAGGGATCGTGTATTCAGATTAAATATGACTGATATTAGTCAATCACATTGCGAGGTAAGTCTAAAATAAACTTTTATTATCACGTAGTTGGTATCTTTCCCACCAGAACTGTACTCCGGTTAACACCCAAAAAGCTTTACAGTTTTTGTGGGCATTTTCCGGCTTGCTTAGTTAAGTCTTAATTTGACTGCAAATAAGACTTTCACAGTAACACAAACACTCACAAAATATAACCCTAAAATTAACTTCTAAAGTTAAAAAAAAAGTAAATAGAACCACTTGCTTACGGTTGCTGAATACTAAAGAACACTTTTACGGTACTTCACTGGATTTTTAATGCATCTTGCTTTCATATAAGCTTTTTCTACATTTTCACACGTAAGTGTCATACTCTTTTGACGTTAAAACCCTTGTATTCTGTTGTAAAAGAGGACGTGTGCGTTTTATTCGCTACTTAGATACGTCAAGTATGTGTATCAGGTATCTACGTGTAAATAAAAATAAAGCTTTATTCGTTGTCTATAGAAGGACGAGTTTCGAGATTATTTTCAGGGCGTTGAATCAGAGCAGGCGGGTATTCCAAATGTGCAAACATGTGGAGCTGGATTATTTCTGTATTCCACGTCAACTACTGGATCCAGCTCGACGGGGCGTATAAAATCTAGTTTACATTGTTTTCGTTACTGTTGAGACATTAATATTAAGTTGAAATTTCATTACTGCATTAAAATTGTATTTGCATTGCTAAAGTGCCGAGCTTAATACTGCAATTAGCACCCAAAGCAAACCTATCAAAATTCTAAAATCCACAGTTAAACAAAGACACACAACATGTGCTAACTGAACACGATTACTGAATTAGCAGGCACATGTTCCCAGCATCACACGAATTATGTGAAGCATGTGTATCGCAGAATTTATCTTAGACACGTGTCTTGCAGAGGGACGCTTTGCTGTTGGAGGCGAGCAACGTGGCGAGGTGTGTGAGCAAGGGCAAGTCAGAGCCCTTTGAGTGTAGGAACCACATCCGTGTGCTGCAACCCTTGGGAGATGGAGAGAGGCTGTATGTGTGCGGCACTAACGCGCATAGTCCGAAGGATTGGGTTGTCTATGTGAGTAAATACAGTTTTGTTTTGTAATATCTTTAAAAAAATATTATAGCTGAAATTTAATTTTAACCAAAAAAAACATTTACCAACCGACCTTTGATAGACAGATAATATCGCAATTTAAAATATGATGTTTCATATTATTTTAGGAATATATGCCAGTATTTAACAAAAGGTTGCTTTGTTTTATAGGTACTACAGATGTGTTTATACTTTATCTTCGTTTTTACCTTTTTTACCGAGGTAGACTAAAAATGGTTTCAAATATCATCCCGAATTTAAAAAGTTTAGAAGAGATAATCCTAATTACTTCAGTAATTAAAAGTCCCATCCGTGATCAACAAAGAAACCGTCAGTAATTTAGTTTTAAATCTAAAGACTAATAGTATCTAGCATTCTCTTAACGATAACCCGTAAAACGGTTAATAGCTTCGATCATCATTAAGTAGTTCGATCAGTCGGGTAGTTAGTAGTTACTAGTCCCAACTAGTTACTCCGAAATGTAAGATTGATCTATCTATTCTCCTGCTCATTTATCTTTACTGTTAAGGAGGATTCTAACTTACCGCGTGTAATCCGTCATTAAGACCTGATCCATGTGGATGCCTCAGTTTACAAATAACGCACTTTGTGCACTGATTTTTTAATGTGTGGAAATATAATGGATTTCTCCATTTTATACATATATTAAACATCTATTTTGGCCAATGCCGATATTGAAATCATAAGAGACGCTACAACCGACTAGGTATTAGGCTTCGTCAATTTACAACTAATTTCTTATTTTTTGTCATTTAGCTGAATCTCACACATTTGCCCCGACATGAGTACGTGCCGGGCGTAGGGCTAGGGGTGGCGAAGTGTCCCTACGACCCGGCAGACAACAGCACAGCCGTCTGGGTGACTGATGGCAACCCTGGGAGCCTTCCCACACTTTACGCGGGGACCAACGCAGAGTTTACGAAAGCAGATCCTGTTATATTCCGCAACGATTTGTACGATTTCCGAACGGGACAGAAGAAGTATAACTTTAAAAGAACACTGAAGTACGATTCGAAGTGGCTTGACAGTAAGTTTCCTTTGATTTTGTACTCGTACCTTCAAAGCAGAAATACCAACTTATTTTAATATAGTTGTCCTAGAACTCGATTTCAATGTTTCATTTTCTACAACGTCTACAACTTATTATTAAACTGTCAATGTAAATCAAATATCCGAAATAGTTCACCATTGTCTGCTGGAGATATTACGTTATTTAGCGAAATTATGACCACAGCCAGTCTAAATGCTCTTCGGACTTTTCCAACCAATAAGAATGATTAATACGCCATAATACAAGACCAAGAATTTATACCCAGTAGGTTATATTCCACAATATCTTTCAATGTAACCATATTTGTGGTTACATTGAAAGATACCTACCAGGGTGGAGGTGGACCAGACATATAGATACATATATCTAGTCCATCTCTAACTAAAATCTAATATCCACTGAAAATATTCCTCTTAATATTGCCCAGTAACTATAAAAAACTAATTAATACTCGCTAAAATAAAATTAAACGATTTCAACTAGGCGAAACAAAATCAAGATACTCGTACCTATGCAAAATTTCAGCTTTATTGAATATAAGTAAACCTAGGGACGTTCATTATATTAATCGGGATATTGGGCCTTTGTCCCTTATTCCGTATTTTCTTTTACGAGACTACTAAAACCTATAGGTGCTTACTCTTTATCGTAGGAACATAAAAGGAAATAAAGAAGAACCGTGTACCATGTCTGACCTGTCAGCTAAACGACCCGAAATAAAAGCCTACATTTTTATTAGTTATTGGAAATGTTAAAGAAAGAATTTTATTCGAGAACATTTTCAGGATTTTCGCAATACAAACATTTACTAATGAAATCAACATCTAAAAAAGATAAATACTATGTCGCTATTGAAGTGGAAATGTTTTGAAACTCTACAATATATTTATTTTGTCGCAGAAACTAATTTCGTGGGCTCTTTCGATGTTGGAGAGTACGTGCTATTCTTCTTTCGAGAAACTGCTGTGGAGTTTATGAACTGCGGGAAAGCGGTCTACTCGAGAGTGGCGAGAGTCTGTAAACACGATACCGGTGGAAAACATATATTAAGCCAGAACTGGGCCACATATTTGAAAGCGAGGCTCAATTGTAGTATACCGGGCGAATTCCCCTTCTATTTTGATGAAATTCGTAAGTATGACCTGACCTGTAGTTGCACACTTTTCAATAGTCGTTTTGTAATTCAACCTTTTATAGAATTTAACATTCCAGACTTTCATTTCATTGCAACGTTGTAAAGTCGGATTTTATTTAGGACGCAAGTTTGTAGTCACATTTAAGTACCGACATTAAATTCTCTGAAAGACTGGTGAATACCTATTTTGCTACACCTTTATGGTTCTTTAGTTCCGCTTTAAGTTGCATGTAGGATGTATATGTACTGGTGACTTTATTTTTTTAATTGCGTGATCTAGAGAGCGTGTACCAAATGCCGGGAGATACGACACGATTCTACGCGGCGTTCACGACGGGCGCCAGTGACGGACTGGTGGGTTCCGCTATCTGCACTTACTCTATGGATGATATACAGGAGGCATTCGCTGGAAGGTTCAAGGAACAGGTATGCTGTTTAAACTGTCCTATTGTTCTGTTCAATTGTGAGCAATGCATGTTCTGGGAAACTATTTAAACTTGCATGAAGATGATATATTCGCTTAAGATGTCAGTAATTAAATGTCACAATTGTCAAAAAGCATCAATTATATCAATGGTATTACCATTGATATCATTGATGCTTTTTGACAGTTGTTGAAATATCTTAAATCGTCTAAGACAACGTATCATAGGATTGTCCCAAGGGCTGGCCATGTGACATATAATGTGTCGAGAGGATGGGCGTATCTCTTTCGCGTTTAATTGAATGATCTACGAAGATATAAATATAATGTCCCGTAGAAACCGGCAATTTAACGTTGTATAATAATATAGGTTATTAAAATGAGTAACAGCTGTAATTTCTTGCCAGCTCTGCGCACTGAAATTAAGCTTATGAGTGCGCTAGTTGTGAATAATTATACTATATTTGGCTCTTAACTTCAGCCTTACATGCGTTCTTTTCAGATGATTTCTATGAAGATATTTTGCCTTGTTTTGTTTAAAAAAGCTCCATTTTTAACTATGAGTAAGACAAAAAGTGTTTCAATTAAATCAAGCAAAGCAGTTTTGACTTGCATAACCTGTGAGGTGGATCAAAGAAACTAGTAACTGAAACCTTTTTAAGGATTACAATAACAACAGTTTATTTTACTTTTCTTTATGGACTGGACTTTATTTCACAAACATAATAAGACACATACGACTATAGTCATAAGACTTTCTTGCTTAAGTACCGTAAAAGACTTTAATAAGCACGTATTTCACACAGGCGTCTTCAAGTTCTGCATGGTTGCCAGTACTAAGGGCACGAGTCCCCGTGCCCAGGCCAGGCACATGTGTCAACAACACCGAGGCCCTGCCTGACAATGTGCTCAACTTTATCAGGTATGTTCATCATCATCATCATCATATCAGTCTTAAGGTCTGCTGTCCACGGACGCGTAGCTTCATAGACGCTTATTCGTCATTAAACGCTTGGTATACGCAACTAAGTGAAGTTTACTTCATAGACACGACACGGCGGCACGGTGTTGCCGCTTCGTTAACAGAGTTTCATAGTTTTGTTTGTAAGCTTCAGCTTCACGCAGGCGTACACCAAGCGTATAATGAAGAATACGCGTATAATGAAGAATACGCGTCTATGAAGCTATGCGTCCATTGACAGTAGGCCTAAATGAGCCACTGTTGTATATAGGCGTCCTTTCCTTTCTACCATGCTTCTCGGTTCTGTGTCAATTATCGAGGTCTTTCCCTTGGTTTTGGTGATATCTTCGACGTCGTGCTTACGGACCCCTTAATTTATAAAGCCCAAACTAAATGGTTTTACTTAAACTTGTTTTATAACTAAAATTAGATGTGAATTAACCTATGCAACCACCCCATTTATTTCTGTAATAAAGATTTATGAGATACTTAATCTACCTGCCCTTTTAGTCTCATATCTTCACGAACTATACTAAAAATAAATAGCAGTAATTTACAAGTCTGCATGACTAAGTATGTGTATTAAAGTCTTGTGCACACTTTCAAGATATCGGTAATGTTGGAGTTTAATCTTGCTCTCAGGGGAGTAATCTGAGCAAGACTAGCAAGGTTAGAGGGCCGCAGCTCGACGCGTATCCTCTAATTGGGTCACACACTAATTGATGGCGCTGCGAGATTCCTACTCTATTCTAATTTAGGAAACTTAAATAGCTTTCGGATATTTGGTAATTGACAAAAGTATTGAACATCGGACCTGAGGGATTGTGCATGAGGTGAATACATTAAAGTAACCTCCCGTAGTTGGGATAGTAAAATTTAAGTTGATATGCCCTTGGATAGTTTCCGTGTAACACGTAGCTGATATTTAAACTCTGCACGAGGTGGTTCGTAAGGATACAAGTGAGGAAAAGAGGCCCTTATTGTACAGTGCATAGGTGTCACTTAAAAAGGGAGAATAATAAAATACATAGTAGGTACATTTCAGACATGGTAATTACCGCATCTGTGCCTATTCTAGGATGGGGCTATGACCGCAGTGTCTGGATTAAGTGCCTAGGTCGCACGCTAATAAACAGGAAATCCTAGTGTTGATATGAGTCAAGTTATTTATGTGTTTTGTCGGTCTTCCCATCTGTCTAGTGTTCGCAACCGCAGCTCCGTTACATGGTTTTGCATTAAGCCTATTATTTAACACAGGAAACTTGTTCTCATTCAGAAGCTTATCAACTTTCTAAGCTTAACATTTGTCACCATTAGCTGGCGGGCTGCCCACACCGGTCTATGCTTAACAGGAAAACGGACTTTAAGATTTATGTTGTTCATTCATAGGTCTCACCCATTGATGGACTCGGCGGTTCGTCATGAGGGCGACGCTCCGGCCTTTTACAAAAGGGACCTGGTTCTCACCACCATCGTGGTCGATAGACAGTTTGTTGACATGCTGGGAGATGACATCACTTACACCGTATTTTATGCTGGCACCAGTAAGTCTTTATCAACCTTTAAATATAAGTGAAATTTGAGACATTTAATCTAATGAAGTATAGTCATACTTTTTGACAGCCTTAATCAATCACTTCTTTTATCAGTTTAATTTATTGAGAGCTTTCTATGCCCATGCAAATTGAACTCTAAGTTTGATTTAGTTGTGAAACTAGATTTTGATTCATTTTGAAGTCGGATACCATCATGTAGTTAAAATAGTATGTAAGATTTTTGTGGATATTTAAATCTAAGGCAGGTGTCTCTCTGACTTTAAGATACTATTTTCGTAAGAATATACCTGGCAGTAAATGGCTTATAAAGAGCGTTTCCACACTTCATCCAATCCGGATCAGAACCGAAATTCCAAGTTTTATCCGAATTAGAAAATGTTCTTGACTTGGACAGACAGAGTCTGGATCTGTGCACAAACCCTGCAAGTAGCTCAGTTACTAAGATGTGACATTTTTGGATACGGATCGGATGAAATGCTTGAACTAGAGAGTTTCCGCACTTCATTCGATCCAAATCCGACAAAATAATGTCAACTATGTAATGACAGAAATACAACTAGCCACATTTGCTTATACTCTTACAAGTAAATGTGGCTAGTTTCATTCCTGTAGTATAGAAATAGCATCACAATGTCATAGAGACACCTGCTTTAGATTTTGAAGCGAATACACCTAGCAGCAAGTATCTTATAAGAGCGTTTACACACTGCATTCAATCCGGATGAGAATCGGAGTGTTCCGAGTTCTATCCGAATTAGAAAATGTTCTTGACTTGGACGACAGACAGAGTCTGAATCTGTGCACAACCCCTACAAGTAGTACAGTTACTTATACCTGTTTTAGATTTCGAAGTGATCCGATCCGAACTCTTTCAATTCAGATTTAGAAGATTTCCAATTCGGATTGAATTCGGAACTGAAATTCTGCTTCGGATGAAATGTAGTGCGGAATCACTGTAACTGTTCTGTGGCGCAGGCGCAGGCGAGGTGTACAAGATAGTCCAGTGGGCGGGAGGCGGGGGAGGTGGTTCGCGCGTTGCGGATGTGTGGCGCGCGGCCGGGGACGAGCCGGTGCGCGCGCTGGCCATTTCGCGCCGGTTACATGCTCTGTACCTGGCCACTGATAACCGCATTCGACAGCTGCCATTAAGGGCTTGTACACACCGGTAAGTACATTGACATTTTTTTTTGTTTGTAACTGTACAACGCCTTGGACATCCTCCGTAACGTTATACAAGTGCTTTTAAATAAATAAATAGATAGTAGGTATATAAGGGCGGGCGTTTTTCTGACGCAACAAATTGGCCCGTAATTGTCTCGCAATCGTCGGGAGCGGTCGGCAATCTTCGTGAGTGGTCATCCATCTTCAGGAGTAGTTGTGTGCAAGTTGTGTAAAAATATTTTATGTGCTATTTCAGGACATGATCTACCCGTGCCAACTTTCATCCAAATCCCTTTAGTAGTTTCAGCGTGAAGGACTAACAAATATACACACGCGGGCTTGCGGACGACGAGCAATGGATAACTCACCGTTCAATCGAGCGATTACCGGGCGGGAACCGTCTAGACTGAGCAGGGCCAATGCCCGCTAAGGCCACGGAGAGTTTCTAAAAAGGAAACGCATGTTCCTAGAAAGCAAAGGGCAACTGAAAGACATAAGTGTGGTTTTAGTCAGTAACAGTCTGGCACACCCTCGCGCTCCACCCTAGGGCGAGAGAAGTCATTGGATAATTTCCCACATCAAAAAAAAAACACACTCTCACAAACTTTCACCTTTGTAATATTAGTGAGATTTTCTCTTTAAATATATTGTTTTTGCGGTAATGTAACAATACCAGCAGGGCGAAGGCATTTTTTATAATAAGAATTAGTCAAGGTTTGATCAAGGTGGGTTGCTAATTTTAGCTTGCTTATAATACTATATATTTTTTATTTCTGGTTAATAAGCTGTATGTGTTTACTAACAACAATGGATTGTATTATCTCAACAATAAAATATTTTTATTTAATCTATATATATAAAAGCGAAATATCTCTCACTGATTAATCACGAAATATCAGAAACTGTAACACTTACAAACTTAAAATTTGGCAGGTAGGTTCCTTATAAGGTTTAAACATTCGCTAAGAACGGATTTTCCGAAATTCACCCCCTAAGGGGTTGAAACGGAGATCCAAAGTTTGTTTGGAGTAACCGACTTTAACGCGGCAAAGCCGCTGGCAGAGGCTAGTACAATAATATTACAAAGGCAAAAAAATGCATGTACTTGTTTGTACTCTTAACGCTCAAATAGCTCAACGGATTCTTATGAAACTTTTCAGTAATATAGCTTACATTAGAATAGCGGGTCGTGAAGCTCTTTGAACCGGGACCACAGCCTCAACATCCACCTATATATATAAAATAATATTTTTTTAGAGACCACAAGAAAGTATTCCGAAGAATTGCCAAACTAAATTGGCAATGGGCAGGGCACATTGCTCGTTGAACGGATGGTCGATGGGGCCGAAAGATTCTAGAGGGGCGACTGCGCACCGGAAAACGCAGCGTTGGAAGGCCTCTCACAAGGTGAACCGACGACCTGGTGTGAGTCGCGGGAGTGCGGTGGATGCGAGACGCACAGGATCGGTCGTTGTGGCGACGCTTGGGGGAGGCCAATGTCCAACTGCGTCTTTCGGCTAAAATGATGATGATGATGATGAAGAAGAAAGTATTTATTTTATTTGTGATCCGAAAACTTTTATTTTAAAGTTTGGACCATTGTCCAGGTCCAAAGAGCCCGACGACCCAATAACACATGGGCTATAATTAGAATGGGGAGAAGTACTACCTAAGTTCATGCGAGCAAAGCCGCTGGCATGAGCTAGTTGCCTATATATATATAAGTCCAGGTTGCGTAACGATGTTTGCCTTTACCGATCGGTCGGCTATCTTATCATAGACTATTCGTTCTATATTATGGTAAGTTCTACAGGCAATGGATGCCCTGCGTGTGCGGGCGCATTGTTTGCTTCCGTTGTCGACTGATAATCGTCCTCAACAACTGTATACGGGCGGAGTCCGGTCCATCACACTAATGTTATAAAGGCATTTATGTTTGAGAGTGTGTGTGTGTTTGTTACTTCTTCACGCTCGAACGGCTGAACGGATTTCTATGAAATTTGGTTACACGGGTAGATCATGTCCTGAAACAACAAATAGGATACTTTATATCCCAGGGGTATGTTGTTTAAGGTTGTCTGTAAGAAATTACCCTGATTTTTTTTAAGTGTGGCAATCATCTAATGACTTCTCACGCTCTGGTCCGCCCAGAGCGTGAGAAGTCTTTAGATGATTAGATGATGCGAGAGGGCGTTTCAGACTTTTACTGACTAAAACCACACCTGTGTCCTTTAGAAATTACCCTGTGCGATAAGACCGCCCATTGTACACTTATTTATAATAATTTTTGTCCTGTATTTTTTGTTAATGTGGTGAACAATAAATAAATAATAATAAATACTCACTCGAGATAACTTTCTAAACCATTTGTACGAGTAGCAGCTAGTCAATGATGATTTTAATTAGGTATATTTCGGTTCTTCGCGGAAAATGGGGACGAGACATTCTCTTGACGTATTCGTGCATGCTGTAGCTTCCCACAGACAACTGCGCAAAAGGTTGTGCACACCGGTAATTACATAAATCTTATCAGAAGTGGTTTCGGGGTCGTTAGTGAACATGTGGTGGGCGGGCCACTCTTGTGCAGATTGCTTCAAGTTCGTCCTCTCGTGACATGCAACATCTGCCACTGCACATGCGTGACGATAATTACAGAGACCTTAATAAAGGTGTGAAAAAATAGTTCATAGTGTCTAAGGTTTTATTGGTGCTATTTCACGAGTGCCCGCTGAATGTGACAGCTATACACACACATAACCCAAAAATATATGTACATCGAAGTTACTGTAGATCCTTGAGGGTACGTTTTGTATCAGTTCGAAATAATAACACAATTAATTTTTACTTGTGGAGGGAGGAAGTATTAAATAATAAACTCTTTTCAGTGGTCTGTGAAAGATCCAATTTTTCAAGTAGAATGCTAACTGGTTTTTATTATCTCGAATGTTTTATGTCACCGCAACAACATAAAACGCTCCCGGAAAACTAACCAACATATCTTTCTCTTCTTATAAACCTTATAAAATACTGAACTTTTATATTGTTCTACAGCTACGATAGTTGTGTGCGCTGTGTCCTGGATCCTTACTGTGGTTGGGACAAAGAGGTGGGGGCCTGCCGTCCATATAGCCCTGGGCTACTCCACGATGCCACCAACTCCACGCCCTCGATATGCGAGGCCAGTGCTCCGCTGAAGACAGTCAGAGCAGGATATGGGCAAAGCGTCCATTTGGCTGCTTATGGGAAGACACCAGAAGCTCTTAAGGACCAACATGTTATCTGGTATCATCATTCAAGAGAGAAAGGACGTTACAAAATTAGTTATAAGTAAGTTTTTAGCAGTTTTTTTTTTAAAATACAAAAGTTACATTGTAGTGTTATGCATACATATATAGGTAGTCAATATTCGAAAAAGGAAGCGATTGAATAACATAAATTTCCTGTGCCTACCTATAGCATGATATTTAATATTTCCATACATTTTTGACTTATTGACAATGTTATGGGTGATTAAAGAACACTTTTTCTAAAGAACGTTTTGCTGTTGTATTTATTTCTTTGAATGTTTCTTGAAATTAATTTCACATTTTGTGTACGTGTTTAGTTGGGAGCGAGTTCTACAGACGTCGGAACGTGGTCTAGTGTTACTGTCAGTAACAGAATCAGATCGAGGGCGGTACGAATGTTATTTCGGACCCACATTGATCGCGTCTTATAATTTGGACATCGATATCCATAGGTAAATATAGTTAATTTAAGTTACCAATTAGGATTCTGGATTAATTTATTAGGCAATCAATTTTCATGTGAAAGGATTAATTTGCTCTTACTAAAACAATATAGGTACCTAAAGCTTCGTATTTCTCAATCTAGTGCTGTATTAATCTGAATCGCTAACTACATTTAAACGCTGTGAAACTTACAGGTGTAAAATAACACTAATGTCGTAGGTAGTTGAAGGTCTTGTATCAAGGTAATATTGTGTAACATGGCTGTCTTTACAGATGTACGCAACCGAGTAAGTCGCAGGAGTACAAGCAGGTGTATTCAGATTGGTGCCACGAGTTCGAGAAGTACAAGAGCGCCATGAAGGCCTGGGAGTCACGGCAAATGGTAAGACCGCAGCTGTTAACATTTACTGGTATATTTATGAAGCGTGGACGTCAAAACACATTATGGATACCTACGTTAATTTTATTTTTTGGTAGTGGCGTAAGTTGAAAATTATCCCTCGCGAACGTACTGCCGATATATAAAGTCAAATTGAACCCAGTATATTTTATCCAAATTCGTGTGTTTTATTGACAAACATTTAGAGCTTTACAATAAAAAAGTAAATGAAAATCTTAATTAAATAAAGAGGAGTAGGATTTGATAGGTTTAGTCAGTGATTACTAAACCAATTAATGCATTCAATTGTATTAAAACAACTATTTTTCTGATCGTTAATTGACTCTAGTTTTATTTTAGATCAAGCGCAACTCAAAAAATATCCTCCCTATAGAAACGAAGTTTCTGCCAAAACCTAGTTGGTATTTCTAAACGGATCATTGGTCATTCTATAAAGGTACTCGTACACCAAACGTTCTTCCTGCCATTTTTAACATATCCGGACTAATGGAACATGTCCATGTTATATCGAACGCTCGCCTCCCGAACTCGTTAATCTTGTTTTCAGGCTCTTACAGGGTTCAGCACACAGCTTTGTATGGCCAGTTGCACTTCCGACCTTACGTCACTGACTATAACCCTCCATTCAACTCATTCAAAGTCTATCATTCACTTGAATATTTTGTACATACTAACAGAATCGATACGGCGCGACGATTTGTAAATGCTCTACAAAAATCAAGTACTTAAAACTAACTATGGGTACTGTATTGTATTTTGATTTTGGACGTGTAATTATTTCTAGGTGTTGAAGTACACCGTGTAATCAAATATTTAGGTAAGTAGTTAGACGAAGCATGAAACTGTGAACTGTATTGCCCATTTATCGAATTTTCCTAACTTAGACAACAGACTCTTTGAGTACGTCAGTCTTTGAAATAGACGTACTAAGACAATTACATCGATGAACGTTTAGAAAGTCGATAAGTACTTTGAAAATACTTCTTTACTTCGAAATTAAGTTGAGAAGTTTAACATTCCTTTTTAACCCTATTTGGATTTAGTACAGAAAACATCACACTTTTATATCCTGATGGGTTAGGTAGAGGTGTACTCGTACTTTTTGTACATATAATATTTTGCTAGCTTTGTGTAAGTTTTATATAGTGGCGAGCTTATTCATATTGTGCAAATTAATAAAAGATATTTTTTCGATGCGATTTATTTCTTTCTAGAAATAAATCGCAAAAAATCCTATTAAGGAAATATTGATTAACTATAATAAAATTAAAACCTTCCAATCGGCTTGACAGTCGTCCTAATTTTGGCCGACTTCAAAAAAAATATTATGTTCTTTTTTAATCATCGTCATCAAATGATGATGATGATGATTCAGCCGAAAGACGTCCACTGTTGGACATAGGCCTCCCCAAGTGTCGTCAAAATGACCGAAATGATTTTTTTTTAATAAAATTGAAAAACCAATTCTAGATTTGCACAATCCTTTAAAAGTTTCTTTATCTAACCCACCCGTGAGTTTATAAGAGCTATATTTCATGCTATCTGCTTCGATATCAAAGTATCAACCGGGTACAAAATAACATTATTTTTTTGGTTTGGAAATTATGAAATAACTCTTCTCGCTCTGAAGGAAGTGAGAGAGAGAGTGTCAGACTTTTACTGAGTAAAGCCCACCCGTGTTCCTTCAGTTACCTTTCGCATTCCAGGGCTGCGGTGACTCTTTCGAACAATTCCGCTACCCGGGTAGGCGTCGTCCCTAGCTGAGAAATTCCAGATGGAATAATCCAATAACCCCTTGGCCCAACGTTAGAATCGAACCCAAGACTACAAACGCAGCAGAAATGCTGGCAACCACTAGACAGACGACTGTGTCACTTTGTCTACAAAGACTCTTAAAGCTCCTACGATACCAATGTGCTGTTATTAAAAACACCTAATAACAGTTCGGAATCCAGTGGTTGCCAACGACTGTTATCAAATCACCAATCAAATGGCACGTGTTTTATTTCCAAACTAGTGCTTTATTACGGCCAATTTACTAGTTTTAACTTAACAACTCTTGGAATGAATAGTTAACAACATTATGGTGCGTAATTACTTACATTCGTGCTGGCTCTGTAGAAAACATATACCAGGCTAACATGACTTTAAGGGTACCTATATTAGTAGATTTACTTGACCTCGATCCTGTACTGCAAAGTAGGCGTTAAACTTATGAGCAAAACGGTCTTAATCCGTATCAACAGCGGTGAAAAGTTTCTTATCGCATAAAGAGATGAACTGCGTCTCTCTTTATGTTTTTGAGGGTGATGTAATCACAAAAAATAGCTTTGATGTCGCGAAAATCAGTAGGCAGTTTTTGTTTGAAACATATTTTGCGTAAATCCGAAACTTATTCTAACTTCACCAAAAAGTACAAAACCTGTCTCTACAGCAGTAAAGAACTCAGTAACAGATTGCAATATTCCAATTTCAAGTTTCTAGTTTAGCATCTAGAATTTCCTTATTGGCAACGATTTGTACCCAATCTCTCACTCAAGACGTTCCCTTTCCTGGAAAATTTATTGATAGATATTGTGTATTTCAGCAGTGCTCCAAAAGCCTGAATGCATCGAGCCAGCAGAACAGTATGTCCAACGAGATCGTGGCATCGCTGCGGTGATAGGGCACAGCCCGCAGTGATTAATGAACGATTACACACACCGAGCCACGCTAACGTAAACTAGCCGATATTTTGCAGACGCAACCCTCATGCCCTTACTACGGTACCGCTAATCATTTTAATTCTGAAATTATCTAAATGTAAAACACATAAAAAGAATGGGTTTTATTTTCCTGTGTCTCATTCATAAAAACACTGTTATATTATATTAGAGTATAAATAAAATAATCTAGTAAATACATAAAGCATTTTCAGAATTTTACCATAAGAATGAGAGACTCCAGTAAGAATATTTAAAAGTTTACAAAATATTTCACACATAAATAACAACTGTCGACAGTTTAAGTAACATTCATTCGCTCGAGATGACAGACGAGATTCCGTAGTGAGGGAGCCGAACTAAAAGGGAACGGTAATGTAGTGAGGGGATGATCTGTTAAAATAGATTTGTTGTCCGTTCCGAAGACTGCGCACTGATGGATGACTGACTTCTGTTCAACTTTCGCCCACAACTTTTTCTTTGTTATCAAATAAAGTATCGTATAGTTTATATTAGTTATAAGTAATCGAGAATAAAATAAAGTATAAACGAAAGCGACTGAGTATAATATAGTAAGGACAATGGTCTCGTCGAATATTTAGCGCTTCAATGAACGTGTGGTTGTACCGTTCGCCTTCGTTACGGAAATTACTGTAAATATGTCAAAATGTCAGATAATTAAGGTGTAATGCCACCTATATAAAATGCTGTGATATCAGTTCTCATTGGATCATTGTGCTGGCGCATAAAATTGTACGTTGTGATAAAATTATTTGCAAACAAGAGTATTAGACAGTGTAAAGCCTTTCAAAGTTTCATACTTAGGTACTCTAAGCACAAAATTAGATTGCACCAATATTCAACAAAGATATTAACAAACTATACACGCCAGTGTATTTAACAGCAATGAAAAATGTGACAGTTCCTTGTTTTAACTAAGTTCATAAATAACGTTTAAGTTTGGTGCAGTCGATGCGAAAGCCCGTACTTGACAAGTGAAGTACCTAAACTTATTTATAGGAGGTCGTGTTCCAGTCTCCCTCAGTAACTTTGGGAGTGTTTAAAATAAAGAGCAATACAAACGCCAACTTAGATGTAAGATATTCTTATGTATTATAATGATGACATGCTTATTTGTTCCGTGTCAAGCGTTGACGCGTCGATGCGTAGGGTCGTAGTGGTATCATTTGTTTGTGTTGAAGTAGCGGCTAACTGTTGCGTGTTAAACAACTGTTCCACATTGTAGTTGTGCGGTTTATGTTTCAAAAAGTTGTTATTGATTTGTTGCCATAAAATGTAATTTTAGGCCCGACTTCGGACTTTGAAACCGAATTTAATAGTTGGTCGTATTTTTGGTTGAGTTTATAATAATCTCGCTAGAATAGTGCCTTGTGAAGCATGCTTACATTATAATGAAAAACTTATTAAAGTTTATTGAGTAGATCATATTTTTGTGTACTGTGTAAAGAGAAATTAATGAAGATACCTAGTTGTTAAGTGATTCATTCGTAAAATAAAGCAATAACGTTCCACTGAATTAATAGTCACCAGTATTATATTATAATGATCTGCAGAGAGTAGATAGCGATTGTATTCGAGAAAAAACTAGTGTTTAAGATGATGAAGATGTACGATTTATATGTCGATGTTACGGCTGTACTGAGCCTCGCTTAGTTTGTCCTCAGAATTGTTATTTATTGTTGTGCTAGCCAATGATGAGTTTTGTTTCGGCGGCAAAAATGAAGATTGTCGATTAGTTAGCCTGGTAATATTATACTATAATAATTATATTCTTATATCCCATTTAATGCTGCCTTGTATAAAATACCCAGCAAACATATTGTGTGTTGTTGCTGCAGTTCAAAATATACAATGCAGCATTAGAGATCTTCGCATTTTTATTTATTTATTACATTATTCGTTCGAAACTAACAGTAATTCTTATTACTCAAATGTTAATGTATAAAATTATTGTAAATAATTACAAATGTAGAAGAAACGCTATGAAATATGTTTATTGTAAAATATATTATTAAGTTAGATTGTAAGCAATTGTTTTATAAAAGAAACAAGAAAATAAATTATTTTAGATCTAAAAATTGGGTTTTTAATGTTTTCACTCGACGTTAGTTTTTATCTAAAAAACAAAAACTATTTTTCTTTTTCTTGAATTACGAGCGCCACAGGTCTTGTGAATGCTGCAACTTTACTTCTAGTTGGCAACTTGGCAGTATTCTGCACTGTTCCTGTTATCTTAGTAACTTTCAATCTTTATTTATTTATGGACACATAAACACCTAAAAATGAAAAGAACAAATACAGATACTTATTGATTTTTTTTTACCATACCTTGATTAATTTGAGACAACACCTTATAATTTTATACAAGTGCAAGTCGATAGGATATAACATGCAGATTGAAAAACCTAATTAAAAAAAAAGAAATACAAAAGTATCCAAAACTAGCACCTTTGGAAACCAGCGACTGCATTAATTATAGCAGCAGGTATCTGGTTGAATGCTCTTAAATCAGGTTAAATGGATTTTCCAGACTAAAGTTACTTGAAAGATCGTAATGCAAATTAACTTAATTAAGGCTTACTTTACAAGTGCACTATTGGGCTGCTACGCTAACTGGAGGCAAAAAGTTCCCCCGTGTTTTATTTCTGTTTACCGAGGGAGTACCATCTATTATAATAGTGAAAAATTCTTTATGTGAGCATAGAGGGATTTCGTAGGACCCTCGAAATCACGGGCATTGTGGATGAAAAAAAAATCTGGTAAAAAGTCATCAATGAAATTGCTGATAATGCATAATACCGAGTAAAGTTGTGGCGACTTGCTCGGAAAGTGGCCACTGCCAATAAGCTGGAATAATTCTAGGAACAAGGACAAAAAATACGTTCAACATTCTCCATTCAATTTAATAAATCAGTTTCGACGCGTCTGAGCCCCTTTTAATGCGTGTCAACAACCGGGACACTGATGACATAAAGGCTTACAGCGGCGGCACCAAGTGTGTTCAATACTTCATAATACCATTTAAATTACAAACGAGAAAACTTTAAAAAATAAAAATTAATTTTAATTAATATGCAAAGTGTCAAAACTTAAATGTACTTTCCTAATTATGGCACTCCGAAAAAATTATGCGCGATTATAACTGGAATTCTCAATAATAAGCTATTCTTATATCCTTTTACGGGCAATGAAACCGTAATTTGGGTATCGTAAACGGCGCCTGTCTTAGATTGGCGAACATCATAGAATTTAATTACTGAGGGAGACTGGAATAATTGGCGACTCGCCTGTAATGGCCCCGGCTTTACGGCCAAATTAATAGATTTCCGCAGCGGGACCCGTGAACCTCCACTGAACTCATTTTGATATTAATTGCTGACCTAAAATCAGCCCACTAATATACTTTAATAATTGAAATGGTCAATTAATTATAAATTGTCCCGCTGATACTGATGTCCGGTGGTTATTGAATCGAAGGATAGCGATGTCCAACGGTTGATAAGATTAATTACTATAGCGCTCAATATATTTTACCGGGCATAGAACAAATCTAGGTCGGAGTCTCACATAGCTGCCACGGCCTATAAATAATTGTATTGATGGGACAATTGGCGCCAGTGTGCCGCGACTTTGTCGAACATATGTAGCTACCTACGTGAATCTGTGGATATCGGAAAGTTAATTAATGATCCGGGCCACGCTTCGGTAAACAGAACAATTATGACAAGTGACTGACTTGAATTTATCAAAGGGAACGTAAACGTATGTAGGTACAATTACGTCTAACATCAATATTGACAGGATTATACCAGCTGGTTAGAATTAATAATTGTGTGTCTAATCAATAGTCTAGTCATTTGGTTCGAATTTATACTTTGCTACATCATATTTATACCGCTCGTACTGCCATATTGGAAACTGGAAAATATAAGTTTTTTACAATATCATATTTTCGACTTAAATAGCTGTAAATTAATTTAAACTAGAGAAAATTCCCTTAGGTATTTATGTTATAGTTTTATGTATAAGTTTAAACGTATGAGCACCGCAAAGTCTACTCCAACACAATTTGGCCAAACATATCACTATGAGGTAGAGCCGATGGTACCTAGGTTTTTGTGTGGTATCCTCAGCAGCAATTTTAAGCACGCATTGATAGTTGGCCAGTACTACTACATAAAAGCAATAAGAAAACGGAAACTATTTTCGAACAAACATAGGTAGGAGGAATTCGAAGAACAAGAGGATTAAAACAAGCTGAAACCACAAAAAAAAAACACGCCAACCGCTCAACCTCACGGCTGTAAGGGCGTGGTAATAAGTTTTTTGTCCAAAATGTGTTCAAGTAGAGTTGGCGGCACTCGTAAGCTAAAACTATTCATTTCACAAAAAGCATTAGAACAGTGGTGGTTATGTAAGGATTTTTCTTTAGTTTAATTTATTTCTCAGTTATTTTAATCGGAAAAAGAGTCGGAAAGGAAATATTATTATAGTGTTGTTGTATTTATTTTGACAATATCTCTGTGGCATTTACGAGCTTTTTTTTTCGGATGAGAAAATCATCCAATGACATCCCCCGCTCTTGGGTGGGGCGGGAGATAGTGTCAGACTTTTACTGACTGAAAACCCACTCCTGTACCTTTTTTGCCATTTTTCCAGGGCCCCGGGGATCTCTTTCGCATCACTCATGGCCCCAGTAGGCTTCGACCCTGCTGGGTCCCTACGGTTGCTGATATCTTGGGCTCGGTCCGGACGGTAACCGGACGATCGGACGGTGACCTACCCATTGTTCGCCGTTTGCAAGCCCACGCCTACCGTGGCCTGAAATCGGAATCGGAATCCCGGCGGCGGTTGGGGCGTGAGGACCTTTGACCGCCTGCCACTCCTCCTCGCTCAGGACCATGGCCTGTATTAAGGCCCGGCGCGAGAGATCGCTGCCGCCGATCGACCCCACGAGGACACGGCGGTGCTCTGCCCAGGCGGGACACACCTCTACCGCATGCTCCACCGAGTCCTCCGGGCGATCCACACAATGGTGGCACCCGGGCGTTTCTTTCGCACGAATCCGGTGCAGGAACCTCCCAAACTTACCATGTCTGGTGAGGACCTGCGTCATGCGGAAGGTAAGGACGAGGTGGGGTCTTTCTAGCAACTCCTCAAAGAGGAGACTTATCGCCATAATTATGGCGTGCCCAGCACTGAATTGCGACAGTCGCTAAGCTGTCGCCATTCCACCATGAGTAGCATTTACGAGCTGCAGTACCTATGCAAGATGGCAAAGTGAAAATTCGAAAATAACACGTTGAAATCAACAAAATCACAAATTTTCAAAACTTCCAAATAACTTTCTAGGTAAAAAAAACCCTTTGAGCACTAAAGACTTTTACTAGTAGTGATTAATTAGTTTATAGGTATCGTAAACCTACGTAGTACGTAAGTACCTAATGCTAAAATTCTTTAGGCTACTATTCCATGCTGCCGCTTCCAAACTTAAGCAATGGGTCATGTTAAAGGTGGTAAAGTTGAGCACTAACTATACAAATTAATTTAAGTCAAGGTCTAAACCACTATTTAATGTTAGTAGCAATAACACAAATTTAAAAAAAAAATATCCGGTCCGGGGATAAAAAGCAATTTAAAATCTGCAATACGTTTAATAAGTATTTAAATAACTGCCGTCTAACAACAGCTTGAACTATTAATTTAAAACAAGGCAAGGCATGTCGAACTCATTTCAAAGTTTTCATTTTAATGTAGTATAATTAATTCGCATTCCGTATGTTTTGGTTTGATGCAGTATGCTAACTAAACGCAACGCCTACTACTTGAACTGTGTTGAGAGTTTCAAGAAGTTCTCTTTTTAAATTTATCGTTTTTGTTTTAATTTAATATTTAATTGTTTGAACACGGTGCTTTGGCAAGAGGCCAAAAAGAAATAAGAAGAGAAAGGGGTGCTGCTTTACAATTTTTCCCACAGCACAGCACTTTTTTGTAAAGGATGGTCTAATAATTGTCGTAATTTATAGCTTCTTTTGAATATCTCACTGCGGGGCAAAGGCCATCCTGCTTTGTTTCTGAAAAAGAAACTGGTGGGATTCCAGCTCATGCTGTACCTGAATATCCACGGAGCTATATATGGTAGGGTTTTCCAAGAAGAGCGGCAATACCATCAAAATCTTCATTTTCAAAGATCTCATGTATATTAATTTGGTAATGCGAAAGAGTCCTCAGGCCTCATTGATCCAAACAATCATCAGTAGCCTTACCAGATACGGCTGAATACAGATCAGTATTTACCAGACCCCATATGGCCTGGCCAAATCTAGTATCTAATAAAAAGCAGGCAAGTGCGAGTCGGACTCGCGCACTGAGGGTTCCGTACAAATTTAATTATGAAAACAGTTCAATTCCTGAATTGAGTTACAAAGATTTAGTGTAGTTACAAAAAAGTTTTTTTTTTGTGACGTAACTACAATTTACAGTTTTCAGATTTTTTCCTACACAGCACAAGTGTAGGAAAAAATCTGAAAACTGTAAATTGAAATGAGCACTTGCTTCACGCCATTTGAGGATTCTGGGTCAACGGAAAATACTCTGTGAATTTTGATTTCCTTGAGAGTGTTGAAATATACGTTTTTTGCGACATAAACGTTTCTTTTTTTTTTTCGTTTTTTTTTTCAGTTTATTCATTTCATCACGATACATCCACGCGTTCCCGAGACGAGAGTAATCTTGAAAGACAGACAGACAGACGAACAACAAAGAGATCCTATAATTGTTCCGTTTTTTCCTTTTGAGGTATGTACGGAACCCTAAAAATGTGTTGCATTGACCCGAAGTAAAATGGGACAAAGTCACGAAGATGATGATGAAAAGCTTAAAACTCTCTAAAAGCCAGTTTAAGATCAAACCAATACCAAAAACTAGGAAAATTTACTAAACATGAGACAAAAACAGTCCATTTCCATAAGTTTCAAGCATCGGCAGCGTGTGGAAGTTGTAACTAGCTGTACGAGAGAACCAGTGTTTATAGTTAATTTGTACTACTGTAGTAATCACGAACTTTCCTTATATACTACCTTTATGTTTAACGGACATGATACGGTTCCTATTATCTACTAACTGGTTAAGTTTTGCGAGTTATTTTATTCTCGTCCCTGAAATTAGTCAGACATAAATGTAGGTAACATTTTTTTTAAGTGAACCAGCGAGTCGTTCCAGCTCTGCGCGGGTGTTACAAATCTTCGGAATTTTCAGTTTTTTTACGCATGTGTTACATACATAATTATAAACCCTTCTCTATGACTATGTTGATTGCTTTTTTTCCTTTTCAGTAATTTTAACGTATGTCTGAAAGTATTTTCTGCGGCGTAAGTCGTTGAGCTCCTTAGTAGTCCTGCCAAATGCTTGCACTGACTGGACAAGTCCACTCAAATATGTAGGTCTCTTAAAAGAACCATCTTACACAAATCCGCCTGGTTTTCATGTGATTTGACTATTACATATTTACTGTATGGACTTTAAAAGAGACTTTGACGCCCGAGTTTGTTTCGGTGTTTCTTCTCAGGGTAGTAAGCTCGGAAATACCGGCCTCATCTAGTTTTTAGTTATAATGACGAAAAAAAATTAACGTGTAAAAGTGTTTTTTTAAACTTATTTGCAATATAAATATCATGTATCATTTATCTCATTAATCACTCTGCCTATTAGTGAAAACCGCATGAAAACTCGATCAGTAGTTTTTGAGTTTATTGCGAACACAGAGACAGACGTGGTGGGCACTTTCTTTTATAATATATAGTGGACCTATAGTAGTATATAGTATAGTGTAGAGAATGCCTTGTTGCAGTAAGGGCATCCAACTCGACATACATTTTCACTGTTTTTCATACAACCGCTCTTACGCGATTATGATGTTATTACACATTTTTCATTAGATACAGTGAATATTATCTAGGCTTCTATTGAAATAAATTTATAAATTTGTGTAAACTAATCCAGTAAAGACCTCTGAATATCTGCTATTTTGATTGAACTTTGACACTTCATAATTTACTCAAAAATTAAAAAAGTCAAAAAGCCTTGCAAATTTCTATATACTCTATATATTTCTATTTTGAATGACGACAATTCTTTTCAAAAACTTTTAAGGATTTAAAACAGAACAAGTTTTGTAAAATATTCGAGTAAATCACGGAATTACCGACCGCTAACAGAGTTTTCAGGCATTATCTCATTTTTTTCGCGTTGCCTTTTCGTCAAATATCGCGTTGGGTTGCGCTAACCCATGTTAAACCATGCTCGATGTTGATGATAGGCGAGTGAAAAAGGACCCTCTTAAGACCGCCTTTGTACCACTACTGTAATAAAGTTTAAATAAAATAAGTAAATAAGAATAAACTTTATTGTACACCAAAATAGTAACAAAACTTTTACACTAACTTAAATCTATGGGTATAAAGGCGGTCTTATCGCTGACAGCGATATCTACCAAACAACCTTAGGATGGACTGTAAGAACTTGAAATAGAAAAAGAGGGTAGTCTGCGGTCTATGTACTGCAAATTAATAAAATAAATATTAGATTAAAATTATATACTAGACTATACATAGATGTAGTATAGCTATTATATATATACATATTATAAGTTACTCATACAAAGAGATGGACAAAAGAAAAGAACAATAAGGTGGTTAGTGACAAATAAGGGTATTTTATATTTTGTTTTATAATATATATGGATAATATGTTACATAATATTAAATATTACTTTGTTACGTGTTAAATCTACGTTCGAATAAACAGACGGTTATTATTTCATTTGTTGATTCATAAATAAGTAATAACATATTCATGATATCGCTGAACGGAACTCGAAGCCGGTTTCTCCGTAATCGACATTCGAGTAGTTTCCCATAACTTACTGTTGTTCTTAATCCGTTAATAATATTAATCATTCCGCTATAATACGTAAGCTTCGACTAACTGTGAGGAATATACCTATAATACTTAGATAGTTATCAACATCAAAATTTATTTATTTATTTATTATTATTTATTACATTATAACACCTTTACAGACAAGTCCAAGGCGAACACTTAATATATGTATGGTTATGATATTCTTAAATTAATTAGGATGTGGATCTATGTTATGTGGTGTGTGTTGTGTGAGGATGTGTGTGTGTGTAGTTATAGATCTTTAAAATCACAAAGCAAAAGTATTTTTACTAAAATAAAATCTTTTACACTTTTAGTTGTGGCCCTTCAGCTAAAACTAAATAACTTGTCTGCAAGTTTTACCTATATAGTGAGGTACCTGACACCCGGGTGATTCTTCCGCCTGAATCCGATGCTGGAACCTCCCGAACTTGCCATGTCCGGTGAGGATCTGCGTCATGCGGAAGGTGAGGACGCCATGTTGCCGCTCCAGCCTCTTCTCAAAGAGGGGACTTATATATACTTTTATACTTACCGCTGTGATTATGGCGTGCCCAGCACTGGGTTGCGACGGTCGTTGTCGCCATTTCAGCATGAGATTTCGCCGGAACTCTTTCCGCCATTAAGCGACTTGTCGCGGCAGCGGAGCTTTGCCCCGGCGTTGCATCTCCACGCGCAAATCGTGCATGCGTGCCAGGATTGTTGCCTCCAGATTCCACGGTGGCCGAAAGGTTCTGCAGTTTCCACCATGTACCAGAAGTAGTAGTAGCGTTAGTAGGTCTCCCACAAGGTGGACCGATGGATGCGAGATGCACAAGACCGGTCATTGTGGTGACACTTGGGGGAGGCTTATGTTCAGCAGTGGATGTCTTTCGGCTAAAATGATGACGATGATGAAGGCTTTATAAAAAATAGCTTAGAGAGAAAGAGAGTGATTTTTCACTTTCTATTGAAAACTTCAAATTGCTTTCCCTGTTTCTCTGAACAGTTTTTTCGAAAATGTTTGTAACTAACTTTTTCGGCACCTAGGCACCTTGCGTAAGTATATGTATCAAGTTTCACTAAAATCAGTTAATTCATTTCCGAGAATAAAGACTTATCAGTTTGTATGAAATACCGTGAGGTGTAAACGCTCTTAATTAATTATTATTAATGATTAATCTGATTATATACTTACAAAACACCTCATTTACTTGTGACTGAGTTTCGTACCGATTTAAAGGTTTCCTTTGCTTCAATTGAACTTTCTCTGACTTCCTTGAACCAGTTCTGTCGACTGCAGTAGTTAGTGTTAACTCTTTCTGAACGATGCCTTTGACTGCTCTAGTTATCTACTTATCGATCTCTAGAATACAGTATTAAGTTTTAATTTAGTAACTGGCTTTTACCCGCGGCTTCTCCTGCGTGAAAACAAACTCACGGTTTAAAAACCTATGTGCTATCCCAGAATATAGGACTACCCGTGTTGTAAATTTGGAAATACCAAACCTACACACCAATTTTTGCCTGTATAATATTAGTGCGATTTTATTAGAATTATATTGTGTAGAAGACGACAGTTTTCTGATCATTATTCTCTCTTGTTCTAATTTTAAAATGTCAAATTTATATAACCAGCTTAAGTGAGTTCTTTAAAAATGTTTCATTATCAAAAACATGTGTACTACAAACACATTGCTTTCTTATTTCTCTCAATGCTCAACAAACCGCATAAATTACCGCTTCTCTGCGACTCGTTGAATGTTGCTTATTTTTTTGTGTTAAGACTGCCAACTTAATTTATCGCTCTGTAGAATATTTTGAGAAAAAATTCTGTTTGAAAGTATCGCCACAATATCAAAATAAACCTTTACAAAGCCGTCTTAGGAGTTCGACTCGAAGGCTGTGTCATCATAATAAAATGCAAATTGACACAGATTTAATCCGGACTTATACCGCGGAGCCTAATAACTGTTAATAATCCGAGCCAGCTCCGGCCGTGTCACGACAACACATACTAATACATGCTGCATAATATTTACTTGATTGTAAGTATTTAACTGCTACGTAGAATGACGCTTGTAGAAAATCTCTCGATCACATTCATCGTCATTTCAGCCGAAAGACGTACACTACTGGATGAAGACCTGCCCCAAGCATCACCGTAATGACCAGTTCTTTGTGTATTGCATCTATCGGATTCCCACGACCATCACCAGGTCATCAATTCATAGGAAGACCTACCAATGCTGCGTCTTTCAACACTCCGAACCCTTTCGCCTACTTCGACTATATGTATTGTGAGCAATGTACCCCGCTCACTGACAAGATGTTTAGTAATTTTTCGGACTATGTAGGTACCCTTGGTTCTCCTGCGGATATTTTCATTACTGATTCGATCACGAAAGGAAACTCCGAGCACAGCCGAAAGGGTTAATGCCATTACACCTTGAGTGAATTTAAGCCTTTTGATGAGACAATATCTTTATTTTTCTAATAGGTTGCCATAGGATATGATTTGGCGTAAGCGTTTTTCAGAACTACTAGAAACTTTATGGCAAAACAAGTGCCTATTGTAGTCTGCCCAACATAAAACACAGTTCAAGAAATTGTTTGCTCTCAAACTAAGTTAAAATCTAAGACACGAAAATGTTGGATTTCTGAAAACTAGACATTATTGTACGCTTCAGTAAAATATTGTTGCTTGAGCTCAAAACTAGCTGTACGTTACAAACTCCGCCTAATTTTCGATTATATACTTTGAACTAACGCCGTCAATAGACGTAACTACTTACAAAGTAATTCTAACTTAATGCCCTTCCACGAATAAGATATTGCTTGCTTTGATGATGTAAATTAATTATACTAATAATGCATATATTATTCCAGCTAACGTGTTAGTTACAGTTAGTTTAGCAAGAATAATCGGATAACTTCTAGTAAGGTCTACTAAACAGGGAAACATTCGGTCCACAAGCTCCGAACCGGCCCGGTTAGGCCCGATCGTTACCAAGGGCTAAAATAATGAAATGTAAATTAATACGTCATCTTGGATTAGCAGAGGATCGAGTTCTTTAATCCTATTGGGCCGACTTGTCGCTAACGATAGGCCTCTATTACAATATGCCGACAATTATTCAAATCACTACGATTTTTAATTGGGTCACTTTTGATAAAGTGCGAAAGGACTGAGTAGAACCGAATAATCGAGCAGATGTTTGACAGCAAGATGTTCAAAGTATAGCATCATTCATAATAACGTTACCACCGCTGTGACTCAGGCTTTCTCTCTAGTAGAGGGGTCGTGAGTGTGGCCACGTGAGCCCAGTTCGAGTTCAAACAAATATTTATTTCGGTGCGAAGTTGAGCGCTTTCATTTCTAATGGATATGTAAGGCCTTCTAATTAAACTTTTTTAATCTGAACAGCGGCAGCAAGGTGTCGACGCCTCGAGGCCACTCGGCTCATCGAGATAGCTCTTTCTCAATTTAAGGATCTCGGCCAAGCCCTCTGATAAGCCCCAGATTTAGCGCTGAGCGAATTTGTTCGGGTAATTTACTTTCCAAGTTGCGAAGACAATAAAAGTTGGCGTCGGATTTACTTTTGAGTAGCTTTATTTTGTTTTGTGTAATGAAGACTTATTTTACAAGCGATAAGTTTATTTTTCGTACAGACTTCATGTGAGATTAGTGTAGTCAGTAGATAGTTGGAGAATAATAATGAGATTTAGCAGACTGTACGTTACCTCCTCGCTCTCTAGATATGTATTCGTAGACTGCAGGTAAGTGGGCAATCTCCGTTTGTGTTACCTTGATTTATAGATCTAATTAAATACCTTTACGCAGACCATGAATTGTCGCTGAATCCCCGGTATTTCGTTTCCGTTTACCAATGTAATAAACGTCTACGTGTGTCGTAGATATTAATTCAGTCATCATTCTAATTCTTAGTACTACTGTAATATCTAGAATGTCAAGTTAGAACTTATGCACTAGATATAGGTACCTAGGTAGAATATATACCTAATAGAATAGAAAACAAAAACACAACACACACACCACAATACTTTAGATTTCTTATACCGTATGCTTTTATCTTATTTATATAAAATTATTTGGTACCTAGGCACATGATGCTAGAAACTTTTATTTTTGCCTTATCAAAGAATTAAAATAACATTGTAATTCCACGATAATAAACCTCACAAAACAAGTGTAGTTAATAAAAACTTAAAATAAAATAAGACCAACATTTGACTTTGCATTTAAATCACAAAACATTTCGTGAAATTGGACCGAGCTGAAATGGGCAGCTGACCGGGAGATGTTTTCGTGTTTCATCTCAAACGTCAACCGACAGATTGTCGGGTATCGCAGCATCTTAGATAGTAAGATTAAGGATGCGTGTCACGGAGCATGGGCGGCTGAACCTGTCAACGACGACCTCATCCATCAACCCTTTCTCACTACGGGTAAAAAGTAGTAAAAACTTCGTTTATATACAGTCAACTAAACAGCTGATTTCATTGGCATGAGCTGTGTATGTTTACAGTTAATAAAGTGCGAGTTGATAAAAAAAAATATTTACCTAAGTACCTATAATTTACAAATTTAAGTATCTGTGCAAATTCGGGGTGTGAACCTGGCAATCCATCATACAGGGAATCATAATAAGGACTCCAGTCTCTAATAAAGGGTCACATTTTGTTGATATTAATTAACTAGTTTTTGTATCATATATGAAAATTTACATATTTATTAATGAAGAGTGAAATAAATAATTATTATAATTAATCTTTTATTGTACGTGCGTTCACAAACAAATAAACTCACATATTTATATATGTGAGTTGGATACCCAGACTTGGAACAACTATCTGAAGACCATACGAATACTTGTTTCGTGCGGGGATCGAACCCGAGACGCAAAATCGTAGCCAATTGCTCAACCACTGCGCCCACCGTGACATCAAATACGGTACAATGAGTTCCAAATAAGAATAGGATCGATTGCCATGTTGTGACGTCACGTCATTCTGTCAAATCGAAGAATTATTATGATGAGCAAAACTATTTTTTTTAAATTAATTTGTGTACGATCTGTGAACGAAAAAAGTTCAATCAGAATCTAGTTCTTCAATTTTGCTCAACTCTGAGTTCTTCAATTTTGACCAATTTTTTGCGATTTGACAGTATGACGTGACGTCACAACGTGGCAATCGATCCTATTCTTATTTGGAACACATTGTACACAAGTTTTTTGTAAACTAGTAGGAAGTAGGTAACAACAAAATGTAGGAAGATAAGAGTTTTTTCTTTAATAACTTAAAAAACAAAACGAAAACATAAAATTGCGAGCAAAAAAGCTCTATTCCAGCTTTATAGTCATGATCCTGTAATATAAACTAGGTTTTAGGATAAATCAACTGCCATTAAGAGTTTTAAGGGTAATAAAGTTAATATTCTACTTTATTCTTTCAAATGTAATAAAACAAAAAAGTTTTCATCATTTTAACTTACAGAATTATGGCTACACCCCAAAAATCTCTATGTACTGACCCTAATTAGTCGCTGTTTAACTTTAATAAGGCCAATGTAAGGGTAGCCTTTAAAGCTGATGTTTTATGTCACCACACTTAATTTCAGCGGGTTTCCAGTGAGGTACAATGTTTAGGGCGGGACGGCGGGCGGGCACTGCTGACTTGACACATCTCTTCCGGACTAGTATCTACCTATATGCATATTGGTGATATTCGATTCGACCAAGATTAGTTAGGGAATGTCAACAACACGATGTGAGACGAGAATATCGTGTGTCATCGAATAAGTTTGTAAATTAGTCAGCCATTTTCATATTCACGGTTTTATTGCTGAAATAGTTTTTCCTCGCAGCTTTGCTTCTGTAGCCTATCCTATAAGAATCGAGTAGATAAGTTTCCAGGATAAACACAACTTATTACACTTCGCTGGAACTTCACATAGTAGTTTTAAGTTCCAGCGATTCCCACAGGAGACTGGACGTCTTCGACCGGGCTTCGGAGTAACAGGGTGACTCTCGGCCACCGTAGGCATGTGTTTCCGGACGGCGAGTAATGAAGAGCTCGCTGTCCGATGAAAATTAATCCAGGATCGATGAAAAGCTCCAAGCGTGCCTCAAAGAAACGTTAGCAAAAAGAACGACGTGGCAAAGTAGGGCCGCAGCTTGCCAGAGCGATTGTTCGGAAGAGTTACTGTCCTGCAACGCCAGAATCTGTAGAAGGAACATAGGTGAGTTTAATCTGCAAAAGACTTACACTCCCTTTCGCTCCACCTAGAGCAGGAAGGGTTACTTTATGTTTGCCCACTAAATAAAAGCGTTTACATTCAGCAAAAATATAGGTCATCTTCAACGACATGGTTAGCGCAGTGGTTAATTGGGTACGTGTCGCAGGTTCGATTTCCGCAAGGAACAAATATTTGTAGGGCCTACAAATAGTTGTTCCGAGTCTGGGTGTCCTGTGGATGTGACTTTACACGTTTGTGAATACATCTACGATAGAGGAGTAATTCCTATTGCGGGAGACTGTTACTTTTTTTAACGAAGCTTTTTTCCAGCCAAGTGCGAGTCGGACTCGCGCATGAAGGTTCCGCACCATTATCTATACAACATTAGACACTATAGTGCCAAAGGTAACTAGGTAAAAAAAATATGTTTGTTGTATGGGAGACCCACAATTTTTTTTTGTATTTGTTGTTATAGCGGCAGCAGAAATACATCATCTTTGAAATTTCAACTGTCTAGCTATCACGGTTCATGAGATACAGCCTGGTGACAGACAGACCCACAGTGGAGGTAATAGGTAATTAATAAAAGTAATAGGGTCCCGTTTATTACCTTTGTACCGTAAAAAGGGTTCTGTATCCAAAGGGTAAAAACTGGGCAAGTGCGAGTCGGACTCGCGCCCTGAGGGTTCCGTACACACTTACCTATGAAAAGAGTTCAATTCCTGATTGGAGTCTCGAAGTTTTTCCAAGTCGTAGAAAACAAAAATAATTTTGTGACGTAACAACAAATTTATTATTCCTATACTTGTGTTATTAGACCTTGTTTTATGCAAAATTTCAGGATTCTGGGTCAACGGGTAGTTTAGTCCTGACCGCAGATATAACCGGATATATAATTTTAACTTAAAAAGTCCACGCGTTCCCGAGATAAAGGGTCTTGACAGAACGATAGACAGACAGACAGACAAACAGACGGACGGACGGACAACAAAGTGATTCTATAAGGGTTCCGTTTTTCCTTTTGAGGTACAGAACCATAAAACAGGTAAACAATTTTAACTCTTTATAATACGATTGCCATATTATATATGAGAACCCAAATCACATCACAGAGTATTAGCTATTACATACCTAAATAACTGTTTGTGTATTTAGGTACCTAAGTATCTACATAAACGTTATCCCTAAGGACGCCTGCGGCGGCCCGTTAATTGTCACTTTAGGCATGACCTACTAAGCAGCCGTATACCTGCACACGATCTACCAGATTCAGCAATATCTTCAAGCAATTACAGATGTATTCGTAGCTAGATATGTCAATAAGTCTCACAAGACCAAGGCACAAGGTGTGTAGGCCTCCCACAAGGTGGACCGACGACCTGGTGAGAGTCGCGGGAATGCGGTGGATGCGAGACGCACAGGATCGGTCGTTGTGGAGACGCTTGGGCGAGGCCTATGTCCAATAGTGGACGTCTTTCGTCTGAAATGATGATGATTATGATGATGATTTCAATAAATCTCGCATTGTTTTCCAAGTAAACACAGTGTTTATTTTAATTAGCCTGTTAATTTTTTTGTAACTTGTGTCTAAGTTTTTCTAAAAAAACATTATTATTATTATTATTATTATTATTATTGAAAAAAAAACCAGTCAAGTGCGAACCGGACTCGCGCAGTGAGGGTTGCGTACAAACTTACCAATGTTTTTTTTAAAAGAGTAACCATGGAGTTTCTTGCCAGTTCTTCTCTACCAACTGGAACTGTGTGCTAGAATAGAATAGAATAAACTTTATTGTACACCATGATGTTTTATAAGTGCCCGTGTAGGACTATATGAAATTAAAAAAATTGCACGTTGAATTGAATTTTTGATGTAAATAGTTCGATTCCAGAATTGAGTATCGAAGATTTTTCAGAATCGAAAAATGTATTTTTTTTTACTTTTCAGGATTCTAGGTCAACGGGAAGTACCATACAACGGGAAGTACCCTATATAAGGAATTTTGATTTCCTTGCGAATGCTAAAATAAGTGCCATAAACCTAACATAAACGGCCTTATCTATAGATTTTGTTGACTTAGAAGTTTGATATTTTACTCCAAGGGGTAGCAGACCGAGTATTTGATATTATTTTCAGCTTAATACCTCCATGCATTTCGGAGAAAAAGGGTATTGACAGACGGACAAAAGGACTACAAAGTGATCTATAAGAATTCCCTTTTTGCCGACTGAGGTACGGAACCCTAAAAATGTTCATACAAGCAATAGAAATCTTCGTTTACCCTGTAACATAATTGTATTAAGCATACTTCAGCAGTAAGGCAAGTTTTATATGGTAATGAATACGCTTACGCTCGCGGAGCCGAAGTAGGGGTGTCACAGTCACGTGACGTGCCGTGCACTCGCCCGTGGATAACTGCCAATAACAGTATGTTTTACCCTGCCATTAAGTTACGCTATGTTGTATGTCTACGTGGCTGCGAGTCTGCGTCGAACCTGCAGCCGCATTTAAAACAACCCCTTTTTACTGTAATTACTAGATACCGACCAACTTTGACTCACGAACACACGACATTTGTGATTTCGTTCGTTGGAACCAATTTAACACGCTAATGCCATTTTTCTTCGCAAAATATACGAATATACCGCTCCATTACTTTTATACTCGTATTTGTAATAGAGCTGAAAACTTAACGTATCGATCGGCAATAAAATATAGGGTTGGTCGTAAAGAAGCCAATACTTTGACTAGCAGAGGCTGCGAGGCGAGTGTTTGTGTATCTGGGAGCGTTTCCCGCTATAAATCACCTCATGAGTGCGGAAAAATAGTTAAAGCGGAAGATGCGGTCTGCAAGTGGGCATCGACGATACGCCCCGCGCCCACAGCGCGAGCATTTACATACTCGCACAAAAATGCCATATTTACACTACGTCTTCCATAAATATTACCACATTTTCTGAACACAACTACATAGTTACTAACCCACATACATATAAATATTAAATAAATAGGATCTATTTTTCAAGTGTCTACGCTGCAATCGAAATGAGAGCCCAAGTTTTCGTAGACACGAACTTTCTGAGTGTCTTTTCATGGCTAAGGGTTCAAAATGAATTATTATACTGTCTCATGAAAAAAAAAATCACTTCCCCAAGTAATGAAAACTCGAGCTGATGCGCTCGAGTGCTGGTACTCCAGTCCGGCGGATATTACGGCAATATATTTCAATTACACATAAGAAAAAGAACAAGTCGTTTGAAGTAGCTGAAAGGCCAGATTACAGTCGTGGAGGAAATAATAAGGAAGACCCCGCTAACGAGCCAGGGACGGCAACTTTTAAAAAGAAACGTGTGGGGAGGCAAGATGCTGTTGAGAGTGATTAAATTTTATAAGTATTATTATTTTCAGGTACTCTCTGCGAGTGCCTGAAAAAGGCAAAATAACTTTGCATTTTTTATGTTTGAAGCTAGATTAATGTGGATTTTTTTTTCGTTTTGTAGCAATTTCCTAGTTTATTTTACTATGGTTCTAGTTGGAATTTTTAGTATCAGTTAAAGCTTTTTGTTGGTAGACCACGGGTCTACAGGAAAACAAACAACTTTTTAGCTAGACTGCGTATGTATTTTTGGTGTGGAGGGAAGTTGGGCGCGGACGTAGGGCGAAGATTTGTGCGATTCAATGGAATTTAATTACTCGCTAGCGGCCCAGCCATAACGACGCAAAAATATTTATGTTTATTGTCGGAGCTAATGTCGGAATGAGACCGCACACGACCGCAACACGAGATGCACTTAATGTACCTTTATTAATGTACGCACTCTTGAGATGACAGCTTATCAGAATAAAGTAATGGTAGATGAGTGGGAATGCGATCAGAATTAAATATGTGATTCTAAGAGCATCTTTGAGCAAGATTTTAATAAATTCTGTAGGCAATTGTGAATTGCGACAAACTAAGTTAATTAAAATAAAAAAGTTAATGACTTGTCTATCATGGTCAGAATCATATTAATATTATCACAAAAGTTGTTGGTTTGTAAGTGCGTATGTTTGTTACTTCTTCACGTTCGAAAGGCTGAACGAATTTAAATGAAATTTAGCACACGAGTAGAATATGTCCTAAAATAGCATATAGGATATCCTTAGCATATGTTTCATTTCTATTGCACAATTCACATTTTTATTGCATAATTGTTTACTTTACGTGAGTGAAGTCGCTGGCAATTAACATATTTATTTATTTATTTAAACTTCATGTACAGTGGTGGTACATAGGCGGACTTAATGCAACAAGGCATTCTCTACCAGTCAACCTTTGGGTTAAAAGTGGTAGGTGAGCACAATAAATAAATAACATATATCAAGTAGAATGTTGTATCGTTAAATTAAGTTACAATAATAAAATACTTATATATGCTAATATTATAAAATAATAAATACATTATAATTAGGAGAACTTAAAAAATAACAATTATGACGAAGACCGAACCAAGGATGAGAGGAATTCAAGTAGTAGTTCCGAATTTTACGCCTGTAGGAAAATTTACTTTCAGCTTTTTTGATGTCAAGGGGAAGCACATTCCAGAGTTTTATGGTAGAGACAACGTAAAAATTAGCCATAAACCCAGTATGGTGAGAAGGAAAATGAAGATGCACGTTTTCGGATGCTCGAAGGTTGAAATTATGAGAACTGCCCAATACTTTAAAATATTGTTTTAAATAATCAGGGCCACACGGATCGTTCATTATAGTGAAGAGTGTACAAAGGAATCTGAGGGATCTCCTGTGACGGATAGGCAGCCATTTAAGCTGAGAACGAAAAGAAGAAATGTGATCATATTTACGAAGACCAAATACGAAACGAATACAGTTGTTGAGAAGTCGATCCAATTTGTTTAGATCTTGGGATAGATCAGAGTAATAAACATCAGCATAATCAATTATCGGTAAAACAAGTGATTAGACCAAAGTGGTTTTAGTGCTTGAAGGAAGAAAACATATTGACATCACCTTGGTCTATACCTTGATTAAATTGCTATTGTGTCATTTTAACCTCATACAAGATAAAAAAAGAAAATTTCCAGGAAAGAAAAAGAAAAAAAAAGATGATAAATCCCAATGCATTAATAAATAAAACTGCGCTCACTATTTGTTAATAGAACGTCTTTTATTTTTAATAATTTGATTTGTATATTTTTTAATCAAGTACCTATTGTATTTCTGTGATCAAATTTATATTTTTTGTCTAATTTAATTTATATCCAATATTAATTAATTTGTCCAGCAGTGGTACAGTAAAGGCTAGGAAAAAAGAAATGTCAAATGTAATAATTCATAATCATTTTTTGCTTAATATTTTTTTTGTTCTAGAACTAGCATTGGCTTATGTCCACGAGAATAAATCTGCCACTTCTTCCAAAAAGTTCTCCATCAAAGACATAGTCGGAGATGGTTTCTTATTTGCTGTACGGAAATTCCGTAGAACTATTGAAAAGAAGTTAAAAAGAAAGTTTGGTTCTCCTGAATATGTATGCGGTAATTACATAAAGTTATTGAAAGTCTATACTTTCAATAACTTTCCAACCATATTATACCTTGAGGCATGCAAATCACAAGCTTTATTATTATAATAATACATTTTCTTACAAAATTTATTTATAATTAGATAATATTACAATTAAATTTTATTTATTTCACCGTATGAAATAACAAAGAAAAATACTAAATTAAGTTGATAATGTCACTTGATGAATTATAATAAAAATATCATTTGTTAAATAATAATGTCAAGAAACAATTGTGAATAAATGTCAAAGTAAGAAAAATATATAAAAAAAAAATCTTTGATAAATTCACTATGAAAAAATAATAAAATCATTTAAATATATCAATATAAATTATAAATATATGTGTAAATGATGAACAACCTGTGTTCACCTATAATTGACGTATTTACACAGATCTAAACTACTAGATATACAATTTTGAATAAAGGTCTTTGTATTCCTTATAGATAAAATAAATGATTCAAACGACTGGTAGTTAACCATTTTCAATCTGCACCACACACGATTTTATTGAACATTTGTTTCGATTTTCAATAAAGAAAATACCCGATACACAATACATTTAACAAGCCACAATGCCCATAAGTCTTTAAAATCGAACAAACGTCATACAGCTCATATTTATTTCCGGACTCGACAATTACGGTCATTGGAACTTGAGCGTGATGTTTCCACTACATTTCTCGTAATAGCACGCTTTTACAACCGAAGCGTAATGAAACTCGTTTAAATATCACAAAAGTGGTTGGATTACGGCAGCCAAGCACTTTATACTGCTTAATTACAGCCCTCAACAGAAATAATTGGGAACTTGGGGATTATAGCCGGACTTTACAGGAATTAAAGATTTTGTGAAAATGACGAATTGAATCGGATTGCCCGGCTCAGTAACCGATTAGACTTGCCGTTTGTCAAGTGATTGGCGAGTTCTTTCGAAGTAATTAATGAATTGCTTCCTTTTTATTAAAGAAAGTCTGGTTATTTGGCACAAATCGTGATTGTAGGTGCCTACTTTGTTGCCATTAGTATAGAGTGGACCATTAATTTCTTTAACTGAATCTCTTAATGGTCTCACACGGCGTTCATGGATAATGATAGGGTGGTTCTATGCACTTATCGTGACTACTATCAATGAATTTGAAAGGTTCGCGAGAATTAAGAGCTATCTAAGATAGAAATCGAAAAGTTTTTGCACAGATTCTCGTTTGTTGCTAGATAACATAACACTATTTTTATGTTTCTATTTATTTACATTTTAGACTTTTGTATGTTTAAACTAGCTTCTGTCAGCGGCTCCGCCTGCGTGAAAGTCGAAAATTATCCTGAGGAAACAAAATGTCCTATTCCCAGACTCGTGAGAGATTGTGTACCGTGTAACATGTGCAAAGATTAGCATTAGTGTAGATTTCGGCTCGTGTTCACTGTCTTGAAGAAATAAGTTATCGATTTGACTCCACATTGTATTGTTTTACTTACACAACAATCTTTTTTTGAGGTGCGAAATCATGAAATAATGTATCCCGGCTGCATATATGTCAGCCGTATGCGACTTCAGGGCACTAATTTTAACGGGCCCACCACTCGAGGTCCCGTAAAAATTGGTGCCGTGAAATCGCACGATGGGGTCGTGGCAGACCACGAAGGAGATGGCGAAACAACTTGGCAAGAAGTGGCTTAGAACTGAAAACAATAGAAGGAATGGAGGGAGGCCTTTGCCCAGCCGTGGGACAGTAAAGGCTAGGCTTCTGATCTGGGTGAAGCAAGAGTGATAAACTTTGCGTTCTTTTAGTTGCACGTAGCGATCTAGAGCCAAGATAACTCTTTTAAACAAGCCCGCAGACCTTACGTCTAAGTCTTCTTTACTAAACCGTACATCTTTGAAATATACTCCAAAATCGGGAAATATAACAAAGTTCTAAAATAACAATCGATCGCGTTGTCAAAATAGCTTGAGTTTAGCTAGATTTAGTTCGATAGCGAGCTGGAACAATAGATTGAGTGAAATCCCAGTAAGCTGGCTGAATCCGTCGGACGAACGACACGACAGGACATCATTCTGTATTGTTCGTTAACTGAATGGGAACAAATGAGTTCATGATTTAGCATGCGATGTGTATCACATCTGAATATCGGATCGAGCCGGGCTTCGTTTGCGCTATGAATCAATAACTCCGTTAAGCTGTGTTTTCATTAGGGATTATTCAGCATTACGAACGTCGACGGTGCGAAATCAGTAACCATTTTATAGCGGCTCATTAGTGTATTTATATTGAGATTATCTTTGTCTAATCCTTGCCTGTTATAATAACATCAGATAAGTATAAGCACATCTGAAGCTTACCACAAGAATATTTTCAGGACTCTTTTCAGGACTTTCGAGGCTCTGGTACAGGCTATGGTCGGGAGCGAGGAGGAACGACAGGCAGTCGCCTCCTTCTGCGAAGCAGTAGTGCAAGGGAAAGAGGCGGCCGCATGCGCGAAGGATCGGCCCGGGATCCCGACCCTGATTTCCAACCACCGTAGGCGTGGGCTTTCGGACGGCGAACAATGAGTAGCTCGCCTTCCGGCCATCCGGTAACCGTCCGGACAGAGCCCGAGTCGTCGACGACGCGTTGTGATCTACGCGCGTTTAAAGGAGATGTCAGTAAAACCGTAGGGGCCCTGCAGTCGGCTGGGGCGTGAAGGCCGCTCTCTCGCGCGTGCACGTGCGGCCTCCTCTATTGTTAGCATTACTGCTTCGCAGAAGGAGGTGACCGCCTGCCATTCCTCCTCACTTTGAACCATGGCAACGACCTCTCGCGCCGGGCTTTGTTACAAAGATCGTTGCCGCTGATCGCCCCGACGAGGACACGCCGGTACTTTGCCCAAGCGGGGTACATCTCTACAGTATGCTCCACCGTGTCCTCCGGGCGGTCCACACAGTGGTGACACCCGGGCGTTACTTCCGCACGAATCCGTTGCAGGAACTTCCCGGACTGACCATGTTCGGTGAGAACCTGCGTCATGCGGAAGGTGAGTCGTCGTGTCGACGCCGTGAAATCTTTTCAGCCACTCCTCCGAGAGGAGCTTACCGCCATAATTATTGCGTGCCCAAGAGTCGAAGCCTTCTGGAGCTGCTTCTGAAAAAAAACTCGGGGCCCTGTAACGCAAGGCAAAGAAGGAACACAGGAGTGGGTTTTAGTCAGTAAAAGTCTGATACGCCCTCGCGCTCCACCCAAGAGCACGAGAAGTCATTGCATGATTTCCCACCTAAAAAAAAATATTTTCAGGAAATAACACTGTACTTAGTACTTCGTAAACCCAGGCACCGTATGCAAAATACGCGCTTTAGTCATAGAGTTGAGGACACCAGCTCGAAATACATAGACACATTGATGACACAGTAACTCACTAAAAACTCAAATGCACCTACTACACCAATAAACACAAATAGCTTGTCTTCTCATGCCAAATAATCATGTTGTTTTCATTAATACCCCCGGTATTCCGTGCTCGTCGTTCCTATTTTCATTTTCATCAGGCGCGAACAAGCCTTCTCAGTGATATTTAATTGCGTATATTATTGCGTATCACCCCGTATTGCGTTTCAGCACGTTCGGTTCTAATTGCGTCGTTAAAGATAAAACTAGGACGCAATAACATACCTAATCTCAATAACGCGTTCCCTTCTGTTTGCTCCACATCGCGTATGCGCTGAAAACAGCAATGATTTTGATTGGTTGCATTTGAAAATAGAATAAAATTTAAATTGAAATGGAAATCTATAACGTTTTTATAACGAAATACAAGTTTGCCGGTATTAAAAAAAAAATAAGCTATTACCCGTAATGTTATTTCTGCAATGTTGATGCCACCTCTAGCTGCATGAGAGGCGGAGCTGTACGAGGGATACAGAGCGGCGAAGCACACCCTCCGAGCGGAGATAAAGCGGGCCAAGTTGGAGGCCCGCAACGTGTGGCTGGGGACTCTGAACGGTGACCCGTGGGGACGCCCCTACAAGTTGGTGCGAGACAAGCTCCGCCCTTGGGCTCCCCCGCTGACGCAGAGTCTCCGGCCCCAGCTTGTGGAGGGTGTGGTGAGCGCTCTATTCCCCGCGCGAGGAGAACACTCTCTCACGACCATGCGGAGTCCGACGTGGACCACGACGGCGACGACGACGACAATGTTCCAGAGGTGACCGAGGTAGAGATGAGTGTGGCGGTACGAAGGCTGAATGAATATACCGAAGAATACCGCCCCAGGACCCGACGGCTTGCCTGGAAAAGCCTGGGTCCTGGCCATGGAGGAACTCGGGCCTCGACTAAGGGGGCTCTTAAGCGCATGCTTGGAGAGGGGCCAGTTCCCACTTCGCTGGAAGACGGGGAAACTGGTCCTCATCGCGAAGCAGGGGCGCCCTGCGAACTCACCGTCTGCGTACCGGCCCATCGTGCTGCTCGACGAGGTGGGCAAGCTCTTTGAAAGAGTTATTGCAGACCGCCTCGTCGCGCACCTAGCACGGGTGGGGTCGGATCTGACGGACGGCCAGTTCGGCTTTCGCAGGGGACGCTCCACGGTGGACGCTATCATGCGCGTGCGAGCCCTCACGACGGGGGATGCGGTATCCCGGGCCAGGTGTGTCTTGGCGGTGTCTTTAGACATAGTCAACGCCTTCAATTCCCTGCCCTGGAGTAGCATTAGGAGGGCACTCAGGTATCACCGGGTGCCCGTCTACCTCTGTCGTGTGATCGAGGCCTACCGGACGGACAGGTTCATTCTACCCCGGTCACCAGGTAGAGTGGAAATGGCGAGAGATGTCGTGCGGTGTTCCGCAGGGATCGGTACTAGGACCGCCCTTGTGGAACATCGGGTATGACTACGTGCTGCGCGGCGACCTCCCTCACGATGTTAGCGTGGTCTGTTACGCGGACGACACGCTGGTTCTGGCGCAGGGAGAGTCGTACCAGGCGGCGGTCGAACTAGCGACACGCGGGGTTGCGATAGTCGTGGAGAGGATCCAGCAGTTGGGACTCGAGTTGGCACTGCACAAGTCCGAGGCCATGTGCTTTCACGGCCCTCGGAATGCGCTACCACCGGGTTCTCAAATAACGGTAGGAGGAGTTTACATCGACGTCGGGTCGACGATGAAGTATCTGGGACTCGTCCTCGACAGCCGACGGAATTTCAAGAAACACTTCCGACGTCTGGCTCCCAAACTGGATCGGACTGGGGATGCCCTTAAGCGGCTTCTGCCTAACCTAGGGGACCCAGACGCCTCCTGCCGGAGGATCTACGCAGGAATCGTTAGGTCCATGGCCCTTTATGGGGCGCCGGTATGGGCGCCGTCGCTGCAAAAGCGACCGGCGGCCAAGCTGAAAGCATGCCAGAGGGTCATGGCCATCCGGATGGTGCGGGGATATCGCATGGTTTCCCGTAAAGCGGCGAGCCTCCTAGCTGGCCAGCCACCATGGTATCTGGAGGCAACAGTACTTGCACGCATGCACGATCTGCGCATGGAGATGCAACGCCGGGGCGAAACTCCGCTGCCGCGCCAAGTCGCGGCATGACGGGAAGAACTCCGGCGGGATCTCATGGTGGAATGGCGACAGCGACTATCGCAACCCAGTGCTGGGCACGCCACAATTATGGCGGTAAGTCCCATCTTTGAGGAGTGGCTGAAAAGACCACATGGCGTCCTTACCTACCGCATGACGCAGGTCCTCACCGGACATGGTAAGTTCGGGAGGTTCCTGCACCGAATTCGTGTGGAAGACACACCCGGGTGTCGCCACTGTGGGGAACGCCCGGAGGACACGGTGGAGGTGTGCCCCGCTTGGGCAGAGCAACGCCGTGTCCTCGTGGGGGTGATCGGCGGCGGCGATCTCTCGCTCCGGGCCTTGGTACAGGCCATGGTCTGGAGCGAGGAGGAGTGGCAGGCTGTCGCCTCTCATTCTGCGAAGCAGTAATGCTAGCAAAGGAGACGGCCGATCACGTGAGGCAACGGTCCTCACGCCCTAACCGCCGCCGGGATTCCGATCCCGATTTCCGGCCACCGTAGGCGCGGGCTTGCAGACGGCGAGCAATGGGTGACTTGCCGTCTGATCGTCCGGTAACCGTCCGGACCGAGCTCAAGTTGCCGACGGCGAGTAGTGTTCCACGCGCGCTTCAAGGAAATGTCAGCGAAACCGTAGGGGACCAGCAGGGTCGAAGCCTACTGGGGCCACGGGTAGTGTGAAAGCGAAGCCCCGGGCCCCGGGATGAAGGCAAAGACTGAACAGGAGTGGGTTTTTAATCAGCAAAAGTCTGACACTATCTCTCGCTCCGCCTAAGAGCGGGATTTGTCATTAGATGATTTTCCAACCTTAAAAAAAAAACCTCTAGCTGCATCGTTTCAGCAAAAATTACCGCGGAAAAATGTATTGTATAACATTGTTTCGCCGTGGTTATGTACCTACCTACCTAGTTAATGTTTTCTACTAGACGCAACGCCACACATGTTTCCTACTACACGTCAATAATTGATACGACGACATGAAACAGTTACGGAGTTTTCACGTCCCTTCTTGCTGTTACCACCTTTTGTTTTATAAACTTTGCGTGTTTGAAATGAGTTTTATGCCCAATAAATCTGTTATGCTCATGTACTCCTTAGTCAACTGGATATAAATGTCAATTTTGTATGAACTATGAACATAATATGCATGTACTTAACGTAGCTGCATTGGCTGTTAATAGTCAGTAGGTTGGAACGTCAACACCTAATATAGAGATTTTATTTTTTAACCATTTCGAAGACGTTTTTTGGAGTCACCGTAAAATAAGAGGTTATTTCCTGGAGTAATAAATGGAAGATGTAAATATAATAAGATTTTTAATCTTATTCTGCGCAAAAGTTGGAAACAGTAAAATTTCCTCGGAGTAAAAATAAAATATGGAAGCAAGTCCACGTTTCAAGGTGACCTAATTACGCGTCTCGAATCAACTGACACCCGAGTAATCCAATGAGTCTTCGTTAACCGTGGTCTGTATACATTATAGGAACAATTTCATACTCGTATGCAGCTCTTAATAAGTAATCAATATAGGGTGGCCAACACGGATGATCAAACCAAAATTATACTAAATATTTTTGCGTAATTATTTATTGTTCATGCTTTAAAATTTTCAATAACAACATCAGCTAAATCTTCATCTCTTTGTTGTTCACAACTCATTTTCACATACTTTAAAAGGTATCTCACTATTAAAGTAACAAATATTCTGCTTTGAGTATTCAGGATTAACCACGATGCGTCCCTTTAGATAACACTACAGACAAATTCAGGCCTTACCGAATCTCGTGAATTTGGGGTTCAATTGACCCCATTTTTTTATCGTGTTCTAATTCAAATTGGTTTACAATTGACTAAAATGACTAAAATTAATACAGTGGTTATGATCTTAAAAGCAACCCAACCAACTTTCGCCTAAACCGCGCAATCTGTGGCTGAATTCTTACATATCGGATTTGGCTGTCATATACTTATATTTTACTTAGGTCAGTAGATACTTAACTCCGAAGGTTATAGTTCAACGGCAGCTATAGAATTATGCGATATTAAAATTATTTCTAACGTTAAAATATTATTATACAGCAGAGTGCCTTAGTTATAAAAAATATTGCTTATAAACTTAATGGTAATATAAAAAAAGTGTATTAGCAAAGAGAAATCGTTGGTGCGGCTAGTGGCCAGCGCAAACTGATTAATTCTCGGCCGCTGTGCGAACTCCAGAAATATTAGCTCCACGGATATGAGATTGCTAATTCCACTAATGCAGCGGACAAATATCGCAAGTTTCCCTTACTCCACACTTGCGTTTCAACCATTTTGCCAAATCTATTTTGCCAAGCAGTCGGAGGAAGCCAGACAAACCCGCAAATTAAAAAGCAATTTGATTATTACATTTAAATTGACTGATTTCATATAGTGACCATTAAAAGATTCGAATCAGCCGACAATGTCGATATCAATAAAGTTCCGACAATACATTGCGTATCATATCAACCTAGTAAGTAGAAGAATTTAATTTAAAAACTTCCACGTTACAGGCAAGTATTTCTGGAAAAAAATTCATATACTTTCCTACTTTTAGTTTTCATATACCAACTAAAGAAGGGCATAAAAATTGAGCAGGTAGACGTATTGTTACTGTAAAATATAATACGCATCATGCGAACTTGCGTGCCGCGTTCAAACAGTCAAAATTTGATTATGATGTAATAATGGGAATAAAACATATGATTATTGCCCGTAATAAAAGACAAACTTTTATTACTGACGATGTTGCTGCAGCTAAGCATTTCAAGGGTATGAAAGAAGTTATAGAAATCGTGAGGTGCTGTTGGTCCACTCAAAAGTTATTTGCCATTTAAAATTAAAAAAACATCAGTCATCAGTAGTCGCACCCTCACGCACAAGTGCAGTCTATTCATTTGCCGGATGGATTAATTTCCGCCGTGAGATCGTTCCAAAGGGAAATGCGATTGGAACAAAGTGTACACGACTGGAACAGGGAAGGGTGCCGATATACCCGCGTTATGTCCGTTTTTCTTTAGAAGGGTTAAATCTGTGGGCTGTTTATTTCACTCCAAAACACATAACTCAAAATGTATGGAAACAATGCCCGAGGTAGCAGTGTGTTATTGGTGAGGTTCTGGTCTTATTATTCCCCGTATGATCGGCGTGTTTCGGGTATTGTTCCGCAGAGCAGTGTCATAACAAGTTCCTCGCCTTATTTTCCGTGTCGGGCCTGTTGCCCACCGAGATTTAACTTTATTGCAATGCCGGCACACTGCCAAAGCTGTACTGGATGATTATTATGAGACTTTTCTTTTTCTTCGAGGAAGGAAAAGATATGTTTATTATTCAAATTATTATTTTATGAACTAGGAAGATTTGGTTCTTGTATATTCTATTTAGATTATTCCGCATTCCTGTTTTATGCATGTCTTGTATCCACGGCACACAATTTCTATTCATTTTCCGAGTCACTTCGATTTTCTAAATTTATGTGCGCAAGTTTATGATGCATTTTACGATGGCCTCTCGGTCAAACACGCGACTGCTAAGGTTTATGGTACTCACGCAGAGTTTATAACATAGCTAAAATAAAGGTTATTACTGACAAAAACTCAACATAAACCGAGATAATGATGAACAAGGTGAACAATTAAGTTCCTGATTTATTGTCACGCCATGTACTGATACATATTTTCATCCAGTTCGTCATCAAGGGGAACATTAAACAAACCACTTTGTGTTATGGTAATTACTTGTGTAGAGTTTCTTTAATGGACTAAGTTACAAAAGTATTTACGCAAGGAACGTCTATTTGAATGGTGTAAACATAATTTGTGGACAAAGTTGCAGATGTAATGTTTTGCGTGACGATGTTGCCAACACAAGCGACCCGATTTAATTAAAACTGTCACATGTTGTTAATTTTTGTAAGGATTCTGAAAATTACACTTTGTCGCCATTATGATTAAAAGTTTGAAACAAGCATTTGGTACCTACGTGTGGTTTTCTTGAGTTCCAGTAACATAGTATAAATAAGATTCTATACATTTTATGATAAAAAGATTTAAAAAGTGAAAATTAAGTAAGTAACTCTGTCGGTAGTTTTGTTTGGTTCTACTTATTTATTCATCTTCTAGGTATAGTAGGAAATTGAAGCCATGAAAAGTTTCAAAACTTTACATAGAACTTTACAGGTAATATTTTAACCGTATAATTGTCGCGGTTAGATGGTTAACACTATGTACCATAATATAGTTTTAGGAAACCGAATCACGGTAGTCTTACTAGTAATATAACTATGTTACGAGTGCGAACTAGTAACTAATTTAGTAGAATAATCTAGTGAAATGATTATTAACGTGGTGTGCAGACCAATTTCGTCAAAGATTTAGAAAAAAAAAACATGATTTTTTCAGCGTTCAGTACTAAATTTTATTCCAGATGTCTTGATTCTGGATCTTGTAGTAATAAAAGCTAAAGATTTAAGGAGACTCAGATTTAATGGATCACCGTAGGCGCTAGCTGGCGGACGACGAGCAATGGGTAGTTCGCCGTCCGACCACCCGGTAACCGTCCGGACCGAGCCCAGTTTTCGACGGCGCGTAGAATTCCAAGCGCGCCTCAAGGAGATGTCAGCAAAACTGGGCCCAGGAGGGTCGAGGCATATTGGGGCCATGGGTGATGCGAAATAGAACCCCGGGGACGAAGGCAAAGAAGGAGCAGGAGTGGGTTTTTGGTCAGTGAAAATCTGACACTATGTCACGCTCCGCCCAGGGGCGGGGTGTGTCATTGGACAGCGGAAGCGGGAAAAAACGGCGGGAAAAAACTAGACAGAAATATGTCAAAATATACAGTATTTTGATGAATTAGCCAAATTTAAAATCTATATATATAAAAGAAAGTCGTGTTAGTTACACCACTTATAACTCAAGAACGGCTGAACCGATTTGGCTGAAAATTGGTGGGGAGGTAGCTTAGAACCAGGAGACGGACATAGGGTACTTTTTTTTAACTTTTTTTTTTTTTTTTAGGGTAGAGTAGGGTAGAGTAGGGTAGAGTAGGGTAATTTTTTTTTTTACTAAATCCCGCTTTTGGGCAGAACAACGTCTGCCGGGACCGCTAGTTTAAAATAATAAGAAATGATTCTTTTTTAAGTGTAACAAAATAAGCTATCTACTCGTAGCTATATCTAGGGATGTTATACTATATCCCCGTTTCAACTATTATTATTCATTATTAATTTATTATACATTACGCGTTAGTACACTTACGCTTGTACCTTCCATCTTTTTACAATGAGCAGTTCATCCATCTGATTTAAAAATTACCGTAATCCCTAAACTGTCTTACGTTCAAATTGAAGCGCTGTTCAATTTTAATAGTTATCATCCGTAACGTTCAGTCCCGGGAGTTGCGTTGGACACGGTGTCTTTGCTAAAATCCGGCATACGCCGCTGATAGATGACATTTAGTGCAGACACAGTTGTTCCCCGGAGTACCTTTCTCCCCGCGCCGTTGAACAAGTGCCAATGAGGACCAATCTCCGGGAAAATTTGCAAAAATAAGCTGAAATCGACTAGAAATGAGTTCGTGCTCCGGATCTTATCTAGAGGAACACTCATGACGCCAATTAAAAAGGTTTCCTTTTTACATTTATTGTTTTATAATAATTTAAATAATAAAAAGGACACATTTAACATATCAGCTGGTTTCAAGTTTACTTTCCGTTTCAAAACAACACGTATTTATTTTTGTTGGAAAAGTTATATCGCCGGTACCACTATTTTATTGAAAATATTATACAGAATTTTTAAAAAATAACTACATCAGATACTTGGTAATCGTCCATCTGTAAAGAAAAAATAAGTTTTAAAATTTATGTTCTGATTTCAGTGAGTTCCAGTGTGTAACAGTTTTTCAAAGTTATGCATCTCAAAGACATCGTACCCTCTTGTTAAGGATGATTCCCAGTTACTGGCTGCGGGGGTCAGATAAACTGTCGCTTCATGTAAAATACTTGGTAGCTCCCAACAAGCATTCGTTTAGACTACAAACCGGCCTCAACATAGCCAGAAAAGGCTCGGCAGATTTGCAGTACTAACTATATTCCAATTAAATATGTAACTAGTAAATTGAGTATAAAAATGTTACAACTAGCTGGTTGTTGTTCATAATTTTAGAAGGCGTACGAGGGGCTGAAGCTAGCTCACAGAGGCCCCATAGACACTTTTCATGGAACGCCGTAGCAACCGGCGATTATCCTAGTACCCGCTATGCCGGACCCAAAGACAATTCCTGGTTGGTGGGTACCTATTATGTTGCGATATATGGAAAACAAAGAATATGGTTGATTGGGAGGCTCAAGTTCACTGTTTACCAAGAACTATGTTAATACTATGGCCTCTGCCTGAACCATATTATTAATATTGTACGATAAAAAAGTAATAATTATTATTATATTATCATACCCCCCCGCTCATGTCGTTCATCATTCTTCTGTTTGAGCCAAACGGTTTCTGCTTTGTTTGTATAGGATTATTATTAAAAATTTCATCCTTATCAATAACATTATATTTATATACATTGTTTTTCGTCAACGCTTCGGTTTTTGATATATCGGCATTTGGAATTATACCCTCTGTTGCAGACTGCTCCAAATGAGACAGTTTATATTTATCTTCATAATATGATACTAATTTCATCATGAGGACGTCTTCAAGGATAGCCTTTTGCGTATTGAATTTCTAAAAATTTAAAAAGAAACAGAAGTCTAAAAAGTTAAAGGAAAGTCACAATAAAAAAAATAAAAAGACAAGCCCAAAATGTGTTCAACTGAAGACATATTTAATTAAATTTGTCAATCGAGGCTTAACCTAACCAATGCCTACAAATAAGCTGGAATGAAATTTATTCAAACAACGCAATGAAAACTATAGAATAGAATAGAATAATAGAATAGAATAGAATAAAACTACTACTACACTACACACACACACACCACACACACTCTCTACACTGGTACTATGTAGTTTATTTTGTAATCATTGTGAGTAATTGATAATTTATTAGAATTGTTCATTATTATAGATAGGTTGTTATTATTATTTTATTTTTTAAACTAGTAGATAAATACCAACCTGACTTCTACGATAGTTCTTGATCGGCAGCGTTGAGAATGTAATATTGCTTGAAAGTACTTCATTTTGTGTAACTTCTGGTCTCTTACTCTTGTATACCTGTGATCCCAAGTCTCTTAGAAAGTTCCCGAAGTCTTTATCAAACGGCTCATTATCGTGTGGGTTCTGTGTCAAATAAATTTAACTTTAGTCTGCTGAGTTAACACCAACTTTTAACAGATTCAAACCGTGCAAATACCTGTAAATTAAAAGCGACATGCAACTTTAATACGAAAACGAGAAAAACACTTGTCCACTGTCCACGGAACGTCCTGCTCATGAAAACAATCGTGCCGAACAACATGAAGCATCGAAACTAGCACAACCTTCACTATACACGTTTTCTATTGATAAGGTGTTATTTCCTGCTGCGACTTTACGATCGACGCTAATCTTTCCTTTTACATTCTTTTATTTCAAATTTTTTGTTGCAAAAATTTATTGCTGCGAGTGTTGAAATTGAATTATCGAAGGCTGGTTTGACGAATTCTATTAAAAAAGGCAGAGCGAAGTGAACCGTCACGTGTGTATCGAGTGACTTAATGCAAGTCGAGTGAAGGCGAAATCTGAGCGTAGGTTTAATGGTTTCGCCTTGATCCTGAGCGAGCCGGGAGCGCGCAGTTACACAGCTAGATTTATTAGTTCAATTACCCAGGCCCTGTTCGGAGCCGCCTCGCTTGCTTGAGCACAGACGCCAACAACTAAATTTTGCTCAGGTTGCAACACATTCTATGTTCACCTTTTTTCCTCTTTGCAACGATGTTAATGTATAAACCTAAATTAGGAACGCTTTGTTGTTGCTCAATAAACTTGGGTTTTTTGTAAAATATTGAGATATCCAAAAAGATAGACACAACTTTTTGGAGAACGTCAATATTTTGATAGCACCGAGTAGCTGCCGGATATATACCGTTGTGTTGTTTAAATATTGCTGCGTATAAAGGTAGTTCATGTTGACAGTAGCATTGATTAGAGGAAAAGGGCAGTGTTATACATACTATGTGGTTAGAAAACTTTGAAAATATGTAATATCCAACAAATTTTTTTCAGCTCTAGTTTAAAAAGTGGTCAACTGGAGTCTGTTATTAAATTGTTAGTCAATCTTTTGATAAGTTTATACAGAGGGATAAACTTATCAAAAGATTGTCTCCAATTATAACCCTCACAGAAAAAACAAGATTCATACTTTGTGCTGAAAACTTTATAGTTGTCTCAACAAATTTATAGTGGTGTACCCATTATAAATTTTAATTATAATGATGTAACAGAAAATTAATTATGCAACCGACTCTGCGTTAACAGTGGAGTATAAAATCTTGCAGCCATAAGAGCCGTTACGTAATTTGCTTTTTATTGTTAGTAGTATTAAAGTACAATGTTGTAAAGCTGGTGTAGGGCGGCGGAGCGACGAGCGGAGCGGACTGCGACCGCAAACACCCCCTGTCGATACAACTTGGCCAACTTTCAAATTTGTGGGTTGGCGCTTTCAGAGCTCGCTTATATGCACTTAGCTTTACATGGAAATTAGTTAAGAGATTGCAGAAGTCTGGATATGTCCAGAACACTGTTCCTTTTTTACGAAAGGGATGCTTTTATAACTCATTTAAAGAAATTACCTATACCATATACTAGCGACCAATCCAGCTTCAAAAAATCTTTGAAATTAATAGGTATTATAGACCCTAAACCTACCCTACTCATGGATCGCAAAAAACTGGATTCGTATTTAAATCAGCAATTTTTACGTTTATCGTAAACGTAAAGAACGAACGTAGAGAATGCCTAAGGTATTAAGTCTGCCTTTGTACGTTTGTGTTGCATGAAGTTTTAATAAATAAATACAGACAGACGCAGTGGAAACTTTTTTTTATAATAAGTAAAGATAAACATGTAAAATGGTTTACTTGCATGAGGTAACGTCTGCGTGTACATATACATCATGTTACAGTTTCACTTAAGTATAGAAAACTATATATTCTATCGCTGTATGCCATTGGCTACATTTGTCACGAAAAAAGGCACAGTTATGGTGACATAAGCCGCGGGAAGAGTTCTAGATACATGAATCAGTCGGGTAGGAGGGCTGCGGGAAGTGAGAAAAGTTTATCGTGGCCCTAGAAGTAGAACACAAAAAACAACTAAAGATACAACGTTGGGTTTTAGTCAGCAAAAGTCGAACACTCCCTCGCCCTACACTCAGAACTGTTCCGTTCTGTTCTGTTGTACTTGATGATCTCCCAACTCAAAAAAGGTAGGTATAGATATAAGATAGGAATCTATAGCAGTATTCGTGAACTTTCTCTGTCCACTGTGGTGACCATGGCCCGCTGTATAGTTATTCGTAATTATGCAGATAAATTATACATTCCTAAAATTCCCGAAAGGCGATTAATTCAATTGTTGACGGCAATTAAGTATTATTTTGTTTATAACTAGTATACACGACTATGATCGCGTGTTGTGAGTGAATATAAAACGATTACATTGTTCTATTAATTTTCTGACATGCCTACGGTTTTCTTTAGCCTATATTTTGAGTCTAATAAGGCTACTGTAATCAAGTAACTAAGTATCGGCATTCTTTTTTAATTTCAGAGTGATGGTTTATACTTCGGAGTGGTCTATCCCAGTGAGTCTGGATGATGCCCCAATGAGTCGGGATGATACTGCAGGCTCCAGTGAGTTGGAGCGGTGTTGTACGACGTAGTAGGTAGACTACTAGCGACGACCAGGAGAAGTTCTTCATGTCTCTTCATGTGACTGGCCGAAGGTTGCTTGGCTAATTCGCTGATGAGGCTCTGGGTTATGACCATGTATAGGTAGACACGCTGGTGGTCAAGATACCCTTTAAAATCATAGGTGCTGGCTGTAGGATTTGCTGCTTGAAAGCTTGAGAAGGTGATTTATTTATTTATTTAATTTAAACAGAACGGCCGAAGCCAATTATACCATTTAAACACATACAGAAAAAATATAAAACAAGAATTAAAATTAAAAACAGACAAGTCAAAAGTCAAGCAGCACTTTTATGGGCACCTATTTAATAAATATTACACACAGTCATACATTCAACTCACAAAATTTATACATTACATATGACAGTATCGTCTTCCATTCTTCACCCAACATATCAACATCGGTGTTTTTGTCTAGGAGAGCATTAAGCGCAGAGAGTGTCCGCGGTATGGGTGATTTGGAGTGAGCAATTGTAGGACTGTACTGTGTGTGATAATAACATCACGATTTAGCTGCAAGAAGGCTGCACTTACGTTCATAGTCGAGGGTCACCAGCTTAGAGGATTGCGGAATAGAGTGCCAAGTCCTGAAAACTTCAGTTGAAAAGGAAAGATCCTTTGACCAGACGGGTGTTGTGTCTGGTGTGGGCAACTACCCGATAGTTGATTTCTTGTATTATGCTCTAATCGCGCGGAGAGGTCTAATACTGTGATGCAGGATTTTGAATATTAGTACCTATATGACGTCATAGTTGGTCACTACAACTGCATTTTGAATATTAGTTCCTATGTGACGTCATACTTTGACACTATAACTGCAATTTTTTTAAATAGGATGCTGTCTATTTTCCAGAGCTGCGAGATTATGCGAAAGAGTTATCATGACCCTGGGCCGCAATGAGCAACTGACGGAACACAGGTGGGTTTTAGCCAGTAAAAGTCTGACACTCCCTATCGTTCCACCCAAAGCTGGAAGAGCCATTTTATTTCCCACTAAAAAAAAGGATGAGGTTTATTTTAACGATTTCTTATATCACGTTTGTCAAAATGATTTTAGTATAATAATCATTTTAAGAGCAGTGGTGGCCGAGTGGTAACGGCACCGACTTACGAGCTGTAGGTCGCGGGTTCAAACCCAGCCAGGCGCATTACTTTGTGTAATTTATTTCATCACCACCGCTCTCAAAACGGTGAAGGAAAACATCGTGAGGAAACCGGCATGTCTTAGAACCAAAAATTCGAAGACATGTGACATCCACCAACCCGCACTGGGCCCGCGTGGTGGATTACGGCCCATCCCCTCTCCTAGAGAGGAGGCCTGAGTCCCAACAGTGGGAACATTATAAGGCCGACTATGCTATGCTATGCTAATCATTTTACAAAATATTTCGTTGAAAGCGAAAAAGATTTCAAGAACAATCAATTTCTTTTAAACTTTTTTTTTCTCTGTAATAGTTGCCTGAAGTAATTTTCTTCGAAAAATTTTTAAATGAAAAGTTAAAAAATTCAAAGCAAGGTTTCAAACTGCTAGAAGAAAATTAATTTGGCAGGTTACTGAGGGCAGTGTAGGTGAGACGGCTGACTTCACCATAAATGCATGAAATTCTAAAGAGGAAGGAACTCTTTGTGTTCCGCATTGAGCCAAAATGCACCACTGTGCCTTAGGTAGATGACAAAATGAAAATCTAGTTTCAGTTTAACACCACACCTAACATCGAAACACCTAACAAGTTGCGCGCAGATTAGAAACCACGTATTATATGCAGCAAATAGCTTCCAGCAAAGTTAATAGTGCTATCCTATCCCACTGTCATTGTTGTCAGTGTTCCTCGACAAAGTTTTACAACCAACAAGCACCAACTTCGCATCTGTAATTAAAACAGCAATATTACGTGAGACTAAAACTGTTCGCTAAAAACATAATCCAAGTCGGTTTAGTGGCACTTACCGCGACGAACGTAACGCAATACCAATAAACAACCAGTTTACTCGTTTGTAATACCAAATAAAATATCTTATTCTCGTATCTCTTCTTGGGCTTGAATTCAATTTGTTTGCAGCTTTAAATAAACTTATATGACGTGCACATCGGACTCGACTAGCTACAACTACAACAGGAAAATCTACCTTAACGTCTGCATTGATTGCTTAATAAAACCCAGAGGGAAGTTGCATCATCGAATTAAGTAACTGTGAGCCTGGAATTTATTGAAGCCGTAAAAATAGCGTGTGAATTATTCGCTCATACGTAAGTAAAAATAGATTTTGCGGGCAATGATCGTATTTTCTACTTTAGCGGACAAAATATGTATAAAGGTGGTCCCTACACAATTCAGGTCAGCGACTCGTTATATTGATGGACCGGGTCCGAGTGTGAGATAGTGTCCGCGGGCCGGGCGCTACCGCCGATAGCCGCCGCGCTCATGAATATTGTAGCAGCACGCGCGCCCGCTGGATCCTCCAGATTGCGAGCCTGTATCAGGAGCTTTATATACCTACACCTTGATATTGTTTCCCATGCAATCCCTAAATATAAGTGCGGACCGCACGGACCTCTGTACTTCATCGCTTTTTGTTTTCGCAAAAAGTTACATCTATGAATATTTTCGACGTCGTTTCGAGATAGTAAGGACTTAGTTTATCTTTTTCGCTCAGGAATGGTAATATATTGCGGCGAGAACTTTTTGCGGTTTAGATATTTCGGCTGACTACTATGAAATAGCGGACGACCCTTTCGGGAATGACGATACAAATACGTAGTAAAAGTTAAAGTTGAAAGGTTAGAGTTGAGTACGTGATGAGTTAGATATATTATTCAGTCGGGTGTGCAATGCGAGCGCGGCGCGGGCGCGGCGCTCGCGTGCCAGCGGGCGGCGCCGGGCGCAGGCACTAAGTGGTGTGGCGCGACGATAATACGTCAAACCGCCGACTGCGGTTCACCCACCCCGTCCGGCTAAAATTTAATAGGAGTCCACTGTACCTAGCCTACGAGCCCACGCTGTTATCTTTACTGAGAGTCTGGGAGGTTAGATGTGGCAAGTCGACGCGATGATATCTATAAGAATTTTGAATTCTACTCAACATCAACAGCTTGGGCGTAGCTGTATTTATAATCCCAAGAGGTAAAGTTTTCTTTTCATTAGCTTTAGTTTGAGTTGGTAGGTTGGATAACAGACTGAAGCCGTTAGCATATAATTTTTGTCAACAACTTATAAAGCTCGTAAACAATTTTCAGCTTCCACATGCGCGCAATCCGCTATTGAATTGAGTGTCATTTTTATTTTTATTCTATTACGCACTTAAAACTGACGCACGTATGCAGTAGTTATGTGACTATGTTTTACAATCCCCAGCTGTAGCCCAACTGGCATCGACAGCCAAAAATTTAATCTACCTTTCAAATCCGGCACTCAGATAAATTTTAACAGCGAACGCGTTTAGTCCTATATGTGGGTTGAAAGGTTTACCGACGCTATTTGACCGACAGTTCTATTTGTCGGGAGCAGACTGCAGGTCATTCGTATGGCACGTGACAGATATAGTATGCAGCTGAAGCGATTACCTACTCAATGTATTCACATAAATACTTCAACCTATTTACGGAGTATATCATTGTGTTGTTCTTCAGAGAGTTTATAAAATTCTACTTAATTTGTTTGTTTTATTTTTACTTATATATATAGTTATATATATATATACATATATTATGGTGTAGAAAACCGCCAACAGTGCGGAAATCTTCAACACTGATAACCCCTCTAGAATTACAGATGTATAAGTAGGTTATATGTCTTGCCCGGGATCCTCCAACCTGAGTGGATCAACTCGTGCTGAAAAGCTGTAATGATTAACCTTTGAGTTCGAACCCTTTAGCGAACGATTAATGAACGTCGTTCGCCTTAATTAATCTGTTCTCAGTTGTGGCTTGCCCTTAACAAGATGAATTATATTGTGAAGATTGCATTCCGGTGATATATTGAATTTCGTGTAGGTAATGAGTGATTTGATCTGTACGTGCGTTAGCCGTATTTGAATATTGTGAACGATAGGGTAGGTGATTGAAGTCAGTGCAGTTGAGGACTTTAAGTTAGTATCTTGACATCTGCCATTACTGCAAAGCGTGCGCGCCTACTGTTGAACATAGGCACCTTGTTCGACGATACAAATTTCCGCATAGCTGTTTCCCTACGCCTAGGCGCTCCTTGCTGTTCGCCTCATCGATGCCACTGTGGCGAAGTTGTCAACAGCCTCGGTCACCATGGCCTGTCATGCAGTCGAAGCGCGGGACGTATAGCGCGGCACGCGAATATTAATGACATCATTCGACGAGCCCTTGTCACCGTTAGCATTCCGGCTGTTTTGAAACCTCATGGCCTGGCACGCGACGATGGTAAGAGACCCATCGGTAAGTCTTTATTTCCATGGAAAATGGATAGGCCTTTAGTGTGGGACGCTACTTGTGTTGACATTCTTGCGCCATTCCATCTTCCTAGCTCGTCGTGCTGTGCTGGTGCTGCCGCTGCGGCTGCGAAGAACCTCAAGCGGCGAAAATATAACAACCTCGTCGGCAGTTATATTTTTGAGCCGTTTGGGGTTGAGATTCTTGGGCCGTGCCAAGAATCTCAACCGAGTACTCATGCGCTTATTAAAGAATTATCCAAATTAATTATCGGGTAGTTGACACTTCGCGTGACCAAAGGGCTGGCATTTATCTCGGTCAGAGATTAAGCATTGCCATACAACGTGCAAATGCCGCCAGTCTTTAGGGCACACTTCCAGTCGACAGCGATGCGGAGGAACTTTTTGACGCCATATTTTAGATAAGAGTTATTGTGTATATATTATGTAATTTTAATTAGTTAAGCGTTTTTATTTTTCTAGTTCTATCTATGTTCAAAATAAGTGTTATCAAGTATAATATGAAAATTAAGTTTATTATAGGTTTTTGATAAGGTCGACCGCTACGTAGATAATGGTAACATTATGCATGATATGTATTGGCAGATGGTAAAATCTGTCTACTGGGGCCACGGGTCGTCTGAAAGGGAACCCCGGGGTACTGGTACGCAAGGCAAAAAAGGAACATAGGAGTGGGTTTTAGTCAGTAAAAGTCTGACACGCCCTCTCGCTCCACTCTAGAACGAGAGAAGTCATTGGATGATTTCCCACCAAAAAACACACAGACATGCACCAGACAAAGAGATTTGTAAAGATAAAGGAGAGGCCCCGCCCAACAGTAAGGCATTAAAGCTAACATTATTCATATGGCAACCTAGGAATTAAAAATTTATTTTAAATTATCATCCCAAATTGAAAATCATTCCTACAGCAAGCGTTGATCGCTGACGACAGAAGATTTAAACAATTCTTAGGAAAAAGTAATTAAGTTTAAATCAAGTTTACAGTTAGCACTTTAAGCCTAATTAAGAATTTGTAATGAACACTTAAAAACTTCTAGGAATCCCTCGATTTGCAAAACGAAGAATTCAATTCAGGCCTGGAGAAATAAACTTTGCGATACAATTCATACAAATAAAGTATCCAAGGAAATAATACACTTTTGGTGAGTTTCTGCCTTCTAGGTACTACTTACCCAATGCTAAAAATATTACCAGAGGCCAAAAGCAGAGCTCTTATCGCAATCTATTTAACAACCTTAATTGAACTGTTAAAGGGATGGGGCTTTATAGGGTGTATAGCTCCATTCTTCTTTCTCGATCGCTTCGTTCTTGACGTTTTAACACATCATGCTAAGGCCCCATGTCAAAATGTATCGCGCATGGTAAAGAACAAAACAATTTTTGACTCAGACGTAAACTAAAAGTTTTCAGTGTAACTTTCATTAATGCTATTTACTGTTTCATTTATTTTAACGTTTAAGCATTACACGACCTTTACAATGAAAGTGACCTAACTCAAAAAATGCAATTTGTGGAAAATGAGTATCTAACTAATATTTTATAGGGGAAAGTTTTTGGGTGGGGAAATTCGTATGTTTGTTACTTTTTCACGCTTGAACGGTTAAACGGATTTGCATGAATCTTGGTACACAGTTAGACTATGTTCTGATATAGTATATAGGATACTGTTTTTATCTCAAAAGCATGTTTCCTTGGGATATTTTTTTACTAAAACGTGGGCGGAGCCGCTGGTAGTAATTAGTATTCAATTCTCCCGTGCTACCCAATTGCTGGATTATGAGAAGTCGCTCTATGTATAAACTACTGATAGTTAGCTGCATCTAGTTAGAATGTAAGCTGGCTCTAACATAGTTGGATAAAGGCTACTAAGGCAGACTGATATCTCCCGTGTTTCATATTTACTTATTATTTTATTTTCTACCTTAAGATTGTAGAATAGGTTTTTTAAGGCAACAGGGCAGCCCGCGAAATTCAAATTGTTTTGAGTGTTTTGGATTTTGTAGGTCAGTGTCAAGTTGTATTTACTTACGGAATCATATTCATTAAAATCATCAATACAACCCTCTAAGTTCGTCTAACTCCATTGAACTGCACTGAGCCTGCTGAACTGAGTAGGTGGTATTAAACCGTATTCGGCTCAGTAGGGCCCAAGCTTACTAGGGCCATGGGTTTGCTTTTGAAAGGAAAACCTGGAGTCTTGGAACGCAAGGCAAAAAAGAACATAGTTCACGCTCCGCCCTAGAGCGACAGAAGTCATTAGATGACTTCCCATCTAAAAAAAAAAATAGCTAAATCAGAATTTAAAGTAATTTATAGTTTGGTCACTTTCATTCAAGGGGTACAATTAGGCAATTGCAAAAATTACAAACGTAGACTGTGTACTTGTGTAGGTACAACTATGAATGTTTCAGTACAAGTCCAAGTTAAAGTTCATGTTTAAAGTTTACTTAGCAGTAACGTCTACTGATTGCTTTCTCTCGCAACTTGCAAAACTCTAATCAAAGTAATAGGCCTCTAAGCTGTTCGTTTGCAATAAGTTTTCTGATCTGTTAAACTATATATGATACCGAGTTAACTTTATGAGTCGCCTTGACTTTTCTTAATTTAATTTAAGGCATGCATATAAAGTTGTTCAATCGCACAAAACCCTTCCCTTCTTAGTTGTGTGAGTATGTTCACGTACACGTTTTAGTCGTGTCCGTAAACTCGAAGCGCTTCTTTTGTACAGTCAGGAGTCAAAAGTGTATATTGCTCACCACTAAAACTCAAGTGTCTAAACTTAGTAAAAAAATCTAGCTTTTGTTAGCGGCTTCGCCCGCGTAAAAATAGGTTTCTCAATACAAACTATAATAATAATAATAATATTCCACAACTATCACACAACGCCGTCTAGTCCCACGCTAAGCAGAACTTGTGTTATGGGTACTAGACAACTGATAAACATACTTATATATTTCTAAATACATACATATACAGATAAATTACACCCAGACACAGAACAAATGATCGTGCTCTTCACACAAACATTTGTCCTGGGTGGGAATCGAACCCACGACCTCCGGCATAGCAGTCAGGGCCACTAACCACTAGACCAACAGGCCAGTCAAACTATCGACCCTCGTTTCACCCCTTTAAGAGGAGAATTTTGGAAAATCCTCTCTCGCTCGCCTAAATCATAAAAGGGAAATTTGTGCAAAATTTCACGCTCCTAGTCCCAGCAGTTTCGGCTGTGCATTGATATGTCAGTCAGTCATTTTCTACTTTTATATATTACAACTAGTATAATCTATACTGTAGAGTCTATGCTATGAAATCAATCGTGAATTATTGACCACTATAAAAAAAATATATTATATAATATAATTTATTATTTTAGTTTCATGAGAGTGCGACTGCACTTTTGACTCTTGATTGTACATAAAGCACTCATATAAATAACATGTTATACCTAAGCCAATAAGTAATTCTTTTTGTAAATCTATAATTATTATAAAATTTCGAAAGAGAATTCTATTTGTGCAAGATGCGACTTAAAAAATAGTACAACTATCAATTACTGTATGGTTTCCGCCCTTAGTCCTATGTGGACCATAGTACGTGAAAAAAAAAAAGTACATTATGATATAAGTGTGTAATGTTAGTGATTACCGTCGAGGCGGTATTTATACGGTAATCATTAATTACTCACGTATGTTATACGAAGTTTTTCAATACACTTGTAAAGAAAATAACAGTAAAACTAGTAAAATTTTCTGTGACATGGCGGTAAAAGTCTGTTTTCATAAGCACGCGCATAATATTTTTATTTACCCCTAGAGGAAGGCTAAGGTATTTTGATCATACTGCCTAGAAATCATAAACGTAAGACCGTTTATGTTTTCTTGCGTGAAAAGTTAATACGATAATGTCTTTCATAGTGACAATAGAATACGGATGTAACATTTCCTAATGATTTTGTAGTATTTAATTTTATTTTATTAATACAGCCACTGAACTTCAACGGAATATAAAAAATTACGCCAAAAATCGCGCGCATCTTAAAATGGTGGCCATAGACCTCAAACAAAGAAACAAATTTTATTTGAATGTACGATTTATTTACTAAAGTCTTTTTTTTATTAAATATAACGTTTTAAAAGTTAAATTTGTCCATTTTAACTTGTAAATTTGATGAAATAAGTAATTAAGAGACTAATTTATATACCATTGAATCATCATCATCTTCATCATTTCTGCCGAAAGACGTCCACTGTTGGACATAGGCCTTCCCCAAATGTCGCCACAATGGCCGGTTTTGTGCGTCTCGCATCCATCAGATTCCCGCGACCCTCACCAGGTCATCGGTCCACCTTGTGGGAAGCCTTCCAACGCTGCGTCTTCCGGTACGTGGTCGTCATTCCAGAACCTTTCATCCCCATCGACCATCTGTTCTGCGAACAATGTGCCCTGCTCACTGCCAATTAAGTTTCGCGATTCTTCAGGCTATGTCTGTAACCTTGGTTCTCCTGCGGATATCTTCTTTTGTGACGCGATCACGCAAGGAAAGTTCGAGCATAGCCCTTTCCATTGCCCTTTGAGTGACTTTAAGCCTTCTGATGAGGCCCACTGTAAGCGACCATGTTTCGGAGCCATATGTGATCACTGGCAACACGCACTGGTCATAGACTTTCGTCTTGAGACACTGTGGTATACATGGACGAGAAGACACCGCGCAGCTTCCCGAACGCTACCCAGCCGAGTTGGATTCGGCGATTGACCTCTTTCTGGAAATTAGACCTACCCAACTGGACCATCTGTCCCAGGTAAACGTACTCGTCCACAACTTAGAGTGTAGAGTCTCCGATCTTGATAGGAGTGGGTGCTACATGGATGTTTACCATGACTTTGGTTTTGTCCATATTCATTTTAAGACCAACTCTTTCGGAAGCTTTACTGAGGTCACCAAGCATTGTACTGAGCTCCTCCGTAGTTTCAGCCACGACTACTATGTCGTCGGCAAATCGAAGGTGAGTGATGTGTTCGCCATTGACATTTATGGCTAGCCCTCTCCACCCAAGAACCTTGAAGACATCCTCCATTGCGGCCGTGAACAGTTTCGGAGAAATGACGTCTCCTTGCCTTACACCCCGCTGCAAGAGGATAGGTTTCGAGGTCTGGTCATGAAGTCGGACTAGCATGGTGGTTTTTGTATAAACACTTCAGCACTTCGATGTACCGATAGTCAATCTGGCTCCGTTGAAGAGACTGCAGTACAGCCCAAGTCTCGATCGAATCAAAGGCTTTCTCGTAGTCCACAAACGCTAAGCAGAGAGGCTGAATATACTTCTCAGTCTTCTGTATAACCTGCCGCAGCGTATGTATGTGGTCCACGGTGCTGAAGCCTTTTCGAAATCCGGGGTAAAATGTACAAGTGGCTTATTTACAAGCGGTGCACAGATTATGCTGATTATGCTTCGTTTACGGTCCAAGCGGTGCGATTGTAGAACGCGTTGCCGATGCCAATTAGGCAAACCCAGTCACTAGCTTCCTTCAAAAATCTAGTCAAAGATCATTTCCTTTCACTCTAATTGCTATCCTGCTTCTACCTAAATTCAGTTCTTCCGTCATTAACCCAAGGTGGGTTAATGACGTTTGTTTCTTGTTTTTTGTTCTTTTCTTTTTTCCATTTTTTTGTATGACATTGAGTAACTTATAATATATATATATATATATATATATATATATATATATTATATATATATATAGATTAGATAATATTTACACATATATTGTCTTTTATATATAATAACTATATTATATCTATATTCAGTCTAGTATATAATTTTAATCTAATATTTACTTTATTAATTTGCAGTACACCGCAGTCTACCCCCCCTTACTATTTCAAGTTCTTACAGTCCATCTTAGATTGTCTGATAGATATCGCTGTCAGCGATAAGACCGCCTTTGTACCCATAGATTAAATTTAGTGTATGTGTGTGTGTTTTGTTACTATTTTGGTGTACAATAAAGTTAATTATATCTATTCTATTCTATTCTATTCTATTCTATTCTATTCTATTCTATTCTATTCTATTCTATTCTATTCTATTCTATTCTATTCTATTCTATTCTATTCTATTCTATTCTATTCTATTCTATTCTATTCTATTCTATTCTATTCTATTCTATTCTATTCTATTCTATTCTATTCTATTCTATTCTATTCTATTCTATTCTATTCTATTCTATTCTATTCTATTCTATTCTATTCTATTCTATTCTATTCTATTCTATTCTATGCTGAAGCTACGTATCTTATTCCCTACGAGTAATTTGGTGTAATAATCGAACACTAGTGCATCCAACAAGTCCATCGCGTCGTTGAGCACCTAAGCGCTGGTTTTCAGCGTAACGCAATTAGGGGCGTCTTGTTCTTCGACATAGCCAAAGCTTTTGACAAAGTCAACTCGGTGTGCCAGATTGTCATGTACTTATCTTGCGAGACTTTTTGTTGAATAGTAACTTCCACTATCGCATAGGGGAGCGCTTCCATCTCCCCGCCCATACGACCAGGAGCCCTTCAAGGCTCCCACTCTGATCACAATACCTCGGTGTGTGATCCTAGACCAGCATTTGACCTTTGCCGTGTACATATAGCAGCCACTTTCACACAAAGCAAGCTCCACTACATCCTGCCAGTCTGTAGCAATGGTCACTCAATTGCAAATTGCGCATTTTTACAGCGGCATCATGATATGCTTACCCTGTCTTCGCATACGCAAAGCCCCTTCACCTCCATAGACGCCAAATACTTCAAAATCGATTCCTAAAAATCCTCAGAGCCTCCTGTTATGTCTGAAATGAGGGTTCATTTAGATCTCAAAATGCCTACCATCCGGCAGTTCATGAAACGCTTTCCAAACGTGTCTTTGACACTGCTGTGAAACACCGCAACCTTGCTTTCCGATATGAACCTTCCCTCATATCTGAAATTCGCCGTCCTAGGCATATGCCTTTGGGATTAGAAAATATTGCTATGGTTCCAGAAAACTACTATACACTTGATTAGATTATGAGCGTTGAGAGTTGGATAATGCCAATATATATATATATATTTTTAAGTCTCAACAAATAAAAAATTAAATAACGCAATGAAGAAACAACTACAGACTGCCTATATATTTTTTTAATTTGTTTATAGTGAGTCATTTCATTTTTTAAGAACTTATTTCATTGAAACCCAATTATTTTTGAACTCAAATAAAACTGAGGCTTTTGGTCCCACAGCGTTGTTGCCATAATAAAAAATGTTTGTGAAAACAAGTTTTAACTGAATATAGTATACTTTTTCTTTGGCACCGGCACTTTTAAATTGGGACCAAAAATGTATGAAGCGTGGGGTATGTCCTTACGTGCCAAGGTGCACAACTACAATAAACGACCAATTTATCGTAAACGTTATACTTATTTTAAAGGTGGTAAATAATCAAACTAACTCTCCTGCACTAGGGTGAAGCGAGTGTACGTGTCAGACTTTTACTGACTACAATGCGCCTGTGTTCCTTCGCTTGCCCTTTGCGTTAGTGCCGTGGTAAACCGCGACCCTTGCTGGGCCCTCGCCAATCTAAGTTTATAATGGAAACCTAATATTACTTACTAGCCGTATCTAGCAATATAAACACGGGAATAGTTCTAGTATTTAGTTGTAGTAATGTACACAATATGTCCTCTAATAAATTCCACATTATTTTAGTTCTGCAACACATTAAAGTTGGCAACGCAGAAAATGGGACACAATAATTTGAAGTGACATTATCTTTCTATTTCGGTTGGTAGTGGCGCGGGTTCTGCGATACGACATATCTATGTTCACGACTTTTAATGGATTATTGTACCGATGTTTACTCACCCAGATCAGGTTAGTAAACTTTTAAATTTATAAATATGAGAACTAGCTTCTGCCAGCGGCATCGCCTGCGCAAAAGTAGAAAATTATCCCGGGATAAACAGTATGTATCTATGTGCTACTCCAGGAAATAGTCTACCCATGTACCAAATTTCATCGAAATCTGTTAAAGTGTAAAGAAGTAACAAACGTACAAACACACAAACTTTGTATTTTATAAAATTAGAATGATTAAAGCGCCTATTACACTACGCATTATTCAGATAGTCTTAGTCTATGTAGCGTCACACAAGAAAAAGAGCAACTTACGCCAATGTCGTGTAAAGGAATGAAACAGAACGATGAGGTACATAGAAATACACAGCCTAAGACCGTCTGTATACCGCGTAGTGTAATAGGCCCTTAAGTACATCAGACATCATAAACTTGAAAAGGTGTAGCAAAAGCGTTATTCTGTTTGGCCAGATTTGTATTGTCATGTTCTGATTTACTTCGGCTGCGGGATTGTTCGGAAGAGTTACCACGGCTCTGGAAAGTACACACAATTTAAGGAACACAGGTGGTTCAGTAACATTCTGTCACTCCCTCTCGCTTTGTACAGAGAAGGAGAAGTTATTAATGATTTTCCACCCAAGAAAAAGGTTCTAATTGACCTAATTAAGCTTATTATCAGGAGTGTTAAGGTCTTTAATGAAAAACCAGATTACCTCCTAACAACGACAGCGGGTAATGATCCACGCGCCTCAAAGAGATTTCAGTAAAACCGTAGGGGCCCAGCAGGGTCGAGGCCTGCTAGGGCCATGTGTTGACTTCTGAGAGAAACCCGTGGTCCTAGGACGCAAAGGGCAACTGAAGGAACATAGGTGTGGTTTAAGTCAGTAAAAGTCTGACACGTTCTCCTGTTCCGCCCTAAAGCATTAAAAGATTTCCCACCTAAAAAAAACTCCTAACAACAATTTCGTTATTTTTATACATTAACGTGATAAGAACAATCTACTTGTTCAACCCTACTGAAATATAATACTTTTTTCTTAAAACCTATATTTATTACCCTGACCTTTTAGTCTCAGAAAATGGACACTGAAAGGTCACAGTTAATATAGATAGGTACATGGTTTCCGAAAACTGCCCGGCTAACTGGTATTAAGCTCGTATCAGTTACATATGTACGTCGTATAGTTGATAGAAAAATATAACTCTATTTACTTTTGCTCCTTCATCTAAGATTAGGACTTCTCCGAAGATACAAAAGATAAAATCTAAAAAAGGATTACGCACAACTTGGTATCCTTGTACAGTGGTTGTTACAGAGAACAAAGAGAATCTGACTAGAATTGGTGTATTGTTGCTGAGGTCCCTAATAATGGGAGACAAGAGACAAAATATCGCAAGCACAATGTCACACATGTCATCCATTGTCTAAGATATTAGAGTTACAATCAATCACGGGTGTGTCCGTGACATGTACGTAATTAGGAGCGAACCTACGGGGGCGGGCGCTTATTCCAGCAGCGAATTTTGTCGCAGCTTTCATATCGTTGCGAGATGGTTTCGTGTATCTTAGCAACTGAATAGAGTCTTATGTTCAGTTTTCAGACTTCTGTATCCAAAAATATGATAGCGAACTGCCAACAGTTATTTCTTTTCACCAATTTCTAAAAAAGAAATTGTTTCTCAATTCGATTGTTTTTATTTTTTCCATCTGTGTTCCTTCAGTTGCCCTGCGCATTCCAGAGCTATGATAACTCTTATGAACATTGCCGCAGCCGTAGTAGACATCGGTTTTGCTGGGCCTCGTCCATCTGCTGACTTGTTTTAGAGACATGCTTGGAATACAACGCGCTGTTAATCGAGCTTGGTCTTTATCGGACGGCTAGACAGCGAGTTACCCTTAGGTCACCGTCCGCAAACCCATGCCTACGGTGGGTTGTCTCCTGCGGAACAAACCAGAAGCTAGGTTATAGTGGAACTGGAAGAATTCCACATATTCAACCGGTCGCAATGCGCGTATTAAATTGTCGCAACTGCAAGGAAACGACAACGCGGAAGGCTCAGAAATAGCCAACAGAATGAGCAGGACTCTTTTTCAAAGAAGTGACCTGTAAATGCGAATAGGAAAAGGAACGCCCTGCAGTGGGCACTGGCTCATAATTATAATAATCACTCATATTGCTTCTAGATAGAACAGCGACACAATATCATTATGAAGCCGAATAATGTTAACGTCAGTTGACGTGGCAGCGTTCCAAGGGTCGTAGGTTGTAAGGAGTCGACGTCTACGCACGCAGCCCTCTGCGGTACGTCAGACGTTGAGACGTCGAAGTCGCGACGTTTAATTAAACACTAAGTGGCTTCCTGCATTTCAGACACATCCAAAACTTTAATTTTCTACGGAGATAATATGTTACGGAGCTACTGCGGTACAGGTATAAGGCCCTTTGTTAATAGGGTTCATAGAATAGGAGAAACTGGCATAAGTTTCATTTCTACGAAACATTTATAGGAGACCCGTTTCTTCACTGCTTTCTAAAATTATTCTAGTGTTCAATTAATTGTTGGGTGTTTTGCTCCAACCATTTTAATTAGCTAGACAATTTTATGTTACTGTGCGGCACAGACTGGCAATAAACATATGCACTACCCACCCTTTGTTCTAAGGAAAGTACTCTGCACAATCACAGAAATTCAATAAACTTCGGAGCATTAAGTTCTTTGACTCTTCAGAAATTAACTTTTGGGAGTCAATTAATAATTTCGTGGCTTCTCACTTTGTCAGTCGCATCTTAAACCAAACTTTTTAAAAAGATGTATTGTGAAAGCTTGGCACGGTGACGGGCGGATATTTTGCTAAATAATAATATTTTTCATAATAATATTCTGTATTTCCAAATATAAATAAAATGAAATTGAAGTGCCTGTTTGTAATATCAAAATAAATTATTTTTTGAATGCTTAAATTCTGATGAATTTCAAAAATGCAATTTTTATATTTTTTTTCTGTACGTTCGTCTATCCGTCTATTTTTCTGCTAATCCCTGAAACTTCTGGGCTGATGTTGACAGGACCTTCATTTGTTGTTGTCTGATAAATAAATTTGGGCTACTTTTATTTTAGATAAATTATAAGGGTTCCGCCAAATGCCATTGTGCTGTCTTACGAGTCCGAACGAAGTCGCGGGTACCAGCTAGTTGATAATAATTTTCCAATTACTCAAACGATTGTTTGTGTGTATGTCGCTTATTTCTGGCTTTCAGACTGATGCAGACATTAATTTCCTGTAAACATTAAACTTTAGAGCGTTGTATTCAAGAATTCACCGAATAGTTCCGCCCCAAGTGCTCTGTTTTAGAGTTTTAAGGATAGTGGCGTTCTGCACTTTAATATAATTTGAAAATATAAATAAGTTTAGTACCGTGTCACACAATGCTCAAAAGTTTTTCGACCTTCACAGTTATCTATTTAGATATCTTCTTACTTTTTCGATCATTTGATCGCAGGAGTATTTAAAAAAGTAAGAAGATCACAATTTAGCGAATGTCTAGACACGAACTAATTAAAGAATATGTATAGGAAGAAGAGACTCCAAAAAAGCGATTTTAATATTGTTGCTTTCTATCTTAATAATTCGTAAAAGTGCTCCGTTAAGATAATAGGGTTCGCAGATCGTGAATCTTCTTAATTACCAACAATGTTGAAATTAAGCTTTTAATGAGTTTTAATTAACAAGTTTAGGAACGTTGCGTGAAAATACTTAACGATTGCCGCGAGATAATTTAGACAATATCTAACAGTAAACGACTAACGAAATAACAATTACAAAATAAACGGGAATGGAAGGTTGAATTATATTTTACCATCGTCTGTTTCTCTAATGCTAATTCTAAGTAACATCAACAACTTATTTCTTCAGGTACCTACTATAGACATTAGTTGAGGTAGGTACTTCATTTGGTTATTTAATACACATTGTTATGTAGTATCAAATTTTTGAAATGTATGATGATGTTTTTTAAGGCAGCAAGATTATTGTAGTGAACGAACAGCAGCCCCCCTAACCAAGTTACAACCGTTACGTTCCGATTCTCTTTGGTCGTGGACAGAACAAAGGAATAGGAGGCGTGGCCGATTCGAGGCGATCAACGAAAAGAGAATCGAAACGTAACGGTTGTAACTTGGTTAGGGGGGCTTAATTGTCATGTCCTTTTGTTCTAAGATTCTGTGTAAGTGGAATGTATGTGATGTGGCTGTACTTAATTTAAACAAATAAATATCTATGATGCCAGTAGTAGATCAAGATAGCCATACTGAATCTATATAAATATGTCACTTTTTGGCATAGATAAACACGTACATAACTTATCGAAATACACAGCAGTAAATTCAATAGCTCAATTGACAATAACACGCAATGTTAAACATCTCGATGACACCAAGGTGAGCTATGCACAATTTATGCGGACACAGCGCCAACAGTCCTGGGCGAGAGTGCAAGTAGGTCACTCTCAGGAGTGGCTGCCAACCTGCCTCTGAGGGGCTGCAGGTGCGATCTAGAAAGGCCTGATTTTGGATCGGTTCAATTTTACTTATTTTTGTTATGTTCTTTATTTTTTTCTGCCATCCCTACTCTTAAGTAAGCATTGATCTGAAATAAATTTATAAAAGTTTTCAGTAATATAATATTTTAGTACGGATTGCAAAAGAAGTATAAGCAAATAGTTTTTCGTTTTAAAAATATACTGAGACTGATTACTTGCCCATTGCATACCCCCGGGTTTATTTTGATATTTTCTTTCTGACGCGAAATAATGAACTACTGCAGTGGTAGCACTTCATGCTTTTTTCATACTGTTTCCTGCATTAAGAGAAACACAAAGCTACAACATGGATCCTCGCATTCCAGTTTTCTTCCAATTAAAAGTTTTTGATTAAATAACTATGTTCCGCGCGCCGATGCCGATGTACAGATTAATTAACTCAACTTATAATTCCAATAAACAAGTACATATGAATTGATTTAATTTAGTAATTGAATACGTGTGCTGATTGTGTGATGAATCATACAATAAACGTCTACTTGATTAGCCTAATTACAAGCGATTCGGGAAAATTGCGTAATCAATCAATTTGTTTTGATTTCCCTAATGAGTAACGGGAAACTAAATAAACAACGGAAGTATTCAGTAAAACTGAAGGTAAATTATCCCGAGCGTGTCTCTAGGACGCGACGGGTTGAATGTGGACAAATTAGTAGCAATTTGCGTCGCAACGTTCCCGCTTCGGAGCAAATGTGAATATCAAATGAGTGTTTAAGCCACCCATTTGGATCACTCTCGGCCGATGCCAATCATTTCAAAATTGATGCTTGCGGCTTTCACTCGACGACTGTTAATTATTGCTAGTGCTATTATTCCAGCTGTGGTTTATTACCTGCTCCTCATATTTTATGCTCTTTATTCTGATGTTATCGTTTTTAATAAATATGTTCCAATTTGTTTTATGTCTGTGGCCAGAGAGGCGGTTGTGTGGGAGGAAGGTAATCTGGATAATACGTAATTGATTTTTATACTGACTTGCCATTTTAACATCGAGTATAAGCTTTTTATATTGCTGGCGTACCTACTTATGAATATTCTACTCTTTATTCTTTGTTAATCTACGAAGAATATAAAGCCATTTAAAACCCGAGTTCTAGAATAGCTCGTAATTGCCGTTGCAAAGAATGCAGAACCTGAAAATAAAATGTTAACTTTACACTGCGACTTCATAATCTTCAGCGCGACTTTCATAAAACTTGTTTAAAAGCTGTGCTCAGAATTTACCTGCTTTCGAATTAAATAGGACAGTAAATAGAAAAAGTTAAGAGTTTGCGATACTCAGCTAGAGTTATATGTACGCGAGTCCCCCGCAACGTCTTGATTATGTCTCGACCAGATTGAATGCCGGGACAAAGGGGTCTTATTGTTATTCACCCCTGTAGTGTAGGAGTGACAAACTATTTAGACGACGTCGCAGCCCTTAAACGGCACAGTTGATTGTTTTCAGCCAAAGGTTAACTACCTGTGTAAAGCTGAAGGAGGTGTTACTCACAATCTATTGCTGTACAGAGAAGCGGCTCCGGCAGTATTCATTGTTGGTAGTTTGGCAACGAGCTCGTTTGTGATATCTCTGATGTTCGACTTTAGACAGTGTTAGGAATTGAGCCATTCAATTTAGTGATGTTTCCACATTGTTGCTACGACTATAAATTGTCCAAATGCAGGTACTAAGGACTACTGATATTAATAATAATGTAAAAATTACCCCCATAATTAGGTTTGTATTTAATTTAATAAAATATCTGTTAAAACTTCTTAAAGCTCTTTGAAAATATTATCAGTCAGATTAGGGTCACATTCAAGCATAAGGGTACCCAGTACCCATCTAAGTGACCTCTTTTTCATCATCTTTACAAATAACTTCTCCCGCTCTGGAAAGGGAGTGTCAGACTTTTACTGACTAAAACCCACCTGTGTCCCTTCAGTTTTCCTTTACGTTCTAGGGTTGTTTTTTTTAGGTGGGAAAATCATCTAATGACAAATCCCGCTCTTAGGCGGAGCACGAGATAGTGTCAGACATTACTGACTAAAAACCCACTCCTGTTCCTTCTTTGCCTTCGTCCCAGGGCCCCGGGTTTCACTTTCTCACTACTCTTGGCCCCAGTCAGTAGGCTTCCACCCTGCTGGGCCCCTACGATTTGCTGACATCTCTCTGAGGCGCGCGTGGAACAGTACGCACCGTCGACTACTCGGGCTCGGTCCGGACGGTTACCGGACGGTCGGACGGCGAGCTACCCATTGCTCGCCATCCGCAAGCCCGCGCCTACGGTGGCCGGAAATCGGGATCGGAATCCCGGTGGCGGTTGAGGCGTGAGGACCGTTGCCTCACGCGATCTGCCACCCCCTTTGCTAGCATTACTGCTTTGCAGAAGGAGGCGACCGCCTGCCACTCCTCCTCGCTCCGGACCATTACGTTCTAGGGCTGCAGTAACTCTTTCAAATAATCCCGCAACTTTTGAACATTGACAACAAACATCGGCCCTAGAGAGCCCCGTCAAAATTGCTGACAGCTCTTGGATGCGCACTTGGGCTGGGGCCTTATGAAACAGCAACCTATTGCTCGCCGTCTGCAAGCCTGCGACTCATCTAAACAACCTATAGTGATGTACAGCTGATGTTTAGCGCAGTCCACTGCTGGATATTGGACTTTGCCATAACACACAAAAACTATGGAGCTTTCGTAAGATGCAACCTATTAAAACCATAATTTTAGTTGCCAAACGCATAATAATATGACTCTATTCTAAAACTAGCCATTGTTCTATCATAATAAAGTTATAGACGACATCCGGCACCATATTTCAGTGCGCTATCCAATTTACAAACGTAATACCTTATTGCAACAGAACTTTCAGAGCAGCAGCTCGCGGCGCGGATCTGCTTGCCCAGTTAACAGTTATTTTTACAATGGCGTACTTCTAGATTTCTACTACTGCTAGGTATACAGCAAATAGTTGCTGAGAGATTCGAATAAAGTATCTACCGCGGTCTTGAACCACAAAGGGCAGTTGTAGGAGGTGGCCCCAAAGGGCAACTGAAAGAACATAGGTAGATTTTAGTCAGTAAACGTATGATACTCCGTCTCGCTCCACCCAAAACAGGTGGAATCATTCGAGGATTTCCCGCATAAAAAAATTGTAAGTAAAATATTGAAACCTATGTAGTTATTGGTTATTGTGCAAATGGCTAGTTTTTTATAATTATCTCCTGTACTTCGGTGGAAAGCAATCTATCATGAAATGGACGAGCCCAGAAGATACCTTTTCAGTCTTGCTTTAAAATTTGACAAATCTTTGGTGGTAGGGAACACAGATGCAAGCAGTAGTATAATAGTAAAATATCATTCAGAATTTTTACATATTGGCACTTTTCCGATTCAGTTCTATCTTTTCTCACTCATTCTCATTCGGCTTTAGCCCAAACCCAGCCTGTTGCTAACCGATTGCTCTGAAAATATAAGACTTATTACTTACATATTAATATTAATGCCTCGGCAATATTATCCAGACAATTGTAGTAGGTACATACCGTGGGTTTGTTCGTGTTCATATTTGAAGAAGTTCTAGTGTGCTTATTTTAATAACGCTACTGAAATATTGAGTAAGCCCCAGACATGAATTTAATTATGTAGATCCTACATTCGTTAGTAAATACTGGTACTACTAGTAGGTTCTTATTTATCTCTACTCATTTCGTCTGGGTAAAGCAGAAACACAAAAGGACTACAAAACTAACGAAGATTTCTCTGTCTTATTTCATATAAAATGAAATGATACTCTTTCGTTAAACATTTCAATCAAAGATAACAATTATAAATACGTTTCTCTTTCAACAAACCCGGAATATCAAAGAGGAAACCAAATATTTATTGTCTAAATTTTCTTAGTAAAATTTTACGCAATTTTGGTTGCCAAGGCATTGTTTCTACCTGTATTTTTACACATTCTCAACGGTACGTTTTTATACCTATATTAAATTCCTCATATCGCTGGGCAGAATCTCTCTATAATCTATTCACGTATATATTATACTAGTATAACTCAAAAAGGTCGCGATGTGTATCGGGTTTCTATTATATTTTACCTTTCAAACACCTCCTATAGTTTTGTTGTTTCAGATCGACGGAGCTAGAGGCAGCCGAATACATAGACAAACTGTAAACTTGATTACGGGATTGAAAGAAACAACGAAAGTAAAATCAAGGATAAGCAAGCAAGCAGCAAGCAGCCGTTTACACTGGTACTTCCTCAAATAAAGCGAATAAATTCTTTGTTGAAAGGGGATACGAATAGGATACGACTTATTTTGATAAATAAAACGAGAGTGTCATCCGAATAGGGCATATTTTACAATAAGGGAGCGTATGAGTAAAACAAATTACTTAAATTGTGTGTCAGGTGTCGTGAGGTACGACAAACATGAGCGTAGTCGGAGCAGTCGGCACGGCGGCGGCACGAGGGCGGCACGATGTCTGTGCGACAGGCAGTAATTGCACCACACCGGTTTATGTGCCCGCAATAACTAATCTTTCTTTTCTCCAACGCCATTTTTTAGCGGGTGACATTTTATTTTGCGGCTCGAAATATTACATCACGAACGCAGGTTGGTCTTGTGTTGTATTGTTAGCGAGATCTCTGTAGATGATCTATAACGTTGATTACATGTAACGAAGTTTCTTCTTTCTGAGATAAACAACCTTCGGCGATCTATGTCATCTTTAACGAATTTCAAGGCACGTTGGTCTGATCTAAAGACTGAATCTAGAAGCTGCATTTGAATTTCTTGAAAAAAAAAATTGAAATTGATCAATATCCTAATAACTTACCACCGTATGGTCTGCTGCTGCAGCGTGCAGTCGGCTACCAACTTGTACCTTTACTTATAATTCTGCGGAGTAATATGGTCTACTGCTGTTGAGAAATAAAGTTTCAAGGGAAGAAACTGATTGGCCAGCGACTCATATTCTTAGATCAACACACAACGCAATACACAAATCAACTTACGCTTGTAGAGATTACGTTCATAAACAAAAACAATTTTAAAATGGAAGCATCTGAAGACGCTACCATTAAATTGATCGCGCGTAAGAGTACTAAAATAAAACGGGTAAAAATCTCGATCGGTTGCGTAAAGTTGAAAGGAGGATAGGAAAGCGGTGGCTCCGACGACCCTCGGCGTCCTCGAACTTTGACAGTTTATATGAGCCGTGTAATGGCGCCTTAAACTAAATAAAGCTTTGCATTTGGCTCGTGTATCGCAACCCCCCGCTACGCTTGCTTTGTCTCGACTAGATTAGAACTTGCTCCAGCAACGGATCTTCTGTAGGTAAGTTTATAGCCATTTTAATAAATCCCGTTGCTCTTTCGATTTTCTATTTCAATTGCTGAGAGTCGAGACCGACTATGAATTGGTCTTGCTTTTAGCGTTTAAAGATATTAAGTTTTAAAAAAATGAGCATAACTTAAAGTTGACTCTAACAACACATTATTACATGTATTAGTGCAACTAATAGGGAGAATGTTATTCATTACATCATCTATAACAATGACGATAATTCAGCACTATCAATTCATGTTTGCTATGTAATCAAACTACAATAATATGGCAGGTATACCTAAGTTACTGATTACTCGAGCACGACTGCACAGATAACTATATTCTGTGACCTCAGCTCAGGTGGCGTAGTGCACTATATGCGAAGTAGGTGCGTATGTGTGACAACTAGACTAAGTACGGAGATAGGATGAGTGATGTAGCTGTCATCGCCGCGGGCAGCTTGGACTGTGTCCAGTCACGAATGCAAATTCATACCAGAAATTGACTCACTGTGCTTTCCAGGTATATTAGTGCGAATTTCGGTGGATTAGTACTCGCTCCAGGCTACATGTGGCTTTTGTGTATGATATTAGATGCTAGTGCATTTTAGTTCGCATAATTAATGAATACTAGTTGTGAGGCTAATTGACCGGTCCTAACATCAGAGTGCAGCACAAACCAATATTCCATTTAATTAATTGAATTAAACCAATACTGTGTGCAAGTCCTTAGTTGCGCTCTACTATAATTAAATATACAGTCAAGAGCACATATCCGTAGTTTCATAAGTTGAATGAAGTCTTTTATGTTTCAGGCGATGATGACGACCATTTATGAGAAGGTTTTTGTCCCAGTTATGAATACATATTGATTTTCCGCGTTAGTCCACCTTTGTACTTTGTGTTGCATGAAGAATAAATAAATTATCCTTCACGGAGAGTTATAGAAAAATATGAGATTGTTTTTCTTTCGAAAAGCACAAATCATTACTGACACTTTCAACACATGTCTTTTTGCAAAACTTAGTTCTAATTCAGAGTACCTACAAGCAATTATCAGGCGATTTGCTATACTTTCTCTGTTCTCATACTGCCCTAAGAAGCCAAAATACGGAGTCTTAAAGTCTTTGGAAAATTCAGTTTATGTTGCGTCGAAATGCTTAAAACACTCATCACTGCATCAAAAGGGCTACTCGAAAAATCTGTAACATTATTTTAAAATTGAAAATATAATATTACTAGCTTCATCCCATGGCTTCGCTACCGTAAAGGTTTTTTTTAGGTGAGAAAATCATCTAATGACAAATCCAGCTCTTGGGCGGAGCGGGAGATAGTGTCAGAATTTTACTGACTAAAAACCCACTCCGGTTCCTTCTTTACGTTCGTCCCAGGGCCCCGGGTTTCACTTTCACACTACCCGTGGCCCCAGTAGGCTTCGACCCTCCTGGGCCCCTACGATTTGCTGTCATCTCCCTAAGGCGCGCGTGGAACAGTACGCGCCGTCGACGACTTGGGCTCGGTCTGGACGGTTACCGGGCGGTCGGACGGCGAGCCATCCATTGCCCGCCGTCCGCAAACCCGCGCCTACGGTGGCCGAAAATCGGGATTGGAATCCCTGCGGGATTGGAATCTCACGCCCCAACCACCGCAAAGGAGGTGGCAGATAGTCGCCTCCTTTGCTAGTATTACTGCTTCGCAGAAGGAGGCGGCTGCCTGCTACTCCTCCTCGCTCCGGACCCCTGGCCTGTACCAAGGCGCAGCGCGAGAGATCGCCGCCGCCGATCGCCCCCCGAGAACACGGCGTTGCTCTGCCCAAGCGGAGCACATCTCCACCGTGAGCTTCACCGTGTCCTTCGGGCGGTCCACACAGTGGCGACACCCGGGCGTCGCACGGATCAGTTGCAGGAACTTCCCGAACTTACCGTAATCGATGAGAACCTGCGTCATGCGGAAGGTGAGAACGCCGTGAGGTCTTTCCAACCACGCCTCAAAAAGGGGACTTACTGCCATAATTGTGACGTGCCCAGCACTGGGTCGCGACAGTCGCTGTCGCCATTTCACCATGAGATCCCGCCGGAGCTCTGTCTGCCATGCTGCGACTTGTCGCGGCTGCGGAGTTTCGCCCCGGCGCGCGTTGCCTCTCCATGCGCAGATCGTGCATGCGTGCAAGGACTGCTGCCTCCTGATCCCATGGTGGCTGACCCGCAAGGAGGCTCGCCACTTCGCGGGAAATCGGCCGGTATCCTCACACCATCCGTATGGCCTTGACCCTCTGACATACGTTCAGCTGGGCCGCTGGCTGCTTCCGTAGCGCCGGCGCCCACACCGGTGCGCCATAAAGGGCCATGGACCAAACGATTCCCATGTAAAGCCTCCGGCAGGAGGCGTCTGGACCCCCCAGGTTGGGCAGGAGCCGCCCAAAAGCAGCCCCAGTCCGAATTAGTTTGGGAGCCAGACGTCGGAAGTGCTCCTCGAAATGTCATCCGCTGTCGAGAATGAGTCCCAGGTACTTCATCGTCGACCCGACGCTGATGTGAACTTCTCCTACCGGCTCCCGTGAAGGTAGAAAATGATTCCAAGGGATCACATTCCCGGGACAAAAAATATCCTATGTGATATTTCAGGACATGATTCACCCGAGTGCCAATTTCATTCAAATCCCCTCAGCAGTTTCAGCATGAAAGACTATCAAACGTAGAAATATGTACACACACACTCTAATACTTTCGATTTTATAATTTAAGAGTGATTTGGTATTTAACTTTATATATGTGAAAGTAACTTTGTTTATTTTTATGACCACACACGGACATGGCCTAGGAGAAAAGAAAGAAAGCTAATTACTTTTTTTTTACTTACTACTGCTTACTTTTGTTAACATACCAAGTGGGTCTAGCCGCAGATAGAAACATTTTTAAGTATTGTCATAAAGATGACAGCAATCGTTCTTTACAAAACCCCTATTGTCACTAAACTCACTTTCATAAAATCACCGTTTTACGGCTTCCGAGGGCTGTATATAAATAGTACGACTACAGTTAGAGCCGATTTAGATATACATCATATCACTTAATTTCTAACAACACTGCTAATATTTGATCATCAGTTGCACTTAACGGCAATTGGCAAGACCACAACGGGCTCTGCAATACCGCTATCTGTTTTCGATAAACAAGTGATCGAAATCAAATGGGAATTCCGATGAAGGGAACTCTGCGGTTATTAACTGGATTAGAAATGTAGGCTACGTGTAATTGCAACATGAAAATTTCTATCTTCAAAACTCTCTCTGCAATCGCACTCAACGACTTTTATGAATAACATAATATGTCGGTCTTATAATGTTTCCACAGACGAACACAGGGACAGCATTGTTCGAAAAAGTTGTCGTGGTTCTGGAACACAAAGAGCAACTGAAGGAACAGGGTTTTAGTCAGTAAAAGTCAGTCACTCTCTGCTCCAACCAAAGCGAGAGAAGTCATTTCTTTGAGGCCTCATCTAAGGTCTTAAAAAGTAGAATGGGCAGTAAACCACTACGCGGGCCCAGTGCGTGTAGATGTCACATGTTTCTAAATTTTTGATTCTGACAATTTCATCGCGATATTTTCCTTCATTGTTTCAAGAGCAGTGGTAATGAAATAAATTACATAAAGTAAAGCGCTTACCTGGGTTTGAACCCGTGACGTAAGAAATCTTAAGTCAGGGCCGTTGTCAATGGGCTATGTACAAGAAGTAAATTCTGGGAAGAAAATCTTATTTAGCGCTTGAATATGGAAAGTCTTTATAAAGGTTATATTACTATCGATAAAAAAATGAGAGCATAAAAACAAGATAACGTCAAGAGAAAAACTTACAAGTTAAAATCAAAATCCGCTAATCATTACAATTTACGATGGGCATAGACCATCCCCAAGTCTGGAAAATATAAGCATAAGCAGCCTTTTAATGTTCCCACTGCTGAGACTCAGGCCCCCTCTCTAGGAGAGGGAAGGGGCTGTAATCCACCACGCGTGCCCAGTGCGGGTTGGTGAATGTCACATGTCTTCGAATTTTTTGGTTCTAGGACATACCGGTTTCCTCACGATGTTTTCCTTCACCGTTTTAAGAGCAGTGGTGATGAAATAAATTACACAAAGAAATGCGTCTGGCTGGGCTTGAATCCACGACCTACAACTCGTAAGTCGGGGCATTACCACTCGGCCACCACTGCTCTTCTTCTGGAAAATATGTATGAATATATTACCAATCCTCTGAAATGAATGAGCAATGCAGTGGGAGTGTGTAAACTAAAAATGGACCGATGGCCCGATGATGATTAGATTAGACGATAGGAACAGTCAATCTGGCAATTCTTGTGAAAGGCCTATGTAATAAGCAGTGGACGTCTTTCGGCTGAAATGGTGAGGTAAACACAAATTATCATATTAATGATAATAATATTTCCAAAACAGAATACTTAAACAAAACATGAATACTAAATATGACTGTTAAACAAACTGTAATATTCGAATAAAGCCAGCCAATAACCACTGTTCCTCTTAGTTAAACTCCAATAATTCGACCGTAAAATGCAGCGGTTATCTCCAACTCCCGAATCAATTTGCTAAAGATTAGGTGATCAAAAGTTTTCATTTGTTTTCTTGTCATTGTTTCAAAGACAGTTTGAAAAGTTTTTTGATGCCAACATTTACTCAATTCTTTGTTAAACATGACCTGCTTAGTAAACTGTGACTCTGAATACCAACAAACTAATTAACTAAAAGGGAATCCTTTCAAAAGTGTAAACAGTTCTGTGTAAACACATATATACATATGTAAAAAGGAGCAAAACAAAGCAATTTCGATCTTTCACCGCCGGAACTCGATGCTGGCAAACACAAGATTATGACGTGTAAGAAAACATGGCTGTTATATCATGTTTATATCGAATTCTCTTCTATTTGTTTTGTTACACAAACACCATCTAATATTGTTATATGGAACTGATTATGGATTAAGGATATTATTTTAAAAAATATGTCTGGTGTTTAAGGATTTCTTTAACCCCCTCGGGCGCCCCAGGGGTATTAGTATTATTACGTTATTGCACATTTTTATGTAAATCACCAAAAAAAACTTTTTCTGGATTTTTCTTGGAAAAACAAATTATTTTGTAGAAACCAAAATTTTTGGTTAAAAAAAAACGTACAAACGTGTGTACAAATCGTCAAATTAGCGTTTTTCAGGGCCATTCGAGTTCTACAGACGTATGTACAATCAGCGCTCGAGGGGCCCTAACCTAACACAAACACCACTTTTCTATTTGTAGTCAAGTTTTAAAATTTAATAAAAACTGGGCAGGTGCTAACCGGATTCGCACACTGAGGGTTACATACAAACTTACCTACGTAAATACATAGTTCAATTCCCGAATAGAATCTCAAAGAAAAATCGGATCGAAAAAAAAGGTTCTTTTTGTGACAATATAACAAATTTACTGTTTTTAGATTGATTCCTATAACTGTGTTATAAGACTTTGCTTTATGCCAAATTTCAGGATTCTGGGTAAACGGGAAGTACCCTATAAATTTTGACTCCCTTGAGAGTGTCGAAATATACTTTTTTTGCGACATAAACGGCGTAAACGGCCGTATCTTTTTTTTTGTTAACTTAAAAGTTTGTTTTTTTTCACATCTTCAAGGGCCCACAGATCTGAGTATATAGCTATAATCCCGTAAGGGTTCGGTTTTTCCTTTTAAGGTACGGAACCCTAAAAGTGAAAAATTATAAATATTATATTTACGTAAGAATAATTATCCTATATTTTTGTTTTATTACTGATAGGCTCGCACTTGACCTCTATCTCACCTGTTGGAAAGCGATGATGTGATTGACGATAGAGCACGCTCGTCTACAAGTAACCTATTCACTTTTGACTTAAAGACCCCTAGATTGTTGCTATCAGGAAACACAGACTCTGGCGGCTACAAGGAATTCCACTCCTTAGCTGTACGCACAATGAATGTGTGTCTCTGTCACCCGTGGGTGTCATAAAACGCGAGTAAAGGTTGGTTGCGTAGGCAGATGACCACTACCCTTAGGGCTGCGAAGGTCAACTTAAAAGGCAGCTCAGTAATTAGCTAACATTATGTCAGTTTTGCCATGTCAATATTGGAAAAGGACTACTTAAAAAGGAAGATATTGTTGAAGTAATTTTTGGTTGTCTATATATATATACTAATATAATTACTAAAAGGAAAAAAATGTAATTTTATTTGTAATGAATATTTTTTATTATTATTCAATGACTCACGCTAATGTGCTTACCGATGATGTGGTCGATGGTGGAGCACATTTGCCTAGAAGTAACCTATTAACTCTTTATTTAAATTCTCAAAAACCAATAACCGTGTTTTTAAAAATTCTTTCACCAATAGAATGCTATTTTATCACTGAGTTAATAGAGATAAGCATATATTTTCTACTTTCGTGCGGGTGACGTCGCTGGGAGAAGCTAATACTTGGATATACCTATATTTAACTTTGACTCAGTAAGATACATAAATAATGGAACTACGAAGACTGTAGCTCCAACGGTTTAGCCGCTTGATCTTTGTGACAGAAGGACGAAAGGACGGATGAGTGTAAAACATAGGGCTTCGTTAAGACCCTTTGGGTCCGGAACCCTTAAAACAATGTTGAAAAATAAATAGAATTTGAATCTTAATAAATTAATAGTAAAATAAAGTGTAGTACGGAAAAGCTTTTTATAAGTAAAGCAATAACCAACAAACACTGGCAGGTTACAGCCACAGCGTCTCTAGTGCAGTACAAATAAGGCCGGTACTCACCGCACCTTGGCCCCACAGCTCGGATGCGCCGCCGTCCTGCACTTGGGCTTAATGGTGCGTGTAGACCGCCCCGATCTGCATGTGAGAAATGCAAATTATATTGATTTGCTCTATAAATACTTAACACAATGGCTTCTTTATTTTAGTATGCCGGATTTTTCTCTTTGTGTTGCGAGATTTCTATCTTTGTAGTGTTGGTACACGTGGACGATTTTAATAATTTTAAAGAAATTGATAAACATATAAGCGCCAAGTTTTTTACCTGAGGAATTAAAATATCTGTTTGACAGGTTTGCATAGAGAATATGTGAAACAGTTAAACCAAAATACCTGTGTATTATTTAAAAAATCGGTTCTTAAGGAAGAATTCAATTCAATTTAAAATGTTTTTATTTCATATAGGTCTACATGGGCACTTATAAAACGTCATAGTGCAAGGTTCCAATTGGTCGTTTCCTATGGAGAAGAACCGGAAGGAATTTCCATGATTACTCTTTTAAAAAATGATCGATTTTACAACGACGAACGAAGAAAATAAAAATGATCAAAGGATACATCTCACAACATATCACAATAACTATCACTCAAATGCTTTAGAAAGTCCAATCGCCGCGACGGTTGTATTATAGGGACAGTCGTAAACTGAAAACCTCAATTCCGTACCACACCTTAAAGCATTAAAAACCTGCCCACATCGCCAGCATAGAAATAGCAACAAAGCAACCGTTATCTCCCATTATACAGGATCCGTGAACTGTGTACCCAATCCGTAGACGCCAATTACCTATCCCATAATCAAGGAGATTCGCGAAAGGGTTCGGACGGGGCTCAATCAAACTTTGGCAATCATCACGGCTATCTAATCTCCAGGGTAACAATGTAACCGGGATTGGATACTCAGCGGACCACATTAACTATCTCCTTATTTATATGTAATGATAACAAGCCAAACAGGGACAAACCGTAGTTTGTGAGCCTTTTATTGCGCCCACGTAATTATTGTATGAACATTCTGTTTGTTAGGGCGACCCTCCACGAATTTGTGAGAGGTGAAATTAATTCTATATTCAACTGGTGATCTCTAGGGGTCCTGTTGTTGTAGTTGTTTGCTCTTCAGGAGCACCTGCTCACTGTTATTTAGTTACAGTTAGGTTAATGTAAAAGACGCTTTTTATGTGGCTAAAAGGTAAGACATTCTTTGCTAAAGTCAAAGTAAAAGTCAAGTAAAAGTACAATTTTGTTATTATGTTATGTTAGCACTTATGACTTAGCAGCCAAGCAAACAAGCATTGAAATTATCATTCACCTGCCCTTATCATCTTTAGTTAGCATGCATTAAACATTAGGTTTTATTAATCAATCCAGACTTCCATAGGTAGGTACTAATATTATAAATGTGAAGGTATTTCTGTCTGTTTATAAGACTGTTACACTTTCACGATTAAACTACTGAAACAATTTTGATGAAATTTGGTACGAAAGAACTTGAACTCCAAGGATGAACATGGGCTTCATTTTATCAATGTTCGAGTGCGACTTCGCGTCCACAATAATCAACTCTTGTTAATTTATTACGTACAATTAAATTGAGAAATTATAATTATGAGAAAATTTAATGTCAGTACCTACCTAATAATGAATTTAATACATATTAATCAATATTAATTTCATCAATATTAATGTCATCGAAATTATAGTTAAGTACGTGAAAATTTTGTCATTGTGTGTGTTTTACTGAGCACTGGTGCCATTCTCCAATCAGAGTGAACTTTGACCGTAACAACGTTCAATTTCCAATCCATTAATGTACGTATCGCATGATGTATGATTCCTATTGAATATAAAGTAGGCACAGACTTTCTATACAGCTACATTAAACTAGACAGTTTTTTAATTTCCGGTGGCCTGGAAGCATCCGCTTCGAAAAAGTGTTAATTGAATGTGAACGCGTGTTTGCGGAGATAGAAACGGATCTAAAAAATGTTGTTTCTGTTGTTTCGTGAATAATAAATCAACAAACGTTCGAAAACTCATGTATTCTACACGGCTTCGCAAAATAAACCGTGACTCGATATCCGTAGGTAATCTGCAAACAAAATGTAAGCGCCATAGACATGTAGATTTCAGTCGTCTCTCGATTTATTACGTCGAAACGACGTGTACCTTTAACTAGGTACTATGAAGTTATAAAGCCAGTCAGTTATCCACTGGCTCACGATGATATTACTCTTTGAAGGTTTAACCAGTCATATCCGTCGCGTTGACGTGGACAAACACGACGACTCCAGAGTTTGAACACGGTCATTAAGACAGTGGATTAGAATCTCAACAATGGAACAGTTTTACTACGGTACTTGCCAAAAGTTTAACTAACTAACCTTACCTGACCTAATCTTTGAAGGCTAATCTCTATGGCTATTAAAAATACAATTGTCTTCCAAAAAACAAACAAAGTAAATAAAACAAACAATCAAAAGAAACCAAAGAATTAAAACCACAAATTAAAGATACTTTTCTTTTTTTAGGAAGTTGGTTGTATTTTTCTGCAAAAAAAAGTTTTTATTTATTATTTATTGCTGTGGTAGATACCCCAACTAAAACTAAACAGTGATGAGTACGTACCAGGGTGTACAGTACACATCTATCTGCATACCCCTTCAGAGTGTACCGGCGTAGTGTTATTTTAAGAAAAGGTGTAAACAATAAACAGACATACCATTGCAGAAATCCTGGATAGATTTGTTTGATTTGTTGAGTGCCGTTTTCTATCTCCGAAGTCCTTCTTGAGATTTTCACCAAATTTAAACGAGACTAACTCGGGAATAACCCTTGAAACTAAAAGTATGTCAAAGTCGGTCCACAAAAGGAAATATGCATGCATTTTTTAATTTGCTAAATTATGTAATTGTTAGTTCTAGTAAACGAAAAATTCAAAATATATTCAGCAATAACGAAGTTATAAAGTTTCGAAGCTGTTAATAAGAAAGAGGATGCCAAAATCCATTACGCCCGTACATAGTATTTTTTAATCTGTACCCATATTGTACAGGTGTACGGCGGTGCATATTCATTTAATTTGTTTGTTGTCATATTACTATTCTATTTTTGCACATTTAATGACAAAGTGGTTTAATAACAATTTTTTTTTTTCTTGCATTGCATTTTTATTTTCGAGGAAATTTGAAAACATACAAAATTAAAAAAAGATGCTATCGACCATACAGATTTTAGTTTTATTGGAATGAATTAAAATCTACTACCTATATAAACAATGCAAGATAAAAAAACACATATACCTTTAATAACGCAAGATTCACAATATCCTCCCTTACATAGATCATAGGTAATTATATAAAAAAATAATTAGACCGCTAACACTTAATGAGAATGAACCGTTAACGGTAACTTATAGAAATACGAATACTTGGCAAAACAGGATAGCAAAAGAAATGGGTTGGTTGAATAATTCATGGAAGGAACAAATAAAATGGATCCCACAATCAAGCTGGCTAGGAAATGTTTAATTGAATTGTTATGTCGTATACAAAGAAAGGGTCAGTTAGCGTGAAAAGTAGTCTGGAACAGCTGAAACGGATAATCTAGCCTAATGAAAATCTAGTAATAACTAATGGATTGCTTTTAACCGGAGGATGTGTTAGACTTGGTTCCAGATTTAGAACAGACGCTTAAGAAGTTGGGGAACCTGAAATGACAGTTTTGACCGTTTGTAGACTTGAAAAGATAAAGTACTTAGACAGTGTTTTACATTATTTGAAAGTGTCTGTTTGATTTTTTAATCTATATATATATACAATAAAAGGAGGAACTGGCTGACTGACATATCAAACGCACAGCCGAAACTACTGCTATGATGATGCTACGCGGGTCCAAAGTTTGTATGGAAAAATCCACTATCGGGCGAAATCGCTTACAGAGCTGGTTAAAAGGAAGAACTGACTGACATGTCAACGCACATCCGAAATATGGGCAGTCCCTGTAGTTAAGTGGAGCGTGCAATTTAACACAAGGTTTCCTTTTATGACGTAGACGAGCACTAAGAGAGGATTTTCCAAAATTCATCCACTATAGGGATGAAACGGAGCCCAAAGTTGTAAGAAAAGCCCAAGAGAAGCTGCTGGCAGAAGTTGGTCGATATATAGGTAATTCTTTTATATTTTTTGTTACATCACAGATCTAGAGCTATCCAGCCCGTTTTCATTCTTATTGTGTATTGATCCTTGTGTAAAGTTCTACAATTTGATTACCAAACCCGAAAAGAAAACAATTTATTCCTGGACACTCTCCTCAAATTTCGTCATTCTGTTACGATTTACATAAATTAATTCGGCTCGTAAATGAACGTTAGGTACTATCGTTTTTCATCTACCCATTTATCAAGAATACAAGGCTATATCAATAATGTAATAGATTTATTTCTGATTGTGAGAAGACAATTTTTCGTAAGCAAGTTTTCAAAAAGCAAGAGTAAAAAATCCAGAAATCCGATTATACCACCACTTATAATACATTAGCTATCTGCGGCAGAATCCTTAGTAAAGATCCCGATGTAATCTGTACTCTCATCAGTGTTGCCAGTAAGTGCAATTTTTCTAATTCCATTAAACTGATGGATGTTTGTATCTAGGCGGTGTCTTGCCGGGTGCGAATATTTATATCCTAAGAATTTGTAACTAATGGAGCCTGTCCGAGACGAGACAGCAGAAAGATGACAACAATGCCCCCCAAGGGCAAGCCACTACTTCTTACAAAAACGACATTAATATTCTACACCGACCGGTGGTGGAGCTGCTTTTAACTTTATGGGACATCACGCGAATTGAAGAAGGCAGCCAGACGAAGAAATTAACTTTTTAAATTAACCTTTTCACTCGCTCGGCTGGATAGGGCAATGGGGGAGAGAATAAAATGCCACCTATGTGTCTTTATTTTGGTTTGAGCACACAGATTAATAACAACATTGTAGATTAAAAACTATGATGCTTATTTTACTAAAAAAAAAAACTGGGCACGTGCGAGTTGGACTCGCGCACTGAGGGTACAAACTGGCCTATATAAATAGTTCAATTCCCGAATGGAGTCTCGAAGATTTTTCCGAATCGCAAAATATTTTTTTTTTTTGGTGACGTATCATAAAATTACAGTTTTTAGATTTAAACCTATACCTGTGCAATAAGCCCTTGCTTTATGCCAAACTTAAGGATTAGGTCACCGGGAAGTACCCTATGAAATTTTATTGATTTTTCACAACTTTAAAGGACCACAGACCTGAGTACCTACATGGTTTTAATTTCAACATGATACCTCTACGCGTTCCCGAGATAAAGGGTCTTGACCGACAGACAGACAGACGGACAACAAAGTGTTCCTATAAGGAATCCGTTTTTTTCCTTTTAAGGCACAGAAACCTAAAAAAAATTAAACATCTTACTTTGCTGAAATAACTTAAATTCTTAATATACATTAGTACATTAAGAATCGAATATACAACACCTACATTTGAAGAATATTAGGTTCTAATTCTTCAGATTCCGATTTATTTACTCGTAAACATAGGTTACACATACACATAAGTGTGAGATGTTACATTCTAAAGCGAAATCATCCATTCTAAAAGCTAAATCATATAAATCAAAAGTTCACAATATTATTAGCAGCAAGCAATTCCTGATTCCACGAAAAAAAATATAAACGCCGTAATCCCTCTAAGTCGGAGCACCAAAAATCTCGACGCGTGATTTCTCCGAAACGGTTTCCCAGGAATCGGAAAGCTCCCAATAAAAGACAACATAAAAAGCGAAACCCCTAAATATTTCCCGCCAATTGATAGGTACATACAGCCGTAAAGTGGGAGAGCCAACAACAGATTTATAGGGCGCCAGTCGACTGCGTGCTTTCATAAAAAAAATCACAAAGGTAATTCTCACGACAAGTTATTACAGAGCTAGAAATATATATGGTTCTCATATTCTCTTATGAATAAATGGGAACAATTTTTAGTCTAGTACGCCAAGTTAGCGCGATGATTTATTTTGTCATACGTTTAAAGTTTCGCATCAGGAGTTTTTAATATTTTAAGGGGCGTAATGAAATAGATTATTTTTAAATGAAGCTCTTAATTTTCTGTCAAAAGTGAATACAACATGGTTAACCAAACTTACAGGCAGAAAAAAAGCATTATAAAAAAAGTCACGAATTTCTAAATACCGGATAAGTTGAGGTCAACAGTGTGTCGATGTACTCGTCCGGCAGCGTCCGGTCCGGGACTTGTTCAGTAAGTCAAAACTGTCAGGACCACGCGCGGTGCGCAGCGCCCGGCGGGGCGGACCGGCCCGCCCACCGTCCGTATTTCACAACAACCAAGTGCCTTATCAACTGTACTCACTTTTAAACCAAGTTTATTTATTATTTTTATTGATATGGGAATAATGGGTTGAAGATAAAACAGAATAATGATTCTTAACGATTTACATATGATGAACAGTACGTATATATACACATCAGTCACTTCACCGTTGCCGCGCTGGGAAGTATAGCAAAACCAGCCACATAATGTTCCCACTGCTGGAACTCAGGCCTCGCAGGACCACGCGCGCCCAGTGTGAATGTAACATGTCTTCGAATTTTGTTTCAAGAAAATGCCGGTTTCCTCATGAGGTTTTCTTTCACCTTTCTGAGAGTGTTGATGAAATAAATTGCACAAAGTAAAGCTTCAGGCTGGATTTGAACCTACGACGTACAACTCGTAAGTCAGGGCGTTACCATTGGGCCAACACTGCTGGTGCTGGTTGGTCACGTCAAAAAAAATTACATAGTTTAGTAGAATTCTTGGGCTTCACATGTCAGTCACGTTACGATCGGAGCGTCTAAGATATTCACATACAATCGGGGACTAACAGACGACGTGACTGATATGTTTTAGAAAGTAAAAACGTTTGTCGTAAAAAAATTAAGACCCAAATATACTCGTATGTTTTAAGTTTCAATTCCGTTCTAAAAAGTATATTCACAGTCCAGAAAAATACAAGATTAGCATTTTATATTCCTAAAAGTTTGCCGAGATATTTTCAAATTGCCTGTCCTAGAAATGAAACTGCATTAGTTTATTTTCCTTACAGTGTAATTTTTTTGCTAAATCGGTACAGGAAATTTCAAGCGTACATTTTACATAGAGAAAAAAATCAGACTTTTTATAGCGTTAAGACAGATATTATGAATAAAATATGCTTTTCCTCTGTCCGTATACCATTCCTTTTTGTAAGATTAGGTACTATTAAATATTCAGAAACAATCCCATTTCATTACACGGTGGGGTAGACAGAACCTCTAACAAATGAGCTTACCAATGTTGTAAAATGTTAATTTTCTATTAGGACAAAGTTAGCCGCATCGACACTGCGACCCGGGTCACCTCACCGACACATCTTCATTAGCCAGCCCGTAATGTCACTCTAGGGAAATAATATTATGTTATAAACCGCCTTCGCGAAATAATACGCTTTCATAAACATGTGTAGTATGTTACACACATATAGGTATTTACTGATTGGTGAAAAACACACTGTAACACCTAAAAATAAACTGGATCTTTTTATTAATTAGAAATATTCAGGAACATCATTTATTAAAACAGGTCTTGGAAATAAAATAGAACAACACAGAAGTTAAAAAATTCTCTGAATACTAAAAAATATAAAACCTCCTTTATAAAAATGTGTATAAAATGCCACACGTTGGGAGCATGATGTAGCGTAGATGTAGATACTCTTGAAAGCAGAATGTTTTAACTTTTTGGCCGGATCCGCTGTTGGCAGGGGATCCAGATAATGTCACCATAACAGATTATGTCTTGGCACCAAACAACCACTATGAACGTTCAAGACATCACAAAGAGGTTATATGTGCGTATAGTTCGCTTTCTTCTTACATTGAAATAATTCGGCCATTTTCCCCATAAAATTGTGATGAATCACAGTAAGTGTTCTTTGAAGTTTGATTAAATAACTGTATTCTTATTTTTTCCAAAACATGACAATAACATAAGTAAAATACTCGTGTCTTAGTTTTGATTAAGTCCTGAATTACAACTGAAACAGTTCACAAGATCACTGAAACCATAGCAACCGACGGTGACGTCACAACTAGTAAACAGAACATGTAGATATCACGATACAATCAACTAAAATTATGCATTCCATCTTGTTAAACATCGTTATCCGCACACCTAGCACCATCTACTGACTAATGTGCTCCAGATGCCGCACTATTACATACGTAGGTCATTCCAAATAGTTATGGCTACACCTGCGAATACCATCTATACCTATGTAATTGAAGTAATAAATCCCAGAGGAGTGGGCAAATCACGACTTATTGCCTCCACTTCTCGCGGAGACGACAATTAAATCAAGCTGTAAAGGTACGTCAAATTGATCTAACGCCATTCTAAGTAGGTCACACCTGACCGCTATCCAGAATAGTCCAGATTCACTAGTTAATATACCCGTAAAGAATGTTTGGCGCGCCGATATTGGGAAAATATTTTCAATTTACAACACCAAAAAATCACATATAGTACATACGTAGTAACGTATTATACATTATAGTTTACAAAGGATATACGTTATACAAAGCTACTATTTGGCACTAATGTCACTAAGGGCATGTTTTATGGTTTGAAAAATAAAAACAAGATTGAAAACATCGTCTTTTAGACCACCTTTGTTGAGCAGGGACTTTAATATAGGTCATAAAGTAATGACAAGAAAAATAAAAGGATAAACAGGCATCCATGGCGCAAAGAATATTCAGATACTATTGAAAATTCAGCACAAACAGACATAGATAATAGTTAGAAAAATGATTTTCTATGAACATAAAAATCTTAAAACACAGTTCCATTTCGTATACCATGAATGAGATAACTCGAAGATATAATGTATGCCAGTCTAGTATAATCCGGTTAAGTGCAAAAGACGCGACTGCTTCCAGGTGTGCAGGCAGACCGCGTATAATTGAGCCCATAAATCCGGCCCGGGCGACTTATGTAGCCGCCCGGGCGGCCGCGCCGAGACGCGACAATTAAATCATGGAACACCACTAATTACTTGCCATTTTATTAGGCCATCATTGTCAAATATATTTTCGTTAATTAATTATAAAGAATTGCAGCGTGTGATGGTTTTTTGGATGGATATTTATGACAGTTAACAGTGCTGTGGTAATCAATTAAATTGTTAAACATTAGTTAAGGTTTCTGGAAAATGATGATATTTTTCATTTTTTTTTCAAAGAACTTTCGGGCGTATAGTCATTTTGAACCACTCAAATGTATATAGCCATTTTTCACAATATGCGAGAAAAGCGCAATGAATATTAAATCTTCAAATAAACCGCCATAATGTCATGCGCGTACAATAAAATGACTTTATTTTCGGGGGCTTGCGTCATTAAGGGTTCGCCGCGTCGTAACCCTTCATGTCGCTCGTAACTGTTTATAGTAACGCCTTAAATTAGAAAGCGGTACGTAGGTACGCATAAATTACATTATAGACCTACAAAAGAAATCTACAAATACCAGTCAAGATTAAAATGTAATTGCTTCTGTATCTTATCTGTGAACCGGCAATAAAGCCTGAAGCTTTTAATAACGTGTTACAGATACCTTCGAAGGTCGAAGAAAAACCGGTATCCCCTTATAAGAAATCCTTAGACAGCCTTTTGGCTTCAGAATCTTTTTCGACGCGAAAAAACAAAGCTTTATTGACTCTCTCTGGCACACCTTCGTCACTGTCAATTAATGATGCTAAGTTTATCTTTACACCAATAAGTAATGAGCTTAAGGACTACAAAATGTAAATTGTCCAATTTACTGTGTAATGCAATGATTTTGGACAACAAATTATGGGAAAATAGTAATGAATGTACCTGTGAGCTCGTTAAATGCTTTATTTCTATAGCTTAATTGTATTATCGCTTAAACTAATTGGTATTTTGTATCGCTCGTGGTTTGTTAATTATATTAATACTGATTTTGTCCGAATTACGTAGGTGACCAGTGGTTTAACATTAATGTTTATTTGGAGCTACTAAATTAAATGGATATTTAAATTGATGTCTTAAACAAAAAGCACTCTTTCACACTCACTTTCCTAGTACTCACTTGTAAAATAGGAAATGTTCTTTTAGACCTGCATCCCAGATAACAATAATAGTTTATTACAGAAAATACACATATTCAATTGAAGTCTCTGTTTGCGATGTGAAAATATTTTTATTTTACTAAATACATATATTTAATAACTAAGTATGTCCGATACGTAAAACAAAAATGCATTTTTTTTTAATAATACGTTTAGCTGATGTTATAAGGAATAATTTTCACTTATTTTATAAAAAAAAAATAGGTTTCCACAAAAAAAAACTCGAAATTGTAACCTAGTGGCGTGAGCTGTCTTACGAGTCTGATGCGGACGAAGTTGCAGGCTAGTGCCCGTGCCGGCTGGGCGCAGTCGTGGGATTTGGAGGCAACAGTCCTTGCATACATGCTCGACCAGCGCATGGTGTTGCAACACCGAGACGAAACTCTGCTGCTGCAACAAGTCGCGGCATAGCGGACAATATTCCGGCGGAATCTCTTGGCGATATGGCGACAGCGACTGTCTAAACCAAGCTGGGCACGCCTCGATTGCGGCGTTAAGTCCCTCTTTGAGGAGAGGAGAGGCGTGCTTCTTCACCTTCCGCATGACAAAGGTCCTCACCGGATATGGTAAGTTCAAGAAGTTCCTGTTCCGCATTTAGGGAAGCCTAAGTGTCCCCCGTGGAGGTGGAATGGAGGTGTACCCCGCTTGGGCGAGTACCGCCGTGTCCTAGTACAGGCGATCGGCGGTGCTGACCTTCACGCCGGGCACTATTTCAGGCCACGGTCCGTAGCGAGAAGGAATGGGATGCGGTCGTATCCTTTTGCGTAGCAGTAATGCTAGTGAAGGAGGCGGCCAAGAGTGAGGGAACGTACATATTCATGCCCTAGCTGCCGAGACAGTAAACGCCCCGAGTAATGAGAATCGTAGAGCGATCTCAGGCGACCGTAGACTTATCGACGGTGCGTAGTGTTCCACGTGCGCCTCCAAAAGATCTCAACAAACCATAGGGGCCCAGTAGGACCGATGCCTGATAGGGCCACGTAGTCCTAGAATGCAAAAGGCAACTGAAGGAACATAAGTATGGTTTTAGTCAGTAAAAGTCTGATACGCCCTCTCACTCAACCCTAGAGAAAAAAAAAGAAAAAAGGACGCGACTTACAGCCAGTATAAAATAAATAGCATATTAGCTATTCATACTCTCATATCCAAATATGTACCTAATTAAGCACCACTTTATAAAAACCTAATTACACAGTGGTGTTATCAAAACGACATTTACATGCTCGACCACATTTAATGGACCTCCTTACCTGGTTCAGGAGGACACTGGAAACTATGCCCAGGGGAAACTTACCAAATATTTCTGTTCGCATTTAGATATCGTTTTAAATGTAATGTGGACATATTTCTGAACTGTTCTGTAAATAGCGATACAATGGTCGTACTTTTAGCTTACACCTATATTAACACTTATACCAACTCGAGATTTTCTATAGAAGGTTAGAAAAAAATCTTCTATTGTATAACATATCTACCTACTCTTACACAGCTTATTTTCTTATCAATTTATTCTTTTATTCACAAGCTAGTTAACTCATTACGTATCTACCTACTAGGTAACTATTGTTTTTTGAGGTGGGAAATCATCATGACATGTCCCAGACTAGGATAGAGCGAGAGGGCGTGTCAGGCCCTTACTGATTAAAATCCACCCGTGTCTTTCAGTTCTTTGTGTTCTGGAGCCATGGTAAATTCTTACGAATATTTCCGCAGCCCCTTCGGTGTAGCTGACATCTCTTAGAAGCGCGCCTAGAACACTACGCGCAGCTACCCACTCGTCGTCCGCAGGCCACGGAAGCCGGGAATCATCCTACGACTACCGACACCCGGGGCGTCTCCTGTGGCGGCGGCGGCTGGAGCGTGAGGAAGTTCGCTCCTTCACGGAATTTTGTTCAAATAGGAAAATATTTAAATGTTACTAAATTCCAAACTCAGCTGAAGCGTACAGTTTCTTTTTTGTTTCACTTAATTTTCGAGTTTTGAAATAAGCGTGAGAGAGCTTCGCTCCTTCTAATAAATACCAAAGGAGTATTTACAGTCCATAAGATTTCTCCTTAAATCGTAATAAACATTTGAACAGAGTATCTGAAGTCTTGACGTCCACTAACCTAACTTGCAAAACTTCACCTGTTGCCAAAGTTCCCAACTATTCCAACTGAGCGAGATAACATTAACTAATATTATTATAGTTGTTGCTATTTTTCTGCCACATTCTGTAACAGAGTTACTTGCATGATTTATTGCATGTAACTTCCTTTGTGTCGATTGGCCCCGCACATGAATCTAAGAGGATGGAATGATATGTTAGTATTGACACCCTCGGGGATAGTAAACGATAGTTTAAAGGCCTAATCCATGCTGACGTAGCAAAACTGTACTTAAAAAAGAATGAGTGGAAATAAAAATATCTACATTTGCTAACATTTGAGACCCATTCAAAGATATTTTACAGTCTATTAAATTTTTAATTTCCGGATTAAACGGCTATAACAGAACCAAAAACTATATTTGGCAAAAACAAGGCGTAGCAACATGGTCGTCAGTCGGTTAATGTTTAAGATAGAGAGGCTTCGAGGAGCGCGTCCGGTTTCCGGCGCCGTCCCTCCGACGATTCAATTTAGTCCGGCCCGCGACAAACTCCATTGATTGTTTCGATATTCCGGTCACAAACGGCGGAAACTCTAACAATTTTTCTAGTTCTCGAAGGACAGATTTTTATTATGTTTAGTTGTTACACGCGTGGCCATGTTCTTAGTTTCTTACGTGTGCCTATTGAGTATAGACAATAAGTAAACTCAATCATGCTCGTGGAAAACTCATATTGTTTTCTTTTACAAGATAATATGTACAGGAAAATATAACGTAACGAATGTAGGGTTGAACGGGATTGTACGAGTACGTATGTGACCAACCTACATTTGAATCAAAATCAAAATATATTACGACTGAAAAATTAAGGAAATGTTTTTTTTAATTGAATTATCTTATGAAAACTGTTAATTGAATGAAATAGGGCATGAAGAGAATGAAAGTATATTAGTAATTTAATGTAAAAACACAAAATGAAACTGTGATGTGAACAAGACTCTAAAACTAAAACCCGCACTAATTACGGGCAAAAATAGTACCTATACTTAATTGAAGGGTCCAAATTATTTAATTAGTATAGTAATTACCAAAAAACCGCAAATAATCTATATCCAAAAGTAATTTCAAAAACCTACTCAAACACTTTATACAAGTAATAAAAAACTCGCATATATAACATAGTGTCAAGCCACATCCAATTACGCTTAACTCATATATCTATGTATATATTTTAACTTTAATATAATTTTTTTTTCCTTTGAAAATGTTGTGAGTGTTCAAAATGTATGAATTTCAAGTATCTTTCCATCTAAGACTGATTTCATTTAATTTATTTCTCTGCTCTTTAAACTTATTGTCAAGTAGGTATAGCTGCATAATTGTCTTCCATTTTTACTAAATTATGACCTCTAGGCGTTAAGCAACTAACGTCGGTCGAAGTAAACACAATCCAATACTTTAATCATCCTTCATTTTAACTTGCTTACTTACCTTGACAGTTGAACCAGCGTGTCGAAAAAACTTTTGAATTTTCTAATTGGTGTGCATAATTCCAGTTATATGTTGTATATAAATACACAAGCTGACCCGGGTAACGTTGTTGTACCACATAAATTATTATCAAAAAAAAAAAGTGGGGGGTGGGACTAAAAATTGCCTACGACAAATAATTCTAATTCTCAGATCTATCTAAATATACTTAGAAATAATACCGTCTTCACTACTACTCCTCCACGAGATTTTTATGTATTAAATATCTTTTGTATAATAAACCCTCTAAGAAATAAGAATACGAGTAGTAATCGATGTCTAGTTTTGTAACACGTCCAGTAAAAGTGAATTATATGTAATTCTTATGATAAAATTAAATAACCTATCTCAAAGCTCAATGGTACATTTTTACAGCTTTATGTTTCCGGAAAACACGTTTCCCAGGTAACCTAGCGTGTTTGTCATGCACGCCAGAATCACAATAAATGCGAAAAGTTTGTGATTGAATTGTTCAACACGAGTTCTGCTTACCAATGACCTGGCTATAGGCACCATAATATAGTTTATTCTATATCCGGAGAGAAACAAGTTGTCCCCCACATACGCTCGCTTTCCGCCGGCGCCGCTCAAGCACAATACACAGAGCCTTCAGTGATTTAGTTTTATTGTCATGCACCCTCCATTCACTGCGATATGCATCATGCAGATTATTCACGAGAAGGTGATGTTGTTGTTTTAATATCAGTCTTCTAACCCTAATGTCACCTTACAGTATCCACATAATATGCAAAGCGTCCCAAATTGGGGTCATTGCTGTATGAAATCTATTTAGTCGTAAAGGTGACGTTTGATAAACTTGTAACGATGTCCCTGGCACTCATCCGTGACGAGGGATGATAAAAGGGTCATGGCGCAACCTTCACGTGAGTACAAGCGGTTTACCTCGCATTGTAATGTGCCCTCCGCGCTGGCCAACTCCTTTGAATAGTAATTTCATAAACGCCACCCCTATTATTAAGGGTAGTATAAACCCGACTGCTAGTCGCCGTCTCAGCGGGTTAAACAGACGAAGAGAACCTTTAAATTAGATGCTTTGTGCATTGCAGTCGTTTCGTGAGCGACTGTGCCACTTTGTCTGCTATGCATTTATCTCTGCTGCGATATCTGTGTTAATAATATTTGAGCTTGTTTCTCCATAGAGTCTGAACTGTATTAAAAAGTGAGCGTAAGTAATAATACCGTTTAAAAAATTTCATACGAAAACAAGCAGATGTATCGGGACCGTCATAAATATTGTTCCGCCGAAATCATAAAACGATCTTCTCCGTCGATGAATCGAGGCTGTTAACCCATATCGCGTGAAACGGTCACCACTCCATCCGGGGACGATCTTTGGGCGAGACGTGACCGAACGGGCCAATAAAATCTTTCCGAAACGCTAGCTGGTCCTATGTTGTAAAAATTGTCGGACGTGACAAAGACGAACCGTTGATCCTCCGCCGACCTGCCCCGTCGCCGCAAACTGGAATGCTGATACGGAAACGAGTTTCCGTGTTTTTCTTTATTTTCTTTCGTTCCGAATGAGCTTTGTGTGAACCGCCTAGGTAAACTAAAATAAAGAAAACAAGATAGGGAATCTTGTGGTGTTATCATCCACAATCCATCGATATCTTTGTAGGTATACCTACATTACAAAGAAAAGAAACGAATTTATTTCTCCAATCGTATTTTAAGGAAAACCTTTGATTCGAGCTGAGCCACGAAGCTCCGGATAAAATAAAGCTGGAAGTTGGTTGGTAATAATTGTGGAGCTACGCATGGCCGGGCTTGGTTCGAAGAGACATTCCGATGGCGGATAACAATAAAACTAAATCATCGGGAAGTTATCTATCTCCGTAGTCGGCGGCCGGGAAGCGAACATGTGCACCGAATGTATTACACGGGATAAGATGTTAAATGGTGCAGCGTCAATGACTCCTCTGTTCCTAATTTTGTTTCCGTATTTGCTTTGAGTCACTCATGTTTTTTTCCCTGATCTTAGAGTACACCCATAGAATAAACCCAAATTTTTATTACGATCTAGGTTTGTAAGTATACAGAATAGATAATAAGTAATTCAATTACCTACATCCTAAACAAATAAATTCTCTTTATTTAGAATGTGTTCAATAGCAATTTCCTTATTGTCTCTACATATATGGCGAATAAATTTCGTTTTTGTGTCCTAACACACTGAATATGTTATGTAGCACTTATGTTACATAACATATTCATTATTACTAAACACTAACTCGAACGGTTTTGTACTTTATAGTTTAATCGCTATATTCGTGTGGTCGAGAAGCTGGATTGCCTTGATGTTCACACGCTGATGAAATCACTTTTCGTGAGCTTCAGCAGATTTTTGTATCATTTTGTCAATGAATTCAACATTTAGGTCACGATGGAAGTCATCATATTGTATGTACCAAGGTTCACTTGCAATTTCTTTCACAAAACTTTCTTAATTCGGCCAGTAACAGAAACAAAATATTTTCAGCAGGTAGAAGTAGGTATATACAATTTTTTTAATAGATTGCAACGTCGTTAATTACTAAAACTAATAATTTTTAAAGAACGTCTGTTGAAAAAAGAAGTTAATAAAAATCTAGAAATTAATAATGAGGAGAAATCTCTCTAAATTCAATATCAGCTGAAGTTGTGAAGAAATTTTATTAAACCAAAGTTTGTAAATCCCAAATTTGACGGAAAGCCCTTATCTAGATTCAGGTTTCGATTATGTAACAGGCTTTCGGATATTTTATCTGTAGGGCTAATGAGGCTCGAATATGATCGATTGTCTACCTATAGATACCTACCTGCCTGATCCTTAGGGTGGCGAATTTGTGCCGAGCGATAAAAAATAATATCAAAAATGTCGGGTAAGTATATGATATTTACACAGGACGACATTTTGCAAATTACCGATCCCATTAACTTTCCATTAGGGATAATTGGGGCTGGATTTGAAGACGTATTATATTTATTATACAATTTTTTTTTTCCTTTGAAAATATTGTGAGTGTTCAAAATGTATGAGTTTCAAGTATCTTAGGCTTTCTATCTAAGACTGATTTCATTTAATTTATTTCTCTGCTCTTTAAACTTATTGTCAAGTAGGTATAGCTGCATAATTGTCTTCCATTTTTACTAAATTATGATCTTTAAGCGTTTTGCAACTAACGTCAGTCAAAGTAAACACGATCCAATACTTTAATCATCCTTCATAGTTCGCATGATCTCTTCAGCCATACAAAGATTTTTTCAGGTCACGTAAAACTGGAAAAAACAATAAAGGGTAGATACTAATTCTAAAGGAAACGAACAATGGACAAAATTACGGGAAAAAGTTAACTGCAAAATTCTTTATTCAAAACTTTCATTCCACGTAACAAAAGACATTGGATTGTACTACGGATCTAGCTAGGCAGATATAAATGAGTTGGTCAGCTTTAATTATTGCCGAAATTAATAGTTAGTAGATAACAGCGCCAGTTACGTTTTCTTTCTCTAATAAATAACGTGCGCCGGGCGGTTCTCGTCGATAACTTAATTCAATCTTGGCTCCCCTCGTCATCTCGCTCACAATATGCTTCCACAAAGAATTGTTAGGTGATGAAACGCGACTTTTCCCTTCCACCTACACACAAACATGTCTATTCCGCCGATGAATTATTTCATTGGAATATTTTCATATCGTATTCTCTTTCCTGTTTTTTTCCTTCGTAATTTTTTGTTGTATTGTTTTTCTAAATGGGTTTACATGCTTACTTGCGTTTTTATGAGTATTAGACGGAAGGTTGTGTAAAGGTTTTGTATCGAGAAAACAAAATTGTTCTACCTAGCTTGCTTCTGTCAACAAGCCTTGTAAAACATAAGAGCCTCTTAAAAAGGACTTAATTAAAATTGTAGATGAACAATTTACTTCGGGGACGTCTACCGGGTCTTAGTCACGCTTTCAGTTAAATGCAGAAATATTTGCATACTAAAGACGAACAAAATAAATTTTAATAAAACTTTTGAACGATTGAAAAAGCCACATGTCAGCGAGCAGACAGAAATAAAAGAGCTTGTTCTACTGCCAATATGAAATATGAAGCTAACTGCGTTCAGACTTGGACGCTAGGCGACTCTTACTCATCTTTGAGCTACAACGAACTGCTAAACTTTTAAATGCTAATAATGTTTTTAGTTGCGTTTATTCTTAGATTTATGTGCATGATATTAGGTATAAGGTAAGGAAAGGTCACAATGCGGGATCGTTCGAAAGAGTTACAGTGGCCCTGGACGGCAAACCGTAACTGATAGAACACAGGTTTTTTTTTCGGTTGGGAAAATCATCTAATGACATCCCCCGCCCTTGGCCGGAGCGAGAGTCAGTGTCAGAATTTTACTGACTAAAAACCTATTCTTTCTTTGCCATTTTTCATCGCATCGCATCACCCATGGCCCCAGTACCTAGGCTTCGAGCCTGCTGGGCCCCTACGGTTGCTAACATATCCATGAGGCGCGTGTAGTGTCCTACACGCGCCGTCGACGAATTGGGCTCGGTCCGGACGGTTACGGACGATCGGACGGTGAGCTACCCATTGTTTGCCGTCCGCAAGCCCACGCCTGCGGTGGCCGGAAATCGGGATCGGAATCCGGAAATCGGCGGCTGAGGTGCGAGAGCTTTTACCTCGCGCGTGCTTGTGCGGCCTCCTCCTTTGCTAACATTACTGCTTCGCAGAAAGAGGCAACCGCCTGCCACTCCACCTCGCTCCGGACCATGTATCAAGGCCCGGCGTGAGAGATCGTCGCCGCCGTGATAGAACACAGGTGGGTTTTAGTCTGTAAAAATCTAACACTCATCTCGCTCCATCCAGAAGAAGTCATTTGACGAGTCCCACTAAAAAAAGGAAATATCACAAATTAAATACGACATGATTATAAAAAAATACAAAATGTTAACAGAGCCCTGTTATACATATAATACGCTGTTTTGTAAGCATGGCGGCCCATGTCACAGGCCAAGGTTTTATTTTTTTAATTTAATTTTATTTTGGTGACAGAAACGTCGTATTTTGGTGGTCATCGTTCAGGCCAGGGTCACAGAGACAATAACTGTGACTCGTGTATTTTGATTCCACCCCGTCATCTCGTTAATTACTGATCGTGTGTCACCAATGTGTTAGAACGTTCAATGAGCCTTTATGTATGGAAACTGACAATTTAATTGAACGAACGTAGGCGTTTGAATTAGGCTTTTTTCATTACATTTTCGTTATAGGTAATCACTAACTCTAACTGCGTTGATGAAATCATGTTACGAGCGTTTTATAAATTTATGAGCATGAATTCCAAAATAAAATTCTTCTTTTCAATTTTTCCAATCAAACTTTCAAAGGTATCTTAAACGCAAATTAAACTATTGCCCCATTAATTTAAAGCCTGCGCCTCAACTTTGTCATCTACTAAATCTTTGGATCCATTAAAACTTGAAACGTACTTGAAACAAAATAATTTACTGTAGAATGGGAGTGCAGGATTTTCTGAAATCAAATGGCCGTGTCGAGGAAGCCTTCGCGTTCCTTATTCAATTTGAAGCGAAGACGGCAAGGCTCGGGGGCAACTACTAGGCCGAAACAAGTCTGGGTGTAATCCCTCAAATCCAAATTAGATTTTCTTTCACTGCCTCTCACTATTGACAGGTTTCCGGCACCGGCTTGTGCTCCGTGTCTCGACGCTCGGCTTAACTTTTATCCTTACCATACCTCCGTAAGACTGCGACTTGCAACTAATTGAAAAAAAGTAGACGACAATCTACAAATTAAGTTGATAGTGTCGGATTGACTGCATTGTCGTGATACTTACAATACAAACTGATTGGGGGTTAGAGATAATTTATTGATTGTTTAAGGTTCAGTTTGAATAGTGTTTACTTTAGAATACTTAATTAATAAAAAAAATACAGGTCTAGTATTTTGACCCATTTCATGTTCTTGCTTCGTTGCAATATTTCAGTCCAAAGACTAACAAGAGAACCCACCTAATTAATAAGATAAAATGAACAATTAATTAACTAAACAAACAAGTCCCTAACATAATAAATTCAAACATTAAGCCAGAAACATGACTAACAAGCAAAAATACTAGCACAAAATTAAATTCATACGTGTATATAATTGGCTATAAATTTTCATTGAACAAATTTTAAGGGGGTACATGAAAATGAACGGGCGTCGTTACAAGAAGAAACAATAAAATAAAACGCGACGGTAATGAATAGGTTGTACTAATATTGGGCCAGATTTAACAGGGTGTAAGTCGATAGCGGAGCAGGCGATGTGGCGTGCCGCGGGCCCGTGAGCCAGGCACGCACCGATATAGACATCACTTACAATGCCCTACACTTGTACTATATAAATATTTGTTACAATTAATACGCACGCGTAAGCTTAATTGCTCGTTATAAGCCGCTTATTATGTATGTGGTGTTGTGTCTTTACAAAAGTTAAAAAGTATTACTAGAGCACTGGCGTGAAAGTTTCATCTATTTAGCTAGTTGACCCATGAAATATGGCCACTAAACACAATATGAAACTAACGAACGTTAATTATTTTCCTCGTTGCTCACATAAAATACACTTAAAACAAAATGCCTGTATCGTAGCAAATATAATCATGAATCTCGAACCTATGTTCTTATTTCAAAGCAAATGGAATAAAGAGCGTATCTAAACAAATCCCGTAAAATACCACGTAAATGTTCGTATTTTCGCAAAGTTAATACATGTTTCAGTTCGGAAAATAATTTCCGTAAATAAATTCTCCTTTTTACGATCCGATATAACGAGTTCATTCTCCCAAAGTAAGGGTCGTCTGACATGCATCCCTCAAAGAATTAAATTGAATATGGGAGGAAATTACACGGGTTCATATCAACGCCGACTCTTGTTCCAATCGAATTTCCCTCTGAAAACAACGCCGAAACGGAAATTAAAGCGATGTATGAAAATAACAGAAATCTTCAAATGGACGCAGATTTATGTTTTTAGGTTTTGAATTTGAATGGGTTTAATCAGCTTGGAATTGTTTTCGATGAACATTCGACGATAATCGTTCATTGAGCCGTTTAGGTACTTAAAAACGTGGCAATATTAATTTGCTGAAAGCCATTAACGAGATGTTTATCAAATAACTATGTGTCTGACAATATTTAATACCTATCTAATAAATAATTTTAGTAATAAAAATTCACGAGAGGAATACATGAATATTAGTGCGAGTAAGTTTCAGTGTGTTTGCAGAAGATCGGGTGTTGTTCGAGAGCTAAGTGATTGTAAGTGGAGGCGAGTTCTGGCGCCTCGCCGGAAGTCGTTCCCACGTGACGGACGCCGGAAGTGACGGCGCGCGCCGGATCGCGTTCCTTCGTTATGTCGCCTTACGATCACTCTCTAGAGCCTTTTATCCGTGCCGTATTCAATAGATGCCATACTTGTGTCTAGGAAACAGAGGTAAATTGAGGTATTACATTCGTATTTGATGTGTCTTGTATCGGTGAGATTACGGTGCGTCTTATTATGGAAAATGGACTGAAGCAAAAGTCTGTGTTATATTTTGTGCTAAGAAATAACGTGGTAAAAATTCATAAGAATGTTATAAATATACGACTCTTGATATGGAATATAATAATTAATACCAATTTCTTATCTTAAATGAATGCGCATTTTCGTCTAGTGGCTGAGCAATTTCTTAGATCGCCGTTTCAATTACACTAAGACGTACAAACACCAGGGATTTCATAAAAAATATGTCTGTCACTGCTACAAAAATACGTTATATTTCACGGATAATATATTTCGGTGTTGAGCTTAAATATTTTTATCATAAACATGATTATTCAGTACGTTGAGATAACTTATAATACGCTTAAACTAATAACACATCTTGCAAAAAATATAAGTAGCCTGGTATTTTTTTTTTTTAGATGTCTGTCACTTAAAGAAGAAGCATCATCATCATTTCAGCCGGGAGACGTCCACTACTGGACATAAACTTCCTCCAAATGTCGCCACAATAACTGGTCCTGTGCGTCTCGCATCCATCGGATTCCCGCGAACACTTACCAGGTCATCAATCCACATTGTCGGGGGCCTTCCAACTCTGCGTCTTGCGGTGCGCGGTCGCCACTCTAGAACCTTTCGGCCCCTTCGACCATAATGTTCGGCAAGCAATTTTTCAGAAGAAACACTGTTCATTATTTATTTAGTAGGTGTATCGTAAAAGAAAAGTGCTCGAGAAGTCCAAAGAAAATTCCTTTAAAAAACTGCACTGCCTGCCAAAAAAAGTGACGAAATTAAGTAGTTGGCAGTGACAAAATGTTGAGTAATACGGGTTAAAGTGCGTCGTTGTTTTCGTAATGCCTTTTTCTTATGACTGGCCCTAACGATTATTCGTCCCATTGTGAGCGGCAGGACGTTGCCAAGACCCGAGGAGAAAGAGCTAAACTTACAAAACTTCCCGACTTGTTCAAATAGCCGGCTTTTGTTCGAGAGAGACTTATTGTTCGGGACAGATTGCTGGGGATCAGCACTGTGCGACATATTCGCTTTTTCTGGTTGTAACAACATGGCATGTTTATTTAGTTTGATTTTTTTATTGGAAATATATATTATGTTTGTAATTTTATTGATATATTAATTACATACATACTTGATGAGCAGATTGCAATACTCATTATAATAGAAAGAAGAAATTAGAAAAGTAATTTATATTTCAAACACATTATTTTTCGTCTAATTCTAGTTTATTTTATTAAACTCAATGACTCAATAAAAACACATTTAATTAAAATAGAGCCACGTGTATTACTAAATATTATTTTAGCCATTTCCAAGCTTATGTTAGAATGTTGAAAAAAAAAACAAAAAAAAACATTATTTTTATACTGCATCCAAACACAACGCACTGTGCGTCGCGGTCGGCGGCGTCTAGCCGTCGCCGTCACGGGCCAGTTGAAGTAAACCGACCCGGACTGCCGCACCCCCAAACAAAATCTTTACACACTTTACAATACTGCGGCCCTTTTATTGGCCCCATGTTTATACCACCATAATTAATTAATGAAGTTTCGAAATTATCACTGTTCAGTAGTTTATTTTAGGGAGGATGAAACGCAATCAGGGTTATGTCAGAAATGGGAAACATAAACTGCGGTCACCAACCGCCATTAAATATGACCTTACCGCTACCTACACTATATTATCTCAAATAAATCATTATTATTTAAATAGAAAATGATGATAATAACATATTTTCATTTTAAGTGGAAGCAACTTAGCTCATATATTTTTAAAACGTAATACTGTTTTGTGTTTTACCGTAACAGCCACAATGATAAATAGATTGCTTTATGTTACCTCCTATGTCAGTTTATTCTAAAATGAAATAAGTCCCCGTCAACTCTTCCTATCGGTATCAGAGAAATTTACATTTTAACAACGGGCCCACAGTCACAATGGCGTACGCGATGCGCTCGACGATATTTATTTTTGCTTATAAAGAAAAGCGTATTATCCCATATAACTCTGAAACGTGTAGCAATATATTCAGTAATAGCGAAATAATATGTTTTGCGAGATAGAATTCATATTTCATAAGCACTCATACGCATAAGATATTACAGAGAGAGTGGTGCTTTTCCCTTTATTTCATAGTGAAGATAAAGGGTAGCAGCCGATCCAAGGGAGCTAACTGACTCCGCGTCAGCCTACTTAGATTCATTCCCTAACATTCGCGTCACATAATATTTCACGGCGGGGGCGACAAAATTTTATATGCATGAAGACAACCGGATTTTATTCGGACATATGGAGGCAGTTTATTTTATTCCAACGAAGCCATATGCACTTACGTGCCTATAAATATGTTATTGTAATACTCCATTGTTGTAGCGATATCATTTTATCACACAAAATTACGGCGCAGCGCTACGGAAAGAACTTAAGTTATCTAGTTCGTAAGACTGACACGTTTTACTTTATAATTTTATGAGTTGGAACACATTTAATATTTAATAGTAGCGTCAAGTTTACAGACGCCATCAGTACAACAGTAAAGTGAGCGTATTAAACGATATTACTAATTCAATAGTTGGTTCCACCGTCTGTAAGTGTTATGGCGCCTATAAAAAGCTCATTTAGGCCGCGGTTTAATGATCACATCTCCGACACGTTGTGTACCGCAAGTCGAACTACGGAGATGTTGCTGCTGTATTATTAAGAACCTCAAATTAAATATCATATTTTACCTTAATGCCGTAATTCGGTGCACGCCTCTTATAACAAAAACATTCTTCTAAATCCGGCGAGATTGTATTAACATAACCGCTTTGTTAAATGGAGTCAAGATAATTTGTGGACGAAGTTCGGCCTGTAATACCTCGCAAATTGCCGGATAAGACTGTGTGAGACAACTGTTAGTTTTAATTAAACTGCTGGTTGCGCTCGCGGGGAGTCCTCGGAATGAGAAAATTATTCTAATCTTATAAGCCTGTCGGTGGGCCAGAGCTCGGCTCGGAATTAATATCATGTGGGTCGGCCCGTTGACGCGCCCGCTCTGCGTTCTAACACATCGCAATAGGGCTAATGGCGCGAGGTGCGCGACCCGAACCAGAAAACCTACCATGAATGTCATTTTTAAGGCGATTTGTGGAGAACGTCTGTTCAATTTAATGAAAAGTATAAAGCCACGACGAAATCACCGGAATGAGATAATCTGCGGTATCAATTTGAGGGGAAACGTGGTAGGGTGCCTTGGGAGACGTATTTCATTAGAACGGCGGCCGCGCGGAGCACCTGTGCTTCCTCCGGCGGCCACGAGCTGCTCGCTGGTCACGTTCAACTTTTGAAATAAAATTATCCAAACTTTTAATTCCATGTCTGGAAGTAACGTTTAAATATTTGTAATAAAAATCTTTTAATATCAAAATGCATTCCTAACTGCACTAATAGTAGATAAGTACCTCGAGGGTGATTGTCTTCCAGCCACGCTATGCAGAATTATTGCTAGCGTAGTTTAGTGAGTCGGACCGCTTGTCAAACTTTGGTAATTTAACTTCAAAACAGGTTCCTGTCGGTGTACCAGGGCCGACCATTTGTTCCACAGCGTTGGGGATTTAGCCCGCTCTATGACAATAACATCAAAGACACATCGATTGAAAATATTGAGAACAGTTTGAGTGCTTTCGCTTCAAATGAGTTCAATGTAGCGCTTGATCACTATAAACGAAGCTTTAAAGTTTGTATCATTACATTCTTTTATAGACGTTGCTCTCGTAGCAGATGTTAAAATAAAATTAAAAGAAAACACATTGGTATTGGAGAGCCACACTCCATAAAATGTGTTGACTTTGAACATGATGTAGATAAAGTACTTATTAAACATAATTGGGCACGCTACAATCGCGGCGGTAAGTCCCCACTTTGAGGAGTGGCTAGAGAGGCACCACGGCGTCCTCACCTTCCGCATGGCTCAGGTCCTCACTGAACATGGCAAGTTCGGGATGGTCTTGTGTTGGATTCAGGCGGAAGAAACGCCTGGGTGTTACCATTGTGCATACCACCCGGAGTACATAGCGGAGCATACGGTGGAGTTGTACCCCGCTTGAGCGGAGCATCGCCGTGTCCTCGTGGAGGCGATCGGCGACGGCGACTTCTCGCACCGAGCCCTTGTTCTGGGCATGGTCTGAGAGGGAATGAGATGTGGTCGCCTCCTTCTGCGAAGCAGTACCTAATGCTAGCGAAGATGATGGCCGCAGGGAATGAACGTCCTGACACTTCGCTGCCGCGAGAGAAGCAGTCCCGGGCGTCGGGAGTCACATGGCGAACCCCGGCCACTACAAACTCGGGATCACGAGCAATTGGTAGCTCGCAATCTGGCGGTCCAGTAAGGATCGCGCCCGAATCGACGACAGCACGTATTGTTCAACTGAAGGACTCTTGTGTGGTTTTAGTCAGTAAAAGTCTGACACGCTGGAGCATGTCAGGCCTGCTCTTGGCTGGAGCCAAGAGCAGAGGAAATCATTGGATGATTTTCCACCTCAAAAAAAAAGAAAAATGGTACCCACAACTCTAGTTATCTCTCACATTGCACCATCTCATCTTCCTAGCTCATCGTGCTGTGCCGGTGCTGCCGCAGCGGCTGCAGAGAACCTCAAGCGGCGGAAATTATAATAACCTTGTTGGTAGTTATATTTTCGAGCCGTTTGGGGTTGAAACTCTCGGATCGTGGGGTCCGAGTGCTCACAAATTATTTAAAGAACTTTCAAAACGCCTTGTTGACACTTCGCGTGACCCAAGGGCTGGCTTTTACTTCGGACAAAGTATAAGCATTGCCATTCAGCGTGGCAATGCCGCCAATCTTTTGGGTACATTACCAGTCGACAGCGATGTTGAGGAGTTTTTCGACGCCGTACTTTAGATTGCTTTTTTTTAGTACTTTAGGGCTTTTATTTTTATTTTGTAAGTTAGTTTTAATTACGTTATTATTAGATTTAAATGTATCAAGATTAATTGTTTTGAACATCTCTCACATGTATTTACTGCAATAATATCATTATTCTTCGGTGCCTCTTACTGCCTACTACAGGTTTTATGAATCTATTTCAAATCTTATCCATATCTTTTCTAGGTTAAGTTAGTGGAAACATTTGGAGCTTTTATTTCTGAAAAATATCTTCTGAAAGTTAAATCATTTATATTTTTCTGTCATATAAAGAAGATTTATTTTTACGTGTAACGATAAAATAGAAAATAATTTTCACAGAAAAAACACCAAAGTTCTAATTTAATTTCTCTTTGTTACCAACAAAGCGGTAATACCGAGTAGATTTGTGACTGCACAGAAATACACTGTATTAGATAAAAGAAAATTATGATTTCTGTTCTTAGTCTTATAACTGAAAAACGAATAACTGAAATTAGAATAATAAAGTAAGTCAACTATGTATTACATCTTCACAATTAAAAAAAAAATATATATTACATCTTCACAATATAATTTGCTAGTCAGTGCGACAAGTTAGGTTTGGGTTAATGCAAGGAGACGTACAGGGTCCTTTTATATTTATACTGTATATAAATTTTCGGTCTGAACGCATTGAACAATCAATAACACTGTTTGCAGACGATCGCACGGAGCCTTAATATAAATACGATACAACAATGATGGCGTAAAAGAAGTAGAAAATACAACATTTCTGGACTCGAATTAGATGAAAACTTTAATTGGAAGACAAATATGTTATGTAAGAAACTCTTCATTCCCAATAATATACATGGATGCACTTCTTACTTCTTATTGTGGCGTAGTAGAAAACCACTTACGTTTTGGTATAATACTGAAATTTGAAAAAATTCAACCGATAAACCGAAACAATTTATACCTCAGAAAAGTTACTTACGGGCAACATTTAAGATATAGCGCGTGTCATACTTTAAACAAAACAAAATATTAATTAACACTACCTTATCTGTACATAATGGAAATAGTTGTGTTTGTGAAGTCAAACACGAATCGTTTTAAACGTCTGGTCGACGTAGTTCCACGTTGCGACGATAGCCTACTTTGTCTCCATTCCGCACTAATGCGCAAGAGTGTCTACTGCATGGCTCCGGTCATTTATAATAAATTAGTTTGGAAAGACTTGCTGCTATCAATGTTTAAAAACATGCTCCTCCTTTAGCGAACAAAGCATACTCTACAATTAGTGAATTCCTAAATGATAAAGAATTCACAATAAGTATTGTGCCGTTATCAGTGATCTTTTTAATGTATAACTTTCTTTAAAAAAATATATTTCTTGGTTGTAGCGTTAATTAAGTAATTTCTGCATGCTTACTGGTACAAATGTTATAAAAAAAAATATTGCTATATTTGCAAAATAAATGACTTATTTACACTTTTAACTTAAATAAGTCATTTATTTAAGTTAAAAGTGTAAACTTTAACAATAACGTGTAGCCCATGCTAGGAACGAAGTTTTGCACAATTTACAACTTGGCTAAAGTTACACGACAAGCTTGCTACGAATACACTGGGAGCTTACTAGTATGCACATGCTACGAATAAGTTACGAATTTGCTACGGTTACACGACAAATTTGCTACGAACACACCGGGAGCTTGCTACTACGCACATGCTACGAACAAGTCTTGCTTCGCACATGCTACGAGCTTGCTATGAACACACCGAGAGCTTGCTACTATGCACATGCTACGAACAAGTCTAGTTACGCAATACAACGAACAAGTTACGACTTTGCGGCTCACGCGGTGATCCCGTAAATTATCTGTGTTATATGGCTGTTACAGACATGTATCGGTAATATCATATTATTATTTTTGTAGTATATAAAATACTGGAGATTTATAAAAATCCTAACAAAAACTAATAAATTCATAGTTTTTGACAAAATAATAATATTCACCGATTCTTAATAACTTGAAGCTAATTTCAATCCATAAAATTTCAATAAATTAATGTTTATTTCAGCTGAACTATTGTTTATTGTATAAGATATACCCTAACTGGGACCTTTTTGTTTGGTTGCCCTGTGACGGAGTTCGGTAAAGTTTTTCAAGTTAGTACAGAAAGGGCTTTTGTTGTGACGCTTCGGGTGCAGAGAGTAAAAGCGGCGACATGGACGAACCTTTTGTCATTACCCACAGACTGTGAATTGATAATGGTTTGTATAGTATTTGTTGTGTTTTGTGCTGTTGACCCCGGTATGTGCACGTATTGTGTTCGCTTACACAGGTAGATAAGGGAATACTTAATTCAATTACAGTTGCTCTCGACAAGAGGAAAATATTTCAACTCAGATTTAAAAGATAGCATTGACAAAATGTTGTAAGTTTCCCAAACAAACAGAAACCTTTTAAGCGATATTCAATTATTTCAAAACAGACTTGAAAAACAATGGAGTATCTCACCTAATTTCTATTACTGGAATGAGAAATCAAGAACAAAAAACTTTTCTTTAGCGCAAGTCTTTGAATCAATCCTCAATTCAGAAACATGGGACCAGTCTTGCGATTAACTGTGGTGCTTTAATCAGCAAAACTGGCTGCAATACAACATTTGCGTAATAAACTGTTCCAATATCGTATCGCCGCGCCATCAATCCTGGTACAGACGCCGCAGTTACCTGTCGCTGTTAAATCATATGAAACAATTTGTACAAACAAAGACGCGGTCGCATAAATTTGTTTTACGCAGCTCTGCAGGGTTCGCCGAGCGACTAATTAGAACATAAATCTGTCTTAATACAAATCCGTACTTTTTACGACGGAATTCTGCGTCCGTATGAAACTCTAGTGGTATGTTCCTGGTAGCTCAGGTAATGTTTTCACACGTTTACCTCTCACAATTTTATTCTGAACTTAACAAAATTGTACGACGCACTTGTTCTAATTATAAAAGGGTTTAAATACTAGCAGCAAGTGGAACGAAAGTTTCGTCGCACTGTGTGAACAGTAACTTGCCATGTAGATAGTGCCTATGTTCATTTCATCGAATTAGTAGGTATACATACTATACTATTAAGTTCTTGATTTACTTACTGAGTTGCTGATTGATGTACAATTTCAGAAAAGATTATCTAAATAATTTTAATTCGTTTTATTAGTAACTTTTAGAAGAAAATACGCAAAAATTTACTTAAAAATAATTGAAGCTTTTTTCAGTGTTCGCGATTTTGCAAAATGTTATTAAATTACATTATTAAAATAATAAATTATTAGCAAGCCTAAAAGTTTGAGAGATTATATTCTTATAAGATGTTGTACATAAATAATGATCGCCTAGTAGTCTAGATGTAGGCATCTAAGAATTTATTTTTAGGTTCTCCCGTTCATTCTCTTGATGTATATGCGAAGGCTTCAGCAAATGCGAGAAAAAATAAATTCAGAAATTCTTCGGGTGTGTTCGGATTTTATTATTTTACTTCCCTGTAACACACAAGTTTTCGATGAAATTTATATTTTCAGAGAGAAAGTGGAGTGATACGCTTTTTTTTCATCAAGCTAAAACGTTGTAAGTGGTAAGTATATTTGTCAATAGGTAAGCTGAACATTTTAATACGATGTTCGTTTTATATTCTGGGCACATGTACACGAGCGTGCGTTATTGCAGCGGGGTGGGATTTATGACGGTGCTCATTTTAAAAATAAAGCTATTCCTTCTAAAATATTGTCATATCTGCTTTAAATTTTTCACTTTATACGCCCCGTAGGCCACATTACAAAATGTCGACCGGGTAATATGAGTGAACGCGTGAATTTTTGATTTTAATTTTATTGTCGCTTCCATTTCTGAATTCTACGGCCCGATGCTTTAAATACATTTTTTATTTTATGGCTGTCCAATTTGCATTCCTTTATTTCACGCTCCTCTGTTTCGAGGATAGAACAGTGACAGCATCATTTGGGGAAAATCTAAACTGTTCGTATCAAAATCAAAGTCTTGGCGGAATTCTTTCGAGTGATGTTCAGTTGCTGTTTTAATAAATTATGCGCAAATTGATTCCTAGTAAATATTGTGATGTAAAATTAATGTAGTTTTGTGTCTCAAGTGTCTACACAGCTGGACAATATATGACATCGTTGAAATAACCTCGATCTCGGTAAAATTAAGCTGTTAATTTTATTGTAGTATTGACTACCTTAGCGAAGCTTGCCGTGAAGCCTGACTCGATCATTTGCTACCAAATACTGCAAAAACATTAGAATGTATTACATTCGCATTCTAATGGAAAACAAAGTTACTAATTGCCGTGTGAAAAACGAAATACTTTTTAAACTTGACACTGGCTAAATGCACAAACCATGCGAAGACAAAAGAAGAAAAAAATTTTTTTTACTGTCAGCTGACGATTAGGGATCCTTTTTTTCAAATTCAAATTCAAATTCAAAGCATTTATTTCAAATAAACCATTTACAGGCACTTTTGAAATGTCAAGAAGTCAGTCTGTCAGAAAAAATTGATGCTAATTGCACATTCCAAAGCGTAGATCTCTATGGAGAAGAATGTGCAAGAAACTCCATGGACACTCTTTTCAATCGTATTTTGCAATTACAAATATCTCTGTTACATGTTTCTTGTCGCTATCATGTGAGAACAATGTCAATAAAGTAAAAAAATAAAAACTAAATATAGATATTAAAATAGCAACTGGCAGCTAAGAGATGACCAGTCTCAACTGACAGCGCCCGTTCACGGACCTGATGCGAATATTAGCACCACTCAGCTCAACCATTATAAAGGGAACCGAATGATCCAACACACGCGCCACCATCAGTGAGACATTTGAGTGAGCATGACAAACTCTCAACTGCCATGCTCATTTATGTCAAACAAGTCCAATAATAACCTAAAAACCATAAAATAGCTCCATGGTACTCACATTTACAAACTTTGAAAACAAATGCTTCTACATTATACAATACTAAATACAATAATAATTAACAACAATAATATTTTACAGACTAAAAAAAAAACATTAAAGAATAATAATAATAATAATAGTTTCAAAACTAATCAATTTGTACACCCCGGTGGTAGTGGAGCTGGACCAGCATTGAGCCAAGCATTTTTATCTTGAATATAATCCTCCAACTTATAATATGCTTGCCTGCATAGTGTGCGTTTAATACAAGATTTAAATTTCGTTTCATTGAGTTCTAATATTTGTGGAGGTATTTTGTTATAACATTTCAAACAGTACCCCATGAAAGAAGAGGCCACTTTAGCCAGTCTGAAACCTGGTTGAACTAATTGGTCCCTATTTCTTGTAACATAATTATGTCTATCGCCTCTTTTGCTAAAAAGATGAAGATTTTTTCTAACGTACATGATGTTTTCATAGATATATTGACAAGGCACCGTCAATATGTTAATATCCTTAAACAGTTCCCTTAGAGAATCGCACCGTCGGAGATTGTAAATAGCTCTGATAGCTCTTTTCTGTAGAAAAAAAATTGAGTCGATATCTGCAGCCCGTCCCCATAGTAGGATACCGTAAGACATGATACTATGAAAATAACTAAAATATACTAGTCTAGCGGTATCAACATCCGTAAATTGGCGGATTTTTCTAACAGCATATGCAGCTGAGCTAAGCCGTCCCGCAAGAGATGTTAAATGAGGACCCCATTGTAGCCTTGAGTCAAGCGTAATCCCTAAGATAACCGTTTTATCGACAAATTCTAGTTTCTCATTGTTCAATATTATGTCATAATTACTACTCTTAACATTCGGTAAGGAAAATCTTATAAATTTCGTTTTTTTCCCATTTAAAACTAGATTATTAGCAGTGAACCACTTTTGGACCTGCAGTAGGGCGTTATTTTCGTCGTCAAGATTTTTAGTCTTTCTATTTATCTTGAAAATCAAGGAATTATCGTCGGCAAACAACACCATATTAAGTTTGTTTTGCAACAAATAGGGTAAATCATTAATGTAAACTAAAAATAAAAAAGGACCTAAAATTGAACCTTGGGGTACTCCCATTTTCACATTTAATCTAGACGAATTGACACCGTTTATCTGAACTAGTTGCTGTCTGTCATTCAAATAAGATTTTAATAAGCTTAACGCTTTTTTGCCTAGTCCGTAATGCTCCAGTTTCAGGAGTAATGTTTCATGAACCACACAATCAAACGCCTTAGACAGGTCGCAAAAGATGCCAATAGCATCTTGTGCCTCTTCCCACGCATTAAAAATGTGTTTTAGTAAGGAGACACCAGCGTCCGTTGTACAACGTCCTTTGGTAAAACCATACTGTTTATCGTGCAAGAAGTTATTCGTGTTAAAATGATTAAGCATTTGATTTAACATTACCTTTTCAAATATCTTGCTAAAAACCGGCAACACGGAAACTGGCCTATAATTATTAGTGTCTTTACTATCCCCGGATTTAAAAAGTGGTATCACTTTACTGTATTTCATTAGATCTGGAAAGACTCCTTGATCTATACACAAATTAAATATTAAGGCTAAGTACGGCGCTATAGTCTCAATAATTGAGGTACAAACTTTGATAGACATACCCCATAGATCTTCAGTCAATTTAACCTTGATTTGTTTAATAGCTTTTATTACTGTTATGGGGTTTATATGTTTAAAATTAAATTCAGTTGAGCAGGCTGCAACGTTCGCCTGTAATAAACCAAAAGCATGCGATGGCGCCGAATTTAGGGCTTCAGTAGTTTTAATTGGTATACTAGCAAAGAAATTAACAAATTCTTCTGCAACTAGTTTATTATCGCTAATAACACCATGATGAGTCTTCAATGTGTAATCATTGTTATGTAATTTGTTCCTGTTGGTTTCATTATTTATGATTTTCCAAACAGTTTTTTATTTTATTATCTGCTGATTTAACTTTGTTGCTAATGTATAAGGCCTTAGCTGCCTTACAAGTGTTTTTAAACATTTTTGAATATGTAGCAACATACTTATTAAAAGTTTTAGTGTTAATAATAGGCTTAAGACCATACAGCTCAAAAAGTCTTTCTTCAGCCTATTTGGGCAGGCTAAGGTCTTAGACGATGCCGCCTCGTCATGTATATTATATAAAAGAAGAAACTGACTGACTGACATGTTAACGCACAGCCGAAACTGCTTGGAGTAAGAGCGTGAAATTTTGCACAACGTTACCTTTTATGACTTAGGCAAGTACTCAGAGGATTTTTCAAAATTCACTCCCTAAGGGGATGAAATTGGGGTCCAAAATTTGTATGGAGTAACCTACTTTCACGCGGGCGAAGCTGCTGGCAGAAGCTAGTCAGTAATAAATAATTATCTATTTTGAGTTAGCGTGTTCGATTCCCGCACGGAACCAACACGCAGCGTAGCAGCTCAACCACTGCATCAGTGGAGCCGTGTTTGATTGGACAGTATCCTTTACATGTGATTGCATAAAAGTTTTAATCAAAAGATCATAGAAGTAGCTGAAGTATGTATCGCAACAAACTAACACATATTAATCATTTTAACCCTTTAATCGAAACGTTTTATGGAGAAGTCAATCAATTTTCTCAATAGAATTATTTAAGTTTCAGATAACAATGAAAAGATATATCGGTTCATCACTTTACAAAATACCTACAAGCAACGCAAAGTTCAATTAAAAATAAGTAGCTTAGTAAACATGGCCTCAGTTTTTAATTTAAAAAGAACGTCCATGGGCTACTAATCTTTTTAAATTAGATACGAATTTTCATTTACTTTCGAACTGAGTTTCTTTTCAGATAGCTAGTTACATAAATTAAACGCGTCCATCATATTTATGTTGCAATATAGAGCTAGAGTTGAAATATCTACATATTTATTATTCACAGGTGTTGTTTATTGTTCCGACAGCAATTTAATTGAATAATCAGTGTGTTTGTAACCTGTAGGCAGTACCTACTTGATTAAATTGTAATGGGTATGTATGGTATTAATAAGAGCACGCAGTAATTAACGCTAGGTAATAACCGGTAGCTAGATATTATTATCTCAAGGAACTTAAAAGGGGAGCACGTTCTGTCGTAAAACATCTAATGTTTTAATTCCTGTTTACTTATTTTGTTTATTACACTCTCTCCATAAAGGCTCTGCAGGTGTAAGTATTCTCACGAAGCAATTAACGTCCAAGTTGAAGGGTTGCTCTTGAACCTCAAAATGGAAGCAAAGAAAAACAGTAATGTGGTCTTAGCCATTACTTTGTTGTTACCAAATGTTTTTTCGCTCAAGGTATGAAAATAAACGTGTAACCTCATTACGACTTGGTCGTAACTTTTGGCTCTGTTCTTCACCTAAATATTTTCGTTATTTTTTCTTGTGGTTTTTTTTAGCTAGTAGTGTGCGCTAGCCGAATTAATGCCGCGTGTCATGAATTTCTGTAGGAGGTCATAGAGCGACCGCGAAGTTAGCGCATGCAGTTGTGGGAGTGGGCCATAACTTTACACGCAACATTAAGTTGGGACACAGTCGCGACACGAGCTCTAATGGGAACTAGGCATTGTTCCACTGGATAAGACTGCTCTTTTTAATCTGTGTTTGTGTTCATACCTACATGCCTTTTTCAAATGAAACGTTTTTAGTAGTTCTGTCGGAAATGTTTTCCCAGAGGATTTTGTTCTTTGTTTACCATTAACGCTTCTTAGCCAGGTACACGATTAGGGTAGACTTCTGATACGTCCATGTGAGATTTAAAATTCAGGAAATGTGACTTCTGACAGTTCCCTAAATTATATGTACTTGGTTTCAACAATCTCAACACATTTATTAGTTTGTAGGTGCCCCATTTACTATATTTTTTCATTGTCTTGTAAGATACAATATGAAAAACCTTTTATTTGAATCTACGAAGAAAATCTCACATAGAGATAGTTTTGACAAATTGTAAGTATTTGCAAAGAGGTTCTATATTAACGAGAAGATAGTTTCACATAGACATTACCTACCTACACATTTCACGATCTACATATACATTTTGTAACACAAAGGAATTTGCGTGAAGAAATACGTACTTACCTACCTACCGAATCCTTCACGAAGATTTTATAAACTAATTTTCGTAGACATGGAACATAAAAGTTTCTTATGAAGATTATTTGAGACATACGATTACACACATTTACTCGTATAATTCATGTCTAAGTTCGTTACAGGTACGGCAGCGATCGTCTTTACTGGTAATGGTGCCGTAATTTATTCACAGGCTGAACACGATCCGACCCTAACAAGATACATTAAGAAAATTAACGTTTGACTCAGTTCTCTCTTTTGACACGGAATTCCTTGATTGGCCTGCTTACGTTACAGAAATTTGATTATCGTGTGTGCTATAAAAATAGAGGGAATTAATTCTGTCTTTGGTTAACTCTATGTTTTAGGGAGCTTTAGCAAATATAGAAATGCCTGAGCGCGTAAAAAACTTAACCGCGTCAAAGATTTCTCGACAAAACATAACACAACATATATTTAAACTTAAACGCATAGATTACGTGAAAGCTCGCACGATTTCTCCTTTATGAATATTTCATCGTCATGAAAAAGTAATTATCGAGTCGATATTATTAGATAGTGTTCAATACAATCCCGTGAATCGTGCCTTAATTTAATATCGAGAGGCTCAAAGGTATTAAAGGTAATTTTAAAATAGGCGATACGTTAAGATTAGTGAGTGTAACGAAACAGTCTGAGTCCCGGCGGGCTATCGTTTAAACTAAGTGCCTATAATTCGCAGGAGTTTGCCCCGGGCCGCCGCCGGCCGTGGGGAATCGCGCTCCAACGCTCTGAATTATTTCTTACACATAAAGGTACATAATAGTAATCTTTCACCTTATTCAAATTTTTCGTAACATCAGCTTTGCCCAAGGTCTGCCTGCATAAGAAATACTTTAAGTGATAAGCCAGGATTATATTCTTCTTACGTTTGTTCTCAAGGCTAGTAAAATGTGGGTGACTTGATATACACCATCCCTGAATTTTCCAAAGGCTTAGGCAGCGGTGTTATTATAGAACACTTATATTTTACCAATTATGTTTAAGTCTTTTTAAGTTTATGCCAATAGTAAAGAGATAAGTATGTATGTAGGTATGTACGGGATGATCTACGAAACTATCATCTAACGGTAGCGGCGGTAACTCTTTCGACAGGGTTCACCACCGGTGGACACGGCTCAACCTACGCACGAATTATGCATTCTATCGCTTTCTAACAAGCTAATAATTCTCTTATCTTATGGTTAACTGTTTTGTTTCATCATTAGTCTAGTCACTAATGTGACGTGGCGATGGTACACTCCGCCAGGTTAGCAATTACTCCGTGCTCCACTGGTGGTATACACCTGAACGCGTTCAAAGTATCTTATATTAAGATTTTCAAGCTCACTTCAAAATAGTACATTTTGATACAAGGGGAAAAATTTTGACATTGCGACCGAGGCAAAATTCGCCCAAGCCCCAGGCGAGGGTTTTATAGAGCCGAGTGCTGAAGTGACAAACCACGTTTAACGAACGATATTTTTTAATACTCTTACGAAGAAATAAATAAACGGGGTTTGACCGGCGACCCGTGGGAGTACAATAAATCGTGGAAAATAATGTTGGAGGTGAGCCGAAGCACTTTTTCGCACTAGTGCAGAAAACAGTAGATTGCGTGCCTAAAAGCCGTAGGGATAAAAGCAGGTTTACGAGTAAGGTATTGAAAATAGAAATTTTTGTTTCTCAAACTTATTGTTCGACAACGGCATTACGTTGTCATTTTACTGTATTTTTTTATTATAATAGGTAGTATTTGATTACATAACGTCGTGAGACTTAACAGGAATCTTAGTAACGTAAAACTTTCATTATTAAAAGTGTTTCAAAATTACTCCTGGTTGAAGCCTAACATGGCGAGGCATTAAACATTCTTCTTATAAAACATCAAAGGCCAATTATTCATATTATAAGATTCTTTACTGAGTGTTTTTCCGGACCAGTGACAAAGTCACGGCCTAATTCGTTTTTTCCGAAGGCGCCCGTACGTGTGTACTAGTACAATATTTTATTATTGTTAATTTAACAAGGCTGAGGAGCTCTTCACTAAATAATAACAGCCAAACGGATAGATGTTTGAGGTTAAGCAAAGCTAATCATACCGTGGGTAGTTGTAAATCCTGGCTGTCATTGCGGATTTGACAATTGTTACGATTAGTGAAAACTTACAAAAATCTTACACCAGTCTTATCAAGCAGAGATCTCATGGTGGAATGGCTACAGCGACCGTCGCAACACATAATTGTGGTGGTAAGTTCCCTCTGTGAAGAGGGGCTGGAAAGATGTCACGTTTCGCATAACCAGCTCCTCACCGGACATTGTAAGTTTGGGAGGTTCCTGTACCTAATTCGTGCAAAAGAAACGCCCGGGTGTCACCATTGTGTGGACCGCCCGGAGAACACGGTGGAGCATACGGTAGAGGTGCGCCCCGCCTGAGCAGAACACCACCGTGTCCTCGTGGGGGCGATCGGTGGCAGCGATCTTTACCGTCGGGCTTTGGTACAGACCATGGTCCGGAGCGAGAAGAAATGGCAGGCAGTCGCCTCCTTCTGCGAAGCAGTACTGCTAGCAAAGGAGGCGGCCGCAAGCGCGAGGGAACAGCCCACACGCCCCAGGCCCCGGGATCCTGACCCCGATCGCCACCCTTCCGGTAACCATCCGGACCGAGCACAAGTCGTCGACGGCGCTTAGTGTTGCAGTCGCGCCTCAGGGAGATGTCAGCAAATCGTAGGGGCTCAGCAGATCTCATGGTGGAATGGCGACGGCGACTGTCGCAACCCAGTGCTGAGCACGCTTCAATTATGGCGGTAAGTCCCCTCTTTGAGGAGTGGCTGGAGAGGCAACACGGCGTCCTCACCTTCCGCATGACGCAGGTCCTCCTCGGACATGGCAAATTCGGGAGGTTCCTGCATCGGATTCAGGCGGAAGCAACGCCCGGGTGCCATCATTGTGCGGACCACCCAGAGGACACGGTGGAGCATACGGTGGAGGTGTGCCTCGCTTGGGCGGAGCACCGCCGTGTCCTCGTGGAGGCAATTGGCAGCAGTGACCTTTCGCGTCGGGCCCTGGTTCAGGCTATGGCCCGGAGTGAGGAGGAGTGGCAGGCGGTCACCTCCTTCTGCAAAGCAGTAATGCTAGCAAAGGAGGCGGCCGATCGCGTGAGGCAACGGCAACGGTCCTCACGCCCCAACCGCCGCCGGGATTCCGATCCCGATTTCCGGTCACCGTAGGCGCGGGCTTGCGGACGGCGAATGGGTGGCTGGTAACCGTCCGGAACGAGCTCAAGTTGTTAACGGCGTGTAGTGTTCCACGCGCGCCTCAAGGAGATGTCAGCGAAACCGTAGGGCCCCAGCAGGGTCGAAGCCTACTGGGGCTACGGGTAGTGTGAAAGCGAAGCCCGGGGCCCCGGGATGAGAGAGAGAGGGAACAGGAGTG